>CM033469.1:247513815-249913815 GCA_019447015.1 Hymenochirus boettgeri | reverse complement strand
GAGTGTGTGGTGTCCTGGATGCAGTGGCGTAAACTGCAGGGTCCAGTCCCCCCACGAGATTGGAGGCTGGTCTGGTCTTTTAAACAGCTGATCGTGCAGGGTAGGGCTGTGGTGGGCCCTCCTACCATCCAGGCCCCCCCGGGTCACTATGTCACTGGTGGATGTGACATTGTGATTGTGGTTGCAATGTTTGGGGGATGGCCATGCTTGTTGTGGGTGTGGGGTGGTGTTGGGGGTGGGGTGGTGGTGTTTGGGGGCATGGACATGATGTTATGTACGTGGGCCTGATGTTTTTTTGGGTGGGGTGACCAAAATATCTGGGGACATGGTCGCAACATTAGGGGGCATGGTTGCGATGTTTGGGGATATGGCAGTTATCTTTGGGGGTGTGGCCTTGATGGTTGGGGTATGGCTGTGACCATTATGTTGGGCCTTGACTTGGGGGGCATGTTCATGATGTCGTGTTTTCCATTGCTACAGCACATTCCAGGAGGTCTGCTTTAAATTTAGCATAGCAATAACCGCAAATGTGGTTCATATCACAAATAGCAACATAGTCTTTCAGGGTTAATATTTGAAACCTTCCAGGAGCAAATTGTGATGTGTTACAGACCTAAGGGAAAGTCTGGTTCCCTCTGTTATAGAAGTGTTGTTCTGTGTGTGGCAGCTCTGAGTGTGTAGCCGTAAATACGCTGTTGTGTGTCACTGAAGTGGATCTTGTCTGTGTTGTTGAGGTCGGGCAATGCACGGAGCCCAGGCCCTTCTAAGTTGCTAAATTGGGGATCACACTCTGCAAGTGATGTGCAGGCTCTTTTTGTTGTAGAACTTGGACTTCAAGGTGTCGTCCTGTAAGAGGGTGTGCGCCGTTATGTGGATGCATTGGGGTGTGGCTGTGAGGTGATCACATACATGCATTCATACATAATACTCACAGTTTCATGTTATATAGATGTTTACCTGTCTTTACTTGCATCTGGTTTCTGAAACGAATACCTCACAGATATAATTACATAAACAAGTAAATCCTCTCAGTGGACTATTAGCAACAAGTTGGATGTTGTGTATCACAATAAGCAGTTACAATTGCAGTCATATGGCCATCAATTCTGGTTCTCAGCTTCAAATCGGTTTTAGTTAGCAATATACACAGTCCATACGGGCAAAACATCATTCAAACTAACTTGTGGCAGTAGAGCATCTAATTACATGACTGGTTAGGTTTTTCACTGTTCGTTACCTTTCTCCCATTCCTGAGTCCTCATTCATAATCTTTATCCCCTTCGCTTTGGCAATCTCCAGAACTCGAGTAGCTGGTTCCTTTTCATTTTTCGTAGGTGCATCCACCTTCAACAGTCGGTCTACCCAGTCATATTCAAACTTCTACTATCCAATTATTTCCTCTCTCCTCCCCACTGTCCTGTTACCATTAGTTATTGTTCCTTATATCTTCCCAGTCCTATTCACCGTGTGCATAAGTTACTATTCTTCACTTTGACTATCCTATTATCGACTTTTGGTTGTATCCTTGACCTTGATCCTGGCACCTTTCTTAGCTTCTGCCGACCCAACTTGTGTCTCTCTCTCTACCTTCTGTACCTTGCCTGGCTGCTTGACTCCCATTTATGACCTTTGGCTCTATTACTGACCTTGCTCTTGCCTTATCCTTGCGTGTACCTTTCCTTTCCTGGACATATTCTCTCTTTCCCAGCTTCTCCCTCTGCTGTCGTTTCACTATGGACTGAGTATTCCTGGCCTCAGCTCAGATACCTTTCAGTCTAGTTCAGAGGGCTAACTGCCAGCAAACTGGGCTTGTCCTGGGTGAAGGGTAGTGGTTATAGATGGGGAGATTTCTCCCCCTTCTAAATCCAACCACTGGTTTAAGGGGTAATACTTTTGCCAAAGTGGGCCAGAAGCAGAACTTTTCTATTATCTGAAATTTCTTTTACAATGGTTTACAATGGTTTTCTTTGCTTCTTCTGCTTTGTATGTGGCCCTACATCTCTCCTTAGCTTTCTTGAGAGCTTGACGTAAAACTTTAGAGGGGTAATCCCACTGTAGAAACCCTCTAAAGCATCTCCTGAGCTGTATCTGTCTATATTCGACGAGTTGTTTTTGATTACCCTGCAAAATGTAAAAATTTGTGTTTTTTAGGGCTGGTTTGATGGGAAACTTAAGTTGGGTGTATATTACAAGTGTACCTATATTGGCTAAATTCTTACCATGGATTGATTATAGACGAATATGATAATCCCAAAATTTGATTCAACTGTTGTTTATTAAGTAAACCTTATGGTTAGTGGGAGGTTAATCGAGCTTTTCAAACATTCTTGATTGCTTTATAAAGGGCCTACTCCAGATAAAAATAAATCATCATTGCACCTCTAATTCAATAGCAGAAATTGGCATAATGAGACAATATAAACAAATACAAAATTATTGTTTTTTAAAGGTGATTTCAAGCAAGCAATCCACAAATATTTTAAATGCTGTGCATACACAATTAAGGATATCCAAGCTTTCCTTATAATGTTAGGCCCCCCAAGGAGATTTAAGTGTATGGGCTAGTAATATCATAGAAACCAACCATATTTCCACATCTGTAGGTAGTGAATATTTCTAAGAATTGAACAAGATGGCCAGAGTTCTCTTAAACTTGTCGAGGGGCTTCAAGAGCACAGCCCTCATTGAAAGCAAAACGTTCCTTATAGATAGGCCCTTGGGGAGAATATAAATTATTGAGCAAATAGGAGCTAATTGTACAAATACTACACATGTGGCAAACCTTTACATGGAAAAATGTGGAAACACAGGCACCTAATACTTTAAGGACATAGCACCCAGTCACGGTTCAGATATGTGGATGACAATGGGTTGTTAAAATCTGCCAGAGGAAGTACAAGCCTTCACAGAACATCAATGCTGTAGACCAGAACATCAAAATTTACAGGGAAGAGGTTTACAAAATAAAACACTGCTTCTTGGGACGCTTGGTAGAAGTCAGGGAGAATGGTAAACTGGAATAGTAGAGGATTACAGAAACTTCAACCCACACAGACCAGTATTTTATATTGATTCCCACCATCCTTTAGATCACAAGCTGTGTGTAACAGATCCCTGGCAAGCAAACAGAGCTGAGAACATCTCCACTAACACATAGGCGAGGCTAAAGAAATAAAACATCTCAGAGGATCCCCAGACTGGGCCTTGTCAAAAGTAAAGGAAAGAAAAGAACACGAATAACAACAGTGAAGGGGGAAAGAACAAGACAAGGAGAAAGAACATGGTCATCCTATCTGTAGCAAGGGTCTCCGAGAAATTAATAGAATTTTCAAAAAACCCTATTCCCTGTCTGCTATAAACACAACAACACACTGAGGCAGCAATTGGTATACCCAAAGACCCAATACCGAAACACAAGAAAGTGACATCATATACACAATGTAGTGAAGAGTGCTCCTGATTTTTATGTGGGGGAGACCAAACAGCAACTACACCAAGTATGGCCCAGACAGATGGGCCCTTCCTCGGTCAGAACTCAGCCATGTTACCTGCATATAGGAAAAAGGACATACCTTTGAAGATTTAATGTCAACATCTGGCAAAGGACCATGACTGGTCAATAGGGGTGTAAGGAGGCCATTGTGTGAAATGAAGAAACCAGCCTAATAGAGGTGGGAGGGTTGACACCAACTGTCTGCCATGTACAATGCTGTTTGACCCTACCCTGGGCAGTTTCGGATAACACCTCTTAGAGCAATGATCATGCCTTGCATTCAGAAGGTCCCAACACCTGGTGTCATTATGCTAAATGGGACTTTCCAGGCGGTAACTTATATTGCCAACAGATTCATACAAGTCATTCCTGAATTGGGAAAGCCAGTTGGATAACTAGCGAAAGTAGATTTAGATGAAACTTTAAGTCCAGTGGTCTAATGAATACGAACTTGACCAGGCTCATAATAAATATGCATACAAGGATTGTGGAAGCACTCCAATTAGGCTAATTTACAAACTACATTAGCGGAAGTGTACTTGATCTGGTCAAACATTTATACAAACATAGAAAAGATAATAAATGACATTCTTAGGCCCATTACAATATCATATTATCTGCACAAAAAACTAAACAAAGGGGTTTTAGTATACATACTGTGATCACATGAATGAAAAGCCTTCCAACCACGTCAAGGTAACCCCAGTCTGGAAGGTCCTAACGCTCTAACCTTTTTAAATTCTTTTACTTCAATACTATTAGCAACTTTTGCATTTCTCATTCTTACACACGGATCCATAATAACAGGCTCTCTCCCTTCCCCTCACCCTTTGGCTTTTTAAATGAGGAAGAGGCCATCCAGTTTATATAAAGGCCGAGGACCTCCCATAAGGGGGCGTGTTGGGGGTGCTATTACACATGGAGGCTGGACCAGGCCTCCTATAAAAATACAATACAAGGATTGTGGAAGCACTCCAATAGGCTAATTTACAACTACTATTAGCGGAAATGCTACTGATCTGGTCAACCATTTTATACAACATAGAAAAGATAATCAATGCACATTCCTAGGCCCCATACAATATCATATATCTGCGCACTGGAATAGTTATAAACAAGGGGTTTAGTTACATACTGAAGACGGCCGTACCTATGGGCTGAAACGCGTAGGCCTCAGACCTACTTCTTTACAAAAATTTGTGTTGATTCACAAGCCCTTGGAGAGGTTTGATATTAGGCCACATATTGAACATTTATCTATAGCACCCAAGCAGCTGATGTCCAGAACGGAGTGCGGAGGACTCCACTGATATATATATACTGCAAAAGTGTGCCAGTTGGTGCACAGTGGAAATATGTGGGGCATGTTTAGCTATATGTGGATACAGAGATTATAAAATCTTATACAACACTATTAAATTAAAGGGATTTGTACAAAAAAATAAGAGCATATGATGATAAAATAAAAAAGAAACTCCTATGAAATCCTGGTTTATTAGTGTCACATCCCCTAAATGAATATTTACACATATACAGAGGCAGAAGGGAAGTATTGGGTGTACCCCAATAGGGGATTAGAGGGGACACCATATACACACATCTTTTGGATTGTACTGGAAATGTTAATGCTTTAGAAAACATGTTAAATATACATAAAGTGCAGCCCTAAATCTAGATAGACAGACATTATCCTTTATATTTCGTATAAACACACTCACATTTTCTGTTGTGTTTCGATTGTTTTGATAAATCTATACAGGAAGATATTAAATCCAGGGTTTTGATGATGGGCAAAACTGCTAAAATCCATTCGCCTGTGGACCTGGAAATGGTCTTGGAAAAAGTACATAACATCCAGAAGTGTACAAAAAAATTACTTTCCTCATGATCGAACTGTTTTTTCGAGATGCATTATATTTCAAGGGTCACCGAATTTTAGCAAAATAGAATCTTAAGGGAATTTCTAAAATTTAGTCACCTGGACAAAAAGCCAGTCAGCATAAAACAAGTAAACCTATCAGTTGGCCTCATGGAATTTTTTTTTAAAAAGTTACTTTATCCCCAAACATAATTTTCGATTTCAACTCATGCCGGAGTCTTCATCAGGAAGGAAGTCACATCATAGCGAATAGGACATCCCTTTTAAACACTAATGTGGCAAGCAAACACATCCCATTTCCACACATTCAAGTGTAAACCAACACATCCCATTTTCACACATATTTAAATGCAATAAACTGCCTAAACCAATTGATTAAAACCAGATGCAGTGATGCGTTACACTGTGTGAAAGCAACATAGACTGAGATTGTGCTCCTCTGGAAACAAACACCAAAATTGCTGAATGCAAAAGATTCTACAGTGGTAATTAAGTAAACCAACATGTCTGTATATGTGCAAAATCCCAATGTTTTGATCAAACATCAAAAGATCTAGTGAAAATCACAAATTTTGAACATACTGGTAGAAATCTCTAATTACTAGATATGCTTTTATTTTTACCTGTTGATAAAAAAAATGTTTGTTCTTTTTGCTAAACGATTAGAGAAAAAATTTTCTGGCACTGAAAGGGTAAAAAAATATTCATGGCTGTAGTATTTCTGTGGAACATTAATATTCTTTAAAAGGGTGGGAGGATTTCGTACAGTATCGAAGTGTGGCTGCACATACCTCAGCAGAGTATATATTTCTTTCAATTTGATGACGTTGGCATGAATAATACAAGTGACACACTCATTCCTAGATTCACTCAAAACTTCCCTCCTAAAAATGTTAGAAAAATTGTGCTAAAACAGGATGTGTTGAAGCCTCTGCAGTTTGCAAATTCACAGCAAAATATGTATTAAAAATTTATCTATATGGCAGGGCTTTGACCATATAGATATAATACAGCTGCCTTATTTTAAAAAACAGGGTCTTGATGGAAGCATACAGTGTTGCTAGGTACACACAGAACAATTTCAGATAGATGACAGACAGGATCTGCAAGATCCTGTGCCATCTTCAAAGATCCTCATAAACCCCGTCCCGAGGCGTTCGGCCCTCTCTCGAATGAGCGTTCGGCCGACCCAAACGTTTGGCGGCCGCACGCACTTTCGGGAGGAAACGAGCGACACACATAACGATAAAGCCCCGATACCGTTGGATCTGACGGTCTATCGGGGCTTTATGTAGTGTGTGTACCCCAGCTTAGTTACATTGTTAAAACAGTCATGCATAACCATCTGTGATAGTCGAGAATCCAGAATTAAAAAATAATATTCTACAAAATAAACTTGTGTTGTTATGTTTGTGCTTTTTTGTTTAAATTAGCGTTAATAAGTGTGAAGTTGCTTTAATGAAAAAAATTATCAGTTAATAGATATAAAGGGCTAGGACACATGCTGTGTTTTCTATGGGTTTACGCTTGCCTTTTTTCAGATAATTGAAAACGCGGCAATGCACCGAAAACGCAATTATCGTGTTACAAAGTGGTGGGGACCCTCGCACTAATATAATAGTTCTATTACAGCTACCTGCCTCAATCGACTGCACATTGGCAAACGTTTGATTGAACACGCCCTTAAAATGTCGGTTGTGGTCCTTTTGCATTCGACCAGCAATATTTTGACCAAGACGATCGTTCTATCATGGCGACCTAAATGTAACACAACCAGTTTATTAATGGGGAGAGACCACATTGAAGGAACAGAAGGCTTGTCTACCCTAAAGGTCATAGACACGTGGGATTGAGTGCGATTCGCGACACACAATGTAAATGAGTGTCTGTTGTCCGACACTATGTCCAATGTCTGGATCCATTTATTAAATATTTGAAAGTGGTCAACAGTACTTGGTTATTAAAGGGGAATTATATTCCCCCAACCACCAACCTAATAATTAGGCAGGACCTAAACCACTTCCCAAGGACAGGTCCCAGACGAGGCAGGGGGGGCACAAGGTGGACTGGTTCTGCAATGGCAAATTTAGATAAGTGTTTACAGTCCGTAGGGAAAACTATAGCTAGGTACACGTACAGATTTTTGAAAGATTTGCAGATCCTCTCTGTCATTTTTGAAAGATCTGACAAACACATAGTCCCGAGTGTTTTCCCTTAGGAGAACGCTCTGCAGAACTGTTGTTTCTCCTGACTTTTTTTTTTACTGACTTTTCAAACGAGCGATGAGACGAACGTTCGGCAAGCCGCACCCTTATTTGGAAAAGTAACCTAAACAGTGGCGATTAAAGCCCAATGGATGCAACGTATTGGGGCTTTATTGGTACTGTGTGTACCTAGCTTTAGGCACCCAGCAATCTGGATCAGGGCATTATACCTGATGATAGAGGCAGGTAAAAAAGAAAAATAGATGAGGAAATCCCCCTAAACTAGAACTCATTCCCCAGCTGTCCGCTGCCCTTCCACATGGACAGATTGTCTTGGAATTAGCTGAACTCGCTGCAGCACAGTAATATGGTTCGATGTAGGGAGGTATTTCAAGACATAATATTTAAAGAAAGAAAGAAAAAAAAGAATAAAGATTCAAATAAAGTAAAATATAAAGGAAGTCAATCCAAACTAGAAAAAGAAGCGTAAACTTTGAATTTGTCTTGAAAGGCGGCGGCATTTGGAAGGGAATGTGTGTGTTTGTGCGCAGAATTGAAAACTCAATACATGGCAATGACTTAAATATGGTGTCCAAATGAAGAATGGATACATCAGTTGTGTGGGTACCTGTCTTAGGTTGGGGATAACAAAAACATTTTGATTATAAGTCAAAAATTTTTTTGACTATGGTACCATTTAAATTGCGCCACGAAATGAAGGGTAGGTCAGTAGGTGGTGTACCTGGTTCAGGTTGGGAGTTACAATATACAACCTTTGATATTGATTAAATTTATTTTTTGACTATAGTATGGATGCCACAGAAATGGATAAGTAGATCAGTAGTGTGTGTACTTGTGTCAGGTTGGGGGTTTAAAAAAACAAACTTTTAAATGATTAGTCAAAATTAGTTTTTGACTATAGATACCCTTTAAGTGTGGCTGCCACAGAAATCGATAAGTAAATCGGTAGGTATGTGTACCTGTGTCAGGTTGGGCGGGTTAAAAGAAAAACTTTTTAAATAATTAGTCATAACTAGTTTTTTGACTATAAACTTTAAGTATGGCTGCCTTGGAAATGGAAGGATAGGTCGTAGGTGTGTGTAAATGGGTCTGCTTGAGGGGTTATCTTCTTTGTGTTTAACAACCATAAAACTAACTTTTATTGAGGATATCAATTATTTTTTTTACTTATTTTACCCTTTAAGTTAGGCTGCCATGGAAAGGGAAGGGTAGGTCAGTAGGTGTGTGTACCTGTGTGAGGTGTGTTGTGTGTGTTTCTGCAGCAATGACCATATAACTAAACTTTTATTTGGCTTCATGGGAATGGAAAGGTAGGTCAGTAGGTGGGTTTACCTGTGTATGGTGTGTGGGGGGGGAGATTGGTAGGGGTTTCAGCTTGTGTTTATGAATATGAAACAAACTGTTTGAAATATCCAATTTGAGAATTGTTACCATTATAGTCTATAGGAAAAAATGTCCCGAATTCGCCGTTTAAACGATGGTATTTTGTACGCTTCTTGGATTCCTTAGCTAGGTAATAGCACACCTTCCTATATGCCCACACGTCTGTACCGGATTTCATGTCTCAGCTCAAAAAACCGTGGGAGCAGTACAGTCTAAAAAACAGAAGAAGAAGAAACGGAAAAAATTGGCTCTTCAAAACCAAATTAAAATAGCTGAGGAATCAGTGCAGATAGGGACTACAGACTCATCCAACAATAATAAAGGTTTAAAGTCAGACTGGGTACAATGCACTACCGGGGCACAGCATATTTAGACTTAAATCATGGCTTTAATTTCTGTAATGTTCAGCTTCATCATGGCCAACCTTGCCAGGAGTGTATCTAGAGTTCTCAGGGTGGTAAACTATGAAAAAAAGTTAGAATGCATTTTTATTAAGACAGCATAAAATTATAAATTTTTGCTGCAGGCCTTTATTTAGCTTAAAACAATACAGCATACAATCTTACTTTCTGACTCAAAGGACCAACTCCACCCACATAATGACATCTTTAGAAAGAATGGCCCCTTAAAATATGTTGAGCAATCATATTGTCCTCTGGAAACATGAGCTTAGCCTACTACGTTCTGGGGGGTAGCGGTGGTTAACCGCTATATATGTGTATGCACACATCAGCAATTTAATGAGTGGTTTATGAGCTTGAGCATGCTCAGAAGAGGCAGCTAGAGATTAGCATTCAGTGATTGGCTGCAATATCCAAACATGACAGTTGCTAACGGGAAGAACCAGGAAGTATTAAGCGGTTACATGCCATTGTACAGCAATTTCCAGGTAGAACTTCAACTGAGGAAGAGGAGGACCGAAACATTGCATGTATCAACACGAATTAAAAAAGAATTTACTTCTGTACCTTATTTGTTATTGAATTAATCCTATGGAGGCCCCAGGAAACAGGATGTGCCTCTGTTAATTTGCTCAGTAAGTGTACCATTTATATTTGGTTTGATTACAGATTAGACTGTTTGAGGTTTGTGTAAGGGGTTGGGGGTGATTTACCTATATTCAATTTTCACTTGAGGGGTATTAGACTTGCCCCTTTAAGTAAATTAACATTGCTAACTGAAAAAATACAATAAAAATTTGATTTGAGCCATAAGTAAAGAGGTTTTACAGTATTGGACAGCATGTAAATATATACAAAATGCCTGAGAGAAAAAAACATTGCACCAGAGACTGACAGTCATTACTATTGTCTTTTAAAATATAACTATTTAATTTTTATTATTTTTTTTGAGTTTGGCATCAAAGAAAACAAATATACATATGATGGAAGAAAAAAAAAAAACAAAAACACCTTTCTACAAGGTGTTGACACTGCACTATATGAGGAAGTGGGGTAGTGATTTGATCTATTTAGAATAAAAAGTTTATTGAAAACAATCTTTTTGCACGAAAGAACGGTTCATGCTAATTTCCCCTTAGAAACCAAGAAAAAATAGAAAGAAAATAGACTATACCAGTATGCGGACTCTTAAATTTCTTATAAAGAATGGGAATTTCAAAGGTTTAAAACATGGACTTCCTCATAGTAGAACCAACACTGCACGATATGAAAGAAAAAAAATTAAATTCTTTGTTGCAAAAAAATATGGGATGTAACTCAAGAGAGTGGCTATCTTCAGACTCATTCAATTAAACAATACACTATGCTGATAAGCTGAAGTTGATTAATTAGTGAATAGTGTTTGGTAGATCTACCTTTATGTATAAAATGTCAATGTTAAAGGGACATCACCCTCCCAAAAGTTTCAAACCTCGTAGATTAAAAGACTGTTGTGGGCGGATCTTGCTCTTATCGTGCTGCTTTAAATACTGCGTAAAACTAGGCAAATGCGATTATTTATCGCGGTAGTCGGTGGTTGCGCGGGTATTTTGGTTGTCCGATGCAATATGGAGGTAAAGTTGCGCTAAACGGTAGCAAACCGGTTAGGCGACTTTAAAGGGAATGTCCACGCTCTTTTTAAAACTGAATATATTGTGATTACCCCCAAAACCTAAATTTTTTTTGTCAAAGCTTGATTCAGCTCCAACACCAGAGCTATTATACTTACATGCTCATCTCGTTCCACCGCCGCTGCTCTGCACTTCGGTAAGGCAGTCAGTGTCGGCCGTGACGTGAAGTCACGGACCAATCACTGACTGCCATTCTCGGGGACCAGTCTCTTACTGCGGCTGCTCAAGAGCAAGCCACAGTGGACCACTGAGTGAGGAAACCCGAGTAAGCGGCGTGGATGGTGGACGAGGAGATGTGAGTATAATAGCGCTGTGTGGGAGCAATTTAAAGCTTTTGGCTAAAATTATCTCTAGGTGTTGAGCGGTAATCTACAATATATTCATTTTTGAAAAGAGGGGGAGGACATTTCCCTTTAACACCATATATTTGCCCAGGGCAAGTCTGGGTTAACCGGCCCCAAAGTCTTAGGAGGACTTTTAATATAATAACATTTAGTCTGGGGTTGGTTGTCCCTTAAAATATGTAAATAGAGAAGGGATGTCCAACCTGCAGCCCTCTAGGATGTTTGGAAAAACTAAACTCACAGCATTCGCTTGGGTTCTTCTAAAAATGGAGGTAATGCTGGGCATCCCTGTAGTGGAGTATTCTTTGAAAGAAGGAATAAGAACGTAATGGGCAAATCCTTCCCAATGAAGAAGAAAACTCCTGTAAGTCAGCATAAGATGGATCTCTCATAAAACCTCTATCTCAGCCACCCCAAACATGCATCTCACAGAAAATTAATTAAACAGGGAATTAAATTAATGTGCAGGTGTTGTGAAATTTCCTCAAAGAGTCATGGTAGCAAACAAGAAAGTTGAAACTAGTCATTTGTAACGGTTAATGATTGAAGTTGTCAACATTTTTTTTTGGTTACTAAACAAAAATAGAAGAACAACCTATTGAAGCTGTTCTTTATACACTAAGTTAGCCGTATACCATGCTTTTAAAGATAATAAAAATTTATCCGCAGGACACAGTCAGTCCAGTATACATTTTACAAAATTGGAAATGATTGGCACAAAAAAAAGTGCGAAAAATATGGCAAGACATTTTAAAGCAAACAGCAAAAAAACCTCATGAAATGAAAAAATGAACTTACAAGGTAAGATAAATACTCGTACCTGTGAGTTGGCACAACAGGCAAAAAAATAAATATTAAGTTAACACAAAAGTATTTTGTCAAAAGTGTGTCAACAACAGTAACAAAATTAAATGAACAATCCTATCTCATTTTCAACCCTTCATGTTTCAACAGATTTGTCACATATAACTTGGATAATAAACAAGTTTTAAAGGGCAATCAAAATATAGTGTTTTATTAGATGGAATCATTTTCTCGGGAAGGTTAGAAAGCTCATGCTACTACGCAGGGGGGTTATCAGTGATGCTGTCAATAGTTTTGCTTGTGCTTTGGCGACAGCTTGCCACTCCTTCCTCTGAAGAGTTATACCTCTCTTAGGCTCCCAATCGCAAACCACCCACAGAGGTAGACGTTGGCGTCCATTACCATCCTTGGTAAATTACTTCCAAAAAAAAAAAATGTTTGGATTTGACAAAAATCAACACTTCCAACGCCCGTATTTTTTTCATTTTGGATAACCAACTTTTAAAAATGTCTAAGTTTTTTGTTTACTATGTGCTTAAGCAGTACTAAACAAGTCACGTCATGGGGTTTGATTTTATTGCAAATAAGTGGAAAAACTTGTGTTTTGAATTAGTCAGTTCATGTAAGGTGTGGGGCATAAGGCTTACCTTTTTTCAGTTTAAACAATGGATCACTCCAACCCAGCATCTGGTACAAGAAATATCAGACCATTCGACAGTTTTAGAGTTGTTAAATGCAAACAAAAAACATTCATTTAAAAAAAAAATTAGCTGTGTATCTGCCAAATACTGTGTAGGGAGTACAGTGCTTAGTGAAGAGATCACGTGTAGGTTGGACTCGTACAAGGAATATAATGCTTGTTGACTTTTTTTTGAATTTTGACACTAACACTAAAAGCTTCTATGTTGTTTGCACAGAAAATAAAACCTAATTTTGGAAAACACAACAGTGCATAATATGCTACACGAGAAATTGATGTGCAATTGTAATATGCGTTCATAAATAGCTACTGCCAGTAAACTGGAGGTCATTATGCTGGTTAGGCATCTTTACTATAGCCGTTTAACGTAACATATGATGAAACCCAAGCCCTATTTTTTAAAATCTTCCATCTGCTCCTGCCACCACTATTAAGCACACCTAAATTTTACATTGTTTTTCTGGAGATAGAGTTTTGTGTCTTAAATGTTCCCAGGCACTGAACTGCAACAGAGTCAGTGCAACATCAGTATGCAAAATTGTTACCAAAAAAATGGTGTTTCTGCAACATCAACTTAAGTCCCCAAGCTCCAAATCCACAAATAGAGCGCGAATATGAATACACGGCAACGGTGGATATGGGTTTCCCTTGTTAACGCTTCCTTATAAGAGTAGTTCCATTTCACAACCAAATCTGCAAAGTGCTCATGGCAGAAATGTCATATTTGCTATATTTGGTGGTGCAGTAGCCAGGCACTCCAGGAATTCTATGAAGAGTAGCCCATAAAAATTCAATCGGGCTTTAAGTATCTTTAGACATTCTAAAAATAAGACCGAACAATGTATTTTATTTTCCAAAATATTAACTGACAAAAGCCCGTGAGTGATGAGACGACAAGTAAGCACTACCAGAAAACAGAGGTGTTAAATTGGAGGGTTGACTTTTCAATATTGTACGTAGAATATTATTGTTGTTAATTTCATGATGTTTTTGCCGCCATTTATTCTTTTTTATGGGCAGGGCATAGATTCTGTTCCAGGACGTTTTGACCCTTTAAGCTTTTTTAACATCTTTGTTACCATCAGCTCTGTTGGTTTTTAATGGGAAATCCACACCACACAAATTTATTAAATCTTCCACTGGGCATTTTATTGTACGATCTTCATGCTAATTGAGTCAGCCTGCACCGAGTCCATGATGCATAGACCACATTTTCTAATTGGCTTGCAATAAACACATTTTCAAACAATTGTAATGCCTCTTAATGGATAGTCCAAAAAGACTTGGAGATTTTTGGTCCACATGAATAAGTAGGAATTTGAGCGGCATATATATAGACGAACAAACCCTCTCTGCATGTCATCCTATGCGTGAACACTATGAATAAGCAAAGGAAACTATCGCTTCTTTGCTAAGTGGGTACAAGATATAGTTCGCTCTCGGTAAAGGATTCACAGTTACTGGGTATGTTGGATATATTCGGTTTCTGTAAGGAGATGTCTTTGATTTTGTACTTTACAGTTAAACAGTTTCTAGTTTGGGCCTTTCTGAACTCCTCCAGGTCTCCTTTAATGATTTTGTGTTGAGTTAACAGAACGAATTGAATTATCCTCCATTCCAAGTTCCAACAAAAGTGAAGAGTATATTTGCTTGTGGATTTGTCAACCAAAGTTGCAAATGCGGCAGATACAACAAAAATAAAAAGAAAAGTCACTGGTTTAGTTTACCATTGTCTTAATTTTCGCTTCAGCATCTTATAGCTCTGTTCTTCGAGACCGTTTAAAATAAAAGAGAATAGCAAAGCTTATCACTTCCATTTCTTTGCTGTCTGATGGCCTGGCAATCAAGCTTTACGTCCAGTATGGAAGCCCATAAATCCTAAAATTAAAAATAAATAGGAATTAGAAAACAATAACAAGAGCTGGGTTTTACATAAAGGTTTGGTACTATTTTTACTTGGAGGTGCATTTTTCTCTTGCAAATTGACATATGATCTAAAGACGTTAAGATTTGTACAATGAATTGCAACAAACAGATTGAAAACTATTTGCATGCTGGGCAACTTTAAAGGGACATGTCCACCCCCAAAAACTAAATTCTCCCCACTACTGGCCCCCACGTGCAGGTGTAAAAAATGCATTACCTTTCTGCTCAAAAATGGGTCTCCTGTAAATGTCTGCCAAAGTCCTAGGAAAGTGAAGCACCAGGAGCCTGGCTGGGAGATAAAAGGTTTCCGCCGCGTGGGTGTCCACATGAGAGGTTTTCAGGCTTGCGATTGCAGCCCCATTTACCCTCTCCCTCCCGATCCATGTTGGCTGCCTGGGCCCTCGCAGGTAACCACTTTCTGTAGTGAGGCATCCTCTCCCACCACCAAACGCTGATTTGTGTTGTTTAAATAAACAATGTCCGAACTCTACCAAAGCCTCTTTCCCCGCAGATACTGCCGGCCAGACGCGATACGGATTGGCTGCCTCCGGCCAAATCCCCCAGACAAGACTGTTTGGTAGCCACTGCTGCAGTTTCATGCAAGCCGAGGGCGTGTTGAATGCCGAGGGAAAGAGGACTGTGAAGTAGATTTAGGATTAGTTTTTTATTACAGAAAAAATACAGCGGTTGGGGGGGGGAGAGGGTGACCTACACTACAGCAATTTTTTTGAAACAAGGTGGACCATCCCTTTAAAGACAAAGTAAAATAACCTAAGAGTATTGTAATGCTTCCACTTATTTGAGGATATGGCTTATGAGCACAGTAGCAAGTAACATATACTAAAACGTTGTTCTCCACATCCAAATCATTAATAAACCAGATTAAATAGAGCTTGTAGAAACTGTAATAATATTGCTTAAATATGTTAAATTGCTAAAGCCCCATTATGAACAATTACACATGTTCCCTATCCATCAACCAACTTTCATTCGTGTACAAATATGCCACCCCAGCCAACAGACCTGAGCTTTTTACATTTGTGCTATGGGGACTGTTATCAAAAGCCCTGAGCAAATCTAGTATAAGACATCTATTGCTATGCGAACATTCCGCTCTCCACTGGCTTTCTCAATTCAGAATGACTTGTACAAGAATCTGTGGCAATTATGTACCCTGGAAAATCCCAATTAGCATATCACAGCCAGGTGTTAAGGGTGTGATTAGATAGTGGCTAAGAGGTGTTATAGGAACGCCCAGAGTAAGGTGTTAAAACAGCATTGTACATGGCAGACAGTTGGTGTCGAACCCCCCCACCTCTATTTAAAACATCGTATCCCTGTCTGCTTTAAACCGAACAACACACTGAGGCAGCAATTGGTACATCCGAAAGACCCAATACCAAAACACAAGAAAAGCGACATCATATATGCAGTGCAGTGCAGTGAAGAATGCTCTGATTTGTATGTGGGGGAGACCAAACAGCAACTGCATCAACGTATGGCCCAGCACAGAAGAGCCAATTCCTCGGGTCAGGACTCAGCCGTGTATCTGCATCTTAAGGATAAAGGACATACCTTTGAAGATTGTAATGTTAACATACTGGCGAAGGAACGTGACTGGTTCAAGAGAGGTGTTAAGGAGGCCATTTATGTGAAAATAAAGAAACCAAGCCTAAATAGAGGTGGGGGGGTTCGACACCAACTGTCTGCCATGTACAATGCTGTTTTAACACCTTACTCTGGGCGTTCCTATAACACCTCTTAGCCACTATCTAATCACACCCTTAACACCTGGCTGTGATATGCTAATTGGGATTTTCCAGGGTACATAATTGCCACAGATTCTTGTACAAGTCATTCTGAATTGAGAAAGCCAGTCGGATGACTAGCGAAACGTCTTCAAGAACTACATTTCAAGTCCAGTTGATCTAATTGAATACAACAGAATCTCCCTGATAATTTCTCAAAATCTGATAGATATTGATCCTTGTCTCTAGTAGATGATAGTGTCCCCTGGGTAGGCTTTGAAGTTGCTTAATACAGGTAAATGTATCCATGGTGATAAAGTTCCCATTATTGTAATAGTGTGCCATTTGTAAGAATCCAAAATGGATAGCCTGGTATAAAATCTGGATTTTGTGTGACCGTGTGGAGATTTAAATTTTAATTAAAAGGGTTAGATGCCATTTAAATAAACAAATGTGTACTAACTGGCAAGTAAAAACTGAGGAATCAGAAACGGAAGAGGGCATTGGACTTAAAGGGAGTAAAACATGGACTAAGATACAGGATTCTAACTACATAAACTGGGGATATTTTAGGAAGCTGAAAATAGAGGAGAGGGGATAATATTCAGATATCATTTTTACAAACCATATAGAAATCCTGTAGGCTTAATTTATAGCTCCCTGCTCCACCTTTTCGGAGAGCTGCAGAAACGGTCAATTAACTTGCCTCACCCAGAGTGACAAAACACTCATATCTTTATCATTTATTTTGTGAACTGTAATTTCTGCCAGATTTTACTTTAAAAGCATTTTTTTCCAGTATTATTATTATTATTATTGATTTATATAGCGCCAACATATTCCGTGGCTCTTTACAATGACAAAGTCATACATTACATACAGGGTAATACATGTTAAAACAAAATCATACATATTACATACACAGGTAATACAAAATATGAGTAAACAGAGTGATGAGTTTCTTACAGCAATACCATGATACAATAGGAGAGAGGACCCTGCCCAAAGAGCTTACAGTCTAGAGGATATGGGGTGAGACATAAAGTTGAAGGAGACGGTAGGCTGTAAATAGATTGGCAGTGGAGTGTGAAAGGCGGGTTGGATCATATTGGGTAGTCAGATGGGTAATGTTTAGGCCAGGTTATATGCTTGCCTGAAGAGGGGGTTTTTAAGGTTACGTTTGAAGGTATTAAGGGATGGTGAATGATGGACAGACGGAGGAAGGGAGTTCCTGAGCAGAGTGGCTGCACGAGCAAAGTCCTGAATACGGGCATGGGAAGAGATGACAAGGGTGGATGAGAGGAGGAGATCGTTTGCAGAGCGGAGGTTGCGTCTGGGACGATATCAGTAGATCAGCTCTGAGATATATGAAGGGGCTGTGTTGGATAGTGCTTTATAGGATAGGGTAAGCAGCTTGAGCCGGTTCCTTTGCGTGATGGGGAGCCAGTGGAGTGACTGACAGAGAGGAGAGGCATTGAAGGAGCGAGAAGAGAAATGAATGAGCCGGGCAGCAGAGTTGAGGATGGATTGAAGGGGAACCAGGCGGTTGTTTGGTAGACCACACAGGAGTGTGTTGCAGTAGTCAAGCCGGGATATGACTAGGGCATGGACTAGGAATTTGTAGCTTTGTTCGAGAGGAAGGGTCGGATATTCCCAGGCAGCGGACATGAGGAGATGGGGATATTGGTGTGTTGTTAATATTAATAGTAAGACTAGGAAAGGGAACAGATCATGAGGGCAGGAAAAGGACAAGTTCAGTCTTGTCCATGTTGAGTTTTTAGGAAGCGGGGGGTCATAAAGGCAGAGATGGCATTAAGGCAGTCGGAGACCTGGGATGTCAGTGTAGGGAGATCAGGGGCAGAGATGTAAATTTGGGTATCATCCGCATACAGGTGATACTCGAATCCAAATGAACTAATGAGTTGTCCAAGGCAATAGGTGTAGATGGAGAAAAGAAGAGGACCGAGTACCGAGCCTTGCGGGACCCCCACAGGGAGGGGGTGAGGAGTGGAGTTAATTTCGTAGTGACGTTTAGATTTAGCACTAAGTAGATTGTTTAAGTAGATCATTGGTCACTTTAGTGAGGGCAGTTTCTGTGGAGTGGTTAGGGCGGAAGCCTGACTGGAGGTGGTCAAGAGAGAGTTAGCAGACAGATGTCTTTCCAGTAGTTTGGAAGCAAAAAGGAGAAGGGAGACAGGCCGGTAGCTAGAAAGAGCGGCCGGGTCAAGGGAGGGTTTTTTAAGTATAGGGGAGACCACGGCATGTTTAAATGAGGAGGGGAAAATACCAGTGGATAGGGACAAGTTAAAAATAGAGTTTAGTGCTGGTATGAAGAAAGAGGAGAGAGGGGGAATAAGATGAGAGGGAATGGGGTCAAGGGGGCAGGTGGTGAGATGTGTCCTGGATAGGAGAGATAAGAGTCCCTGTTCTGTAATAGTGGTGAAGCTCGTTAGGGTGCAATTAAAGGGATTAACCAATGAAGGGAGATTAGCCGGTGCAGTGGTAGGAGTTGGAAGCTGTATGGAGGAGGTAGGGTGCATAGGAAAACCATTTCGGATATTTTAAATATGAGGCTATTTCATCAGCCGATAAACAGGCCGTAGGCGGAGGAGGAGGCGAACAGAGCAGGGAGTTGAATACTTTAAAGAGTTGTTTCGGGTTATGGGACTGTGTGGATATGAGTGAAGAGAAGTAGTTTTGTTTGGGTAAGGATAAAGCACTTCTGGTCCGGTAGAGAGCACTTTTAAAGGGCATCTATAGTGAAAAAAACACATTGCCCCATTGCAAGTTAAATTTATGTACTCTGTGCTGCCTTTATCCTACCTCTGTCAGTGACTTTGTTTTTCCATGGTGTCAGATCTCTGTGCAGCACTCCCCCCTTCCCCCTCCCCTCTGTTACCTCCTCCATGTCTCAACTCTGGCTAACCGACAAGCTTATCATGTGCAGTAGGAGTAAAAAGTTCAACATCCTGAAAAACACACACACAGTGGTCAATAGAAAGCAAGCTGTCCAGGAGACATGGATCTCTCAGGGTCCTGATCTCTCTCTTTGTGACCCATCATCAATCAGTGAAAGCTATGAAGAAGGGGGGTCAAGTGCAGCCTTATCTCTGCCATCAAATCTACCTCACTCCCCCTGCTAATGCTGTTATCTCTATGTTTATTATGGGGCAGGGAGGGGGGGGGACTTGAGCAGGGAAGAGGATCACGTCACAGGGATTTGATTGACAGTACAAGTAGGAGTAGAGGAATGCAATCACGTATTCTTCTAACTTGTGTATCTCAGGACAGAGAGGGAATCTGAACAAAGTGAAGAAACTCTGGGGATTGTGGGAGAATTATAGAACACATGGAATGAAAGAAAAAAAAGTTAATTTTCCCACTATAGATGCCCTTTAAATTCACGGCATTGCCTTTTCAACTTTTTTATCTGATCTGTAAGCCATGGTTGTGGGTTCTTGCGACTAAGGCGACAGGTGGAGCAACAGAGTCGAGGGCATTGGAAACCGTTGTATGGTAGTGGACGGCTGCAAGGTCAGGGTCAGAGAAAGAGGGCATGGAGATAAGTTGTTTGAGGGGGGCAGAGAGTGAATGGGGGTTGAGATTTACGCAGGTCTCTGCATCTGTACATTTGTTTGTTAGGGGCTAAGGTCGGGACAGATGACACAAGTTTAAATATGAGAAGATGATGATCGGATAGAGGAAAGGTAGGATCGGAGAACTTAGATGCAGAGGCGGGGTGAAGACCAGATCCAGTGCGTGTCCATTACAATGGGTCTGAGCAGAGGATCATTGAGTAAGGCCAAGGGAGGAGGTAAGAGAGAGAAGTTTAGTGGCAGCAGAGGTGTTGTTATTGATGGGGATATTGAAATCCCCTAAGATAATTAAGGGGATGTCAGAGGATAGAAAGTGGGACAACCAAGCAGAGAAGTGGTCAAAGAAAATAGTGGTTGGGCCGGGTGGTCGATAAATAACTGCAATCTGTAGGGGCGTGGAAGAGTAAACACAGACTGAGTGGAACTCAAAAGATAGATGGGAGAGGGCTGGTAAGGGTGTGATGGGTATGAAAGTACAGCGCACAGAGAGAAGAATACCAACTCCCCCATCACATTTATTATCGGGCCTAGTGGTGTGGCTGAAGTGTAGGCCACCATATGAAAGCGCGGCAGGTGAGACCAGAGGGTGACAGCCATGTTTTGGTAAGACCAATAAATGTAAAGCGGTTAGAGATAAATAGGTTGTGTATGTGTGCAAGTTTATTACAAACAGACCGTGCATTCCACAAGGCCCCAGATAAAAGAGCAGGGGGAAGGGAAAGGAGAGGTACATTAGTGATATTGGGTGTGTTTAGGGTACTAATGGATAAAGGAGAGTTATGGGCAGTAGACATTAGGATGGGGATGGGTTGATCATACAGGTGCGGTATGGAAGTGGGGCCGGGATTAGTGGAGATATCACCAGCTGCAAGTAGAAGCAGGAGAGAGAATGAGAGGAGGTGAGAGTGGGATTTAAATGGACCATGCGTTTGTCTTGTAGTGGAGGAGGCAGGAGGGTGTTTGACAATGGAAAGGAGTTCATGGTGGGAAAGGAGGGGAAAGGATAAAATGGAGGGTGCAATATAAATGGACTTACCAACAGTGGGGTGTTGTAATTACAACTGTGATTACAACTACAATTAGAAATACTGTTCAGCTGGGATGTGGGAGGGGCAAAGAGGAGACAGACAAATTAAATGAAAACAGAGTGAGGATTTACAAATGGTGAAAGTCCCAATAAACAACCAGACAAGACTGAGATAAGATATCAGATCATACCAGGCAAAAATTACAATGGAGCACAGGAAGGGATGCACAGTGGAGTGATGAATAGGATAGTACAGATCATACCAGGCAAAATTACAATGAAGCACAGGAAGGGGGCACAGTGAGTATGAAAGGATAGACAGCAGATCATACCAGGCAAAAATTACAATGAAGCACAGGAAGGGATGCACAGTGGAGTGATGAATAGGATAGTACAGCAGATCATACCATGCAAAAATTACAATGAAGCACAGGAAGGGATGCACATGAGTGAAGTGATGAATAGGATAGTACAGAGATCATTACCAGGGCAAAAATTACAATGAAGCACAGGAAGGGATGCACAGTGGAGTAATGAATAGGATAGTATAGCAGATCATACCAGGCAAAAATTACAATGAAGCACAGGAAGGGTGCACTGTGGAGTGATGAATAGCCTAGTACAGCAGATCATACCTGTAATGACAATAAGATGGAAAGTGATCCTGATGGTGCCCTAGTTAATTCTGGTGTTAATTCAGCCCTACACTTAGAAAATGCTGCACTTGGAAAAGGCTGCAGAAAATTCTGACCAGTGCACTTACAGATACTGCATATTATCAATATGACAAAATAACTAAGAGGTGATTTAATAATAAATGGGTTCTATAAATGTTGGATATCTGGTTGAGACTTATTCTTTTAATTGGACAGGACCTGTAAAAAGATTGCACAAGAATAAACAGGTGATTACAGTGTGCCGAACAACCCTTATAAAAACCAGTGGATCAATTAACAATTAACATAGAAAGCAGGAATCTGATTGTAAATCTTAAAGTCCAACTCTTGAATAAAGTAGCATTTGAAGTAGAAACATTAAAACATCTTGAGTAAACTGTAAAAATTCTCCTCAATAGCAAAGAAACTTACACGATCCAACTGGGTGGGCCGGGTGGACACCCCCCCCGAACCCAAATACACCAGAAAGAAATAAGGGGCAGCAGCAATCTTCCAAACACTGGTCTCACTCAAAAGTAGTGGGTAAAAGGTTCCTTTATTCACACTATATACAAGCAAACGGCTCATGTCTGACGGTTTCGTGCTGGCTTGGCACTTCACAGAGACACATCTGATGAAGTGCCAAGCCAGGCACGAAACGCATCAGACATGAGCCATTTGCTTGTATATACAGTAGTGTGAATAAGAGAACCTTTTACCCACTACCTTTTGAGTTGAGAACGGTGTTTGAAAGATTGCTGCTGCCCCTTTTTTCTTTCCCTGTAAAAATATTGCTGTTAATTGGTTGCTATGGGTGATTATACAAAATATTGTCTTTGTTGCCACATTACTACAATTGCTTTATACCTTTTCACGTAGGGTTTATTTATAGTTTGGTAATCATTTACAGCCAAACAGTAATGGAAATGTGAGCAAACATCTCATTAACTTATAGGGTTACTAGAATAGATGATTCATTTTGTGACTACTATTTAATATGCAGTAATGTACCGGGTGTTATAATACTTAAAAATGACTTAAGCACTTAAGCAAACAATACAGGCATTCACATACATTTGATCATTTTGATTTCGATAAACTGTTTCTATTAAACTATCGACTGCCATTCAAAAACCAGACAGTTGTCTCTTTTCTTCTATATTCCACTGATTATCTATCAAAATGCATAACTGCACATGCTTGTTAATACAATTGAAAGGGAGATTTTAAAAGTCATTGATAGAAATTATCTGACCTGATCGTTTTATATAACTTGGTCAGTCAGATAGAATCATATGTACTTAATAAATTGTGCTGGTGTTTAAAGCTGGGTACACACAATACAATTATTTGTCCCGATCGAATGACATTATAGTGTTTCGGTCAGTGGGTCCGAATTATTGTACGGGTTCTTCTTGCAACTGCAACCAACCGCCAACCGTATATTTCATCCGAATTAGAGGAATGCAGAAAACAACGGCTGATCATGCAGTCCTCTATGGACTGCATGCTCGGTCGTGGCTAACTTTTAGACTCGGCTGCTTTTGCCGTGACTGACAGTCCTTCAGTCGGATACCTCTGAATGGTAGGATTCAGGAGGAAGGATTGGAACATTTGTACCCAGCATAACCATTATCGCCCACCCACTGAAGAAGTTAAAATTAGAATAATTCCTTCTTTAAATGTGTCACAGATTAGGAAAGCACTGACGCATTTTGCAAGACTAGTTTTTAATGCATGAAAGCTGTTTTGCTGCTTATGCTAAGCTTGCATCTTTTCCCTAATTTGCTTTACCAAACCATTACTTTTACAGACTAGATGAAGAGTTGAAAGTGAGCGAACCTGCCAAGTAAGATTCCTATTGAATGTTTTAGTGTGTTTTTCCTGTAGTATGTGGGTTTGTTTGTTATAGTGATATAATAGAAATGAAGGATAATGTTTATCTATTCTTGCCTCGCCCTACCTTTTGTAGTTTCTCTATGTATCTATCCTTAGGGATGTTTTGAAATGATACACTTGCCCTTGTTGTAAGGTAGCAGAAAATGATAAAAGCTAACACATTTTAAAAAAGAAAACAATTACAGTTTTGTACACACACTTCCAATCTTATAATTCATTAAAATGAGTTTATCATCTATAAATCAAACTGTGGCCGTTAATGATGTTAATAAACAAGAACCACATCAGTCTAACTAGGCTGCTCTCTTGGCATGCTGGGATTACAACTTTAATTTCTATTTCATTTACATCATACCATACAAACTTTTACATCTGCAGTTACAGTACAGAGACAAAAAATATACAGTAGAGATCTTTAACATTAAATCATATGCAGATTATGCATTACGTTTGCAATGAAAGAATGTATTTTTACATCTTACAGAAGATCAGGTGTAATCATGGAGAGAAGGAGGGCTTAGAAGGACTGATCAAATGTTTACAACTGTATAGTTGTACGTTATGATTATCCTCTTTGGTTTGTTTGTACTTTGGCAATGAAGTTTTTTTTAATCTTTTTAAAAGATAACGGTATTGCCTCAATGCATTTTTTTTAAAAACTGCTTTCAAAAGAGTAATGGTATGCAGCCCTCCCCACACATTTTTTTGATTTTGAGCTTCTCTCTGCCTTCAATTAGCCATGCTGTGAAGGGGACGTAACAATTCTGTCTGCCTGTAACTGTCACTCAAAGCTAGCATGCGAGAAAACACTCCTCCGCCCACCCTTGATCAGCTTGATTATCTAGGCTCTACATCCTTGCAACCGAACAGTTCAAGTTTGTTCGACTGGCAGAGAGAGGTTGTAACAGACATAACCACCAGCCAATGACAAGTGATATGTTAACGATGGCCCTGGGCCATCTAAGAGGCGGGATTTTAGCACTCACCTTTGCTGTGTGATATCAGGGATGGCAGGGAGAGCAGCACGGTTGTAAATGAGAGTAAGCGATTTCAGCTGCTGGAAGTGTGGACATGCAATGGGGGAATGTTTTTTTTTATATATTGCAGTATGCCTAAAGCTTTATTTTTAACACCCCCTCCAATAAAAAAATGAAATTACTGAAATTTAAAAAAGCAAGTCTAGATCTTACATAGTATTTTATTTATCCCTAAAAAGCCTGTTGTGTATTTAGAAACATTTGTTGAAAAATCAAATTATTTGTATATAAGACTGCATAATAGTAACTTTGAATTTTCAAAATATCTTACTGCTAGTCCCCTTAAGGATGTACCGATTTTATTGTACACTCACAGGAGATAATATCGATTGTCTGAAATTTCTGCCCATCCTGATTACAAAACAGTGGTGCCTTTCCAACATGCATTTCTGCAATATGTAACTTATTGTAGAGAGATAGTCCCTGTCTAGATCTGCTTCAATAGAGAGGTGAGGCAGAATACTGGCAGAATCATACATCCAGGTTTCGATCTTCCATCAATGTAGCATTTCACCAATCTCCAGTATACAAATAAATCCACAGGTAGATGAGGAGGTAACAGTATCTATAATATATGAGACAAGAATGAACAAGATGTTGATAATATATAATTGGAGGGGGTGTTTCCTTACAAGTTTTCAGCACATAGGCCTTTTATAGGCAGTTTCATATAGAGAATAGTAAGTCACGATATGGGTAGATGGGATGGATTTTAATGGTAACTTATTTATATATAGTACATAACTCACAATTGCTTTTTAGCACTAGACACTTTTTACTCAGTATTTCTGGAGTAGGGTTTAAGAGGTACTGTATGTATTTTATGAACTACTTACGGACATTGGATAAACCACTGTTTTACACTTAGTATAGTACTTTTTGAGGTTGAATAAAGACATACGTCCACCCAGTTCAACGCACTCGGCAATACCTACACTTCCTGCCTAACTTGATCCAGAAAATGGCAAAAAAACCCCACCATAATTATGAAGAGGGAAAACTCCAAGCGGCAATCCAAAAATATCCCTTAATCGACTCTTCTTTATGTATCAATACCAGTAACCTGTAACATTCCTTGTTTTCAGAAACTCATGCAGCTTTCTTTTGAAACTATCCAATGAACCTGCCATCACAACTTCCAATATAAGGCAGTTCCATAGTTTTACTGTTTTCACAGTGAAAAACCCTTTCTGACCTTGAAGACTAAATTTATTTTCTTCTTAGTCTTAAGGGATTTCTGAATGTCCTCAGACATGGTCTTTTAGTGAACAGATAGTTTATTGTATGGCCCATTAATGTATTTATACACAGTTATCATATCCCCACGCAAGCGCCTTTTCTCTAGTGTACATAAATTGTAACTTATCATATCTTCATACTCAAGCTCCCCCGATCCCTTTTTATATTAAAAGGTTGCATGACAACCAGAACATGATGTGTGTGAAATTAACATCATAGCCTGTGCAAGTTTTGGTTCCTCCACATCTACCTGTGGATTTATAAGACTGTGCTTCCTGGCCTGTGTTATCACAAGTTTTTGAAAATCTTTTAGGTTTTCTAATAATGTCCTAATAAAATGGTGCTTTTGCTTTTTTTTTCATCTTGTTTGTTACAAATAAATGTTTTTTAGCATGGTCCTTCTTGTTTATCTCTATTATTGACATCATCAATATAGTTTGCATGTAAATGCAAATTGCTGTGTGTTCCACAATGCTGCATCTAGTCATGTTTATACATTTATGTTTTATTTTGCCTTAAAACCAGAGCTGTCTGTCTTCCAAATGAGCCCGAAATGGCTTCGCTGGAGGGAGTGTAAGTTTCCTAAAATTATACGTTTTGAGTGTTTTGTCCCAACCTGTATTTTTTCTTCTTTTAATTAAAAAAAACAACAAATATTTATGTTTGTGTTTTAACTCTATATCTTTCCACATACAGGTTACTAAAGCTGGGTACACACCATTCAATATTTTGTGCTGACATTTCAGTGTATCGGTTGACTGGCCCGAAATATTGGATGGTTTCTTTGGCCAGACGTGATTGGCTGATCGAAAGGGTCTGAAAACCATGGGTGATCGTGCTGTCCTCTGTGTCAAATAGTCAATCGGGACAAAGGATCCTAACGTGTGTACCCAGCTTTAGTTTTGTGTTTACACTGGAAAAAAGTGCACAGAAGAGCAATTAACAAACATTAGATTTTCTATGTCTATTCTTCTATCCCTAAAGTTTACTATTCATTAAAATATGTTCATATGTTTTATGTGTCTATGTTATGAAATGTTATGGAACTATCATCTTAAATACTAGTTTATTCAATTAAACAAATACCTGCAACTACATATGTGAGATGCTGTTTGATTCCTTTACTTTATAGAGTTACGGTAATAAAGCTTAAAGGGGGAAATTCAGGCTAAAACATTTGTTTTAACTTAAAATCTAGAAATTGATGATTATAATGATTTTTTTTTTTACAGTACTTACAAAATGCTTAAATAAGACTAAAATAATGGTAACACTGTCCTTTTCAAAGATTTTCTATAATAAAAAACTTAGGGGCATATATAGAAACAATTGCCATTTCGCAATGACAAAGAGCAATATTTTCGCCGTATTTATAAAAATGCTCGTTTTCACTTCGCTGCAGCAATGTCTGACAGTAGTCTTTACCGTATTCATTATGTTAAGTGTGGTATCACGGCTCTCTCGTGTCGGCCATTACCAGACCAGAGAAGGTGAAATTTCACAGCTATTTTTGTCACCTTTTCTGCCTTTTGTTGCATTTTTTGCAGTTTTACCCGAAATTTCCCCAAACATCATTACTTACTGGAATATTCCATTGAAGGGCATCTCCACCCCCCATAGTAACATTCATTTAGTTTGTAGGGCATACCCTCCCACCCCCAACCGCTAAGTTAAAGTAAAAATCAAAACGAAAATGAAAAAAACCTAACTCTACTTCCACCTCCTGGTTCCAGCGTCGCTCTGGTCCGGCTCTCCTGCCTGCTGGATTTTCCAGCAGGGAGCCGGACCGGCAGCCACGGCTGTGATTGGCTGAGAGGCAGACAATCACAGCCACGGCTGGCAGCAATGGAGAAGACACTGGCAGCCGGGAGCTGTAACTACAGCTTGGAAAAGATTTTATAACTTTTAACTTGCAGTTGGGGGTGGGAGGGTATGCCCTACAATATGTATAAAATGTTTTAAGCTAGGGGAGATATTTGAAGAGAGGGATCGGGAGGGAGGTGAAAGGGCTCCTATGCGCATGTCACCATCCCTCCCGGAAGAGAGACAGAAGGCAGCAACTTTTGGATTGGAAGACAGCCACTACTCTACACTTTCCTGGACTTTGGACATGGATTGCAGGAGAACCACAAGGAGCAGGATTGTAAGGTAAGGATTTTTTTTAAAATGTATAGTGGGGCTAGTATGGGGTTAAATTTTAGTTTGGGGGGTGGACATGCCCTTTAAAATTACTATTTCTTACACAGCACTATTTGGATAGCTCAGAGAGGTTTATGGCCATTTCCTGCAATATATAAAATTTTAGTTTGGACATAGCCTTTAGGGATAATTATTTATTCCCTTTCTGGCAGAGAAGCCTCCATACAGTCAATTAAGTCTGTGAACGGTGACATCATAGCCAATGATTAGGTATCGAATTATCATTAAATATCTGGTTACAAATTAAAGTAAAAAACTTGTAAAAATAGCAGTTGAGGTTGCGGGCAGATAACTGATAAGTCACCAGTTTCTTGTTTTAAGGGCAAACATGCCCTTATTTTTTTTTTCTTAAATTTTATATGCACTATTGTTTTCGTTTAACACTACTCTGTCTCAAATGCAAGTACTAAATGGCTTGTGGTAGCTGCCTGAAATCCACACATCCTCCACAATTCTGACCATAAAGTAGCCATAAATTGGGTAGCGTAAAGTGGATTTGAACCAAAGAAAGGCTAGATTCAAATGAATGGCTGTTTGTTGGTTTGGCCACATTTTTACCAGTGTTTTTTTAGCATTGCCTCTAGGAAAATGCTGCATGCAACGGTTTCTTAGCAGCAAAACATCTGGAAACATTAGTAACGCTGCCAAAATGCCTACAAAATGTTCGTATGAACCTAGCCAAAACAGCACTCAGCGGAGCAAAACAAATATCCATTCAATGTACAATAGACATCACTAAACTTGTCTTGTCTTCTCTTCTAGATTTGAAAAGAAGAATGAAGATGATGTATAATACCTTTGGAAATTGAGAAATTAGAGTTTTGTTTCTCTGCAAAATATTTATGATTTTCTAAGATTATTTTTTGGAATTCTAGGCTACCCTTCCTTGTGTATATTATTTTTTTTAAAACTTGCTATTTAATAACCAATCCATAAGGAAATCTCTTTAACCTTCAAATGTATGCACTTAAAGTTAGCTTAATATAGTAGTGTTTTGGAAAAATCTATGCACTTTTTAAACATGATATACATGAAGCATGTTCAGCAAGAGCACAATATCTGTGATGTACTAGTGCAAAGACCACTAAACTCTTGTTACATCTTGAGTTCCATCTGTGCAAGAAAATGTATTGGGTAACAGCTGTATTGAACCAATATTATTATGCTTGAAAAAAATAACAGCAGCAACAGTTCCTGTTTTGTTTTTTTTTATAAACAGATTAAAAACATTACATGGTAAAAGTATCATACAAAAAACATAGTTAGCCATTAGGGAAGCTAAATTTGCATATACTGCTGCTAGTAGTACTTCCTCTCTTTTGTATGAAGTAGTCTTATTTTGAAGGCCAGTTTCGCAATGCCATTTCTAGTCTACCCATATGACATATGTATCCTGCTGTTCACTGATCCTTGCAAAGTTTAAATGTCAAACCTTTATCTGACCGTGAAAGTATTCAGTTGAAACCATAGTATTTATTTACACTGTAGAATCATCCTTAAATGTCCCATGGGAAAAAATAATTAACAGATACAGTGCCTGCTGATGTGTAAGTAATTATTAGGTTTATCCTCAGTTAATACTAGTAAAATACCATGATCTCACCAATTTCTAAACAAGGATATTTTTAAGTCCCAGTGTATTAAGCACCTGGAGGCATGCTGTTCATGAAAAACTGGTGTTATTATAAGCTACTTGCATTACACTAGAAATACACCATATATTTTAATAAGGGATGAGGTTAAAAGTAAGATTGTACTCCTCATTACTATTGTATATACTTCCCCTTAGTGATTTCTCCCCAGATATTGATCATTATGATGCTTGTCATCTGAATAGCCCTGCATGTGCCTAAATATAAATTAATGCTGCTTAGTGGCTCGCATGATGGAATGGCTATCACTTGTCCTTTTATGAGGCTGTGGTTTCACATATTACACTATTAACAATAAACCAGAAACCAGTAGTTATAAAAGATGCTAGCTTTATTTTTATATTCAGACATGATATCCAAAGTTAAAGAGTAACTAAAGTCTCCAAAAGAATAATAAAAGCTATTGTACGGGTCTGTACTTAAATTGACTTTCACAACTTGCACAGCTATATGAAGCAGCAAATAAAAGCATAACCCTTATTACAAAAATGCAGGTTTTTATTGTCTTGGGGCCTCAATGAAGTACAAAGGTACGATAGGTAACAAACCCCAAAACTGACTTATTTTTAGTGCCTCAAACACTACAGTCCTGAGTAAACCACTGAGTAAGTCTCTAACCTAATGCAATCTAGAACTGAGAAGGCTTCCTTTCTGCTGCATTCTTGCACCTAGGCAGCATGTTAGGTGGAAAAATAAAGCGTGTCAGTTGGGGTGTGTGGGAAGCACCATTATGCTTAATGGGGTACTGGGGTCTCCAAAAAGCACACATATCTAAAATGATCACATATCTAACTGCAGTCTGTGAAAAACTATATTGCTGAAAACATTTAAGGTTCGTAAACACGTGCGATGACTGGTGCTGACCCGTGATGCACGATGTGTTTGAACGACTGTTTCTGTCGATAATTGTGCCGTGTATCTGCCCGGCCGTTTCACCAAATAAAGTGCCCACATACACAGCACGATTATCTTCCGAAGCGGCCATTGGTACACATCATGCTTCGCGGGTTGGCACCCATGTGAGTGGCTTCACTTTCACCCTCTGCTCCTGTACCTAGGGTCCAAGAATGCTTTTAAAAGACTTAAAGACAGGATCTTTTCACGGACAGAAAAAAAACAGTACATGTCAAGGTTGCTTTTGCATGAAGTATACACAGGCAGAGGAAAGCAGCTACTAGAGTTTTGCCAAATGGCTGCAAGTTGAATATTTTCAACAATATAGCTTATCACAGATCCTAGAAATGTGATGCAGGACTTATTTTAATGATATTATCCAGTTTTTTTAAAACATTAGACTGAAGGCTTTTATTTAACCCTATATTGTTTAAAGACTTTAATATGCTAAGTAGCAGAAGTAGCTTGTGACTTGTGATTTTTTTACATTGAGATCGTGGCAGCATCATAGAATAAACCATTTTCTTGCGTGTTTTATTGGATTAAAGGAAGGTTTGAAGGATAACTGTATTGCCTTGATGCATTTTTTAAAAATTGCTTTAAAAAGAGAAAAGGTATGCAGCCCTCCCCATACATTTTTTCCCGATTATTCCAGGGCCTCTCTGCCTTCAATTAGCCATGCTGTGAAGGGGGTGTGACAATTCTGTCTGCATCTAACTGTCACTCAAAGCTAGCATTTGAGAAAACACTCCTCCACCAACCCTTGATCAGCTTGATTATGTTGGCTGTATCCTAGCAACAGGACATTTCAAGTTTGTTTGACTGGCACAGGAGAAGGAGAGAGGTTGTATCAGACATTCCCACTAGCCAATGACAAGTGCTGTGTTAACCTCGGCCCTGGGCTATCTAGGAGGCGGGCATTTTGCTGTGTGATATCTAAAGGGAGGGCAGCATGGTTGTAAAGTGAATAAGTGATTTCAGCTGCTGTGGACATGTAATGGGGGTGATGTTATTTTTTATATTGTCCTTTTAAGTACATTATAATATATATATATATATTATAAGAGGTTTCTGTCAGTTGACATATATCAATCTCAGCATGCCCATATAACTACTAAGAACTGTAATAGCAGCTAAGTCTGATGGAAAAAAGAAGTGGGTCTTGATTAATTTTAAAATATTTAAAGGAGAATTATACAGTACCACACCCTCCCAATAGTACCCAACACGAAGACATAAACCACTAGGTTTGCTTTAGGTTACTCATACAAAGCCACAAAAGACACACTTTGCAAGAAGTGCATCTGCCCATTGGAAAGTGTGGGAGCAGTCTTGGAATCCTACAAGCGGCTTCAATACAAGTTGGTCTTTCACAGCTTTGTTTGCATAAACTGAAACAAACCCAGGGGTGAGAAGCTAGCGGTTTAGGATCTCACCGTGGGTACAGTTAGTCAAGGAACAGGAGTTTGGGAGGAAATGGTTGCCCTTTAACTATAATTATTAGTGTAAATATATTGGGCAGTCTCTACAGAGATTTTAATAAATAGAATGTAGGTCTCATTTAAACTTTTTTTAAATACAGTTCAGTTCTAATAGTGTTCACGGTGTATTTTTTATGTATTCATATGGAATTCAAAACTGTCAAAATGCAGCTTAATTCGTTGTCTACTATTCAATTATGTAAGAAGGTTTATTAAAGAGATGTCCATGAACAATAAAACTTTATTGCAGAAAAATGAATTTCACTATTTGTCTGTATTTCTATTCTTTCGAAACAATAATACTTTGATTCAAACTCAAAGTATTATTGATTTTGTCAAGTTTTGTGAAAGAAAAAACAGATTTAGGGCTTGGCCACACTAATGCGTTTGCGCGCGCGATCGCTCGTGATTGCGATTTTTAAATTGTAAAAATTGTGGCAACGCAAGCAATATTGCACGAAAATCGCACCGGACGATTGCGTAACGCGTGAGGTGTGGGCAAGCCCTTAATTTATATGTATATTTTTATATGTATCAATTAAAACCTAGGACCAGTATTTATAAAGGCTCAGTATGTCAATATACTGATATATATACTTAAACGCAGAGGTCATATTTTATGACAGTTGTTGGTTGTAGTACAATACTGAACCGTCAGGGAGATTCAATAAAAGTTCTTATCGTTTAAAATCTTCACGGATATATCCGGGCAGACCAGTCTTGATACAAACTGCTTTATTCAAGTAACGTTTCGGAACCGAACTGGCTCCTTCTTTAGACAATGTTTGTCTGAGAAAGGAACCAGTTTGGTTCCGAAATGTTACTTGAATAAAGCAGTTTGTATCAAGACTGGTCTGCCCGGATATATCTGTGAAGATTATACTTGTACTACTGGCTGCAGTGCTGGAGCACCCAGCATTCGTTGATTGCTGATTGCTGTTTCTGTTTAGGTGAGCAGGATCCTACCCCATTGCTTAGATGTTGTTTAAAATGGTGCTAATTTTGCACTAACCAATCAGATATTATTTAACATTTGAAAGCTAACATCTGATTGGTTGGGGCAAAATTAGCACCATTTTTATCAATAAGAACTTTTATTGAATAACCCTGCATATTGCCAATCTATAGCTCAGTCATTATTTAAGGACTCGCCCACACATTAATGCCATGAATGAAAATTACCAATAATGATCAGTAATTTATGATCACTATTAATAATTGATAAGGTTATTATCAACATTGATCCTTTATAAATATCAGTCCTAGTTATAAACAGCACAGTGTAACCTTAAGTTATTATTTACATTAAAAAAATCCTCATTTCTATTCATACAAATTGATTAGTGTAATGTTCCTTTTGGAAATAGCTTTATAAAGAAGAACTATTTCTGTTTAAGGTAGACAGGCAGCCAGCCATACACAAGGCAAAGATAAGACTCTAACCTTTAAAAAGCTTTCAGGTGTGGTGCACAGAGGAACAACAATTTATACATTACACAAAAGACTCAATCACTCAACTACACATACTGTATATTTATATAATTGATTCAGAGATTATCATAAATATAAAAAATGAATGGTAATCACCTGCACTACTGTTAAAATGGACACATTTAGTTTAGAAGAGATGGACTAGAACTCAGATTTTATGAATGTCTTTCGAGAATTACCGAACGTTTGAGGGTTTTTAAATTTTCTGAATTTATCGAATTTGTGGAAATGATCCACCCACATATCCCAAATTCACATTAATAATGACAGATATTTTTATCTTCTAAACAATGGTGGCAAACTGCAGTGGGCCTAACCAAACTCTATGTGGTTCTGCTATGTGAAGTGTTACCCTTTTGCCCCTTGCATGATGCCTACTCTTAGGGAGAGGAGCCGATGTGGTGTGGGGTATGTCCAGTGGTTCCAAGCCTAACTGCTCAACAATGGTGGCTAACTGCAGTCAGCCTACTCTGGGTTTAGGATCTCAAACGCTTGTCTGATAATGCAGTTAATGGTCACCGTTTATGTAAATACTGGGAAATTGCAACATAATAGGCAACTTCTCATCTCTTCAAGAAAGTTAATTTTTATTTACAAATTTCTATGAAAACAACCCAACCCTGACCCTTAAATAACTAAGAGATTTTATGTGCACAAAGTGAAAAGAAATCAGGTTTTTTTTTACGGTTTTTCACGTGTCACCTTCTGCTTCAGCATTAAAATGCTAATAAATCATACTCAGACACAAAAGAAACTAAAAATACACAACATTCCTAAAATTGCATTGGGCCGGGCTTTAAATGGGTGACTGAACAGGATGTATTACCATGGGGCGTGCTGCGCGTGAGTCTTTAAAAAAAATGTACTGACTGACACATTTTCCTATATATGGGTTGTACTTCGAATTCTCCTTACAATCCCTTGGAGAACTGAAGTTCATTAAAACTTACCTCAGGTCATCAATGACAGATGATAGGCATCTGCTTTAGCAGTTCTGTTAAGTAGCCTCAAATTGGAAACTTCACATTTTTGATTGCTTTCAACATGTATTTAATAGTTATGAGTAGAGGAGGTGACATTGCTTGAGGGATGTATAGCACATATTTTTTTAGCAAAACTTTATATATGTTATAATTACATGCTACATGTAATTGGCCTTGAGGAAAACATGGTTGATGCAACTGAATATTGCTGCACTTGAGTGACTGACAGGTGTTATGCTGTTCTTGTGTCTCTGAAGCATGTGACGTGCGGCTCTTTGTCTGTGTGGTTAAAGTCGGGCTTCATTCTGTTGTGCTGTCTGAGCTCTGTGTGTTTTTATTAAGCGTGCTCTATTTTTTGCACATTAGATAGCAGTATGTCACCTTGTTTGCATTTTATCCTTGCTCAAGGACCACTTTATATTGACTATTACATCCCAATCAATAAAGGTACTTTCTAGTCTGAATTGGAAGTGCCATGATGTCTTTGTTCTTTTTCTGTGAAGTGACATTCGAGCAGTGTGCATCTGGTGCTTAATTCTAAGTAATACAGGTAATTCCCATGTAGTCCATATCCTTCAACCATCCCAGGTTTGAGTAGGTGGATGGGGCATGTCTGCGATGTTGCAGTGGGTGGGGGCACAGCATTATAGGGTGTGGACAGCCTGGGGGCGTGTCTGTGATGTTGTGGTGTCCTGGATGCAGTGGCGTAACTGCAGGGTCCAGTCCCCCCACGAGATTGGAGGCTGGTCTGGTCTTTTAAACAGCTGATCGTGCAGGTATAGGGCTTGTGGTGGGCCCTCCTACCATCCAGGCCCCCCGCGGTCACTATGTCACTGCGTGGATGTGACATTTGTGATTGTGGTTGCAATGTTTGGGGGCATGGCCATGCTGTTTGTGGGTGTGGGGTGGTGTTTGGGGGTGGGGTGGTGGTGTTTGGGGGCATGGACATGATGTTTATGTACGTGGGCCTGATGTTTTTTTTGGGGGGGTGACCAAAATATCTGGGGACATGGTCGCAACATTAGGGGGCATGGTTGCGATGTTTGGGGATATGGCAGTTATCTTTGGGGTGTGGCCTTGATGGTTGGGGTATGGCTGTGACCATTATGTTTGGTGCCTTGACTTTGGGGGGCATGTTCATGATGTCTTGTGTTTTCCATTGCTACAGCACATTCCAGGAGGCTCTGCTTTAAATTTCTTAGCATAGCAATAACCGCAAATGTGGTTCATATCACAAATAGCAACATAGTCTTTCCAGGGTTAATATTTGAAACCTTCCAGGAGCAAATTGTGATGTGTTACAGACCTTAAGGGAAATGTCTGGTTCCCTCTGTTATAGAAGTTGTTGTTCTGTGTGTGCAGCTCTGAGTTGTGTAGCCGTACATTACGCTGTTGTTGTGTCACTGAAGTGGACTCTTTGTCTGTGTTGTTGAGGTCGGGCAATGCACGGAGCCCAGGCCCTTCTAAGTTGCTAAATTGGGGATCACACTCTGCAAGTGATGTGCAGGCTTTTTGTTGTAGAACTTGGACTTCATAGGTGTCGTCCCTGTAAGAGGGTGTCGCCGTTATGTGGATGCATCTGGGGTGTGGCTGTGAGGTGATCACATACATGCATTCATACATACATACTCACAAGATTTCTATGTTATATAGTAGATTGTTTACCTGTCTTTACCTTGCATCTGGTTTCTGAAACAGAATCACCTCACAGATATAATCTACATAAACAAGTAAATCCTCTCAGTGGACTATTAGCAACAAGTTTTGAGATTTTGTTATCACAATAAGCAGTTACAATTGCAGTCATATGGCCATCAATTCTGGTTCTCAGCTTCAAATCGGTTTTAGCAATATAACACAGTCCATACGGGCAAAACATCATTCAAACTACTTGTGCAGTAGAGCATCTAATTACATGACTGTTAGGTTTCACTGTTCGTTACCTTTCTCCCATTCCTGAGTCACTCATTCATAATCTTTATCCTCCTTCGCTTTGGCAATCTCCAGAACTCGAGTAGCTGGTTCCTTTCATTATCTTCGTAGGTGCATCCACCTTCAACAGTCGGTCTACCCAGTCATATTCAAACTTCTACTATCCAATTATTTCCTCTCTCCTCCTCCCTGTCCTGTTACCATTAGTTATTGTTCCCTTATATTCTTCCCAGTCCTATTCACCTGTGTGCATTAAGTTACTATTCTTCACTTTGCTATCCTATTATCGACTTTTGGTTGTATCCTTGACCTTGATCCTGTGCCACCTTTCTTAGCTTCTGCCTGACCCAACTTTGTCTCTCTCTCTACCTTCTGTACCTTGCCTGGCTGCTTGACTCCCATTTATGACCTTTGGCTCTATTACTGACCTTGCTCTTGCCTTATCCTTGGCTGTACCTTCTCCTTTCCTGGACATATTCTCCTCTTTCCCTAGCTTTCTCCCTCTGCTGTCGGTTTCACTATGGACTTGAGTATTCCTGGCCTCAGCTCAGATACCTTGCAGTCTATGTTCAGAGGGCTACTGCCAGCAAACTGGGGCTTGTCCATTGGTGAAGGGAGTGGTTATAGATTGGGGAGATTTCTCCCCCTTCTAAATCCAACCACTGGTTTAAGGGGTAATACTTTTGCCAAAGTTGGGCCAGTAAGCAGAACTTTTCTATTATTCTGAAATTTCTTTTTACAATGGTTTACAATTGGTTTTCTTTGCTTCTTCTGCTTTGTATGTGGCCCTTACATCTCTCCTTAGCTTTCTTGAGAGCTTGACGTAAAACTTTAGAGGGGTAATCCCACTGTAGAAACCCTCTAAAGCATCTCCCTGAGCTGTATCTGTCTATATTCGACAGAGTTGTTTTTGATTACCCTGCAAAATTGTAAAATTTGTGTTTTTAGGGCTGGTTGATGGGAACTATTATAGTGTACAAGTGTGTACCTATATTGGCTAAATTCTTACCATGGATTGATTATAGACGAATATGATAATCCCAAAATTTGATTTCACTGTTGTTTATTAAGTAAACCTTATGGTTAGTGGGAGGTAATCGAGCTTTTCAAACATCTCTTTGATTGCTTATAAAGGGCCTCTCCAGATAAAAAATAAATCATCATTGCACCTCTAATTCAATAGCAGAAATTGGCTATAATGAGACAATATAAACAAATAACAAAATTAATTGTTTTTTAAAGGTGATTTCAAGCAAGTCAATCACAAATATTTTAAATGCTGTGCATACACAATTAAGGATATCCAAAGCTTTCCTTACTAATGTTAGGCCCCCTCATAGGAGATTTAAGTGTATGGGCTAGTAATATCCATAGAAACCAACCATATTTCCACATCTGTAGGTCAGTGAATATTTCTAAGAATTGAAACAAGATGGCCAGAGTCTCTTAAACTTGTCGAGGGGCTTCAAGAGCACAGCCCTCATTGAAAGCAAAACCGTTCCTTTATAGATATGGCCCTTGGGGAGAATATAAATTATTGAGCAAATAGGATGCTAATTGTACAAATACTACCCATTGTGGCAAACCTTTACATGGAAAAAGTGGAAACACAGGCACTTAATACCTTTAAGGACATAGCACCCAGTCACTGGTTCAGATATGTGGATGACACCTGGGTTAAAATCTGCCAGAAGGAAGTACAAGCCTTCACAGAACACATCAATGCTGTAGACCAGAACATCAAATTTACAAGGGAAGAGGTACAAAATAAAACACTGGCCTTCTTGGACTGCTTGGTAGAAGTCAGGGAGAATGGTAAACTGGAAGTAGAGGATTACAGAAACTCAACCCACACAGACCAGTATTTTATATTTGATTCCCACCATCCTTTAGATCACAAGCTGTGTGTTAACAGATCCCTGGCAAAACAGAGCTGAGAACATCTCCACTAACACATAGGCGAAGGCTAAAGAAATAAAACATCTCAGAGGATCCCAGACTGGGCCTTTGTCAAAAGTAGAAGGAAAGAAAAGAACACGAATAACAACAGTGAAGGGGGAAAGCAAGACAAGAGAAAGAACATGGTCATCCTATCTGTAGCAAGGGTCTCCGAGAAATTAATAAGAATTTTCAAAAAAACCCATATCCCTGTCTGCTATAAACCAAACAACACACTGAGGCAGCAATTGGTATACCCAAAAGACCCAATACCGAAACACAAGAAAAGTGACATCATATACACAATGTAGTGAAGAGTGCTCTGATTTTTATGTGGGGGAGACCAAACAGCAACTACACCAATGTATGGCCCAGTACAGATGGGCCAATTCCTCGGGTCAGAACTCAGCCATGTACCTGCATCATAAGGAAAAAGGACATACCTTTGAAGATTGTAATGTCAACATCTTGGCAAAGGACCATGACTGGTTCAATAGGGGTGTTAAGGAGGCCATTTGTGTGAAAATGAAGAAACCAAGCCTGAATAGAGGTGGGAGGGTTTGACACCAACTGTCTGCCATGTACAATGCTGTTTTGACACCTTACCCTGGGCAGTTTTCGATAACACCTCTTAGCCACAATGCAATCATGCCTTGCATTCAGAAGGTCCCTAACACCTGGCTGTCATATGCTAAATGGGACTTTCCAGGGTACTTATATTGCCAACAGATTCTTATACAAGTCATTCTGAATTGGGAAAGCCAGTTGGATAACTAGCGAAACGTATTTAAGAATGAAACTTTAAGTCCAGTTGGTCTAACTGAATACGACTTGACCATGCTTCATAATAAATAAATGCAATACAAGGATTGTGGAAGCACTCCAATTAGGCTAATTTACAACTACATTTAGCGGAAGTGCTACTGATCTGGTCAAACATTTATACAAACATAGAAAAGATAATCAATGCACATTCCTAGGCCCCATACAATATCATATTATCTGCACACTGGCATAGTTTATAAACAAAGGGGTTTTAGTATACATTACTGAAGACGGCCCTGTACCTATGGGCTGAAACGCGTAGGCCTCAGACCTACTTTCTTTACAAAAAATTTGTGTGATTCACAAGCCCTTGGAGTGTTTGATATTTAGCCACATATTGAACATTTATCTATAGCACCCAAGCAGCTGATGTCCAGAACGGAGTGCGGAGGACTCCACTGATATATATATACTAGCAAAAGTGTGCCAGTTGGTGCACAGTGGGAAATATGTGGGTGCATGTTTAGCTATATGTGGATACAGATGATATAAAATCTTTATACACACTACTATAAAATTAAAGGGATTTGTACAAAAAAATAAAGGCATGATGATAAAAATAAAAGAAATCCTATGAAATCCTGGTTCTATTAGTGTCACATCCCCTAAATGAATATTTTACACAATATACAGAGGCAGAAGGGAACGTATTGGGTGTACCCCAATAGGTATTAGAGGGGACACATATACACACATCTTTTGGATTGTACTGGAAATGTTAATGCTTTAGAAATACATGTTAAATATACATAAAGTGCAGCCTAACATCTAGATAAGACAGACATTATCCATTTTATATTTCGTATATAACACACTCACATTTTTCTGTTTTGTTTATCGATTTGTTTTGATAAATCTATACAGGAAGATATTTAAATCCAGGGTTTTGATTGATGGGCAAAACTGCTAAAATCCATTCCGCCTGTGGACCTGGAAAATGGTCTGGGAAAAACGTACATACATCCAGAAGTGTACAAAAAAATTACTTTCCTCATGATCGAACTGTTTTTCGAGATGCATTCTATTTTCAAGGGTCACCGAAATTTTAGAAAAATAGAATCTTAAGGGAATTTTCTAAAATTTAGTCACCTGGGAGCAAAAGCCAGTCAGCATAAAACAAGTAAACCTATCAGTTGGCACTCATGGATTTTTTTTTTAAAAAGTTACTTTTATCCCCAAACATAATTTTCGCATTTCAACTCATGCAGGAGTCTTCATCAGGAAGTTACATCATAGCGAATAGTGACATCCCTTTTAAACACTAATGTGCAAGCAAACACCTCCCATTTCCACACATTTCAAGTGTAAACAAACACATCCCATTTTCACACATATTTAAAATGCAATAACTGCCTAAACCAATTGATAAAACCAGATGCAAGTGATGCGTTCACTGTGTGAAAGCAACATAGACTGAGATTGTGCTCCTTTGGAAACACACAAAAATTGCTGAATGCAAAAGATTCAAGGTATATTAAGTAAAACCAACATGACTGTATATGTGCAAAATCCCACTGTTTTGATCAAACATCAAAAAGATCTAGTTGAAAATCACAAATATTGAACATACTGGTAGAAATCTCTAATTACTAGATATGCTTTTATTTTTACTTTGTCTGATAAAAAAAAATGTTTGTTCTTTGCTAAACGATTAGAGAAAAAATTCTTCTGGCACTGAAAGGGTAAAAAAATATTCATGGCTGTAGTATTTTGCTGTGAACATTTATATATTCCTTTAAAAGGGTGGGGAGATTTCGTACAGTATCGAATGTGTGGCTGCACATACCTCAGCAGAGTATATTTTCTTTCAATTTGATGACGTTGGCATGAATAAATACACGCGACACACTCATCCTTAGATTCACTCAACAACTTCCCTCCTAAAAAATGTTAGAAAAATTGTGCTAAACAGGATGTGTTGAAGCCTCTGCATTTTGCAACTTCACAGCAATACTGTATTAACATTTATCTATATGGAGGCTTTGACCATAGATAATAATACAGCTGCTTATTAAAAAACAGGGTCTTTGATGGAACATACAGTGTTAAGCTAGGTACACACAGAACAAATTTCAGATAGATGACAGACAGGATCTGCAAGATCCTGTCTGCCATCTTTCAAAGATCTGCATACACACCGTCCCGAGCGTTCGGCCTCTCTCGAATGAGCGTTCGGCCGACCCAATCGTTTGGCGGCCGCACGCACGTTCGGGAAACGAGCGTACACACATAACGATAAAGCCCCGATACCGTTGGATCTGACGGTATCGGGGCTTTATCGTTAGTGTGTGTACCCAGCTTTGTTTACATTGTTAAAATCAGTCATGCATGTCATACCATCTGTGATAGTCGTAAATCCAGAATTTAAAAATATATATTCTAAAAATAAACTTGTGTTATGTTATGTTTGTCTTTTTTGTTTAAATTTAGCGTTAATAAATGTTTGAAGTTGCTTTAATGAAAAAAAATCTATCAGTTAATAGATTATAAGGGCTAGGCCACACTGCTGTGTTTTCTATGGGTTTACGCTTGCCTTTTTTTCAGATAATTGAAAACGCGGCAATGCACCGAAAACGCACATTATCGTGTGTACAAGTGGTGGGACCCCTAGCACTAATATACATAGTTCTATTTACAGCTAACCTGCTCAATCGACTGCACATTGGCAAACGTTTGATTGAACACGCCCTTAAATGTCGGTTGTGGTCCTTTTGCATTCGACCAGCAATATTTTGACCAAGACGATCGTTCTATCATGGCGACCTAAATGTAACACAACCAGTTTATTAATGTGGAGAGACCACATTGAAAGGAACAGGAAGGCTTGTCTACCCTAAAGGCTCATAGACACGTGTGATTGAGCTGCCGATTCGCGACACACAATGTAAATGAGTGTCTGTTTCGTCCGACACTATGTTACATGTCTGGATCCATTAATTAAAATATTTGAAAGTGGTCAACAGATACTTGGTTATTAAAGGGGAATTATATTCCCCCAAACCACCACCTCATATAATTAGTCAGGACCTAAACCACTTCCCAAGGACAGGTCCCAGACTGAGGCAGGGGGCACAGGTGGACTGGTTCTGCAATGGCAAATTTAGATAAGTGTTACAGTCCATGTAGGGAAAACTTAAGCTAGGTACACACAGTACAGATTTTTGAAAGATCTTGCAGATCCTCTCTGTCATTTTTGAAAGATCTGCAAACACATAGTCCCGAGTGTTTTCCCTATAGGAGAACGCTCAGAACTGTGTTTCCCTGACTTTTTTTTTTACTGACTTTTCCGAACGAGCGATCTGCAGACCTGAACGTTCGGCAGCCGCACCCTTATTTGGAAAAGTACCTAAACAGTGGCGATAAAGCCCCAATGGATGCAACGGTATTGGGGCTTTATTGGTACTGTGTGTACCTAGCTTTAGGCACACAGCAATCTGGATCAGGGCATCTATACCTGATGATAGAGGCAGGTAAAAAAGAAAATAGATGAAGGAAATCCCCCTAAACTAGAACTCATTCCCAGCCATGTCCGCTGCTCTTCCACATGGAACAGATTGTCTGGAATTAGCTGAACTCGCTGCAGCACAGTAATATTGGTTCAGATGTAGGGAGGTATTTCAAGACATAATATTTAAAGAAAGAAAGAAAAAAAAGAATAAAGAATTTCAAATAAAGTACAATATAAAGGAAGTCAATCCAAACTAGAAAAAGAAGTGTAAACTTTGAATTTGTCTTGAAAGGCGGCATTTTGGAAGGGAATGTGTGTGTTTGTGCTGCAGAATTTGAAACTCAATCATGGCAATGACTTAAATATGGCTGTCACATGAATGAATGGATACATCAGTTGGTGTGTGTACCTGTCTTAGGTTGGGGATAAAAAACATTTTGATTATAAGTCAAAAATTTTTTTGACTATGGTTACCATTTAAATATGGCTGCCACCGAAATGGAAGGGTAGGTCAGTAGGTGTGTGTACCTGGTTCAGGTTGGGAGTTAAAATACAACCTTTTTTGATTATTGATTAAAATTTATTTTTTGACTATAGTATGGATGCCACAGAAATGGATAAGTAGATCAGTAGTGTGTGTACCTGTGTCAGGTTGGGGGTTAAAAAAACAAACTTTTTAAATGATTAGTCAAAATTAGTTTTTTGACTATAGCTACCCTTTAAGTGTGGCTGCCACAGAAATCGATAAGTAAATCGGTAGGTATGTGTACCTGTGTCAGGTTGGCGGGTTAAAAGAAAAACTTTTTAAATAATTAGTCATAACTAGTTTTTTGACTATAAACTTTAAGTATGGCTGCCTTGGAAATGGAAGTATAGGTCAGTAGGTGTGTGTAACTGGGTCTGCTTGAGGGGGTATATCTTCTTTGTGTTTACAACCATAAAACTAACTTTTATTGAGGATATCAATTATTTTTTTTACTTTATTTACCCTTTAAGTATGGCTGCCATGGAAATGGAAGGGTAGGTCAGTAGGTGTGTGTACCTGTGTGAGGTTGTTGGTATGTGTTTCTGCATGCATGACCATATAACTAACTTTTATTTGGCTTCCATGGGAATGGAAAGGTAGGTCAGTAGGTGGGTTTACCTGTGTATGTGTGTGTGGGGGGGGAGGTAGGGGTTTCAGCATTTGTGTTTATGAATATGAAACAAACTGTTTTGAAATATCCACATTTGAGAATTGTTACCATTATAGTCTATAGGAAAAAATGTCCCGAAATTCGCCGTTAACGATGTACCGCTTCTATGGATTCCTTAGCTAGGTAATAGCACACCTCTCCTATATGCCCCACACGTCTGTACCGGATTTCATGTCTCTAGCTCAAAAACCGTGGGAGCAGATACAGTCTAAAAAAGCAGAAGAAGAAACGGAACAAATTTGGCTCTTCAAACCAAATTAAAAATAGCTGAGGAATCAGTGCAGCAGGGACTACAGACTCATCCAACAATAATAAAGGTTAAAGTCAGACTGGGTACAATGCACTACCGGAGCACAGCATATTTTAGACTTAAATCATGGCTTTTAATTTTCTGTAATGTTCAGCTTCAATATGGCCACCCTTGCCAGGAGTTATCTAGTTGTCTCAGGGTGGTAAACTATGAAACAAGTAGAAATGCATTTTTATTTAAGACAGCATAAAATTATACATTTTTGCTGCAGGCCTTTATATTAGCTAAAACAATACAGCATACAATCTTACTTTTCTGACTCAAAGGACAACTCCACCCACATAATGACATCTTTTAGAAAGAATGGCCCCTTTAAAATATGTTGAGCAATCATATATTGTCCTCTGGAAACATGAGCTTATGCCTACTACGTTCCTGGGGGGTAGCGTGTGTTAACCGCTATATATGTTTATGCACACATCAGCAATTTAATGAGCTGGTTATGAGCTTGAGCATGCTCAGAAGAGGCAGCTAGAGAATTAGCATTCAGTGATTGGCTGCAATATCCAAACATGACAGTTGCTAACGGGAAGAACCAGGAAGTATTAAGCGGGTTAACATGCCATTGTACAGCATTTCAGGCTAGACATTCAACTGAGGAAGAGGAGGACCCCGAAACATTGCATGTTATCAACACGAATTAAAAAAGAATTTTACTTCTGTACCTTTATTTGTTATTGAATTAATTCCTATGGAGGCCCAGGAACAGGATGTGCCTCTTGTAATTTGCTCAGTAAGTGTACCATTTATATTTGGTTGATTACAGATTAGACTGTTGAGGTTTGTAAGGGGTTGGGGGTGATTTACCTATATTCAATTTTCACTTGAGGGGTAGACTTGCCCTTTAAGGTAAATTAACATTGCTAACTAGAAAAAATACATATAAAAATTTGATTTGAGCAATTAAGTAAAGAGAGTTTTACAAGTATTGGACAGGCATGTAAATTATATTACAAAATGCCCTGAGAGAAAAAAAACATTGCACCAGAGACTGACAGTTCACTATGTCTTTTTAAAATATAAACTTTTAATTTTTATTATTTTTTTTTTGAGTTTGGCATCAAAGAAACAAATATACATATGAATGGAAAAAAAACAAAACACCTTTCTACAAGGTTGTTGACACTGCACTATTAGGAGTTGGTGCTAGTGATTAGATCTATTTAGTATATAAAAAGTTTATTGAAAACAATCTTTTTTGCAAGAACGGTTCATGTCTAATTTCCCATTAGAAACCAGAAAAAATAGAAGAACTATATACAGTATGCGGACTTAAATTTCTTTATTAAAGAATGGGAATTTCAAAGAGTTTAAACATGGAATTCCTCAATAGAACCAACACTGCACTATATGAAACAAGAAATTAAAATTCTTTTTGTGAAAATAAATATGGGATGTAACTCAAGAGAGTGGCTATCTACAGACTTCATAAATTCAACAATACACTATGCTGATTAAGCTGAAAGTGTAATTAGTGAATAGTGTGGTAGATTCTTACCTTTATGTATAAATGTCAATTTAAAGGGACATTCACCCTCCCAACAAGATTTCAAACCTATTAAAAGACTGTTGTGGGAGATCTCTGCTCTATCGCTGCTTGCTTTAAAATACTGCGCTAAAACTAGCGCAAATGCGATATTTAATCGCGAGTGTCGGGTGCGCGGGTATTTTTGCGTAACGATGCTAATATGGAGGTAAAGTTGCGCTAAACGGTAGCAAACCGGTTAGCGCGACTTTAAAGGGAATGTCCACTGCTCTTTTTAAAAATGAATATATTGTAGATTACCCCCAAAACCTAAAGTTTTTTTTAGTCAAAAGCTTTAATTCAGCTCCCACACAGAGCTATTATACTTACATGCTCCTCCTCGCTCCACCGCCGCTGCTCTGCACTTCCGGGTAAGGCAGTCAGTGTCGGCCGTGACAGTGACGTCACGGCCAATCACTGACTGCCATTCTCGGACCAGTCTCTACTGCGGCTGCTCAAGAGCAGCCACAGTGGAAACTGAGTGAGGAACCCGTAAGCGGCGGTGGAACGAGGAGCTTGTGAGTATAATAGCTCTGTGTGGGAGCAGATTTAAAGCTTTTGGCTAAAATGATCTCTAGGTTTTGAGGGGTAATCTACAATATATTCATTTTTGAAAAGAGGGGAGGACATTCCCTTTAACACCATATATTTGCCCAGCAAGTCTGGGTTAACCGGCCCCAAAGTCTTAGGAGACTTTTGTAATATAATAACATTTAGTCTGGGGGTTGGTTTGTCCCTTAAAATATGTAATAGAGCAGGGATGTCCAACCTGCAGCCCTCTAGATGTTTGAAAACTACAACTCACAGCATTCCTTGGGTTCTTCTAAAATGGAGGAATGCTTGGACATCCCTGTAGTAGAGTATTCTTTGAAGAAGAAAAAAAGTAATGGGCAATATCCTTCCCAATGAAGAAAACTCCTGTAGTCAGCATAAAGATGAGCTCTGCATAAGAACCTCTATCTCACGCCAAACATGCATCTCACAGAAAATTAATTAAACAGGGAATTAACTGTGCAGGTGTTGTTGATAATTTCACTCTAAAGAGTCATGGTAGCAAAAGAAAAGTGAAACTAATGTTCATTTGTACCGTTAATGATGCATTTGTCATACATTTTTTTTTGTTTACTAAACAAATAATAGGCAGAACAACCCTATTTAAGCTTTACTTTATACACTAATGTAGCGTATACCATGCTTTTAAATATAATCAAAATTTATCAGCAGGACACAGTCCATTGATACATTTTACAAAATTGAAAATGATATGGCACAAAAAAAGTGGGAATAAATTATGGCAAGACATTTTAAAGCAACAGCAAAAAAACCTCATGAAATGAAAAAATGAACTTACAAGTAAGTATAAATACTCTGTACCTGTGAGTGGCACAACAGGCAAAAATAAATATTAAGTTAACAACAAAATTATTTTTTCACAAGTGTTGTCAACACCAGTAACAAAATAAAATTGAACAAATCTCTATCTCATTTTCAACCCTCATCTGTTTCAACAGATGTCACATATAACTCTGGATTAATAAACAAGTTTAAAGGGCAATCAAATATAGTGATTTTATTAGATGGAAATCCATTTCTCGGGAAGGTAGTAAAAGCCTCCTGCTACTCCCAGGGTGGTTATCATTGATTTGCTGTCAAAGTTTTGCTTGTGCTTTGGCAGACAGCTTGCCACTCCTTCCTCATGAAGAGTTACTACCTCTCTTAGCTCCCAATCGCAAACCACCCACAGAGGTAGACGTTGGCTTCCATACCTCCTTGGTAAATATACTTCCAAAAAAAAAATGTTTGTATTTGACAAAATCAACACTTCCAACGGCCCTATTTTTTTATATTTTTGGATAACCAACTTTTAAAATGTTATAGTTTACTATGTGCTTAAGCCAGTACTAAACAAGTCACGTCATGAGGTTTTTGATTTTATTGCAAATAAGTGAAAACTTGTTGCAATTAGTCAGTCATGTAAGGTTTGGGCATAAAGCCTTACCTTTTTTTCAGTTTTAACAATGGATCACTCCAACCCCAGCACTCTGTACAAGAAAATACAGACCATTGACAGTTTTAGAGTTGTTAAATGCTTAAACAAACATTCATTTAAAAAAAAATTAGCTGTGTTATCTGCCAAATACTGTGCTAGGGATACAGTGCTTAGTTTAGAGATCACTGTAGGTTGGACGTACAAGAATATAATGCTTTGTTGACTAATTTTACAATACACTAAGCATCTCTGTTGTTGCACAGCCAATAAACCTAATTTTGGGAAAACACAACAGTGCATTAATATGCTACACGAGAAATTGATGTGCAATTTGTAAAGCGTTTCATTAAATAGCTAGCTGCCAGTAACTGGCTGTCATTATGCTGGCTTAGCATCTTTCATATAGCACGTTTAACGTCACAATATGAAACCCAATGCCCTATTAAATCTATCCATCTTTCTCCTGCCACACTATTACAGCACACCTAAATTTTACATTTGTTTTTCTGGATATAGAGTTTTGTGTCTTAAATGTTCCTCAAGGCACTGAACTGCAACAGAGTCAACATCAGTATCAAACTTGTTACCAAAAAAATGGTGTTTCTGCAACATAAACTCTAAGTCCCCAGCTCCAAATACACAAATAGAGCGAATATGAATTCCACTGCAAGGTGGATATGGGTTTCCCTTGTTCACGTCTCCTTCTAAGTAGTTCCATTTCACAAATCTGGCAAGTGCATTCATGTCAGAAATGTCATATTTGCTATTTGGTGGTGCAGAGCCAGGCACTCCAGGAATTCTCTGAAGAGTAGCCCATAAAAATTCATCGGGGCTATAAGTATCTTTAGACCATTCTAAAAATAATCGAATATTTTCATTTTCCAAAATATAACTGACAAAAGCCCGTGAGACGACAAAGTAAGCACTACCAGAAAACATAGGTGTTAAAATTGGAGGGTTGGACTTTTCAATATCTGTACGTAGAATATTATTGTTTTTAATTTCATGATGTTTGCGCCATCTTATCTCTTTATGGGCAGGCATAGCTTCTGTTTCCAGACTGTTTTGACCCTTTAATGCTTTTAACATCTGTACCATCTCTCTGTTGGTTTTTAATGGGAAATCCACACCACACAAATTTATTAAATATTTCCACTGGGCATTTCTATTGTTAAGATCTTTCATGCAATTGAGATCAGCCTGCACTCGAGTCCATGATGCATATACCACATTTTCTAATTGGCTTGCAATAAACACATTTTCAAAACAATTTGTAATGCCCTTAATGGAGTCCAAAAAAGACTTGGATGATTTTTGGTCAACATGAATACAGTAGTAATTTTGAGGCATATATATAGAGCGTAACAACCTCTCTAGCATGTCAATCCTATGATGAACCACTATTGAATAAGCAATGGGAAACTCACTCTCTTCTTTGCTAAGTGGGTACAATATATATTTTCGCTCTCTGGTAAAGGATTCACAGTTACTGGTCATGTTGATATATTCGGTTTCTGTAAGCAGATGTCTTTGATTTTTGTACTTTACAGTTAACATTTCTAGTTTGGCATTCTGAACTTCCTCCAGGTCTCCTTTAATTATTTTGGTGCAGTTAACAGAAATAATTGAATTATCCTCCAGTTCCAAGTTCCTAACAAAAGTATATTTGCTGTGATTTGTCAACAAAGTGCAAAGTGCTGCAGCTACAACCAAAAAGAAGAAAAAGTTCACTGGTTTTAGTTTACAATGTCTTAATTTTCGCTTCAGCATCTTATAGCTTCTGTTCTTCGAGACCGTAAAATAAAATGAGAATAGCAAGATTATCACTTCCCTTTCTTTGCTGTCTGATGGCAACTACAGTGCTTTACGTCAACAGTATGAAGCCCATAAATCCTAAAATAAAAATAAATAGGAAATTAGAACAATAACAATAGCTTGGTTTTACCTTAAAGGTTTGGTACTATTTTACTTTGGAGGTGCATTTTTCTCTTGCAATTGACATATGCATCTAAAGACTTAAGATTTGTACAATGCAATTGCAACAAACAGATGAAAACTCTTTGCATGCTTGGGCAACTTTAAAGGGCATGTCCACCCCCAAAACTAAATTCTCCCCCACAACTGGCCCCACTGTGCAGTGTGTAAAAATCCTTACCTTTCTGCTCAAAATGGTTCTCCTGTAATGTCTGCCCAAAGTCCTAGAAAGTGAACACCAGGAGCCTGGCTGGGAGAAAAAAAGTTTCCGCCACTTGGGTGTCCACTGAGAGGTTTCAGGCTTGCGCTTTGCAGCCATTTACCCCTCTCCCTCCCGATCCATGTTGGCTGCCTGGTGCCCTAGCATGTAACCACTTTTCTGTAGTGTAGGGCATCCTCTCCCACCCCCAACCGCTGTATTTGTGTGTTAAATAACTAATCCGAACTCTACTTACACAGCCTCTTTACCCCGGCATTATACACTGCCGGCAGACGCGTCCGTGATTGGCTGCCTCTCGGCCAATCCCAGACACGACTGTTGGTCCGGCCCCCTGCTTGCAGTTTCATGCAAGCAGAGGGCCGTGTCTGAATGCCGCGGGAAAGAGGCTGTGTAAGTAGATTTCGGATTAGTTTTTATTACAGACAAATACAGCGGTTGGGGGTGGGAGAGGGTGCCCTACACTACAGAAAAGTGGTTACATGCTAGGGCACCAGGCAGCCAACATGGATCAGGAGGGAGAGGGGTAAATGGCTGCAAAGCGCAAGCCTGAAACCTGAAATTTTGTAAAAAAGGTGGACATGCCCTTTAAAGAACACAAGTAAAATAACCTAAGAGTTATTGTAATGCTTCACTTATTTGAGGATATGTTGCTTATGAGCACAGTATGCAAGTAACATATATGTAAAAAGTTTTTCTACCCACATCCAAATCATTAATAAACAGATTAAATAGAGCTTAGAACTTTAATTAATATTGATAAATATGTTAATATTGATAAAGCCCCATTAACAATTACACACTGCTTCCTATCCATCAACCAACTTTCTATTCGTGTACAAATATGCCACCCCAGCCCAACAGACCTTAGCTTTTACATTTGTCGCCTATGGGGGACTGTATCAAAAGCCTTAGCAAAATCTAAGTATACTACATCTATTGCTATGCGAACATCAGCTATAATAGCTGCATCTAGATTCATGTGCAAGCAGACCCAATAAGCACTGATTAGCTGCCTCTCTTTCTACTTATCTCCCCTTGTAAGAAGTTATATGCTTCAAAACACAGCATGCATTGGTATCTTTAAACAGAAATTAAATAAAAACCAATGCTTATAACCACCAGCCCCCTCTCAAAGGGACACCTCTCATGTATTCCTGCAAGAGTTTGACAGGTATAAATACACTAAGCAAACTAGGTTATTTTAGGAAATACCACTTCGGTCTGTCTGCGTTTTTATTACTCTGAATTGAAAATGAACAAACTCTTCTATGTACTAGGTAGACCAGTGTACTCCCTGGTGTCTTTAAGCTGGGCGCCCCAACAGTTACTTTTTCATTCCACTCGGCTATAAAAACTTTCTAGAGATAACATCAATATAATGTTAGCACATGTCAACTAACTCTCGCAAGATCGCAGAGGCCGCAAAAGGGTGGCACGGCAAACCTGCGCACTCTGTAATCAGGCCACGTTCTTGTCCTGCCGCGTTGTGTTATTGGGTTCATGGAGAGATCCAAGTGGGACGGCTTACTCCGCCAACCCAGCCCTGTGGTAAGAGATCAGTGCTGCTAATGTCAACTGGATATGGATAGAGTGGAGGAGAAACTGCATTGTTGTGGGGATGGGTTAATTATGCCCCATGCTGCTGTATGAATTGGTTTGTGCGAAAAATTACTGGAAAGACCAATACTAAAGGTGGGTACACACAATCTGTCACAGATGACTGACAAAATCTGCAAGATGTTGTTTGTCATCTTTGACAGATGTGAGTACACACGATTGTACTCCCTATATAAAGTATAGGGAGAACGTTTGTGACTGCTATACTACCTACTATCTCAGCCGGCTCCCTGTACTAAGGTATAGTATAGGAACATTTTTTTGTTGGAAACGATGCAGAACGTTCACTAGTGTTTGAAACAATCGTTTGGGTCGTACACACTTTCCCGATAAAAGGCCAACCCCCTTGGTACCGATGGGATTGGCCCTTTATTGGGAATATGTGTATCCAGCTTTACACTTTAATTTCTGGGAGATCCATGTGAGGCATTCCATTAAAGCCAAACACCTAAATCAGGTATTCCCAACCTGCAGCCCTTCAGATGTTTTAAAAGTACAAGTCCCTGCATTCTGCAACAAAGATATAATGAGAGTTTTAGTTTTCAAACATCTAGCAGGGTGGAAAGTTAGATATCCCTGACCTAAATAATGAGCACAATGCAAGGCTGGTTATTATTTCCATTAGAATATGAAGAAGGTTGCATTGGTTTCAATATAGTTATACTGCATGAATTTAAAAGCATTGGAAAATAATAATAATTAACTAATAAAAATAGTGCACATTTAATTCTTTCATTAGATTTTTCAAAAACAAACACAATATGCATGTAATGTTCAATACAATAAATAGTATATGTAATAAATATAAAATGTGTTCCCCTCCCCAATAACCGTCCCCTTAAAAGCTAGGACAGATAGGCAGTGCCAGCCCAGACAGAAATAAGAGATATCAAAAGTACCCATCCCCAAAACTACTGGAAGCAAGATGTGTTTATAGTACCGTAACGTTTGACAGGCTTGAGTTAGAAATGTGATCCAATGCTCATTTTAAAATGTAAAGTGCTAACTTGCTGGAGACCAGATTTACAATTTAATAAGAATAGTAATTCCAATCTTCCAGAATTGGTAATATGTAGACTTTAGTTGATGGTACACAAGGTTCTCCCCCCCCCCCCCCCAAAAGTAGTTTTAATTAAAAAAAAAATTCCAAGGATGTATCAATAGGAAGGGAGGCTCATGGGCACTTCTACTAGTTGGCATAAAGGAAAGACTGGCAGGACCTTCCTTTGACAGATGTTTCAGTGTCTCGATTCTAAAGCAGGTCTGCAGTTTCACGCAAGCCCTCTTAAAAGCCAGTCACGTGATTTTTAGCCAACTACAATCAAAGTTCAAAATGTATTTATAAAAATATTTTAGTAATACCTAAAAGATGGTGATGTATTTAACCTTATTAGTGTGCTTTGCGACATCTAATTGGGGCTGTGGGAATTACTAGAAAGCCAGCTTTGCATGCAATCATTTTGCCATTCCCCTAAAGACTAACTGCAATTAATAAAATTAACTGACAGGAATAGCGTCATTTGTTTGTGCATTTTTAAATATTTCCATCATACAATAATTCTCTCCAGCAAATGCAGGGCTGTTTCTAGCCATCTTGGTGCCCTAGGCGCCCTCCCTACCATTAACCCTTCAGTGCCAACACTTTCCCAGAGTATTACCTTTCACTCTTTCAGCATTGACATCATATACAGTATGTACCTGCTTTCCATGTCTCCTCCATTGAATTGTTCACACCTCACCTACTCTAAAGGTTCGTGCACACGTGCGATCGCGGTTGCCGACCCACAACGCATGATGTGTACGAATGTCTGTTTCGGACGTTAACGATCGTAAATCTACGATAACACAATCAGAAATTTACGATCCCCATAGACTACCATTGCGGTAGTATACTACTGCATGGTATTCTACAACCAAAGGTTAGTTTTTAACAAACATTCGGCGTAAATGTATGACCACGGACGTACATAACGACAAAGCAAGCACAGATAAATATGCAAGTACCACCATTTTACTTCTCTCATATTGTAGTTTCAGATAATGTAAAGTTGCTTGAGTGAGTATAGAGACCCCTTACTAATTTCTCAAATTATGTTATGTTTGTTTTTCTACACTATTCTATTCCCCTTCTGTATAGTATACAAAGTCTGACTTCATACAAAGCCCTATACTTTTAGGCTCCAACACATTCTGCCCTCAAAGCAAAGTACTGAAAATTAAAGGATAATTATACTCACCTTCCCTCCGCTCCTCTTCTTTGGTCAGCACCTTCTACCCCTGGGTTTGCGTAACTTTCTGCATAGATTTACTGACACACTGCTCTGGTAGGCTCCTCCCCTTACGCGACAAGGCCAATAGGAAGGCCTGCTCGTTGCAGAGCGTGTCTTCCTACTGGCCTTGTCACTGACAGGGTGGAGGGGGCGGAGCCTACCGGAGCAGCGTGTCAGTAAGTATATGCAGAAAGTTATGCAAACCCAGGGGTGAGGGAAGGTGAGTATAATTGTCCTTTAAATTTAAAGGGAAACTAAACGAAAAGAAAAAAAAAAAGGCTTGAAACAAAGCTCAGAGTCACAGACAGGTGGGCAGGTGCCCAAATGACAGAGAAACATGGTTTTAAAGTTGTCCTATGGGGCCTGGAAACAGCATTCAGCTCATTTGAAAGTGCTGCACTCTTAAGGTACCAATGGTTTTCTGACTGAATTTTCGGTCTAAAAAGATCGAAAATCCATACAGAAGAACCTATAGAAATCCCCTATGTAAACAAAGTCCGTGGAGTCGTAACAGGTAAGTTGTGAGGTACTCCCCCTAAAATCCGTGCTACAGCCGGTAAATTGCAATATTTGTATTTTAAGGGAGGCACACTCAAAGAAATTTTGCAACTTAATAATTTATTCAGGTGCTGAACAACCAGGTACACAACGTTTCAGGGGGTCCAACCCTGAGGAAGGGGGTTGGAACCGGCGAAACATTGTGTACCTGGTTGTTTAGCACCTGAATAAATTATTAATGTTATAAAATTTCTTTGAGTGTGCCTCCCTTCAAACACAAATACCCTACCTTGCAACCGCAATCTTCTGTAGATTTCAGCCTTGTCCAATCACATTTTTTCAATAGACCGATCAATATCGCCAAATAGTCTATCGAAAACACAGAAAAATGTCCTTGATAATCCGATTGAATTTGTCGAATTGATTGGAATATCAATGCCGTGTATGGGGGCCTTAATAGTCATCATTGGCAAGTTGGTATAGTCCAATTTCACAGCAATGTAGGTAAACATCACTCAAAAGCAACTTAACTGGCTACCAGCAAAAAGCTTGTACTTTTATAAAGGGCTTTTATTGAAATATAACTTGTTTGGCGTTGCCCTTAAAGGGTATGTCAACCCACAAAGGAAAATTTAAATCTAACCTTATTACCCCCCAAAACCTAGAGCTCGCTAGGTTTAAGTACAGTTAAGTGTGAATATACTTAACTGTTCCCTCTGCTGCTGTCCAGTGCCTTTTCTGTGCGCAGCACCAGCAAAAGGGGCAATACTGGCAGCAGCTTCAGTGATTGGCCGGGACACGAAGTTAGCAAATAGCTGACATTAAAGCTGTACTGCTTGGTAGACCAAAATGGTGCCATAAACACAATCTTCAATTCTTTGCTTCTCTCTGAAAATGTGTATTCCAAAGATATTAGGAGTCTGAGGATCACACAGGACCAAAATTACTTATTATGAATTTATTTTAAAGGGCATCTCCACCCTCTCAACAAAAATTGGGAAATAGATTAAGAACCCCTACCCCCCAACCTAGTTTGCTATACTATCTTTTCCAATAAAGTTACTTACAGAACCTGATCCCTCGCCATGACTCTCTCCTTGCCACTGCAGTTTCCTGGTTATGGACATTGGCTGATGGCCATTACTGAAGCTGCCTTCTCTGCTGTGAGCTCCTAACCAGTTCGCAAAATCAGCAGAGGATGTGTGAACCTGCTGGCAATCAATCGGGTAAGTATCTTTAAAAGCATCTCTGGAATAGGTAAGTAGAATGAAGTCTGGGTTTGGGGGGTTGTTAACAGAGATGTCGAACTGTGTCGATGTTTAACGATGTTTAAAGAACAACTCCCAGCATGCCTTGGTAGTTATTTCCAAACATCTGGAGTTCCAAAGTTTAACATCACTGCCATGTTCCAATGCCAGTTTTTGTTGAATGGGTAGAGATGCCCTTTAAGGGTAAACACACTTTCAATCAGCCAGGGAACTACTGAAGGAACCGATGAAATCCCCATAACACGGTGTATTAGTGTAAACACACAGGATCCTTCCCCTATCCTCCACTAGAAACCTACCCTATAGGTGACGGACATTTCACTGTTCACTAGAGCAGTCAGCCTGACCGCACAGACGTCACGGGGAGTCTCTAGAAAGGACCCAGTGCCCCTGGGATATAAAGGCTGCGCAGGTCAGGCTGGGTAGACACTTGTACCCCGTTATATGCGGGTCGGAACCTACAGACCCTTCCTCATTCCATACACTGCCCAGCGCCATTGAACAGGTGGGACGATGGAAAACTAACAGGGCGGAGTAGTAACTGAGAATCTGTCCGAAAGGAGGCGGCGGGGCCCCTTTCAAACCACCCAATGTCCGGAGAGATTTACCTTGCGGTAGTTCAGTTGAGCGACACATAGTTCGGTGGTGCGGGGAGCAGAGAGCCGTATGGCATCCACCATGAGTACGACGAGAAAGTACAAAGAACCCGTCCGGGACCGTATGAAGTTCAATCACCCAGTCCGCCCTTCACTGGCTCAACTAACCTCAGCCCCTGGATCCCCGCTCGGTTAGAAAAAGGGGTGGAGACTTTCCGTCCAGACCTGCCCAAACCCAACCCATTCCGACTGCTCCCTTCTTTATCAGTGTGACACCCTGAACGGGCTTTCGGGAAGGTAAACTGAACAATCGTCCAGATCCCTCCTGACCTAAGGGTCCCCCCAACACAGCATCAGGGCTGCCAACTGTCCAATAGGTTACTTGAAAACGGAACTGTTCTTCTCTTCTGCCATCCAGTAAGACTTCCCTTTAGTGGAAGTGTGCCAAATAAGTCCTAAAGCCAGTCCTACAGTTTCACAGCCAGCCCTCCAGCAGCCAGTGTTAAAGGACAACTAAAGCCACAGAACAATACTGAACCAGAAGGCAGAACACCTTGATATAAAGCCAGTAATCTGTGTCTTACCTCTTATTTTGATACGGGAGCTGGGAAATGTACCTAAATAACATGGTTTGTGCTTTACTTCACAGTATTCTAGTATTACACAGTTTGGTCAATGACCATTATGTTCTGCACATGCTCAGTCCTTAGCTATGGCAGAAATTGTTACAGTTGGTCACACCCATTAATACTCTCTAGCCAATCCTTTTACAGGACACATGCAGCAAGGAAGCATGTGACTGAGGTCAGGAGGTGTGGTCTGACACCGCACATACACACAGATACTTCATCCAGTTCTTAACAGGCTTACATTTACTTTAATACAATTTACTGGAGTGGTATTTTATAGCTTATTGGTGTTTTTAGGGGGGTTGTTTTCAAAAATTGGGTTTACTTCTCCTTTAAATTTTGTCTAATAAATAAATAGACTAATAAACAGGATGGCTGACTAACACTGCTAATGAACTGGAGGTCTGACAACTGGCTAATGAACTGGAGGGCTGTCAATACTAACTAATGTCTCACCCCCATTTCCTCTAGACTGTAAGTTCTTTGGGCAGGGTCCTCTCTCCTGTTGTATCACGGTATTGCTGTAAGAAAATCATCACTCTATTTACTATTATGTTTTACCTTTTAACGAACTAGAAGGCTGTCAATACTGACTAATGAACTGAAGGGCTGACTAACACTGGACAGTGAACTGGAGGTCTAACTATACTGGGTAATAACCTAGAGGGGTGAATAACCCTGAAAAGTGAGCAGGAGGGCTGACAACACTGGCTAATAGACTGATGGGTTAACTAACACTGGATAATTAACTGGAGAGCTTACAACACTGGCTAATAAACTGGAGGGCTGACTACACTGGCTAATGAACTGGAGGGCTGTCAATACTGACTAATAAACTGTAGGGCTGACAATACTGGGTACTGCACTGGAAAGCTGACATTGCAAATGAACCGACGGGCTGGAATAACACTGGCAAGTGCACTGGGGGGTGACAAACAATGGTTAATGAAATGGAGGGCTGACAACAGTGGCTAATTATTTGGAGGGCTGACAACTGAGCAATGAACTTGATGGCCGATACCTTTATGAACTGTAGGGCTTACAACAGTGGCTAATGATGGAGGTCAGCAATGCTAATGAGCTGGAGGGCTGACAATACTGGGCAATGAACGGAGGTGACAACAGTGTCTAATGAACTGGAAGGCTAACACTGGCTAATGATTGGAGTGCTAAAAATACTGGGTAACTTTAAATATAGTATTTTAAATATAAGATGTTCTCACACAGACTGGTGTGTATAAAATGTCCAAATGCCCAGAAGCACAGACTGGTAAATTATATAAAATGCCTCATGCCAGAAGCACAGACTGGTAAATGAGTAAAATCCCCCCAATGCACAGAAGCATAGACTGGAAAATAATATAAAATGCCCAGAAGCACAGACTGGAATTTATAAATTCCCTAAAGCCCAGACTGGTATATATAAAATACACTGGACAGTGAACTGGAGGTCTAACTATACTGGGTAATAACCTAGAGGGGTGAATAACCCTGAAAAGTGAGCAGGAGGGCTGACAACACTGGCTAATAGACTGATGGGTTAACTAACACTGGATAATTAACTGGAGAGCTTACAACACTGGCTAATAAACTGGAGGGCTGACTACACTGGCTAATGAACTGGAGGGCTGTCAATACTGACTAATAAACTGTAGGGCTGACAATACTGGGTACTGCACTGGAAAGCTGACATTGCAAATGAACCGACGGGCTGACTAACACTGGCAAGTGCACTGGGGGGATGACAAACAATGGTTAATGAACTGGAGGGCTGACAACAGTGGCTAATTATTTGGAGGGCTGACAATACTGAGCAATGAACTTGATGGCCGATACCTTTAATGAACTGTAGGGCTTACAACAGTGGCTAATGTACTGGAGGTCAGGCAATGCTAATGAGCTGGAGGGCTGACAATACTGGGCAATGAACCGGAGGTCTGACAACAGTGTCTAATGAACTGGAAGGCTAACACTGGCTAATGATCTGGAGTGCTAACAATACTGGGTAACTTTAAATATATGTAATTTTAAATATAAGATGTTCTCACACAGACTGGTGTGTATAAAATGTCCAAATGCCCAGAAGCACAGACTGGTAAATTATATAAAATGTCCTCATGCCCAGAAGCACAGACTGGTAAATGATGTAAAATCCCCCCAATGCACAGAAGCATAGACTGGAAAATAATATAAAATGCCCAGAAGCACAGACTGGAATTTATAAATTCCCTAAAGCCCAGACTGGTATATATAAAATACCCCCAATATCCAGAAGCTCAGACTGGTAAATGATATAAAATGCCCCCATTACCCAGAAGCTCTACTGTTCAGGGAGCTGGTAGCAATTCAATGGAATTTCCTAATAGGTCCCAATATTGATGGCAGTGGTTTGTCGGCTTCAGGACCTATCTATACAAATTTTGTTGGCTCTGTTATGAACTTCCTACTGTGCTTGTTCAGTGGTAGCCTATTGTGCTTATCCCTAGCTCCAGCAACCAGTGTTTAGGTAGCCATACACCTAGGTCCTATGTTTTTCAATCTGCCTAATTGAAATTCTCCAACTTGCGCCGCCGATCTTCCATAGATTTCAGGCTGAAAACTACAGAAGATATATTCTGGTACAAGGGGTCGATAAAAAATGATCTGTCTTGCCCAATCACGTTTTTTTCTCAATAGACCGATTGACGAAATGTCCCTGATAATTCAATTGAATTCTTCAAATTGATCAGAATATTTATGTTGTGTATGTGGGCCTTTAGTCAGCCTTTCAATCAATTTCACAGCCAGTGTTACAATCAGCCCTCCTGCAGCCATTGTTACAGTCAGTCCTCCAGTTCCACAGGCCTATTTACAGTCAGCCCTCTAGTTATGCCAGCCAGAAGGAGATTTGGCTTGGAGACGAAAATGGGGTCATGGCTCAGCCTGAGGAGAGAGGTTCACAAGAGGCATATCCTGGAATTGGAGATTTGAATAAAGAAATGTGTGTAAGTACCCTATTGTCAGAAAGGGGCCTCATGCTCATATTTGCCCAGGGCCTGATTTTTGCTAAAATTGGCCCTGCTGACACCTGGGCGATACCAATTTGAAAGATGACAAGAATGAGCTGTGTAGTGTGTTGGTGTCCTCTGTTTTGTTTTGGTTTGGTTTTTTCCTGTAATCTACCTGGATAATTTCAGGCTTTAATGCTTCAAATGTGGAAAGTGTGTGCCACCTGCTGGGCTTAGGTGGAAGTAGTTTATTTCCATAGTGAGCTTGGTGATTTGGGTTTTCCTTGTCCTTCCACGATAGTGGAAGTGAATGGGTTAACTTTACCTTATACTTGACAGGCCAATTGTCCAGCTTCCTAATAAAAGTGATCTCCTTCCCTTTCACTTTCATGTCTTTTCTTCATGTACTGGACAGACTAATATGCAGATTAGAGCTTCCCCCAATATTTGAGAATGCTACCTGGGTCTCCCTCATTCTCTCTTTTGCATGTGTTGACCACTGTATTGTGCTTGCATGCTGAAAGGTAGGCTAGCAAGCAAAGCCAGGTTTCTGTATGTGCATGGTCTTCCAGGGCCTATACTGTGTGCAGAGTTCAAACTTGGCAGGTTTTGGTTCTTGAGTATTTAGGGAGCTGCACTTTGCTTCTCTGCACCCTGCACCTCAACCCCACCATCCCAGACTGGTTCTTATGCATGTATGATATAAGTAGGGCATACTTTGCAGATATTCACTAGGTTCTTTTGCTGAGATATCAGCAAGGTGTTGTATTGTAGAGTAAGCTATAACCTACTTTTTAACTTGTTTTGCAGTGTTTCTTTATAAGTTCCAGACATAGGTCTGGCTCAAGGGGGCGAGCTAATGATAAAGTGAGAGAATATTAGTGAATGGTGTATTTTTTTTCTTCTCCATATTAATTTGTTACATTGTTTCTATTCTCCGAAGGAAAGAACTAAACAGAAAAGAAAGTACAGTAACAGTAAGAAAGAAAAAGATTTACATAGAATGCATTAATCCTTCTTCCTCGCCAAGGCAACAGAAAATATTTGAGACCATGAAAAGTATGTTTGAGCAGGAGAGACTGCGACTTTGTGGATTAGAGGGAAAACACAGTGAAGTGACCCTTTAAATAATACGGCTATCAGAAGTCCCCTCTGAGTTCCGTGCCCTTTATAAAAGAACTTAGCCTGTGACATTGTGCTTTTATATGGACATGGAACTCCACAGTAACTTATAATATCCTTATTATTTACAGGGGGTACATTATCAACTATATAATCTTGTGCAAAATAAATTTTATCATATTGTCAATCTGCCATCACCATCCTCAACCTTTGCTGTCAGACAGTGACATTGTGCTTTTATATGGACATGGAACTCCACAGTAACTTATAATATCCTTATAATTTACAGGGGGTACATTATCAATTATATAATCTTTGCAAAATAAATTTTATCGTATTGTCAATCTGCCATCACCATCCTCAACCTTTGCTGTCAGGACCCATACAGTTCCCAGCAGCTTACACTGCCAACACTGTTAGCTAACTATTATAACCACAATATTGTAGTCAGGAGTTTGAATTTTCCAACCCAATCTAAGTGTAAGCAAGTTTGCAGATGAGCAACCAAAAGGCTTTGATGTTATAAGGACCATTGACAGGCTTGACCAAGTATGTGCTGCTTTGTGGCATGACCTCACACCAGCATCCATGGCCCAAATAGTGTAGCAAAGTGGCCCGGGGGAAATTGCCCCACTACCTACTGGTCCAGTCCTCCCCTGTGTTTGAAGCATCAATGGATAAAATTGTAAACAAAAGCTTTAGCAGCTACTATGGATAAAGTCCAGGATATTCTCAATGAGTAAGGTATTACGGGAGACTGGACAACTCTGAGCCCTAAAAGGAAAATAGAATCTGAGGGTTAAATTCAGTCTGACCAGGCTGAAAAGGCGTTAAGTTTTGCATTACATTTTTCTGCATCAGCTTCTGCACAACCTTTCTGCATCAGCTTCGGATTGCTGGTTCCAAATAGTTTCATCAGAATTAGTGCTAAACCCGTGCTATCCTGATTATACATTGGGTAGAGTGGGTTTGCCAAATAGCGGTTGATATGGCATCGCCCCCTTAGAGTTTAGTAATCTTTTAAACAGGGCCGCCGTCAGACTTTTCTGGGCCCCATACTGGGTAAATTTCTGGGCCCCCATAACATGCAGCAACTCAGACTAGAACACATATTAAATGGACATACTTTAGCACACACATATACAATATAACTAATTACACAAATTGTTGGATCTCAGACACTGGTAAAATAATTGGCACAGACTCTGATAACCCAGACACTGATACAATCATTGGCCAGACTCTGGAAATGGTTGGCACACAGACACTGGTAAATCCATTAGCAAAAACTCTGATAAATGGTTGGCACCCACACGCTGATACAATTATTGACACAGATTCTGATAAATGGTTGACACTGGTTAAATGCCCCATGGTTAAATCATTGGCACATTATTAAATGTCCCATGTCAAGCAGCACACACTGATCTGTAAATATAAAATGCCATGTCCAGCACACACTGAACTATATATATATAAAATAACATGTCCAGCACACAATGACCTATATATATATAAAATGCCATGTGCAGCCCACACTGACCTGAATATATAAAGATGCCATGTCCAGCCCACACTGACCTGAATATATAAAATGCCATGTTCATCCCACACTGACCTGTATATATAAAATGCCATGTCCAGCCCACACTGACCTGAATATATAAAATGCCATGTTCATCCCACACTGACCTGTATATATAAAATGCCATGTCCAGCCCTCACTGATCTGAATATATAAAATGCCATGTCCACCCCACACTGACCTGTATATATAAAATGACATGTCCAGTCCACACAGACCTGTATATATAAAATGCCATTTCCAGCCCACACAGACCTGTATATATAAATTGCCCCCATAAACAGTAAAGCCACTTACTGGCTGAGTCATGCAGCAGACACAAGGAAATCCAGGAAGCACATACACCCTTTCTTCTAGGAAAAGAACTGTGTTGTGGGAATTTCTTTCTTAAATAACACCAAGTCCAGGCCCCATACAGGAGAATCCCCTTTCCCCCCTGATGGCAGCCCTGTCCTCCATGACACACTGACTGAAGATAAGTACAAAAATAGTTTACTGTCGGCCAAGACATCAACTGCTTTAGACAACAATTTAAAGTGTGTACAGGCACATAACTAACAGCGAAAAATATAAAAAAAAAAATACTAGAAACTAGTTAGAGGTATATACAATGTACCATCAGGGAACACTATTAAGTGGGTGCAAAGCCAGGTGTAAATATACAAATGACCACAATAAAAAGGGGATAGAACAAGACAAAGAGCTGAAAAAAGAAGAGACTGGATAGACAGAAAGAAATAAGAGGAAAACAAAGACCTGGCTTGGACTAGGAGCACAAAGCTACCTAGACACTCATACCTGTATAAAAGTACAATAAATAATATTAGGAATGGGGGGATAGGGAAGTATCCCCAACTATCCCAAGGATAGAATAACGGACCCCAGTGGTGAACACTAAACAGTTAAATAATATAGCAAAACATCTTTGTTTAACTAATACATAGACTAAAAGATCTAAAAACAGTCACACACTGCGCACCTTAGGGCAATCCCTAGTATCAAGCCAGTATACGGCATTGAGAGAACTAAACTGGCTAGAAAAGACTCAAATTAAGGGATGCCACAAGTGTGGTAAATGTAAAGCTTGCCCCTTTATATGTCCATAAAATCTGAATTCTCTGACCTTGGAGGTAAAATTTACTATATCAGAGAGTTCATTAACTGTAGATCCAAAAGGGTAGTTTATGTCCTTCAATGTAGTTGTCCCATGCTATATATTGGTAAAACAACTAGAGAGTTGCGTACCAGAATTTTGGAACATGTTAGGGTCAAGAAAGAGGAAAGTAGCATTGCTAGACATATTTTAGAGATACATAGGTCTAATCCTGCGTGCCTTTCTTGCTGGGGGATCGAAAAAGTGCCTCCACCTGTACAAGTGCCACCACCTGTAAGATCCTCTAGAGAGAGGCACACTGGATATACACCCTTAAAAGCAGGTCACCGAGAGGCATAAACTAAGAACTCCAGTACTATGGGGGCTATGCAATATCGGGTGCAAAATGCTGAAGTTAGTGTAAAACCCATGCTATCCGATGTATTATTAGGTTAGCGTGGGTTTTACACTGAGTTTGCGATGCCTGCATCATTTCCGAGAATAGCGTGGCACAGGCAATGCAAAACCACCCTTAGTAAAGTTTTGCGCTACATCTTGGTTCTAGAATAGAAAATGCAAAAAAATGTATATGTAGTACTAATCTATATAATCAGACCTATACATAACTACATAAAAACACAATTTTTAAAACACAATCTACATACCAAATCAAAGGGAAAAGGAAATGTAAATATATACATAAGAATTTCCATCCAAATCCTACAAATACAATTAAATGGCAATTAAAATAATGACTTATAATATTAGAGGATTAAATTCTCCCTATAAAAGATATAATACATGGAAAGAAATTGTTGATACCAAAGCAGAAATTATCTGCTTACAAGAAACTCATTTACAACCACAATACACACACCTTTTTCACCATAAAAAAAAGAATATACCACTCCACACATGGGAAAAAAAAGAGAGGTACCTGTATCATAATTAAAGACTCCATTTTAGAAAATCTAGAAAATCAGGTAATAATAGACAAATCAGGAAGATTTGTAATACTTGATTGCAACATAAATAACAAGCAATACACAATAGTAAATATATATGCACCCAATACAGGGCAAAACAAATTTATCAAAAAGATAATTAACAAAGTTAAAAAACAACCATATCCGAACTTAATAATATGCGGTGACTTCAATTTAACTCTTGATAACCATATAGACTCAACATGCAAACAAAAAAGAAATCCAGATAACTCACTGAGAAACATCCTCAAAACAGAAGATCTCTACGACTCATGGAGATCACTTCACCCTTTAGACCAAGACTACACCATATATTCATATTCCAAAACACACAATACTTTTTCAAGAATCGATATTATTAGACAAATGGCTACTACAAAGAACAGAAAGTGCAAACATAGGTATAAGAACAATATCAGACCATGCACCTGTAACAATATCAATCAAAGAGAATAATTACACTCATAACACATACTTATGGAAACTAAATCCCTATCTTCTAAGTATGCCAGAATATAAAGAGCAAATAAATTCAGAACTTAAAAACTACTTTGAATTAAACGACACAGGAAACATATCTCAATTCTCTATATGGAATGCTCATAAGGCATACATGAGAGGCATTCTTATTAAAATGGCATCGACACTCAAGAAAAAAACAACAGCACATAGAACAGAAATTTGTGTTCAGATAAGATCTTTAGAAGAAACCAACAAAAGAAATATATCATCAACTACAAAAACTAAAACTACAATTACACCAATACAACATGTATGAATTTGATAAATTTACACGCAGACTGAAACTAAGCTACTACTCACAAGGCTCGAAAGCAAACAAACTTCTAGCAAATAAATTTAAAAATCATATAGCCAAAACAAAAATCTCCTTTATACAAGAAGATAAAAAGGGTAAGTTATACAACCCCCAAGACATAGCAAACCTATTTGCAAACTACTATTCTAAACTTTACAACCTCAATACGGACCCCAATACAATACAACCCAATAAAGAAAATATACAACTGTTTCTAAACTCCATAAAAATTAACTCACTAACTAACTCACAACTACAAACATTAGCAACCCCATTCAAAAATCAGAAATTAATAAGGCCATATTTGCCCTTTCAAATAATAAAGCACCAGGTCACAATGGATTTATTAATAAATACTACAAAACATATCTAGACACGTTAACCCCATACTTACTAAAAGTATATAACAATGCAATTGAGAAAGGAGAATTCCCAGCTGAAATGACAAAAGCCATCATTATTCCAATACCAAAGCAAGATAAAGAACCCACCAAAACATCAAATTTTAGACCCATTTCATTATTAAATACAGACCTAAAAATGTATTCAAAAATTCTAGCCACAAGAATACAAACAGCAGAATTAATACCAGCAGACCAGGTTGGATTCATTCAAGGAAGACAACCTGGAGACAATACAAAAAAATAATAAACATAATAGATTGGACAAATAACAAAAATATTTCAACAATCATACTTACCCTAGATGCCGAAAAGGCCTTCGACCGGATTAATTGGATATATTTAGACATTATTTTAGATAAATATAATATCACAGGATGGCTAAAAAGAGTGATTATGATATTATATGCAAATCCAACAGTGAAAGTACACATTGCAAACATGCTGTCCAATCCATTTAATGCCACCAATGGCACAAGACAAGGCTGCCCCCTTTCCCCTTTAATATTTAACCTAGCAATTGAGCCATTAGCAAAACAATCTGTACTAACCAACATATTAAAGGAATAAAAATAGGAAAGACAAAGCACAAAATTGGTCTTTACGCAGACGATATCATTCTCACAATCACTAAACCATTAACCTCTCTTCCACATTTACAAAATATACTACAACAATTCAGCCATATCTCTTATTATAATATCAATGAAACAAAATCCTCAATCCTACCCATAAAAATTTCAAATACACTACAAATATTCCTAAAAGCCAAATAAATGGGAACCAGACAACATAATGTATCTGGGAATTAAATTAACCAATCATTCCTTGAAACTATACCAACATAATTTTGAACCTATATTAGCAGAAACACAAAATATCTTATCACACTGGTCAACAAAATATCTTTCCTGGCTGAATAAAACTACCATTCTAAAAATGATCTTACTTCCTAAATTGCTTTATAAATTCAGAACATTACCAATTCAAATACCAGACACATTTTCCCAGACATTAAATAAAATAATAAATAATTTTATGTGGACAAAAAAGAAAGCCTGAACAAATAATTTATCCATGACTAAAACAAAAAAATCAGGGGGCATTGCCTTCCCACAATTTAGAGACTACTACCTAGCGGCAATAATAGAACAATCTAGATTCTATTGGGCACAAAAAAATGTACAAAAAAAATGGGTGGATATGGAAGAAAGTATTACTGAAAATAAAAACTTACCTTCCTTACTCGGAGCTTTAGTGTTCAATCCAAAATTCCCATGCTTCTCTCTGACATCAATAGAGACCACTCTGAAAATATGGAAAGTAATAATCAACTCACATAAACTTAAAACTCCCCTTACACAACTTATAACAATTGACAGTTTAATATACAGTATACCTAATTTGAATATCAAAGAATGGAGCAAAATTAATCCAATATTTCTCTCAGATTTAATTAGAGATGATAAATTCCTCTCATTTGAAGAAATACAAAAAAAAATCTGTATACAGAAATCAGAATGGTTACAATATAACCAAATAAGCTTCATTAAAAATAAAGCAATACTAGAAGCAGACTCCAACAAAACTCTAATAGACCACTCTACCAATCCGAAAAGTATGAAAAAATCAATATCCACAATATACCAACTATTACATCAAAAAAATGAGACCATACTACTACCATGCATGAATAGATGGGAACAAGAATTACATAAGAATATAGACCTAGTCCAATGGAAAGAATCATTATATATACCTTTCAAAATGACTAGATGTCTTTCTTTATGGGAAACTGACAAAAAATATTTTACAGATTCCATTTAACCGCATATGAATCATCTAAATGGTTCCAATCATACTCTCCTCAATGCTGGAGGAATTGCACCGCTTTAGGTTCTTATGAACACATATGGTGGACATGTCCAAAAATTAGGAAATGCTGGTATAAATTACTTAAAATTCTGACCAATCTCCTTGGCGTACCAATTCCAGCCCAACCTACTCTAGCCTTGCTAAATATAGGCCTTAATAAATTCCCAGAAAATATGGCAACAATTATTTATCACGCATTTATGGCCTTTAAACGTTTGATAATTAAATACTGGAGAACTGAAAAAATTCCAAAAATGGAAGAAAATTTTTCCCTACTAACTTATTACATGACATATGAAAAAGCATATGCAATAACTTTTTTAGAGATACATAGGTCTAATCCTGCGTGCCTTTCTTGCTGGGGGATCGAAAAAGTGCCTCCACCTGTACAGTGCAACCTGTAAGATCCTCAGAGAGAGGCACACTGGATATACACCCTTAAAAGCAGGTCACCGAGAGGCATAAACTAAGAACTCCAGTACTATGGGGGCTATGCAATATCGGGTGCAAAATGTGAAGTTAGTGTAAAACCCATGCTATCCGATGTATTATTAGGTTAGCGTGGGTTTTACACTGAGTTGCGATGCCTGCATCATTTCCGAGAATAGCGTGGCACAGGCAATGCAAAACCACCCTTAGTAAAGTTTTGCGCTACAATCTTGTTCTAGAATAGAAAATGCAAAAAAATGTATATGTAGTACTAATCTATATAATCAGACCTATACATAACTACATAAAAACACAATTTTTAAAACACAATCTACATACCAAATCAAAGGGAAAAGGAAATGTAAATATATACATAAGAATTTCCATCCAAATCCTACAAATACAATTAAATGGCAATTAAAATAATGACTTATAATATTAGAGGATTAAATTCTCCTATAAAAGAATATACATGGAAAATTGTTGATACCAAAGCAGAAATTATCTGCTTACAAGAAACTCATTTACAACCACAATACACACACCTTTTTCACCATAAAAAAAAGAATTACCACTCCACACATGGGAAAAAAAGAGAGGTACCTGTATCATAATTAAAGACTCCATTTTAGAAAATCTAGAAAATCAGGTAATAATAGACAAATCAGGAAGATTGTAATACTTGATTGCAACATAATAACAAGCAATACACAATGTAAATATATATGCACCCAATACAGGGCAAAACAAATTTATCAAAAAGTAATTAACAAAGTTAAAAAACAACCATATCCGAACTTAATAATATGCGGTGACTTCAATTAACTCTTGATAACCATATAGACTCAACATGCAAACAAAAAGAAATCCAGATAACTCACTGAGAAACATCCTCAAAACAGAGATCTCTACGACTCATGGAGATCACTTCACCCTTTAGACCAAGACTACACCATATATTCATTTCCAAAACACACAATAATTTTCAGAAATCGATATTATTAGACAAATGGCTACTACAAAGAACAGAAAGCGCAAACATAGGTATAAGAACATATCAGACCATGCACCTGTAACAATATCAATCAAAGAGAATAATTACACTCATAACACTACTTATGAAACTAAATCCCTATCTTCTAAGTATGCCAGAATAAAGAGCAAATAAATTCAGAACTTAAAAACTACTTTGAATTAAACGACACAGGAACATATCTCAATTCTCTATATGGAATGCTCCAAAGGCATACATGAGAGGCATTCTTATTAAAATGGCATCGCACTCAAGAAAAAAACAACAGCACATAGAACAGAAATTTGTGTTCAATAAGATCTTAGAAGAAACCAACAAAAGAATATATCATCAACTACAAACTAAAAACTACAATTACACCAATACAACATGTATGAATTTGATAAATTTACACGCAGACTGAAACTAAGCTACTACTCACAAGGCTCGAAGCAAACAAACTTCTAGCAAATAAATTTAAAAATCATATAGCCAAAACAAAAATCTCCTTTATAAAAGAGATAAAAAGGGTAAGTATACAACCCCCAAGACATAGCAAACCTATTTGCAAACTACTATTCTAACTTTACAACCTCAATACGGACCCCAATACAATACAACCCAATAAGAAAATATACAACTGTTTCTAACTCCATAAAAATTAACTCACTAACTAACTCACAACTACAAAACATTAGCAAACCCATTCAAAAATCAGAAATAATAAGGCCATATTTGCCCTTTCAAATAATAAAGCACCAGGTACAATGGATTTATAATAATACTACAAAAACATATCTAGACACGTTAACCCCATACTTACTAAAAGTATATAACAATGCAATTGAGAAAGGAGAATTCCCAGCTGAAATGACAAAAGCCATCATTATTCCAATACCAAAGCAAATAAAGAACCCACCAAAACATCAAATTTAGACCCATTTCATATTAAATACAGACCTAAAAATGTATTCAAAAATTCTAGCCACAAGAATACAAACAGCAGAATTAATACCAGCAGACCAGGTTGGATTCATTCAAGGAAGACAACCTGGAGACAATACAAAAAAATAAACATATAGATTGGACAATAACAAAAATATTTCAACAATCATACTTACCCTAGATGCCGAAAAGGCCTTCGACCGGATTAATTGGATATATTTAGACATTATTTTAGATAAATATAATATCAAAGGATGGCTAAAAGAGTGATTATGATATATATGCAAATCCAACAGTGAAAGTACACATTGCAACATGCTGTCCAATCCATTTAATGCCACCAATGGCACAAGACAAGGCTGCCCCTTTCCCCTTTAATTAACCTAGCAATTGAGCCATTAGCAAACAATCTGTACTAACCAACATATTAAAGGAATAAAAATAGGAAAGACAAAGCACAAAATGGTCTTTACGCAGACGATATCATTCTCACAATCACTAAACCATTAACCTCTCTTCCACATTTACAAAATATACACAACAATTCAGCCATATCTCTTATATAATATCAATGAACAAAATCCTCAATCCTACCCATAAAAATTTCAAATACACTACAAATATTCCTAAAAGCCAAATAAATGGGAACCAGACAACATAATGTATCTGGGAATTAAATTAACCAATCATTCCTTGAAACTATACCAACATAATTTTGAACCTATATTAGCAGAAACACACAAATATCTTATCACATGGTCAACAAAATATCTTTCCTGGCTGAATAAAACTACCCTTCTAAAAATGATCTTACTTCCTAAATTGCTTTATAAATTCAAGACATTACCAATTCAAATACCAGACACATTTTCCCAGACATTAAATAAAATAATAAATAATTTTATGTGGACAAAAAGAAAGCCTGAACAAATAATTATCCATGACTAAAACAAAAAAATCAGGGGGCATTGCCTTCCCACAATTTAGAGACTACTACCTAGCGCAATAATAGAACAATCTAGATTCTATTGGGCACAAAAAAATGTACAAAAAAAATGGGTGGATATGGAAGAAAGTATTACTGAAAATAAAAACTTACCATCCTACTCGGAGCTTTAGTGTTCAATCCAAAATTCCATGCTTCTCTCTGACATCAATAGAGACCACTCTGAAAATATGGAAAGTAATAATCAACTCACATAAACTTAAAACTCCCCTTACACAACTTATAACAATTGACAGTTTAATATACAGAACAGAAATTCCAATATTTATAGGAAATGAGAATACTGGTATATATAGAACAATAGATCACTAAACTGCAAGAAAATGTGAATTTACAATTTTAGATATTGGTAGTAACAACTAACAATATAATTGCTTTCTTTTAAGGTTTATATAGTAATTAAATGTTTATTGCACAAACAACGGATTTATAAAACCGAAATTGTATTTGACTATATGTTATGTTACTAACTATATGCAAAAGTATAATCTTTTAAAATGATTGTATAATGTTTATATATACATTGATCAAAAGTATATTGTTTATTTACTATGTTGTAAAATAAAACAAAATAAAAATAAATGAATAAAAAAAAAAGAAGTATCGCACATGCCCTTGGGACACCAAGGGGAGTTTCCTCGAAACGCGCGTCGGTCAAGTTGTTCCTGGCGTGGAAATCCCAGATTGCCATTAGATCGAATTGTTTCAGTGGACATTTACGGCCGTTTGTTAAGTGGGTACACACGATTAGATATTTCGGTCCGATCGACCGATAGTTCAGTGTATCGGTCGATCAGAATGAATTATCGCATCGGAATGCGCCCATGTCCGACCGATCGTTCGTCCGATTCGGACGAAAGGACGATCAGACATGGTGGAAAACCTGTCCGATTGTGCGGTCCTCTAGGACCGCATGATCGGTCGCGGTAAGTGTCGGATGTGGCTGCTTTTGCCGCGACCGACAGTCCTTCCTATTGGCCGACCGGACGAAAGTATCGAACAGTCGGTCAGGTGGAAAAATTCGCTAGGTGTGTACCTAGCTTTAATCTGCTGGTCACCATTGGTACCTTTTGGATGGATGCCTTACCATTGTATCATACGGCCAATGGGTGAGATCGATCTGATTTGTATTGCCTGATTACTCACTCTATATACGCATAATACTTGCTCTTACCCTGTGTGATACTTTACTACGACTTCCTATATCTGTTGCTCGCTGTTTATTGCCGTTACTCACCTAATGCTCAGCTATGACATCTAACTGCTATTAACACCGGAGTATACTATATATATTTGGGACATAGTGCATTAATCATATTACCAGCTTATCGATTTTGGGACTAATCATCCCTGAAGGGTTTACTTCTGTTCCTATACCTAATTTGAATATCAAAGAATGGAGCAAAATTAATCCAATATTTCTCTCAGATTTAATTAGAGATGATAAATTCCTCTCATTTGAAGAAATACAAAAAAAAATCTGTATACAGAAATCAGAATGGTTACAATATAACCAAATAAGCTTCATTAAAAATAAAGCAATACTAGAAGCAGACTCCAACAAAACTCTAATAGACCACTCTACCAATCCGAAAAGTATGAAAAAATCAATATCCACAATATACCAACTATTACATCAAAAAAATGAGACCATACTACTACCATGCATGAATAGATGGGAACAAGAATTACATAAGAATATAGACCTAGTCCAATGGAAAGAATCATTATATATACCTTTCAAAATGACTAGATGTCTTTCTTTATGGGAAACTGACAAAAAATATTTTACAGATTCCATTTAACCGCATATGAATCATCTAAATGGTTCCAATCATACTCTCCTCAATGCTGGAGGAATTGCACCGCTTTAGGTTCTTATGAACACATATGGTGGACATGTCCAAAAATTAGGAAATGCTGGTATAAATTACTTAAAATTCTGACCAATCTCCTTGGCGTACCAATTCCAGCCCAACCTACTCTAGCCTTGCTAAATATAGGCCTTAATAAATTCCCAGAAAATATGGCAACAATTATTTATCACGCATTTATGGCCTTTAAACGTTTGATAATTAAATACTGGAGAACTGAAAAAATTCCAAAAATGGAAGAAAATTTTTCCCTACTAACTTATTACATGACATATGAAAAAGCATATGCAATAACAACAGAAATTCCCAATATTTTATAGGAAATGAGAATACTGGTATATAGACAATAGATCACTAAACTGCAAGAAAATGTGAATTTACAATTTTAGATATTGGTAGTACAACTAACAATATAATTGCTTTTCTTTTAAGGTTTATATAGTAATTAAATGTTTATTGCACAAACAACGGATTTATAAAACCGAAATTGTATTTGACTATATGTTATGTTACTAAACTATATGCAAAAGTATAATCTTTTAAAATGATTGTATAATGTTTATATATACATTGATCAAAAGTATATTGTTTATTTACTATGTTGTAAAATAAAACAAAATAAAAATAAATGATATAAAAAAAAAAGAAGTATCGCACATGCCCTTGGGACACCAAGGGGAGTTTCCTCGAAACGCGCGTCGGTCAAGTTGTTCCTGGCGTGGAAATCCCAGATTGCCATTAGATCGAATTGTTTCAGTGGACATTTACGGCCGTTTGTTAAGCTGGGTACACACGATTAGATATTTCGGTCCGATCGACCGATAGTTCAGTGTATCGGTCGATCAGAATGAAATTATCGCATCGGAATGCGCCCATGTCCGACTGATCGTTCGTCCGATTCGGACGAAAGGACGATCAGACATGGTGGAAAACCTCATCCGATTGTGCGGTCCTCTATGGACCGCATGATCGGTCGCGGTAAGTGTCGGATGTGGCTGCTTTTGCCGCGACCGACAGTCCTTCCTATTGGCCGACCGGACGAAAGTATCGAACAGTCGGTCAGGTGGAAAAATTCGCTAGGTGTGTACCTAGCTTTAATCTGCTGGTCACCATTGGTACCTTTTTGGATGGATGCCTTACCATTGTATCATACGGCCAATGGGTGAGATCGATCTGATTTGTATTGCCTGATTACTCACTCTATTCGCATAATACTTGCTCTTACCCTGTGTGATAGCTTTACTACTGAGACTTCCTATATCTTGCTTGCTCGCTGTTTATTGCCGTTACTCACCTAATGCTCAGCTATGACTATCTAACTGCTATTAACACCGGAGTATACTTATATATATTTGGGACATAGTGCATTAATCATATTACCAGCTGGATTTTTGGGACTAATCATCCCTGAGAGGGTTTACTTCTGTTCCATCATCCCTATGTGATTTTTATGCCTTTACTGCTTCCACAGTATATTATTATCTAATATGGCCATTACTATTATCTGGGAGATCTACTGTGCAGTGTGTGACTGTTTTTAGATTTTTTAGTCTATGTATTAGTTGAATAAAGATGTTTTGCTATTTTATTTAATGTTCACCACTGGGGTCCATTATTCTATTCTTGGGATAGTTGGGGATACTTTCCTATCCCCCCCATTCCTAATATTATTTATTGTACTTTTATTACTATTGGGCACAAAAAAATGTACAAAAAAAATGGGTGGATATGGAAGAAAGTATTACTGAAAATAAAAACTTACCATCCTTACTCGGAGCTTTAGTGTTCAATCCAAAATTCCCATGCTTCTCTCTGACATCAATAGAGACCACTCTGAAAATATGGAAAGTAATAATCAACTCACATAAACTTAAAACTCCCCTTACACAACTTATAACAATTGACAGTTTAATATACAGTATACCTAATTTGAATATCAAAGAATGGAGCAAAATTAATCCAATATGCAGGTATGAGTGCCTAGGTAGCTTTGTGCTCCTAGTCCAAGCCAGGTCTTTGTTTTCCTCTTATTTCTTTCTGTCTATCCAGTCTCTTCTTTTTTTAGCTCTTTGTCTTGTTCTATCCCCTTTTAATTGTGTATCACATACCAACAGCGATCAGTCAAACAGGCTCACTTTATAATGTGACTCTTTGTGTATAGTGTATCCAATCATAGCTTGTTGTTCATGGACCAACCCCCTTAATAGGGAAGTGGATCCTATAAGATGCGGGACTGTTTTGACATAACGTCAAGCGCCCTGCATGACTCGAAACGCGTAAGGCGTAGATGCATACTGATTGTGGCTATAATGCCATATAAAGATTGATTGGTTTTAACTTTCTGGAGTAACTTTTTGACTCGGAACATCGGTGTGCGCTACTAAGACTCTTCTAAGTGATTGATACGTTGGTGGAACCTTAAGCGATGGGTTCGGGGCTGGCGGCACCCGAACCACCGTGAGGGAACGGTGAGTAAACTTGTTCTGGATCAGCTGTTGCAGAGATTTACCCTGATGGCAATCTGTTAAGCGATAGACACGGGGTTTGTTACACCCGTGTCTCCTGTTTATTGAAGTGAGTTTGTGCTCATGTGGAACCAGGGACAGATTTTATAATACACATATATACACATGTTGGGGTCTTTTATTTCTTTTAGTAAAGTTTTTTGGGTTTATATAAAGGCAACATAAGTAATTAACATGGTTAGAATTGGTATGTTAGAATTCCTTATTTGTAGAAAGTCTGTTCAGATGATTTACGCCAAAACCACAGCTTGTCTATCTGTAAGGTATTGAAATTTCTATCGAAATTTTTGTCCTTGCTATTAATTTGCTGCAACCCAACAACAGTAGCCTAGTGTACAGCTAATTGGTTGTTTTAAGAAACACTTGTACAAGGGAATTATAGTTTAGAAAATGTCTACCGGTATACAAAAGTGTCACTTTCCTCAGCAAAATAAGTATTTTGTTTGCAGAGCCACTGCTGCGTCTGTTTCTGTTTTTTTCCCACCCTCTGTGAATTAAAAACCAGTTGGAGGACATAGGACTACCAAATATCCTGGTTATTCCAGTAAAGGTGTGGTTGAACATCTTATCTTATCTTACCCTTCAGTTTAATGCTTCACTCCTAGCAGGCTTTCCAACTTTATAGCATTAAGGCTGGTACACACCAGCAAGTTGTGGCAATTCCTTGCCACTGTATAAGTTTGGAAACTACAACTCCCAGCAACTAAAGCATGTTGGGAGTTGTAGTTTCCAAACATCTGGAGTGCCAAGAAATGAGGCTTTTAGTTGCCTTTTAAATGGACAGAAGAATTCCCATACAGTAATAGCCAAATACAGTATAGCTATTACTGTATGAGAATTCTTCTGTCCATTTAAAGGGCAACTAAAGCCTCAAAACAATACAGAATCAGAAGGCAGTAGTGGTCATACAGTATTTTCTACCCTCCATTTATACTCAAGTCAATCACTTTTACTCCTTTTTTAAAGGTAAAAATAGGTACATCGGTTTATATTCGGGTCGGTTTATACTCGAGTATGTAGGGTATTCCTGGTTTGGCCAAATGCATGCATGTTTACAGCCCTGCGGGCACACACTTTTATTGGACACCAGCAGTCATTTACTTATAACATACAAGAGCCATGCATATCCTGATATTTAAATCCTTCTAAATGGCATTTAGTTATACTATTAGTTACAATCAGTGCTTAGCTATGTTATCAGTATCACATGTAACCTGTGTTTTGTAGGCATAATGCACTCCCTACTTTAAAATAACAGGATGTTAAAATTCACCATGGAGGCTGTTTCATACCCTGTGTAAAACAGCTCAACTTGTGGCCTAATTCTTTTATATGGTCATGGGATGCCTCTAGTTTGGTAGAGTTTAATAATTTCACAAAGTGTTTACCTAAGCTACTTATTTTGCTTTCTTCTTACCTAACCACCTGTGTATGAAGAGCAGTTTTAATCCATCTCTTTTCTTAGTGTTATTGCAGATAGTTCTGGAATTCTTAGCCAGCACAAGAATCTCCATTCATTGAGCAGTTATACAATCTTCAAGAATTCAGACTTTAATCTTCTAGAAATATAATCTACCTGCAGACCTCAAAGGATGGTTTAATAGCTACTTGGAATTCTCCAAATTATCTTGTTTGCTGTGTGAATGTTTTCTGATTCATTTGTTCTAAATAGCTTTTAATTGAAATTATAACAAAGACTATAGCAAATAAAAAATTATAAAAAAAAAACAAAACATTTTAGGCAGTAAAAATAACACAAAGGAACAGGAGGCTTCAGTCCCCACTAGATTCAATGCCACACTGTATTTCCATGTACACATCCATCTGAATGGCCCAATGTAGGCATGCTCTGGGGTTCTGTAATGTGTTGCAGAGCTTGTTTAACAATGCTGAATACAGAGAAGGGGGCATTCAGAACCATGGCAGGAAAATATTGTATAAAACAGGACATTAAATGTAGGTAAGATTGACAATCATAGGGCTGTCTGAAATGATAGAACGGTAAGCTTGGGTGGATTCAACAATAGGGCAAGATGACATTTTCACTGATAAAAGTAATGAGTACTACAAACCACATAAAACATTTTTTTTTAGAAAAAAGACTAGGACCCCCAGACTTAACAGTCACAAAGTACGTGTCCTTGTTAGGTTGGGGTGCATTCACCCCATTGGCAGCAATTGGGTCAGTCTAGCCTGCACATAAACCTTATGGATATCAGAGCAGTGAAACTGGCCCTTGTCAATCTACTTTCAAAAAGATTGTTAGGCATTGAGATTGAGGCATTGAGGTTAAGATTGAACATCAGGACAGCTGTATCTTACATGAACAGAAGGGGAGGAACCAAAACTAAAGCCTCAAAACAATACAGAATCAGAAGGCAGTAGTGGTCATACAGTATTTTCTACCCTCCATTTATACTCAAGTCAATCACTTTTACTCCTTTTTTAAAGGTAAAAATAGGTACATCGGTTTATATTCGGGTCGGTTTATACTCGAGTATGTAGGGTATTCCTGGTTTGGCCAAATGCATGCATGTTTACAGCCCTGCGGGCACACACTTTTATTTGACACCAGCAGTCATTTACTTATAGCATACAAGAGCCATGCATATCCTGATATTTAAATCCTTCTAAATGGCATTTAGTTATACTATTAGTTACAATCAGTGCTTAGCTATGTTATCAGTATCACATGTAACCTGTGTTTTGTAGGCATAATGCACTCCCTACTTTAAAATAACAGGATGTTAAAATTCACCATGGAGGCTGTTTCATACCCTGTGTAAAACAGCTCAACTTGTGGCCTAATTCTTTTATATGGTCATGGGATGCCTCTAGTTTGGTAGAGTTTAATAATTTCACAAAGTGTTTACCTAAGCTACTTATTTTGCTTCCTTCTTACCTAACCACCTGTGTATGAAGAGCAGTTTTAATCCATCTCTTTTCTTAGTGTTATTGCAGATAGTTCTGGAATTCTTAGCCAGCACAAGAATCTCCATTCATTGAGCAGTTATACAATCTTCAAGAATTCAGACTTTAATCTTCTAGAAATATAATCTACCTGCAGACCTCAAAGGATGGTTTAATAGCTACTTGGAATTCTCCAAATTATCTTGTTTGCTGTGTGAATGTTTTCTGATTCATTTGTTCTAAATAGCTTTTAATTGAAATTATAACAAAGACTATAGCAAATAAAAAATTATAAAAAAACCAAAACATTTTAGGCGGTAAAAATAACACAAAGGAACAGGAGGCTTCAGTCCCCACTAGATTCAATGCCACACTATATTTCCATGTACACATCCATCTGAATGGCCCAATGTAGGCATGCTCTGGGGTTCTGTAATGTGTTGCAGAGCTTGTTTAACAATGCTGAATACAGAGAAGGGGGCATTCAGAACCATGGCAGGAAAATATTGTATAAAACAGGACATTAAATGTAGGTAAGATTGACAATCATAGGGCTGTCTGAAATGATAGAACGGTAAGCTTGGGTGGATTCAACAATAGGGCAAGATGACATTTTCACTGATAAAAGTAATGAGTACTACAAACCACATAAAACATTTTTTTTTAGAAAAAAGACTAGGACCCCCAGACTTAACAGTCACAAAGTACGTGTCCTTGTTAGGTTGGGGTGCATTCACCCCATTGGCAGCAATTGGGTCAGTCTAGCCTGCACATAAACCTTATGGATATCAGAGCAGTGAAACTGGCCCTTGTCAATCTACTTTCAAAAAGATTGTTAGGCATTGAGATTGAGGCATTGAGGTTAAGATTGAACATCAGGACAGCTGTATCTTACATGAACAGAAGGGGAGGAACCAAATCGAGACCTCTATGCCTAGAAGCCCTCGTAATTTGCAAGGCAGTGCACATTTCTCCATATCAAACTATTAGCCCAGTATGTCCCAGGGCAATCAAACAAACTTGCTGACACCCATTCCAGACACAAAATGACCCTCTCAATTCTCTGCCTGAAAGCCACTCTATTTGTCAGGATAAATCAGTCCCCCAGTGAGAGACAGATAGATCTGTTTGCCTCAGAGACATCTGCACAGACACAAATCTTTGTGTTGAGACAATGGTCCATGAACACATGGAGAGTGGATGCTCTGTCCTTTCCATGGACAGATCTACCTCGCCTCTATGCATTTCCTCCCTCCACATTAGTGCCACACATCCTATACAAAATTGCGATGGATATGGCGAGGGGCTTGGTCCTCGTATACCCAGTTTGGCCATCCAAACCATGGTTCCCAAGATCCAGTCACTAATCATGGAACAAAAGTTGCAATTGGGCATGGCTGCAGACTGTTTCCAAGGTTCTACAGAGCTTTTGTCCTGACTGCCACAGTTAATGTGGATCGCAGCTCGAGTAACTTTTCCTGTTTTCAACAGCTTTCCACATCCTCAGAAAGCTTAAAGGGTAACTGTGGTCTCCAATTCTTCACAACTAGTAAGGATTATAAAAAAAAGTCTTCCATCTTAACTTCAAAATAAAACCTTAAAGTATAAGTGCACTGTAAAATCAAGTTATGTTCATTTGGAAGCTGCAGCTTTAAAAATACTGTTGCCATATTATTTTTTACCTATGCCCCTCCAGAGCCTAGCTTTGTGCCTTGAAAGTTGCTGACATCTTGTTACTGGTTTGCAGAATGTTAGCTTCACCCCTCTGAGATTTCCTCTGTTTTCTCCTGCTTGAGCTTCAAAGAGTAATGCCCGTGAGTTCCGTGCACATGCACGGAACTCGCAAACATTACTGTTTGAGGCTCAAGCAGGAGAGTGCATGGAACTCGCAGACATTACTGTTTGAGGCTCAAGCAGGAGAGTGCACGGAACTCACAGGCATTATCCCTTGAGGCTCAAGCAGGAGAAAGCATAGGAAATCTCAGAGGGGTGGAGATTAACATTCAGCAAACCAGTAACAAGATGCCAGCAACTTTCAAGGCACAAAGGTAGGTACTGGAGGGGCATAGGTAAAAAAAAAATATGGCAACGGTATATTTAAAGCTGAAGCTTCCAAATTAACATAACTTGATTTTACCGTGCACTTATCCTTTAATTACCTAGCTTATTAACTGGTTAACCTGGAATTAATGACTCGTCTCCTTTGCGCTCTAGGTATTAAATTAGTATGCCTTATGGCCTTAGCCTTTCCTGCAAGATCAGCTAAATAAGCATTAATCCATATCCAGGAACCTTGGATGTCATTTACCCCGGGTGGTGTTCACATAATTCTCAAAGGAAAAATTCAAACCTCACATATTTCCAAAGAATTGATCGAGCTTGATTTTCCTAAAAATATTGAGTAATCACCTTTATGTATAGTTTCACATTTAAAACAATATGCACATTAGGAGAGCTCCACATAAGAGGGCTATAGAAGCTACATTTAAAAAAGTATCGCAGCCTATCTGGAAACAGGATTATAACTCAAAGTGGTGGGATGGCCCCTCCAAAACGCCAAACAGAACAAAAAGGGGAATTAACAACCTATTTCCCCAAAACAGACACTATGAGGGAGACGCAGCAGGCAGCCCACACCAAAAAGCAATCCCCAGAAACCTCACCCACCGAACAACCGGTCATAAGAAAAGACCTGGAAAAACTATATAAAGACCTCGAAAAGGTGATCAAATCGGCCCATACCAACACTGTACTAGAGGTCAAACAAGAGGTAGCAGCGTTGGGAGAACGGGTGGCGGACATGGAGACCCACCAAAGCCACACAGCACAATACTGTACCCAAATGGAGACAGATCTAAACATCTTAGATGGTTGACGCTGGAGGTGGTGAGTAAAAATCAGAGAGGAGGAGACTTTGACCGCTCACTGCTACAAAGGGAAAGCCTCTGGATTGATAGACTGGAGACATTGGCTCCGAAAGGGTTAAATGAGGAAATAAACTGGGCATGTTTTCTATAATAGTGACTACATATCATGAGTTCGTGGAATGTCACTTAGTAGCTCGTTTACCTGTTTACCTGTCTTTTTTACTGTGTCTGTCTTTTTTACTGTATCTGTTACAAGTTGTTAATTATTGTTATATTGCAGACGGACAAGAATAGCTTCCTTCAATTGCAACTCTGTCTAAAGATTTAGAATACAATGTAACTGTAACTTCAGAGAGGCACTTACTCCCTCTACAGGACTATCTTGGAACATGGACTTTTAATCCTTTTTTGATCTACTGCACTTTCTTCACTTCAGCAATTTAAGCATCTCTGAGTCAGATAAGATTTATCTTTTTATTATTTGCACAGCTAATCTGTATTATATGTGTGTTACAAGGTATATACTTATTTATTTATATGTTTTTAGCCACATAGGTCACACTGGTTGTACCGACCATTGGTCACTCACACCAATGAGTTTTATTATCTATTTTAGTAAGTCTGAATTTTTAGCTGTTTACTAAAATGAGGATTTTACACACTATCAGGGTTATTCAATAAAAGTTTGTTTAAAATGGTGCAAATTTTGCTCCAACCAATCAGATGTTAGCTTTCAAATGTTAAATAAGATTTGATTGGTTGGGACAAAATTAGCTCCATTTTAAGCGATAAGAACTTTTATTGAATCTCCCTGTATGTTTTAGATGGTTCTTTTACTCACTAAGCACTTTAGCCACTCCCATGGGAGTGGACTCACTCAGCAGCTAGGGTATTTTACCACCACTGTTTGTTGTAATTGCATCACCTGAGGAAGGGAGCACGTTCCCCCGAAACATTGTATTTTGATGTGTGGTTTTTAATAAACACTTGAATTTATCAAGGTGTGCGACTCCATAATCCAGAACCAGTTGATACTTACCTTCCTTGGAAGTGGGAAGATTTTATGAGGCCAGCACCCACCTAGTTTGTGTGCATAAGTAACTTTTGTTGCAGTGGTTTACCCTGTAAGGGCTAGGCCACACTAGCGACTTTTTCGCGCGTTTTGCGTTACGCTTGTGATGTGCAAATCGCAATGTCAGTGAAAATATAAAGAAAAGCGCGGGAAGTAGGCCACACAATGTGCGTTGCGAAATGTTACATGCGCTTGCGATTTCCTAACGGGTGCGCCGCTCACCATTTTTTATCCGCTTTTTGCTAAATCGCATGTCAATGAAAGTCTATGGATGCGCTAAAAATGCGGATACCAGCGGATACAAGCGGATACCAGTGGACACAACGCATGCGTTTGCGATTTTTTATAGCATATCCGGTATGAGTCACATCCTGTTTCTTTGAGGGTGTAGTGAGGCGAGAGAGGCAGGTGTGGTTTGTGGAGAGGAAAAAGTGTTTAGGTGTTTTTGGAAGTGTTTTAGGGGTTTGGAGTGATTTTTGTGGCTTGTTTTTTAAGCTGTGTATTGTGTGAGCAGTGTGGGGTTTGTGTGGTGTTTTTGGTTCAGTGTGTGGTGGTCATATTTGTAATGTCTGGCCTTAAGAAAACCCTGTCCACTGAGGAGCTAATCAATAAAGTTCAGGCTTATCCTGAGCTTTATGATAAAACAAATAATCTGTACAAGGATCAGGTCTGGCTGCAGATAGGGCAGGAGCTCTATGAAGACCTTTGGATCCAATTAACCCCAAGCAGAGGGATAAGAAAGGTAATTTCTGAAATTGATATATATATACCTATATGGATATGTACATCTATGGTTATATGTGTAGCTGTGTTGTTTTGTTAGAAGTGTAAAAATATATCTTTTCTTTACAGTGCAAGAAATGAAAATACGTTGGTGGTCTGTTAAAGGGCACATTGTGCTCTTTAAATTGGTTCCTACCTTGCCTCTCAGTTCAATCAGGATCCTTAGGAATTCAGTAGAGAAGTTCTAAAAACCAGACACTAGGAGGCTTAGATAGCCTATTTCGTGTCTTCCCCCTCTACAGCCTCCGGGAGAATTCTGTCCTGCGCATCGGTGCGCACCTCGCAGAACCAGGAAGTATCCGCTCCCCCCTCCCTTCCAGTGACGTGTCTTGTTAAAAAAAACTACGAGATTTGGATTTACATTGCTGGCCGCGAATTGACCAATCGCGGACCAGCACTAAAGCAGCCAATGACAGATCTTCTGACGGCCAGCCAATCACACTGCAGCAAATACGATCCTGCATCTATTCTATTTGGATTTCGGCAGGGAAGGAATAGCATTAGGATAATCGCGGGTAGCCACGTGCATTTGTTTTCCTTGCGGCCGTGACGTAAAGATGTGGGCGGAGCTAAGTATTGTAATACGATGGTGTGCCGGATAGAAGCGCGAGACTAGGAGCGCGCAAAACGTAATTACGTAAGGAGATTGACAGCAGCTAAGGCAGAGAGATGGCCTTATGCTGCAGACTTTCAACAAGTCATAACTTTGTAAAGAAAACGTATTTTGAAAAACGGACAAGGCGTTTCAGGTAGGGCACATCATTACTGCAATCTGAGAAAAGTTGATTTTTGGGGTGGACATGCTCTTTAAAGGGTATCTCCACTCGTTTTTATAAGTTTTGGTAATCCAGTTCTGTTGAAGAACGGGAGGTAAAGGAGCTGTGCCTTACCTTCCATTCTTCAATAGAACACACAGGAGCCAGGAGAGAAGGTAAGAAACTTACCCGCTTGCTCGCTCCCCCGGCGCCTAGTCTGACAGGTCCCGACGGACCTTGTATTCTATGCGCATGTGCGATGTATGCGCATAGAAGACAAGGTCTGTCGGGACCTGTCAGACCAAGCGCCGGGGGAGAGCGAGCGGGTAAGTTTCTTACCTTCTCTCCTGGCTCCTGTGTGTTCTATTGAAGAACGGAAGGTATGCTGGATGCTGAATGTCCTAAAGTCAAAAATACCAGTGCCACCAGTGCAGCAACCAATTGAACCATTTTCCCCTTCAAGTCAATGCAACCAATGCAATCTGGCATGTATATGCGCCAGTGATGCCTGTTTCACAACATCACAGCATCTCTCATATGGGCATTACCAGCAACAGATGCCTCCACATGCATCTTATCAGCTGCCTCGGTTCCAGCACTCCCATCCACAATATGCCGGTATGCATGGTAGGCCACATTACTTGCATACTCAAGTGTCCCAAACTCCGTGGCAACCTATCCCCTCCACAGAGTCTGCCCCAGCTACTTTCCAAAGGCCACCTTCTCAGCCCATGCATACCCTAGTGTCCAAACTCCATGGAACCTATCCCCTCCACAGAGTCTGGCCCAGCTACTTTCCAAAGGCCACCTTCTCAGGCCAGCATACCCAAGTGTCCCAAACTCGTGGCAACCATCCCCTCCACAGAGTCTGCCCCAGCTTCTTTCCAAAGGCAACCTCAGCAATGCATACTCCACAACTTTCACCAATTCCGTGGCAACCTATCCCCTCCACAGAATCTGGCTCAACTTCTTTCTAAAGTGACCCAAGTTCCATATTTTCCCAATACCTCCCAGGCCATTGCGGAAAGTATGTTCCCTGAGGAAGACTAATTTTTGGCCACCCTTGTTGCAAGAATCCAAAATTTATAAAAGTGGTACCGGAGTGATACCGAAATGTTTTGTTTTTTTTTTTGGATGGTTCCAGACAGATACCAATATTTTTTTTTTGGAAATTTATGTTACCGGTGCGATAACATATAGGTATTTTGTTCTAAGTTACTGTACCGGAGAGATACAGTAATTTTTTGGGGTTTTTTTATGGTACTGGAGAAAACCCTATATTTTTTCCCCATTTATATGGTACCGAAGTGATACCATGGCCTTTTGTTTCCATTTATGATACCGAAGTGATACCATGGCCTTTTGTTTCCATTTATGATATCAAAGTGATACCATGGCCTTTTCTTCAAATTTTCAATCTCAAAACAACATAGCAGTTGACTAGCATTGTGAAACACAAATTTTTGAACGTACAAAACTCAATAGACATACTGCTACCTGGGAATCGCCTTATGATTGAATATATCAACTTTCTCTGTGTTTAAGAGGCAAATGTCACTATCTTATTTACAAATCAAAGGTAAGCCATGTTTTGTTTTATTTAGTGTTAAAACATACATCTAGTTTGATGTTGTAAATGTGGCCAGAATGACAGTTAACTTTTCTAGATAGCAGTCATAGTTGTGATGTTAGTTTGTAGTACGATATATGTGTATGTTGTTAACATTGTTATTATAGTGGTGTTTTACAAATACATGTGTCACACCAGACCCTGCCTTTAAATGAATGTTGCCATAGCTTTTCATGTAGCTTGTCTAGGTCTCAAATTGTGCTATGATATATGTATTGATGGAGTTAGTTGCATGTATTTTTTTTCCTCAATCCTTACAATTTCTTTACACAGATATAAATGTAAGACAAGATGAGTGACCCAAATGTTCAACATAAAAAATGAAAATTCACACACACATAAGGCATCGTAGCAGATGTGAGAAGAACAGAAAATCAAATATCCAAATTTAAAAATTGGGTTTGCAGAACACTGCAATGGCACTCTCAATGTAAGTACTTTACCTACAATGGCACATCTTTAAAGCTATTTACACATGCCAGCTGTATAAAAGATGACGGTCATTAACTGCAAGATTCTGTCTGTAATTTTTTAAACAACATCATACATGCAGTCCCCAGCCTTATCCCCATATACAGCATAGACTCTATACAGAGTATATACACAACACAGGGAGAAGGCTGTGTGTTTCCCTGGAACGTGGATGACTCTATAGGGAGTGTACCATGGACTAGGGTAATTCCTCCTCTTTTCTACAGGACATACAGTTATTATGGAGATATCATTAATAGACCGAGTTCTCACACACATTTAGCTACAAATGCTGAAGGTATCTCCACAAATTAAAGGGCATGTACAGCCATAATTCTAAATTGTACATACAGGTGCAGCACTTTGTGAATGTCCACTCATGTGTCCACGCTCGTTGGTGACACAGGGTATCGCTAAAGCCCCAAGACCATTGTTGGTGACATTATCCAGCCTTTATCACTACTGTGTGTACCTAGCTTAAGGCAATAGTACATGTATGTTTATCCCTTTTTTTTACCACCTACTTAGGAGTTGACATTTTGCCAATTTTAAGCTAAATATATGTAAAACAAACTCAATGCTTATGTCTGTTCCGCCATACAAGTAGGTATGAGAAAACAATGATGTCTCGTGTGTTATCATATAAGCCAAAGTAAAAAATATATGTATCTTTGTAGTGGACCTTTATTGATTATGGAGATATCATTAATATACCGAGTTCACAAGTATCATACACATAGAGCTACTAATGGGCATGTACACCCCTAATTATAAAGTGTACATCCGGGTGTAGGAATACCTAACCCCCCCTTTAATTTTACCTACCTCTTACAAAGAGCCAGCTTACTTACAAGACGTGGTCCCTTGCTACTCTGCTGTTGATGAGAGTCAAAGGCACAACAGTCACAGCAAGCACAATTAAGGTGCTACAGCATTAAAGATTACTAAGCTGCATCTTTGAAACCGTCAAGTAATACAGTAGTGTGTTTACTGTGTGACCTTCACGTGTTTTTTGAAGTCATATTTATGTGGATACATGGCAAATTTAGATGTAAGTGTAATCACAATTGGAATGAAATGGGTGTATGTGTCTATCAATGATTAGTTAACATTTGTTGGTGGTTTTTGTTTTTAGATTGCATTCTCTGCAAATGAGAAGAAATTAATTTTGACAAGAAGACATTTGGAAAAGTGACACTGACATAAGCAGGAGAAGCAAAAGTCAGCAACTCCCGGGATTTGAAGTCTCCATTTGGGAAAAACAGAAGACCAAACAATTAAGTCATTTTGATTTCACATGAATTTTAGCTATTACATTGTGTCTATTAACTGGGGCATATGTGAAAAATTGTATTAATTTTTCAGTACACACACGTTTCTCAACACGGACAAGTCATGAGCCAAAATGTTTTTTACAGTTATTCATCCACTGCAAACATAAATTGTACGGAATTGTATTAAAAAAAATAACATCTCTTGGCTAACATTTAGCATTTTGTCCACTTTACCTCATGTATGCAGCCATTTGGTGCACTTTACCTGATATATGCAGCCATTTTGTCCACTTAACCTCATGTATGCAGCCATTTGGTGCACTTTACCTGATATATGCAGCCATTTTGGCCACTTTACCTCAACTCGTTGCTACATTCCAGATTTTATTGCGATACATAATTAGTATCCTCCCAATTTTTTAAGAATGCTAATTTTATTAAATTAAATTAAATTGTTACGTTATTCACAGCACCACACAGCTATTACCAGACCAGTCAACAGAACAGTATTACCAATAATTAACAACTTCGAACTACGATCTTATATCAAGTGAGGAATCGCAATGTCACAATTACACACTATGATGCAAACTTTCCAAATTCCTCCATGACTCACAAACCTCCAGAAACACCACTAGTAAACCTTAAAGGGTAACTGTGGTCTCAAATTCTTCCAAACTAGTAAGAATGATATAAAAAGCTTTCCATCATACCTTCAAAATAAAACTTAAATCACATCTCTAGATAAAATTTGTGAGAAGTTTTTGCTCAAACGTTCAGCAATATTACTTCCTGGTTGAACACCTCCTGTTTTCAGCCAAGTGACCAGCTTGTAGTCATGTGACCCGCCTTTGCCTGCATTAATAGGCTCCCCTTCTCAACTGTCAATTTTTTCCTCAGGTACTTTCTGATTTCCCCAGCAATAAGTCTTAACTGAGCATGCTTCTCCCCTGGGGGAAAAGGGCCGTCAGAGGTCAGGTGATGTCACTCAACCTACCGGAAGCAGGAAGTTTGAACATTCACCCAAATGTACTTTCTCACAGGCTCCAGCCAGAGATGTGATTGTCGGCTCAGTGTAAAGGAAATACTGCAGGCTTTCATTTAACCCTAACTTGTTTTAAAACCACAGTTGCCCTTTAATATACTGACACATAACGTCAAAGGTTTAAATAACCCCACAAAAAGAAAGATGGCATTACAATACTATTAGAGAGAGAAAGCACACGTGATAGGCCTTCAAGAAACACACTTTGTGAGAGGCAAATTATTGGGGAAAACATACCATTATAGCAATTATGATCCACAAATCAGTCCCATTTACTCTGGAAAACTGCACAAGAGGAGATAAGGGCGACTACAAAATACTGACGGGATACATTAACTCAATGAAAATACCTTTAAAAACATATATGCCCCCTCATCCAACCAAAAGGCTTTTTTTTTATAGAACACTAGAGAATCGTTTATTAAACATGGAGGTAGGTAGAATGATAGTATTGGGAGACTTTAACACTAGTTTAAACAACAAATTTTACTGATCCACCCAATCTTCGACTTCCTCTCCAACTCTGTTAGCCAAGCCATTGATCACCTTTCTAAAGCTATTCAACCTATAGGATACATGGCGTATCAAAAACCCAACAGAACGAAAGTATACCTTTTACTCACACCCTCATAATGTCTATACTAGAATAGACTACATTTTTCTGTCAGCCCCATTACTTCCAACCCTGAAAGACTCAGACCTTTCACCTATTACATGGTCCGATCACGCACATGTAACAACTACAATAACATTACTACTCACAGCCAAACCCAACTATAATTGGCGACTTAACGAATCTATCCTAAACAACGAGAAAATAATTTCTGATTTGTCAAAATATATAATAGATTACTTTGAACTTAAAGGAACACTAAAATAACACCAAAAAAATAAGTATTTGCCATTTGTTTGTATTATTCACAGGGAGGTGAGAACGCTTATTCTCACCTCCCTGTGAATAATATTACGCTCGGGGGACCTGGAACTTACCTTACAGCCGATCCACTCACAGCCGTTTCTTCACTGAACAGCTGTTCTCTCCCGATCGCACGCCCTATCTTTTGTATTGGCGCGCATGCGCCGTTGGGACAGAGCGGCTGTCAGTGAAGAAGCGGCTGCGAGTGGATCGTGGAAAGGTAAGTTCCAGGTCCCCCGAGCGTAATATTATTTACAGGGAGGTGAGAATAAGTGTTCTCACCTCCCCGTGAATAATACAAACAAATGGCAAATACTTATTTTTTTGGTGTTTTTTTATTCACAAGCGTTCTCACCTCCCTGTGAATAATACAAATGAATGGCAAATACTTATTTTTTTGGGTTTAGTGTTCCTTTAACACAAATGAAAATATTAACAATTTAACACTTTGGGCGGCACATAAAGCTGTGATCAGTGGTCATCTAATCAAAATAGCATCTATCTGAAAACGCTTAAATAAAGAAAAACTTAAAATATGTTAACTAAATTAACTAACTTAGAAAATCAGCATAGCAGAGGAGACCCTTCAGTGACCCTTCAGTGACTGACACAATGATAACTAATCTGAGAGGCGAAATAAACTTCTTTCTATCAAAAAAAGAGGAAAAAGCACTCAGATTTACAAGACAGAGATTCTTTGCACGCAAAAACAAAGCAGACACAATGTTAACCCGCAAACAATAGAATGACAAACAATAGAATTACATTAAATCGCCTCTTACCGCTCAAGGAACTCAATGGCAAACTCATACATAACCCTACAGAGATCTTCACATCCTACTATAAATCCCTATACAGCGGAGCAACTGTAGATAAATCAAAAATAACTACAAACTTAATCAAACAATACCTGACAGACGCACATCTACCACAATTAACTACCCAAGCAATTGCCAAACTGAACGCCACCATAACCCCACAAGAACTTATGTTCGCCATTAAATCTATGAAAACAAACAAGGCCCCAGGACCAGATGGTTTTACAATGGCCTATTACAAAAAATTACAGAAACCGTTAATAAACCATCTGTTAAATTTCTTCAACAGTATATTATTCTTAGATGACCCATTACATCCAGACCTACTTTCAGCTAATATAATAGTCATCCCAAAAGAAGTTAAAGACTCAACAAACTGTAGCAACTACAGACCAATCTCTCTCATAAACACAGACATTAAACTATTTACAAAAATATTGGCATTAAGATTCACCTTGACCAGACAGGCTTCGTAATGGGGAGACAGACAACCGATAATGTTCGCCGTATTCTCCAGATACTCTATCATTGCCGAACCGAAAAGATACCCTCTATAGCACTATCAATAGATGCTGAAAAAGCTTTTGATAGGGGGGATTGGAGATATATGGAATATACATTAAGAGAATTTAGTTTTCACGGTCCCTTCATATTAGCTATCCGCCATATATATTCGCTACCCTCAGCAAAAGTATCTAATATGGGATTTACATCCACCTCATTTTTGCACTATGTATGGAACCATTAGCTAACCATATCAGAGGCAATAATAAAATCAGTGGAATTAAAGTCGGCACAGAGGAATACAAAATTTCAATGTTTGCAGATGATACCCTTTTTACACTGAGCAAACCCCAAACCTCCTTAACACACCTATGCGAACAACTATTAAGATTTGGCTCCTTGGCTCCTTCCGAATTAATTACCCAAATACAAATACCTACTTGGGAATCTAAGCTTTTACAATTAAATTTCAATTTCAGATGGAATACTAAAACATTCCCCTACCTAGGAATACAAACGACCAAAGACTCATCACAACTTTATACACTCAACTATAAACCACTTATTGGAAACCTGACTAAACAACTCAAACAATGGACAGGCTACGATATCTCTCTATTTGGACGAATAACATGTATCAAGATGACCACTCTGCCCCAAATCTTATATCTGTTCCTGTCTCTTCCCATAGATATACACACTGAAGATTTGAACAAACTAAACTCCCAAATATCAAAATTTTTGTGGCAAAAAAAACAGAATTAGTATAAAAACACTACAAAGACCAGGAAACATGGTTGGAACGGCCATCCCTTCTTTAAAACAATACTTCCTGGCAACCCGAATAACACAAATATTACAATAGTATGGAGGAAACAGTTCAGCCAGATGGGTAGAGTTAGAAAATCAGATGATGGGAAATATTAGAAGTGCAGATATTCTCTGGCTTCCTTCCCAAACATTAGCCCTTAAATACTGTAACTCTAACCCATACCTGACTCTATACTATACGTACCTGATATACCACAACAAAAAACTATAAACTAGGCAACAACCCCTCACTAATGTTACCTATCGCACAAAACCTAGACTTCACTCCAGGACTGCACACAAGCAACTGGTCCACCTGGACAAATAAAGGCATATATAGAATTGCACAAATAGTATCAGGAAAATCAATTCTCACCTGGGACATCGCACAAAAACTACTGAAACTGACCGACACGGAATGGTTCTGCTATTCTCAACTCCAACACTACACAACTAAAATCTTAACAGCACAAAACACTAAAGGAATATCTCCCTTTGAGAAGATTTGCTCCACCTCCCTGATAGGTCCTAAAAAAAAATCTCAATTATATATTCTATGCTGAACACCCATAGGCACATATTCAGAATGCCTATTATGACCAAGTGGGAGAACTGGTTAAATGAAACGTTAGTTTACTCACAATGGGGAGATATATTCAAGTCACTAAGGAAGTGTTCAATAAATATTATTATACAAGAAAAAAAGCCTTAAGACATTACATAACTGGTATTTGTCCCAAACTCGAGTTGCATGTATTTTCCCTAATGCTTCCTCCCTATGTTATAGAGGATGTTCTATGATCGCAGATCTTAAACACTGCTGGTGGGACTGTATAAAAGTCAAGAAAATGTGGGACTACTGCTTTGAAATATCATCCCAAATATTATATACTCAAACACCTCACTCTCCTTGGGTAGCACTCTTTGAAAGAAGGGTCCCTACACTCTCAGAACAAACCAACAAATTGCTACACAAAATATGTGCGGCAACACGCACTTTAATAGCTTTAACTTGGAAACAACCAGCCCCTCCCACATCCCAAATCATAGCCAAAATCTGGTGGCTATGTGAAAACGATCAAGTAATAAGCGGATCAATAGGATCCTATGATAAAATATGGGGCCCATGTATATACGCTATGACTGAATGCGGTGATACAAGCGGTAACGAGAATAACAGGCGCAACGACAGATAAACTCACCTTTGGTAAAAAGACTGGTACATACCATATAGACAACTACATGGTGCCAACTTATTTTATTTCAATTTAATTTTTTTTAAAATTTAATTTACCTTATTTTGGATTGTATTTTTGTTATCACGAAAATGTTAAATTTTGAATGTACCAGATTCAATAACTGAAACCATTAACTTACAAGAGGTAAACTTATATATATTAAATGTTAATTAATCAAAAGGTAAAAATGTGTTTTCCTATTGTATATTTAACTGTGAAACATTCAATAAAAATTATTGGGGAAAAAAAAAACCAATACACACAACTGTCACCTGCACTTAGAGAAAACAATTCTAAGCTCTTCATTACATCCAGAATCCCCTTTAGACCAGCCTGCTCCAAAACGGACAGAGGATGGATACTTTCTGCAATAGGCAGTGCAGGTATTGACACTTCTGTATATCACCCCCATTCCATTAGGGGCGCAGCTTCCACAAAAGTAGCCTCCTAGGGAGTGCTATCACAGTCCATTCTCAGAGCAGCTAGATGGTCATCCAATAGGACTTTCATTAGACATTACTGACATCCTACAGAGCCAGAGCGACTAAACTTCACAAGGGCAAGAACCAGGTGTGTGCTACTCTGCCCACTAGCTGTTGCTAGGCAGATGCCGCCAGTGGGACAAAGAAGAGTTTGCTGTAATCAATGACCTGCAAACTTCATTTGTCCTAGGGAATAGGACAGCCATCTAGCAACAGTGCCCAACCCGGCCTTCCCATATAATTCCTGGTGTTTTATAAAATGCACAGAATATGTCGTTGTGCCTTACAATCCCAGGGCACAATGTGTGTTTATTACAGCACTTTCTCCCTCTCGTTCTATCCTTAGTACATCCAAAGTTCCAGAGACAGCAGAGCAGCTGCACACTAGGACATTAGAAAATAATGTAGACCAGACGTGTCTCTGGTGGTCTTATAAGCCCTTCAGCCTTATGTTCTACAGCATTATTTACTCCTTTGACTGTTCAGTTAAAAAAAAGTGTATTTCTACATCAATTTACATACATCGGGTATTTATAATAGGCCTCAGGTCTTCTATTGTATTACTCTGACATCTTCAACTGTTCTTATAAACAGTTTATTGTCATTCAAGTAAAATATTCATAACTCATTTTGAACAAATACTGCAAAATAGGGAATAAAAGCCAAATGGGAGCACACACCTGCCAACTGCAATAAAGTACAGAGCTACACTATACATGGTCCTTCAGCTGGAGACCATACATAAATAATTACAAAGTTCCGAGAATTAGTGAGCTGCAACCTACATGCTTAAAACTTCATCTTTATTCATATACAAAGTAAAAAACACTCACAAAGTTATACCGCTGGAACATGGAAACAGAGAGGAGTGTAGTACAAGCGAGGCACCATTTGCAGTGCCCTCCCATTATGAGGAGTGGCACAGCAGTTCTATGCATGGTTCTAGAATGAATACTGTATATTGGAACAGATAGCCCATCACGGTCAGACCCAACAAAACACATACTTTTAGTCTGGATGTATTTATTAGATACTATTATCCCAGGGGGACTTAATAAAAGACACATTATTATCCTAACCCATGTTTATTGTTTATATCTACGTATATTTTCTAGTGGTCTTATATAGTGGCACAGTTTTTATTTATTATTTATATGTATGGTCTTACACCTCTAGTTTATCTAGTCAATATTATTATTATTGGTAGATTTTATATATAGAGGTATTATTATGAGTTTACCTAGCTGCTTCTAGATTAATTAATTCTATTGCAAATTGTGAATTCTATAGTTTAATGCTAATTCTGTATTGTTTATATTTTCCCAATAAGAGTATCTGTATTAAATAATTGACATCATAAAGAAATGGATTTTTTAAGTTGGATATTGTACTCCTTACTTGTGATGTGTCTAGCCTCTACACTGTCATTCCCCAAGAACAGGGTATTCAGATCTGTAAAGAGGCCCTGTCCAAGGGTCCATGGCATGGCCCATCGGTTGAATTTATCATTGACCTTTTATCGTTCATTTTGACTAACAACCACTTTCGCTTTGAAAATATGTATTTTCAGCAAATATCTGGCACCGCGAAGGGTTCCAATGTGGCCCCTTACTTTGCGAACCTTTACATGCAATGGTTCGAGGAAACCTAAATTTTTCCGAAGTTTGATGCCAACATCGTGCTCTATAAAAGATACATCGATGATGTCTTTATTATGTGGAAAGGAGACCTTATTGGAGCCCAACGCTTTGTCGAGGATCTGAACAATTTGGGGACCCCCATTAAGTTGAGTATGTGTGTTAATAATACCGTTATAGATTTTTTAGATCTGAGGATTTATGTGGAAAATAATAAATTGGGTACTACCCTCTTCAGGAAAAGTACCGACAGAAATACAATTTTGCTGTTTTCACCCCAAGCAGCAGATACTGAGTATCCCGTATTCACAATTCTTGAGGATACTCAGGAATAACCCTGATCCGGCTAAGGCCGAAATCCAGCTACAAGAGATGCTGGAAATATTTTTGTTAAGGTGCTATGAGAGGGATCTCCTTTCAGCCCAAATTGCTAAGGCACGTAACCAGTTGTCATTGGTTAGGTCACCGATAAATAAAAGTGTAACCCAATCGGGAGGGTTATATGAGAGACCAATATTGGTCCTTAATTACACACCGGCCAGCCGGTTTATCAGACAAAGTGTCAGTAAACATTGGGAAATGGTTAAGTCAGACCATTCCCTTCCATTCCACAATGTGGGATCAGAGTGGCCCACAGAAGGGGTGCTAACCTCAGAATTTGTTGGTCAAAACTGATATGTTGCCTGGTGTCTGACTCAATAAAAAGTCCAGAGGGTGTGTGAAATGTTTTGGGTGTCAAACCTGCTGTTATGCGTTAGTGGGGAAGGATTTCCACATCCGTACAGTGGAAAGAGATTTGATATTCCTTTAGACTTACTTGCACATCAACCCATGTAATATATATGCTGACCTGCCCATGCAGGCTTTATTACATTGGCAAGACATGCACAACTGTCAGAGGATGCATGAACAATAGTTATGATCATCCATGTTTTGTAATCCTGATGATGGCCTGTTTCCAAGATGTCCAAAACGCGTTGATGTACATGGACATGGTGTGTTTCACCTAATAAAATTGTTTGTATAAATCCCATGGAGTATGCTTTTATTTCATCCCATTTGTAAAGATGGTAACAAGTGACGTTTTGGAAGACTGAACCACTTTTCTCAAGCTCTCTCAATAAGTGCTGGAACTGCAATTGATGCATTTCAGCCACAATGTTGATTGTCCTTAGGGGTTCTCTGATAGCTTAAGACAAGTGTGCTTGTGAAGGTTCTCATTCATCCAGGTCCAATATAAGTTTTAAAGAAAACCCTGCCAATATCCCAATTTAAGGAACAATTCAGATGCACAACAAAGGGCTGTGCAATTAAAAGAGATGCAAATAAATCTAAAACTGAGCTTACAATCTAATTAGAAAATCCTAAAATCAGATAAGACATTGCAAGACTGCTTACCAGTGAGACCAGTGATTGGATTCAAGAGGGGTATCAGTCTAAGGGATATGTTGGTCAAAACCCTGTAACAAAATATAGAAGAGAAACATCTTGGTTACCAGTAAAAAAGAATGGATGTTTTAAATGCGCAAAATGTATTTCTTGCAGCTAAATGTTACCAACTTTTACAATTAAAAAACCCACACTACACATGTGATCGATATGAGTACATGTCTTGTAACCTCATATACATTGGTAAAACAGACCTAACACTGAGGCTCTGCATGGATGGACATCGGTCTGCAATTAATACAGTACATAGAGACCAAAAGAGCAACAAACCTATTGGCAAACATTTCCTAGAACTGGGCCACACTATAAAGAATTTGAGCTATATTGCCAATGACCATGTTCCGATACCCTGCAGAGGAGGGGATTGATCAAAAATGTTGTTGCAGAAGGAGACACTTGGATGCACACATTAGGATCATTAACCCCTAATGGACTCAGTGAATATTGTTCATATAAATGCTTCATGGTAGAAAGATAACTGAGAAATACAGTACGTCGTAAAAGTAGTAAAATATGAACATGGGAATAATAATTATTTTTGATAAATGTCTATTATGTAGTAATTTAACTAATTGGTTCAAACCACCACACATATATATATTTTTAACGGTATAAATATACTATAATCCACAGTCTTTTATTATAATAAACACTATAAAATCAATGCATTTTATGAGAGCTTCACAGTATGTATTTGAGGTAACTTCCCTTTTAACACTATATTTTCGTACTTCCCTTCCCTTTAGTTTGCGCGCGTGTTTTTCATGGAAATCGCGTGAACGCAAACATTTCTGCGCAATCGCAAACATTTTTTTGCGCAATCGCGTGTGTTTTTCTTTGAAAATAGAGAAAATGTATGCGCGCAAACACATATCACTGATGTCACTTTAGAAGGTGTGGTTAACACTAGTTTCATGTTTAATATCACCAGTGTATTGAATGCATTATGCTTGATAAAGGTCCCAGGCACGGACCGAAACATTGCTTTGTTCCACTTGAGGCGAAATAATAATAAAATAATAAAAAGCACCAAAAAATCCAGATGTGCACTGATATTTTTCCAACAGTATATATATACTCTTGGTAACTGTTGCGCAGTTCCCTTTCAGGTGTACTTAGTCAATTAAAATGAAACACTTACATTGAAACCAATGCATTTGAAAAGTGACTTAATTCAATGAAGTAACAAATGTAGGCAAAGCACTGAAACATGCCCATTACTTCTAAGCAACTAACCATGGAAAATTCAAACATTTCTAAAAATGACAAATGAATGACAAATGAAAATGACGGCCTCTAACAGATTCAGGTTCCTATATTGTCACTATGAAACTAACGACGCAGCTAGAGGCTAATTTATACATTGTAATGTGATGAGTGCAATATTTCTAGCATTCAAACCTAAAGGTGATTTTTCCAAAGCAGAATGACAGTGAGGAATGCATGCTTCTGTCTTTTTATATCTTTAAAGGAAGGAAAGTTTTTGGCCCTTTAAATTAAGGCTTTCTATATCAATATCTTATTCAAATAATTTGGAAAAGCTTTGATAAATTCATGTCCACTTACTACAGAAAAAATAGACATGAGTGTCTATTACTTGTAATGCTGGATTATCCTGTACTATCTAATTGTTTTACTTATATTTACGGCTTTTATGACTGGGCCACACTGCCATATTTTTTTATGCACTGTCCTTGTAAAACAACTCCAGAGAACATTACTTTTACCAGACAGGGATCCCATGGCCTCAGCATCCAATGCAACTTCCCGGGAACAGAGTTGCATTGGGGGCTTGTCCAGCAGCCATGTCTGTGATAGGCTAAAAGTCAGCCAATCACAGACGGGGCTGGCGGCTATTAAATAAGTAATGTTCTGAGCAGTTGTGACAAATATGACAGTACCAAGAGAAAACAAAAAAACCCCCCAAAAAGTATGTTGCTTTCAAATTAAAGGGTATGTCCACCCTTAAATCTTACTTTTAATATAGGCTTCCCCCTGGTCCCCCAGCCCCAACCGCATTATTTTTATTTAAGAAAGCTCCCCAAACTCTTACTTACCTCCCTCTTTTCTCCGCCGCGCTCCCGGCCCTCTGCTGCGAGAATGCAAGAGAGGGGCGGGACCGGCAGCCGCGTTTGTGATTGGTGAGCGGCAGCCAATCACGGACGCGGTGCCGGCAGCTCACTTCAGCGGAGGAAAGAGAGAGGTAAGTAAGAGTTTGGGGAGCTTTCTTAAAATAAAAATGATGGGTTGGGGCTGGGGGACCAGTGGGAAGCCTATACTACAAGGATTAAATGCTAGGGGAGGGAATCGGGAGAGGAGGGGAGAGGGAGGGGGAGGGAGGGGGAGAAGGGCTGCAGTACGCATGGCAAAAATCTACCTGAGGCCAGGTAGGAGGCAGAGTCCTATATATATTGGACTCTGCTAGCCTCCTGGTGGGCAGTTTTTGGGACTTTGGGGGGGGACTACAGGAGAACCCTATGGAGCTGGGATGTTAGGTAGGATTAAACTACACACATGTGGGGGCCAGTAGTTGGGGGATTATAGTTTTGGGGGTGGACAGCCCATTAAGGAAAAATGATATCAACTAGGAGACCTCGAAGTGGAGGTTTCTGTGAAATTGTCAGGCAAAAACCTTCCCCCATGGTGCCCGCCCATGGTCGCTGTTAATCCTATTGGATTCAATACATTTTAAATTTTAGGTATTTACCTCATCTCATTTCTTCCATTTGGCTGTAGCTGTACTTGCATCGCTTTCTACGGTTGTTTATTCCGGTGGTCGGACAGGACCTCAAGGTACTGAGCTTGTCGGATCGTGCTGAGTCACAAAGGATACACGTGGTAGTAGCTCCTTGCAGCAAGTGTGAGTCTATTTATTTATTCTTAGGATTAAAAGGAAGTAAAACTAAACAAATGATTCACTTATACCATGCAGGCTTCACACATTCAGCATCTGAGGAATTCCTACCAGAATTATCCTGCACATTTTTTTGAGAGAGGCAAAGAAAAAGAAAAAAAAAAAGAAAGAAAGTTTATATTTAAGGAAAATAAGATATTAAAGGCTTTCATCATTAACTTTTATAAGCAGGTTAAGCCCCCCACCAAGCATGTTAGTTTATTTTTCTTTCTCCCTGCAATGTGTAATACAGGTGGAAGAGTTAGAAGGCAGGTAGTTGCTAGTGTGCAACGTGCTGTGCAGTATGCACCTGGTCTTTCATCGGCCAGAGTTTCATTACTTGGCCCTTCATGGGGAAGGGTAACTTTGCCAGAGTTATTCATAGTTAGTCTGATGAAGGATGTCAGGTAGTCGATTGGATTATCCTCTTCCATCTCCTTCCTTCAGTGTGGCTCCTAGTGTGGATGAGAACTCTGATTCAAAATTTGATTACATGATTTGTAACCTTGGTAAGGCGGAGGAGGATCCTAACTCACAAGTGATGTTTTAAACACATGTGGCTATAGTGTGCTGGAGGAAGAGATTTGCACTGATGCACAGTCCTTCCTGCTGTTCAGGGTTCCTGGGGTGGATCCGTCCGGTCTCGGCACTCCGTTGCGGGAGTGCCGAGCATCTTTGTGCGCGAGCACGTCCGCATTTGCTCACGCACCCGCCCGGTCTTCTTCCAGCACGTGCACAGACACTTCTCCTTACCTCCTCCGTTCTTCCAGGTCATTCATTGGACGAAGGAGAGCTAATTAGTTTTAATTCAACTATCCCTGCATCAGACTCTTGTCCTCCACTTCCCATTGGTCCCTCTGCATTATTTAAACCCCTCAGCTCCTTGCCCGATATAGCAGTTTATCTATCTTGCTTGTGGTGTGTTTTTCTCGTATATTCTCTGTTATTAACCTTTGCCTGTTTTTTGACTCGATTCGTATCTGCCTGCCCTGACCTCTGCTTGTTCCTGACTACGCTTTTTGCTCAACCCTCTGCACCGTGCCTGGCAGTCTGATTCCTGGTTTTGACCTATTGCTCTGTTTTCTGACTCCGCTTTTGCCTGCTCCTAGTCTGTACCTCATATTTTGGTCTCTGACCTTTGTATCTCTCCTTGTGCCTTGCCTGTCTGTTTCACTTCAGACTTCTCCAGTATTCCCAGCCTCAGTTTGGATACCTTGCACTCTAAGTCCAGGGGGCAACCGTTTTCAGTGAGGTGCAACTAGCCTCCCAGCAAACGGGGGCTTGTCTATTGGTGAAGATAGTGGTTGTAGATTGGGGTATTCCGACTGAAGGAATACGAGGGAATCCGGAGGGTTACATATAGTATATATGTTAATACCAGTAATTCTCAATATTGTTTAGTTTTAGAAACATATTCAGCACACTTTTAAAGCTATTCAATGATACAAAAGAATAGTTCAGTGTGTATAATTACCTCCCGATCCTTCAACCGCATGTATCCAAGGGAAAGTGAGTCCAAGAGGATGTCCGGAACCATCCAAAACAGGCATGAAGCATAAATTGAAGAAATACAGGCTGCAAAATCCCACAGTAAAACTAGCGCAAAAGTGATATAAAATCGAGAGCATCGGATACGTGGTTGATTTTTGCATAACCCGCGCACCCTACGCTAATATGGAGCTAAAGATGCGCTAACCGGTAGCAACTTTAAATCCATACTGGGATTTACCCACATTTGCAAAACGCGATCTACAGAGTGCACTCCATGGGGTTGTGGGCAGATCTACAGATCTGCCCCCACCCCCATGGAGTGCACTCTGTAGATCTGCACCCACCCCCATGAAGTGCGCTCTGTAGATCTGCCCCCGAGGGAAAGTGAGTCCAAGAGGATGTCCAGAACCATCCAAAACAGGCATGAAGAATAAATTGAAGAAATACAGGCTTTAATCCCTTAACGGATAAAAAAACGTAACTTTTATTTTAGCTGAACATATTCAAGTAGGGAACACAGAGTACCTCAACCCTGACGCGTTTCGTGACGCTATCTTCGTCACTTCATCAGAGGGTATAATTATCCCCACCCATACCAGATGATATAGGGTAAGAAATTAGAAAACACTAATTGGTTATTAAATTAGCCCATTGCACTACATATAACAATGGATAGAGGGTTAATACAGGAGATGTCTACTATGCATAATTATTGAAAACCTGTAAATATGGTAATTGGTAAAAACATATATAAATAATCATATATATTACAAATCAATAGTGTGGAATTGATACACAGTCCCGACACATATATAAAGCCATATGTACATAAGTGAGCACAGAGAGATAGGAATTCTACGTACACACATATGTACGAATATGTATAAACACCACAAGAAAAGAGTCATGCAATGGAAGATGTAAATAACACAGTATAAAGTGGGCAAATATGCATGACCCAGAATCTAGACAGTGGAGATAACCCAGATAAAAAAAAATGGAATACAATCCAAACATAAGAAAGATTATATATAAACAAGATCCATTCATAAAGGAAACATGAATAATACAGATAGACAAAGTAACCATATATACTCAGAATAAGGAGCAAATAAGGAGGTTTTATTACCTGATTGGTACATTCAGTGTATCAAAACATTTCTTTATCTCCTTTTGCTCCTTATTCCCAATACAGCTATAACACTTAAAATTCAGTGTTTGTTAAAGGATAACTGTGGTCCCGAATTCTTCCAAACTAGCCTTCCATCATATCTTCAGAATAAAAACTAAATCACATCTCTAGATAAAATTTGTGAGAAGTTATTCCTGGAAAGGTTCTTCAATCAATAGCTCAGAATCCTACTAACTATAGCACGCATTATTGTGCATTTGCGCTATAGCTGTACAGAACAAGGAAGTGGTCGGAGATTTCACTATGGCCACAGTGGCTGGCGCAAAAGGTAAGTTTCTTGAATCTTTGTTCCCGGATCCTAACCTATTGATTGAAGAACCTTTCCAGGAATACCTTCTCACAATTTTCACGCATAAGTTAAGTTTCTTGAATCTTCGTTCCTGGATCCTGAGCTATTGATTGAAGAGCTGGAAGTAAGGCATTGCTCCTTAACCTCTCGGGCTTCAATCAATACATTAAAGTAATAGTTCACTTTGGGAGTGAACTATTCCTTTAACCCACACCTACCATATAGCAAAAGTTTATTTTTAGAGTGGACATGCACTTTAAGAACAATCGGATTGCGATCTGATCACGCTAAAACACCAAGATGCCCTAAAGAAAAAAAAGTAAGTACTATAAACAATATTTATCCTTCCTCCTTTCAATCAGCCCAGAATAACAAATTTAGCTTGTACAATATTAATGATTACTAAAAAAGGTGATTGTGTTTTTTTTTTTTTTAATATAAACAGGGAGATTAAATAAAATTTTTTACCTTTAAAAAGGGTGCTAATTTTGCCCCAACCAATCAGATGTTAGCTTTCAAATGTTAAATAAGATCTGATTGGTTGGGGCAAAAAAATAACTTTTATTGAATAACCCTGAATATATTTTACAATATATTTTTTTCAGGGATATATAGTTCCTTTTAAAATGCTAGATATATAGTTCCTTTTAAAATTCTATTGCTTTCCAAAAATATAAAATTATGCATTTGCCTTATTTGGTTTATTTATTCTTTATCCAACTGGTTTAATATCTTGGGTTTAAAGGGAATGTACAGGGCAAAGCTGTACCTTTTAAAGCACACACTATTTTATTTTTCTAAGCCATTGGCAAAGCTTACCAAAAAAAAATATAATACACTTTAAAGGGCATGTCCACCCCCAAAACTATAATCCCCCCAACTACTGGCCCCATCATGTAGTGTAGTTTAATCCTTACCTCACATCCCAGCTCCATATGGTTCTCCTGTAGTCTCCCCCCCAAAGTCCCAAAAACTGCCCACCAGGAGGATAGCAGAGTCCATATAGGACTCTGCCTCCTACCTGGCCTCCGGGAGAAGTTTGGCATGCGTACTGCAGCCCTTCTCCCCCTCCCTCTCAGGATTCCCTCCCCCTAGCATAAATCCCTTAATATATAGTATTGCCCCTGCCAGCCCAGCCCCAACCGCTATATTTATATGTTTAGAAAGCTCCCCAAACTTTACTTACCTCTCCTCTTTCCTCCGCCGAAATGAGCTGTAGTAGGAGCTTTCTAAACATAAATATAGCGGTTGGGGCTGGGCTGGCAGGGGGAATCTTATATTAAAAAATCAATTTTAGGGTGGACATACACTTTAATGTTAAAGAGGAAGTTGATAAGATACACTTTAAAGTTAAAGAGGAATGTAATATGATACACTTGCATCATATTAACTTCCTCTTTAACAATGGGGTAAAACATCTTAGTGTGTGATTTAAAAGTACATCTTTGCAATGGACTGAACTTTTAATTTAACCTGTACATTCCCTTTAAAGTGATGGTTACTACACCGTACCAGGGAGAACCGATTTAAGGACAGGAAAACATCTTCACAAATAAGGTTGTTTATAAGAACATTTTTGATCAACTGTTTTGAATTTGACTTTTTATTAATTTATTGTTTCCAATGTACTTCATTTAACCCTTTGCACTGTGATTTTTTTTTTTATAGATTTGAGTGCTGCAACACAAAGAAATTTTGGACTTACGTATCTGTATCTTGTCTCTTTTGGGTGGGATTGTAAGCTCTTCAAGGCAGGGACCTCATTTCTTATATGTCAATGTATGAAATTGTATTTTATTTTTATTTATCTGTATAATAATGCACTTATCCCCAAGTCTGTATTCTCCCCCCCCCCCCCCGTCAAGATTGGAGGAAACAGTATTGGATTTGCAATTCTTTTGAGAGTTGGGGATTTACTAGTATGATATAATAGACATATAATACATACACAGGAATGATTGTTCCATAAATTCTTTATAAAGAATGATTGTTCAATGTGACCATACATGGTTCAATGTTATCGGCTTATACTGCAAATTCTGCCAGTGTCACAGGTCTGACTTTAAAAGACACTAATGATAATGTAGTGCAAATGTGGATTTATCAGTAAAACAGAACGTTAGGCTGGGTACACACGGACAAATTTTTCACTTTCACAGCTATATAATGGTGGACCAGAGCGTTCACTGCCACTGCTGAAATCACCTTTTTTTGGGAAATATCTGTTTGTGTGTACCAAGTCTTAAAAGTAGATACTTTATAACAAAAGTTGGCGTTAAAATCCCGCAGTAAAACTAGCGCAAAAGCGATATAAAATCGAGAGAATCGGATGCGCAGGTGATTTTGCGTAACCCGCGCACCCTACGCTAATATGGAGCTAAAGATGCCCTTACCGGTAGCAACTTTAAATCCATACTGGGAATTACCCACATTCGCAAAACGTGATCTACAGAGCGCACTCCATGGGGTTGGGGGCAGATCTACAGATCTGCCCCCACCCCCATGGAGTGCACTCTGTACGTCTGCCACACCCCATGGAGTGCGCTCTGTAGATCTGCCCCACCCATGGAGTGCGCTCTGTAGATCTGCCCCCACCCCCATGGGTGCGCTCTGTAGATCTACCCCCACCCCCATGGAGTTTGCTCTGTAGATCTGCCCCCACTCCCATGGACTTCGCTCTGTAGATCTGCTTCCACCCCAATAGAGTACGCGCTGTAGATCTTCCCCCACCCCATGGAGTGCGCTCTGTAGATCGCCCCCACCCCATGGACTTGCTCTGTAGCTCTGCCCCCCACCCCATGGAGTGAGCTCTGTAGATCTGCCCCCACCCCCATTGGAGTGAGCTCTGTAGATCTGCCCCCACCACCATGGAGTGCACTCTGTACATTTGCCCCTCCCCCCATGGAGTGCGCTCTGTAGATCTGCCCCCACCCTCATTGGGGTTCGCTCTGTGGATCTGACCTCACCCCCATGGAGTTCGCTCTGTAGATCTGCCCCTACCCCCATGGAGTTCGCTCTGTAGATTTGCCCTCACCCCCATGGAGTTCGCTCTGTAGATCTGACCCCACCCCATGGAGTTCGCTCTGTAGATCTGCCCCCAACCCATGGTGTTCGCTCCGTGATTGCCACACGCACGGAGTTCGCTCTGGATCTGCCCCCCACCCCACAAGTTTTCTCTGTAGATCTGCCCCCACTCCCACGGAGTCTTAAAAGTAGATACTTTATAACAAAAGTTGGAGTTAAAATCCTGCAAAAAAAAAAACTCAGCGCAAAAGCGATATAAAATCGAGAGCATCAGATGCGCGGGGGTATTTTGCGTAACCCGCGCACCCTACACTAATATGGAGCTAAAGATGCGCTAACCGGTAGCAACTTAAATCCATTCTGGATTTACCACATTCACAAAACTCGATCTACAGAGCGCACTCCATGGGGTTGTGGGCAGATCTACAGATCTGCCCCACCCCCATGGAGTGCACTCTGTAGATCTCGCACCCACCACCATGGCGTGCCACTGTAGATCTGCCCCCACACCCATGGAGTGCGCTCTGTAGATCTGCCCCCACCCATGAGGTGCGCTCTGTAGATCTGCTTCCACCCCCATGGGTGCGTCTGTAGATCTACCCCACCCCCATGGAGTTTTGTCTGTAGATCTGCCCCCACACCCCCACAATCTTTGCTCTGTAGATCTACCCCCCACTCCCACGGAGTTCGCTCTGTAGATTGCCCCCACCCCATGGAGTTCGCTCTGTAGATCTGCCCCCACCCCCATGGAGTGCGCTCTTGTAGATCTACCCACCCACATGGAGTTCGTCTGTAGTTCTATCCCCACTCCCACGGAGTTTGCTCTGTAGATCTGCCCCCACCCCTATGGACTTCGCTCTGTAGATCTGCTTCTACCCCAGGAGTGCACTTTGTAGATGCTTCCACCCCATGGAGTGCGCTCTGTAGATCTGCCCCCACCCCCATGGAGTTCGCTCTGTAGTCTTCCCCCACCCCCATGGAGGTTGCTCTGTAGACCTGCCCCCACCCCATGGAGTGCGCTCTGTAGATTACCCCCCACACCCATGGAGTTTGCTCTGCAGATCTGCCCGACCCCCATGGAGTGCGCTCTGTAGATCTGCCCTCACCCAGCGAAGTTTGCTCTGTAGATCTGCTCCCACCCCCATGGAGTGTGCTCTGTAGATCTTCGCCCACTCCCACGCAGTTTGCTCTGTAGATCTGCCCCCACCCCCATGGAGTCGCTCTGTAGATCTGCCCCCACCCCCACATGTTTCTCTGTAGATCTGCCCCCCACTCCCACGGAGTCTTAAAGTAGATACTTATAACAAAAGTTGGATGTTAAAATCCCGCCAAAAAAAAAACTCAGCGCAAAGCGATATAAAATCGAGAGCATCAGATGCGCGGGTGATTTTTGGTAACCCGCGCACCCTACACTAATATGGAGCTAAAGATGCGCTAACCGGTAGCAACTTTAAATCCATTCTGGGATTTACCCACATTCACAAAACCGATCTACAGAGCGCACTCCATGGGGTTGGGGCAGATCTACAAGATCTGCCCCCACCCCCATGGAGTGACCTGTAGATCTGCACCCACCACCATGCGTGCACTCTGTAGATCTGCCCCCACACCCATGGAGTGCGCTCTGTAGATCTGCCCCCACCCCATGAGGTGCGCTTGTAGATCTGCTTCCACCCCCCATGGAGTGCGCTCTGTAGATCTACCCCCACCCCCATGGAGTTCGCTCTGTAGATCTGCCCCACCCCCACAATCTTTGCTCTGTAGATCTACCCCCACTCCCACGGAGTTCGCTCTGTAGATCTGCCCCCACCCCATGGAGTTCGCTCTGTAGATCTGCCCCCACCCCCATGGAGTGCGCTCTGTAGATCTACCCCACCCACATGGAGTTCGCTCTGTAGTTCTATCCCCACTCCCACGGAGTTTGCTCTGTAGATTTGCCCCCACCCCTATGGACTTCGCTCTGTAGATCTGCTTTCACCCCCATGGAGTGCACTTTGTAGATCTGCTTCCACCCCCATGGAGTGCGCTCTGTAGATCTGCCCCACCCCATGGAGTTCGCTCGTGATATCTTCCCCCACCCCCATGGAGTTGCTCTGTAGACCTGCCCCACCCCATGGAGTGCGCTCTGTAGATTTACCCCCACACCCATGGAGTTTGCTTGCGATCTGCCCGACCCCCATGGAGTGCGCTCTGTAGATCTGCCCTCACCCCCGCGAAGTTGCCTGTAGATCTGCTCCCACCCCCATGGAGTGTGCTCTGTAGATCTTCGCCCACTCCCACGCAGTTTGCTCTGTAGATCTGCCCCCACCCCCATGGAGTGCGCTCTGTAGATCTACCACCCCATGGAGTTGCCTGTAGTTCTATCCCCACTCTCACGGAGTTTGCTCTGTAGATTGCCCCCACCCCTATGGACTTCGCTCTGTAGATCGCTTTACCCCCATGGAGTGCACTTTGTGATCTGCTTCCACCCCCATGGAGTGCTCTGTAGATCTGCCCCACCCCCATGGAGTTCGCTCTGTAGATCTTCCCACCCCCATGGAGTTCGCTCGTAGACCTGCCCCCCACCCATGGAGTGCGCTCTGTAGATCTACCCCCACACCCATGGAGTTTGCTCTGCAGATCTGCCCGACCCCCATGGAGTGCGCTCTGTAAATCTGCCCTCACCCCCACGAAGTTTGCTCTGTAGATCTGCTCCCACCCCCATGGAGTGTGCTCTGTAGATCTTCGCCCACTCCCACGCAGTTTGCTCTGTAGATCTGCACCCACCCCCATGGAGTGTGCTCTGTAGATCTGCCCCCACTCCCATGGACTTCGCTCTGTAGATCTGCCCCCACTCCATGGACTTCGCTCTTGTAGATCTGCCCTCACACCCCATGGAGTGCGCTCTGTAGATCTGCCCCCACTCCCATGGATCGCTCCACCCCATGGAGTGCGCTCTGTAGATCTGCTTCCACCCCCATGAGTGCGCTCTGTAGATCTACCCACCACCCATGGAGTTTGCTCTGCAGATCGCCCCACCCCTATGGAGTTGTGCTCTGTAGATCTGCCCCCCCACCCCCATGGACTTCGTCTGTAGATCTGCTTCCACCCCATGGAGTGCGCTCTGTAGATCTGCCCCCACCCCCATGGACTTCGCTCTGTAGATTTGCCCCCATCCCTATAGAGGGCGCGCTTGTAGATCTGCCCCCACCCCCATGGACTTCGCTCTGTAGATCTGCTTCCACCCCATGGAGTGCGCTCTGTAGATCTGCCCCCACCCCCATGGACTTCGCTCTAGATTTGCCCCCTCCCTATAGAGTGCGCGCTGTAGATCTGCCCCCACCCCCATGGAGTGCGTCTGTAGATCTGCCCCCACCCCATGGACTTTGCTCTGTAGCTCTGCCCCCACCCCCATGGAGTTTGCTCTGTAGATCTGCCCCCACCCCTATGGACTTCGCTCGTAGATCGCTTCCACCCCCATGGAGTGCGCTCTGTAGATCTCTTCCACCCCATGGAGTGCGCTCGGTAGATCTACCCCCACACCCATGGAGTTTGCTCTGCAGATCTGCTCCACCCCTATGGAGTGTGCTCTTTAGATCTGCCCCCACCCCATGGACTTGCTTGTAGATCTGCTTCCACCCCCATGGAGTGCGCTCTGTAGATCTGCCCCACCTCCATGGAGTGCGCTCTGTAGATCTGCCCCCACCAGGAGTGTGCTCTGTGACTCTGCCCCCACCCTCATGGAGTTTGCTCTGTAGATCTGCCCCCACCCCCATGAACTTCGCTCTGTAGATCTGCCCCCACCCCCATGGAGCTCGCTCTGTAGATCTGCCCCCACGGATTGCGCTGATTCCCCACCCCATGGAGTGCGCTTGATATCTGCCCCACATTCCATGAGTGTGTCTGTAGATCGCCCACCCCATGATCACTCTGTAGATCTGCCCCCACCCCATGGACTTGCTCTGTAGATCTGCCCCCACCCACCATGGAATTCGCTCTGTAGATCTTGCCCCCACCCCCATGGGAGTGCGCTCTGTAGATCTGCCCCCCACCCAATGGAGTTTGCTCTGTAGATTTGCCCCCCCCCCCATGGAGTGCGCTCTGTAGATCTGACCCCACCCCCATGGAGCGTGCTCTGTAGATCTGCCCCCACCCCCATGGAGTGCGCTCTGTAGATCTGCCCCCACCCCCATGGACTTTGCTCTGTAGATCTGCCTCCACCCCCATGGAGTGCACTCTGTAGATCTGCCCCCACCCCCATGGACTTCGCTCTGTAGATCTGCCCCCACCCCATGGAGTGCGCTCTGTAGATCTGTGGGGTCTTTGCTCTAGATCTGTGGGTCAAAATCAAGAGCGCACACCCATCGGGTGTGCATTAGTCACCTATGGATTCATTTGATTGGCTATCTCTAGCTATTTATGTACTAGAGATAGGGGAACCGGGGAAACGCGTTAGGGGGACCGCCATCATGACCTACTTTTTCTGATCTAGCAGCTCTTTCTGTGTGCAGCAGTGTCTATATCTATGCCTCCAAGAATTGTCTGTACTTATAAGTGTGAGCCATGCATAGGGACAGATAAGTATACACATTTTTATTATAGACTCTTTCAAATGCTCGTGCAAACTGTTACTGGGTTAGTTTTAAACTCTGTATGGCACTATGCACTTAACATTACTTTTACTGCTGTACCAGAGATGCTGCTACCTGTATATATTGTATTTAAATGGTTTTTAATAGCTTTCTTTTGCACATGACCAGTCCCATATTGTATGTGTGTACATACTTAAATAAAGGAATGTAAATATGTTTCACCATTACCAAGTGAGTTCTGCAGATTGTCGTTCTCTTTGCATATCTTATCTTATCTGTTCAGCTCCCCCCCCTGCATTATATAATACTAAGGGGTTAACTAGTGCCATACCTTAATTTCTATTAGTATGTACTAAGTAATCCTCACGTTGATTTTTAACATGTGCGGTGTCATATCGCAGCACCAAAACTATGGAGTACTCAAAAGGTAAATCAATTCCGGTTCTATCAATTCTACAGGGAACGACAACCGCCAATCGTTATTCGAAGTTTGCTCTGTAGATCTGCTCCCACCCCCATGGAGTGTGCTCTGTAGATCTTCGCCCACTCCCACGCAGTTTGCTCTGTAGATCTGCCCCCACCCCCATGGAGTGCGCTCTGTAGATCTACCCCACCCCCATGGAGTTCGCTCTGTAGTTCTATCCCCACTCCCACGGAGTTTGCTCTGTAGATCTGCCCCCACCCCTATGGACTTCGCTCTGTAGATCTGCTTCTACCCCCATGGAGTGCACTTTGTAGATCTGCTTCCACCCCCATGGAGTGCGCTCTGTAGATCTGCCCCCACCCCCATGGAGTTCGCTCTGTAGATCTTCCCCCACCCCCATGGAGTTCGCTCTGTAGACCTGCCCCCACCCCATGGAGTGCGCTCTGTAGATCTACCCCCACACCCATGGAGTTTGCTCTGCAGATCTGCCCGACCCCCATGGAGTGCGCTCTGTAGTCTGCCCTCACCCCGCGAAGTTTGCTCTGTATGCTCTTCCCGCCACCCCCCATGGGTATGAATAGATTGTATATACAGTATGAATGGATTGTACATACAGTATAATTGGGTTGTATATACAGTATAAATAGATTGCATATACAATATGAATGGATTGTACATACAGTATGAATAGATTGTATATACAGTATGATTGGGTTGTACATACAGTATGAATGGGTTGTACATACAATATTATTGCGTTGCACATACATATGAATGGATTGTACATACAGTATGAATGGATTGTACATACAGTATGAATGCATTATATATAAAGTATAAATGTATTGTATATACAGTATGAATGTATTGTACATACAGTATGAATAGGTTTTATATACAGTATGAATAGATTGCATATACAATATGAATGGATTGTACATTTGGTATGAATAGATTGTATATACAGTATGATTGGGTTGTACATACAGTATGAATGGGTTGTACATACAATATTATTGAGTTGTACATACAGTATGAATGGATTGTACATACAGTATGAATGCATTATATATAAAGTATGAATGGATTGTATTTACAGTATGAATGGGTTGTACATACAATTTTATTGAGTTGTACATACAGTATGAATGGATTGTACATACAGTATGAATGCATTATATATAAAGTATGAATGGATTGTATTTACAGTATGAATGGATTGTATATACAGTATAGTATTAATTGGGTTGTACATACAGTAGAAATGGGTTTACATACAATATTATTGAGTTGTACTACATAGAATGGATTGTACATACAGTATGAATGGATTGTACATACAGTATGAATGCAATTTAATATAAGTATGAATGGATTGTATTTACAGTAATGAATGGATTGTAATATACAGTATGATTTGATTGTACATACAATATTATTGAGTTGTACATACATATGAATGGATTGTACATACAGTATGAATGGATTGTACATACAGTATGAATGCATTATATAAAGTATGAATGGATTGTATTTACAGTATGAATGGATTGTATATACAGTATGATTTGATTGTACATACAATATTATGGAGTTGTACATACAGTTTGATGTTTATACATACAGTATAATAGATTGTCATACACTATAAATGGATTGTACACACAGTATGACTAGATTTTATATACAGTATGAATGATTGTGCACACAGTATGAATGGATTGTACATAAAGTATAAATAGATTGTATATACAGTATGAATGGGTTGTACCTACAGTATGAATGGGTTGTATATATACAGTATGACTGGATTGTACATACAGTATGAATGGATTGTATATACAGTATGAATAGTTTGTACAAACAGTATGACTAGAGTGTACACACAGTATGAATGGATTGTACATAAAGTTGAATAGATTGTATAACAGCATTAATGGATTGTACATACACATGAATGGCTTGTATATATTATGAATGAATTGTACATTCATATGAATGGATTGTAAATACAGTATGATGGATTGTACATGCAATATGAATAGATTGCACATACATATAATAGATTGCACACTCAGTATGAATAGATTGTACAACAGCATGAATGGATTGTACATACACAGCATGAATGATTGTACATACAGCATGAATGGATTGTATAACAGTATGATGGATGTACATACGTATAGATTGTGCATACAGTATGAATGGGTTTTACATACAGTATGAATGGGTTGTACATATAGTATGAATGAGTTGTATACAATATAATTGAGTTATCATACAGTATGAATGGATTGTACATACAGTATGAATGGATTGTATATACAATTAAATGGATTGTACATACAGAATGAATGGATTGTATATACAGTACGAATAGTTTGTACAAACAGTATGACAGAGTGTACACACAGTATGAATGGATTGTACATAAAGTACGAATAGATTGTATATACAGTATGAATGGATTGTGCCTACAGTATGAAGGGGTTGTATATACATTATGACTGGATTGTACATACATTATGATTGGATTGTATATACTATGTAATAGTTTTGTCAAACAGTATGACTAGAGTGTACACACAGTATGAATGGATTGTACATAAAGTCTGAATATTTGTATATACAGCATTAATGGATTGTACTACAGCATGAATGGATTTACATACAGAATGAATGGATTGTATATACAGTATGAATGGATTGTACATTCAGTATGAATGGATTGTAAATACAGTATGAATGGATTGTACATACAATATGAATGATTGCACATACAGTATGAATAGATTGCACATACAGTAAGATAGATTGTACAAAAAAGCATGAATGGATTGTACATACAGCATGAATGGATTGTACATACAGCATGAATGGATTGTATATACAGTATGAATGGATTGTACATACAGTATAAATAGATTGTGCATACAGTAGGAATGGTTTTACATACAGTATGAATGGGTTGTACATACAGTATGAATGAGTTGTAGATACAATATAATGAGTTATACATACAGTTGAATGGATTATACATACAGTATGAATGGATTGTATTACAATATAAATGGATTGTACATACAGAATGAATGGATTGTACATACAGTATGAATGGATTGTATTACAGTATAATAGTTTGTACAAACAGTAGACTGAGTGTACACACATTATGAATGGATTGTACATAAAGTATGAATAGATTGTATATACAGTATGAATGGATTGTACATACAGTATGAATGTGTTGTATATACAGTAGGAATATATTGCATATACAATATGAATGGATTGTACATACAGTATGAATAGATTTTATATACGTATGAATGGATTGTACATACAGTATGAATGGATTGTACATACAGTATGAATGCATTATATATAAAGTATGAATGGATTGTATATACAGTATGAATGAATTGTATATACAGTATGAATGGATTGTACATACAGTATGAATAGATTGTACGTACTTATGAATGGATTGTACATACAGCAGAATGGATTGTACATATAGCATGAATGGATTGTATATACAGAATGAATGAATGTACATACAATATGAACGGATTGTACATACAGCATGAATGGATTGTATATACAGTAGGTATGAATTGTACATCAGTATGATAGATTGTTATACAGTAAGAATGTTTTGTACATACAGTATGAATGGGTTGTACATACACTATGAATGGATTTTACATACAGTTTGAATGCTTATATATGAGTATGAGTGGATTGTATATACAGTATGAATGGATTGTATATACAATTGAATGGATTGTACATACACTATAACTGGATTACTATAGATGAATGGATTGTATATACAGTATGAATGGGTTGTACATACGGTATAATAGATTTACATACACTATAAATGGATTGTACATATGAATGGATTATATTTAGGGAACCTATAGGCGTTAAAGTTTTTTTTTCAAAAACAGTTAAAATGAAAATTACCTAGGCGGGAGGGAGGATTTGGGATTGTAAATACAGTATGAATGGATTGCACATACAGTATGAATAGATTGCAAATACAGTATGAATAGATTGCACAAAAAGTATGAATATATTGTACATACAGTATGAATGGATTTGACAAACAGCATGAATGGATTGTACATACAGCATGAATGGATTGTACATACAGCATGGAATAGATTGTATATACAGTATGAATGATTGTACATACAGTATGACTGCGTGTACATACAGTATGAAATAGGTTGTACATACAGTATGAATGGGTTGTACTACAGTATGAATGAGTTGTACATACAATATAATTGAGTTATACATACAGTATGACGGATTGTAATCCAGTATGAATGGATTGTATATACGTATGAATAGATTGTATATGCAATTAAATGGATGGTACATACAGAATGAATGGATTGTACATACAGATGAAGGATTGTATACACAGTATGAGTATTTTGTACAAACAGTATGTCTAGAGTGTACACACAGTATGAATGGATTGTACATAAGTATGAATAGTTGTATATACAGTATGAAGGATTGTACAACAGTATATTGGTTTATATAACAGTTAAATAGATTGCATAACAATATGAATGGATGTACATACAGTATGAATAGATTGTATATACAGTATGATGGGTTGTACATACAGTTATGAATGGGTTGTACATACAATATTATTGCGTTGCACATACAATGATGGGTTGTACATACAGTATGAATGGATTGTACATACAGTATGAATGCATTATATATAAAGTATAATGTATTGTATATACAGTATGAATGTATTGTACATACAGTATGAATAGGTTTTATATAAAGTTGAATAGATTGCATATACAATTGAATGGATTGTACATTTGGTATGATAGATTGTATAACAGTTGATTGGGTTGTACATACAGTATGAATGGGTGTACATACAATTTTGAGTTGTACATACAGTAGAATGGATTGTACATACAGTATGATGCATTATAATAAAAGTATGAATGGATGTGTATTACAGTATGAATGGGTTGTACATACAATTTTATTGAGTTGTACATACAGTATGAATGGATTGTACATACAGTATGAATGCATTATATATAAAGTATGAATGGATTGTATTTACAGTATGAATGGATTGTATATACAGTATGATTGGGTTGTACATACAGTATGAATGGGTTGTACATACAATATTATTGAGTTGTACATACATATGAATGGATTGTACATACAGTATGAATGGATTGTACATACAGTATGAATGCATTATATATAAAGTATGAATGGATTGTATTTACAGTATGAATGGATTGTATATACAGTATGATTTGATTGACATACAATATTATTGAGTTGTACATACAATGAATGGATTGTACATACAGTATGAATGGATTGTCATACCGTATGAACATTATATATAAAGTATGAATGGATTGTATTTACAGTATGAATGGATTGATTACAGTGATTTGATTACATACAAATTATTGAGTTGTACATACAGTTTGAATGGGTTATACATACAGTATGAATAGATTGTACTACACTATAAATGGATTGTACACACAGTATGACTAGATTTTAAACAGTATGAAGGATTGTGCACACAGTATGAATGGATTGTAAATAAAGTATAAATAGATTGTATATACGTATGAATGGTTGTACTACAGTATGAATGGGGTGTATATTACAGTATGATGGATTGTACATACAGTATGAATGGATTGATATACAGTATGAATAGTTTGTACAAACAGTATGACTAGAGTGTACACACAGTATGAATGGATTGTACATAAAGTATGAATAGTATATACAGCATTAATGGATTGTACATACAGCATGAATGGCTTGTATATACAGTATGAATGAATTGTACATTCAGTATGAATGGATTGTAAATACAGTATGAATGGATTGTACATGCAATATGAATAGATTGCACATACAGTATGAATAGATTGCACACTCAGTATGAATAGATTTGTACAAACAGATGAATGGATTGACATACAGCATGAATGGTTGTACATACAGCATGAATGGATTGTATAACAGTATGAATGGATTGTACATACAGTATAGATTGTGCATAACAGTATGAAGGGTTTTACATACAGTATGAATGGGTTGTACATATAGTATGAATGAGTTGTAGATACAATATAATTGAGGTATACATACAGTATGAATGGATTGTACATACAGTATGGTGGATTGTATATACAATATAAATGGATGTACATACAGAATGAATGGATTGTATATACAGTACGAATAGTTTGTACAACAGTATGACAAAGTGGACACACAGTATGAATGGATTGTACATAAAGTACGAATAGATTGTATATACAGTATGAATGGATTGTGCCTACAGTATGAATGGGTTGTATATACAGTATGACTGGATTGTACTACAGTATGAATGGATTGTATATACAGTATGATAGTTTGTGCAAACAGTATGACTAGAGTGTAACACAGTATGAATGGATTGTACATAAAGTTGAATAGTGTATATACAGCATTATGGATTGTACATACAGCTGAATGGATTTACATACAGAATGAATGGATTGTATATACAGTATGAATGGAGTATTCAGTTGAATGGATTGTAAATACAGTATGAATGGATGTACATACAATATGAATAGATTGCACATACAGTATGAATGATTGACATACAGTAAGAATAGATTGTACAAAAAGCATGAATGGATTGTACAAACGCATGAATGGATTGTACATACAGCATGAATGGATTGTATATACAGTATGAATGGATTGTACATACAGTATAAATAGATTGTGCATACAGTAGGAATGGGTTTTACATAAGTATGAATGGTTGTCATAAGTATGAATGAGTTGTAGATACAATATAATTGAGTTATACATACATATGAATGGATTATACATACAGTATGAATGGATTGTATATACAATATAAATGGATTGTACATACAGAATGAATGGATTGTACATACAGTATGAATGGATTGATATACAGTAGAATAGTTTGTACAAACAGTATGACTAGAGTGTACACACATTATGAATGGATTGACATAAAGTATGAATAGATTGTATATACATAATGGATGTACATACAGTATGAATGTGTTGTATACATAGGAATATATTGCATATACAATATGAATGGATTGTACATACAGTATGAAAGATTTTTACAGATTGATGGATTTGTCAACAGTATGAATGGATTGTACATACAGTATGAATGCATTATATATAAAGTATGAATGGATTGTATATACAGTATGAATGAATTGTATATACAGTATGAATGGATTGTACATACAGTATGAATAGATTGTACGTACAGTATGAATGGATTGTACATACAGCATGAATGGATTGTACATATAGCATGAATGGATTGTATATACAGAATGAATGAATTGTACATACAATATGAACGGATTGTACATACAGCATGAATGGATTGTATATACAGTATGTATGAATTGTACATACAGTATGAATAGATTGTATATACAGTATGAATGGGTTGTACATACAGTATGAATGGGTTGTACATACAGTATGAATGGATTTTACATACAGTTTGAATGCATTATATATGAAGTATGAGTGGATTGTATATACAGTATGAATGGATTGTATATACAATATGAATGGATTGTACATACACTATAACTGGATTGTACATATAGTATGAATGGATTGTATATACAGTATGAATGGGTTGTACATACGGTATAAATAGATTGTACATACACTATAAATGGATTGTACATATGAATGGATTATATATTAAGGGAAACTATAGTGGTATAAGTTTTTTTTTCAAAACAGTTAAAATGAAAATTACCTGAGGCAGGGAGGTAGGATGGCACTAAATACATCCCAAATATAGTACAATATAGTACATCACTAAATAAATCCCAAATATAGTACATATAGTACATCACTAAATACATTCCAAATATAGTACATCACTAAATACATCCCAAATATAGTACAATATAGTAGGGGGGGGGCAGCAAATGGGCAACACGGCCGCGCATAGTGTGGCTGCGTTCAATTAGCCATACTAGGTCTTCTTTAAAAGCACAATCGAATCGAAAGCGTGCAATGGATTGTTCTTAAAAGCGGATTAGTGTGGCCTAGCTTCAGAAACACATTTTATAATGCTCTGATACAGTAGAGAAATAGTAATAAGTAATGAGGTTAAAGCATAAAATGGGAGATTGGAGCGTTAAAACGCATATTACCATGGAAAATGCATGAAGGGAAATTAATTCCAGGAAAATTGCTTAAATATTTTAGAGGTTAATAGAAGGTTACTCACCCTTTCTAGGGACCGCAACAGCTTATATTTGCATGAAAAATTAGAAAAGACAGACACCAGAAATAGCTTTAGAATGATGACCAAAGTAGTAGTAGAGAATTGTACCATGCTAGCCGTTGATGAAAGTGAAGACACCTTGGATATAAAATAATACCTTTTATTGGCTAACTAAAATGATTGAAAATGCAGCTTTCGAAGCACTAGGCTTCTTCCTCAGGCACGATACCATACTGAATCTGTGAAGCACTCTATTCTATACATACTAGAACAAAGATGGCTGTCATAAATAAAAAGTAAATATACATTCAATGATCAAAGGCAGTAATAAAAGAATTAGCAAAGATATACAGATATCAGATATACTTTACCTCTAGTGTCAATGGAGGGTTTGGTAAAAATTAGATATCATGGGTTTGGGTGGTTTAGAGGGAATTTGGTCTGATTAGTCTACATGACATTAAGATAAGAGACATAGTGACACATAAAGTTTAGATCTTTGTTGAGTCCAAGTCCCAAAAGTTTACATTCCCAAAGAATGAAGACCGAAGAAGAGCACAGCAAGATCTCTGTGTGAAACAGCTGTAGCTTATTGTGTCAGCTTTACCCTGATAGAAAGTACAAGCATTTCATGCAGCTTGTGCTATTTGAACATTGGTTTTAAGATGATAGTTTCCTTCCATAGATTTGCTTCTTCTGAAGGCCTTGATAATCTGGTGCCCTCTGCACAGCCATGCGTATCTAATTGAACAGCAGCTGTATAAAAAAAAAGTGCAGTCCTTATATATATATGGTTTTTGTGCAATCTGTCCTTCGAAAAAGGGTTTCCTGATCTGCATGAAGCACTTACTTTTCAAGTAGAAGTTTGCATTGCATATAAAACTTAATTTAAAAACTTAATAAAACTTGATTTAATCAGATGTACAACTTAAAAATATGCATTTTAATTTTTAAAAAATATATTATAGCTCTTCCTTCATATGTATTTTAGCAAACGTACAGGTTTATATAGTTTGTTAGTTTGTTATCCAAACTTACATCTATTATTACTGATGTATAGGAAACAATCTTTCTGTTATACTAGATTGTTGGTCCCCTTAATTTTCTTATTCCAGAATATTTGTGTCTTTGCTTTAACGCTGCTGGTTAATGTTGTGTGGAAAATAAAGTTTTATAAATATCATATAAAAAAGTTAAAGGGTCCCTATACTCACGTAAACAACTTTACATTTTCTGAAATTACAAATTTAGAGAAGTAAAATGGTTGTATTTACATATTTATCTGTGCTTGCTTTGCCATAAAATTATTAATGTTTAGTGAATGCTGATCTCCTAATTTTACAGAAATTGTGCTGGCAGGTAGGCAAAGATCACAGTAAGAGGTCAGAAATGGGTCACATGTTATATTCTGCTTCTGGATAGACAGGTCTTTCTCTGCAAATGATGTGATTTCAAATAATGATTTCTCAAAATCTACAGCTTAGATTTCAAATCTGAATTAAGTTTGGAGCAGTGTGATTTTGCTGTATCTAAAAGAAAACATACCCTTCAAAGTGCAATGTATTGCTTTTTATTGTAAATCCAATAGTCTAAACATTTTCTTAGCTGTGTTGCAGTATTGTTATGACAATTTAGTCAGTTTCCATTGTAACTTTCAGTTTTCTGTGTCTATTTATAAACATAAAGAAACGTCTGTTTATTAGGTTTAAATATGTTTCAGGACCATGGGAAAGAGTTGGAAAAAGTTCACACTGTAATTGGAAACAAGTGCTGTGATTTGGATTCTATCATTTCTACTCTGACGTATGCCTACTATTTAGACAAGGTAAAATATTAATGTTGTTTCTGTCTCATCTGCTGTATCTAAAACATATAACCCTTCTGGAGAAAAGGAAAAAGATGGCATTACATCTAAATATATATATGTTCAATAGTGTGCAAAAGTAAGGGGGGGAAAAAAGAGTGTAAAAATGTTGTAAACTAAGAATGCATTCACAAACAGTAGTTTATTTTTATATTTTTTTTACTTTTAGTACCTTCTACAGCTCACCTTAAAATCCCAGCCTGCTTTAAAATCTCTTGGAAAGATCTCCCATGCTACCCAATCTAATATCTGTTAAGTGTGATTTTTACACACATTTCCTAATTTATATACCATTAGTGTAAAAAACAGGTCCTCTCCTGCATGGCGTAATGCTCAGGTAAAACAGAAAATGGAAAAAAAGAAAATGGCATTTAAATTTTGAAATCAGTTGGGGTACAGAACAGGCAAATATGAAGTAAAAGTTGTACATGTAATAAGGAATGCAAGAAATCAATTAAACTAGCTATAATGGAAAAAAATACAGATTGCTGAACAAAGCAAGTCCAATCCCAAAATGTATTTTAAGTATGTTTATAGTATCGTTTTTACCCTCTGTGTACACTTTAGAGAATCCTAATCTTATAGCAGGGACTATAAAAATTGAAGATCTAAATGAGGAATTTCACTCTGGTTGACAGAGGGTATGGTACGGAAACAATTAAACAAAGTTAATATCAATAAAGCCCCATAACCTGATGAAATACATATTCAGATCTTAGGAGAGCTTAGTCCAGTTTTTTATCTAAACCTCTGTAGTTTTGGTTGATCCAGGGATACTTTACCATTTTAGCTGTTTTTTTTTTTTTGCTGTCAACCTAAATTACTATTTTGCTATGTAAGAATTGACAATTGGCATTTTTTACATGAAATTGCACAGTGCCAAAAATGACACAGGAAAATATAACTATACTAATGTATCTTAACAATATCACTCCTTTATAATATACAGGGTTATTCAATAAAAGTTCTTATCATTTAAAATGGTGCTAATTTTGCCCCAACCAATCAGATGTTAGCTTTCAAATGTTAAATAAGTCCTGATTGGTTGGTGCAAAATTTTGCAAAATTAAACGATAAGAACTTTTATTGAATCTCCTGATAATCTTTAGTTATGTGAATCTGTTTAAACATGCTCCCATTCAGAAATGGAAAAGCATCTGCGATTTCACCACTTTATAAAAAGCCCTTTGTCATACTATATCTGTCTGTTTTTATGTATTGCAGCATGTGCATGTTTAAACTCTTTAAACTACCTTGAAAATGTAGCGCACTGTATTATCCAGCCCTTTTCTTTACTGCTGTCATGCTATACATGACATATACTGTAGCATCTCCCAGATCCAGGAGGACAAACAGCAGCAGGATTAATTTGAACTTTGGAGAAAAAAAAATGTGTAGTGTAGATTTAGCACTAAGGGGCATATTTATAAAGGCATGGTATCGCAATTTCACAATACCACACCTTTAACGGGCATTATTTTTACATCTATGTTGTAATTATGATTTTGATTGTATAATCGCCTACTCAAAACCATTGCTGTACTCTAATAATGCATGGTATTGGACGACCTCATGATCGTCAATGTCTAACGCGCGCAATACTTTACACTAACCCGCGGTATCAGAGGTTTCCAATACCACGAGTTACTAAATATGCCCCAGACAGTGAAAAATAATTTGTGCTAATGATCAGCACTAAACAGTAACTGCAATGTATGGTTAAGAAAATTACTGTCTACAGATATAAATGTAATGCATTCTGAATATGTATCCCTTGATTCTAGAATTTTGGATATATTTTATTTACTATGCTAAAAGGCCCTGTCACCCCCCCCTCCCAGCTTAAAGGAAAATAAAGCACCCCCCAATCCCCAAGATCACACAGCTTTCAGGGTAGGCAAGGAGTGAGGTATGCGCTGAAACATCAGTTGATAACTTATTTTAGATGCACTTTGGGAGGTGTAGTATTCCAGTCTTGTGCTTTAAATGTTGATAACCCCCACCCCCACCCCTCTGCGTGATAATACCCAGCACAAGGACCAAAAACCCGGTCCTAAAGGGCTAGGCACTTCTATATCAAAGCCTGCTCTGGCCCCGCAACACACTACAACCTGACATTTGATGAATGCAAAGGTACACCTTGCAAGAAGTGCTGGGACTATGACAGGGAAGCATGGAGCCTTAAAAAAGGCTTGTTACTTCTTAATTAGGTAAAACCCTGTGGTTTAGGTCCTCGTTCTGGATATATTATGCGATGGGTTATTTTTTAGGTAAAACCCTGTGGTTTAGGTCCTCGTTCTGGATACTATTATGTGATGGGGCATTTTTTAAGGGTTTAACTGACCCTTTAAGTGGGGGGTGTAAAATGCTTTTTAATGACAATCATGTACTTACAAATAAAAAAAGGAGTTGAGTGTAAAGACATAGGGACTGATACAATATATGTATAAGTGTAGCCTTACTATTAATCTGCAGAAACCAATCGATTTATTTAACTGCATTATCTTCCGCCCCAAAAAATCTAATTGGGCACTGCAATGAATAGCAAGGGAACGTTTTAATCTCTTATTGCATCAGCATAGTCTTTTAAATCCATGTTTCATGGTTTTGGCCTGGATTTGATTAGAAAATGTAAACCTTTTTAGTTCACAACTGAAATGTTCACAACCTTTGTATATATCTAATAACACACACAAAAATACGAACACTTTGGGGATGTAAAATTAGCCAAGGGCCAAACAAGTGTTAAAGGATAAGTACAGTCAGAAAACAAATAAGTTTAAATAGAAGATGTATCTCTACTAAAATTTTTCTGTTTCTTTTGTTTTTAGGTCTCTCCGAGCCTACCGTGGCCTTGTAAAGTGCTGGCCATCTGGATTCTGTGTTCTATCAGGTAAGCTTCGCCCCCCGAGACCTGTTGGACCTCGTTCCTGGCTGTGTCGAAATACTAGTGGTTCTCCTCCGTGCGTGCGCCACCCATGCGTGTGATACGTCACTCGCGCGAGCACATGGAGGGAACTGCCACTAGATCTTTCGACACAGCCAGGAACGTGGTCCAACAGGTCTCGGGGCGGAAATTACCTGATAGAACCCAGTATCCAAGATAGCCAGCACTTTACAAGACCACAGGTAGACCTGGAGAGACCTAAAAAACAAAAAACAGAAAAAGGTGTTAGGGATACATCTTCTATCATCTTCTACATCTATTTAAACTTTTTGTTTTGTTTTCTGCATGTAATTATCCTTTAAACCATGCTACTTGATGTAATATAGGCTTAATGTCAATTAAACTTTACCTTTGTGGGGCCTGCTCTGTTCCTGTTAATGGTGGCAGTCACCCAATGCCAAAAGGGAATTGTGTGGAGGAATTAATAATAACAAATATTAATATATTGGGCAGGACTCCCCAAAACCTAGGTTCCGTTTTGTAAAAATGTAATAATTCTGCTCCCGCTAGACTTACTTACAAGCTTGCGATCCACCGCTGCTCTCCTGTCTCCACTGCAACTGCTCTGTTCTTTTTTTGTTTGCAAGCAGCCGCAGTAGAGGCTCGTCTGGAATAGCGGTCAGTGATTGACTGTGCCATCTCTGTCACGGCCAGACAGACTGCCTTACCCAAAGTGCCAGAGATCCTGCCGGTGGATTGAGGAGCTTGTAAGTTTGTTTTTTCTTGCTGGGAGCAGAATTATTACATTTTAACAAAATGGAACCTAGGTTTTAGGGGTTCTGCTTCACATATTAAATTGTTTTAAAAGGGGTGGACATACACTTTTTTTGTAGTGTGAAAACTAACAATTTTTTAATAAATGCGTTATGCTGGCACACCTTACCTTCCGTGAGTAAGAGGAGTGAAGAGGTTAATTTTACAAACAGTATAACTGAAAATAGAATACTGATGACTAAACAGTGTTCTTTAAATCCTTCTAGGTCAATTTAGCCGGTGTATCTTGCCTACCAGTTTTAAATGTTTCACGGGGGGAATTCATTTTTTCAGCGAGACAAGATTTATTTTAGAAGAATTGGAAATTCCTGAATCGTTCCTTATTTTCAAGGATGAATTATCTGCATCAACTAAACGAAGAAGGCAGATTATCATTAACACTCATAAACTTCACTGCTCTGTCCAGGTATAGTAAATAGGTGTATATCTTTCAAAAAGCTTTGGACAAGCTTGCTATCATTAACTTTATATGAAAGAAGGCTATACATGAAAATTAATGTAGTGCACAGTCACAATGGGTCTATGACAACAAAGATCCATGCTTTTAGCAGGCAAAATTCATCTGATGAAGCAGCTTGTAAACTGTGAAACACTCAGGTCCCTGCAGAACACATGTATATATTTCTCATATAATATTGATTTTTATCCGATGTCCTTGAGTTTCAGATCGGCCCACCAACCTTAATTGTTGGATTTTTTTAATAATACAGGCTGGTCCGTACGGGGGAGCTGTGGCGCCAGCACCCGGGGATTCAATGCAGATCGTTTGTTTAGTCGTGATTTCCAGTTAGCGCACCTACAGGACTACCTAATTATATCCATATTTTAGAAAGTGTATTTGATTACTTACTAAAAAGTAAAAACAATGTTCTATCATCGCCAATATAAATATAGTACTTATACTAAATACATCCCAAATATAGTCACTATAGTACTTTACTAAATACATCCCAAATAGTACATATAGTACTTTACTAAAATACATCCCAAATATAGTCAATACAGGGAGATTCAATAAAAGTTCTTATCATTTAAAATGGTGCTAATTTTGCCCCAACCATTCAGATCTTATTTAACATTTGAAAGCTAACATCTGATTGGTTGGGCAAAATTAGCACCATTTTAAACGATAAAACTTTATTGAATAACCCTGATAGTACTTTACTAAATACATCCCAAATATAGTACATATAGTACTTTACTAAATACATCCCAAAATAGTACATCAAGTACATCACTAAATACATCCCAAATATAGTACAATATAGTACATCACTAAATAAATCCCAATATAGTACATATAGTACATCACTAAATACATTCCAAATATAGTACATCACTAAATACATCCCAAATATAGTACAATATAGTACATCACTAAATACATCCCAAATATAGTACATATACAGGGAGATTCAATAAAAGTTCTTATTTAAAATGGTGCTAATTTTGCCCCAGCCAATCAGAACTTATGTAACATTTGAAAGCTAATATCTGATTGGTTGGGGCAAAATTAGCACCATTTTAAACGATAAGAACTTTTATTGAATAACCCCCACTGTACATCACTAAATACATCCCAAATATAGTACAATATAGTACATCACTAAATACATCCCAAATATAGTACAATATAGTAGGGTAGCTTTCTTTGTAAACCAAACAAAAAAAAAGCCACAAAGGGTGTTTTTTGCAAACACGGCATTTGGAAATATGGAGAAACGTGATAACAAGCAATGTTACCTTCCGTATCTCAGTGGAAGCTCTGGTGTGTGAAGATGATGCTCATGCATTTTCAGCATCCCTTTTGTTTGCCTGGATACAAATCTCCACCATGTTCTGATCACATGACCCGTGGTATATCTAGCAAGCAATGATCACCTGCCTTCTGGCAGCCTAGTGAAAGCAGGCGATCTGCAGGAGGCACGGGGGTCATCTAATTGCAGATTGGGAATTATCAATTGAGAAAAGATCTGAGTATGGAAGGATTGTTTAATCTGTGCCTTTGTTTGTGTGTTTTTTCTTTTTTGATGTATAAATGTTTTATCAGAAACAGTATAAGGTTTTTAAATAACACAAACAACCCCCCTATATTACCAAGTACATGGACAGACTCATTTTTCTATCATCAGATACTTTTTTTAGCCCTGGATTTCAATAGAGCTAGATTATAATGTTCTAAATGACTAGGTATCCAGACAAAACTGCTCAAATGAATCAGAGAGAGATTATTTTATAATAACAATAGCAAAATGTGCAGGGTTTCAGTAACACATATTATTCCTGTGTGTTTATTTATATGGATACAAGCACAAATGGACAGAAATTTTTTACTGCTAAAAAATATTTCATTTCATGCATACTTCCATTAGTCATGATAGAAAAGCATATCTGGCGCTGTGATTTTAAGACAGATGTTTATTAATGATTTTTTTAAGTACATTAGTTGCACTCAATGGACCCTGTGTATACCCACAGTATCGCAAAATAGGGCCCAATGGTGAACTGTATTTCACATTCTCGTTCAAACATTTCATTGGTTATATGACTTTTGTGGTTTAAGTTTCCACATTTAAACCATAAAATGTCAATGATGAACTTGTTTTTGACATTTAAAACTTTTGCAGCTACATGCCAAAAATTGATCATTAGTTTGACCAACAAAATTGCATTGATGAAACAAGTTGTTCTGCCCTGAAAGCAGGTTTGGGACAATTGGTACATTCCTAGTTATTGGGCTTATGTTGTTGGTGCAACAATATAACCAGGACATTTACTGGCCCTCTCAATAAAAGTTGATTATGGTCTATTAGATATTATTCTCACCAACATCTTTTCAACCCAATCAGGTGAAAGATACAAGATACATTTCTTTATTATCTGTAAAACTGAAGGGGGGTTCTATGCACTGTTGTAGTGTTCATGCCTAAAATTCTATGACGGAAAAACCAAGTGAAAACTTGGTGACCGCATCAAGGAACTAATTAGAAACATTTTAAAGAGGTGATACAGTTCAAAGAGAAACATAATGCAGACCCTACACAGCTAAAAGTGTGGGGCATTGAAAAGGGGGACAAAAATATCTTTCAAAGGGAATCCTGGTAGATAATTCAACTGAAAGGCACTTATTCCACTAGGTCTTAATGAGGAACTCTTGTCCACCCCCAAAACTATAATCCCCCTAACTAACGGCCCCACCATGTAGTGTAGTTTAATCCTTACCTAACATCCCAGCTCCATAGGGTTTCCTGTAGTCCCCCCCAAAGTCCCAAAAACTGCCACCAGGAGGCTAGCAGAGTCCATATAGGACTCTGCCTCCTACCTGGCCTCCGGGAAGTTTGGCATGCGTACTGCAGCCCTTCTCCCCCTCCCTCTACCTCCTCTCCGGATTCCCTCCCCCTAGCGTTAATCCCATTTAATATAGCCTTCCTCCTGGTCCCCAGCCCAACCGCATAATTTTATTTTAAGAAAGCTCCCCACTCTTACTTACCTCTCCCTCTTTCCTCCGCGAAGTGAGCTGCCGGCAGCCGCGTCCGTGATTGGCTGCCGCTCAGCCAATCACAGACGCATTTCTCACAAGCAGAGGCCGGAGCCGCGGCGGAGGAAAGAGGGGAGGTAAGTACGAGTTTGGGGAGCTTTCTTAAAATAAAATTATTCGGCTGGGGGTGGGACCAGGAGGAAGGCTATATTAAAAATGTGATTTAGGGTGGACATACCCTATGTTCTTATCGATATACTGTGATTAGGAACACTTGTAAAGAAAGCCATGTCTGAGAGATCTAATATTCTAAATGAGATGTTGCTACTCTTCTTTATATAGTAATCAATGTGATGTGTGCCTACAAACTTAATTACATTGTTGCATTTGTACCGCAGACCATTAATTTGTTGGACTACCTGGTATTAATGGAACAGGCTACAGTCCGATCATGTGGTGTGGAAGAAGGGAAGACTCAATTCCCAAAACATGGGTTGGTTTATGGTACTGGACAGTGGTCTGTGCTCCCCTAGTTTTAATTGCATCACCCCAGTTAGTTGGATTCAGCTCTACTTTTGTGACGCGTCTCACAGATTAGGACATACTTGAATAAAATTTGGTCCAATCTGAACGCTTATCACAGGGGTTATATCATATACCTCTTTGGAGCAACTCCTGTGGTGGCAGTTGTGTTTCTCAGGCCGTGACACTATAGGGTGAGAATGGTCTTTTTCTTAGTGAACCATATACCTCTTTGAGGCACCATTGCACTTACTTTTGTTTATGGGGCTTATACCGGGCCAACTTAGCATTTTCTGGGGGTAGGTTTGCAAAGTAGCTGTGTATGGACGTTTCTAGGGAGGTCCCCCCAGCCCTTTATTCTTTAATAGATTTTGTATTGTTTGTATTTATGATTGCACTAATATGCACTTTGGGGCAGTTTTATAAACGAGCGTTATCTTTTCGCGGCCGCTTTTCCCTACTTTTCGTCAAATCGCTATTCCGAATCGATATTCTCGGGCGTTTCACTTCGCCACCTTGAGGATGGCAAAAACGGGACGAGATTACAGGGGGCTGGGGGGACGGGATGGCCGGCAAAGGATCGCTGTGGGGGCCCCCCCCGTGGTGATGCGACCACCCACCGCGACCCCCTTCCCAGCAGCCCCTCCCAGCCCCCCGCCCCGTACCCCTTTGGGCTTAGGGGTCCCGCGTTCAAACCGGGACCCCCTTCCCCGACCCTTGTCAGGCCCTTGCGGCCCTGAGAAGGGCCTTTGGGCTTAAGGGTCCCGCACATGAACCGGGCACCCCCCTCCCCGGGGCTATAATAGGGCCCTTGCGGCACTTACAAGTGCCTTTGGTGGGGGTCCCGCAGCTCGAACCGGACCCCAGTGACGACTCTTAAAGAGCCCTTTGGCGGCGTCTCTTTCTTCCAGCCCCGCGAAACCAGCTCCACTGAGGCCGCCAACCCCCAAGGGTACACCCGGTGGGCGCTGGCAGCCTCGACGAGGCCGATGTTTTGGCGTCTTGATACGTTGCACGTCTTCGGGCGGCGACACCAACCCCACTGAGGTTGCGAAGCCAGGCAGGCTCACGCGGCCAACAGAAGCCCACTGGCACGGCCAGCCCTCAGCGGAGCTGATGTTGCCAGCTGCTTCTTCTTCAGCCATCTACTGCGATGGGATCTGAGCATCGTGGCGGAATGCACCTCTTTATATAGTTTACCAAAATCCTAATTTGTTTCTGATTGGTCAATTTTTTATGCTTGGTTTCATATATTACAGTAACCAATCAGAAATTCTGAAATCTGAGTCCGGCGGGTGCCACGGGCTCACTGTGGCCGCAGTGAGCCTGCCTGGCATCGGCGACCTCAGTGGGGTTTTTTAAGAGCCGCGTTCGAGCTTGTGGGACCCCTGCCAAAGGTACTTGTAAGTGAGGCAAAGGGCCCTATAAGGTGGGGGAGGGGGGTCCTGGTTCAAGCTGCGGGACCCCTTAAGCCCCAAAGGACCGTCTCAGGCCGCAAGGGCACTTGTAGTGCACAGGGCCGGGAAGGGGGTCTGGTTCAAGCTGCAGGACCCCTAAGCCCCAAAGGGCTCTTGTCAGAGCCACAGGGCACTTGTAAGTGGGGGGGTCCGGCTCGCCCCCGCTGGAGGATCCCTACACCACCCCCCAGCGGGCCCTTCCCTCCCCCCTCCCCGCGAGAGTACGGCTTTCCACCCGCCGCGGGGGGCGAGGGTGGGGTGGTCACCCTCTGCTTCCCCTCTGAGGAATGCGACCACCCCGGCGTTCCTTTCCCCCGGCATCCCCTCCCACCCCTGCTCAATATTGTACTTATTTCGCGGCAATAAGTGCAGTATCGCCGCAATGAATTAAATTTACGCCGCTATGTCCGCTCGCCATTATAAATATGGCGATAGCGGTATTTTCCGCAGTCTATTATCGGCTGTTAAAATATGGCCCTTTGTAATAAATACCCACTTACTCCACTTCCTCTGACCTGACTTTTTCCTCCACAAACCAACTGTCAACCTGCATACAGCATTCCAACTGTCAAAACATTAAAACTACTCACAGAAGAATAGTTTTTGAGGGCAAGGACTTGATGATAGCTGAAATATAAGAGTTTAGATTGGATATCTAAGAATAGGGGCGCAGACAACAAAAATTATCAGTGGTGGTTGGGAAGAATCATACAGGGTATCAATAAAAGTTTGTTTAAAATTATGCTAATTTTGCCCCAACCAATCAGATGTTAGCTTTCAAATGTTAAATAGGATCTGATTGGTTGGGGCAAAGTTAGCACCATTTTAACAATAAGAACTTTTATTGAATAACCCTGATAGTTTCCAGTCATGGTTTAAGTTCAAAACTAGGGTACCATTCTCTCTTTAAAAAGCGATAAAAAAGGACAATAATGAAAATCTGTCACCTTTTTGCATACAGAAGCTGGATATTTTACTATTTGGTCCCAAGGACTAGATCCTAAACTGTTAAGTGGTTAACAACCAACACTATCCAGTTAATGGTGGTAAAAAATTAAAAACTATAGATGGTTATGTAAGAATGTAAGAAGTTCACAGACAATTATGGAGACTTTCATTCTTTTTTAATGGAGAAACTAAAAGTATAAATTGGATCTTATTAAGATAGCACCTACCTGATGTAAGTGTGCATGGCTCTCAAACTGGAAAGCTGGAAGTGGTCAGGTCCATTGTTCTAATTTTTATTTTTTAATCACAGCAGGGTTGGAAAAATAGAAATTCCGCTTCACTAGGTAGCTGGATTACTGAGAGGTTGGATAACTGTATTATTAAAAGAAATCTTTAGTGAAAAAAATAACTTAACCCCCCAACTGACACAAAGGCTTTTAAAATAGCTGAGTGTCACCTCTGAACTGGTTATAAGAAACATACAGAAGGATCTTTGTTAAAGGGGAAGTTCAGTGGCAAATACATATGCTTTTTAGAAAAAAGAGCAGTATTTTTTCATCCCAATGACCTACTCTGCTCATTCAGCATTTTGTGTCTGTGTATAAATAAATGCAACCGAAATACTTCTTGTTTGCAGGGCCCTAGTAGAGCCATTATGTCTTGCCCTTGACCAGTGCCTGGGTTGACTCAGTTGCTCAGTAGAAATCTGAGCATCTTTGACCCATCCAACAGCCAATCAGTAGAGATTACTTTAGAACATTCCTAGTTTTAACAGACAATCAGAAAAGCACATGCTTTTTATCACATGTATTTTTTTGTGTTTAAAAGGTTGGTCTAGTGTAGCTCTTTCTTCAGACTGACTTTTGAAAATGAAAAAGAGATAAGCAATCGGCTTTTCAAATACATTTGGTGGCTATGGCTTCCCAAAACCTTGTTCATAGGGATTTCTATAAATAAAACCTCACTAAGAGTTTACAAAAGTTCTCTTTATACTTACCTTACCACTACCACTACCACAAACCTTAATTTTTTACTTGCTTCCCTCCATAAGATTCCTTACACCTCCATGATGTTCCACCATGGTGTTCAAACACATAGATTTCACTCTGGCACACCAATGGCAACTTAGTTAGTGGTGCAATCCCTCTTGATCTTTTGCTGTGTCTGCCATGGTGTTTCCCTGGTGCTGGCTGGCTTCCTTCTTCGCTGCAGCCTCAGTCTGGTGCGTGACTGGATGCTTCTTACCAGTGTACATCCTCTGTGGCTGATGAGCTCTTAGGCAGGGTTCACACTATGGTGACTTTACCCTGCTGTGGGAACTGCAATGTTGTGTGATGTTCCCCTGCATTATCGCATAGCCGTGTCCATTGATTTCAATGGCACTGCTATGCGATAACGCACAAACTATTGCAAACACTACTGCAAAAAATTACAAGCAAAGTGTTTTTGATGCGAAAGTTGACATCGCACCAAAATGTCCCCTAGTGTGAACGAGCCTTCTATAGCTCATTGATCTTGAATAGAAGATAAGAACTGGGGAGACCAGGAGTTATTAACAGCTCACCTATGCCGGGAGATAAGTAATATCAATCTCAGAGTTTGTTGGGGTGTGGAATATAGGTATAGATTTAGTGGTAGAGGTTGACAAGTCCTTTAAAGTGTTCTATGGTTGTTATTAGATACGCTTTCAGAGAAATGTACTGAGAGACCACTTGTACTGCTCGTTTGTACCAATATGATTAGCTCTTGGTACATTGCTGAACATTTTTTCCTGACTTACTGTCAGATTTCAATATTTTATTATCTATCTTATCTTCCACTTTTTGAATCACATATTTACCATGTCCATTTATACCAAGCCAACATTCTGTATTGTTCAGTATTAATGATATTTTTATTATCTAATCTCGCATATATGTGTATTGTAGTTGGTTCATTGTTCTTGTTAGCATTGGATTTTGGCTCCTTCCAGGATATGCTGTACATTTATCACTGAGCACATATGTACACTATGAGTTTTATTTAATCTATTCTCTGCAGAGAATTTTCCTCAGTAATGGGTTTTGTCTTATCCAGCATATCAATATCAACATAAACTATAAAAGTGAATATGCACTGCTATTTCTTTGAATGATATGATGATATGTGGCATATTAACCTTTCAGTGACAGCAGATTTTCCACTTTTTTTTTTATCTGTTCCAATAGAGGTTTTAGGATTTTGCGTTTATTTGGTTTGAGCAAGTTTACAGTATGTACAAATTAATCGTTTGGTTTTTTTGTGGGGGTGGGTTGGTGGTGAGCAGATAATTCAATTTAATGAATTAGGAAACTTTTTCTTTACAGTGAGAATTGTGAAACTGTGGAACTGTCTTCCAGCAGAAGTGGTAATGGCAAGTTCATAAATAGCTTTTAAAAAGCCTGGATAGTTTCTAAAACTAAAAAATATTGAGAATTACTGGTATAATGCATATAATCTGGTTGATCCAGGGATACTTTCCGATTGCAGTTTGGAGTCAGGAAAGAATTTTCCCCCTTTTTCATCTGTTTTCTTTTGCTTTCTCTAGATCAACGTTAGGTAGGGTTATGAGTGGGTAAAAAGGTTGGACTAAATGGATGTATGTTTTTTTTTCAACCTCCTACATGGAGGGAGAGGCTAGCTAATCTGCCGAAGGGGACAATAATTATCCTTAAAGGGCATGTTCACCCCCAAAACTGAAATGTAACCCCATACTGGCCCCACTCTCTAGTGTACAAAATCCTTACTTACATCTCTGCTCCAAATGGCTGCCCTGCTATTCCCCTCCAAGTCAGGAAAACTGCAGTGTAGAAGCTGTCAGTGACTCATCCTGTGCTTGTGTCTGCCTCACCCTTGACAAGGTTTGAGGAATGCCAGGAGAGGCCTCCCCCTCTCCCTCCCCTCCCGTTTTGCTCTCCCTCCCCCTCCCCCTTGCTCCAAAGCCCTTGGTAACATTGTAGTTATTGGTCCCCCAGCCCCAACCACCATAATAGAATTTTGAGAAAGTCCCCGATAGTTACTTACCTTACCTCTCTCCCCCGGCGTTCTGAGCAGCCGGCAGCCGCATCCCTGATTGGCTGTCTCCAGCTGTCAGGACCCCTAGTAGAGACCATTATAGTTTAGCCCTGACCGAGCGCCTGGGTTGATGAAGTTGCTCGTAGAGATCTGAGCCCTTGACACATCCAACAGCCAATCAGTAGAAATAACTGTTAGGAACATTCCAAGGATGTGGTGCATCCTGGAGATAAAGGACCGTTAGAACTAAAATGTCAGCTCACTAATGTCAACAGCAGGGAACAGCAAAGGGAATGAAATCAACTGATTTTTCAAAATGGAAGAATATGTAGAATAACTAAGTATGCATTAGACAAACTAACAATTCACATAGTGATAATTTACTGAACTGTCCCTTTAAGGGAGGACATGCCCTTTAAGGTGAATTTCACAGTAAACTGTGTCCAGTAAACTACTGAAAATTTCAAATAAAGAAACATTTCTTTATCCCTTTAATATCCTCCCAAACTGTATTTATTCTTGGAACTAATAAAAACTTTCTCATGACAAGTAATTAAAGTAACTCTCCTATATGATATGAATAAATTGTAACCCCATTTGCATAGGGTTGCATAGGGTTGGCAAGCAAATGGGGTCAATGCACAGGGGCAATTACAGCTGGAAAATTCATGCATCTTTAAAAGGGAACTGGAAACGTGCAGCTTCAGCTACACAGGTTTGTCATTCTTTCATTCGAACGGGAAGACTTTATTTGTAGAAATGTACAATTTTATCAGGTTTTCTAAAAAAAAAAGTAAACATTTTTTTTTACATTTTTAAAATTAAGAAGAAAAAAGTTTCAACGTTAGAAATCCTACCTAAACCTCCAGCCAAAAATGTCCTTAAAGGAGAACTAAACCCAAATAATGTTGCAAATGAACGAAGGGAAGGAAGGGGAGGGAGGATGATGACTCACCTTAAAGAACTGAGGAGAAACAGTTCTAAAATGTCAAGTAAAAGTTGCTGCAACTTTTTAACGTGGCCTCTGTGACTAGCAGGTGAGCAGTGAACAATTTATGGAGGAGACCAGGAAAGCAGGTTCATACTGTAATCATCATGTCAATGCTGGCAGCTAAAGGGTTAAAGGTTATGCTAGCACTAAAGTGTTAATCAAAACTCTGGGAAAGTGCTGGCACTGACGGGTTAATGGCAATACCCTGGGAAAGTGCTGGCACGAAATTATTAATAGGAAAGTCTGCTGGGGAAGTCTGCTGGCACTGAGGGGTTTAATGGCATACTCTGAAAAGTGTGGCACTGAAATGGTAATGCCAATACTCTTGGAGGGCTAGGCCACACTACTTCACGTTTAAGCGCGATGGGATTGCAATCTGATTACGCTAGGCACCAAGATGGCTAGAAACGGCCCTGATTTTGACCTCCTGACCCTTGCAGTAAAACAGTTTTAAACAACATTTGGACAACCACTTGATCATTTTTGTGATCAACTTTCCTTGAGGAAGGGAAACATCCCAGGAACAAGATGGTAAAACTGCTGTGAAGGTAATTCTAGCCAGACAACTATAGAAAAAACTCATCGTTTGATTGTTGATTCTATCAAATGTCTAAAGACCACTTCAAGACAAGATTCAAAAGTTTTAGAATTGTTTCTAGCACATAGGCTAGAATCCTATCTAATCGCTGATCATGAGCATGTTGGTGCTACATCAGTATATAAGGGAAGACATAATTGCATTTTGTAAGGGATTAACATATACAGTAATAATAAAAATGTAACATGACAATTTATTACACTGTAAAAGTCATGTTCTGATGATGTGCATTACTAAGGCTGTATACACGGTCGGATATGCTGGCTCTTTCACTTGAAATTCCAGCTGGTGGTTGATCATGCCACATATCGAATCATAAATCGTGCAAAAAAAGTATTGAATGCGGCAGAATTATATTTTTAAATTGGTCCATTTTTTAAAATTAATTATTTAAAAACCATGCAATGGCTAGCTCTGAAAGAGACTACCGATAGTGTTTAAAGATTGGTAGTCTGTCTGTGTGGAAAATTGCCTGGTGTGTACACAACTTACAGTAATATCGCAGGTGTAAGCCCTTGTTTAAAATGCTGTTTATTCACATCAGTTATCTTACCATTAATAGGCTATATGTTATCATCTTTTTCATATTTACCATGTAGTGTTTAAAAATCTACACCATTTCTATTTTGCTGTTAAGTTCCCAACGTCTAATATTTCCAGCAGGTCCGATTCTTATATCTGTAATAATATATTTTTAATCTCTGCAAGATGTCCAGCTGGTTAAGTGTTCTTTAGTATTGGGTTTTGCTTCTTCAGGATGTGTTGTACATTTACACTATGCACATAGTGTAAACTATTAACAGTTGATTGATTTTCATGAGCTAGGTTGTAATGCATTGGTCATACTCTTGTAAGACTTTGATAGATGCGGCGATCTATTATCACATCTATTGAAAACACTAATAAGAGTAGAAGAAACAGGTGGTTTTACCTACAGAAGTTTCCGCAATGTTTTCCCACTGTGGCTGATTTATTTGTGAACAATCCTTGATCACAAAAAAATCAGGTTTGTGGTGTGGACATCTATCTAATGTGACCGGACTGTGTTGGAAGGTAAGAAACCTAGTGTATGGGCACCATTAGGCTAATAAATGTCATTAGGCTATAATGTCACGCTTTGATTATCGATTAGCGTTAGTGCAAGATAGCTGGCATTATAATCAGCATGAACCAAACAATAAAAAATTGAAAGTAAATATTTTTATAATCAAAAAAAATAAATGTGGACTGAACAGCTCTGTAAAAATAATATGTGGTGACTTTCACCACCGAGATACTCTGTCAGCATCTAAACAAGTTGCCACCTAGTGAAATATTTACATTAAGGGCAACTGTGGTCCCAAACAGTTAGGGTAATGAAAGCCTGCAGTATTCCATTAAAATGAGCTGACAATTAATCTCTGGCTGGACCACACACCCTTTAGTATAATCCATATTAAACTACATTCCCCCCCCTACATTTAGTATATCTTTAGACAATCTATACAATCTTTCTTACTGTAGATTAAAGGAGAATTACATTCGTGCAGTATATGAATGCCTTCTGCCATTACTGACGTTTTTAATCTTCATTTGCCAGAGACAAGTTTTGTGGGAAGCCAGAAATAAGACCATACTACATGAGTATAATTCTCCTTCAATTGCTATCTCCCTTTTGCAGCTCATTTTAAAAGTTTAAATTATTTACAAACCCCATAAGAAATAATTTTGGCTGCACTCTTAACAAATCAGATGGTACAGGGGACCACCCACTAGAGCTGGTACACAATGGTCGACTGATCAGTTGATTTGAGTGTACCATGTAACTCCAGTACCATGTATAGATATTTTTAACAGTAAAGTGGTGGTAGGGTTTCCTTTGGATTAGGTTTAAGGGGACATGCAGGTTTAAGGGTGTTGGTTACCTTTAAATTTGATTTCACATTGATTTCACGTGGCTCCAAAACACGTTGCTGTAAATCAATAACTGCTATGTTTTTGCAGTTAATCTGGCGTTTAGATCTTCCCTACTAATTTGTGGTTTTTCTGGGGCCAAAATATTGGCACATGCACTACCTGAGTGCAGACTTCTACGTATCAATTGGTTTATTTAATTGGTAAGTCTGACATTGGCCCAAGTCAAACCATGTAAACTAAATCTTAGTTGTTTCCCTGGCCCAAGTGCTGCAAGAAAGCACCCACCTAAGCTTATAAAAGAGACGCTAAGCAGATTCTTAAAAGGTCTTGGGAGAGGAAGACACTTTAATTAATGACTTAATACATTTTTATCATTTAACGCCTGTGGGGGGCGCACAAAGTCCAAGCTACTACTTGAATTTGAACATTTATAATTTAAAGCTTGTTTTGTTAAGTTATTATTCTAATCTTTCAAAGTAGATTATCTAGTAGTAAGTGGTTTATCAATTAAAATACCATAAAATATCCTAATTAGCATCTCCATGCTTAAGCTTATAGACGGCCTGAAATGTATATTTAGATAACTATTCAATCCAACCAAGGTTGGGACTGGCATTTCAGGGCACCTAGGAAAAGTTTGGTGGGCACAGGTCTGAGTGGGCCTTTGAGTCACCAATAATGCAGACAAAAGTGAAAAGAAACATGAAGACAAAAATGGAATATAAATAAAGTGAAGGGCAACACAGAAAATTACTGTATTTGTATATGAAATAACAAGTGAAATCAAAGTGTAAAAAAGATTGTCATGGTGGCCCCTAGTACACTCCATCAAACAGTTCACAGTTCAGTATGCAACAATAGAATCTTACCTGGGGGTTTGATAATTTTCATGATTGTCCAAGTTTTTAGATAGGACGCCATCTTGAGGAGGTAGCTGAAAGTGCTCAGTGTCCTGATGCAATAAGTAATCTTTTAAAGCACTTGTGCAACAGAACTGGTTTCTTCAATTTAAACACATTTCAAAGCTTTCTCAAGCTCATATTGTCCTTTTGCAAAACATCTCGGTTATATTCACCTGTTTACCATCAAAATACACTTGATGCAGTTATCCTCCAAGCCTTGTCATAATCTGCAGTCTCTATTTTACAGAAATATCTTCAGGTGAACTATCGGAGACTTCATTTCTGACTTAATATGATGCTCCAGCTATGCTCAGACAATTCTTCTGATTTCTTTTCACTCCCCAGCTTTGAGAAACATAGGAGACCTTTCTTCTCAATGTAATAGAATTCAATTCTGGTCTAAGAAATAGTTTGCTTTACACTCTCGTTTGTCATGGAGATTGAGTGAAACGGATCGAGTAGCTCATTAATGGGCTTGGGTTGTCTTTGTTTGCAGATTATGCCACTTAGTGATCGTTATTAAAGAACTGTTTATGGTACACCAAAGACCATTTTCCAAACTACAATGAACAGCTTCTTCCACGCAAACTAACTGGATCCCTGATATCATTATACGCTGTGTCACATGATCCAAACCTCATTGCCCTCTACCCAGGTTTCTGAAAAGCATGGAAAAAAACATTTAGATCGGTATCAGATTAATGAAAGAAACCCTTTCTTACAATTGCCTATATATAGTTATTCAATTTATAAACTGAATAAAAAGACAAAGCATTTAATCCACAATGATCTAAATATATACACACTAATTATTATATATATTATTTATATATATATATTATATATATAAGTTGAGGCCTGTTCTAGTATTGCCCTGGTCTACCAATAATCAGTTATATAGAACAATTCACAAAGTTCAAGCACACATGGCGAAAGCCACTTTTAAAGACCCAAGTGCACTAACGTTTGAATGTTTCTATATAATTTATAGATATATTGCTAGCACTGGGACATACACACACACTTTTTCAAACATTTTACAAATTTATAATCAATGTTACACACAGTTTGTATTTATATGTGTGTGATTGTATATATAAATGTTCGTACACTAACATTTATATTTTCTTATGATATCAATGTAACAGTAACCATTACATTTACTTTTTATATACTGTAAAATGTATACAGGATAACATGTCATTATCAGACTTCTTTCACATGTAGTGTATTTTTTATTTGCATTGTTTGTAATTGTGGGTTTATTCCCCCTTACCACCAGAATCCAATATCTCCATCGCTGGTTAATCAGAGGGCTGCATTTACTTTCGTTTGAATGGTCTAGTTTTTCACTCTGTTGAAAATCAGGTTTGAAATCTGTATTGAAGCTCCAGTTTCAAGCTCTGCATTGTTCCTCTGCCCTTTAACCCGTGTGTTTTTTCTGTGCGGTGTATGGAGGAATACTTTGTTAGAAATAATTCATGTGAGGCTTGCTTTATTGGAATGGGTTCTTCATAAATCACCTTGGGACAGAAGCGATTTTGGACAGGAGCATTATCTCTTTTTTTTACAATCAATAGGTTGCACGTACCTTTTTGGTTTCTCCTAGAATAACTATTTTTCTCTGTATCGAGTTTATTATTCATTTCCGATTCATTCAGATCTTGGAAATGTTGATCAGCCAAAATTGCTGAGACCCTTTGTTACCTAAATTTTGGGGCACCATTCCATTGTGTTTTATTTTACGTTACATTGACTTATTTCGTACAACTGTGCAATGTATTCTCATGCAGCGGTCTGTCCGTTACTCTATTGGCTTGAAAATGATCATGCTCCTTACAGATCAGGACTTTGTGTTTTGATGTCACAGCTGATTCAATACCTCAGGGACCACCATATTCTGATTTCCATAAAAATGGCTCAGTCATATTCCAACAGGTCTGGGGAAACAGAAAAAATGGAGAATGCTCTTGAGCTCTCTATCCAAAATATTCTGGAACACGTCTCATATTTATGCAGTCACTATTCTTGACTTTTGATATTGTTGCTCTTGTCATCAATGTAATTGGGCATTATAGTTAAGCAATCTACATCAGAACTATAGTAGTTGTCTTGTTGTCAGTTCAGATTCTGCTTCCTCTTTAAATATTGTTTTCTGCTGTAAGATCTACACCCATGTGTAGGCACCCAAATGTCCTTAACTACATGATTTGGATTCATTTGTAATTCTCACACAGACCTGTTTTTATTACTTTCACATGCATGATATACCAATAGCTTCTTTTGGTTAATTGGGTTGGTTCCTGTTTGATCTTGCAGATAAGTTTTCAGGTTGCTCAGTGATGGTTTATTTGAGGAGATTTTTAGAAGATCCTCTTTCTGACTCTTAACATGTGGCATATTTCTGTAGGTATAGTTAGCTCCACCATTCTGTGCATGCATTTTTTTCTGAAACCAATCTCATGGTTTAGTTTTACTGTGCTGAGATGAAGATTGGAAAAATATTTTTCGATTGGTTAGCTTCTTCCTTATGCTCCAAGCACTCCAATTTTCATTAAATGGTTCTTTCCTTACACTTGATATCAGCACCTATATGAAAAGTTTTCTTCTGTGGTTACTTCTTTAAAACTGGTTGATAACCATCGTGTCATGAGCACTTTCAGTGACTGCAATTTGCATCTATGAAAACCCCATATATTTTAACATAGTTCAAGATTAGTAACATTCTTCATGTTAACTTCACATTACTTGGTTTTTTTTTTATTACTTTGATCATTAGGATAGTTTCAGTAAATTAATAACACAGCCCTCCTTCAACAATGTCAACCTGCCCTGTTGCGTCTTCTTCACCCAGACTCTGTATCTGTATCTGGGTAGATAATGGTAGATTCCAAAAAGTCCAATGCAACTGTTGCTTTTCTGAAACTGATCTACGTCCTTTCGTCAGATGAATTTGGATGATCTATGGCTTCATTTCCCTCAGGGCTTGATGAAGATTCGGAATCTTCACATTCTGTGTATTCCAAATATCCAATTCATTGGACCTTATTAATTGTGTCAAGCTGAAACTTTTCTTGGGATTTCACACTATTATGGCCACTCTCAATATGGGTGATGTTACACAGCTGATTATTTTTTACTCACATCTTGATCGTGTAAACCTAAATCTGAATTTTTCCTTTTTTTGCTGCAATGGGCTCAGCTATATCCAAATCAGGACTTGATACACTTGAATGCAAAAGCATGGCAATCATCTTCATAACCATGGAGAGAGGAAGTCCTTCTTTCATTGATATATTTGATGTACGGAGCAAACACCAGATTGGTTTCATTAGGTTGAGAATACGTTATTATTTTATTCCAAAGGTCTGACTGTCAATGCCTTGCAACATTCTTCTGTGTGAAATAAGAAAAATTGTGTTTATTTCCAATAGCTTTATTTCTACATGGGTCATCATCGTTAAGTTTGTTATTAAAGGTAATTGTTTCATTGAGAGGATTTTTTGATTTTTGGTATCATTTAATCTGGACTTGTTGAAGTTTGCTAAAACCTTGCACCTTACACAATTAACTTTGAATTCTGATATTTTGTCACTGCCAAGGACCATTGCTGATGATAACGAATGGTATTGGAAATCATCTTTAAAAGAGACGATTTTCCTAGGCAGACCCAACTTAAAAACGGTGACCAGAGCTTTCTAAATCCTCAGGTGAGTTTAAAAATGCTTCGTTGTTTTCTTGCAAAACGTCTGCCTCTTATCTCTTTTAAACACCCAGCATAGCAAGCTTTCTTTAGTGTTCTGTGCTGGACAAGTATTCTGACAATGATCAATGTTTTTATATTTTTTCAAATGAACCATGTCATAAATATCACAAGTAAGACACCCAGTAAAATGTTTTTGTTTTGTTTTGTATCTGATAAAAATCAATTTGCCCTGTACCATTGGTTGCTGTATTTTCTTCATTTCTAACATAGCTGTCTCATATGAGTTAGGAGGGATTGTGTACATTGAGGAAATTTTAGAATGTTTTTCACTATACACTACCTCTTTCGGTTAAATAATGTTTTGACTCCATTTGCCTTTTGCAAATTCCAACCAATTCTTCCTCTTTATGGGGGGTCTATCTTTGTTGTCCTCTTCTCTATGTATGCTTCTTCATTGAAACAGGCAATCGTGTGTAAAACTTATAATTTATCAATGAATGCCAATACTTTTTTTCACCAGATGTAGCATTTTGTTTTTTTAAAATATCTTCCTTAGATCACTTTCTGAGCATCCTTGTTAGATATTATCTTGTTGGATGTACCAGGAATGTTTTTAAACCTTTTGTTGAATGTGAATATTTTCCATATCTGAAAACTGACCTTTAGAGCTAAATATTAGCTCTTTATATTCCATATATTTAGATCATTCAAGCTTTGGTTTTTCTTTAGCATATACACTCCTTTCTTGACCACCATACAGTTTTTTCGGGTTCTCTCATGCTCTCAGATACTGGACAGTTTGATTCTGATGTGGAGTATTAGTGTCTGGTGGAGAAACATGCCCTCTTTGCCTTCATAAGAGCAGTAAAGTCAACATCTGTTGATCTACAAGTCAAGAAGATCATCCCAGTTATCTCATGATCCAATATTTAAGCCATCTCTTTCATCATGCAGTGCCATATGCCCAAATTGTGTTTTTAAGCTATTGTTGTAAGTGTTCAGGTGGTGTGGCATTAAGTTTTGATTCAGTTCCTAAATATTGAGACTATCTTTTAGCATGTATTATTTTCACCTATTACCCTGAATAAAATTCTCTGTATGACTACTGGGAATTTCTCTGGAGAGAAGCGGTAGTTTTATTGCTCTTGGTAGTTTTTTTAGTGAAACATTTGATTTTGTGGTCTTCTTGCAATTGACAAAGTATTTAACTTGTCGATAAATTTTTATAACTGAGGTTTCAAGCTTTCTCCTCGTCCGACAGCACATTCCAAAGACTTGACTCCACATGAAGTGTACTGTTTTAAACTCCATAAATCAGAAAGTGCATTATTTTCCTTCTAGTGTTCTTTTTATTTTATCATTATTATCTTGATGGGCTTCTTGAAGTGTTGTTTGGAATATGCTGTGGGGTCTGATTTTAAAATGATTCGCATTGGTAACCTACTATGTTCTCCTTTTGAGCCTCTGTTGTGTGAAGCGAGATTGAATTAGTGGAACAACCATGGGTCCCCCATTACCAGGTTTGTTTATTGCACCATCTTATCTTCATTCCACCCATAAAGACATTTAACCTGAGATGAGATACATCAATTGATTCAATTTCATTTATTTTCTGTTATGATACTCTGGAACAAAAAAGACGGAGGCCATTGTCTAATGGAAACTTTCACCTAAGCTATTCACAGGTGTTGGAGGGGACATTTTCTAACATTTCACACATGACAAATGAGAATCAAATCCAACTGATATCATTGCACTTGGAGTTTTTTCACATAATCTTCATGGTTTTCTGGGCTATGCATAAAGGCATCATCAAAATCCACGGATGCTAATATTTGTACACCATTGTAGTTTAGTAAATTAGATGAAATATTGGTTGTGTTATTAGAGTACCGAATGGTTTCTTCTGAGCTTGTTGTCCTCTGATGAGTCACCTGAAAGAAGAAGTCATCAGCCATGGAATAATCAGCAGAATGAGAAGAAATTCTAGTGAAGTTTTGGGAGCTAAATTAAAGTTAAAGAGATCTAAATTATCACTGTTTGTCCTGGGGTGGTGGTGTTTCCTCTCACACTATCACCCTTTCCGGAATAGGATATAGGAATCAATTCCAGGTAGAAAACTGTTGATGAGGGCCAGAAGCTTTCTCCCAGGGACTATCATACACTACGAAAACCGAACTTTCCTTGGAAGCCGGCTACTTCTTTATTGTTAGCCAAGCACTGTTGGATCTAACAAGATCTACATTCACATCATCGGGACTTGTGGCTTGAATATCGCTTGTGCATTCTCCACAAATTCACAGGATTTTGTTGGTGATACTATTATCAGAACCATAAAATTTCCATGATGCCTGATGATCCTGTGTGAGAGTGGAGCAATACTGCAACAGCTTCAGTAGTAAGAAGTCCTGCTATTTGGGGATATCCATATCAGTTTCTGTTTTAGCTTCTTTAATAATAGCACCACTTGATCCACAGTTCACAAGAGAATTTTCTCTATGGTAACAAAAAGAAACTGTTCACCATACAAAACTCTGAAGGCTGGAAAGGTCAAGAAATGGTTCTGACATTCTAATTCGCAACATACCCTGTTTAATGGTAATGAGATTATAATTACAGGTTGTTACGAGCTTTTTACAATGTTAGAAGAGGCAGAAATATAGACAGTACTGCACAACCGCTTAGTACAATTTTTTTCATTTACATACACTTGTCAAGCAAATGTTATCAAGCCTGTTTCTAGGTAACCTACTGGTATATTCTCAGCATAGCAAGTAACAAATAAAGGGAGTAGTTTACTAAAGGCGCAGTATCGCTTTTTAGTGAGTTACCAAAACAGTACACAAATTTAATGTACAATTTTTTTAATTATTATTTAAAGTACACATACTAGAAACACATATAATTCTCTAATTTTTTATAATCATTAATTAAATTTGCCTTGCTAGTGCACTGTTCAGGTCTTCAATCTATTACCTTACATTTTCACAAGTATGCCTCACTCTGGGATCATTTTTTGAATAGTAAGTTTACTTCCATTAAGGCCGTGTTTGGGCTGATTAAGCATGCACAGATCTCATTGCATATTAATATGGTGGTGTAGTCTCCTCCCTTGGTCCCACAGTTCTTGATATGTATCCTCTGTAAATACAGAGGGTGTCCAACAAGGAAAACATATATACCAAAAACACACCACCCTTTAGAAAAGGGAATGTTAACTACAAGTCCCCTAATTAGGCACAACTGTTAAAAAATCATAGTTTGTCGGTAAAAGCTATTTACAGCATTTAGAACAGGTTACATAACTATATGAATCGCACATCCCTTGTAAAAATCCCATAAACCATCCCTAAAATGTATAGTGTAGAAATTTAATGGGCTACTCATTTGTTAAACATTCAAATCCATCCCAAAGTGTATACCAGCCCACTGGTGCTTCAGTTAATATCATCGTGTACAGGGGGGTCTCGGGCACCTTACAATCAATAAATGTGATGATCTTACATAATCACCACATACTGGCATCTCAACCGTTATACAGCCCACTGCGTGGGTATAATCTTCAACCTGTACACATACCAGCTTTACAGACTGGAAGGGTGTGAATTGTTACCCTATACATATGTGGTTACATATTACGTTGTTAACCATGTTTATGACCCCATAAACTGTCCGCTCGGACTATATGTTTCCTCTGCCGCTGATATCTTTTTTGGGTTGGTGTCACATATAGGGTGGTTTTATGGGATTTAAAGTGATGTCCAGGAACCTCGACATATTTGTTGACCAGTTATTAAATCCAGTAATGCTTTTTTTTAACGACTAGTCTTTTTTTATGGCCAGATCTCTAATGGCAACTGATCATACGGAAGTCTAAGTCTCAGGAAGTACTATTAACTAAGTATTAACATTGCTAATTATTTTTTTGTTATATAACTTTTTTTTTTGAGTTGGCATTCAAACACTGCATTTTAACATTAGTGAGGATGCAAAACATGGGAATAAGTAATATTAACACAAATAATAATTACATTTACTCCCCAAAAGCATGAATCAAACAATAAAATACTGCTAGAGAGAGCTGACTTGAATACAAGTTCTGGTTCTTTTCCCCTGAGTGTACAGCTTTTGTTGTACTGGAAGTCTGGTCCTCTGATTGTAATTTGCCAAAAGAAGCAGTATGTATTCCCATGTTTGTCAGAAATAGTTTCACTCCCCGTTGATGTTTTCTGAAGCCCATTAATGCCTGCCCTTAACAGGGCATCATTTTATGTTAGTAATTTAAAAATGGCAATCTTTTTTAAATCTTATAAAATAAACAACATGATAATGATAAATCATACAATGTGGCACGATAACTCCTTGCGTTTGGCCTGGTATGCAAAGGACAGCAAAGAGGCCAAAGGGAAATTTTCAAGGAAAAATAAAAGCTGTTTGGCCTTTAAACATATTCAGAATCTTGTTTCACAAACCACACTTCGTAAAGCTATTGGCGCCCTTCATAAAAGCTTGTTTATCCGTAGATCTTGACCCACTATCTGTATATTCTTGAATCAGAATTTTTGAGCTTCTGTTTCCTATTATATTGTACCTTGCTTGCACTTGAGATACTTTTAAATATTTTTGTAGCAGATACCCTTTCGTCATGGTTCTGCTATAAATCTAAAATACATTGCCTTCTAATAACATGTATAAGCAATAGATCAAATCACATTCCATAATTTCTTCTTTCAATAGCCTCATTAGGTTTAGGGTGGCTTCTTGAAGGATCAGGAAAAAAATGAAAAGATCATTCAAGAATTGGTTTTTAGTCAATTGTCACCTCATTAAAGGGCCACTTATACTCATGAAAATGAAAATGACACTTATATTTTGGTAGATCACCCCTCAACACACTAACTATAATAACTACTAGTTAAAATATAATATATAGAGCCGCAACACAGTGTGTATATAGCTCTACAATAAGGTATTGTAAACACGTAGGGAAGATATATAATATATAACAGCTAAAGCGCGCAAGAAACGGTGCCAAAGTACCATTTATAAAACTCATACCAAACAAGATATGGGCACTCATATTGTAGTATAATAAGACTTCGTAAGGACGAATAGTGACCGAAACAACGGGTCATACAAGTAGGTAAGTAAAAACATTCAGGAGATTCATAAAGTTTCTTATCGTTTAAAATGTGGCTATTTTGCCCAACACAATCAGATCTTATTTAACATGTAAGGCTAACCATCTATTGGTTTGGGAAAAATTAGCACCAGTTAATAACCCCCCCCCCCATATGCAAAAACAAAGTAGATATATAAAATATGTGCAACATATTTATCAAGACACAGTATAAACAGTTACTAGTCCCCATACCATACATGCCTGAATAACAGCATAACTGTATTTGGAAAGACAACTGGTGGGTGGAAGGCTAGCATCCCTGTATGATAGTCAACAGATGGGAAAAAAACGATCGATTAGATCCTCAACCCACAGAAGATCCCTGGGAAGATATGTGTGGCCTCCCAAGGGTCAGAGCTAATCCAAAATAAGTATTAAAGAGTCACACTCCGTGCATCTATCTTCCCCTCTCCCATCTCCGAGTGTATCCAAAGCTTGATCGTTTTGGTTCTGTTTGAAAGAAACTCCTGTCACCGTCACAGTTGTTCTTTCAAAACAGAACACAAAAAGCAGTCTGGCTTAACAAAGAGAAATGTTAAAGGCATGTTCATATGCGGGGTTGTAAAGCTTTGGCAAATTCTGACACTAAAAAAGTACCTTTTATGAATAAACACAGCCAATTGATTAATATTAAAATAACTTAATTAATTGTTAAAGGTGTTGTTTACATGCTAACATGCAGCTATACCCTAAGGTCTATATTGGGAAAACAATACGGATGGTGGCTGATAGCACCCTGTACATTGTCAGGAACATCCGTTAATTTTAGTACAAAGCGCTGTGGCCCGCACTTTAATGAGGTTCACCACACATGATTTTAACCTCACTGCAGGTAATTGGGATAGAAACAGTCAGTAGACTTCCGAGAGGGTGGGGTTGGGATGCATTTGACCTCCAAAGGGAAGCCAAATGGATATATGAAATGGCTCCGGCCCCCCTTGTTAAATGAGGAACTTATTTTTCATATGTTCCTTTAATAGGTTTATAAAAAGCTTAATCTATCCTAACAGTTGTTTCACTTTATGTCAAAAAAAAAGATAGTAGATAAGCCATGTTTCCTTTGTGTTACACACTGCTTTAATTGATTGATATATGTATTGACATCCCCATCCCTTTTGAAACTGTGCTTTACTGTTTTTTGCAACAATGTAGAAGTTGTGCTTGGATACCTCCCCTTTAATAGTTGGGTCTCTGGGGGGTATGCTAATAAATTGCATGTATATTGGCTACAAGAGTATTTAATGTAAGAAGTAGCGCTGTTCATGTGACCGGCAAGATGGCCTGGAACGTCGTTTGGTCTGTTTTGCACGTGTAGCTGGGATCACTTACATTGGACGCTAAATATCTCCTGAGTCAGCTGCTTTTCATTGGCTTCCCACAAATCCCCGCTCAGCTGGATGCCTGGAGCGGTATTTTGTCACTGTCTGGTTTATGGCTAGGCCACGGTTGTGCTTCGACACGACCGTTATCCTCCCCCGTCAGTGCATTGCCGACCAGTTTGCAGAATTCGGTTTTTGTTGGCGGCGATCAATCTTGGATACACTCGGGAGATGCCGGATGTAGATTCTTCATACTTTACCTATTAGACTCCTGGACCCTTGGGAGATGCATACTATCTTCCCCAGGGTCTTCTGTGGGTGAGATCTAATCGATCCGTTTTTTCATCTGTTCACTATCATTACAGACTGCTAGCCTTTCCACCCACAGCTTTGTCTTCCAAATACGTTATGCTGTCTATTCAGAGCATGTCTTGATATGGGTGACTAGTTACCTGTTTTACGTGTCTTGATAATATGTTGCACATATTGTGTATATATCTACTTGGTTTTTTTGTATATGGGGGTGGTTGTTTATGTGTATATGATAAAGCTCATTTTTGAACTTACCTTACTTGAATGACCATTGGTTTCGATCACTATCGTCCCTTACGACTTTCTTTATTATCTACAATGAGTGCCTAATCTTGTTGTATGGTTATCAATGGTACTTTGGCAACCGTTTTATGCGCTGCTTTTACTGTTATATATGGTATACCATTCCTCACGTGTTTACAATACCTTTATTGTAGAGCTAAATACCCACTGTGTTGCTTATCTATATATTTATTATTTTTACTTAGTTATTAGTAGTTTAGTTTTTTGGGGGTGATCTACCAAAATACTAAGTTTTCTTTTTCCATTTTCATGAGTATGGTGGCCTCTCTAAGTGGTGACAATTGACAAACAACCAATGCTTGACTGCTGTTTCGATCTTCTACCTCCTCTGCACATTCTCAAGCTTATTGAGGCAGAGGAAGGAGGCAGAAACCGTTGCCATAGTGTAATACTAAAAGTTAACACGACAGCGTGTAGGTCTAATTTGTTAGGCAGTACAATTTTAATCCTCCCATTTTCCTCTGTCTCTCAAAGTTTTCTGTCTCCTCTTACCTTCTCTATAGCTGTTTTTTACAAGTATTTGAACATGCTCAGAGGAGACAGCTAGGGGTATAGAATTATTTTATTAGTGTGTGTCATCTGTTACACCCATGTGACAGCTACTAACTGGAAAATGAAACACTATAACATTTTTTTCCATGTCATCCCCCCCCAAATCCCATGTCTCTCCTCCTGTAATGGTAAAATGTTCAATACTCAGTGTCCGAGTGGCTCTCTTAAAATATATTTACAATAGATCATACACCTGCCTGAAAATATCCTATATTGTAGAAAAGAAACTACCCACTAGATTTCTCTACAGTTAAAGAATATTCTACAGTTGGCAGTGGTTCCATAACATGCGGGTGTAGTCAGTAGAATTACTGTATTTTGCAACCATTTTAAAAGAGCAGAGCTATATTGAGTAAACATTTTATGAAATAGCATGTTTTTACTGAATTTTTTTTTGATAAATAAGTAATACTTAAATGTAAATAAGAATTTCCTATTTAATTTAGTATCCCACTTGAATATTTAACACAGTATTCAAGGTAATTTATTCTAAAAAATTTTAATTTTTCAAAAGTAACCTTTAGAAGAGCCCACTTAACTCTAAACTTTTTTCGGATTTTAAATTTAAAAAATGTGGCCCCATGCCTGACATCTTTGCTTCCTACCAGCATACTTTCTGCAAACATTTAAGAAATCAGCATAGAAAAGAAGAAAGGAGGGGATGGAGATATGTAATCCAGCAGTGTCTATGTGAGGCCGTGCAGAAAACTTATGTGTTGCAGACCCTACAAGAGGTCAGTGATAAGGGAGAGTGGGGGGATTAGGACCACTCACTAAAACATTAATAATTTAATGACAAAGCAAGCACATATAACTGTGTAATTACCACCATTTTATTTGTGTCTTTAATTGCAGTTTTCCAGGAAATGTATATTTTGTTCCAGTGTTTAATAATACGGTACTTATATACATGCATCCTACTTATCAAAGTACTTATTGTCAATAAAACTTCAACCAATAATCATTATGATTGTTGTGGCGATAACTGCTATTTACCTGCCTATGAATAGTTTAAACTAATACCACAGCACTACACATGTTAACAAGTAGATGTTCAGTCATTTCAGGCAAACGATGTTGGGTTTTTGTGGCTGAAAACAAATTTCCAGGTGATAGTTGTTGGAATTTCACTAGTTTTATCACAAGGCCCATATGAGCAAAAACAACCTGAAAACATAATTTACCAGAAACCAATGACTGTAAGACGGTTGGTGAGGTTGATCCTTGATACGTGAATTTACTTTTGGTTTAGTTGAAATAGCAGTTTGTGCAATGCAAGACTATTTTTATTCGTGTGCGGATTACGGAGAGCAACCGCTATAAAATAGCCTTTAGGGCTATTCCAGGCGAAATAAGCTACCTAGGCAGGTTTCCTGTTTTTTTCAGAGTGGGTCATGGACTAGATACCGACTGCACTGCTAATAGAAAAGGTGGTAATCAAATTGGGGAGTAACAAACAGCTGTTCATTCTCTGGGGGGGGGAAAACAGGAATGTTTCCACCCTGTCTGCTATATGTTCCAATTTATTCAGACTGTTTTATTTTTAGCTAAGTTCTCCTTAATCAACTGGGGAGAATAACTGCATTAAAGCTTTTTGCTGTAATAGAGAACCCATTTTATTCTAATTAACATTTTCAGCTTTTTTCTACTTAAATAATATGTATTAATTTTTCCTCCCTCAATATAGTGTTATTTTCCTAATACCTGTAATAAGATTGCAGGAATTTTACTCAAGTGGTGTCTATTATTAGCCTGTAAGGCATGTCATTGAGTGACGTCTAACGCAACATCCTGTGCAAGGGTTTTTTTATGGATACATTCTTTTTTTTTCAAAAGGTTTCGTTTTATTTCTAAACGTCCTTGTCCTTAACGACCCTAATGCTCACACATTGGTTTTTCTGACAAACAACACTTGGATCTTTTTTATTTAAGGTGAAAGGGACAGTGATAATATAGATTAGAATAATTAGAATAAGTTTCCCCCTTTCATACAGGAGGATTTCTCTGAGAACCGTGGCCAAATTTTATTACAATACAAAGTGAGAATGATACAATAACCAATTGTGTTATATGATGGGCAGAGATTGTACCTGAGTGGATTTTCCATGCATCTCTATCTTGCTACGAGAATGTAATCCTTAGCTCACTTTGTTTGAAATCATGGTCTCTATATAGGCAAATCGCAATATGTGTTCTTGGCCTAGTTCACTAGCCAGTGAACTTGTAAGGGGGCCTCCATCACTAGGTCCGCTACCAGGGCCCCTAAGCTAACCCACAAGCAAAGTTTTTAGTAGGGCACACTTGAAATGTGAATCAAAAGTCTTTATTAATCACAAACGCACAATGTTTTCAGGTGATCACTAGGTCCCCTTCATCACTCTGTGTCATTCTTACCTTTTCCCGATCCCCCCAATGGTCCTTCACCTGCGGTCGTCGCAGAGGCTTCAGTGTGCGGGACGTGTGCTTCGGGCGACTTCGGACATCTTCCGGCGTGCACGCACGTCAAGCGGACACGCGCGGGGTCGCGCGTCAGCGATGATGACGTCCACTTGGGGCTATTTAGGCTCCTCCTGGCAGCTTGCCTCTTGCTGCCGTCAGAGTTTGTTTCTCTGAACCTCTACTCCCTGTGAGCACTTCGTTCCTGGTATCCTGGTGTTTTCCTAACTCCTGCTTCCATCCTGCATATTACTCACAGCTCCTACCTCCATTACCTCCGGTCTGCATATCTACCACAGCTCCTGCCTCCGGTCTGTATATCTACCACCCTCTACCTCCAGTTACCGTCCGGTCTGCATATCTACCACAGCTCCTACTCCGTTCTGGATACACCACGCTCCACCTCCAGTTACCTCCAGCCTGCATATCTACACACTCCTCCATCCTGTCCTGCATATCTACCACAGCTCTACCTCCATTTACCTCGGTCGCATATTTACCACAGCTCCTACCTCCGTCTGCATATCTACCACAGCCTCCTACCTTGGTCTGCATACACCACAGCTACCTACCTCCAGTTTTAACCTCCGGTCTGCATATGCTAACCGCTTCTACCTCCGTCTTCTACTCTAACTCCACAGCTCCTACCTCCAGTTACCTCCACCCTGCATTTTACCACAGCTCCTACCTCCGGTCTGCATACTACCACAGCTCCGCCTCCAGTTACCCGGCTTCATATTTACCACAGCTCCTACCTCCATTCGGCGTATCTACCCCAGCTCCTACCTCCAGTTACTCCGGTCTGCATATCTACCACAGCTCCCTACCCGGTCCGTATATCTACCATACTCCTACCTCCCGGTTTACTCCGTCTCCACTCGTTGCCTCTCACATTGTGGATTGGTCTTTGTGCTCTTTGAGGAAGGTAAAACACCCCACTAAAGGGGAAAAATCCTTCCTGACTCCAAACGTCAATCGGAACGTTATCCCTGGATCAACCAGAAATCTATATGCATTAATATCAGTGATTCTCAATATTTTTTTAGTTTTAATGCAACTTCTCCAGGCCTTTTTTAAAGCTATTTAATGAATTGCCATTCCTCATCTGCTGGAAGACCATTCCACAGTTCACCGTTTCTCACTGTAAAGAACCTTCCTAACCTTAAGATTGAACCTTCTTTTTTCCCCTTATCTTACCTCATGCCATGGTTGAAGACCATATCCGTCATAATTTTGGACTCTGGAGGAGATCTCTTTTCTCTCACCGCATTTCGGCTGTCATGTTTTTGCCTCTTCACTGTGAGCAATGGCATTAATCAAGTTCATTCTGAAACGCTTTTACCCGATTTCTAGCAGAACTTTGCTATGGTGTTTGTAAAAAAGCTGCTAACAGCTACCACCACACCGCTTTACTGATTGGTCCAGTTGACATTACCTGGTGGGGGAAATTCCTTTTGGCCATGTCTAATCCTTGGTCAGAACTGACAAAGGTTTCTTAAGGATTAATAGAGGAGAATCTACAGAAGGGGCTTCATTCGGCCATTCCATGTCTTCCAGCAGGGGCTGTATATTTTTTTGCGTGAGAAGAAAGACGGCTCTCTCAAGACTTGGTAATTGAGTACCGAGCTCTCATAATGTCACGGTTAAGATAGATATCCTCTTCCATTATTCCCTGATTATTTTTCAAACGGTTGAAACGGCTAGGTTTTTCCAAGTTTGATCTTCTAGGACCTATAACTTGATCGAATAAAGGAAGGGGAATGTAGAGACGGCGTTTCCGCTCCAATCGGTCATTTTGAATATTTAGTCATGTCTTTCGGCTGTGCAACGCACCTGCCACATTCCCCAACATTTTGTCAATGACATTTCTGTGACTTGTAGATGACGTTCCTGGCCGTTTATCTGGATGATATACTGATGTTCTTCTAACCTAGAGGACATCGTATCCGGTTAGAAGGTTCTTTCTCGTCTTGAGAATTCATGGGCTCAACACCACATTGAACAATGTTGAGGTCGAAAAGCCTTCAATACCATCTTGGGGTTCATCATCCCATCACAAGGGCTAATTATGGATCCTCAAACGTTTTCCACTATTCAGATTGGCCCTATCCATCTACCCTGAAACAATTTTTTAAAAAATTCATTGGGGTGGCTTTGCTAACTTCTACCGTAGTATTCGTTAAAAAATGTTCTACTACATGATTCTGCCGGTTGACCCTTCTGCACTCAGAACTCATGTCCCATCTGTTGGCAATTCCGCTCAAACAGCTTTTGACGTCTGGAACATCTGCTTTTAAATCAGCCCTGGTCTTTTCATCCAGATCCACTGTTCCTTTTTACCTTAGAGGTTGATATGCAATCGGAGTGCTCTAAGCTATACTCTTCGCAACGTAACGGACCCAGGCCTTTACTACATCCAGTTTGCTAGGGTTCCAAGAAACTGTCCGATGCTGAAAGGATGACGATGTAGGAGACCGGAATGTAGTGGCCTAAAAGTGGCCTTTGAAGAGTGGCGGGATGTACTCGAGGTGCCATCATCCGAGTACCAGCGGCACGATCATAAGACCTAACTCTTATCGCAAATAGTAACAAGCCGTGTACCGGCCAGTGGAGAAAAGCATCACTGCTGGGAGCTTAAGGGCCTTGTTAGAGATAATTACACTGGCTGAATGAAATGTATTGTGCATATCAATAGACAGGTCTTGAAATGGTCTGAGTCTATTTTAGTCCCAGGATCAGTAATCTGTAATCAGTAATGTGTTGTTCTTATTAGTTGCTGGTATTTATTATTAAAATAAAAACCCAATCTCCCTCAAGGTTTTCTGTCTGTTAAAACAGTAATAACTATTTATTTACATATCTTAACACTTATATAATGCTCCATCTTATTTTAAGGATCCGTGGTATTCTAATTTTTACCCTCAGATTTATACGTTTGCTTCTTCTGAGATGAATTTAGTTGGTCTTTAGCCTTTTTAATGTGATAGAATGTGGAGCTTTGGAGACACATACAGCATATTGTATATATTTCTTTCCACTTTCATTTGTTGTGACAGAACAAATGTGATTAGGGGGAAATAGCACTGACATTTATTTCAGGAGATAATAGTGTGGTTCAGTAATTCAGAAGACATAAAGATGTTTAGTCTGTGAGCCGGTTGTTGTTGAACTGCAAGTTTCAAAATCCTTAATAGCAAATTTCATTGACTGCTTTTGTAAAAGATAAGTGCCAGCTGTCATTTCAATAAAATAAAACATAATAGACCCTGTATTTAGATTTGTCTCACAGGTTAAATGTTGGAAAACAAAGTCAAAGCCAGTTTTATTGTCCCTTGTCTGTAAATATCTCTGTATGCAGATGCTCCTGTACATTTAATTGTTGAACCAATATGTACCCACAATTTTACTGTTAAAATACATCTGTCGAGAGATACAGATAGAAAGGGTCCTTGTATTTTGTCTGTGAGTGCAACGCTTACTACATTAAAAGGCTCAAAAAGAGCACCACTGTGTGGTTGTTCTATCAAACTCTACTAACATAACACTGATGATAAATCTAGTTAAGTGATACTATGCACAGATTCTAACATTAACCTCCCTGGTCTGCCATACAAAAGGGACATGTACTTTATTAGAGTACCGTATATACTCGAGTATAAGTCGAGGTTTTCAGGCTGTGAAAACAGCCTGAAAACTGAACCTCGACTTATACTCGAGTCAGTCACTTACTGGTGGAGGAATCCGGCTGCCGCGTCCACTGATGGTCGCATCCACTGACGTCACGACTCGGCGCCGGGAAATTAGACCGGTAGTGTACTGTAGTAGTGTAGTGTACTGTAGTGGCAGGGTGAGAAGATGGGTGCAGGGAGTAGTGTAGTGTACTTGTGTAGTGTAGTGTAGTTTATGGCCAGGGTGAGAGAAGATGGTGCAGGGAGTAGTGTAGTGTACTTGTAGTAGTGTAGTGTAGTGGTCAGGGTGAGACAGATGGTGCAGGAGTAGTGTAGTGTAGTGTAGTGGCAGGTGAGAAGATGGGTGCAGGGAGTAGTGTAGTGTTACTGTAGTAGGTAGTGTATGGCAGGGTGATAAGATGGGTGAGGGATGTGTAGGTACTGTAGTATGTAGTTAGTGCAGGTGAGAAGATGGGTGCAGGGAAATAGGTTCTATTCCTGGGCTGGAGGGGAGACTCTACCCAGACTTATACTCGAGTCAATTGGTTTTACTCATTTTTGAGGTAAAAATGGGTACCTCGACTCAACTTATACTCGAGTATACGGTATACGCCCCCTCTGGTTGGCCCAGAGCCATCATCAGTGTAGTGCAGGCCTCTGGTTTTGCAGTGTGAAGCGCCTATGGACAGACGTCACTAACACATCAAATGAGATAGGGAGAGAACAGGCTTCAAAACTCCCCTCTAAGCGATATGCAAATAAGGAACAAAGACTTCTGGGAATTTACCACATTTCCATGGAAGCTCTATGGAAAGCTATGTCTTTAAAAAGACTTCTACGGCATTCCAAAAACTAAATGCAAAACCAGAGCACCAACTACAGACCAGTTTTGGCTTTATTGAGCCATCATCAGTGTAGTGCAGGCCTCTGGTTTTGCAGTGTGAAGCTGAAGCTTCTATGGACAACGTCACTAACACATCAAATAAGATAGGCGAGAGAACAGCTTTCAAACTCCTCTTGTTATTAGGTATTTTCAAAAAATGAAATCCATTATATTCCTTACCATCACAAATTAATTTATTATTGCTGTCTCTAACCTTTCATTTAATCCACCGGGTTTATGGCTGTCAAAGAAGTATATCCAATAAGCTTCCCTATTATTACTAAAGGGACTGTCCACCCCCTCTTTCCAAAACTAATATAATGTAGATACCCCCAAAACCTTAACTTCGTTTTAGTCAAAATTTAGAAATCAGCTCCCACACAGAGATATTATACTTACATTCCTCCTCGCTCCACCCTCTGCGGCTCTGCACTTCCGTGTAAGGCATCAGTGTCGGCTATGACTGTGACGTCACAAGCCAATCACTGACTGCCATTCCCAGAGCAGTCTCCACTGCGCGCTGCTCAAGAACACAAAAGGAACAGAGCAGCCACAGTGGGAGAACTGGGAGAAAACCCGGAAGCGGCGTGGAGCGAGGAGCTTGTGAGTATAATATCTCTGTGTAGGAGCTGATTTCTAATTTTGACTAAAACGAGTAAAGGTTTGGGGGGTTATCTACTTATATCAGTTTTTGGAAAGAGATGGACATTCCCTTTTAAGGGCCCCGTCTGTAAGACCATACAATCCTCTGCACCAGGTTTGGAGAATATAGACGGGCAGTCATAATAAAGAATTATTACTCAGTGCCAGTCCATTAGAAGATCGCCATGAGAGTAACCTTCAAGGTACTCAGGTAATTATAATAGGAAAATATTTACTCAAAATAATACTGATATATCAATAGGGACCTAAATAATAGGAAGCCTATTGGATATACTTCTTACATATAACAAAAAGTCAAAACACGTGCACTCAAGGTTTTGATTCAAAAACCAAAAACCTTTAATTAACACCTACGGGCTTCAGTTTACACAGGCCATCATCAGGGTGACAAGATGGCTTGTATGAATTATTTAAAAACGTGTGTGATGTAGCATTTTTATGTTGTGTTAAATAAAGTTAATTTTAACCTAATCACAAGTCCTGTGAGTGCGTTGGTTTTTTCAGTTTTTATATATTAATAATATATATAACAAATATCGGTTGTTAGTCAGCCTCACGTAACCAAAAAAAACAGTTTCCTGGGAGTCTTGGAGCACTCTCAGGACTAAAACTTGAACAAAATTTAATATAGAAAGATTAACACGTTTAAGCCGCATATTCGTATATATATATTTATATATATATAGTATATATATATATAGAAAGAGACTGCACTCACGCCTAGTATACACACTGCCAGGGTGCTCCCAACAGATCGAATCATATAGTAGAAAATAATAGATCAGGGCACTCCTTGGTCTTACACAAAAACAGGTGGGTTTTATTGCCACATCACATCAACATGGCAACGTTTCGGCCCCGGTCTTGGACCTTTATCAAGCCTACTTGGCTGATAACGGTCCAAGACCAGGGACCGAAACGTTGCATGTTGATGTGATATGAATAACCCACCAATATATACAATTAACTCAATGGGCGCACTCCACTCGTCCTCACTGCCCTGGTGCTGCTTATAGAAAATCACGTATATGTGTAGAGAAAGCGCACCCTGGGGACTTAATAAACATAAAAAATCTTTATTTATCCATGTAAAACACGCTGCTCACGCATTTCGACATCTTGTGACCGTCATCAGCATGTTAAAATACAAAACATCACTTCCTTAAAACATACCGTGCCCTCCCTGCCCCTCCCATCACCACTCCCCCCCTGTATAACACCCAGACTGACATACACAATAGGAGGAGAGAGGCTAGATGGATCAGAACCTTGGACACATTGGCCCCTAAGGCCTCAACGAACAATTGTTCTCATGTTTTCTGTAGGTTCAGCTCCTGTGTAATAGACCGTAAATAAGTTAAAAGAAAGAACATAGGGGGGTCCCTTTTTCGATGACCTGCCTAACTAAACCGAATAATCTTTGAGGCTGCTCTCTCAAGATAGGAGATTATCATATGTATATTGGTTTAGCTGATCATTGGGAGGGTTTTTCACTAGGTTTTCCTATTGTGTATGTCGTCTAGGGTTATATTACAGGGGAGTGGTGGATGGGAGGGGGCAGGGAGGCACGGTATGTTTAAGGAAGTGATGTTTTGTATTTACATGCCTGATGATGGTCCCAAGATGGCCGAAGCGCGTACAGCGTGTTTTTAACATGTATAAATATTTATATAATATATATATATATATATATATACACTAAGCGTTGGTGCACAGTGTGGAAATTATGTGTGTGTTTGCTAGGTAATTATTTTTATTGAAAGCTCTGGGTCATGCTCTCAGTGATACCAACAAAAAGTTGCACAAACATGCATTGATTCGGATCTGTCTGCCTCTCCTTATGCATATACTGTTGCTTTCCACTCCCAGCAAGTATCCAGGGGGAACTCAAATGGATAAGCCAGCAATCCTGCCACAATGTGCAATTCTACTAAACAGCCACCATAGTACACCTGATATCCTTTTACAGGATCCAGAATAACATGCTAGGTCTACACTTATAAAGCCATTTTTACTTACTTACAGACATTAAAAGCCCATGCTTTAGCATTGGCCTACTAAAGGGGTTGAACATGCACATGTTTTGAAAACTACAAGTTTCTTCTTGTATGTCTTGGGATGTTTCTACCACTCCCAGCAATTCCCTGCTGTACAGAATGCTGGAAATTTATTTTTCATACATCCGAAAAGCCCCTTTTACTAACTTACAGAGACTTAAAAGCCCATGCTTAGCGATCCTACTACAAAAGGGTTTGAATATGCACATTTTGAAACTACAACCCCCAGCATTCTCTGTTAGCCGTAGGCTTTTTATCTCGCATTTGCTAATGCATGTATTAAATGCAATTTCAGTGTAATGATAGGGTGTTTAAACGTTCACATGTTTTTAAAACTTCGCTCACCGCTTCACGGCGCCACAGAATTCTGGAAATGTTTTTTTCATACATCCGGAATAAGCTTGTATTGACTTACAGACATTAAAAGCCGCAGGCTTTATGATCCCTATCCAAGGTTTGAACTACAAGTGATCATCTTACGCCATTTTACTTCCTATATTCCATAGCAATTACACTATTTGTTTAGATATAAACCAAATATCCGATAACCATGACCTGGAGAATGAGAACCTTCACCAGCGTCACAAGTTTCTAAAACTAAAAAATATGAGAATTACTGGTATTTAATGGCTATAATCTGGTGATCCATGGACTTTCCCGATTGTTTCCGTTTGGAGTCATGAGGAATTTTCTTCCCCCTTTTTAGGCTTGGGATTTTTGCCTTCTCTGTGATCAACTGTTAGGTAGGTTTAAAAAAAAAAGGTTGGACTTGATGGACTTATGTCTTTATTCAACCTTACTTACTATGTTTACTATGGGTTTAGTAAAGGAGTATTCAGTGTTCTTCATGCAGTAGAGTCACACATCCAACCCCCGATCCGACAGCTATAATTCAAGAATTCATGGAATAAACCTGCAGGTCTGAGATTTCGACCCGGCATCCCACTTTTGGTCCCAGCTGCAGCAGCCAAGTTAGGTGGGGTGAGGTGGGAACCTGTCACATGTTTAACAAAGGAAGTGACATCTTTCAGCTTCATTCTTACTAACATGCCTACTACCTACGCAACTTTTTTTTGATTCGGCTAAACTTCTATCACTTAATATTAAAGGGACTAAAAGTCTCCAAAAACTTTCCCCAATAGACAGGCACATTCACAACATCACACACTGTGTCTTAACTATACCTTTGCTGTGGCCATTTGGGTGATTTATGAAAATAACCTGTTTGAGTACCTATGGGTCCGTCCCACCCACCACCTTAGCGGGGTCAACCCCCAGCAAGTGCTGCGTTAAGGCAGCATGGCTCTGTAGACTCAACAGATCAAACAAGGAAGTTGCAGCCTTGCTTCTAGAAAGCTGACAGCCAATCACTTATAGCACAGAGATCCCCACCCTCCCCTGACACAAACTGGGATTTCGTTTTTTTTGTTTTTCAAACCACATTCAAATGCTCCTGTCGTAAAATGATAATCCTTACTTTGCAATACAAAAATAACCAGTAATCTTGGCAGTATCTTCAAGATAGCATGGATGTAGAAACAAATACACACCATTTCAGCCAAAATAAAGTCTGGGAAATATAACCTGCAACTTGTGCATTTCTAACTATTCCTTGCTAAAAGCAAGAGTCTCTTACATCGAGGCCGGAGAAGCCAACAGAATACATGTACATGTAAGAATATTGTACTACAACATATAGGAAACAGAAAATAAATATTTGTTTTGAGGATCAAACTCGTGACCTTCTAACGTGTAAGATCTAAACCTGCATCTTACAGTTGAGCCTCACTGAATAAGCTGAGAGCCCTCATACAATTTATAAGCTTTAGTTTTTGCACTGGAATATTAATAGAACAGAAAAAAGGTACATCTGGGAGATGAACTTGTGACTTCTGAACTGTCTATGTCTTATAGCTGGTGTCTACAAGGTGAGCCCCACTGAATAGTGAACACCTGCTACAAATTAGAAGCTTTATCTTTTGCTTAGAAATAAGAACAAAATGCATGATAAGTGAGTATTGAACTGTTGACCCCGTCCGAAACGTGTATTTCTTAAAGGCTATGCCACCCGAAATTCATTTTTGATATATTGGTCCCCCACAGTCCCCCAGCCAACCGCATCAAATTTTTTTTTCAGAAAGCCCCCAACCTTACTTACCTTTCCCCTCGATCCTCCACCGGCACTGGCCGCCTCGCTGCTTGCGAGAATGCAGCAGAGGGGGCGGGCAGGCATCGCTCTGTATTGGCTGAAGCGGCAAGCCAATCACGGAACGGCTGCCGGTCATCCGTCAGTGCAGGGAGTGAAAGCGGAGAGTAAGTAGAGTTTTGGGGAGCTTTTTAAAAAAAAAAAAAAAACATGGCGGTTTGGGGCTGGGGGACATGGGGGACACAATATTAAGGATTTTGGAGCTAGGGTGAGGGATAGTAAGGAACGTGGAAGGGAAGGGAAGGGGGGAGGAGGAGGGGGGAGAAGGGCCTGCAGACGCTGGGCTGGAATCTCCGGGGAGGCCAGGTACAGGCGTGTCCTATATTGGACCTGCTACGCTCCTGGTGGCAGTTTTTTGGAACTTTGGGGGGGACACAGAGAACAAGATGGAGTTGGGGATGTAGGTAAGAATTAAACAAAAAAAAGCACCTAAATTGGGGCCAGTAGTGGGGGCTTATAGTTTTGGGGTGGACATGCCCTGTTACAACCCATGCCTTAACCGTACGGCCAACACTGAACCTAGCAGTCTAGCTACATTTGTGAACTTTAATCTTTGTTAGGGAAATGAATAATTTAAAAAATGGAAATGCTGGAATCCCTGATCTAAGACTTTGAAAGCTGCTTGTTGCCCTGCAGTTTATTTTCCAGCAACTCACACTGACTGGTTAATAACTCAGGTAACAACAGCTTTCAAGTCTTATCAGGATTCCATATTGGTGTGGAGATACTGTATTGAAAATTTGTGCATAGAGACGTTAATACTGGGGTGCAGGGGCGTGGCTATTTGATGACTTTCAAGCTGTGGGTTGTACTAGCAACAACATGGAGCACTCTTATTATAAAATCTATTTTCTTCACATATACCAAATGCCACATACCAGAGAAGAATATTACAATGTAAGGTGTTCTGGGGGATAAAAACTTCACATTTAGGTTGTAAAAATTTAGTTTAGTCCCTTTAAGCACGCCCTTCGATACAACACTAAAAGGTAAGTGATAAATATTTTCCCTATGTCAGCTTATATGCCTCCATTTAAAACTTCAGGGTGTGGCTTCACACTCCATTTTGAAGATTCCATTTATACAACAGGAGGTGGGGACTAATGCACTTTATTTATTTTCTATATTTGCCTTTTTACATTTCTATACCCTTAATGTCATTACTACTATTTGGTTAATATTGATATAACTATTTATTTATTTATTGCTTACAACAACCACATAAACCCTGTCCCTATTTTTAACTCTTACCCCCCCACCAACATAGTACCCTTCCGCAGACACCCAATGTATTCCCCATGAATTTATAAATTTATATATGATAATATATAAGGGATATGTTCCCAATGATCATGCCTCTGTGTATAAATTATATAGTATATTGTTAATACTTGTTTTTTATAGAGAATGTTATGAAAATGTTCTTTTTCCCATGGAATGCTGGGATTAACACAGTGAGGCATCTTATAGACACCACATGAGAAGAGCGCCTTTTGTATTCCTGATAATATTGGGGGTTTCAACATAGGTATAAGGGAGTTGAGCACCGTTCAATTTCTTCATTGTGTAACAGTCGAAAATGTATGTTTGTAGAGCACCACTTGTGTATACATCACTGGGCATACTATAAATACAGACAAAGGGATAAGACACACTTCCAATAATGTAATATATGCACAGTAATTGCGTTTGATCTGTGCATCCTGAAATTGGGTGTCGTTTTATGTATTACTTTTTTGAAGCTCATTGGGTAATTGGTGTCCTCAGTCATTGATATTTGGACCACTGCATGACATATACACACAAAATAAATATTTTTGTCAAGTGGGTTTTATAGGGAATTCTTGACTTAATGACATTTCTTTTTTCGTTTTTGACTAATTTTATATCTCCTGTTTTTTTTGGGTTTTTTTTTTTAATGTTAAATATAACATTTATGGCTCAAGGGGCCTTTGATTGTAAAAAATAAATGTTAAGATATACAGTGTCATGATTTCCATTCATTAGCCTGGTCCTATTCTTTCTTTTTCTCTTCCTGTGGGCACTTGGTCCCTGTGCAGCTTCATAAATATATTTCTTTATTTCTGTTCATCCTTTGTAGAGATGTTACACAGGATGTTGCAAACTCAGGAAATAGATAAGCTATTAGTTAAGCTTGAATTATAAATCTTTTTGTACAGACCTCCTGCTATCATCTAAACATTGTAGCAGCATTGCATTGCTGTACAAGGAGAGTGTGAGTGCAACTTTTTAAAACAACTGTTCAAAATAACAATGACAGGAGTTGTTTTCAGTGTATCCAAATAAACATACAGATTTGTAGCTCTTGAATACTTAAAGGGACTGTCCACCCCCCTTTGAAAACATGAATATGTGGTAGATTAGCCCCAAAACCTAGACAATTGTTTAAATCTCAAGCTGTAATTCGGCTCCCACACAAGATATTATACTACATGCTCCTTTTTTTCAGGACCTGGTTGCTAGTGTTATACAGGAAAGTTCAGTGGAGAAAATATCATGATTTTTTAAATTCTTAGTTTTAATGTGCATCACCTGTTATTCACATATTCTTCTCTTTAAAATCATTGAATTTATAACCTACTTGCTATTCCCTGCTGTTTGATATTAAGTGATCGGGACATTACATTTCCGTACCGGTCCCTTCCTTTTCTTTCAAATCACTCCTTGAATGTTTCTAACAGTAATGTTCTACTGAATTGGCTGTTTGGATGGGTCAAACATGATTTTTGATTATTGGATGGTCAAATCATTCCCAGATCTCTAAGGAGCAATGGAGATTTAATGTGGTTCGAATCGAATCTGAGGGTTTCAAAGTCCTGACAAAACGTTCGGAACTCCCGAATTTCACGGAACCCGGATTTTTTCAAATTGAAAGTAGACAATTATCAAAAATCAAAAGTAGACGATTATCGAAAATCAAAAGTAAGATGATTGTCGAAGATCTAAACTCAAACTTTCCGAAAATTGGGTAATTCGAAAAAGAACGAAACGTCAACAGTTTCGAACATCTTAACTTGACAACTAATAAACCAACAGGCACTGGTCAGGGCAGACCATAACGGTCCTCTATTTAGTGGTCCTGCAGACAAGTCCGTATTTTGGAAGCTTATGTATTTGCAGACAATCTTGACTGGGCAAGTTAAGGTCATTAAGATAGAAAAATACTGCAAGTATATGTATTTGCACTGAATTTCCCCTTTTACTGAGTTAGAAATTGGCAATATTTTGCACTTCTAGGCCTTTTCTGGGGTATGTGAGGAGTTTACCTTAAACAAAACCCCTATGCCTTTCCAATTGGCCATAGATGACTCTCTGGTAGCCCATTTGCTTGGACTTAACCGTGAAGCTGCACCATTCTCCAACTGGGGCGCACTTTTGGTCATCTTTAAGACAAATTATTCTTTGCATGTGAGAACATAAATTATTTGTAAAATATTCAGAAGAAATTGGAAATTAGCAAAGATAATGAAACTGGCGAGTTTCGTTCTGCATCATTTTTGCCGTATTACAAATCAGAATAACCGATTGGAACATCAGTTTTACGTTTTCAGTTGTGTAAACAATCTTCAGCTTTAAAGTTTCTGAAATTCTGTCCAAATCGAAACCGAATCCATCTCTAGTGACTCTAAATCAGCCCTGAATACTAATTATAAATGCTTGGTGTGAAAAATCAATTGTACTTGTTAAAATGATGCTGAAAACACTAAAGACTAGTATTTGCATAGAGATATGTAGAATACATTGGAATCTAATGCAAATTTAAAGTAGATGGTGGCACTAGTGGGATAAAGTTAAAACTTCCTATGCCACAAGCCCCTTTTGGCTAAATGTAAGTTTTATACCTAGGAAGTTAATCAGGGAAAGGGAATTTGCATCAAATCAAGCCAAGGAAAAAATAAACCGTTAATATTTATCTGTGCACAAATATTTTACAAAGGCCTAGTCATTCTACTATTATAGAAAAGTTGCAACACACACATTTCCCACCATCCTCTCCTTTTCTCAAAAGACCTGTATGGCCATATTGCTATATGAAGCAGGTCAGCTATAGCAATAATAAGAGTGTGTATCCAGAAGGAATCTGAACACCATATTGTCATATACAGTAAGCGAAGTATGTGTAGGAGGCCGAGGTAATTATAATAATAAAGTATAAATAATAATAATATCAGTTTTGACAATCTGTGGTAGAAAAGGAATATTAAAAAATAAAAATATGGTAATATACTAATAATAGATTACACATGGTGTAGTAGTTCCCAGCATGGGGTATGAATATTTGTGCATAATAGATCCTGCCAAAACATCTGATTTGCCTTCTTTGCAAAACCTTAGCTACAATACTGTCACAAACCCTGCTCTCCTTCCAGCGCCAGGTCTAGGATAGCTTGGCACAATCTTGGTAGACATCGTGATATAAGGCGAAAAGAGCGATCACGCGAAAATTCCAAGCCGGCATCTCCCGGTTCTAGCACTGATTGTAGTACACCTAGCTCCTGATGTGCTGCTCTTAAACTCAGTATCTAGTGGTCCACCTAGTCATGCATCCTGTTACTCCTCCCCTTGCCTTATCCATCTTCTCATCTTGTCTGTACCCAGCTTTCTCATCTTGCCGTGTATCCAGTATCCATCGATCACCTAGTATCCAGCTAACTTACCCTTGCCTGTATCTAGTATCCAGCTACTTACCGAATTAGTATCCATCTACTTACCTTACTGTATCCAGTTACCTCACCTGCCAGTATCCTGCTACTCACCTTGCGTGTAGCCGCTACTCTCCTTTCCAGTAATCCAGTACCCCGCTACTTGCCAGTATCCAGTGACTCCCCTTTCCTGTATTTTATTATCCCGTATCCTTGCTATTTACCCTTGCCTGCATCTAACTACTTACCTTCCAACATCGGTATCCAGTCTATCTACCTTCTTCCTGCTGGCTACTTGTTGGACTTTTAAACCTCCTCATAAGCATGCTTTGTGGCATACTTGTAGTACCCCTCATCTGCGGCCCATTGATTACAGTAAACTCAGCCATTGCAGCGCCTGACGGGGCCATTGGAGTTTTGTGTAAAACTCTACCAGCTTTTCTAAATGCTGATGGGTTCAAACACCACCAAGGGCAGTTGGCTCAATCATGCACTATCTTGCTGCCAGACTTAACCCTGTGGGCTCCTGCGCTATTCCAATGCCACCATTTGCACCTTGTCCTGCCATTCCCTCTTCAACAAGAAACCTTGCATACCACCCACCTTCCCTTTTGGATGGGTGTCACCAAGAATCGGGGATTTCATAAATCACTTCAATGCCATATACAATTTTAAACTGCAGCCATCACATTTTTCATCCGACTGGTCAAGGTTGGTTACTTATTGCCTGCGTCAGGGCAAACTGCTCTTGCCTTAGCATCCACTCCATGGGAAAGAAATGGTCTGTAGTCAACAATATTACCATTTTTTTGGACGTTTCAAAAGTTCTCGACGCACCAGGTGAACTAAGCCATGCCTTGTTTTGGTTGATGCAACTCTGTCAAGGGTCTTGGCTCTGTGGGATAAGTACAAACCCTCAATTTTGTACCCTACAGTGAAGATTTCCTGGATTAATAAAGCATTACAGCAGCCGTTTGGCAGGGACTCTGACTGCTTTAAGGATGATTTAAGTAATCTAGAAGAGCTACCCATCCAGTTGGAAGAGATGATCTCCCTCTTAATCCATATAGCTACACATTTCCGAGAAAGACAAGCAGAAGGTCACCAACAGCTTGTTTTCAGCTTTCTAAGACTTCATCCTGTTCTGTCTGTGATCCACCCCACCATTTATTCCTCTCAAGAAGAACCTATGCAAACTTGGCGGCACCCATCTTTCCCCTGAAGAAAAGTCACGAAGACATACTAAAGGATTTTGTCCTTTATTTGTGCCGGACCAGGGCACTTTGCAAAAAAATTCCATGAAGTTGGGAAACGCCATGAACCATGAAACAAAAGAGAAGCTCCTTCGAGGTAAATTCCAATTCTCCGTTCCAGATAAAAACCGCTAAAACTTTTCCTTCTGCAGCTACTTTTTATTCTACCAATGTCCTTTGTAGATTCCGTGTGCATCCCACCCCAACCCGCAGGGTATTTATTGCCCCTACATTTGCATCACAACTGGTCTTCCCTTTTTCACCTGCATAAACTTCTTTGGGTACTGGCTATTGACAAACAAACCCTTGGCTCAAAATTCATCTCCAAGTCCTCTTGTGAAGGTCTTATTTCATGTGGCATTATTCCTCATCAAAGAAAATGTATTGTTTTCAGGTGATCCAACTCTCCTTGGACTTCCATGGCTCCAGGTACACATCCTGTAATTGACTGGTCAAACAATGAACTTTTTTCCAAAGCCTCCCTAACCTCCCTATTCATTGTTCCTCCATAGATTGTGAAATCAAATCTGTGGAAATAATTCCTGAATGCTATGCATCAAGTTTCCTGATGTCTTTTGAAAGAACAGGCCGAGAAATTACCACCACACTGGTTTTTCTATGATTGTCCCCACTTCTCTCTGGTACCATGTGCCTCCTTGGGAATGCACATACCCTCTAGCCCCTCTGAAACTAAAGCACGCAAGAAACTTAAGTAGCATTTGGCCTCGGGGATTCATTAACCATTCACTTCCCACCTAAGCAGGGTTTTTTTGTAGAAAAGTTTACGTCCTGCATCAAATACAGGGGGCTGAATGATCACTACGAAAAAACAAAAACGTTGCCCTCTTACTCTCATCTCAGAACTTTTTGATCAGATCAAAGAAAAGATTTTTTTACCCAAACTAGACGTGCGATGGGCATACAAACTAATCCGCATACGCAAGTTTGACGAGTGAAAACTGCCCCTTTAGACACTCCTGAATGTTCATTACAAATATCTTGTGATGCCCTTTGACCTTTGTAAGCTCCAGCTGTTTAATAGAGTTTGTGCATTACATATTCCAAGATCTGTTATTTATCACAGGTGGGGTTGTAATCTTGAAGGACGTCTTGAATTTACTCACAGGATTTAACCCTCACATCTCCTCATGGCAACAAGTTTTATTATGATTAATAGAACATAAACTAATATGCCAAGCGTGAAAAATGTCTTTTCTCCCAAGTAACTTTCTTGGCTAGATTGTTTCTGCCCAGTTTCCAGATGGATCCTACTAAGTTTTCGAAAACTGGTCCTCTTCCTACCAGTACCAAGGCTATCAAAGGTTCATCGGCTTTGCTAACCATTTAGACAATTTATCAAGATTTCTTTTTAATAATTTCCTCCAATTCGAGCCTCATCAGGAAGGGGGTTAGGCCTAATTCCGTTGGTCTTCAGCAGCTCTTGTAGCATTTTAAACAACTCAAGGAAGCCTTTCCCCTCTGCGCCAATCTAGTTCATCTGTTCCACAAGCCTTCCTTTGACATTAAGTCGACACCTCTGCACTTGTCCTTACACAAAGACACAGCATTAAACTGTTTTCTAAAAAACATTCCTACCCAATGAGCGGAATTATGATGTCTGGAAGTGGGGTACTTCTCTAAAGAGTGGTGCCACTTATTAAAGCACTCCTTTACCCATTACATCTTTAGCGTATCACTAAAAATATTGAATTACATTCAAACTCTCATACGGTTAATCCTCGCCAGGGCCCAGGCATAAACAAACTTTTTTCAGGAACAGTCTCACATGTCAATCTGTCTCCCCCGCCGTCGGTGGTACAACACTACCTCCCTTTGTGGACTTCTCTCTGACCTTGTCAGTTGCATTTCGGGAATACTATTCTTGTGACAACTTATTGTTCCAGAAGGGATGGCCATCCCTGGTAGGATTAAAACTTTGATCTTCTTGCTCGTTCTCAGTCTGATGGCCAACCACGAGAAAGGATGTTAAAGAATGTTTTTTTTGTCACCCCTTTTCTAAATTTTTGTAGGGCTCCCCCAATCTTTACTTACTTCCCTCTCTCCTCTGCCTTAAACTCGGCATGAAACTGCAACAGGGGGCTGGATCGGCACCGCGCGTCCGGTAATTGGCTTAGAGGCAGCCCTTCCACAGGACGCGGCTGCCGCAGTTAGAACCCCCGAGGAGAGAGGGAAGTAAGTAAGTCGGGGGACTTTCTGAACATATAATAATCGTTTGATGCTGGGGGAGAAGTCCTTAGCACTTAATATGAAAAGGGATTTACCTAGGGGGAGTGAGATGAAAACTGAGGGAGAGGGAGGGAGGGATGCTACATGGAGAACTATTTGCGCGTGCTGTATGTAGGATTTTTATGCACTACACAGTGGGGCCAGTAAGTGGGGGAAATTATAGTTTTTGGGATGGACATGCCCTTTAATCATGTTCTTGCTGTTCTCATCTAAGTCTCCTAGAACAATGCCCTGTGGTCTACTTTAATCCCTGTCCTTCGTCCTGACCTTTGACCCTTTGCGTGGATTTTATTTATCTGCTCCCCCTTCCAGAAGAACACAGGTATTGGGTCTGTGCAAAATGGCCCATTTGATCCGTCTTCCTAAACTACCATCTTTTGTTGAACTAGCTCAGTTGATTATTTTCCATATTTGGGGCTTTCATGGACTTCCTTCTGAAATAATATCTGACAGGGAAATTAAGTTTTTTCTAAAAGCATGTTACTCAATGGGATTAAATTACAATATTCTCTGCTTATCACTGCAGTCCAATGGGGCAACGGGGGGGGGGGGGGGGGGGGGGGGGGGGGGGGGGGGGGGGGAGGGGGGGGGGGGGGGGGGGGGGGGGGGGGGGGGGGGGGGGGGGGGGGGGGGGGGGGGGGGGGGGGGGGGGGGGGGGGGGGGGGGGGGGGGGGGGGGGGGGGGGGGGGGCTGAATGCACTAATCAGTCTCATATGATTGGTCAGACGCTCTGTCTGCAAGTTTCCCCATAACAATATCTCCCTTCTCTCCTTTTCTGTGTGTTTTTCCAGAGCTACTCCAAGATTTTTCCTTCAGTTTTCTTTAACACAAGTTCCTGCTGCAATGACTCAGCTCCTAGGTATGGGTATTCTACTGAAGTCTGCCTTTTACAAAAGCTGCAGCTGAAAGGAGATTAGGGAACTTCATCTACTATGTTTGGAGATAAGGCGTTACCTCTTTTTGCCCATATTAATATACATTTCCATTCTAAAGTTTAGACCCAAGTTCATTGGGCCTTTCCCTATTCTGGAATTGGTGGGCTATGCTGCTTGTTCGTGTCCCAACATCCTTCCAATTTGCGAAAAATTTTTTTTCAAATTTTTTTTTATTTTTTTAAAAAAAAAAGATTCTAATCATTTCCACTCTGCTTCGCCTCCTGCCCCAATTTCTGTTGTGGTCACACAGATTTGAGGTTGAGAAGGTTTTTTGCACTCTATATTCTTAGAAGATCTGTCCTGTATCTGGTCCATTGGACTGCACGCTCCTCATTTGGTCAAGACTTTCACGTAGAGGAGTTTTCCCTGTAGATAGGGGGGACGGTCACAACGTACCTCTGCCCAGCCAGCACCACTCAGGAATATAGCGGGGCCTTCCGGTATAGGCGACGTCATGACGCAAATATTCAAAAAAAAAACGGCTTCCAGCCACTTGATTGTAGTCTTGCTACCTCTTGAACTCAGTTATCTAGTGTCCAGCTACATACCTACCGGCAATCCTGTTACTCACCTTTGCAAGTAGCCAGCTACTCACACCTTGCCTGTGTCTAGTATCCAGCTAATCACACTTGAATGCTATCCAGCTACTCCCTTACCTGTCATCCAGCTACTTACCTCACCTGTATTTAGTATCAGTTACTCACCTTGGCCAGTATCCCCTACTCACCTTGCCTGGTATCGACTACTCTACTACTCACTCTTGCCTGTATCTAGCTACTCACCTTGCCTGTATCCAGCTCACTCACCTTGCCTGTATCCAGTATCAGCTACTCACTTTGCCTGTACTCCAGCTACTCACCTTTGCCTTATCCAGCTACGCACCTTGGCTGTATCCATATCCATCTACTAACCTCAACTTGCTTTACAGCTACTCACCTGCCTGTAATCCATTACCAGCTACTCCCTGCCTTGCCTGTTATCCATATCCAGCTACTCACCTTGCCTGTATCCATATCCATCTACTCAACTCACCTTGCTGTATCCTATCCCGCACTAACCATCACTTACTTGTATCCAGTATCCAGCTACTACCTTAACTTGCCTTGTATTCAAATATCCCAGCTACTAACCGTAAAGTATCTCCACTCTATTTTCAATTTCCACATTTTGGGATCCATTTTCTATGAAGAACGGGAGGTAAAGGAGCGTGCCTACCTTCCGGGGCAGATCTGTAGATCTGCCCACAACCCCATGGAGTGCACTCTGTAGATCTGCACCCACCACCATGGCGTGCACTCTGTAGATCTGCCCCCACACCCATGGAGTGCGCTCTGTAGATCTGCCCCCACCCCCATGGGGTTCGCTCTGTAGATCTGCCCCCACCCCCACAATCTTTGCTCTGTAGATCTACCCCCCACTCCCACGGAGTTCGCTCTGTAGATCTGCCCCCACCCCATGGAGTTCGCTCTGTAGATCTGCCCCCACCCCCATGGAGTGCGCTCTGTAGATCTGCCCCCACCCCCACAATGTTTTCTCTGTAGATCTGCCCCCCACTCCCACGGAGTCTTAAAAGTAGATACTTTATAACAAAAGTTGGAGTTAAAATCCCGCAAAAAAAAAAAACTCAGCGCAAAAGCGATATAAAATCGAGAGCATCAGATGCGCGGGTGATTTTTGCGTAACCCGCGCACCCTACACTAATATGGAGCTAAAGATGCGCTAACCGGTAGCAACTTTAAATCCATTCTGGGATTTACCCACATTCACAAAACTCGATCTACAGAGCGCACTCCATGGGGTTGTGGGCAGATCTACAGATCTGCCCCCACCCCCATGGAGTGCACTCTGTAGATCTGCACCCACCACCATGGCGTGCACTCTGTAGATCTGCCCCACACCCTGGAGTGCGCTCTGTAGATCTGCCCCCACCCCATGAGGTGCGCTCTGTAGATCTGCTTCCACCCCCATGGAGTGCGCTCTGTAGATCTACCCCCCACCCCCATGGAGTTCGCTCTGTAGATCTGCCCCCACCCCCACAATCTTTGCTCTGTAGATCTACCCCCCACTCCCACGGAGTTCGCTCTGTAGATCTGCCCCCACCCCATGGAGTTCGCTCTGTAGATCTGCCCCCACCCCCATGGAGTGCGCTCTGTAGATCTACCCCACCCACATGGAGTTCGCTCTGTAGTTCTATCCCCACTCCCACGGAGTTTGCTCTGTAGATCTGCCCCCCCCATGGACTTCGCTCTGTAGATCTGCTTCTACCCCCATGGAGTGCACTTTGTAGATCTGCTTCCACCCCCTGGAGTGCGCTCTGTAGATCTGCCCCCACCCCCATGGAGTTCGCTCTGTATATCTTCCCCCACCCCCATGGAGTTTGCTCTGTAGACCTGCCCCCACCCATGGAGTGCGCTCTGTAGATCTACCCCCACACCCCATGGAGTTTGCTCTGCAGATCTGCCCGACCCCCATGGAGTGCGCTCTGTAGATCTGCCCTCACCCCCGCGAAGTGTTGCTCTGTAGATCTGCTCCCACCCCCATGGAGTGTGCTCTGTAGATCTTCGCCCACTCCCACGCAGTTTGCTCTGTAGATCTGCCCCCACCCCATGAGTGCGCTCTGTAGATCTACCCCACCCCCATGGAGTTCGCTCTGTAGTTCTATCCCCATCCCACGGAGTTTGCTCTGTAGATCTGCCCCCACCCCTTGGACTTCGCTCTGTAGATCTGCTTCTACCCCACCATGGAGTGCACTTTGTAGATCTGCTTCCACCCCCATGGAGTGCGCTCTGTAGATCTGCCCCACCCCCATGGAGTTCGCTCTGTAGATCTTCCCCACCCCCATGGAGTGTCGCTCGTGACCTGCCCCCACCCCATGGAGTGCGCTCTGTAGATCTACCCCCACACCCATGGAGTTGCTCTGCAGATCTGCCCGACCCCCATGGAGTGCGCTCTGTAAATCTGCCCTCACCCCCAAGAGTTTGCTCTGTAGATCTGCTCCCCCACCCCTGGAGTGTGCTCTGTAATCTTCGCCCACTCCCACGCAGTTTGCTCTGTAGATCTGCACCCCACCCCCATGGAGTGTGCTCTGTAGATCTGCCCCACCACTCCCATGACTTCGCTCTGTAGATCTGCCCCCACTCCCATGGACTTCGCTCTGTAGATCTGCCCTCACCCCCATGGAGTGCGCTCTGTAGATCTGCCCCCACTCCATGGATCTGCTTCCACCCCCATGGAGTGCGCTCTGTAGATCTGCTTCCACCCCCATGGAGTGCGCTCTGTAGATCTACCCGCACACCATGGAGTTTTCTCAGATCTGCCCCACCCCTATGAGTGTGCTCTGTAGATCTGCCCCCCCACCCCCATGGACTTCTCTCTGAGATCTGCTTCCACCCCATGGAGTGCGCTCTGTAGATCTGCCCCCACCCCCCATGGACTTCGCTCTGTAGATTTGCCCCCATCCCTATAGAGTGCGCGCTGTAGATCTGCCCCCACCCCCATGGACTTCGCTCTGTAGATCTGCTTCCACCCCATGAGTGCCTCTGTAGATCTGCCCCCCCCCCATGGACTTCGCTCTGTAGATTTGCCCCCATCCCTATAGAGTGCGCGCTGTAGATCTGCCCCCACCCCCATGGAGTGCGCTCTGTAGATCTGCCCCCACCCCATGGACTTTGCTCTGTAGCTCTGCCCCACCCCCAGGAGTTTGCTCTGTAGATCTGCCCCCACCCCTATGGACTTCGCTCTTAGATCTGCTTCCACCCCCATGGAGTGCGCTCTGTAGATCTGCTTCCACCCCCATGAGTGCGCTCGGTAGATCTACCCCCACACCATGGAGTTTGCTCTGCAGATCTGCTCCACCCCTATGGAGTGTGCTCTTTAGATCTGCCCCACCCCCATGGACTTCGCTCTGTAGATCTGCTTCCACCCCCATGGAGTGCGCTCTGTAGATCTGCCCCCACCCCCATGGAGTGCGCTCTGTAGATCTGCCCCCACCCCCATGGAGTGTGCTCTGTAGCTCTGCCCCCACCCCATGGAGTTTGCTCTGTAGATCTGCCCCCACCCCCATGATGACTCACTGCTCGTCTGTAGATCTGCCCCCACCCCCATGGAGCCGCTCTTAGTCTGCCCCCCGGATTGCGCTCTGTATATCTGCCCCCACCCATGGAGTGCGCTCTGTATATCTGCCCCCACTTCCATGGAGTGTGCTCTGTAGATCTGTCCCACGCCCCCACCTGAACTTCACTCTGTAGATCTGCCCCCGGCGTGTCTGCCCCACCCCCATGGACTTTGCTGTAGACTGCTCCCCTGGGGCCTGTGTTGCCCCCACCCACATGGAATTCGCTCTGTAGATTGCGCTTCCCGACCCCCCAGCCTGCCCTGGACCCCCACCCCCATGGAGACTGTTGCTCTGTATGATCTGGCCCCTGGCCCTGCTGCCCCCAACCCTGCCTCCCACCTTCCCGCCCTGCTGCCCTCTCTGGACTGCCCCCCAACTGGCCCCTCTGGGCTGCCCCCCACCACAGGCGTGTTGCGCCTCTGTAGAATTCTGTCTGCCCCTGACGCTGTTCCCTTTTTCTCCCCACCCCTGCTGCCCCCTGTGATGGTCTGCTTTCCTGAGTTTGCTCTGCAGATCTGCCCGACCCCCATGGAGTGCGCTCTGTAGATCTGCCCTCACCCCCGCGAAGTTTGCTCTGTAGATCTGCTCCCACCCCCATGGAGTGTGCTCTTCGCTCTGTAGATCTGCCCCCACCCCCATGGAGTGCGCTCTGTAGATCTACCCCACCCACATGGAGTTCGCTCTGTAGTTCTATCCCCACTCCCACGGAGTTTGCTCTGTAGATCTGCCCCACCCCATGGACTTCGCTCTGTAGATCTGCTTCTACCCCCCATGGAGTGCACTTTGTAGATCTGCTTCCACCCCCTGGAGTGCGCTCTGTAGATCTGCCCCCACCCCCATGGAGTTCGCTCTGTATATCTTCCCCCACCCCCATGGAGTTTGCTCTGTAGACCTGCCCCCACCCATGGAGTGCGCTCTGTAGATCTACCCCCACACCCCATGGAGTTTGCTCTGCAGATCTGCCCGACCCCCATGGAGTGCGCTCTGTAGATCTGCCCTCACCCCCGCGAAGTGTTGCTCTGTAGATCTGCTCCCACCCCCATGGAGTGTGCTCTGTAGATCTTCGCCCACTCCCACGCAGTTTGCTCTGTAGATCTGCCCCCACCCCATGAGTGCGCTCTGTAGATCTACCCACCCCCATGGAGTTCGCTCTGTAGTTCTACTACCCCATCCCACGGAGTTTGCTCTGTAGATCTGCCCCCACCCCTTGGACTTCGCTCTGTAGATCTGCTTCTACCCCACCCCATGGAGTGCACTTTGTAGATCTGCTTCCACCCCCATGGAGTGCGCTCTGTAGATCTGCCCCACCCCCATGGAGTTCGCTCTGTAGATCTTCCCCACCCCCATGGAGTGTCGCTCGTGACCTGCCCCCACCCCATGGAGTGCGCTCTGTAGATCTACCCCCACACCCATGGAGTTGCTCTGCAGATCTGCCCGACCCCCATGGAGTGCGCTCTGTAAATCTGCCCTCACCCCCAAGAGTTTGCTCTGTAGATCTGCTCCCCCACCCCTGGAGTGTGCTCTGTAATCTTCGCCCACTCCCACGCAGTTTGCTCTGTAGATCTGCACCCCACCCCCATGGAGTGTGCTCTGTAGATCTGCCCCACCACTCCCATGACTTCGCTCTGTAGATCTGCCCCCACTCCCATGGACTTCGCTCTGTAGATCTGCCCTCACCCCCATGGAGTGCGCTCTGTAGATCTGCCCCCACTCCATGGATCGCTTCCACCCCATGGAGTGCGCTCTGTAGATCTGCTTCCACCCCCATGGAGTGCGCTCTGTAGATCTACCCGCACACCCATGGAGTTTTCTCAGATCTGCCCCACCCCTATGAGTGTGCTCTGTAGATCTGCCCCCCCACCCCCATGGACTTCTCTCTGAGATCTGCTTCCACCCCATGGAGTGCGCTCTGTAGATCTGCCCCCACCCCACATGGACTTCGCTCTGTAGATTTGCCCCCATCCCTATAGAGTGCGCGCTGTAGATCTGCCCCCACCCCCATGGACTTCGCTCTGTAGATCTGCTTCCACCCCATGAGTGCTCTCTGTAGATCTGCCCCCCCCCCATGGACTTCGCTCTGTAGATTTGCCCCCATCCCTATAGAGTGCGCGCTGTAGATCTGCCCCCACCCCCATGGAGTGCGCTCTGTAATCTGCCCCCACCCCATGGACTTTGCTCTGTAGCTCTGCCCCACCCCCAGGGTTTGCTCTGTAGATCTGCCCCCACCCCTATGGACTTCGCTCTTAGATCTGCTTCCACCCCCATGGAGTGCGCTCTGTAGATCTGCTTCCACCCCCATAGTGCGCTCGGTAGATCTACCCCCACACCCATGGAGTTTGCTCTGCAGATCTGCTCCACCCCTATGGAGTGTGCTCTTTAGATCTGCCCCACCCCCATGGACTTCGCTCTGTAGATCTGCTTCCACCCCCATGGAGTGCGCTCTGTAGACTGCCCCCACCTCCATGGAGTGCGCTCTGTAGATCTGCCCCCACCCCCATGGAGTGTGCTCTGTAGCTCTGCCCCCACCCCATGGAGTTTGCTCTGTAGATCTGCCCCCACCCCCATGCATCGACTCCACCCTGCTCGTCTGTAGATCTGCCCCCACCCCCATGGAGCCGCTCTTAGTCTGCCCCCGGATTGCGCTCTGTATATCTGCCCCCACCCCATGGAGTGCGCTCTGTATATCTGCCCCCACTTCCATGGAGTGTGCTCTGTAGATCTGTCCCCACCCCCATGAACTTCACTCTGTAGATCTGCCCCCGCGTTCTCCCCACCCCCATGGACTTTGCTGTAGACTGCTCCCGGGCCGTGCCCCCACCCACATGGAATTCGCTCTGTAGATTGCTTCCCGCCCCCCATGCTGCCCCTGGACCCCCACCCCCATGGAGTTTGCTCTGTTGATCTGGCCCCTGGCCCTGCTGCCCCCAACCCTGCCTCCCACCTTCCCGCCCTGCTGCCCTCTCTGGACTGCCCCCCAACTGGCCCCTCTGGGCTGCCCCCCACCACAGGCGTGTTGCGCCTCTGTAGAATTCTGTCTGCCCCTGACGCTGTTCCCTTTTTCTCCCCACCCCTGCTGCCCCCTGTGATGGTCTGCTTTCCTGAGTTTGCTCTGCAGATCTGCCCGACCCCCATGGAGTGCGCTCTGTAAATCTGCCCTCACCCCCACGAAGTTTGCTCTGTAGATCTGCTCCCACCCCCATGGAGTGTGCTCTTTGAGGCAGATCACAGAGCAAGTCCATGGGGTGGGGCGATCTACAGAGCCACTCCATGGGGTGTGGTCAGATCCACGAGCACGCTCCATGGGGTGGGTCAGATCTACAGCGGCACTCCATGGGGGTGGGGGCAAATCTACAGAGCAAACTCCATGTGGGTGGGGGCAGATCTACAGAGCGCACTCCATGGGGGTGGGGGCAGATCTACAGAGCGAATTCATTGGGTGGGGGCAAGATCTACAGGGGCAAAGTCCATGGGGGTGGGGGCAGATCTACAGAGTGAAGTTCTATGGGGGTGGGGACAGATCTACAAGCACACTCCATGGAAGTGGGGGCAGATATACAAAGCGCACTCCATGGGGTGGGGGCAGATATACAGAGCGCAATCCGTGGGGGCAGATCTACAGAGCGAGCTCCATGGGGGTGGGGGCAGATCTACAGAGCGAAGTTCATGGGGGTGGGGGCAGATCTACAGAGCAAACTCCATGGGGGTGGGGGCAGAGCTACAGAGCACACTCCATGGGGGTGGGGGCAGATCTACAGAGCGCACTCCATGGAGGTGGGGCAGATCTACAGAGCGCACTCCATGGGGGTGGAAGCAGATCTACAGAGCGAAGTCCATGGGGTGGGGGCAGATCTAAAGAGCACACTCCATAGGGGTGGAGCAGATCTGCAGAGCAAACTCCATGGGTGTGGGGGTAGATCTACCGAGCGCACTCCATGGGGGTGGAAGCAGATCTACAGAGCGCACTCCATGGGGGTGGAAGCAGATCTACAGAGCGAAGTCCATAGGGGTGGGGGCAGATCTACAGAGCAAACTCCATGGGGGTGGGGGCAGAGCTACAGAGCAAAGTCCATGGGGTGGGGGCAGATCTACAGAGCGCACTCCATGGGGGTGGGGGCAGATCTACAGCGCGCACTCTATAGGGATGGGGGCAAATCTACAGAGCGAAGTCCATGGGGGGTGGGCAGATCTACAGAGCGCACTCCATGGGGTGGAAGCAGATCTACAGAGCGAAGTCCATGGGGTGGGGGCAGATCTACAGCGCGCACTCTATAGGGATGGGGGCAAATCTACAGAGCGAAGTCCATGGGGGTGGGGGCAGATCTACAGAGCGCACTCCATGGGGTGGAAGCAGATCTACAGAGCGAAGTCCATGGGGGTGGGGGGGCAGATCTACAGAGCACACTCCATAGGGGTGGGGCAGATCTGCAGAGCAAACTCCATGGGTGTGCGGGTAGATCTACAGAGCGCACTCCATGGGGGTGGAAGCAGATCTACAGAGCGCACTCCATGGGGGTGGAAGCAGATCCATGGGAGTGGGGGCAGATCTACAGAGCGCACTCCATGGGGGTGAGGGCAGATCTACAGAGCGAAGTCCATGGGAGTGGGGGCAGATCTACAAGCGAAGTCCATGGGAGTGGGGCAGATCTACAGAGCACACTCCATGGGGGTGGGTCAGATCTACAGAGCAAACTGCGTGGGAGTGGGCGAAGACTCAGAGCACACCATGGGGGTGGAGCAGATCTACAGAGCAAACTTCGTGGGGTGAGGGCATAATTTACAGAGCGCACTCCATGGGGGTCGGGCAGATCTGCAGAGCAAACTCCATGGGTGTGGGGGTAGATCTCACAGAGCGCACTCCATGGGGTGGGGGCAGGTCTAACAGCGAACTCCATGGGGTGGGGGAAGATCTACAGAGCGAACTCCATGGGGGTGGGGCAGATCTACAGAGCGCACTCCATGGGGGTGGAAGCAGATCTACAAAGTGCACTCCATGGGGGTAGAAGCAGATCTACAGAGCGAAGTCCATAGGGGGGGGGCAGATCTACAGAGCAAACTCCGTGAGAGTGGGGAGAAACTACAGAGCGAACTCCATGGGGTGGGGTAGATCTACAGACGCACTCCATGGGGGTGGGGGAGATCTACAGAGCAAACTGCGTGGGAGTGGGCGAAGATCTACAGAGCACACCCATGGGGGTGGGAGCAGATCTACAGAGCAAACTTCGCGGGGGTGAGGCAGATCTACAGAGCGCACTCCATGGGGGTCGGGCAGATCTGCAGAGCAACTCCATGGGTGTGGGGGTAGATCTACAGAGCGCACTCCATGGGGTGGGGCAGGTCTACAGAGCAACTCCATGGGGGTGGGGGAAGATATACAGAGCGAACTCCATGGGGTGGGGCAGATCTACAGAGCGCACTCCATGGGGGTGGAACAGATCTACAAAGTGCACTCCATGGGGTAGAAGAGATCTACAGAGCGAAGTCCATAGGGTGGGGGCAGATCTACAGAGCAAACTCCTGGAGTGGGATAAACTACAGAGCAACTCCATGTGGGTGGGGTAGATCTACAGAGCGCACTCCATGGGGGTGGGGGCATCTACAGCAACTCCATGGGGTGGGGGCAGATCTACAGAGCGAACTACTCCGTGGAGTGGGGGGTAGATCTACAGAGCAAAGATTGTGGGGTGGGGGCAGATCTACAGAGCGAACTCCATGGGGTGGGGGTAGATCTACAGAGCGCACTCCATGGGGTGGAAGCAAATCTACAGAGCGCACCTCATGGGGTGGGGGCAGATCTACAGAGCGCACTCCATGGGTGTGGGGGCAGATCTACAGAGTGCACGCCATGGTGGTGGGTGCAGATCTACAGAGTGCACTCCATGGGGGTGGGGGCAGATCTGTAGATCTGCCCACAACCCATGGGTGCGCTCTGTAGATCGAGTTTTGTGAATGTGGGTAAATCCCAGAATGGATTTAAAGTTGCTACCGGTTAGCGCATCTTTACTCCATTTAGTGTAGGGTGCGCGGGTTAGCAAAAATCACCGCGCATCTGATGCTCTCGATTTATATCGCTTTTGCCTGAGTTTTTTTTTTTGCGGGAATTTTAACTCCAACTTTTGTTATAAGTATCTACTTTTAAGACTCCGTGGGAGTGGGGGGCAGATAGATCTACAGAGAAACATTGTGGGGGGGGGGCAGATCTACAGAGCGACTCCATGGGGGTGGGGGCAGATTACAGAGCAAACTGCGTGGGAGTGGGCGAAGATCTACAGAGCACACTCCATGGGGGTGGGGCAGATCTACAGAGCAAACTTCGCGGGGGTGAGGCAGATCTACAGAGCGCACTCCATGGGGTCGGGCAGATCTGCAGAGCAAACTCCATGGGTGTGGGGGTAGATCTACAGAGCGCACTCATGGGTGGGGGCAGGTCTACAGAGCAACTCCATGGGGGTGGGGGAAGATCTACAGAGCGAACTCCATGGGGTGGGGGCAGATCTACGAGCGCACTCCATGGGGGTGGAAGCAGATCTACAAAGTGCACTCCTGTGGGTAAAGCAGATCTACAGAGCGAAGTCCATAGGGGTGGGGGCAGATCTACAGAGCAAACTCCGTGGGAGTGGGGATAGAACTACAGAGCGAACTCCATGTGGTGGGGTAGATCTACAAGAGCGCACTCCATGGGGGTGGGGGCAGATCTACAGAGCGAACTCCATGGGGTGGGGGCAGATCTACAGAGCGAACTCCGTGGGAGTGGGGGGTAGATCTACAGAGCAAAGATTGTGGGGGTGGGGGCAATCTACAGAGCGAACTCCATGGGGGTGGGGGTAGATCTACAGAGCGCACTCCATGGGGGTGGAAGCAGATCTACAGAGCGCACCTCATGGGTGGGGGCAGATCTACAGACGCACTCCATGGTGTGGGGGCAGATCTACAGAGTGCACGCCATGGTGGTGGGTGCAGATCACAGAGTGCACTCCATGGGGGTGGGGGCAGATCTGTAGATCTGCCCACAACCCCATGGAGTGCGCTCTGTAGATCGAGTTTTGTGAATGTGGTAAATCCCAGAATGGATTTAAAGTTGCTACCGGTTAGCGCATCTTTAGCTCCATATTAGTGTAGGGTGCGCGGGTTACGCAAAAATCACCCGCGCATCTGATGCTCTCGATTTTATATCGCTTTTGCGCTGAGTTTTTTTTTTTGCAGGATTTAACTCCAACTTTTGTTATAAAGTATCTACTTTTAAGACTCCGTGGGAGTGGGGGGCAGATCTACAGAGAAAACATTGTGGGGGTGGGGGCAGATCTACAGAGCGAACTCCGTGGCGTGTGGGCAGATCTACGGAGCGAACACCATGGGTTGGGGGCAGATCTACAGAGCGAACTCCATGGGGGTGGGGTCAGATCTACAGCGAACTCCATGGGGGTGAGGGCAAATCTACAAGCGAACTCATGGGGAGGGGCAGATCTCAGAGCGAACTCCATGGGGGTGAGGTCAGATCCACAGAGCGAACCCATGGGTGGGGGCAGATCTACAGAGCGACACTCCAATGGGGGGAGGGGCAAATGTACAGAGTGCACTCCATGGTGGTGGGGGCAGATCTACAGAGCTCACTCCATGGGGGTGGGGGCAGATCTACAGAGCTCACTCCATGGGGGTGGGGGCAGAGCTACAGAGCAAAGTCCATGGTGGTGCAGATCTACAGAGCGCACTCCATGGGGTGGGGGAAGATCTACAGCGCGTACTCTATTGGGGTGGAAGCAATCTACAGACAAAGTCCATGGGAGTGGGGGCAGATCTACAGAGCAAACTCCATGGGGGTGGGGGTAGATCTACAGAGCGCACTCCATGGGGTGGGGGCAGATCTACAGAGCGCACTCCATGGGGGTGGGGCAGATCTACAGAGCGCACTCCATGGGGGTGGGGGCAGATCTACAGAGTGCACTCCATGGGGGTGGGTGCAGATCTACAGAGTGCACTCCATGGGGGTGGGGGCAGATCTGTAATCTCCCCCAACCCCATGGAGTGCCTCTGTAGATCACGTTTTGCGAATGTGGGTAATTCCCAGTATGGATTTAAAGTTGCTACCGGTAAGGGCATCTTAGCTCTCATATAGCGTAGGGTGCCGGGGTTACGCAAAATCACCTGCGCATCCGATCTCCTCGATTTTATATCGCTTTTGCGCTAGTTTTACTGCGGGATTTTAACGCCAACTTTTGTTATAAGTATCTACTTTTAAGACTTGGTACACAACAAACAGATATTTCCCAAAAAAAGGTGATTTCAGCAGTGGCAGTGAACGCTCTGGTCCACCATTATATAGCTGTGAAAGTGAAAAATTGTCCGTGTGTACCCAGCCTAACTTTCTGTTTTACTGATAAATCCACATTTGCACTACATATCATTAGTGTCTTTAAAGTCAGACCTGTGACACTGGCAGAATTTGCAGTATAAGCCGATAACATTGAACCATGTATGGTCACATTGAACAATCATTCTTTATAAAGAATTTATGGAACAATCATTCCTGTTGTATGTATTATATGTCTATTATATCATACTAGTAAATCCCCAACTCTCAAAAGAATTGCAAATCCAATACTGTTTCTGACGGGGGGGGGGGGGTGGAGAATACAGACGTGGGATAAGTGCATTATTATACAGATAAATAAAAAATAAATACAATTTCATACATTGACATATAGAAATGAGGTCCCTGCCTTGAAGAGCTTACAATCCCACCCAAAAGAGACAAGATACAGATACGTAAGTCCAAAATTTCTTTGTGTTGCAGCACTCAAATCTATAAAAAAAATCACAGTGCAAAGGGTTAAATGAAGTACATTGGAAACAATAATTAATAAAAAGTCAAATTCAAAACATTGATCAAAATGTTCTTATAAACAACCTTATTTGTGAAGATGTTTTCCTGTCCTTTAAATCGTTCTCCCTGGTACGGTGTAGTAACCATCACTTTAAAGGGAAGTACAGGTTAAATTAAAAGTTCAGTCCATGTGCAAAGATGTACTTTTAAATCACACAATAGATGTTTTACCCCTTGTTAAAGAGGAAGTTAATATGATGCAAGTGTATCATATTACATTCCTCTTTAACTTTAAAGTGTATCTTATCAACTTCCTCTTTAACATTAAAGTGTATGTCACCCCTAAAATTGATTTTTAATATAAGATTCCCCCTGCCAGCCCACCCCAACCGCTTTATTTATGTTTAGAAAGCTCCTACTACAGCTCATTTCGGCGGAGGAAAGAGGAAGGAGTAAAGTTTGGGGAGCTTTCTAAACATATAAATATAGCGGTTGGGGCTGGGCTGGCAGGGGCAATACTATATATTAAGGGATTTATCTAGGGGGAGGGAATCCTGAGAGGGAGGGGGAGAAGGCTGCAGTACGCATGCCAAACTTCTCCCGGAGGCCGGGTAGGAGCAGAGTCCTATATGGACTCTGCTATCCTCCTGGTGGCAGTTTTGGGACTTTGGGGGGGAGACTACAGGAGAACCATATGGGGCTGGGATGTGAGGTAAGGATTAAACTACACTCCATGATGGGGCCAGTATTTTGGGGAATTATAGTTTTGGGGGTGACATGCCCTTTAAAGTGTATTTATTTTTTTTTGGTAAGCTTTGCCAATGGCTTAGAAAAATAAAATAGTGTGTGCTTTAAGGTACAGCTTTGCCCTGTACATTCCCTTTAAACCCAAGATATTAAACCAGTTGGATAAAGAATAAATAAACCAAATAAGGCAAATGCATAATTTTATATTTTGGAAAGCAATAGAATTTAAAAGGAACTATATATCTAGCATTTAAAAGGAACTATATTCCCTGAAAAAATATATTGTAAAATAATTCAGGGTTATTCAATAAAAGTTATTTTTTTGCCCCAACCAATCAGATCTTATTTAACATTGAAAGCTAACATCTGATTGGTTGGGCAAAATTAGCACCATTTTAAACGATAAGAACTTTTATTTAATCTCCCTGTTATATTAAAAAAAAAAAACACAATCACCTTTTTTATAATCATTATATTGTACAAGCTAAATTTGTTATTCTGGGGCTGTGAAAGGAGGAAGGATAAATATTGTTTATAGTACTTACTTTTTTTTCTTTAGGGCTCTTGGTGTTTTAGCGTGATCAAGTCGCAATCCGATTGTTCTTAAGTGCATGTCCACTAAAAATAAACTTTTGCTATATGGTAGGTGTGGGTTAAAGGATAGTTCACTCCCAAAGTGAACTATTACTTATGTATTGTTTGAAGCCCGAGAGGTTAAGGAGCAATGCCTTACTTCCAGCTCTTCAATCAATAGCTCAGGATCCGGAACGAAGATTCAAGAAACTTAACTTATGCGTGAAAATTGTGAGAAGGTATTCCTGGAAAGGTTCTTCAATCAATAGGTTAGGATCCGGGAACAAAGATTCAAGAAACTTACCTTTTGCGCCAGCCACTGTGGCCATGTGAAATCTCCGACCACTTCCTTGTTCTGTCCAGCTATAGCGCAAATCCACAATAATGCGTGCTATAGTTAGTAGGATTCTGACTATTGATTGAAGAACCTTTCCAGGAATAACTTCTCACAAATTTTATCTAGAGATGTGATTTAGTTTTTATTCTGAAGATATGATGGAAGGCTAGTTTGGAAAGATTCGGGACACAGTTATCCTTTAACAAACACTGAATTTTAAGTGTTATAGCGGTATTGGGAATAAGGAGCAAAGGAGATAAAGAAATGTTTTGATACACTGAATGTACCAATCAGATAATATAACCTCCTTATTTGCTCCTTATTCTGAGTATATATGGTTACTTTGTCTATCTGTATTATTCATGTTTCCTTATGAATGGATCTTGTTTATATATAATCTTTCTTATTTTGGATTGTATTCCATTTTTTTTTTATCTGGGTTATCTCCACTGTCTAGATTCTGGGTCATGCTATTTGCCCACTTTATACTGTGTTATTTACATCTTCCATTGCATGACTCTTTTCTTGTGGTGTTTATACATATTCGTACTATGTTGTACTTAGAATTCCTATCTCTCTGTGCTCACTTATGTACATATGGCTTTATATATGTGTCGGGACTGTGTATCAATTCCACACTATTGATTTGTATATATATGATTATTTATATATGTTTTACCAATTACATATTTACAGGTTTTCATAATTATGCATAGTAGACATCTCCTGTATTAACCCTCTATCCATTGTTATATGTAGTGCAATGGGCTAATTTAATAACCAATTAGTGTTTTCTAATTTCTTACCCTATATCATCTGGTATGGGTGGGGATAATTATACCCTCTGATGAAGTGACGAAGATAGCGTCACAAACGCGTCAGGGTTGAGGTACTCTGTGTTCCCTCTTGAATATGTTCAGCTAAAATAAAAGTTACGTTTTTTTATCCGTTAAGGGATTAAAGCCTGTATTTCTTTCAATTTATTCTTCATGCTGTTTTGGATGGTTCTGGACATCCTCTTGGACTCACTTTCCCTCGGGCAGATCTACAAGCGCACTTCATGGGGGTGGGTGCAGATCTACAGATGCACTCCATGGGGGTGGGGCAGATCTGTAGATCTGCCCACAACCCCATGGATGCACTCTGTAGATCGCGTTTTGCAAATGTGGTGTAAATCCCAGTATGGATTTAAAGTTGCTACCGGTTAGCGCATCTTTAGCTCCATATTAGCGTAGGTGGCGCGGGTTATGCAAAAATCAACCACGTATCCGATGCTCTCATTTTATATCACTTTTGCGCTAGTTTTACTGTGGGATTTTGCAGCCTGTATTTCTTCAATTTATGCTTCATGCCTTTTTGGATGGTTTCCGGACATCCTCTTGGACTCACTTTCCCTTGGATACATGCGGTTGAAGGATCGGGAGGTAATTATCACACTGAACTATTCTTTTTGTATCATTGAATAGCTTTAAAAGTGTGCTGAATATGTTTCTAAAACTACAATATTGAGAATTACTGGTATTAACATATATACTATAGTAACCCTCCGGATTCCCTCTTATTCCTTCAGTCGGAATACCCCAATCTACAACCACTATCTTCACCAATGACAACCCCCCGTTTGCTGGGAGGCTAGTTGCACCTCACTGAAACGGTTGCCCCCTGGACTTAGAGTGCAAGGTATCCAAACTGAGGCTGGGAATACTGGAGAAGTCTGAAGTGAAACAGACAGGCAAGGCACAAGAGAGATACAAGGTCAGAGACCAAAATATGAGGTACAGACTAGGACAGGCAAAACGGAGTCAGAAAACAGAGCAATAGGTCAAAACCAGGAATCAGACTGCCAGGCACGGTGCAGAGGGTGAGCAAAAAGCGTTCAGGAACAAGCAGAGGTCAGGGCAGGCAGATACGAATCAGTCAAAAACAGGCAAGGTTAATAACAAGAAATATACGAGAAAACACACCACAAGCAGATAGATAAACTGCTATATCGGGCAAGGAGCTGAGGGGTTTAAATAATGCAGAGGACCAATGGGAAGTGGAGGACAAGATTCTGATGCAGGGATAGTTGAATTAAAACTAATTAGCTCCTCTTCGCCCATGAATGACCTGGAAGAACGAGGAGGTAAGGAGAAGTGTCTGTGCACGTGCTGGAAGAAGACCGGGCGGTTGCGTGAGCAATGCGGACGGGCTCGCGCACAAAGATGCTCGGCACTCCCGCAACGGAGTGCCGAGACCGGACGGATCCACCCCAGGAACCCTGAACAGCAGGAGGACTGTGCACAGTGCAATCTCTTCCTCCAGCACACTATAGCCACATGTGTTTAAAACATCACTTGTGAGTTAGGATCCTCCTCCGCCTTACCAAGGTTACAAATCATGTATCAATTTTGAATCAGAGTTCTCATCCACACTAGGAGCCACACTGAAGGAAGGAGATGGAAGAGGATAATCCAATCGACTACCTGACATCCTTCATCAGACTAACTATGAATAACTCTGGCAAAGTTACCCTCCCCATGAAGGGCCAATTAATGAAACCTTGGCCGATGAAAGACCAGGTGCATACTGCACAGCACGTTGCACACTAGCAACTACTTGCCTTCTAACTCTTCCACCTTTATTACACATTGCAGGAGAAAGAAAAATAAACTAACATGCTTGGTGGGGGGACCCCATGGAGTGCGCTCTGTAGATCTGCCCCCACCCCCATGGACTTCGCTCTGTAGATCTGCCCCCACCCCATGGAGTGCGCTCTGTAGATCTGTGGGGTCTTTGCTCTCTAGATCTGTGGGGTCAAATCTACAGAGCGCACACCATCGGGTGTGCATTAGTCACCTTATGGATTCATTTGATTGGCTATCTCTAGCTATTTATGTACTAGAGATAGGGGGAACCGGGCGAAACGCGTTAGGGAGACCGCATGACCTACTTTTTCTGATCTAGCAGCTCTTTCTGTGTGCAGCAGTGTCTATATCTATGCCTCCAAGAATTGTCTGTACTTATAAGTGTTGAGCCATGCATAGGGACAGATAAGTATACACATTATTTATGCTATAGACTCCTTTCAAATGCTCGTGCAAACTGTTACTGGGTTAGTTTTAACCTCTGTATGGCACTATGCACTTAACATTACTTTTACTGCTGTACCAGAGATGCTGCTACCTGTATATATTGTATTTAAATGGTTTTTAATAGCTTTCTTTTGCACATGACCAGTCCCATATTGTATGTGTGTACATACTTAAATAAAGGAATGTAAATATGTTTCACCATTACCAAGTGAGTTCTGCAGATTGTCGTTCTCTTTTGCTTATATCTTATCTTTATCTGTTCAGCTCCCCCCCCTGCATTATATAATACTAAGGGGTTAACTAGTGCCATACCTTAATTTCTATTAGTATGTACTAAGTAATCCTCACGTTGATTTTTAACATGGCGTGTCATATCGCAGCCACCAAACTATGGAGTACTCAAAAGGTAAATCAATTCCGTTTCTATCAATTCTACAGGGAACGACAACCGCCAATCGTTATTTGACACGTTCTGCGCCTTAACTTCCAATATTTCGCAAGATTTCCAGGAAACAACTTCTACGTCACGTTAATTCCCAGCATGCCCCGTGAACGGGCTCACGTGACACAGCAGTAGTAAGTCCTTATCCAAGTCACCGTGACGCCGTGTAGCTTGGCTCCACCCACTGTGAGCAACCGTAAGACCAGTACATAGAAGGTTGGGGGGGAGAGCGGGTTCGAACGTGTTTCTCTCACGTGCTGTACGGCTCCTTTTGCGTCTACTGTCACCTTCAAGATGCCAGAGCGAATTGCGTACACCGGCCGGCAATGTTCAGGCTCAGCGGCAGGTGGAGGAAGTGGAGCCGCTGTAGAAATAGCTGTCCCGGGGTTGGTGTCAATCGGACCGCCTAGTGAACGTTTCCGTTCTCTCCATCTACCGACCAGTCCAGTTCAGGGGGAACCGAGCCGCGCTGCTGAGACTGAACTACTTCGTACGGGGACTTCCGTGGGACGTCTACCCGTGCTGGAAAAGGAAGTGGTGGGAAGCTGCGCCATGGACACTTTGCCTTTCTTCTGTCGAGGGGAGGTAGTCAAAGGATTCGGCAGGGGCTCCAAGGAACTGGGCATCCCTACAGGTGAGAAGGCGCCCCCGTACTCAGTCACAGTCATGGATATTACTAGGAATACGGTGTTTATCACCTGTCTGACAGACATCACAGTGATTCAGATATTCTCCTGTCTGACATCAAATTAAAAAAATGCTGCTCATGTCCAGTACTCTCTTTCTCTTAACTTGGTTTTCATTATAACTGTTTAATCCCACACTTATAATGATGCTTTCAAAGCTCGAGACCTCATTGGCAGTTTCAGCCTCCTCTGCTGCTGTTGAAAGCTGGTTATAAGCTCACCCAGCAGGAGAGGCTGCTTTAGGAAGCAGCCGTTAGCCATTGGCTGTAGCTTCATGTCCTTGACTAAAGGCTGCTACCCGGAAGCAGCAGAAGGAGTGAGAGGGGTGTGGCTAGGGATCAGACTTTGTACGTATCCTTGGGAACTCAAAATAAATTGCACACCTTTATCCAGGTTAGTTACACGGGTCAACGCCTTCAAACTGCTCCGATCCACTGTATTACTGTATTACTGTATTCTTAACATAAATCAAGAAGACGAAGGAAACTGCAAACAGTGCGTTTATTGCAACATGTTTTGGACTACGAGTCCATTGCTTGAAAAAGGACTCCATGTAATCTGAGAAACGCACTGTTTGCAGTCTGAAGTACTGTTTGGTATCCCCTTCCTTTTCTTGATATATATTAAGTATCCTTGCAAAACATCGGATGTATAATGAAAACTAGGTTAAAAGGGGGTCCTATACATAAATATAATCTATTATTTTGAGGCTTGATCTACCCTTTAAAGACCTCATACCTTGTTGATATCTATACAAATGTGTATATAAGAAAGTGGGATACATTTCTATCTGTAGAATTCAGTTAAATAAACTGGACTTAAAGTTTAGTTCTTTAGCTAGGTGCACACACTAGCGCTAAAGTCCTGATACTGACGGTATCAGGTTTGTCGGCTGTGTGTGTAGCAGCTTTCTCAAAAGTTTGGGTCAGCCGGGTGGTCATTCATGAAAGACTGAAAATTTCACCTGGCCACTGTTGTCTCCCTATAGGGAAGCTGGTAGAGGGAAACACAGTCCCGAATGATCTCCCTATGCTGTGTTATTAAACTACTCTAGGTAGGGCTGGATACATATGGGTCAAGACTACACAGTCGGCAGAAATTTGGGCTAGACCAAAAACAACCACTGATATTTTGACCCAGTTGATCGAAATGTCAGTTGGACAGGTCGAAATAATGTGTGACTTATTTGTGGACTACCCCAATGCGTTTCAGACAGGGATAGTGTCATAGTATATGATTAATCTATGAATAAGGACATTATGGCTGTCCAAAATGTGTCAGGGTAGTCTTCACCCTTCCTTTGCTGTGAACCATCTGTGATTGTAAAATGTATGTGCTTCAGATTTTTCCTTCTTTTTGCAAACCTTAAAAATCCTTACTGTACACCTCTGCTCCAGATGGTTCTCCTGCTGTGCCTTTCCAAACTTCCAGAAAGTGAAAGAGTAGGAGCTGTGTGTCATCTGGTCCCTGCTGGGAGGACACTGGCATGCGCAGGGGATTCCTCCCACTCTCCTGATCATTTAATTGCAGCCTCATTCTCTACCATTAAACCCCTTTTCTATAATGTAGGGTACCCCTGTCCATAGCCAACCGCCGTGTTAGATTTGCATAGCCAGCAGAGAGTCAGCCAATTGCAAGGCATGGTGGTTGGGGGTGGGCTGGCATACCCTACTCTACAGAAAATTTTAGTTTCTGTGGTGGAGATAACTCGTTTAAAGGGTATCTGTCACTGGCGACATAACCAATTACCAAATAAAACATGTTTTTTTTTTTTGTTTAAAATAAGAATATTGTAAAATATAAATAATTATCCTACCCCCTGCTCTACAGCTGAATAATACCCAAGGGGAGGAACTAAACCACTAGTTCCTCACCCTTGGGCTCTTCTTAAAATGGTAGTGGTACTAGCCTAAAGTTTTATTTTCTGCAGCGGTGGTCCTCTCCGCCTCTTTCAGTATATCCGCAACGAGGCCAATAGGAAGATTTGCTCTGCCAGGAATGAATCAACCTATTGGCCAAATAACTAAGACGGAAGAGAAAACGGTGCAGTAAAGGAAACTTTAGGTAATTACCACTGCATTTCCAATAAGAACCCAGGGGTTAGAACCTAACAGTTAAGGTCCTCAGCCTGTTTATTATAATACGTGGCAAGCCGAATAGAAGCATGGTTAGATGAGTATAATTCATCTTTAATTGTATTAAAAGCCATCAAGAATTTCCATAACGTTCTAAAAATACAGAGCCCCATTGATGGGAGGCCGCAGAGATGGAATTCTGAAGTGCCCCTTACAGTGTAATATATAAGGAATATTACGCCCCATACATTGTAGTAGAAGGGTATTACGCCACAGAGAGGCTGCAGGCCGAGTGCTTCTATACAGGTATGGGAACTCCAAGGTGACTTAAAGGAACACTAAACCCAAAAAAATAAGTATTTTTTTGGGTTTAGTGTTTTTTTAGGGCAAGCTGTTCTCTCCCGATCGCGTGCCCTATCTTTTGTATTGGTGCGCATGCGCCTAAGATAGGGCGCGCGGTCGGCACAGAGCGGCTGTCAGTGAAGAAGCGGCTGCGAGTGGAGCGGGGTAAGGTAAGTTCCAGGTCCCCTGAGCGTAATATTATTCACAGGGAGGTGAGAATAAGCGTTCTCACCTCCCTGTGAATAATACAAACGAATGGCAAATACTTATTTTTTTGGGTTTAGTGTTCCTTTAGTATTCTTATATTATAATTTGAAGGGGCAAATTATTTCTTACACAAGGTTTTATATATTTACTTTTTTTTGTGTTCGGTACTATTTCAATGCTGTTATTGTAATAGTGAATAATTAGAAGAAACTGACTATGATTTACTTTCTTTATCCAACCTCAGGTCAAGCAGAATTAATCCTACTAAACTCGGTAAGTGATCGTATTTACTCAGGAAGCAGAGAGGGAGAGCGTGTATGCCTTCCCTATGAACTATAGGGGAACGCTCTCTGCAAGACAGCTTGGAGTGGGGGGTAAAAAGTATCACTGAGTTATGGAGGATAATCCTGGTTGACCTGAGGTTGGGAAAAGAAAGTAAATCACATCAGTCCCTTCTACTTTTTTACTTTTTAAAACAACCGTTTTACTTTTTTAAAACCTGGGGTTGGAACGTTGGATGGCCAGAATGGTGTAGCAGCTGCAGTGGAACATTTTCTTATAATAATTGGTGACATAGCTGCATGATTATTGTAGGAAAATACTCCACTGCTGTGCTCACACTATAATGTTAACCTCTTATGTATTATAAGTATATTAAAGGGTATCTCCACTCACAAAAGTTGAAGAATGGGAGGTAAAGGAGCTATGTCTTGTGTTCCATTCTTCAGTTAAATGATCAGGAGCAGGCAGGGAAGTTAGAGTTAAGAATTATTAGTGGGGAACACATACATATGTGTTCCTAATTTTATTGTGTCATCCTTCGTGCACAACGTTTTGGGGTTTCCCCCTTCCTATTGAGGCTTACCATTTAGGAGGTAGATGATAATCTCATAGGGGAGGACCTAAACATTACACCTAAGGACAAACAATATGTCAGCAACTTTGAATCTAAAAAGGTAGGCTCTGGCGGGGGGGCTTAGGGGAAAAAAATATGCCAAAATCATTTTTAAAGCTGCAGCTTCCAATTAAGCATAACTTAATTTTCCAGTGTACTTCTCCTTTAAGTTTTTCTCCCAAAAGGTAAGTTTTTCTGAAAATGCTTTTAATTCAGAAATTCAGTTTTTCTGTTATATCTACCAAAAAGGCTAAATCCTAAAGCCAATTCAGATCTTCCAGAATCCCTACAAAAGTTTCTTCATTTGGTTCATTTAGAAATGTTCTTATTGCTGGTAAAGTCTGATTAAAGCAATAAAGGACTTACAGGGTTATCAATAAGTTCTTATCTTAAAGGGCATGTCCACCCCCAAAACTATAATCCCCCCAACTACTGGCCCCATCATGTAGTGTAGGTTAATCCTTACCTCACATCCCAGCTCCATATGGTTCTCCTGTAGTCCCTCCCCCAAAGTCCCAAAAACTGCCCACCAGGAGGATAGCAGAGTCCATATAGGACTCTGCCTCCTACCTGGCCTCCGGGAGACGTTTGGCATGCGTACTGCAGCCCTTCTCCCCCTCAGGATTCCCTCCTCCTAGCGTAAATCCCTTTAGCTATAGGATTCCCCCTGTCCCCCCAGCCCCAACCGCTATATTTATATTGTTAGAAAGCTCCCGAAACTTTACTTACCTTCCCTCTTTTCCCCGCCCAAATGCACTCCTGGCAGCCGCGTCCGTGATTGGCTGCCGCTCAGCCAATCACAGACGCGACTGCCGGTCCCACCCCTCTGCTTGCATTTTCTCGCAAGCAGAGTGCCGGCAGCGCGGCGGAGGAAAGAGGGGAGGTAAGTAGAGTTTGGGGCTTTCTAAAATATAAATATAGTGGTTGGGGCTGGGGGGACGGGGAATCTTATATTAAAAATAATTTTTAGGGTGGACATACCTTAAAATTGGTGCTAATTTTTCCCCAACCAATCAGATATTATTTAACATTTGAAAGATAACATCTGATTGGTTGAGGCAACAGTAGCACCATTTTAAACGATAAAACCTTTTATTGAATCTCCCGGTTAGTCTTTGCTCAGCCAGTGCACCTCTATATGGAAGGGAAGTTTGCCATTGCTGAATTTCAAGTCCTCCATTAACTCTCCATTAACAATAATATGGACTCAAATCTTGTAAACTGTCTTCATTTCATCAATTGAAAGGTTTCAAAAAGCTTTCACATAGTGCCAAATGGTGTATAATGTATAATGGCAAAGTTTTGTATTTAAATATTTTCACAAATTAGATTTGGAATCGATTTCTTCACCCTTGGTATGGCCATTCAAAGAAATATTTTTTTCATAATAACATTCTAACAAACATAGCTAATTGTGATGTATCTGTCGTCAAGTTGAAGAAAAGAATATTTACAATCATCCAAGTCTTTTTTTAGTTGTGAAACAATATCAGCTGACATGACTTCAACTCTTCTTGTAACTGTTCTAGCAGAAAGCTAAAGGGAATTCATTGCAGATGTTTCTGATTTGTTTTTAAAAATAATATGCGGCTTCTAAAAAATTAAAATGTATAACCACTTCTGACGGTTAACAGAATATCTTCCAAATTAACTAAAATATCCCCACAAGTGAGATATGTTTAGAAACTACACATCCGCAGGAATTTACGAGTGAGGTAAGTTTCGATCAAAATACAGATACCTGAGTGCAGCGCATTTTTTCTCACATTTTCCTTTTTTTCCTCAACTGTAAAATCAGAGACAAAATCAAATGCGAAAAACCTCAGAGGAAAGTTCAACTGCATCTCAAATATGAAAGCCTAACCCCTCCCGAATAAAATGGTATGCCACATTCATGGGTGTACCCAGAGACATGGCTACCATCTAACCCAAAGCGGGGAAATCTACACACCTTCAACGTAAAACGCTGTAGTTTTATTCATACCACCAATGGTGTGGGCGCAGTTCTTCGTCTTCACACTTTTCGCAGATTTTCTAAAAAAATTAATATTAAACAACATTCAAAAGGTAGAAATCATGTCAAAACCTCATGGAATGTAAAAAAAAAAAAGTTAACAAATATCAATCTCCCAAATGTCCTGAATCAAACGATGGCTCAGAAAAAGCGAAATTATTTAGCCAACTCCGAATTTGTACAGTCTGCAGTTTTTTCCACAAAACACCCCCGTAACTCAGAAATACCCCACAAAAACTGTATATTCCTGAAATATACACACCTTCAGCTATGTAACAATGTAGTTCGTTTATTCATACCATTAATGGTGTGGGCGCAGTTCGTCGTAGCTTTTCTGAAAAAATGGACCAAAAACAATTTCAAAAGGTAAAAACCCTGCCAAAACCTCATGGAATGTAAAGAAAATGTTACAAAATGTCCTGAATCAAACGGTATGCCATATGCGTGGTTACACACGCAAATGTGGAAGCGAATAGCCATGAAGTGAGACAATGCATGATTGCTCAAAAACAGCATATTCAGGCAACTCTGAATTTGAACAGTCTACAGTTTTTCCCCACAAAACACCCCCATAAACTATATATTCCTCAAATCTACACACTTTCAACTGCGGAATGCTGTCGTTTGTTTATTCATACCATCAATGGTGTGGGCGCAGTTCTTCATAGAAGTTTGCACTTTTCGCAGATTTTCTGATGAACAAAAATCCACTTTCCAAGGTAGAATTCAGGCCAAAATTCCATGAAATGTAACAAAAAGTTACCAAATATCAATCTTCCAAATGTCCCGAATGCAATGGTATGCCATATTCGTGGTTACACATACGTACGTGAAATCGACTAGCCACAAAGTGAGCCAAACCACAGTGGCCCAATTACAGCAACTTTTCAGATTTGTCAGACTAAACACCCCTCTATATTAGAAATACCCCCAAAAACATACATTCCTGGAATCTACACACCTTTAGCTATGCAACAGTGTCATTCTTTTATGCACACAGAGACGTGGCCACCAACTAGCTCAAATGGGACACATGCCCAAGTGCATTTACAAGAAAAAAATCAAAGTGCTCTGTAATTTGAACGGCCTACGCTTTTTCAAAGGAAACAGTCCCGAAACTTGGAAATACCCCCCACAAACTATATATTTTTGGAATCTACACACCTTCACCTAGGTAACGTTGTCATGCTTTCATATATACATGAATAATTCCAGACACAGTACTCCAGAGAACTTGGTGCTTTTTAGGAGATTTTGTAAAAAATATAATAAGGTGATTCAAAGGTTGAAATCCTACCTAAACCCACTTGACAAGCAAAAAAACCTACTAAATGTCAATCTCCCACATGTATTGACTCAAACGGTATGCCATATGCATGGGTGCACACAGATGGGTGTCCAAGAACTAGCTCAAATGGGACGCAAGCACCAGTGTCATGCTTTTGTGTATATATATATATATATATATAAAGAATTCCAGACACTGTTATTCATAGAACTCACTTGGCAAGTAAAAAACCCACTAAATGGCAATCTCCCACATGTCCTGAATCAAACAGTATGCCATATGGGTGGGTGCAAACAGAGACGGGGCCACCAACTAGCTCAAATGGGACCCATGCACAATTGCAATTTACAAGAATAAAAATCAAACCGCCACAACCTACCCCCCACTCCCCCTTTTAGTGGTATTTTAGTGAAAACCGGTTAGTACGGAGTCACACAAGTTTTTGCACACTTTACTGATCCTAAAATTCAATCTGGTCTTTTTTTGGTACCTCTGCAAAATTTCCTACTAAAATAAGCTTAGTTTCCTTGAAATCGGACAAATAATGATCTGCGTTTACCGATATCACCGGGGGCATTGGGAAGCTTGGAGAATACAAAGTTTTTTGCTAATTTATAGTTTTAGGGTATTTTTTGTGTGCATTTCCCCCCTTTTTTTTTTTTGATCATTCCCAAAGATGATCATCAAGTCATCTTAGGGAATGATAATGAACATATAAATGCCCGTTTTCCAATTCGATATCCGATCAGAAAAGTCACTTCCCGGAATCATTTTCCTTGAAGTGATTTTTCATTCATTGGCTAAGATCAATAATTTGGTGATCAAAAGTGATCTCCAAATTTTGATCTCTGTCCCCATTTTTTTTTCTAAGTCTTTGCTAAGAATCAAAGACTTTTTGTGAATAGAACTTTGAGTTCCATTCACAAAAAGTATAGTAAAGCTGTCACACTGACAGCTTTACTATACCAGGTACTGCACTGTGATCAGCATTGTACCTCTCTATGGGAAGACCCCGGTGAAGGAGGAAGCTCCATGACGTCACCGGGGTCTCCCTGTCCGCTATGAACTTCCTCCTCGTGGGACCAGCTTGCTTCTATACGGTCACAGCTTCAAGGTATGATATCTCCCGATCCCCCCCCCCCTTGGTTTTGAATGAAACAGAGGGGGCTAGGGGGGCAGTTGAATGCTGCCCCCTAACCCCCCCTACCGCGGCAGGATTTTTTTTTTTTTTAAAGGGACAGCCACAGAATGTGTATTCACGTTCTGTGGCAGTTTGAGCCTTTCCTGCACAGAATGTGAATATACGATCCGTGGCATTGAAAGGGTTAATTATATCACCAACCTCAATTTTTACGCTGTGCTATAACCTAACCACGATATAAGGCAACAATTGTCACTGTGTTATTCTCAGCAGGCCTAGTGAACATTTTTTGATGCCATTATGTACACATAATGTGTAAAGTTCTGGCCTGGTAGAAAGGCAAGGCTCCAGCAGCCCAGCCATGGTAAAAGTGCAGAGGCAAAACTGGGCTATCGGCACACATGGACTGCAGGTTCTGCTGGCCTCTGTGATACTTGAATGCTGGGAAATAAAACACGATGGTTAGGAGGATAAATTTTCCAGCAACCACATCAAAATGAGTGGTCAGACACAGGTTTTTTAAGATTTTCTCATTTTAGTAGCTCTCTAAATTATAGATTAAATTTTTTTTTTCCCTTCCAATGGTTAGCTTGCTTTCACTATTGATTTTGCATTGCTGGGCACCCGATGCATTAAATTTGGTGCTACTGTGCAAAATTTAACATGCTTTAAAGGGTATGTCCACCCTTGAGAAAATTTTTTGGTATATCATTCCCCCTGTCCCCTCAGCCCCAACCGCTCTATTTATTTTTATTAGAGAGTGCCCCAAACTTTACTTACCTTCCCTCTTTCCTCCGCCACACTGCCAGGCACTCTGCTTGCGAGAAAATGCAAGCAGAGGGGCGGGACCGGCTGCCAGGAGTTCAGTGCGGCGGAGGAAAGAGGGTAGGTAAGTAATGTTTGGGGCACTTTCTAATAAAATAAGTAGAGCGGTTGGGGCTGGGGGGACGGGGAATATAATATGGAAAGCATTTTATGGTAGGGGGAGGGAATCCTAATCAGGAGGGAGAGGGAGGGGGAGAAGGGCTGCAGTACGCATGCCAAACTTCTCCCGGAGGCCAGGTAGGAGGCAGAGTCCTATATGGATTCTGCTATCCTCCTGGTGGGCAGTTTTTGGGACTTTGGGGGGTGACTACAGGAGAACCATATGGAGCTGGGATGGGAGGTAAGGATTAAACTACACTACACAATGGGGTCATTACTGGGGGGGGGGGGGGGATTATAGTTGGGGGGGGGGACATGCCCTTTAAATTGGTCTGTAAAAAAAACTACAATGGACACTGCTTACTAGACCTGCTCCTGTTGTCCTAGTAATAACACCCACAATATCATTAATAGGATAAAACAGATCACCTTTCTAGGTGTTTTAAAAGATCAGCAGGCATGGGCTGTTAATACAATAGTAGAATAAAAGGCTGTTTTTTTAATTACTACTGAACATAATGTATGTCTGAACACATCAAGGGGAATTTATGCTTAGGTTCAGGTTAAGTAGAAGCTGTCAGGATCAATAAATGTAACCCCTTTTTAAGTTGACACAATTTGTACTTTGTATTTTCTCCTCCCTAGGAAAAGGCCTCCCGCACAATTCGGTGTAGTGTACATGTCGTTTTGCACGTAATCAACAATGCGGATTCCCCTGCTGAAGGGAAATCACCCTGCAGTCCACAAAGTAGCTCTCTGCGATTGACTACTAGATTGGAACTACTGGTTGCTGACCCCTGTTCTAGAGTTTTACATCAGAATAAAATATATTAGCATTTCTTACAGTTAACATACAATAACTGCCAAATTAACAAAAATATCTGTGGAGGAGAGATTTTTTTTAGAAACGACATACCCCTAGGTTATTATATGTGGGGAAAGTTTTGATCAAAATGCAAATACCTGGACACAGATGTTCATCAAATTAGAAGTTATCTTAAAGGATATCTTCACTGGTATAATCAAAATTTTGGTATTCAGTTTTAAGAATGGGATTTAAAGAAGCTGTGTCTTAGCTCCCACTCTTCAATAAAACCTGCAGGAGCCAGGAGAGAAAGTAAGGAACTTACCCAATCAATTGCTCCTCTGCCAGGTCCCGACGGACTATTTCTTCTATGCGTGTGCATGTGCATAGAAGACTCAATTCAATTTGTGTCTTTTTGGTACCTATGCAAAATTTTCTAATAAAGGCTTGATTTCCCTTGAAATCGGTATTATAATAATCTGCGTTTACTTGGGTCTTCCCCAAGTTGCCCAAAATCCCGGGGGAATCTGCAGTTTTTCACAAATGGTTTTATTCAGGGGGGGGGGGGGGAAGGTGTGTGTATTATTTTAAGATTTTTTTTGTGTGTGTGTTTCACTTTTATTTTTCTATCATTCCTAAAAATCATTAGATCATCTTTGGGAATAACAAACTTGGAATATGGGCATAAATTCCCATTTTCCAAGTTGAAATCCGATCAAAAAAAAATCACTTCCCAAAGTATTTTCCAGGAAGGTATTTTTCATTAATTTGCAAAGATAAATAATTAGGTGATCCAAACTGATCACCTAATATTGATCTCTACTCCCTTCACTCTGGGACCAGCTGCTCTTATGCGGTCACGGCATTCAGGGGGTTAAATCTTTCCAGCAATATCTTCTCTCAAATTTTATCTAGAGATGTGATTTAGGTTTTATTTTGAAGGTACGATGGAAGGCTTTTTATATAATCCTTACTAGTTTGGAAGAATTGGAGACCACAGTTACCCTTTAAAGAGGGCGGGCATATCTTGTCAGTAACTGTCAATCGCCCACACCCTGGCACACTACACATAGGAACTATTCTCTGAAAGCAAAGCTTATTTCTTTGTCTTTGCATGGCTAATTGATTCAGCATTAGGATCCTGAAAAGGAATAAGCATTTTATATTACTCTGCTCTTTTCATGCATGCAGCTAACACCCAATACTGCAGTTAGCTACTGTTTGTGCTGTCTTTGTTACTGAAGTACCAATGTAGTACTGCTCCCCAAACACCTTCAAACTGTTACAGCTAAAAGAAAATCTTATTTGATTCAAGCAGTGATAGCTGCCAGTGCTGCTTACCTTCCCATAGCAAAGCAATGTCACAGATCATCTCCACTGCACATGCTTTCTACCGTGCCTCAGATTTTTGGAGGGGTTGGACACAGAGGAGAAATGCAGAAATGCATACTTACTAGAAGTGATCTGAATGGAACATAAGGAGATCTAGTGACAGGGAGCACTGAACAAAAAGGAATAAAGTTCCTGGTAGCACTAAAAATATAGAAATGGATAAATGCAAGTCATTTTTATTACTTTAGTGTCCATTTACAGTGAAAATTCTTTATCTTTATTTTTTTTCTAGCTAATTTTCCAGAACACGTTGTAGACAGTCTTCCAACTGACTTAAATACTGGTATTTACTATGGTTGGGGCCGTGTAGGAAATGGTGAAATTTACAAAATGGTTATGAGCATCGGCTGGAATCCTTTTTACAAAAACACAAAAAAATCAATGGTAAGAAATGTTTTTCTTAATATTCTAGTGTCTTATTAAATTCTCTTTTTATATTACACTGTATAGCGGAGGTACGTGATATGAAACACCTGACAGTCCATGGTCCTAGACTGAACAGGAAAGTTCATAGAAATATGGACCCCATGGGACATAATGATAAATGATAGATAAAAGATACTTGGGCCAGCCTCCCCCCAGTGTATCATCAAAAATTCCAAATTTCTTAATACCGATAATGACAACTTATTGAACGGAATGTTCGGATGACTAATACACAATGATGAATGCTGGAAAAGTTAAGATAAACTAAATGCAGACTTGCTATGTTTAAGTTTCTCTTAAATGTTGTAAATAAATAAACATAAGGGTTCTTTTCATTGTTCCCTATTCCCATTATCGCCTGATTCATCTGTCCAAGTATACCAAACAACCCCAAAACTGTCCTATATGATGTTTTAACTTTTACCATACTTGGACAATTAAAATTTTGGGACGATATGATTTCCTCCGAGAGGACATGGAAGTCACAGGAGATGACTTTAACCCAGCAGATGTATGGATCTTGATCTTGGCACTCATCACCACAAACTTAGAGACTCTGCCTTGGTGGTATTTTGAACTGCAGGCCTGAATATAACCCTCCTCAATTAATGTTTTTTATATCTACATAGAAATATATAAATAAGATAAAATGTTTTAAAAATGATCTTTTTAAGATGACATCACGCATGACAAAAAAAACTATTTTTTTTTTTGTTAATAATAGTATAGTATAGTATTTGAGGTTAAATAAAGACATACGTCCATACAGTCCAACCCATCTAGCAATATCCTCATTTCCTGCCTAACTGTTGATCCAGAGGAAGGCAAAAAAAAACCCCCACCAAATTTATGAAGGGGAAAAAAATTCCTTCCCGACTCCAAGTGGCAATCGGAAATTTTCCTGGATCAATTTTACTTTATGTATCAATACCAGTAACTTGCAACATTCCTTGTTTGCAGAAACTCATCCAGCTTCTTTTTGAAACTGACCAATGAACCTGCCATAACAACGTCCACTGGAAGACCGTTCCATAGCTTTACCGTTCTCACAGTGAAAAACCCTTTCCGAACTTGAAGCCTAAACCTTTTTTTATTTTTTTCAAGTCTTGGGGCTAGGCCACACTGCTGCGCTTTTTTTTGCGCTTGCGTTTTTTCATATCATTGAAAACGTGTCAACGCACCAAAAACGTGCGTTGCGATTTGCGTTCCGCAATTGCATGTGTTTTTCAATACTTAATGAAAAACGCATGCGCAAACACAATGAAATCGCGTGCAATTCCGTGTGCGATTGTGTTTGCGTTGCAGTGTGGCCGTGTCCTTAAGGGATGTCCAAGTGTCCTCTGACATGCTCTAGTAGTGAACAATGCCCCAGATAGTTAATTGTATGGCCCGTTTATGTATTTATACACAGTAATCATATCCCCACGCAAGCGCCTTTTCTCGTACATAATTGTAACTTTTCCAGTCTCTTCATATTTAATCTCCCCCAATCCCCTTATTAATTTAGTTGGCCTTCTCTAAACCCTTTCCATTTCAAAGATGTCCTTTTTGTACACAGGATTCCAAAATAGCACTGCATATTCCAAATGAGGCCTTACCAATGCTTTGTAAAGAGAGAGAATAAAATTTTCCTCCCTTGAATCCATACCTCTCTTTATACAAGACAATACCATGCTGGCTCTGGCTGTTGGCCTCTGGCACTGCTTGCTACCTTTAAGTTTTTAATCCACCAAAACTCCAAGCTCCCATTCCAACAGGGATTCACTTACCACAGAGCCATTTATAGTATAAGCAGCACAAGGATTTTTAAGTCCAAAATGCATCGCCTTACATGTATCAATATTGAATCTTATCTGCCACTTAGCAGCCCAATGTGACAATCTATCTAGATCCCCCCTGCAAAGATTGCACATCCTCTTTAAGTTTTTAATGGTTGACAAAGTTGTGTCGTCAGCAAACACAGAAACCTTGCTGACAATACCCACTTCCAAATTATTAATAAATAGATTAAATAGAAGCAGCCCCAACACAGAACCCTGTGGCACCCCACTTAGCACTTTAGTCCATAAAGATGAAGCCCCATTAACAACCACTCTCTGCATCCTATTCATTAACCATTTTTCTATCCATGTACAAATGTGCCTCCCCAGACCAACAGACAATATCTTGTACATTAGTTGCCAATGGGGGACTGTATCAAGAGCCTTTGCAAAATCCAAGTAAACTACATCTACTGCTATGCCAGTCTAAACTTCTACTTACTTCCTCATAAAATCCAAGCAAGTTCGTTTGACAAGATCTATTCCTCCTAAATCCATGTTGGTTACTACTTATGTTAGTCCTTGAAACATACTCTAGAATATGTTCCCTTATTAAACTTTCCAGTATCTTCCCCACCACTGAAGTTAAACTTACAGGCCTGTAATTACTCAGCTGTGAGCGACTACCCTTTTTGAATGTTGGAACAACATCAGCCTTTTTCCAATCCAGAGGCACACATCCGGACATGAGGGAATCTGCAAAAATAAGAAACAATGGCCTAGATAAAACTGAACTTAGCTCCCTAAGGACCCAAGGATGTATTGTATCTGGTCCAGGAGATTTATTAATATTAACCTTATTTAGTTGTTTCTGTACCATATCCTCGGTTAACCAAAGTGCACTTGCATCTTTTATACCATTATTGCTACTATACGATATCTGTACTTGGAACTTCTATAGTGTATACAGAGGGGAAAAAAATATTTAAGACATTTGCTTTATCACCATCCTCTGTAACAAACCCCGTTAATTAATGGTGCCACATTTTCAGTCCTCATCTTCTTACTATTAATATACTTAAAAAATTTAGGCTTAGTCATGCTTTGTTCAGCTATCCTAACTTCATTATTAATTTTAGCTAGTTTGATTGCTTTCTTACACTTTGTTAGTTTTTATAATCCCTAAAGGCCCTTTCCGTTCCCTCTGACTTAAGGGTTTTAAATGCCTTTTTTCTTCTTTTCCATTTGCCTCTACATCAGAATTCAGCCACATGGGCGCGGATTTATTTTTTTACATTTAAAAAATATAAGGGTATAAATCTAGATGTGAAATGGCTTAAAATAGACTTCTGTTCAGTACCTTTACCTGATAATACATTATCCCAGTTGACATGCTGAAGAGCTACTTTTAACCTGGGAGAATTTGCTTTCCCGAAATTAAGTCTTTGTTAACCCAGCGCACTTTTCCCTTCGATAAAATACAGTACTTCAAACGACACTATTTCATGGTCCCTAAGCTTCCACCTTTATATCTATAATACGCTCCACGATATTACATATTACCAGATCCAACAGAGCTCCTTTTCTAGTAGGAACTTCAACCACCTGTGAGAGAAAATTATTTTTAGTTTGCAGAAATTTGCATTTTGTAACAACCCTAGGTAAAAACAGGCTGCAGTATGTATGTTGTTTTTTGTAATTAAAAACTACTTCTTAAAGGGCAACTATGGTTTCAAAACAAGTTAGAGTTGAATGAAAGCCTGCAGTATTTCCTTTAAAATGAGCTGACAATCACATCTCTGGCTGGAGCCTGTGAGAAATTACATTGGGGTGAATGTTCAAACTTCCTGCTTCCAGTAGGTTGAGTGACATCACCTGACCTCTGCCCCGGGGGAGAAGCTTGCTCAGTCTTAATGCTGGGGAAATCAGGAAGTACCTTGGGGGGAAAATTGACAGTTGGGAATGGGAGCCTATTAATACAGGCAGAGGCTGGTCACATCGCAGGAAGTAATATTGCTGAACCTTTCCAGCAATAACTTGTCACAAATTTTATCTAGAGATGTGATTTAGGTTTTATTTTGAAGGTACAATGGAAAGCTTTTTATATAATTCTTACTAATTTGGAAGAATTGGAGACCACAGTTACCCTTTAATGATGTTTGGAGGACACAATCTTGGCTTTAGCAATGAGACAGTCTGTGCTTATTACTGTTGAGCATGCTAGCTGAACTATGGGTGTCTGCCTTATTCGAGTACCAGTTAAATGCCTACCCATGTAGTTTTACATCGAAGGAAATTATTTCTGCACTCATTTCCTTTCTCAAAGAAAGCCAGCTGCTACTTCTATGCAATTACACTGTGTGCCTGCCAAATATATATAATCCCATCTTTATTAGTGCAGACACAGTACACACAACTTTTCGGCTCTCAGGCCTTTATCAAGTGTTACACTTAAAGGGTATCTCCACTGATAAGTCACCTGGGTTGTAAGGATAGATATGTGTAAGGTGGATATGTACCTGCAGTATCCTGTCTTTGAGCAGTAGTTTAGAAGAAATCCAATGAGTTTCTCCCAGAACGCTGTGGATGGTGCAGGTCCGTCCACTTTCAGTGACAGCCTGCTTGGGAAATAACTGACGCGCGTTTTCCTTTAGTGCATGCGCAGAATGTCAGAGGATCCGTCAGGGCTGCTGTCTGTGTGATCTGACTGGTTGGTCGAACACACACACACACACACACCTACTGAGTTCACTGAATAATGGGGGAATAATCACATGACCATCACAGCAGTTTACTGACTTCACTAATTAATGGAGGAGTAATCCGGTACTATCTTTTTCTCTCTCCCTTTCCCTCCCATACCAGATTGCCTCATATTCCCAGCATCCCCTGTGAAATCAATCTTAGATCACTTTTTAAACCATCCCTCTCAGTTAGACACAAAAAAATCTTTATTAAAAACAACACAAGTTCCCCCTGCCTTTGTTTTAGTAGTGTGTGAAAAGGGTTTTAACTTTTCCTCCACTGTCTCTCTCTGCATGATCAGCTGTAAAAATGAACTTAGAGAGTCGGGGAGGAAAGGATTTCTTACTGCAGCCAAGTGGATGTGTCTGCTACCATGATGATGCACATTGAGTGACAGCACTGGGGAAGACACACCTCCAGGAACCAGCACAACTTTCCCATGCTGCTGCAATCAAACGAAGGGGAATTCTGGGGGAAAAAGGTAGGGGGAGGGTTGGGGGATAGTGTACTTTTAAAATAAACAAAAAAAAATGCTTTTTCCTCAGTGGAGATACCCTTTAATAAAGGCCTGAGAGCCGAAACATGTGTACTGTGTGCACTAATAAAGATGGGATTACCCTTTAAAGGCAACTAAAGGACTTGACAGCCCTATTTTCTTTGTTATAGACGGCTACAGCCATAAATTTAGTAATAACAAAATAAGAAATGTGTTTAAATAATTGTAGTGTAGTTTTTAAAGTTATTTCAATGGTATGCAAGTAAAAAATACCTTTAAAAATTGTAATAAAAAAAACTAGAAACAAATACTGTATGTATAACCTTTAGTAGTTATGATACTAATAAAATCTTACCCTGTGTGCTGCCGATGCTATTCTACTTCCCTGTGCAGTTGGGAATGCTTCCTTGTTGTCACTGCCTTCTGGCTGGAGAACACTAATGTGCATTCTATAGCCAGTGATACATTTGATAAAGCATTTTAGATCGCATTTTAAAAGGTTACTGTTGGAAAACAACCACAGGTTTATATTTTAACCTATTGGGGCAAAAATAGCTAGATTCTTTTTCTCCAATAAAAACACGTTTATTTTTGAAGTTATTCGTGTACTTATTAAAACATACCATTTATTGTGTATTTGTAAATAAATAAAATCATTTGTTTTATTTTAGGAAACCCATATAATTCATCAGTTTGACAAGGACTTCTATGGCGAAATACTCAGTATAGTCATTGCTGGCTACATTAGACCAGAAAAAAGTTTTGACTCCCTTGGTAAGTTTTAATATTAAAGGATAATTAAAGCTTTAGAACAACATTGAATAAAAACGTAGCTCTCCTTGGTATAAAAGCAGTAATCTGTGTCTTGCCTCTCATTTTGATATGGTTTTTTGATTTGCCCTTCTTTGTGTTTGGGTTTTATTTCCCAGCATTCCAGTATCACAGTATAGTCATTGACCATTGTTCTTTTATATGCTCAGTCGTAAAATACTGCAGGAACTTTAGTTGGTCACACCCACTAGTAGCCTCTAGCCAATCCTTTTACAGGACAGATTAGTCAAGGCAGCATGTGACTGAGAACAGGAGTTTAGCCAGTCACTACACATACATAGTTATTTCATCCATTTATCTAAGGGAGTATAAACATTTTTGTTAGTTTTTTTTTAGGCTTTGAGCGGGCATTTCCACCCCTAAAACAAAAATTTAGCCCACTGCTGGCCCTACTGGGTAATGTTGAAAAAGATCCTTACCTTACACCTTTTCTCTAAATGTTTGTCCTGCAGTGCTTATCTTAAAGGGTATGTCCACCCAAAAATAAACTTTTTATATGTTCTTTATATAATAGCACCAACCTCAAACGCCATATTCCTTTTTACTAAAAATCATTTGCCTTGCCTGATATTTAATGAGATATATATCAGGCTGCACTTTCTCTCTCTGTGTGTGTGTCTCTCTCTCTCTCTCTCTCTCTCTCTCTCTCCTCTCTCCTCTCTCTCTCTCTCTCACTCTCTCCTCTCCTCTCTCTCTCTCTCTCTCTCTCTCTCTCTCTCTCCTCTCTCTCTCTCTCTCTCTCGCTCTCTCTCTCTCCTCTCTCTCTCTCCCTCTCCTCTCTCTCTCCTCTCTCTCCTCTCTCTCTCTCTCTCTCTCTCTCTCTCTCTCTCTCTCTCTCCTCTCTCCCTCTCTCTCTCTCTCTCTCTCTCTCTCTTTAATCAGCAGCATTCAGGGAAGCTGCTGGAAAGTGTCCCCTTCAAGCCTCCCTGCAAAAATTGGTGCAGCATTTCATTTACCATATATACTCGAGTATAACCGAGGTACCCAATAAACCGAGGGTAGAAACTTGGCATTCAAGATGTTTTGGAAACTACAACTCCCAGCTAATAAAGCATGCTGGGAGTTGTAGTTTCCAAAACATCTTGAATGCCTCCCTCACTTGGCATTCAAGATGTTTTGGAAACTACAACTCCCAGCATGCTTTATTAGTGGGAGTTGTAGTTTCCAAACATCCTGAATTCAAGATGTTAGAAACTACAACTCCAGCTAATAAGCATGCTGGGAGTTGTAGTTTCCAAAACATCTTGAATGCCACCCTCACCCCTCAAACCCAGTTAAGTTTGTACCTGTGGGCTCTCTTCATCCAAGATCTGTGGGCTCTCCTCCATCCAAGGGCTTCCTGAGACTGTGTGCTGGTAAGGTCCTCTTCATTCCGGCAGCAGCGTCCTCTCCATTCCGGCAGCAGCGTCCTCTCCATTCCGGCAGCCGCACGATCAGTCCATGTACTGCACGCCGGCTGATGTCACTAATGGGGCGCCGGGCAGTGACGTCGGCCGGCACGCCAGTACATGGACTGATCGTGCGCTGCCGGAATGGAGAGGACGCTGACTTCAAAGGTGAGTGACTCGAGTATAAACCGAGTCCGAGTTTTCAGGCTGATTTTTCAGCCTGAAAAACCGGTTTATACTCGAGTATATACGGTAACCGCCAGGGGAATGTTGGTTGGGCTGGGCCCCCTCAAGATACTTCCAACCACTATCTTGACTTTTGCATAAATAAAACAAAAAAAAAACCTGATAAAATGTTCACCAGGATCCAAAATCACTCCCACCTGATTATTTGGATTTATTTGATTGCAAATGAAGATTTTATAGTTAAAGGAAACTTTTGGTTTTCAAAAAAGTTGAGAACAGGTGGCTGCTGGCTTACCTTCAAAATTAGCCCTTGTCTGCAGGCAGTTAGAAGATATCGTGGTTTAAAACATTTAAGGAGAAATGTAATTTGTCATTTCTGGCAGCAAGGTTTAAAAGATTTAAAACTCCAAACATTGGTATTTTTTTGATATCCTTGTCTGCACCACCCGACTGCTGGAAAAAAAATAAAAACATTTCTGTTTGAATCATCAAAAGCTCCTAAAGCTAGGTACACCCCCGATACCGTTGGATCCAAAAGTCTAATCAGTGTAATGTCAAGGTAGCGTATGTCCAGGTTTACTGTGATCATGCTCAATGCTGTTTTATAATTGTGGCTTTTTGAATCTGTATTGTGACAGCAGGAGTGTTGGAGGGTTATTTATTTAAAAGGCAAAATAAATCCCTTTATAGTTGCACTTTTTTTAAATACCGTAATACTTGAGATTAAGCCGACACCGGTATAAGCCGAGGTACCTTTTTTTACCTAAAATAGGAAAAATGGATTGCCTCGAGTATAAGCCGGGGTTAGGAACTATGACCACTACTGCCTTCTGATTCAGTTGCCCTTTAAATGGACAGCAGATTTCCCATACAGATGTTTGGAAACTACACCCCGCATGCTTTAGTTGCTGGGAGTTGTGGTTTCCAAACACCTGTATGGGAATTCTGCAGTTAAAAAGCAACTGAAACATGCAGAGTAGAGCCCCTCCCTCCCTCCCCGGAGAGTCCCCCCAGTAAGTTGGTCCTACCCCATCGGTTGCTCAACTCTAAATCCGGCTGCCGCACCTGGGTAAGTCCTGTGGTGCTCAACTCCAAATCTGGCTGCCGCATGCTGGGTAAGTCCTGTGGTGCTCAACTCCTAATCCGGCTGCCGCACGCTGGTTAAGTCCTGTGTGCTCAACTCCTAATCCGGCTGCTTACCCAGCATGCGGCAGCCGATTTGGAGCTGAGCACCACGGACTTACCCAGCGTGCGGCAGCCGGATTTAGAGTTGAGCAACCATCGTCGGGGTAAGGAAGGACCTTGACTCGAGTATAAGCCAGGTAAGGTTTTTAGGTTATTTTTAAAACCTAAAAACCTCGGCTTATACTCGGGTATATACAGTACTTTTTTATTGTTCAGTGAAAAAAAATAGGGAAATAACCTGGTAATTTGCTTTTGTAATTAAAATTCAGTTTACATTTTTTGAAATGTGTATAAAGGGTAGAACCTGCTCATGCAAAGTACTGAAGTAAAAGTCCAAATATCACACAAAATTATTTTATTTTATTTGTTACCCTCCCACTTAAAGGGACAGTTCAGTGGAAATTATCAATATGTGTTAAATTGTTGTTTGTGTAATTCCTTCTTACTTATTCTACATATTCTCTCCCATTTTGAAAAATTGATTTCATATCCTTTGCTGTTTCTGCTGTTGACATTTAGTGAGCTGACATTTCAGGTTCTAACAGTCCTTCTTCTTCCCGGATGCACCACAATCCTTAAGGTTCGTACACACCTGCGATCGCGGGTCCCGACCTGCGAAGCACGATGTGTACGACTGGTCATTTCGGTCGATAATCAGCCCGTGTGTTCGTTCGGAGATCTGGCGAGTCGGTCGTTAGGCAATCCCCGAATGAATGTCCATTTCAGCCGTAATCGCACGATTATCGCCCGAAACGAACGGTCGTACACAGGTCGGGAACCGCGATCGCACGTGTATGAACCTTCAGAATGTTCTAACAGTTATTTCTACTAATTGGCTGTTGGATGGGTAAAGGATGCTCAGATCTCTACTGAGCAACTGAATCAACCCAGGCACTGGGTCAAGCGCAAACCATAACGGTCTCTACTAGGGGTCCTGCAAACAGGAAGTCAATATTTCATTTGCATTTATTTATCACAGACAAAATGCTGAATTGGCACATTAAGGTCATTGGGATGAAAAATACTGCTCTTTTTTCTGAAAAGCAATATTTGCACTGAACTTCCCCTTTAAATTGTATGGTCTTTAGGGCTGGGACTTCATGTTTCAATGCACTCGGTAACTTTTTATGCATTGCCTATTCGTTATTATTTCTTATCTGTGTGCACTTGTTTGTATCCTCTGTACAGCATTGTGTAACTGAGTGGCACTATGCAAATAAAATGACATACTACAAACATTTTGTCCCACCAGTAAAGCAGAATGTATGTTTAGAGCTTTTCTCTTGGATTAAAGTAAGACCGTAGCCTTAACTTAACCCTAACCTGTATGGATATCATAGTTCTCCATCGACTGGTCTCTGAGGAAATGTCTACCTGGCATAAACTTTATTACTGTTAATTAAAAAAAATGTCCTTCTTTATACACAGATGCTCTTATTGCTGCAATTTACATATGCATCGAGGAAGCCAAGAAACAGCTAGAACTGCCAGAATTCCAAGATCTTAAGATCAATTCTTGTCTTCTGCACTTTATCAAATAACATTTTAAACGGTCACTGACTAATGCCTATCAGTGATCAATTAGTGTCTTTGCTAATCTTGTATACACTGAAGTTATTTATTTTTATTTCATTAACTTCTAAGAGTTACATGAACCAGTCCCTATGACCTAAGTTTGGTTTTAAGAAGGCACTTTTTTTTGCCTGTTTATTGCAACACAGTTAATGGCAAGGAAACTTTGTGTGTGGTAGAAAGGTTCAAATTATTTATAATAATTTATAGCAGATTTCTGCCTATAGTTCTAATTGATTGCTTTCTAATATTTAACAATATTGTTTCCTTGCTATTCATTTGCAGCAACCATTAGATATTTATTTTTACTGGATTACTATAGCTAAAGGGCATGTTTACCCTCAAATTATATAAAATATAGTAAATCACACACACCACACACACACACACACACACCACACACCCCCCCTAAAATAGTTAGAAAACCGGCAGACTTATGGGCTAATCTGCTATGCTCTCCCTTCCATTAAAAGGGATCTGCCTTCTGTTCTCCATGCTTTTTTAACAAACTTTACATGCTCAGAGGCAGCAGCTAGAAATATAGCATTCAGTCATTGGCTGTAATGTTATTTATTACATCCATGACTGGCAGTTGCTTACTGGAAGTGAGGTAATAGGCAGGCATTTTAGGTTAACTAAATTCTCACTCACTGCTAGCTTTGCAGTTTTGGGGGTTAAGTACCTATTTACATTTTAATTTGAGTGGTGAACTTGCCCTTTTAAGGTGCACAATTAACAATTTTGGATTTTTTGTCCTGACCCATAATATTCAATTTATTGCGCCAAGATGTATGTGATAAACCCAATCCTCCTTGATTCAGACGAACTGCCACAGTGGCATTGTGTAGAACTCAAAAAGGAAAATGCGTGTATGCTCACCAGGGCACCTTCCTCTTAATGAAGATGGTTAGTTTGGGTAAGTGTATGCGCCTGAGGTTGCATTTTAAGGCAGCAGTCGCATATGTATGGCAAGCTTTAGATATCTAATTGGTTGCTGCGATTTATAGCACAGACAATTTTTGTAACCTGTTGCAATCGGCCACCATATTTCTTATTTCCCCAAGTTAAAAATGGATACCTTTACTGTAGGATAATGCTGTACGCACAAATTTTAGACTATTAGGGCTCCAATAAAGAACTTCAAGCAAAACAAAATGTAATTTATTTTATTTGCTCTGCACACTTCATGTTTCAAACAGAATGCCCTTTATTTCTTGTGGCAAACTCCTTGTTTAACATAGTATCTATGTGATTTTTAACAATCTCAATTTTCAACAGATATTATTTCATTATATATTCGTTTTAGAAATGCAATTCATTCCAGAAAATTCCATTTCCTTTCATTTAACTATTTTTATACTTAAAATGTAATGCAGCCACTACTGTTCAGCTCATCTTTGAATGTTTTTCATGTTAGTCTTTAGTATCTTCATTGTGGGAATACAATAAAAGAAATTGTGAAGATAGTGTGTTGGAACTTTTAGATTTTTCAACATAGCATAGGTTTTTGATCCTAAAACCTAGTAGACAAGCAAGTGTAGTAATCTGGTCTTATATATTGCACATGGAATAAAAGAAATACCTTCTTGGAACAGGTTGAAAAAAAGTGGGACCAGAATTGGAAGTTCAGACAACCTGTGGAAAAATATTATATGCTATTTAAGAAATACTGCATTGTTTCCTTTTGTTGTTTTGATGTTTTTTCTCTCTTTGACTCACAGAAGCTTTAACAAATCTGCCAATGAATCAAGATTTTGAATCAATTTTTATGGATGTCATTAAATTGATATTTTAATAATAATGCTGTGGTTTTTTTTTAATCACCCACATTTTTTTAGTTCTTTGTTTTAATTTGTCCTTTTCTGTTAACTTATGGCTATTTGGTAAACACTAAAGCTTATTAAAGATGGAAGTTTTGTACCCATATACATGCTGTAAGAATTCTTTTGAAATAATCTAGGTGATAATCTCTATCCAGTGTTGGGAAAAATACTTAAAAACCTAATTTCCTATATGTGAAAATGTTATTTCAGGATGCTCACTAGAAGTTTGGGCAGCGGGAAAAACTACATATTTTGTCTGGTTCCACACTGGTTTTGCATTTCGCTTGTCGAATGCTGTAGAAACCTTTTAAAAGAAGCCGACAATCAATCTCTGGCTGCAGCCAGTGAGAAATTACATTGGGGTGTTCAATTTCCTGTTTCCAGTCTGTCATGCCCTCCTCCCCCTGGAGCAAAGCATGCTCAGTTAACACACTGCTGGGGAAAACAGAAGTCCTTGGGGGATTTTATTTTGAAGGTACGGCTTTTTATATAATCCTTACTATATGGAAAAATTGGAGACCACAGTTACCCATTAATAGGTATAGCTTTCCTCAGAGCTACCATCGAAACATGGAAATTACCCAGAAGTCTCCATTCCTTATTTGCATATTCTGAAGGGAGCTGTATGCCTTATACTCTTCCCTATTTTAATTAGTTTTTATGTGATGACTTTCTATAGTCCCTTCACATTGCAAAACCAGAGGCCTGCGTTCACTCATGATGGTTCAATAAAGCCGAACCGGTATGTGGCGGCTCTAGTATAGCTTTTCGAGAGCTACACCATGGAAACATAAATTACCCAGAAGTCTGTTCCTTATTTGCATATTCTGAAGGGAAGCGAATACCTTTTTTCTCTTCCCTTCTATTATTGTGACGTCTGTCCGTAGGCGCTTCACATTGCAAAACAGATGCCTGAGCTACATTGATGATGCCTTAATAAAGCCGAAACAGATATGTGGCTGGCTCTCTGGTTTTGCATTTAGCTTGTGGAATGTGAAACCTTTTAATAGGTATAGCATTCCTTAGAGCTAACACGGAGATTACACAAAATGCTCAGTTCCTTATTTGCATTAATCTCCAGGGAGATCAATGGCTGATTGGCAGCTCCTCGCTAGGAGGAGATAAATGCAAGAAATTGCTACCTTGCAGTGCAAAAATGAATAGGTATTGGATTAGACTGTAAAAGCTTTGTAAGCTCATATTCCTTACCCGATTACTTCCTGCAACAAAGTGCATATTTTAATATTGTGTCTCCCTCATTGTCTAAATTATGAACTTCTGGGCTGCAAGTCATGAAAATCTATTTTGAGTATAGTTATCTTTTACCTAACAGCCATATTTATAAAGGATCATTATCTATAATGTATGATAACGATCATTTATAGCATGTTTGCTTTTCAACAGCAGGCCGATGGGGTGACTGTGTTTGAAAACACTACAGCTGCTAGATATTTGTTGTATTCACTTAGATCAACTGGACATATACAGGGTTATTCAATAAAAGTTCTTACCGTTAAAATGTTTTCTAATTTTGCCCCAACCAATCAAATGTTGGCTTTTAAATGTTTAAATAAGATCTGATTGGTTAAGAACCTTCACAGGCATACAGCTACTAGAGGTCGTTTTTTTTCCAAAACCTATAAGGATCCTTATCAGAGAACCTATTACCTTTTTAAATATACATACCCTGACCCCATTTTAAAAAATGAAAACAAAGGGACTACTAATAGGGACGACTCACGATTTGTGCCTTTATCTTTTCTCTGCAATTTAAGAGCTGTCAGGAACTTGATTCCTTTTTGATCCCAGTGCTCTTTTATACACATATCTCCTTATGTCCTCTTCAGCCCACTCCTGTGACACATCTAGAGTTGGTAAGCATGTGTAGTGCAGATGAGCTGTGTCTAAAAACAGTGAGATACAGCCAATAGCATCTTGTGGTTTTGTTATTACTGCTATAATTGAATTTAAATCCACTATTATTCACAACCTTTTCTGTTCTAAGAATTTTCACCTTCTTGCCCTTATTGAAACCTGGCTCTCCCAACACAACTGCCTCTCCCATACACCTCGCTCTCCTCGGTTGTGCGGAGGTGTTGGCCTCCTTTCCCTGCCTGTCGTTATAATTTCATCGTCCCCCCACCTGCCTTCTCGTTTAAATCCTTTGAGGTTCACACTGTACAAATCTCCTACCCTCTCCGCTACATGTAGCTGTGGTATACAGGCCCCCTCCATGACTTCCCCAGCTACATTCCTCTCTGACTTTGAGACCTGTCTTACCTTCTTCCTCTCTACTGCGGTCCTGTTCTAATCCCTGTGACTTCAAACTGTCACATTGACACCTCTGCTCTATCCTGGCCCTCTCGTTTCCTTCACTTACATCCTCTTTTGATCTTCATCAATGGACAACTACCGGGACGCATAAGGCTGGCCACTTATTGGATCTTGTCTTCACTAAACCTCTGTCACATCTTTTTAAAGTAGCCCCTCCCTGCTTTCAGAATCACCATCTTATTACTTTTCTTGCTCAACATTCTCCTGTTTCTCTGACCCTCCTTCTCCGGTAATACCCAAGCCATCGATCTTCCAGTGCTGGCTTCTTCTCTCTCCTCTAGTCTCTCTAACCCTGACTTGCGACTCTGACCCTGATTTGCTTCTTAACTCTGTCCTGTCTGATGCTATTGATTCCCTTGCAACCCCCCGCAATCGACGCCTCTCGAATCCTCGCCCCTGGCTCAGTCCCAGAACCCGTTTTATACATAGGTGTACATGTGCTGCTGAGCAATGTGGGAGAAAGTCTCGTACCCAGGCTGACTTTCTCCATTACAAGTTTATGCTACAATGCCACCGCACTTTCGGGAGCAAAAAAAAAATACTATAAGACGCTTATAATAATACAAATCAAACCCACGCTGCCTGTTCTCCATCTTTAACTTCCTTCTCTTTCCCTCGCCCACTGACTCTCCTCTCCACACTCCCCCCATCTGTATGCAGATTCCTAACCCTCACCATAGCTCAGATTCTTTTACCCACACCCCCTTCTACTGCTATTGAATATTTAGTCCTTGTCCCGAGGTCTCATGTTCACTCACTACATGTCCCCTTGATCCCATGCCCTCTTTCCTACTGAACGCTGTAATCAGGCAGTCACCCCTATACTAACCCACATATTCATTCAATCCTCCTGTCATCTGGTATTTTCCCTTCCTCCTTTAAAGGGACTGTAAACTCCCCATCATCCATTAAAATAACTATTTGCCATCTGTTTCTATTATTCACAGGGAGGTGAGAACTCTTATTCTCACCTCCCTGTGAATAATAGGATGCTCGGGGGACCTGGAACTTGCCTTACCTCGCTCCACTGCAAGCCGCTCCATCACTGAAAGCCGCTCTGTCCCGACCTGCGCGCCAATACAAAAGATAGTGCGCGTGATTGGGAGAGAACAGCTTTCAGTGAAGGAGCGACTTGCGAGTAGAGCGCGGTAAGGTAAGTACCAGGTCCCCCGAGCGTACTATTATTTACAGGGATGTAGAATAAGCGTTCTCACCTCCCTGTGAATAACAGAAACGTGTGCACATAGTTGTTTTTATGGATTTAGTGTTCCTTAAAAACACGCCCCGTGAAACCCACAATCAAAAAAGCCTCCCTTGACCCTAATTGTCCTACTAACTGCCACCGGTCTCTCTTCTACAGATTACCTCCAAGCTACTGGACGTCTTGTCTTTTCCCATATCGCTAATTATCTTAATTTTCATAACTTACTGGACTCCTTGCAATCAGGGTTTTGTCCTGGGCACTCCCCAGAGACAGCCCTGTGTAAAGTTGTGAATGACCTTCAGGCTGCCAAAACCAAAGGCCACTTTTCTATTCTCATCCTCTCTACCTCTCGTCTGCTTTCGACACAGTTGATCATTCCCTCCTAATGCACATTCTTCACTTCTTGGGCATACAGAATGAAGCGGCATCCTGGCTCGGATCCTACCTCTTGAACAGAACCTACTTTGCGTCATGATATAAAACATCCTCTCCGATTCCTCTTAATGTTAGGGTTCCACAGGGCTCTGTTCTTGGACCCCTGCTGTTCTCCTTCTATACCATTTCCCTGGGAAAGTCATCAGGAAATGGTACTCTTAGGTCCAATTTTAAAGCTGCGGTAATCAGTTTTTAGCGATACCGCGGGTTAGTTAATTTACGATCGTGATCGTAAATGTACAATCGCGATCATACATTTACAACCAAACGTTCGTTAATCAACGAGTGCTCGATCGTTGAAAACCTTGAGGTAGTAAACTACTGCAATGGTATTCTATGAGTATGTTAAATCTATGATTTCGTTATCGTAGATTTACGATCGGTATCGTAAATGTTCGTTCATTAACCTCCGATCATTTTAACGATCGTAAATTTACAATACTGTGTTTAACGATGCCGCAGCTTTATAAATATGGCCCTTAGTCCTGCACACCAATCACACACGGGTTATTATTGACTCCTCTCTCTCCTTTTTCAATCACATTAACTGGGTTGCTAAACCTGATGTTTTTTTCTTCGTAACATTGCGAATCCATAGATTCCTTTCTCTTCCAACTACTGCTTTGCTTATCCAGTCTCTCATCCGATCACATCTGGATTATTTTAACCTTCTGCTTTCTGGTCTTCCTGCTTCCCATCTTTCTCCTCTTCAGTCCATACTTAAATCTGCCGCATCCATTGTCTCACTCTCTAACAATCGGGATATTAAATCTCCTCGCTGCCGCACATCTACCTGGCTCCCCAATAGACAACGCACTATCTACAAAATCCTTCTCTTACATTTAATAAATCGTTTGCAACTTAGCTATGGCGCCTTGGTGTTCTTCCTACCTAATTTGCTGTTTGAAGGATTTTATTCAGTGTGGTTGCTGCCACATTGCAGGAGTTGACACCAGCAAAATTAGGAGCAGCTGGAACAGTTACCTGGTTTTGAAATTAAATCCCTTCACTCTGCTGATCCCTTCTTATTTTCTTCTCTTGTTGTCCCATATGTCCTTGCCCGTACCCTTCCGCTCATCACAGAACCATCTCTTATATAGACCCCCCCACACTTACACACTGCCTCTCGCCTTATAACCTTTTCCTGATTTGGCTCACGTCCTCTGGAATTCTATTCCCCTATCTCTAAGTCAAGAACCTCAATAAATAAGTTTAAATCTAACCTGTCAAGCTATTTCTCTGAGCACCCACCTTAGGACTGTTAATACTGCACCAGTTATTACTTTAGCACCATCCTTTCCTATGTATCTGTATGTTACCAACCAATAGTAGATTGTAAACTCTAAGGGGCAGGGACCTCTTTCCTTCTCATGTTACATGTTTTAAGCACTTGTATATTTAGTGATGCTCATACTTATTTTTATAATCTTATATTTATGTATTTATTTACTGTCCCCCTTGTATAACTTTTTGTGTTCAATATTGTACACGCTGCGTCCCCTAGTGGGGGGGGTTTAATAATAAACATATACATACATACATTCACTGGATGTCAGCTGAGTACAGAACATCAAAATTTTTTTTTTTTTTTTAAATTAAAATCATTAAAAAATAAACGGCACTTGTGTTGCAGTAATATACTCTGTGACGTCCGCTTTCACAATTTTTTTGTCACATGGTTTCAGGGCAGGAAATGCAGGGGATCGGGTGATGCTGCAACCATATCACATATAAAAATCTAAATATCTTCAAAACTATTTAAAAAAAATAATGAAAGTAAACTGCAATTCCTGTCAATTCATCTAAAGTCATTTTTGAACCACAGTTTACCCTTTAAAAGCTTTTTGCATCTCTCATTAAATAACCTGGTATATTTGTGACTTTGCGCGTTATCGACTCTGTCCAATAACAAACCTATATAACTATCAAAAGTGACAGTTTTTTTACGATGTCAATGTTGCTTTTCTGCTGTGGATCGTTTTCACCGATCACTATATTTTCGGAGATGTGAAAACATTCTGTGTGTTTTGATGTTTTGTTAACTATGTAGAAAAAAAAACCTAGGATGTGGTTTAACCATTCCAAATCTGTACCAGCCAATTTGAAATTGAAATATTGGTCTGTTTCTTCTGGAATATCAATGCTTATCACGCAGAGCCGACAATTACAGCTCTTTGTCATTTGCCCATTTTTGTATTTTGGACTGCTCCAAATTGATAAAAAAAAATTATTCAATATTTTGGATATCAGCTGAATTGTATTTGGGTATTGATAGGATCAGTGCTGTATCCCATGTTCACCCAAAATATCAAGAGCTGGAATGCTGTTAAGGAAGTATGTTTTTCAGGTCAAACTTTCATTAGTTGAAACTGCACTAGCTCAGCATTGGATTGTGGACAAATGTCCAGAGGAGCACAGGTTCATTGTCACTTTAGCAATGAGGGTAAGTAATCTTTAAGGGCAGGTCCACCCTCCTTTAGAATTGTTATTCATCTGCAGTAACCCCAACCCCTGCTAAATCTACCTTTTTCCCCAGAGGTCCCTAAAGAAAGATTCCTACCGATCTCCACCTGTCCTCACAATCTTAACATAATGCTTCCGGTAGCAGCTATCAGTCATTGACAATTCGTTTCGGTTTGCTTCCCTTAACGACTATCGTTTCACGAATTAGATAGAAAGCAGAGCAGTTGTTGGAGCAAGATCATATTTTGACACCACCCAAATGTTTCTATGGGCCCCATGATTTCTAGCCCGTTCTTACTGTGAGTGGAGTGATCTGCAGGAAAATCATTTAAAGGAACTATAACTCAAGATTTAGTCTTTGCCCTCCGTTTGTATTATTCACAGGGAGGTGAGAACCCTTATTCTCACCTCCCTCTGAATAATATTTTGGCTCAGGGGACCGGGAATTACCCTTTGCTCCCTCGCAGCTGCTTCTGCCAGAACAGCTGTTCTGTCCCGATCGTGCGCCCTATCTCTTGTATTGGCGCGCATGCGCCTAGAGAGCACGCATGGTCGGGACAGTGCTTGTTAGAGCAGGAGCGGCTCCGAGCGGAGCGGAGTGAAGGTAAGTTCCAGTGCCCCTGAGCAAAATATATTCACAGGGAGGTGAGAATAAGCGTTCTCACCTCCATGTGAATAATACAAATGGAGGGCAGACTTAAAATCTTTGGTTATGTGGGTTTACAGTTCCTTTAAGCTTCTCCCCTCCAAAATCAATGTGGGGATCACATCACTATGAAGTCAGAAGTCGTTCATGTATGTCGGGACCTCCCTTAATCTTTCCCCAAGGCACCCTTGTCTAGTGAGGAAGTGAACTTGCGATAAGCACTAATCACAGTTCACTTCCTGCTATATTAAGCTGTCTGCACTGACTGCTTACTTTAGTATTTGTGAATAGATCCGAGTCTTTGCCTGCAGTACATATGTCAAATAATATAGGCACAAGTACATTCTATTTAGGCCCAGTGTAAAAAAAAAAACGACCGCTGTGGAAAGTAATGATTGGCGTGCAGCAATATCGTTATTTTACTTTTAAAAAGTTTTATAAATAATAGTACTTTTTGTTCAGGGACTCTCCTGTAAGTTAAAGTGGGATACCTACATAAGTCTGGTATCATTAAACTTTTAACAACGTAATCTTTTTAAAACATAAGATTTTTTTGAGTGTAAACAGAACTTTTCTACAAATAAGCATGCAAAAAAGCAATCACATTTTGTAGATTTACTGTTTTTTTTATTTTACACAATTCTAAATTGATCTCCAGAAGTTATAAAAAAAAACTTTTCTTGGTAAAGTACGTTTTTTGCTGAAAATAAAAGAAAGATATATGTATAATGTTCTTTATTTCTTGGGGGTTTCCTACTAAAGTTTCGCTAAACCAAATGAGCAATATTCTTCTCACTACTGGGCATGCACAAAATTAAAATTCTGCTAGCATTAAATGGGTTAAGATTCTGGACAGTATTAAAAAAGAGGTTATGTTTGGTATAACCGATAGTGTACATTTATCACAATTCAAAAAAATACCACTAGCATTGGTATTTTTTGATCGCGAATATGGTTGCTATCTGTAACATGTGTAAAAATAATATTGTTTTGCCATATTAGCCCAATTATGTAGTAAAAGTATGAGTACTGTGATACTTTTAATGGACTAACAGTTTATTTTAGTAACAAGCTTTCGAGGGATCAACCCTCTTCCTCAGGTCAGAGCAGTACTGATTGAAACAAAGGTTAACAGAAAGTAAGAAGCTAATTACAGGATAACAGGATAATACCACCCCCCCTCAAAAAAAATCCAAATATACTGAGTAATGAGAGAGTTTATTATCTTGTTATCTAATGTAATTAGCTTCTTACATTCTGTTAACCTTTGTTTCAATGGGTGGTGTACATTTGTATGAAAAGTTTTTTTTAGGCTGGACATGCCCTTTAAAAAAAAGAATAACAATCACCCATCTGCTGCTATGGCTAGGCCCTCCTAAAAAAACACACACACAATATTTCTTCCAGACAAGAAGGGGACCCATTGATGGCTGGTTTCTAGGGTGGGGGGGTGTGGTGCTACTAGAGTCCACACAACATCGAGCAGTATAGTCGCCCACGGGGTGCGGCAGTACACGATGCGTCTACTCCACCAGCAAGGGACAGGGGCAGGAAGGGTGGGGCAGCGGGAAACCCTCTACATAGGGGCCGTGATGTAAGTCCCAAAACCATTTGTAAATTTTCATCAACACATTCACATCAACCATTTCCTACATCCTACACGGCCCAACCATAGTAAATACCATATTTAAGTCAGTTGGAAGACTGTCTACAACGTGTTCTGGAAATTAAGCTAGAAAAAAAATAAGATAAAGAATTGTTCACTGTAAATGGACACTAAGTAATAAAAATGACTCTGCATTTTTCCATTCTATATTTTAGTGCTACCAAACTTTTATCCGTTTTTTCAGTGCTCCCTGTCACTATATCTCCTTTAAATTTCCATTCAGATCACTTCTAGTAGTAATGCATTTCTGCATTTCTTCTCCTCTGTGTCCAACCCCTCCAAAATCTGAGGCACGGTAGAAAGCATGTGCAGTGGAGATGATCTTGACATTGCTGTGCTATGGAAGGTAAGGGCAGCACGGGCAGGCTATTCACTGCTTGAATCAAATAAGATTTTCTTTTAGCTGTAACAGTTTGAAGGTGTTTGGGGAGCAGTACTAACATTGGTACTTCAGTACAAGCAGCGCACAAACGTATCTAACTGCATTAGGGGTGTTACTGCATGCATGAAAGAGCAGATTAATATAAAATTCTTATTCCTTTTCAGGATCCTAATGCTGAATCAATTAGCCATGCAATACACAGAAATAAGCTTTGCTTTCAAGAATGAGTTTTCCTATTGTAGTGTGCCAGGATGTGGGCGCTGTTGACAGTTACTGACAAGATATGCCCGCCCTCTTTAAAGGGTAACTGTGGTCTCCAATTCTTCCAAACTAGTAAGGATTATATAAAAGCCTTCCATCGTACCTTCAAAATAAAACCTAACTCACATCTCTAGATAAAATTTTTTGAGGAAGATATTGCTGAAAGATTTAAAACCCCCTGAATGCCGTGACCGCAAAAGAGCTGGTCCCAGATTGAAGGGGTAGGATCAATATTAGTTGATCAGTTTGGATCACCTAATTATTTATCTTTGCAAATTAATGAAATACCTTCCTGGAAAATACTTTGGGAATGTGATTTTTTTTTGATCGGATTTCCAATGGAAAATGGGAATTTATGCCCATATTCCAATTTGTTATTCCAAAGATGATCTAAATGATTTTTTAGGATGATAAAAATACAGTGCCCCCCAAACCGCCCCCCCCCCCCCCCCACTCTACCCCCCCATCCCTTCCCTCCCCCCCCCCCACCCCTCGCTCCCCCCCTGATCCCCCCTGGCTCAGTCCCCTTTGGTGGCAACTTGGGGAAGACCCAAGTAACGCAGATTATATATCCGCTTTCAAGGGAATCAAGCCTTTATTAGAAAATTTTGCCATGTGTACCAAAAAGACACAATTGAATTGAGTCTTCTATGCACATGCACGACGCATAGAAGAAATAGTCCGTCGGGACCTGGCAGAGGAGCATTGATTGGGTAAGTTCCTTACTTTCTCTCCTGGCTCCTGCAGGTTTTATTGAAGAGTGGGAGCTAAGACACAGCTTCTTTAAATCCCATTCTTAAAACTGATACCAAAATTTTGATTATACCATGAAGATATCCTTTAGATAACTTCTAATTTGATGAACATCTGTGTCCAGGTATTTGCATTTTGATCAAAACTTTCCCCACATTAATAACCTAGGGGTATGGTCTTTCTAAAAAAAATCTCTCCTCCACAGATTTTTTGTTAATTTTGGCAGTTATTGTATTTTAACTGTAAGAAACTGCTAATATATTTTATTCTGATGTAAACTCTCTAACAGGGGTCAGCAACCATAGTTCCAATCTAGTAGTCAATCGCAGAGAGCTACTTTTGTGACTGCAGTGTGATTTCCCTTAGCAGCAGGAATCCGCATTGTTGATTACGTGCAAAACGCATGTACACTACACACCGAATTGTGCGGAGGCCTTTTCCTAGGGAGGAGAAAATACAAGTACAAATTGTGTCACTATAAAAGGGTTACCTTTATTGATCCTGACAGCTTCTACTTAACCTGAACCTAAGCATAAATTCCCCTGATGTGTTCAGACATACATTATGTTCAGTAGTAATTAACAAACAGCCTTTTATTCTACTAATTGTATTAACAGCCCCATGCCTGCTGATCTTTTTAAACACCTAGAAAGGTGATCTGTTTTTATCCTATAATGATATTGTGGGTGTTATTACTAGACAACAGGAGCAGGTCTAGTAAGCAGTGTCCATTGTAGTTTTTTACAGACCATTTAAAGGGCATGTCCACCCCCAAAACTATAATCCCCTCCCCCCCCCCCCAGTAATGACCCCATTGTGTCGTGTAGTTTAAATCCTTACCTCCCATCCCAGCTCCATATGGTTCTCCTGTAGTCCCCCCCAAAGTCCCAAAAACTGCCCACCAGGAGGATAGCAGAATCCATATGGACTCTGCCTCTACCTGGCCTCCGGAGAAGTTTGGCATGCGTACTGCGCCCTTCTCCCCCTCCCTCTCCCTCCTGATTAGGATTCCCTCCCCCTACCATAAAATGCTTTCCATAATATTCCATCCCCGTCCCCCAGCCCCAACCGCTCTACTTATTTTATTAGAAGTGCCCAAACATTACTTAACCTACCCTCTTTCCTCCGCCGCACTGAACTCCTGGCCACCGGTCCCGCCCCTCTGCTTGCATTTTCCTCTCGCAGCAAGTGCCTGGCTGTGGCGGAGGAAAGAGGGAAGGTAATGTAAAGTTTGGGGCACTCTCTAATAAAAATAAATAGAGCGGTTGGGCTGAGGGGACAGGGGATGATATACCAAAAAATTTTTCTCAAGGGTGGACATACCCTTTAAAAGCATGTTAAATTTTTGCACAGTAGCACCAATTTAATGCATCGGGTGCCCAGCAATGCAAAATCATAGTGAAAGCAAGCTAACCATTGGAAGGGAAAACAAAAATTTAATCTATAATTTAGAGAGCTACTAAAATGAGAAAATCTTAAAAAACCTGTGTCTGACCACTCATTTTGATGTGGTTGCTGGAAAATTTAGCCTCCTAACCATCGTGTTTTATTTTTCCCAGCATTCAGTATCACAGAGGCCAGCAGAACGTCAGTCCATGTGTGCCGATAGCCAGTTTTGCCTCTGCACTTTTACCATTGCTGTGGCTGCTGGAGCCTTGCCTTTCTACCCAGGCCAGAACTTTACACATTATGTGTACATAATGGCATCAAAAAGTTCACTAGCCTGCTGAGAATAACACAGTTCAATTGTTGCCTTATATCGTGGTTAGGTTATAGCACAGCGTAAAATTGGAGTTGGTGATATAATTAACCCTTTCAATGCCACGGATCGTATATTCACATTCTGTGCAGGAAAGGCTCAAACTGCCACAGAACGTGAATACACATTCTGTGGCTGTCCCTTTCAAAATCTGGCTGGCCGCGCTCAGGGGCGATCGGGGCGCTTCCCCTGCCCCCTTAGCCCCCTCTGTTTCATTCAAACCAGGGGGGGGGTGATCGGGAGATATCATACCTTGAGCTTTGACCGTATAGAGCAAGCTGGTCCCCCGAGGAGGAAGTTCATAGCGGCACAGGGACCCCCGTGACGTCATGGATGCTTCCTCCTTCACCGGGGTCTTCCCATAGAGAAGGTCAATCTGATCACAGTGCAGTACCTGGTATAGAAACGCTGTCATGTGACAGCTTTACTATACTTTTTTGTGAATGGAACAAAGTTCTATTCACAAAAGTCTTTTGATTCTTAGCAAAGACTTAGAAAAAAAAATGGGACAGAGATCAAATTTGGAGATCACTTTTGATCACCACATTATTGATCTTAGCCAATGAATGAAAATCACTTCAAGGAAAATGATTCCGGAAGTGACTTTTCTTGATCGGATATCGAATTGGAAAACGGGCATTATATGTTCATTACATTCCCTAAGATGACTTGATGATCATCTTTGGGAATGATCAAAAAAAAAAAAAAGGGGGAAATGCACACAAAAAATACCCTAAAACTATAAATTAGCAAAAAAACTTTGTATTCTCCCAAGCTTCCCAATGCCCCCGGTGATATCGGTAACCAGATCATTATTTGTCCCGATTTCAAGGAAACTAAGCTATTTTAGTAGGAATTTTGCAGAGGTAACCAAAAAAAGACCGATTGAATTTTAGAGATCAGTAAAAGTGTGCAAAAACTTGTGTGACTCCGTACTAACCGTTTTCACTAATACCACTAAAAGGGGGAGTGGGGGTAGTTGTGGCGGTTTGATTTTTATTCTTGTAAATTGCAATTTGTGCATGGGTCCCTTTGAGCTAGTTGTGGCCCCGTCTCTGTTTGCAACCCACCCATATGGCATACTGTTTGATTCAGACATGTTGGTAGATTGCCATTTAGTGGGTTTTTTTACTTGCCAAGTGAGTTCTATGAATAACAGTGTCTGGAATTCTTATATATATCTATATATATATATATATACACAAAAGCATCACACTGGTGCTTGCGTCCCATTTGAGCTAGTTTCTTGGACCCCATCTGTGTGCACCCATGCATTGGGCATACCGTTTGAGTCAATACATGTGGAGATTGACATTTAGTAGGTTTTTTTGCTTGTCAGATGGGTTTAGGTAGGATTTCAACCTTTGATCACCTTATTATATTTTTTACAAAATCTCCTAAAAAGCACCAAGTTCTCTGGAGTACCTGGTCTGGAATTATTCATGTATATATGAAAGCATGACAACGTTACCTAGGTGAAGGTGTGTAGATTCCAAAATATATAGTTGTGGGGGGTATTTCCAAGTTTCGGGACTGTTTCCTTTGAAAAAGCGTAGGCATTCAAATTACAGAGCACTTTGATTTTTTTCTTGAAATGCACTTGGGCATGTGTCCCATTTGAGCTAGTTGGTGGCCACGTCTCTGTGTGCAATAAAGAATGACACTGTTGCATAGCTAAAGGTGTGTAGATTCCAAGAATGTATAGTTTTGGGGGTATTTCTAATATAGAGGGGTGTTTAGTCTGACAAATCTGAAAAGTTGCTGTAATGTGGGCCCACTGTGGTTTGGCTCACTTTGTGGCTAGTCGATTTTCACGTACGTAGGTTTAACACGACTATGGCATATCTCATTGCATTCGGGACTTTTGAAGATTGATATTTGGTAACTTGTTTGGTTACATTTCATGGAATTTTGGCCTGATTCTACCTTGAAAGTGGTTTTTTGGTTCATCAGAAAATCTGCGAAAAGTGCAAACTTCTATGAAGAACTGCGCCCACACCATTGATGGTATTAATAAAACGACAGCATTCCGCAGTTGAAAGTGGTGTAGATTTGAGGAATATATAGTTTATGGGGGTGTTTTTGTGGGAAAAAACTGTAGACTGTTCAATTCAGAGTTGCCCTGAATATGCTGTTTTTGAGCAATCACTTGTCTCACTTCATGGCTTTCGCTCCACATTTGCGTGTGTAACCACGCATATGGCATACCGTTGATTCAGGCATTTGTAACATTTTCTTTACATTCCATGAGGTTTTGGCAGGATTTTTACCTTTTGAAATTGTTTTTGGTCCATTTGTTCAGAAAAGCTACGACCGAACTGCGCCCACACCATTAATGGTATGAAAACGAACTACATTGTTACAATGCTGAAGTGTGTATATTTCTGAATATACGTTTTTTGTGGGGTATTCTGATTTACGGTACGGGTGTTTTGTGAAAAACTGCAGACTGTACAAATTCGGAGTTGGCTAAATATTTCGCTTTTTCTGAGCATCGTTTGACTTCAGGACATTTGGGATTGATATTTGTTAACTTTTTTTTTTTTCATTCCATGAGTTTTTGACATGTCTGTCTAACCTTTTGAATGTTTTTAATATTAATTTTTTTAGAAAGCTGCGAAAAGTGTGAAGACGAAGAACTGCGGCCCACCCATTGGTGGTATGAATAAAACTACCAGGCGTTTTACGTTGAAGGTGTGTAGATTTCCCCGCTTGGGTTAGATGGTAGCCCTGTCTCTGGGTACACCCATGAATGTGGCATACCATTTTATTCGGGAGGGGTTAGGCTTTCATATTTGAGATGCAGTTTGAACTTTCCTCTGAGGTTTTTCGCATTTGATTTTGTCTCTGATTTTACAGTGAGAAAAAAGGAAATGTGAGAAAAATGCGCTGCACTCAGGTTCTGTATTTTGATCGAAACTTACCTCAACTCGTAATTCCTGCGGATGTGTAGTTTTCTAAACATATCTCACTTGTGGGGATATTTTAGTTTAATTTGGGGAAGTATTCTGTTAACCGTCAGAAGTGGTTGTTATACATTTTAATTTTTTAGAAGCCGCATATTTTTAAAAACAATCAGAAACATCTGCAATTGATTCCCTTTAAGCTTTCTGCTATGAACAGTTACAAGAAGAGTTGAGTCATGTCACTGATAATTGTTTTCACAACTAAAAAGACTTGGATGATTGTAATATTCTTTTCTTCAACTTACACAGATCATCACAATTAGCTATGTTTGTTAGAATGTTATTATGAAAAAAATATTTCTTTGAATGGCCATAACCAAGGGTGAAGAATCGATTCCAAATCTAATTTGTGGAAAATATTTAAATACACAATTTGCCATTATACATTTATCAACACCATTTTGGCACTAAGTGAAAGCTTTTTGAAACCTTTCAATTGATAATGAAGACAGTTTACAAGATTTGAGTCCATATTATTGTTAACTGGAGAGTTTAATGGAGGACTTGAAATTCAGCAATGGCAACTACTTCCCTTCCATATAGAGGTGCCTGGCTGAGCAAAGACTAACGGGAGATTCAATAAAAGGTTTTATACGTTTAAAATGTGCTACTGTTGCCGCTCACCCATCAGATGTTATCTTTCAAATGTTAATAATATCTGATTGGTTGGGGAAAATTAAGCACCAATTTTAAGGGTATGTCCACCCTAAAAATTATTTTTTAATATAAGATTCCCCCTGTCCCCCCAGCCCCAACCACTATATGATATTTTTTTAGAAAGTGCCCCAAAACTACTACTTACCTCCCCTCTTTCCTCCGCCGCGCTGCCGGCACTCTGCTTGCGAGAAAATGCAAGCAGAGGGTGGGACCGGCAGTCGCGTCTGTGATTGGCTGAGCGGCAGCCAATCACGGACGCGGCTGCCAGGAGTGCATTTGGGCGGGGAAAAGAGGAAGGTAAGTAAAGTTCGGGAGCTTTCTAACAATATAAATATAGCGGTTGGGGCTGGGGGGACAGGGGGATCCTATAGCTAAGGGATTTACGCTAGGAGGAGGGAATCCTGAGGGGAAAGGGCTGCAGTACGCATGCCAAACGTCTCCCGGAGGCCAGGTAGGAGGCAAGTCCTATATGGACTCTGCTATCCTCCTGGTGGGCAGTTTTTGTGGACTTGGGGGAGGACTACAGTGAACCATAGGAGCTGGGATGTGAGTAAGGATTAACCTACACTACATATGGGGCCGTAGTTGGGGGATTATAGTTTTGGGGGTGGACATGCCCTTAACGATAAGAACTTTTATTGAAACCCTGTAAGTCCTTTATTGCTTTATACAGACTTTACCAGCAATAAGAACATTTCTAAATGAACCAAATAAGAAACTTTTGTAGGATTCTGGAAGATCTGAATTGGCTTTAGGATTTAGCCTTTTTGGTAGATATAACAGAAAACTGAATTTCTGAATTAAAAGCATTTTCAGAAAAACTTACCTTTTGGGAGAAAAACTTAAAGGAGAAGTACACTGGAAAATTAAGTTATGCTTAATTGGAAGCTGCAGCTTTAAAATGATTTTGGCATATTTTTTTTCCCCTAAGCCCCCCCCGCCAGAGCCTACCTTTTAGATTCAAAGTTGCTGACATATTGTTTGTCCTTAGGTGTAATGTTTAGAGGTCCTCCCCTATGAGATTATCATCTACCCTCCTAAATGGTAAGCCTCAATAGGAGGGGGAAACCCCAAACGTTGTGCACGAAGGATGACACAATAAAATTAGGAACACATATGTATGTGTTCCCCACTAATAATTCTTAACTCTAACTTCCCTGCCTGCTCCTGATCATTTAACTGAAGAATGGAACACAAGACATAGCTCCTTTACCTCCCATTCCTTCAACTTTTGTGAGTGGAGATACCCTTTAATATCCTTATAATACATAGAGGTTACATTATAGTTGAGCACAGCAGTGGAGTATTTTCCTACAATAATCATGCAGCTATGTCACCAATTATTATAAGAAAATGTCCACTGCAGCTGCTACAACCCACCATTCTGGCTGGCCATCCAACGTCCAACCCCAGGTTTTAAAAATAAAACGGTTTGTTTTAAAAGTAAAAAAGTAGAAGGGACTGATGTGATTTACTTTCTTTTCCCAACCTCAGGTCACCAGGATTATCCTCCATAACTCATGATACTTTTTTACCCCCCCACTCCAAGCTGTCTTGCAGAGAGCGTTCCCCTATAGTTCATAGGGAAGGCATACACGCTCTCCCTCTCTGCTTCCTGAGTAAATACGATCACTTACCGAGTTAGTAGGATTAATTCTGCTTGACCTGAGGTTGGATAAAGAAAGTAAATCATAGTCATTTTCTTCTATTATTCACTATTACAATACAGCATTGAAATAGTACCGAACACAAAAAAAAAAGTAAATATATAAAACCTTGTGTAAGAAATAATTTGCCCCTTCAAATTATAATATAAGAATACTAAAGGAACACTAAACACCCAAAAATAAGTATTTGCCATTCGTTTGTATTATTCACAGGGAGGTGAGAACGCTTATCTCACCTCCCTGTGAATAATATTACGCTCAGGGGACCTGGAACTTACCTTACCCGCTCCACTCGCAGCCGCTCTTCCTTCACTGACAGCCGCTCTGTGCCGACCGCGGCGCCCTATCTTAGGCGCATGCGCACCAATACAAGATAGGGCACGCGATCGGAGAGAAAGCTGTTCTGTAAAAAGCGCTCGAGGGACTGGTAAGGTAGTTCCAGTCCTCCAGCGTATATTATTCACGGGAGGTGAAATAAGCATCTCACCTCCCGTAATAATACAAACAAATGCAAATACTTTTTTTGGGTTTAGTGTTTCCTTTAATCACCTTGGAGTTCCCATACCTGTATAAAGCACTCGCCTGCGCCTCTCTGTGCGAATACCCTTCTACTACAATGTATGGGGCGTAATTTCTTATATATTACACTGTAAGGGGCACTTCAGAATTCCATCTCTGCGGCCTCCCATCAATGGGCTCTGTATTTTTAGAACGTTATGGAAATTCTTGATGGCTTTTATACAATTAAGATGAATTTACTCATCTAACCATGCTTCTATCGGCTTGCCACGTATTATAATAAACAGGCTGAGGACCTTAACTGTTAGGTTCTAACCCCTGGGTTCTTATTGGAAATGCAGTGTAATTACCTAAAGTTTCCTTTACTGCACCGTTTTCCTTTTCCGTCTTAGTTATTTGGCCAATAGGTTGATTCATTCCTGGCAGAGCAAATCTTCCTATTGGCCTCGTTGCGGATATACTGAAAGAGGCGAGAGGACCACCGCTGCAGAAAATAAAACTTTAGGCTAGGTACCACTACATTTTAAGAAGAGCCCAAGGGTGAGGAACTAGTGGTTTAGTTCCTCCCCTTGGTATTATTCAGCTGTGAGCATGGGGTAGGATAATTATTTATATTTTACAATATTCTTATTTTAAAAAAAAACAAAACATGTTTTATTTGGTAATTGGTTTGTCGCCAGTGACAGATACCCTTAAACGATTTATCTCCACCACAGAAACTAAAATTTTCTGTAGAGTAGGTAATGCCAGCCCACCCCCACCACCATGCCTTGCAATTGGCTGACTCTCTGCTGCTATGCAAATCAACACGGCGGTTGGCTATGGACAGGGGTACCCTACATTATGAAAAGGGGTTTAATGGTAGAGAATGAGGCTGCAATTTAAATGATCAGGAGAGTGGTGAGGAATCCCCTGCGCATGCCAGTGTCCTCCCAGCAGGGACCAGATGACACACAGCTCCTACTCTTTCACTTTCTGGAAGTTTTGGAAAGGCACAGCAGGAGAACCATCTGGAGCAGAGGTTTACAGTAAGGATTTTAAGGTTTGCAAAAGAAGGAAAAATCTGAAGCACATCTTTTACAATCACAGATGGTTCACAGCAAAGGAAGGGTGAAGACTACCCCCTGACACATTTTGGACAGCCATAATGTCCTTATTCATAGATTAATCATATACTATGACACTATCCCTGTCTGAAACGCATTGGGGTAGTCCACAAATAAGTCACACATTATTTCGACCTGTCCAACTGACATTTCGATCAACTGGTCAAAATATCAGTGGTTGTTTTTGGTCTAGCCCAAATTTTCTGCCGACTGTGTAGTCTTGACCCATATGTTCCAGCCCTACCTAGAGTAGTTTAATAACACACAATAGGGAGATCATTCGGGACGTGTTTTCCCTCTACCAGCTTCCTCTATAGGGAGACAACAGTGGCCAGGTGAAATTTTCAGTCTTTCATGAATGACCACCCGGCTGACCCAAACTTTTGAGAAAGCTGCTACACACACAGCCGACAAACCTGATAACCGTCAGTATCAGGACTTAGCGCTAGGTTGCACCTACTAAAGAACTAAACTTTAAGTCCATTTATTTACTGAATTCTACAGATAGAAATGTATCCCACTTTCTTTATACACATTTGTATAGATATCAACAAGGTGAGGTCTTTAAAGGGTAGATCAAGCCTCAAATAATAGATTATATTTATGTATAGGACCCCCTTTTAGCCTAGTTTTCATTATACAATCCGATGTTTTTGCAGGATACTTAATATATATCAAGAAAGGAGGGATACCAAACAGTACTTCAGACTGCAACAGTGCGTTTCTCAGATTACATGGAGTCCTTTTTCAAGCAATGGACTCGTAGTCCAAACATGTTGCAATAAACGCACTGTTTGCAGTTTTCCTTCGTCTTCTTGATTTATGTTAAGAATACAGTAATACAGTAATACAGTGGATCGGAGCAGTTTGAAGGCGTTGACCCGTGTAACTAACCTGGATAAATGTGCAATTTATTTTGAGTTCCCAAGATACGTACAAGTCTGATCCCTAGCCACACCCCTCTCACTCCTTCTGCTGCTTCCGTGGTAGCAGCCTTTAGTCAGGACATGAAGCTACAGCCAATGGCTAACGGCTGCTTCCTAAGCAGCCTCTCCTGCTGGGTGAGCTTATAACCAGCTTTCAACGCAGCAGAGGAGGCTGAAACTGCCAATGAGGTCTCGAGCTTTGAAGTATCATTATAAGTGTGGGATTAACAGTTTATAATGAAAACCAAGTTAAGAGAAGAGAGTACTGTGACATGAGCAGCATTTTTTTAATTTGATGTCAGACAGGAGAATATCTGAATCACTGTGATGTCTGTCAGACAGTGATAAACACCGGTATTCCTAGTAATATCCATGACTGTGACTGAGTACGGGGGCGCCTTCTCACCTGTAGGGATGCCCAGTTCCTTGGAGCCCTGCCCGAATCCTTTGACTACCTCCCTCTCGACAGAAGAAGGCAAAGTGTCCATGGCGCAGCTTCCCACCACTTCCTTTCCATCACGGGTAGACGTCCCACGGAAGTCCCCGTACGAAAGTTCGTCTCAGCCTCAGCGCGGGCTCGGTTCCCCCTGAACTGGACTGGTCGGTAGATGGAGAAACGGAAACGTTCACTAGGGCGGTCCGATTGACACCAACACCCCGGGACAGCTATTTCTACAGCGGCTCCACTTCCTCCACCTGCCGCTGAGCCTGAACATTGCCGGCCGGTGTACGCAATTCGCTCTGCATCTTCTTGAGGTGACAGTAGACGCAAAAGGAGCCGTACAGCACTGAGAGAAACACGTTCGAACCCGCTCTCCCCCCCCAACCTTCTATGTACTGGTCTTACGGTTGCTCACAGTGGGTGGAGCCAAGCTACACGGCGTCACGGTGACTTGGATAAGGACTTACTACTCTGCTGTGTCACGTGAGCCCGTTCACGGGGCATGCTGGGAATTAACGTGACGTAGAAGTTGTTTCCCTGGAAATCTTGCGAAATATTGGAAGTTAAGGCGCAGAACGTGTCAAATAACGATTGGCGGTTGTCGTTCCCTGTAGAATTGATAGAAACGGAATTGATTTACCTTTTGAGTACTCCATAGTTTTGGTGCTGCGATATGACACGCCATGTTAAAAATCAACGTGAGGATTACTTAGTACATACTAATAGAAATTAAGGTATGCCACTAGTTAACCCCTTAGTATTATATAATGCAGGGGGGGAGCTGAACAGATAAAGATAAGATATAAGCAAAGAGAACGACAATCTGCAGAACTCACTTGGTAATGGTGAAACATATTTACATTCCTTTTATTTAGTATGTACACACATACAATATGGGACTGGTCATGTGCAAAAGAAGCTATTAAAAACCATTTAAATACAATATATACAGGTAGCAGCATCTCTGGTACAGCAGTAAAAGTATGTAAGTGCATAGTGCCCATACAGAGGTTAAAACTAACCCAGTAACATTTGTGCACGAGCATTTGAAAGGAGTCTATAGCATAATTAATGTGTATACTTATCTGTCCCTATGCATGGCTCAACACTTATAAGTACAGACATTCTTGGAGGCATAGATATAGACACTGCTGCACACAGAAAGAGCTGCTAGATCAAAAAAGTAGTCATGATGAGCGGTCCCCCTAACGCGTTTCGCCCGGTTCCCCCTATCTCAGTACTAAATAGCTAGAGATAGCCAATCAAATAAATCCATAAGGGTGACTAATGCACACCCGATGGTGTGGCTCTCTGTAGATTTGCCCACAGATCTAGAGAGCAAAGACCCCACAGATCTACAGAGCGCACTCCATGGGGTGGGGCAGATCTACAGAGCGAAGTCCATGGGGGTGGGGGCAGATCTACAGAGTGCACTCCATGGGGTTGAGGCAGATCACAGAGCAAGTCCATGGGGGTGGGGCAGATCTACAGAGCGCACTCCATTGGGGTGGGTGCAGATCACGAGCACGCTCCATGGGGTGGGTCAGATCTACAAGCGCACTCCATGGGGGTGGGGGCAATCTACAGAGCAAACTCCATGTGGTGGGGGCAGATCTACAGAGCGCACTCCATGGGGTGGGGGCAGATCTACAGAGCGAATTCATTGGGTGGGGCAGATCTACATAGCAAAGTCCATGGGGGTGGGGGCAGATCTACAGAGTGAGTTCATGGGGGTGGGCAGATCTACAAGCACACTCCATGGAAGTGGGGCGATATACAAAGCGCACTCCCATGGGTGGGGCAGATATACAGAGCGCAATCCGTGGGGGCAGATCTACGAGCGAGCTCATGGGGGTGGGGGCAGATCTACAGAGCGAAGTTCATGGGGGTGGGGGCAGATCTACAGAGCAAACTCATGAGGGTGGGGGCAGACTACAGAGCACACTCCATGGGGGTGGGGGCAGATCTACAGAGCGCACTCCATGGAGTGGGCAGATCTACAGAGCGCACTCCATGGGGGTGAAGCAGATCTACAGAGCGAATTCCATGGGGTGGGGGCAGATCTAAAGAGCACACTCCATAGGGGTGGAGCAGATCTGCAGAGCAAACTCCATGGTTGTGGGGTAGATCTACCGAGCGCACTCCATGGGGGTGGAAGCAGATCTACAGAGCGCACTCCATGGGGGGTGGAAGCAGACTACTAGCGAAGTCCATAGGGGTGGGGCATATCTACAAGCAAACTCCATGGGGGTGGGGCAGGCTACAGAGCAAAGTCCATGGGTGGGGGCAGATCTACAGAGCGCACTCCATGGGGGTGGGGGCAGATCTACAGCGCGCATCTATAGGGAGGGGGCAAATTACAGAGCGAAGTCCATGGGGGTGGGCAGATCTACAGAGCGCACTCCATGGGGTGGAAGCAGATCTACAGAAGCGAAGTCCATGGGGTGGGGGCAGATCTACAGCGCGCACTCTATAGGGATGGGGGCAAATCTACAGAGCGAAGTCCATGGGGGTGGGGGCAGATCTACAGAGCGCACTCCATGGGGTGGAAGCAGATCTACAGAGCGAAGTCCATGGGGTGGGGGGGCAGATCTACAGAGCACACTCCATAGGGGTGGGGCAGATCTGCAAGCAAACTCCATGGGTGGTGCGGGTAGATTACAGAGCGCACTCCATGGGGGTGGAACAGAGTCTACAGAGCGCACTCCATGGGGTGGAAGCAATCATGGGAGTGGGGCAGATCTACAGAGCGCACTCCATGGGGGTGAGGGCAATCTACAGAGCGAAGTCCATGGGAGTGGGGGCAGATCTACAAGCGAAGTCCATGGGAGTGGGGCAGATCTACAGAGCACACTCCATGGGGGTGGGTGCAGATCTACAGAGCAAACTGCGTGGAGTGGGCGAAGACTACAGATCACACCTATGGGGGGGAGCAGATCTACAGAGCAAACTTCGTGGGGGTGAGGGCATAGATTTACAGAGCGCACTCCATGGGGGTCGGGCAGATCTGCAGAGCAAACTCCATGGTGTGGGGGTAGATCTACAGAGCGCACTCCATGGGGTTGGGGGCAGGTCTACAGCGAACTCCATGGGGTGGTGGGAAGATCTACAGAGCGAACTCCATGGGGGTGTGGGCAGATCTACAGAGCGCACTCCATGGGGGTGGAAGCAGATCTACAAAGTGCACTCCATGGGGGTAGAAGCAGATCTACAGAGCGAAGTCCATAGTGGTGGGGGGCAATCTACAGAGCAAACTCCGTGAGAGTGGGAGAAACTACAGAGCAACTCCATGGGGTGGGGTAGATCTACAGACGCACTCCATGGGGGTGGGGGCAGATCTACAGAGCAACTGCGTGGGAGTGGGCGAAGATCTACAGAGCACACCCATGGGGGTGGGAGCAGATCTACAGAGCAAACTTCGCGGGGGTGAGGGCAGATCTACAGAGCGCACTCCATGGGGGTCGGTGCAGATCTGCAGAGCAAACTCCATGGGGTGTGGGGGTAAGATCTACAGAGCGCACTCCATGGGGTGGGGCAGGTCTACAGAGCAAACTCCATGGGGGTGGGGGAAGATATACAGAGCGAACTCCTGGGGTGGGGCAGATCTACAGAGCGCACTCCATGGGGGTGGAAGCAGATCTACAAAGTGCACTCCATGGGGTAGAACAGATCTACAGAGCGAAGTCCATAGGGTGTGGGGCAGATCTACAGAGCAACTCCGTGGAGTGGGGATGAACTACAGCGAACTCCATGTGGGTGGGGTAGATCTACAGAGCGCACTCCATGGGGGTGGCAGATCTACAGAGCGAACTCCATGGGGTGGGGGCAGATCTACAAGCGAACTCCGTGGAGTGGGGGTAGATCTAACAGAGCAAAGATTGTGGGGTGGGGGCAGATCTACAGAGCGACTCCATGGGGGTGGGGGTAGATCTACAGTAGCGCACTCCATGGGGTGGAAGCAATCTCAGAGCGCACCTCATGGGGTGGGGGCAGAATCTACAGAGCGCACTCCATGGGTGTGGGGGCAGATCTACAGAGTGCACGCCATGGTGGTGGGTGCAGATCACAGAGTGCACTCCATGGGGTGGGGGCAGATCTGTAGATCTGCCCACCAACCCATGGGTGCGCTCGGTAGATCGAGTTTTGTGAATTGGGTAAATCCCAAATGGATTAAAGTTGCTACCGGTTACGCATCTTTAGCTCCATTATAGTGTAGGGTGCGCGGGTTACGCAAAAATCACCCGCGCATCTGATGCTCTCGATTTATATCGCTTTTGCGCTGAGTTTTTTTTTTTGCGGGATTTTAACTCCAACTTTTGTTATAAGTATCTACTTTTAAGACTCGTGGGAGTGGGGGCAGCAGATCTACAGAGAAAACATTGTGGGGGGGGGGCAGATCTACAGAGCGCACTCCAGGGGGTGGGGTCAGATTACAGACAGAACTCGTGGGAGTGGGCGAAGATCTACGAGCACACTCCATGGGGGTGGGGGCAGATCAAACTGCTGCACCACAACCAGAGGCCCGGCGTATGGACAGTGCGCTTCTGTAGATCTACCCGCCAACAAACCAGTTGGGGGGGGGGGGGGGGGGGGTGGGGGGGGGGGGGAGTATATGGCTGCATGTTCAGACGTCATAGGCCCCCCTGTAGTGACCCCCATGGAGTGCGCTCTGTAAATCTGATCTGCCCTCAAACCCCCACGAAGTTTGCTCTGTAGATATCTGCTCCCACCCCCATGAGTGGTGCTCTGTAGATCTTCGCCCACTCCCACGCAGTTTGCTCTGTAGATCTGCACCCACCCCATGGAGTGTGCTCTGTAGATCTGCCCCCACTCCCATGGACTTCGCTCTGAGATCTGCCCCCACTCCATGGACTTTCGCTCTGTAGATCTGCCTCACCCACCCTGGAGTCGCTCTGTAGATCTGCCCCCATCCCATATCTCTCTGCTCCCACCCCATGGATTTGCTTGTAGATCTGCTTCCCACCCCAACATGGAGTCGCTCTGTAGATCTACCCGCACACCCATGGAGTTTGCTCGGCAGATCTGCCCCACCCCTATGGAGTGTGCTCTGTAGATCTGCCCCCCCCACCCCCATGGCTTCGCTACTTAATCTGCTTTCCACCCCATGGAGTGCGCTCTGTAGATCTCGCCCCACCCCCAATGGACTTTCGCTCTGTAGATTTGCCTCCCCCATCCCAAGAGTGCGCGCTGTAGATCTGCCCCCACCCCCTGGACTTCGCTCTGTATATCGCTGCTTCCACCCCATGGAGTGCGCTCTGTAGATCTCCCCCCACCCCCATACTTCGCTCTGTAGATTGCCCCCATCCCTATAGAGTGCCCGCTGTAAGATCTGCCCCACCCCCATGGATTGCGCTCTGTACTGCCCCCCCCCCATGGACTTTGCTCTGTAGCTCTGCCCCCACCCCCATTGAGTTTGCTCTTAGATCTGCCCCCACCCCTATGGACTGCGTCTGTAGAGTCTGCTTCCACCCCCATGGAGTGCGCTCTGTAAGATCTGCTCCACCCCTGGATGCGCTCTAGATCTACCCCCCACACCCATGGTTTGCTCTGCAGATCTGCTCCACCCCTATGGAGTGTCTCTTAGATCTGCCCCACCCCACCCATGGACTTCGCTCTGTAGATCTGCTTCCACCCCCATGGATGTGGCGCTCTGTAGATCTGCCCCCCCCCCCTCCATGGAGTGCGCTCTGTAGATCTGCCCCCACCCAATGGAGTGTGGCTCTGTAGCTCTGCCCCCACCCCCATGAGTTTGCTCTGTAGATCTGCCCCCCACCCCATAACTTCTCTGTAGATCTGCCCCCACCCCCATGGAGCCGCTCTGTAGATCTGCCCCCACGGATTGCGCTCTGTATATCTGCCCCACCCGGATCGCTCTGTATATCGGCCCCCACTTCCATGGAGTGTGCTCTGTGAGATCTGTCCCCCATGAACTTCCTCTGTTACTGCCCCAACCCCATGCTCCTCTGTAGATTCTGCCCCCACCCCCTGGAATCGCTCTGTAGATCTGCCCCCACCCCCATGGATGTGCGCCTCTGTAGATCTGCCCCCACCCACATGGAGTGCGCTCTGTAGATCTGGCCCCCACCCCCACTGGACTTTGCTCTGTAGATCTGCTCCACCCCCATGGCGTGTCACTCTGTTAGATCTGCTCCCACCACCCCCATGGACTGTCGCTCTGTAGATCTGCCCCCACCCCATGGAGTGCGCTCTGTAGAATCGTGGGGGTCTTTGCTCTCTATCTGTGGGGTTTCAAATCTACAGAGCGCACACCATCGGGTGGTGCTTAGTCCCTTATGGATCATTGATTGGCTATCTCAGCTATTTATGTACTAGAGGATAGGGGGACCGGGGCGAAACGCGTTAGGGATACCGCTATGACCCTACTTTTTTTCTGATCTATCAGCTCTTTCTGTGTGCAGCAGTGTCTATATCTATGCTCCAAGAATTGTCCTGTACTTATAAGTTGTTGAGCCATGCATAGGACAGATAAGTATACACATTATTTAATGCTATAGACTCCTTTCAAATGCTCGTGCAAACTGTTACTTGTAGTTTAAAACCTCTGTATAGGCACTATGCACTTAACATTACTTTTACTGCTGTACCAGAGATGCTGCTACCTGTATATATTGTATTTAAATGGTTTTTAAATAGCTTCTTTGCACATGACCAGTCCCATATTGTATGTGTGTACATACTTAAATAAAGGAATGTAAATATGTTTCACCATTACCAAGGGAGTTCTGCAGATTGTCGTTCTCTTTTGCTTATTCTATCTTTATCTGTTCAGCTCCCCCCCCTGCATTATATAATACTAAGGGGTTAACTAGTGCCATACCTTAATTTTCTATTAGTATGTACTAAGTAATCCTCACGTTGATTTTAACATGGCGTGTCATATCGCAGCCACCAAACTATGGAGTACTCAAAGGTAAATCAATTCCGTTTCTATCATTCTACAGGGAACGACAACCGCCAATCGTTTATTTGACAGTTTCTGCGCCTTAACTTCCAATATTTCGCAAGATTTCCAGGAACAACTTCTACGTCACGTTAATTCCCAGCATGCCCCGTGAACGGGCTCACGTGACACAGCAAGTAGTAAGTCCTTATCCAAGTCACCGTGACGCCGTGTAGCTTGGCTCCACCCACTGTGAGCAACCGTAAGACCAGTACATAGAAGGTTGTGGGGGAGAGCGGGTTCGAACGTGTTTCTCTCACGTGCTGTACGGCTCCTTTTGCGTCTACTGTCACCTTCAGATGCCAGAGCGAATTGCGTACACCGGCCGGCAATGTTCAGGCTCACGGCAGGTGGAGGAAGTGGAGCCGCTGTAGAAATAGCTGTCCCGGGTTGGTGTCAATCGACCCGCCTAGTGAACGTTTCCGTTCTCCTCTCCATCTACCGACCGGTCCAGTTCGGGGGAACCGAGCCGCGCTGCTGAGACTGAAACTACTTCGTACGGGGACTTCCGTGGACGTCTACCCTGCTGGAAAAGGAAGTGGTGAAGCTGCGCCATGGACACTTTGCCTTTCTTCTGTCGAGGGGAGGTAGTCAAAGGATTCGGCAGGGCTCCAAGGAACTGCATCCCTACAGGTGAAAGCGCCCCCGTACTCAGCACATGTCAATGGATATTATAGGAATACGGTGTTTATCACCTGTCTGACAGACATCACAGTGATTCAGATATTCTCCTGTCTGACATCAAATTAAAAAAATGCTGCTCATGTCCAGTACTCTCTTTCTCTTACCTTGGTTTTCAATTATAACTGTTTAATATCCCACACTTTTGATGCTTTCAAGCTCGAGACCTCATTGGCAGTTTCGCACTCCTCGCTGCTGTTGAAAGCTGGTTATAAGCTCACCCAGCAGGAAATAGGCTCTGTTTGGAAGAGCCGTTAGCCATTGGCTGTACTTCAGGTCCTTGACTAAGGCTGCTACCCGGAAGCAGCAGAAGGATGAGAGGGGTGTGGCTAGGGATCAGACTTTGTCCGTATCCTTGGGAACTCAAAATAATTGCACACCTTTATCCAGGTTGTTAACACGGCAACTCCTTCAAACTGCTCCGATCCCTGTATTACTGTTTACTGTATTCTTAACATAAATCAAGAAGACGAAGGAAACTGCAAACAGTGCGTTTATTGCAACTTGTTTTGGACTACGAGTCATTGCTTGAAAAGGACTCCATGTAATCTGAAAACGCACTGTTTGCAGTCTGAAGTACTGTTTGTATCCCCTTCCTTTTCTTGATATATATTAAGTATCCTTGCAAAACATCGGATGTATAATGAAAACTAGGTTAAGGGGGTCCTATACATAACATATAATCTATTATTTTGAGCTTGTCTACCCTTTAAGACTCTACCTTGTTGATCTTATACAAATGGTATATAAGAAAGTGGGATACATTTCTATCTGGAATTCAGTTAAATAAACTGGACTTAAAGTTTAGTTCTTTAGCTAGGTGCACACACTAGCGCTAAAGTCCTGATCCCGACGGTATCAGGTTGTCGGCTGTGTGTGTAGCAGCTTTCTCAAAAGTTTGGTCAGCCGGTGGTCATTCATGAAAGACTGAAAATTTCACCTGGCCACTGTTGTCCTCCCTATAGGGAAGCTGGTAGAGGGAAACACAGTCCCGAATGATCTCCCTATGCTGTGTTATTAACTACTCTAGGTAGGGCTGGATACATATGGTCAAGACTACACAGTCGGCAGAAATTTGGGCTAGACCAAAAACAACCACTGATATTTTGACCCAGTTGATCGAAATGTCAGTTGGACAGTCGAAATAATGTGTGACTTATTTTGACACTACCCCATGCGTTTCAGACAGGGATAGTGTCATAGTATTGATTAACTATGAAAGAGGACATTATGGCTGTCCAAAATGTGTCAGGGTAGTCTTCACCCTTCCTTTGCTGTGAACAATCTGTGATTGTAAAATGTATGTGCTTCAGATTTTTCCTTCTTTTTGCAAACCTTAAAAATCCTTACTGTACACCTCTGCTCCGATGGTTCTCCTGCTTGTCCTTTCCAAACTTCCAGAAAGTGAAAGAGTAGGAGCTGTGTGTCATCTGGTCCCTGCTGGGAGGAAACTGGCATGCGCAGGGATTCCTCCCACTCTCCTGATCATTTTAATTGCAGCAGCCTCATTCTCTACCATTAAACCCCTTTTCTATAATGTAGGGTACCCCTGTCCTAGCCAACCGCCGTGTTAGATATGCATAGCCAGCAGAGAGTCAGCCAATTGCAAGGCATGGTGGTGGGGGTGGGCTGGCATACCCTACTCTACAGAAAATTTATTTCTGTGTGGTGGAGATAACTCGTTTAAAGGGTATCTGTCACTGCGACATAACCAATTACCAAATAAAACATGTTTTTTTTTTTTGTTTAAATAAGAATATTGTAAAATATAAATAATTATCCTACCCCCCCTCTCTAACGCTAATAATACCAAGGGGAGGAACTAAACCACTATTTCCTCACCCTTGGGCTCTTCTTAAAATGGTATGGTACTAGCCTAAAGTTTTATTTTCTGCAGCGGTGGTCCTCTCCGCCTCTTTCAGTAATCCCGCAACGAGGCCATAGGAAGATTTGCTCTGCCAGAATGAATCAACCTATTGGCCAAATAACTAAAACGGAAGAGAACGGTGTCAGTAAAGGAAACTTTAGGTAATTACACTGAATTTCCAATAAGAACCCAGGGGTATAACCTAACTTAAGGTCCTCAGCCTGTTTATTATAATACGTGGCAAGCCGAATAGAAGCATGGTTAGATGAGTTAATTCATCTTTAATTGTATTAAAAGCCATCAGATTTCCATAACGTTCTAAAAAATACAGACCCCCCATTGATGGGAGGCCCGCAGAGATGGAATTCTGAAGTGCCCCTTACAGTGTAATATATAAGGAATATTACCCCCATACATTGTATAGAAGGGTTTACCCCAAGGGCTGCAGCCGAGTGCTTCTATACAGGTATGGGAACTCCAAGGTGACTTAAGGAACACTAACCAAAAAATAAGTATTTTTTTGGTTTAGGTTTTTTTTAGGGCAAGCTGTTCTCTCCGCCATATCGCGTGCCCTATCTTTTGTATTGGTGCGCATGCGCCTAAGATAGGGCGCCGTTCGGCACAGAGCGGCTGTCAGTGAAGAAGCGGTGCGATGTGGAGCGGGGTAAGGTAAGTTCCAGGTCCCCGAGCGTAATATTATTCACAGGGAGGTGAGAATAAGCGTTCTCACCTCCCTGTGAATAAACAACGAATGGCAAATACTATTTTTTTGGTTTAGTGTTCCTTTAGTATTCTTATATTATAATTTGAAGGGGCAAATTATTTCTTACACAAGGTTTATATATTTACTTTTTTTTGTGTTCGGTACTATTTCAATGCTGTAATTGTAATAGTGAATAATTAGAAGAAACTGACTATGATTTACTTTCTTTATCCAACCTCAGGTCAAGCAGAATTAATCCTACTAAACTCGTTAAGTGATCGTATTTACTCAGAAGCAGAGAGGGAGAGCGTGTATGCCTTCCCTATGAACTATAGGGGAACGCTCTCTGCAAGACAGCTTGGAGTGGGGGGTAAAAAGTATCACTGAGTTATGGAGGATAATCCTGGTTGACCTGAGGTTGGGAAAAGAAGTACATCATCAGTCCCTTCTACTTTTTTACTTTTTAAACAACCGTTTACTTTTTTAAAACCTGGGGTTTGGAACGTTGGATGGCCATGATGGTTATCAGCTGCAGTGGAACATTTTCTTATAATAATTGGTGACATATCTGCATGATTATTGTAGGAAAATACTCCATGCTGTGTCTCACACTATAATGTTAACCTCTTATGTATTATAAGTATATTAAAGGGTATCTCCACTCACAAATTGAAGAATGGGAGGTAAAGGAGCTATGTCTTGTGTTCCATTCTTCAGTTAATGATCAGGGCAGGCAGGGAGTTAGAGTTAAGAATTATTAGTGGGGAACACATACATATGTGTTCCTAATTTTATTGTGTCATCCTTCGTGCACAACGTTTTGGGGTTTCCCCTTCCTATTGAGCTTACCATTTAGGGGTAGATGATAATCTCATAGGGGAGGAACCTAAACATACACCTAAGACAAACAATATGTCAGCAACTTTGAATCTAAAAGGTAGGCTCTGGCGGGGGGGCTTAGGGGAAAAAAATATGCCAAAATCATTTTTAAAGCTGCAGCTTCCAATTAGCTAACTTAATTTTCCAGTGTACTTCTCTTTAAGTTTTTCTCCCAAAAGTGTAGTTTTTCTGAAATGCTTTTATTCAATTCAGTTTTTCTGTTATATCTACCCAAAAGTGAAATCCTAAAGCCAATTCAGACTTCCAGAATCCCTACAAAAGTTTCTTCATTTGGTTCATTTAGAAATGTTCTTATTGCTGGTAAGTCTGATTAAAGCAATAAAGGACTTACAGGGTTATTCAATAAAAGTTCTTATCTTTTAAAGGGCATGTCCACCCCCAAACTATAATCCCCCCACCTACTGGCCCCATCATGTATGTAGGTTATCTTACCTCAACATCCAGCTCCAATGGTTCTCCTGTGTCCCTCCCCCAAAGTCCCAAAAACTGCCCACCAGGAGGATAGCAGAGTCCATATAGGACTCTGCCTCCTACCTGGCCTCCGGGAGACTTTGGCATCGTACTGCAGCCCTTCTCCCCCCTCAGGATTCCCTCCTCCTAGCGTAAATCCCTTTAGCTATAGGATTCCCCCTGTCCCCCCAGCCCCAACCGCTATATTATATTGTTAGAAGCTCCCGAAACTTTACTTACTTCCCTCTTTTCCCCGCCCAAATGCACTCCTGGCAGCCGCGTCCGTGATTGGCTGCCGCTCAGCCATCACAGACGCGACTGCCGGTCCCCACCCCTCTGCTTGCATTTTCTCGCAAGCAGAGTGCCGGCAGCGCGGCGGAGGAAAGATGGAGGTAATAAGAGTTTGGGGCCTTTCTAAAATATAAATATAGTGGTTGGGGCTGGGGGACGGGAATCTTATATTAAAAAATAATTTTTAGGGTGGACATACCCTTTAAAATTGGTGCTAATTTTTCCCCAACCAATCAGATATTATTTAACATTTGAAGATAACATCTGATTGGTTGAGGCAACAGTAGCACCATTTTAAACGATAAACCTTTTATTGAATCTCCCGGTTGTCTTTGCTCAGCCAGTGCACCTCTATATGGAAGGGAAGTTTGCCATTGCTGAATTTCAGTCCTCCATTAACTCTCCATTAACAATAATATGGACTCAAATCTTGTAAACTGTCTTCATTTCACAATTGAAAGGTTCAAAAAGCTTTCACATAGTGCCAAATGGTGTATAATGTATAATGGCAAAGTTTTGTATTTAAATATTTTCACAAATTAGATTTGGAATCGATTTCTTCACCTTGGTATGGCCATTCAAAGAATATTTTTTTCATAATAACATTCTAAACAAACATGCTAATTGTGATGTATCTGTCGTCAAGTTGAAGAAAGAATATTTACAATCATCCAAGTCTTTTTTTAGTTGTGAACATATCGCTGACATGACTTCAACTCTTCTTGTAACTGTTCTAGCAGAAAGCTAAAGGGAATTCATTGCAGATGTTTCTGATTGTTTTTAAAAATATTGCGCTTCTAAAAAATTAAAATGTATAACCACTTCTGCGGTTAACAGAATATCTTCCAAATTAACTAAAATATCCCCACAAGTGAGATATGTTTTAGAAACTACACACCGAGGAATTTACGAGTGAGGTAAGTTTCGATCAAAATACAGATACCTGAGTGCAGCGCATTTTTTCTCACATTTTTCCTTTTTTTCCTCAACTGTAAAATCAGAGACAAATCAAATGCGAAAAACCTCAGAGGAAAGTTCAACTGCATCTCAAATATGAAAGCCTAACCCCTCCCGATAAAATGGTATGCACATTCATGGGTGTACCCAGAGACATGGCTACCATCTACCCAAAGCGGGAAATCTACACACTTCAACGTAAAACGCTGTAGTTTTATTCATACCACCAATGGTGTGGGCGCAGTTCTTCGTCTTCACACTTTTCGCAGATTTTCTAAAAAAATTAATATTAAACAACATTCAAAAGGTAGAAATCATGTCAAAACCTCATGGAATGTAAAAAAAAAAAAGTTACAAATATCAATCTCCCAAATGTCCTGAATCAAACGATGGCTCAGAAAAAGCGAAATTATTAGCCAACTCCTTTGTACAGTCGCGCAGTTTTTTCCACAAAACACCCCCGTACCTCAGAATACCCCACAAAAACTGTATATTCCTGAAATATACACCCTTCAGCTATGTAACATGTAGTTCGTTTAATTCATCCCATTAATGGTGTGGGCGCAGTTCGTCGTCTAGCTTTTCTGAAAAATGGACCAAAAACAATTTCAAAAGGTAAAACCCTGCCAAAACCTCATGGAATGTAAAGAATGTTTACAAAATGTCCTGAATCAAACGGTATGCCATATGCGTGGTTACACACCGCAAATGTGGAAGCGAATAGCCATGAAGTGAGACAATGCATGATTGCTCAAAAACAGCATATTCAGGGCAACTCTGAATTGAACAGTCTACAGTTTTTCCCCACAAAACACCCCCATAAACTATATATTCCTCAAACTACACACTTCAACTGCGGAATGCTGTCGTTTGTTTATTCATACCATCAATGGTGTGGGCGCAGTTCTTCATAGAAGTTTGCACTTTCGCAGATTTTCTGATGAACAAAAATCCACTTTCCAAGGTAGAATTCAGGCCAAAATTCCATGAATGTACAAAAAGTTAACCAAATATCAATCTTCCAATGTCCCGAATGCAATGGTATGCATTCGTGGTTACACATACGTACGTGAAATCGACTAGCCACAAAGTGAGCCAAACCACAGTGGCCCAATTACAGCAACTTTTCAGATTTGTCAGACTAAACACCCCTCTATATTAGAAATACCCCCAAACTATACATTCTTGAACTACACACCTTTAGCTATGCAACAGTGTCTTCTTTTATGCACACAGAGACGTGGCCACCACTAGCTCAAATGGGAACATGCCCAGTGCATTACAAGAAAAAAATCAAAGTGCTCTGTAATTTGAACGGCCTACGCTTTTTCAAAGGAACAGCGTCCCAAACTTGGAAATACCCCCCACAAACTATATATTTTTGGAATCTACACACCTTCACCTAGGTAACGTTGTCATGCTTTCATATAACATGAATAATTCCAACACATTACTCCAGAGAACTTGGTGCTTTTTAGGAGATTTTGTAAAAATATAATAAGGTGATTCAAAGGTTGAAACCTACCTAACCCACTTGACAAGCAAAAAAACCTACTAAATGTCAATCTCCCACATGTATTGACTCAAACGGTATCCATATGCATGGGTGCACACAGATGGGTGTCCAAGAACTAGCTCAAATGGGACGCAAGCACCAGTGTCATGCTTTTGTGTAATATATATATTATATATATAAAGAATTCCAGACACTGTTATTCATAGAACTCACTTGGCAAGTAAAAAACCCACTAAATGGCAATCTCCCATGTCCTGAATCAAACAGTATGCCATATGGGGGGGTGCAAACAGAGACGGGCCAACTACTCAATGGACCCATGCACAATTGCAATTTACAAGAATAAAATCAACCGCCACACCTACCCCCCACTCCCCCTTTTATTGTGTATTTTAGTGAAAACCGTTGTTATACGGAGTCACACAAGTTTTTGCACACTTTACTGATCCTAAAATTCAATCTGGTCTTTTTTTTGGTACCTCTGCAAAATTTCCTACTAAAATAAGCTTAGTTTCCTTGAAATCGGACAAAAATGATCTGCGTTTACCGATATCACCGGGGCATTGGGAGCTTGGAGAATACAAAGTTTTTTGCTAATTATATTTTTAGGGTATTTTTTGTGTGCATTTCCCCCCTTTTTTTTTTTTGATCATTCCCAAAGATATCATCAAGTCATCTTAGGGAATGATAATGAACATAATAATGCCCGTTTTCCAATTCGATATCCGATCAGAAAAGTCACTTCCCGGAATCATTCTCCTTGAAGTGATTTTTCATCATTGGCTAAGATCAATAATTTGGTGATCAAAGTGATCTCCAAATTTTGATCTCGTCCCCATTTTTTTTTCTAAGTCTTGCTAAGAATCAAAGACTTTTTGTGAATAAACTTTGAGTTCCATTCCAAAAAAGTATAGTAAAGCTGTCACACTGACAGCTTTACTATACCAGGTACTGCACTGTGATCAGCATTGTCCCTCTCTATGGGAAGACCCCGGTGAAGGAGGAAGCTCCATGACGTCACCGGGGTCTCCCTGTCCGCTATGAACTTCCTCCTCGTGGGACAGCTTGCTTCTATACGGTCACAGCTTCAAGGTATGTATCTCCCGATCCCCCCCCCCCCTTGGTTTTGAATGAAACAGGGGCTAGGGGGCAGTTTGAATGCTGCCCCTGATCGCCCCTAGCGCGGCCAGATTTTTTTTTTTTTAAAGGACAGCCACAGAATGTGTATTCACGTTCTGTGGCAGTTTGAGCCTTTCCTGCACAGAATGTAATATACGATCCGTGGCATTGAAAGGGTTAATTATTCACCAACCTCAATTTTTACCTGTGTTATAACCTAACCAGATATAAGGCAACAATTGTCACTGTGTTATTCTCAGCAGGCCTAGTGAACATTTTTTGATGCCATTATGTACACATAATGTGTAAGTTCTGGCCTGGTAGAAAGGCAAGGCTCCAGCAGCCCAGCCATGGTAAAAGTGCAGAGGCAAAACTGGCTATCGCACACATGGACTGCAGGTTCTGCTGGCCTCGTGATACTTGAATGCTGGGAAATAAAACACATGTTAGAGGAGATAAATTTTCCAGCAACCACATCAAATGAGTGGTCAGACACAGGTTTTTTAAGATTTTCTCATTTTAGTAGCTCTCTAAATATAGTGAATTTTTTTTTTCCCTTCCAATGGTTAGCTTGCTTTCACTATGATTTTGCATTGCTGGGCACCCGATTGCATTAAATTTGGTGCACTGTGCAAAATTTAACATGCTTTAAAGGGTATGTCCACCGAGAAAATTTTTTGGTATATCATTCCCCCTGTCCCCTCAGCCCCAAACCGCTCTATTATTTTTATTAGAGAGTGCCCCAAACTTTACTTACCTTCCCTCTTTCCTCCGCCACACTGCCAGCACTCTGCTTGCGAGAAAATGCAAGCAGAGGGGCGGGACCGGCTGCCAGGAGTTCAGTGCGGCGGAGAAAAGAGGGTAGGTAAGTATGTTTGGGGCACTTTCTAATAAAATAAGTAGAGCGGTTGGGGCTGGGGGGACGGGGAATATAATATGGAAAGCATTTTATGGTAGGGGGAGGAATCCTAATCAGGGAGGGAGAGGAGGGGGAGAAGGGCGGCAGTCGCATGCCAAACTTCTCCCGGAGGCCAGTAGGAGGCAGAGTCCTATATGGATTCTGCTATCCTCCTGTGGGCAGTTTTTGGGACTTTGGGGGGTGACTACAGGAGAACCATATGGAGCTGGGATGGGAGGTAAGGATTAAACTACACTACACAAGGGGGTCATTACTGGGGGGGGGGGGGATTATAGTTTTGGGGGTGGAACTGCCCTTTAAATTGGTCTGTAAAAAACTACAATGGACACTGCTTACTAGACCTGCCCTGTTGTCCTAGTAAAACACCCACAATATCATTAATAGGATAACACGATCACCTTTCTAGGTGTTTTAAAAGATCAGCAGGCATGGGCTGTTAATACAATAGTAGAATAAAAGGCTGTTTTTTTAATTACTACTTACATAACATAGTATGTCTGAACACATCAAGGGAATTTATGCTTAGGTTCAGGTTAATTAGAAGCTGTCAGGATCAATAAATGTAACCCCTTTTTAATTGACACAATTTGTACTTGTATTTTCTCCTCCCTAGGAAAAGGCCTCCCGCACAATTCGGTGTAGTGTACATGTCGTTTTGCACGTAATCAACAATGCGGATTCCCCTGCTGAAGGGAAATCACCCGCAGTCCACAAGTAGCTCTCTCTGCGATTGACTACTAGATGGAACTACTGGTTGCTGACCCCTGTTCTAGAGTTTTAACATCAGAATAAAATATATTAGCATTTCTTACAGTTAACATACAATAACTGCCAAATTAACAAAAATACTTGTGGAGGAGGATTTTTTTAGAAAGACTACCCTAGGTTATTATATGTGGGGAAAGTTTTGATCAAAATGCAAATACCTGGACACAGATGTTCATCAAATTAGAAGTTATCTTAAAGGATTCTTTCACGGTATAATCAAAATTTTGGTATTCAGTTTTAGAATGGGATTTAAAGAAGCTGTGTCTTAGCTCCCCATCTTCAATAAAACCTGACCTGCAGGCCAGAAGAAATAAGGAACTTACCCAATCAATTGCTCCTCTGCCAGGTCCCGACGGACTATTTCTTCTATGCTGTGTGCATGTGCATAAAGACTCAATCATTTGTGTTCTTTGTGTTTGGTACTATGCAAAATTTTCTAATAAAGGCTTGATTTCCCTTGAAATCGGTATTATAATAATCTGCGTTTACTTGGGTCTTCCCCAAGTTGCCCAAAATCCCGGGGGAATCTGCAGTTTTTCACAAATGTTTTATTCAGGGGGGGGGGGGGGGGGAAGGTGTGTGTATTATTTTAAGATTTTTTTTGTGTGTGTGTTTCACTTTTATTTTTCTATCATTCCTAAAAATCATTAGATCATCTTGGGAATAACAAACTTGGAATATGGGCAAAAATTCCCATTTTCCAAGTTGAAATCCGATCAAAAAAAAATCACTTCCCAAAGTATTTTCCAGGAAGGTATTTTCATTAATTTGCAAAGATAAATAATTAGTTGATCCAAACTGATCACCTAATATTGATCTCTACTCCCTTCACTCTGGCCAGCTGCTCTTATGCGGTCACGGCATTCAGGGGGTTAAATCTTTCCAGCAATATCTTCTCTCAAATTTTATCTAGAGATGTGATTTAGGTTTTATTTTGAAGGTACGATGAAGGCTTTTTATATAATCCTTACTATTTTGGAAGAATTGGAGACCACAGTTACCCTTTAAAGAGGGCGGGCATATCTTGTCAGTAACTGTCAATCGCCCACACCCTGGCACACTACACATAGGAACTATCTCTGAAAGCAAAGCTTATTTCTTTGTCTTTGCATGGCTAATTGATTCAGCATTAGGATCCTGAAAAGGAATAAGCATTTTATATTACTCTGCTCTTTTCATGCATGCAGCTAACACCCAATACTGCAGTTAGCTACTGTTTGTGCTGTCTTTGTACTGAAGTACCAATGTAGTACTGCTCCCAAAACACCTTCAAACTGTTACAGCTAAAAGAATCTTATTGATTCACTCGGTGATAGCTGGCCAGTGCTGCTTACCTTCCCATAGCAAAGCAATGTCACAGATCATCTCCACTGCACATGCTTTCTACACGTGCCTCAGATTTTTGGAGGGGTTGGCACAGAGGAGAAATGCAGAAATGCATACTTACTAGATGATCTGAATGGAACATAAGGAGTTCTAGTGACAGGGAGCACTGAACAAAAGGAATAAAGTTCCTGGTAGCACTAAAAATATAGAAATGGATAAATGCAAGTCATTTTTATTACTTTAGTGTCCATTTACAGTGAAAATTCTTTATCTTTATTTTTTTTCTAGCTAATTTTCCAGAACACGTTGTAGACAGTCTTCCAACTGACTTAATACTGGTATTTACTATGGTTGGGGCCGTGTAGGAAATGGTGAAATTTACAAAATGGTTATGAGCATCGGCTGGAATCCTTTTTACAAAAACACAAAAAAATCAATGGTAAGAAATGTTTTTCTTAATATTCTAGTGTCTTATTAATCTCTTTTTATATTACACTGTATAGCGGAGTACGTGATATGAAACACCTGACAGTCCATGGTCCTAGACTGAACAGGAAAGTTCATAGAAATATGGACCCCATGGGACAAGATAAATGATAGATAAAAGATACTTGGCCAGCCTCCCCCCAGTGTATCATCAAAAATTCCAAATTTCTTAATACCGATAATGACAACTATTGAACGAATGTTCGGATGACTAATACACATGATGAATGCTGGAAAAGTTAAGATAAACTAAATGCGACTGCTATGTTTAAGTTTCTCTTAAAGGTTGTAAATAAATAAACATAAGGGTCTTTTCATTGTTCCCTATTCCCATTATCGCCTGATTCATCTGTCCGTATACCAACAACCCCAAAACTGTCCTATATGATGTTTTAACTTTTACCATACTTGGACAATTAAAATTTTGGGACGATATGATTTCCTCCGAGAGGACATGGAAGTCACAGAGATGACTTTAACCCAGCAGATGTATGGATCTTGATCTTGGCACTCATCACCACAAACTTAGAGACTCTGCCTTGGTGGTATTTTGAACTGCAGCCTGAATATAACCCTCCTCAATTAATGTTTTTATATCTACATAGAAATATATAAATAAGATAAAATGTTTTAAAAATCTTTTTAAGATGACATCACGCATGACAAAAAAACTATTTTTTTTTTTGTTAATAATGTATAGTATAGTATTTGAGGTTAAATAAAGACATACGTCCATACAGTCCAACCCATCTAGCAATATCCTCATTTCCTGCCTAACTGTTGATCCAGAGGAAGGCAAAAAAAAACCCCACCAAATTTAGAAGGGGAAAAAATTCCTTCCCGACTCCAAGTGGCAATCGGAAATTTTCCTGGATCAATTTTACTTTATGTATCAATCCAGTAACTTGCAACATTCCTTGTTTGCAGAAACTCATCAGCTGCTTCTTTTTGAAACTGACCAATGAACCTGCCATAACAACGTCCACTGGAAGACCGTTCCATAGCTTTACCGTTCTCACAGGGAAAAACCCTTTCCGAACTTGAAGCCTAAACCTTTTTTTTTTTTTCAAGTCTTGGGCTAGGCCACCCTGCTGCGCTTTTTTTTGCGTTTGCGTTTTTTCATATCATTGAAAACGTGTCAACGCACCAAAAACGTCGTTGCGATTTGCGTTCCGCAATTGCATTGTTTTTTCAATACTTAATGAAAAACGCATGCGCAAAACAATGAAATCGCGTGCAATTCCGTGTGCGATTGTGTTTGCGTTGCAGTGTGGCCGTGTCCTTAAGGGATGTCCAAGTGTCCTCTGACATGCTCTAGTAGTGAACAATGCCCCAGATAGTTAATTGTATGCCCGTTTATGTATTTATACACAGTAATCATATCCCCACGCAAGCGCCTTTTCTGTACATAATGTAACTTTTCCAGTCTCTCCATATTTAATCTCCCCAATCCCCTTATTAATTTAGTTGGCCTTCTCTAAACCCTTTCCATTTCAAAGATGTCCTTTTTGTACACAGGATTCCAAAATAGCACTGCATATTCCAAATGAGGCCTTACCAATGCTTTGTAAGAGAGAGAATAAAATTTTCCTCCCTTGAATCCATACCTCTCTTTATACAAGACAATACCATGCTGCTCTGGCTGTTGGCCTCTGGCACTGCTTGCACCTTTAAGTTTTTATCCACCAAAACTCCAAGCTCCATTCCAACAGGGATTCACTTACCACAGAGCCATTTATAGTATAAGCAGCACAAGATTTTTTAAGTCCAAAATGCATCGCCTTACATGTATCATATTGAATCTATCTGCCACTTAGCAGCCCAATGTGACATCTATCTAGATCCCCCCTGCAAAGATTGCACATCCTCTTTAAGTTTTTAATGGTTGACAAAGTTGTGTCGTCAGCAAACACAGAAACCTGCTGACAATACCCACTTCCAAATTATAATAAATAGATTAAATAGAAGCAGCCCAAACACAGAACCCTGTGGCACCCCACTTAGCACTTTAGTCCATAAAGATGAAGCCCATTAACAACCACTCTCTGCATCCTATTCATTAACCATTTTTCATCCATGTACAAATGTGCCTCCCCAACCAACAGACAATCTTGTACATTAGGCCAATGGGGGACTGTATCAAGAGCCTTTGCAAAATCCAAGTAAAACTACATCTACTGCTATGCCAGTCTAAACTTCTACTACTTTCCTCATAAAATCCAAGCAAGTTCGTTTGACAAGATCTATTCCTCCTAAATCCATGTTGGTTACTACTTATGTTAGTCCTTGAAACATACTCTAGAATATGTTCCCTTATTAAACTTTCCAGTATCTTCCCCACCACTGAAGTTAACTTACAGGCCTGTAATTACTCAGCTGTAGCGACTACCCTTTTTGAATGTTGGAACAACATCAGCCTTTTTCCAATCCAGAGGCACACCATCCGGACATGAGGGAATCTGCAAAAATAGAAACAATGGCCTAGATAAAACTGAACTTAGCTCCTAAGACCCAAGGATGTATTTTATCTGGTCCAGGAGATTTATTAATATTAACCTTATTAGTTGTTTCTGTACCATATCCTCGGTTAACCAAAGTGCACTTGCATCTTTTATACCATTTTGCTACATACGATATCTGTACTTGGAACTTCTATAGTGTATACAGAGGGGAAAAAAATATTTAAGACATTTGCTTTATCACCATCCTCTGTAACAAACCCCGTTAATTATGGTGCCACATTTTCAGTCCTAATCTCTTTACTATTAATATACTTAAAAAATTTAGGCTTAGTCATGCTTTGTTCGCTTCCTACTTCATTATTAATTTTAGCTAGTTTGATTGCTTTCTTACACTTTGTTAGTTTTTATAATCCCTAAAGGCCCTTTCCGTTCCCTCTGACTTAAGGGTTTTAAATGCCTTTTTTCTTCTTTTCCATTTGCCTCTACACAGATCAGCCACATGGGCGCGATTATTTTTTTACATTTAAAAAATATAAGGGTATAAATCTAGATGTGAAATGGCTTAAAATAGACTCTGTTCAGTACCTTTACCTGATAATACTTATCCCTTTGACTGCTGAAGAGCTACTTTTAACCTGGGAGAATTTGCTTTCCCGAAATTAAGTCTGTTACCCAGCGCACTTTTCCCTCGATAAAATACAGTACTTCAAACGACCTATTTCATGGTCCCTAAGCTTCCACCTTTATATCTTAATACGCTCCACGATTACATATTACCAGATCCAACAGAGCTCCTTTTCTAGTAGAACTTCAACCACCTGTGAGAGAAATTATTTTTAGTTTTGCAGAAATTTGCATTTTGTAACAACCCTAGGTAAAAACAGGCTGCAGTATGTTGTTGTTTTTTGTAATTAAAAACTACTTCTTAAAGGGCAACTATGGTTTCAAAACAAGTTAGAGTTGAATGAAAGCCTGCAGTATTTCCTTTAAAATGAGCTGACAATCACATCTCGGGCTGGAGCCTGTGAGAAATTACATTGGGGTGAATGTTCAAACTTCCTGCTTCCAGTAGGTTAGTGACATCACTGACCTCTGCCCCGGGAGAAGCTTGCTCAGTCTTAATGCTGGGGAAATCAGGAAGTACCTTGGGGGGAAATGACAGTTGGAATGGGAGCCTATTAATACAGGCAGAGGCTGGTCACATCGCAGGAAGTAATATTGCTGAACCTTTCCAGCAATAACTTGTCACAAATTTTATCTAGAGATGTGATTAGGTTTTATTTTGAAGGTACAATGGAAAGCTTTTATATATTCTTACTATTTGGAAGAATTGGAGACCACAGTTACCCTTTAATGATGTTTGGAGGACACAATCTGGCTTTAGCAATGAGACAGTCTGTGCTTATTACTGTTGAGCATGCTAGCTGAACTATGGGTGTCTGCCTTATTCGAGTACCAGTTAAATGCCTACCCATGTAGTTTTACATCGAAGGAAATTATTTCTGCACTCATTTCCTTTCTCAAAGAAAGCCAGCTGCTACTTCTATGCAATTACACTGTGTGCCTGCCAAATATATATATCCCATCTTTATTAGTGCAGACACAGTACACACAACTTTTCGGCTCTCAGGCCTTTATCAAGTGTTACACTTAAAGGGTATCTCCACTGATAAGTCACCTGGGTGTTAAGGATAGATTTATGGTAAGGTGGATATGTACCTGCAGTATCCTGTCTTTGAGCAGTAGTTTAGAAGATCCAATGAGTTCTCCAGAACGCTGTGGATGGTGCAGGTCCGTCCACTTTCAGTGACAGCCTGCTTGGAAAATAACTGACGCGCGTTTTCCTTTGTGCATGCGCAGAATGTCAGAGGATCCGTCAGGGCTGCTGTCTGTGTGATCTGACTGGTGGTCGACACACCCACCACACACACACCTACTGAGTTCACTGAATATGGGGGAATAATCACTGACCATCACAGCAGTTTACTGACTCACTCATATTAATGGAGGAGTAATCCGGTACTATCTTTTCTCTCTCCCTTTCCCTCCCATACCAGATTGCCTCATATTCCCAGCATCCCCTGTGAATCAATCTTAGATCACTTTTTAAACCATCCCTCTCAGAGTTAGACACAAAAAAATCTTTATTAAAACAACACAAGTTCCCCCTGCCTTTGTTTTAGTAGTGTGTGAAAAGGGTTTTAACTTTTCCTCCACTGTCTCTCTCTGCATGATCAGCTGTAAAAATGAACTTAGAGAGTCGGGGAGGAAGGATTTCTTACTGCAGCCAAGTGGATGTGTCTGCTACCATGATGATGCACATTAGTGACAGCACTGGGAAGACACACCTCCAGGAACCAGCACAACTTTCCCATTGCTGCAATCAAACGAAGGGATTCTGGGGGAAAAAGGTAGGGGGAGGGTTGGGGGATAGTGTACTTTTAAAATAAACAAAAAAAATGCTTTTTCCCTCAGTGGAGATACCCTTTAATAAGGCCTGAGAGCCGAAACATGTGTACTGTGTGCACTAATAAAGATGGGATTACCCTTTAAAGGCAACTAAAGGACTTGACAGCCCTATTTTCTTTGTTATAGACAGCAACAGCCATAAATTTAGTAATAACAAAATAAGAAATGGGTTTAAATAATTGTAGTGTAGTTTTTAGTTATTTCAATGGTACAAGTAAAAAATACCTTTAAAAATTGTAATAAAAAAAACTAGAAACAAATACTGTATGTATAACCTTTGTAGTTATGATACTAATAAAATCTTACCCTGTGTGCTGCCGATCTATTCTACTTCCCTGTGCAGTTGGGAATGCTTCCTTGTTGTCACTGCCTTCTGGCTGGAGAACACTAATGTGCATTCTATAGCCAGTGATACATTTGATAAAGCATTTTAGATCGCATTTTAAAAGGTTACTGTTGGAAAACACCACAGGTTTATATTTAACCTATTGGGGCAAAAATAGCTAGATTCTTTTCTCAATAAAAACACGTTTATTTTTGAAGTTATTCGTGTACTTATTAAAACATACCATTTATTGTGTATTTGTAAATAAATAAATAATTTGTTTTTTTTAGGAAACCCATATAATTCATCAGTTTGACAAGGACTTCTATGGCGAAATACTCAGTATAGTCATTGCTGGCTACATTAGACCAGAAAAAGTTTTGACTCCCTTGGTAAGTTTTAATATTAAGGATAATTAAAGCTTTAGAACAACATTGAATAAAAACGTAGCTCTCCTTGGTATAAAAGCAGTAATCTGTGTCTTGCCTCTCATTTTGATATGGTTTTTTGATTTGCCCTTCTTTGTGTTTGGGTTTTATTTCCCAGCATTCCAGTATCACAGTATAGTCATTGACCATTGTTCTTTTATATGCTCAGTCGTAAAATACTGCAGGAACTTTAGTTGGTCACACCCACTAGTAGCCTCTAGCCAATCCTTTTACAGGACAGATTGTCAAGGCAGCATTTGACTGAGAACAGAGTTTAGCCAGTCACTACACACATACATAGTTATTTCATCCATTTATCTAAGGGAGTATAAACATTTTTGTTAGTTTTTTTTAGGCTTTGAGCGGGCATTTCCACCCCTAAAACAAAAATTTAGCCACTGCTGCCCTACTGGTAATGTTGAAAAAGATCCTTACCTTACACCTTTTCTCTAAATGTTTGTCCTGCAGTGCTTATCTTAAAGGGTATGTCCACCCAAAAATAAACTTTTTATTGTTCTTTATATAATAGCACCAACCTCAAACGCCATATTCCTTTTTACTAAAATCATTTGCCTTGCCTGATATTTAATGAGATATATATCAGCTGCACTTTCTCTCTCTGTGTGTGTGTCTCTCTCTCTCTCTCTCTCTCTCTCTCTCTGTGTGTCTCTCTCTCCTCTCTCTCTGCGTCTCTCTCTCTCCTCTCTCTCTCTCTCTCTCTCTCTCTCTCTCTCTCCTCCCTCTCTCCCCCCCTTTTTTTTATAATCAGCAGCATTCAGGGAAGCTGCTGGAAAGTGTCCCCTTCAAGCCTCCCTGCAAAAATTGGTGCAGCATTTCATTTACCATATATACTCGAGTATAACCGAGGTACCCAATAAACCGAGGGTAGAAACTTGGCATTCAAGATTTTGGAAACTACAACTCCCAGCTAATAAAGCATGCTGGGAGTTGTAGTTTCCAAACATTGAATGCCTCCCTCACTGCATTCAAGATGTTTTGGAAACTACAACTCCCAGCATGCTTTATTAGCTGGGAGTTGTAGTTTCCAAACATCCTGAATTCAAGATGTTAGAAACTACAACTCCAGCTAATAAGCATGCTGGGAGTTGTAGTTTCCAAAACATCTTGAATGCCACCCTCACCCCCAAACCCAGTTAAGTTTGTACCTGTGGGCTCTCTTCATCCAAGATCTGTGGGCTCTCCTCCATCCAAGGGCTTCCTGAGACTGTGTGCTGGTAAGGTCCTCTTCATTCCGGCAGCAGCGTCCTCTCCATTCCGGCAGCAGCGTCCTCTCCATTCCGGCAGCCGCACGATCAGTCCATGTACTGCACGCCGGCTGATGTCACTAATGGGGCGCCGGGCAGTGACGTCGGCCGGCACGCCAGTACATGGACTGATCGTGCGCTGCCGGAATGGAGAGGACGCTGACTTCAAAGGTGAGTGACTCGAGTATAAACCGAGTCCGAGTTTTCAGGCTGATTTTTCAGCCTGAAAAACCGGTTTATACTCGAGTATATACGGTAACCGCCAGGGGAATGTTGGTTGGGCTGGGCCCCCTCAAGATACTTCCAACCACTATCTTGACTTTTGCATAAATAAAACAAAAAAAAAACCTGATAAAATGTTCACCAGGATCCAAAATCACTCCCACCTGATTATTTGGATTTATTTGATTGCAAATGAAGATTTTATAGTTAAAGGAAACTTTGGTTTTCAAAAAAGTTGAGAACAGGTGGCTGCTGGCTTACCTTCAAAATTAGCCCTTGTCTGCAGGCAGTTAGAAGATATCGTGGTTTAAAACATTAAGAGAAATGTATTTGTCATTTCTGGCAGCAAGGTTTAAAAATTTAAAACTCCAAACATTGGTATTTTTTTGATATCCTTGTCTGCACCACCCGACTGCTGGAAAAAAAATAAAAACATTTCTTTTGAATCATCAAAAGCTCCTAACGCTGGTAACACCCCCGATACCGTTGGATCCAAAAGTCTAATCAGTGTAATGTCAAGGTAGCGTATGTCCAGGTTTACTGTGATCATGCTCAATGCTGTTTTATAATTGTGGCTTTTTGAATCTGTAATTGTGACAGGCAGGAGTGTTGGAGGGTTATTTATTTAAAAGGCAAAAATAAATCCCTTTATAGTTGCACTTTTTTTAAATACCGTATATACTTGAGTATAAGCCGACACCGAGTATAAGCCGAGGTACCTTTTTTACCTAAAAAAGTAGGAAAAATTGATTGACTCGAGTATAAGCCGAGGTTAGGAACTATGACCACTACTGCCTTCTGATTCAGTTGCCCTTTAAATGGACAGCAGATTTCCCATACGATTGTTTTTGGAAACTACCCACCCAGCATGCTTTAGTTGCTGGGAGTTGTAGTTTCCAAAACACCTGTATGGGAATTCTGCAGTTAAAAAGCAACTGAAACATGCAGAGTAGAGCCCCTCCCTCCCTCCCCGGAGAGTCCCCCCAGTAAGTTGGTCCTACCCCATCAGGTTGCTCAACTCTAAATCCGGCTGCCGCACCTGGGTAAGTCCTGTGGTGCTCAACTCCAAATCTGGCTGCCGCATGCTGGGTAAGTCCTGTGGTGCTCAACTCCTAATCCGGCTGCCGCACGCTGGTTAAGTCCTGTGTGCTCAACTCCTAATCCGGCTGCTTACCCAGCATGCGGCAGCCGATTTGGAGCTGAGCACCACGGACTTACCCAGCGTGCGGCAGCCGGATTTAGAGTTGAGCAACCATCGTCGGGGTAAGGAAGGACCTTGACTCGAGTATAAGCCAAGGTAAGGTTTTTAGGTTATTTTAAAACCTAAAAACCTCGGCTTATACTCGAGGTATATACAGTACTTTTTATTGTTCAGTGAAAAAAAATAGGGAAATAACCTGGTAATTTGCTTTTGTAAATTTAAAATTCAGTTTACATTTTTTGAAATGTGTTAAATAAAGGGTAGACCTGCTCATGCAAAGTACTGAAGTAAAAGTAACAAATATCACACAAAATTATTTTATTTTATTTGTTACCCTCCCACTTAAAGGGACAGTTCAGTGGAAATTATCAATATGTGTTAAATTGTTAGTTTGTGTAATTCCTTCTTACTTATTCTACATATTCTCTCCCATTTTGAAAAATTGATTTCATATCCTTTGCTGTTTCTGCTGTTGACATTTAGTGAGCTGACATTTCAGGTTCTAACAGTCCTTCTTCTTCCCAGGATGCACCACATCCTTAAGGTTCGTACACACCTGCGATCGCGGGTCCCGACCTGCGAAGCACGATGTGTACGACTGGTCATTTCGGTCGATAATCAGCCCGTGTGTTCGTTCGGAGATCTGGCGAGTCGGTCGTTAGGCAATCCCCGAATGAATGTCCATTTCAGCCGATAATCGGCACGATTATCGCCCGAAACGAACGGTCGTACACAGGTCGGGAACCGCGATCGCACGTGTGTATGAACCTTCAGAATGTTCCTAACAGTTATTTCTACTAATTGGCTGTTGGATGGGTAAAAGATGCTCAGATCTCTACTGAGCAACTGAATCAACCCAGGCACTGGGTCAAGCGCAAAACCATAACGGTCTCTACTAGGGGTCCTGCAAACAGGAAGTCAATATTTCAGTTGCATTTATTTATACACAGACAAAATGCTGAATTGGCACATTAAGGTCATTGGGATGAAAAAATACTGCTCTTTTTTCTGAAAAGCAAATGTATTTGCACTGAACTTCCCCTTTAAATTGTATGGTCTTTAGGGCTGGGACTTCATGTTTCAATGCACATACGGTAACTTTTTATGCATTGCCTATTCGTTATTATTTCTTATCTGTGTGCACTTGTTTGTATCCTCTGTACAGCATTGTGTAACTGAGTGGCACTATGCAAATAAAATGTACATACTACAAACATTTTGTCCCACCAGTAAAGCAGAATGTATGTTTAGAGCTGTTCTCTTGGATTAAAGGTAAGACCGTAGCCTTAACTTAACCCTAACCTGTATGGATATCATAGTTCTCCATCGACTGGTCTCTGAGGAAATGTCTACCTGGCATAAACTTTATTACTGTATAATTAAAAAAAATGTCCTTCTTTATACACAGATGCTCTTATTGCTGCAATTTACAGTGACATCGAGGAAGCCAAGAAACAGCTAGAACTGCCAGAATTCCAAGATCTTAAAGATCAATTCTTCTGCACTTTATCAAATAACATTTTAAACGGTCACTGACTTAATGCCTATGCAGTGATCAATTAGTGTCTTTGCCTAAATCTTGTATACACTGAAGTTATTTATTTTTATTTCATTAACTTCTAAGAGTTACATGAAACAGTCCCTATGACCTAAATGTTTGGTTTTAAGAAGGCACTTTTTTTTGCCTGTTTATTGCAACACAGTTAATGAAGCAAGGAAACTTTGGTGTGTTGTAGGAAAGGTTCAAATTATTTATATATAATTTATAGCAGAAGTTCTGCCTATAGTTCTAATTGATTGCTTTCTAATATTTAACAATATTGTTTGCCCTTGCTATTCATTTGCAGCAACCAATTAAGTATTTATTTTTTTACTGGATTACTATAGCTAAAGGGCATGTTTACCCTCAAATTAAAAATTATATAGATAAATCACACACACACACACACACACACACACACACACACACACCCCCCCTAAAATAGTTAGAAAACCGGCAGACTTATGGGCTAATCTGCTATGCTCTCCCTTCCATTAAAAGGGATCTGCCTTCTGTTCTCCATGCTTTTTTAACAAACTTTTACATGCTCAGAGGCAGCAGCTAGAAATAATAGCATTCAGTCATTGGCTGTAATGTTATTTATTACATCCATGACTGGCAGTTGCTTACTGGAAGTGAGGTAATAGGCAGGCATTTTAGGTTAAACTTAAATTTCTCAGCTTTCTAGCTTTTGCAGTTTTGGGGGTTAAGTACCTATATACAATTTTTAATTTGAGTGGTGAACTTGCCCTTTTAAGGTGCACATACACATTAACAATTTTGGATAATATTTTGCCTGATCCATTAGAATTTGTCATATGTCGCCAAGATGTATGTGATAAAACCAATCCTCCTTGATTCAGACGAACTGCCACAGTTGGCATTGTGTAGAACTCATACAAAAGGAAAATGCGTGTATGCTCACCAGGGCAACCTTCCTCTTAATGAAGATGGTTAGTTTGGGTAAGTGTATGCGCCTGAGGTTGCATTTTAAGGCAGCAGTCGCATATGTATGGCAAGCTTTAGATATCTAATTGGTTGCTGCAGATTTATAGCACAGACAAATTTTTGTAACCTGTTGCATCGGCCACCATATTTCTTATTTCCCCAAGTTAAAAATGTAGATACCTTTACTGTAGGATAATGCTGTACGCACAAAATTTTAGACTATTAGGGCTCCAAATAAAGAACTTCAAGCAAAACAAATGTTGCAATTTATTTTATTTGCTCTGCACACTTCATGTTTCAAACAGAAATGCCCTTTATTTCTTGTGGCAAACTCCTTGTTTCACATAGTATCTATGTGATTTTTAACAATCTCAATTTTCAACAGATATTATTTCATTATATATTCAGTTTAGAAATGCAATTCATTCCAGAAAATTCCATTTCCTTTCATTTAACTATTTTTATACTTAAAATGTAATGCAGCCACTACTGTTCAGCTCATTCTTGAATGTTTTTCATGTGTTACCTTTAGTATCTTCATTGTGGGAATACAATATAAAGAAATTGTGAAGATAGTGTGTTGGACATTTTAGAATTTTCAACATAGCATAGGTTTTTGATCCTAAAACCTAGTAGACAAGCAAGTGTAGTAAATCTGGTCTTATATATTGCACATGGGAATAAAAGAAATACCTTCTTGGAACAGGTTGAAAAAAAGTGGGACCAGAATTGGAAGTTCAGACACCTGTGGAAAAATATTATATGCTATTTAAGAAATACTGCATTGTTTCCTTTTGTTGTTTTGATGTTTTTCTCTCTTTGACTCACAGAAGCCTTTAACAAATCTGCCAATGAATCAAGATTTTGAATCAATTTTTATGGATGTCATTAAATTGATATTTTAATAAATAATGCTGTGGGTTTTTTTAATCACCCATTTTTTTAGTTCTTTTGTTTTAATTTGTCCTTTTCTGTTAACTTATGGCTATTTGTAAACACTAAAGCTTATTAAAGATGGAATGTTTTGTACCCATATACATGCTGTAAGAATTCTTTTGAAATAATCTAGGTGATAATCTCTATCCAGTGTTGGGAAAAATACTTAAAACCTAATTTCCCATATATGTGAAAATGTTATTTCAGGATGCTCACTAGAAGTTTGGGCAGCTGGGAAAAACTACATATTTGTCTGGTTCACACTGGTTTTGCATTTCGCTTGTCGAATGCTGTAGAAACCTTTTAAAAGAAGCCGACAATCATATCTCTGGCTGCAGCCAGTGAGAAATTACATTGGGGTGTTCAAATTTCCTGTTTCCAGTCTGTCATGCCCTCCTCCCCCTGGAGCAAAGCATGCTCAGTTAACACACTGCTGGGGAAAACAGGAAGTCCTTGGGGGGATTTTATTTTGAAGGTACGGCTTTTTATATAATCCTTACTAATATGGAAAAATTGGAGACCACAGTTACCCATTAATAGGTATAGCTTTCCTCAGAGCTACCATCGAAACATGGAAATTACCCAGAAGTCTCCATTCCTTATTTGCATATTCTGAAAGGGAGCTGTAATGCCTTATACTCTTCCCTATTTTAATTAGTTTATTAGTGATGACTTTCTATAGTCCCTTCACATTGCAAAACCAGAGGCCTGCGTTACACTCATGATGGTTCAATAAAGCCGAAACCGGTATGTGGCTGGCTCTAGTATAGCTTTTCGAAGAGCTACCATGGAAACATAAAAATTACCCAGAAGTCTGTTCCTTATTTGCATATTCTGAAGGGAAGCGTAATACCTTATTCTCTCCCTATCTAATTTATTAGTGACGTCTGTCCGTAGGCGCTTCACATTGCAAAAACAGATGCCTGAGCTACATTGATGATGCCTTAATAAAGCCGAAACAGATATGTGGCTGGCTCTCTGGTTTTGCATTTAGCTTGTGGAATGTGAAACCTTTTAATAGGTATAGCATTCCTTAGAGCTAACACGGAGATTACACAAAAGTCTCAGTTCCTTATTTGCATTAATCTCCAGGGAGATCAATGGCTGATTGGCAGCTCCTCGCTAGGAGGAGATAAAATGCAAGAAATTGCTACCTTGCAGTGCAAAAATGAATAGGTATTGGATTAGACTGTAAAAGCTTTGTAAGCTCATATTCCTTACCCGATTACTTCCTGCAACAAAGTGCATATTTTAATATTGTGTCTCCCTCATTGTCTAAATTATGAACTTCTGGGCTGCAAGTCATGAAAATCTATTTTTGAGTATAGTTATCTTTTAACTAACAGCCATATTTATAAAGGATCATTATCTATAATGTATGATAACGATCATTTATAGCAGTGTTTGCTTTTCAACAGCAGGCCGATGGGGTGACTGTGGTTGAAAACACTACAGCTGCTAGATATTTGTTGTATTCACTTAGATCAACTGGACATATACAGGGTTATTCAATAAAAGTTCTTACCGTTAAAAATGTTTCTAATTTTGCCCCAACCAATCAAATGTTGGCTTTTAAATGTTTAAATAAGATCTGATTGGTTAAGAACCTTCACAGGCATACAGCTACTAGAGGTCGTTTTTTTTCCAAAACCTATAAAGGATCCTTATCAGAGATTACCTATTACCTTTTTAAATATACATACCCTGAACCCATTTTAAAAAATGAAAACAAAGGGACTACTAAAATAGGGACGACTCACGATTTGTGCCTTTATCTTTTCTCTGCAATTTAAGAGCTGTCAGGAACTTGATTCCTTTTTGATCCCAGTGCTCTTTTTACCATATCTCCTTATGTCCTCTTCAGCCCACTCCTGTGACACATCTAGAGTTGGTAAGCATGTGTAGTGCAGATGAGCTGTGTCTAAAAACAGTGAGATACAGCCAATAGCATCTTGTGGTTTTGTTATTACTGCTATAATTGAATTATAATCCACTATTATTCACAACCTTTTCTGTTCTAAGAATTTTCACCTTCTTGCCCTTATTGAAACCTGGCTCTCCCAACACAACTGCCTCTCCCATACACCTCGCTCCTCGGGTTGTGGCGGAGGTGTTGGCCTCCTTTCCCTGCCTGTCGTTATAATTTCATCGTCCCCCCACCTGCCTTCTCGTTTAAATCCTTTGAGGTTCACACTGTACAAATCTCCTACCCTCTCTCGCTACATGTAGCTGTGGTATACAGGCCCCCATCCATGACTTCCCCAGCTACATTCCTCTCTGACTTTGAGACCTGTCTTACCTTCTTCCTCTCTACTGACGGTCCTGTTCTAATCCCTGATGACTTCAACTGTCACATTGACAACTCTGCTCTATCCTGGCCCTCTCGTTTCCTTCACTTAACATCCTCTTTTGATCTTCATCAATGGACAACTACCGGGACGCATAAGGCTGGCCACTTATTGGATCTTGTCTTCACTAAAAACCTCTGTCACATCTTTTTAAAGTAGCCCCTCCCTGCTTTCAGATCACCATCTTATTACTTTTCTTGCTCAACATTCTCCTGTTTCTCTTGACCCTCCTTCTCCGGTAATACCCAAGCCATCGATCTTCCAGTGCTGGCTTCTTCTCTCTCCTCTAGTCTCTCTACCCTGACTTGCGACTCTGACCCTGATTTGCTTCTTAACTCTGTCCTGTCTGATGCTATTGATTCCCTTGCAACCCCGCAATCGACGCCTCTCGAATCCTCGCCCCTGGCTCAGTCCCAGAACCCGTTTTATACATAGGTGTACATGTGCTGCTGAGCAGATGTGGAGAAAGTCTCGTACCCAGGCTGACTTTCTCCATTACAAGTTTATGCTACAATGCCACCGCACTTTCGGGAGCAAAACAAAAATACTATAAGATGCTTATAAATAATAACAAATCAAACCCACGCTGCCTGTTCTCCATCTTTAACTTCCTTCTCTGTCCCTCGCCCACTGACTCTCCTCTCCACACTCCCCCCATCTGTATGCAGATTCCTAACCCTCACCATAGCTCAGATTCTTTTACCCACACCCCCTTCTACTGCTATTGAATATTTTAGTCCCTTGTCCCAGAGGTCTCATGTTCACTCACTACATGTCCCCTTGATCCCATGCCCTCTTTCCTACTGAAGCGCTGTAATCAGGCAGTCACCCCTATACTAACCCACATATTCAATTCCTCCTTGTCATCTGGTATTTTCCCTTCCTCCTTTAAAGGGACTGTAAACTCCCCATCATCCATTAAAATAACTATTTGCCATCTGTTTCTATTATTCACAGGGAGGTGAGAACTCTTATTCTCACCTCCCTGTGAATAATAGGATGCTCGGGGGACCTGGAACTTGCCTTACCATCGCTCCACTGCAAGCCGCTCCATCACTGAAAGCCGCTCTGTCCCGACCTGCGCGCCAATACAAAAGATAGTGCGCGTGATTGGGAGAGAACAGCTGTTCAGTGAAGGAGCGACTTGCGAGTAGAGCGCGGTAAGGTAAGTACCAGGTCCCCCGAGCGTACTATTATTTACAGGGAGGTGAGAATAAGCGTTCTCACCTCCCTGTGAATAACAGAAACGGGTGGCACATAGTTGTTTTTATGGATTTAGTGTTCCTTTAAACACGCCCACGTGAAACCCACAATCAAAAAAGCCTCCCTTGACCCTAATTGTCCTACTAACTGCCACCCGGTCTCTCTTCTACAGATTACCTCCAAGCTACTGGACGTCTTGTCTTTTCCCATATCGCTAATTATCTTAATTTTCATAACTTACTGGACTCCTTGCAATCAGGGTTTTGTCCTGGGCACTCCCCAGAGACAGCCCTGTGTAAAGTTGTGAATGACCTTCAGGCTGCCAAAACCAAAGGCCACTTTTCTATTCTCATCCTTCTCGACCTCTCGTCTGCTTTCGACACAGTTGATCATTCCCTCCTAATGCACATTCTTCACTTCTTGGGCATACAGAATGAAGCGGCATCCTGGCTACGGATCCTACCTCTTGAACAGAACCTACTTTGCGTCATGATAATAAAACATCCTCTCCGATTCCTCTTAATGTTAGGGTTCCACAGGGCTCTGTTCTTGGACCCCTGCTGTTCTCCTTCTATACCATTTCCCTGGGAGAAGTCATCAGGGAAATAGTACTCTTAGGTCCAAATTTATAAAGCTGCGGTATCAGTTTTTAGCGATACCGCGGGTTAGTTAATTTACGATCGTGATCGTAAATGTACAATCGCGATCATACATTTACAACCAAACGTTCGTTAATCAACGAGTGCTCGATCGTTGAAAACCTTGAGGTAGTAAACTACTGCAATGGTATTCTATGAGTATGTTAAATCTATGATTTCGTTATCGTAGATTTACGATCGGTATCGTAGATTTACGATCGGTATCGTAAATGTGCGTTCATTAACCTCCGATCATTTTAACGATCGTAAATTTACAATACTGTTTGTTAACGATGCCGCAGCTTTATAAATATGGCCCTTAGTCCTGACACCCAATCACACACGGGTTATTATTGACTCCTCTCTCTCCTTTTTCAATCACATTAACTGTGTTGCTAAAACCTGATGTTTTTTTCTTCGTAACATTGCGAAGATCCATAGATTCCTTTCTCTTCCAACTACTGCTTTGCTTATCCAGTCTCTCATCCGATCACATCTGGATTATTTTAACCTTCTGCTTTCTGGTCTTCCTGCTTCCCATCTTTCTCCTCTTCAGTCCATACTTAAATCTGCCGCATCCATTGTCTCACTCTCTAACAATCGGGATATTAAATCTCCTCGCTGCCGCACATCTACCTGGCTCCCCAATAGACAACGCACTATCTACAAAATCCTTCTCTTAACATTTAAATAAATCGTTTGCAAACTTAGCTATGCGCCTTGGTGTCTTCCTACCTAATTTGCTGTTTGAAGGATTTTGTTCAGTGTGGTTGCTGCCACATTGCAGGAGTTGACACCAGCGAAATTAGGAGCAGCTGGAACAGTTACCTGGTTTTGAAATTAAATCCCTTCACTCTGCTGATCCTTCTTATATTTCTTCTCTTGTGTCCCCATATGTCCTTGCCCGTACCCTTCCGCTCATCACAGAACCATCTCTTATATAGACCCCCCACTTACACTGCCTCATCTCGCCTTATACCTTTTCCTGATTTGGCTCACGTCCTCTGGAATTCTATTCCCCTATCTCTAAGTCAAGAAACCTCAATAAATAAGTTTAAATCTAACCTGTCAAGCTATTTCTCTGAGCACAGCACAACTTAGGACTGTTAATACTGCACCAGTTATTACTTTAGCACCATCCTTTCCTATGTATCTGTATGTTACCAACCTAAGTAGATTGTAAACTCTAAGGGGCAGGGACCTCTTTCCTCATGTTACATGTTTTAAGCACTTGTATATTTAGTGATGCTCATACTTATTTTTATAATCTTATATTTATGTATTTATTTACTGTCCCCCTTGTATAACTTTTTGTGTTCAATATTGTACAGCGCTGCGTCCCCTAGTGGGGGGGGTTTAATAAATAAACATATACATACATACATTCACTGGATGTCAGCTGAGTACAGAACATCAAAAATTTTTTTTTTTTTTTTAATTAAAAAATCATTAAAAAAATAAACGGCACTTGTGTTGCAGTAAATATACTCTGTGACGTCCGCTTCTTCACAATATTTTTTTGTCACATGGTTTCAGGGCAGGAAATGCAGGGGATCGGGTGATGCTGCAACCATATCACATATAAAAATCTAAATATCTTCAAAACTATTTAAAAAAAATAATGAAAGTAAACTGCAATTCCTGTCAATTCATCTAAAGTCATTTTTGAACCACAGTTACCCTTTAAAAGCTTTTTGCATCTCTCATTAAATAACCTTGTATATTTGTGACTTTGCGCCGTTATCGACTCTGTCCAATAACAAACCTATATAACTATCAAAAGTGACAGTTTTTTTACGATGTCAATGTTGCTTTTCTGCTGTGGATCGTTTTCACGATCACTATATTTATCGGAGATGTGAAAACATTCTGTGTGTTTGTATGTTTTGTTATACTATGTAGAAAAAAAAAACCTAGGATGTGGTTTAACCATTGCCAAATCTGTACCAGCCAATTTGAAATTTGAAATATTGGTCTGTTTCTTCTGGAATATCAAATGCTTATCACGCAGAGCCGAACAATTACAGCTCTTTGTCATTTGCCCATTTTTGTATTTTGACTGCTCCAAATTGATAAAAAAAAATTATTCAATATTTTGGATATCAGCTGAATTGTATTTGGGTATTGATAGGATACAGTGCTGTATCCCATGTTCACCCAAAATATCAAGAGCTGGAATGCTGTAAGGAAGTATGGTTTCAGGTCAAACTTTCATTAGTTGAAACTGCACTAGCTCAGCATTGGATTGTGGACAAATGTCCAGAGGAGCACAGGTTCATTGTCACTTTAGCAATGAGGGTAAGTAATCTTTAAGGGCAGGTCCACCCTCCGGTAGAATTGTTATTCATCTGCAGTAACCCCAACCCCTGCTAAATCTACCTTTTTCCCCAGAGGTCCCTAAAGAAAGATATTCCTACCGATCTCCACCTGTCCTCACAATCTTAACCATAATGCTTCCGGGTAGCAGCTATCAGTCATTGACAATCGTTTCGGTTTGCTTCCCTTAACGACTATTCTGTTCTACAGAATTAGATAGAAAGCAGAGCAGTTGTTGGAGCAAGACTCATAATTTTGACACCACCCAAAATGTTTCTATGGGCCCCATGATTTCTAGCCACGTTCTTACGTGTGAGTGGAGTGATCTGCAGGAAAATCATTTAAAGGAACTATAAACTCAAGATTTAGTCTTTGCCCTCCGTTTGTATTATTCACAGGGAGGTGAGAACGCTTATTCTCACCTCCCTCTGAATAATATTTTGCTCAGGGGACCGGGAATTTACCTTTGCTCCGCTCGCAGCTGCTTCTGCACAGAACAGCTGTTCTGTCCCGATCGTGCGCCCTATCTCTTGTATTGGCGCGCATGCGCCTAAGAGAGCGCGCATGGTCGGGACAGTGCTTGTTAGAGCAGGAGCGGCTGCGAGCGGAGCGGAGTGAAGGTAAGTTCCAGTGTCCCCTGAGAAAAATATTATTCACAGGGAGGTGAGAATAAGCGTTCTCACCTCCATGTGAATAATACAAATGGAGGGCAAAGACTTAAAATCTTTGGTTATGTGGGTTTACAGTTCCTTTAAGCTTCTCCCCTCCAAAATCAATGTGGGGATCACATCACTATGAAGTCAGAAGACGTTCTATGATGTCGGGGACCTCCCTTAATCTTTCCCCAAGGCAGCCCTTGTCTAGTGGAGGAAGTGAACTTGCGATAAGCACTAATCACAGTTCACTTCCTGCTATATTAAGCTGTCATGCACTGACTGCTTACTTTAGTATTTGTGAATAGATCTGAGTCTTTGCCTGCAGTACATATGTCAAATAATATAGGCACAAGGTACATTCTTATTTTATGCCCATTGTGTAAAAAAACGACCGCTGAGGAAAGTAATGATTGCGTGCAGCAATATCGTTATTTTACTTTTAAAAAGTTTTATAAATACATAAGTACATTTTTGTTCAGGGACTCTCCTGTAAAGTTAAAGTGGGATACCTACATAAGTCTGGTATCATTAAACTTTTAACAACGTAATCTTTTTAAAAACAGTAAGATTTTTGAGTGTAAACAGAACTTTTCTACAAATAAGCATGCAAAAAAGCAATCACATTTTGTAGATTTACTGTTTTTTTTTATTTTACACAAATTCTAAGTTGATCTCCAGAAAAGTTATAAAAAAAAACTTTTCTTGGTAAAGTACAGTTTTTGCTGAAAATAAAAGAAAGATATATGTATAATGTTCTTTATTTCTTGGGGGTTTCCTACTAAAGTTTCGCTAAACCAAATGAGCAATATTCTTCTCACACTGGGCATGCACAAAATTAAAATTCTGCTAGCATTAAATGGGTTAAGATTCTGGACAGTATTAAAAAAGGATTATTATGGGTTATAACCGATAGTGTACATTTATCACAATTCAAAAAAATACCACTAGCATTGGTATTTTCTTGATCGCGAATATGGGTTGCTATCTGTAATCATGGTAAAAATAATAATTGTTTTGCCATATTAGCCCAATATATGTAGTAAAAAGTAGAGTACTGTGATACTTTTAATGGACTAACAGTTTATTTTAGTAGACAAGCTTTCGAGGGATCAACCCTCTTCCTCAGGTCAGAGCAGTACTGATTGAAACAAAGGTTAACAGAAAGTAAGAAGCTAATTACAGGATAACAGGATAATACCACCCCCCCTCAAAAAAAATCCAGAATATACTGAGTAATGAGAGAGGTTTATTATCTTGTTATCTAATGTAATTAGCTTCTTACATTCTGTTAACCTTTGTTTCAATGGGTGGTGTACATTTGTATGAAAAGTTTTTTTTAGGCTGGACATGCCCTTTAAAAAAAAGAATAACAATCACCCATCTGCTGCTATGAGATGCCCTGTGTTTTTCATTGTCAAATGGTTAAGTCGACTTGTGCAAAATCCTAATGCAATATGTAAAAGCAAATAAAGTTTCCATCGATGCGTTGATGCATTTGGTTTGCCATACTGTATATCAGACTTCAGTGAAAAATAACATTACATACTTTTGATCTTGTCATTGATATTTCTAGTTCATATTTTATAACAGAAGAAATAAAACAATTTAAAAATGTCAATTTTATCTAAATGAGTAGCTTTCATCATCATACTCTAAATCCTCCTCCTCATCATCTTCTAAAAGTCCATATTTAAATTTTCTATAAACAGTTCCATCTTGACCCATATAAACTATGTCATCGTCCTCTTCATCTTCATCCTCCTCACGATCTTGGTACTCAATAACCCGATCCCTCTGAAAGCTAGATGTACTTTCTCTGTTCTTGAAGGATTGGAAAGATTTAGTTTGGTCTGGAAGCTTTTCATAACCAGCTTTGTTTGCCAAGTGTGTTTTGGCTTTGGACCTTTTCCAATAGAATATAATAGCTCCAATAGTGAGGAGCAATAAGATAGATGTAGTTATAAATAAACCAGTTTTCTGATTTCCTTCAGATTCCACTAAGAGTCCTTTCTTTAAAATGCATTCATCTGTAAGGTCAACAAAATAAATCATTATATTATGTATAAAAATTGGTAAATAGATCGATTCATAGTATTAAGCGGGGGTCACAGTTTGATGGATAACATAATAATAGATGCTGCACACAGAAAAGCCTACACATTTGAAATGGCACTTAAAGGGACACTAAACTGGCAATTTAATGTATCTTGGATTTTTATCTATAAAAGATTGGAGCACAATAAAGACAGTGCACCATCTAGTGGTGAGAAGCTTCGAGACGAGTGCCGGAAGTAAGTTTATCTCTTTAACACAGGCATTCTATTATTTACAGGGAGGTGGGAATAAGTAATTTCACCTCCCTGAATACTAGATAAAGGGGCAAGGTACATTGAGGTACATTGAATTATTGGATTAGTGTACCTTTAATACCACCAGTAAATTAATAATTTAAAGGACAATAAAACCCCTCTAAATCACTCCCTTCCAAAGTACCCAGGGTGAGGACCTAAACCACTAGTTGTTTTTGGATTGCTGGGAATACAGTACTTACCAAAAATTGCACTTGCCAGACTAGACCCAGAAAGTTATGGGTGGGAGGAGGAGTGGGAGGGGCCACAGGGGGTTTCAAGAGGACTGCAAGGGGAGGGGCCATGGGGGCTCACAAGGAGGAGGAAACACAGGAAAGAGGGTCTGTTACATGGTTTCAGAGCAGGAACTAGGAAGTGCAGGGGATCTGGTGATGCTGTTACCATATCACACATAAAAATTTAAATATCTTTAAAACTATGTAAAAAAATAATGAAAGTAAATTGCAAAAATACTCAGGAAAGCAATTTCTGACAATTTGCCTAAAGTCACATTTGGACCACATTTACCCTTTAATTCCTCAAAGTTGTGGAGTAAGAAGCAGAGTTGAAAAAGACTAGCAATGTTGCAAGATGGGGAATGTGCATGAAGAATAAAGGGATTTACTGTAGTACTTAGTCAACATTTCTTTAACGCTCATTCACAGAATGAATGTCAACTACAAAGTCAATACAACTATTGTCCCTATATAGCAATTTGAGTAACCGAACCACAATATTATGCCTATTATTCCTGGTTATTATTTTTTGTTACCTTAGTAACAGTTTTGGTTTGTCTTACCTAATGTTACGGAACAGTCACAGCACTCTCCAAGATTATCTGCTGGATTTCCATGACAGCAATGTACACAACGCCCCTCATCGACATACAATGTTTGACTTGCTGGACATACTGTACAGTTCATTGGGCCTTGTCCCTTACATTCTACACAGCTCTTGTCGCATTTTATACATTGCAGGTCAGGGCCCTTTGTATAAATGAAAGGAGGTAAAGAAACATGTAAAACATAACAGACTCTTCATGTATTTACACATTTAAACCCCCGTCTCTCCTTCATTTAATGTATGTAACTCTTTGTTAAAGATCCCCATTAACTTCACTTTCCAAGATGTAAAAATCATTATTTCCTGCAACTTTAAAGGGATACTTTCACCCTTATAAAAAGGTTCCCTTGCACCAAATGGTTTATTCAAAAGGAAAAAGTGTGCCTATAATGTATATATGTATATTTTGAAGCAGACTTTGGAACTTGAAACCTTTAGCTTGCAAAGAAACATTAAACATACCTCTTTAAATTCTCCAGCGAGACATTCTGAGTTACAAATACTTCCTGAAAGCCGATAGCTTGAAACACATGATGTACAGGCAAGAGCCCCAAAGCCTTATATTAAACAAAAAATAAATATGGGTGTAGACAGTAAACAAACATAGTTAAGATGCACATAATAATGTAAATAGAAACTTGATAGAGAGTATATAAACATATAAAAACACTGCAGGCTAAGTAGTTGTAGGCTGTATACACATGGGCCAACCCTAGGCTAATATTCCCGTCAGATAGACTTCTGATCGGTAAACCCAACCAGATGGGAATTACAGCAGTACCAATAATATTTTGGAGTGACTGGTTGCTAAGTCTTGCTAAACCATTATAACATTTAGGGGTAGCTTTGCAGAGTTCTTGTTATTGTGTTGCATTTAGCTTGATTGTTTTATTTGTAATTCAGTAACTATAAAGAGGATACTACTATTATAAAGTATAAATATTAAAAGAAGGAGTTCCATAACCATATAATTTTTTTATACAGTCCCTGATATTTTACTGTAGCTTATAATACACAGGTTTCAGTAAGTCATGTGACACTGATACATTGCAACAGTCCTCTTTAAAGAGGACAGCTCTACAAGCAACATTGTGAAGGCTGCAGAGGGAGGCTAATAGGGGAACCTAATTTTAACATTGCTCTGCGCAAGATCTCAAACTCTAAAATGTTCAGAGTTGGGTGCAGTGACCTGTGGACAGTTTCTCATCAGCTTACCCTCTAATATAGTCTTCTCCTCCTTCTGTAGGACCTGGATCCTATTTGTAGGCTTCAATTTAGCAAGGGAAATTTTTTCTATATGTTTTTTCCCACTGTATATTACACTTCTTAATGGGACAAGTCCGTGTTGAGGGGCCTGTCCTACTGTCTCAGAGAACCTAACAGACTGGTATTGTCCAGTACAAGCCTAGGTATAGCTGAGTGGTCCAGCCATGACTGGGAAGGGTGTACATATATATCCCTAGTGTTCCAGCCATCTTCCAGTTCTCTAGGTTCTAGTAGTTTTTTACTGTTGAAATGGCACAAAAAGTTGTCATTACTGTTTTTTTGCAATTCATCCCTATTGGTTGTCTAAGCATGCTGAAAGATGAAATTAATAGCACCTAATTGGACACATGTTTGAATCCCAAGTGTACAGTAATTAAACTTATGCAAGGTGCTTGTTGATAGAATGGATCCTTTTTGTGATACATAATATAAATAATGTACCCCCTATTAAAGGGCATCTATAGTGAAAAAAACACATTGGCCCATTGCAAAGTTAAATTCATGTACTCTGTGCTGCCTTTATCCTACCTCTGTCAGTGACTTTGTTTTTCCATGGTGTCAGATCTCTGTGTAGCACTTTCCCCTCCTTTTGTTACCTCATCCATGTCTCAACTCTGGCTAACCGACAAGCTTATCATGTGCAGTAGGAGTTAAAATATCCTGAAAAACACACCCACGCACAGTGGCCAATAGAAAGAAAGCTGTCCTGGAGACACGGATCTCTCCGTGTCCTGATCTCTCTCTTTGTGACCCATCATCAATCAGTGAAGTCTATCAAGAGGGGGGGTCAAGTGCAGCCTTATATCTGCCATCAAAGCTACCTCTCTCCCCCTACTAATGCTCTTATCTCTATGTTTATTACAGAGCATGGGGGAGGGAGGGACTTGAGCAGGGAAGAGGGTCACTACACAGATTTACTAATTGACAGTCCAAGTAGGAGTAGAGGAATGCAATCACGTATTATTCTAACTTGTGTATCTCAGGACAGAGAGGGAATCTGAAAAAAGGGAAGACACTCTGTATAAACAGTACAGGTGTAGGGATTATTTACTATGATACACAAGTTTCAGAGAGTTGTGTGAAATGGATGACATTAATTTTAGAAAACCACCAAACATAATTAATGACATAGACACTGTTTATAACATATAACATACAGGATATACTGAATTTAGCCTTTGTGAATTATATAACTATACAGCATAATACACAAGGCTGTAGTGGTTAATTACCAGTGCAAGTCTTGCATGTAGGATGACACCTCTCACATTTTCTAGAAAGAAAGTCTTGATAATAGTGCTCTGGACAGGAGCTATAACACTGCTGCTTAGTAAGCATTAAGAAGAAATTTTGATGACAAGACAAGCAATCTGATGACTCTGGACCCAAACATTCTTCACAACTATAATGACATTTTTCACACTTGTTTGATGAATTTTCAGCATATTGTCTAAAAGGAAAAAAAGTACAATTAAGCCCATAATTCTAATAGTATATTTTACAATCAATGAATATTATTTTTCAAATCAGTTTTACTTAAAGGAGAAATTAATGCTAATAATGGGTTTGTACCTGACTTTAAAGGGCATGTCCACCCCTTTTGTCAAAATGTTCTGTAGTGTAGGGCCCCCTCTCCCACCCCCAACCGCTATAGTTATTTGCAGAAAAACTTAGTCACTACTTACTTTGCCTTTCCCCCCCTGGCGATCTAACACGGCCCTCTGCTTGCATGAAACTGCAAGCAGGGGGCTGGACCGGCAGCCACGTCCATGATTAGCTGAGAGGCAGCCAATCATGGACGCAGCTTCCAGCTGTACAAAACGTCGGGGGACACAGGCAAAGTAAGTATAGACTGGCTATGTTTTTCTGCAAATAACTATAGCGGTTGGGATGGGAGACCTACACTACAGAAAATGTATTTGGAGATAGAGGGAGGGAGAGAGAAATGGAAGGGAGAGGGAAGGGCTTCAGTGCACATGACCAAATTCTCAGAGAGGAGAGACAGGTGGCAGACACAGTATGGGACACAGGCAGGCTCCTGCTCTTTACTTTTCTGGACTTTGAAGAGCCATTGCAAGGCAGCCATTTGGAGCAGGGTTGCAAGGTTATTTAAACAAGAAAGGTGGTTAAAGGGGAACTGTGGTCCAAAAATGACTAAGTAAATTGATAGGAATTGCTCTCCTGAGAATTTTTGGAATTTACTTTCATTGTTTATTTTGCATAGTTTTGGAGATATTTAAATTTGTGGGTGTGATATGGCAGCAACATTACCAGGTCCTCTGCACTACCTGCTTCCATGTAACAGTCACTCTGCCTTATGTCTCCTCCTGCCCTTGCAGCCCCCCTGGTCCCTCCCACAAATGGGCCCCATGGCCCCTCCTTTGCAGGCCCTTCTTGGCCCCTTCCCATACAGCCTCATTTGGCCCTGCCCACTTGCAGGTGCTGTGAGCCTGCCCACTCTGCCTGAAATGAAAAGGCTGTTTTCACATAGTTGAAGGGTAGGGCTGTAGATTCCCTTACCTTCTCTTTGGGGATCTTCACACAGTAGGGAGGAGGAGGGACTTCCTGTCTTCCTCACACACTGAAGCCTGAAGCTGTGCTCGGTGGTGGCGAGGTGGAGGAGCAGCCTTAGGAATGTCACATGTCATCCTCCCACCCATTAACTTTTGGTCTGTAATGTCTTTATATCTTGGGCTGTGGAGCACGTAGAGAGGTGGTTGATGGCTTGTTTTAGAGGTAGGAAACTGCCCTTTCATTTAAAATCAACTTGTATGGAGACCACAGTTCCCTTTTAAACAAGATTGGTGTTGCGTATTTAGAAGGAACAGTTTTGTTGGTGCCATGCAATGCGCATATATAGAAACTTTGAGCATTCTTTCTAGGGGACCAGGGGTGTCAGGTGGGTTGCCTATTTGTAATCTAAAGTGGAGAATCTAGGAGGAGCACTTGCAGCATTGCAGGGCTCAACAAACCTGGTGGTATAGAAGGCACTGGCATGGGGCCAGTGTTACTAGGGGAAGTAGGGAGTGGAAGAGTACTGTCGCAGCTTCCCAGCTAGTCCATCCCAACAGATTTGCCATCTTAGGTAATAAAGCAAAGGAGGACAACTCAGAAGTAGAATGTATGGAGCAGGCCGATCCCTTGAGCACCCAGGGGAACAGCATCTCTAATAAGTGCCAAGAAAGTTAGCCAGGTGGTAGTAATAGGGTACATCATTATTAGATAGAGTTCAACAAGTGGTGCATTGTGTAGATAAATTATTGTGTGGAGTGACCCAGTCCTAGGATCACGAGGAAGGGGATTTTCAGATGAATGAGAAAAAGGACACGGGAAAAAGGGACCTCAAAATCAAAGATAAAAAGAAAAGGTAACACAAACGAAGACCGCACGGACACGGAAAAAGTTTAAAAGGAAAGAATCACAAGAGGACATACAACAAGAAATAACATCTGGTATAAGAGACTCACTGGATTTGGGTAAAATTATTAATATATCAGATTACAGTCTTTTACCTAATGAGATCACATTACTGAACATGGGTTTGAATTTTATACCTACATGCAGTTTTTCCTATTTGGAGACTATTATTGATATCAACAGATTTATTAGAAAAATAACTTTGTAACGACACTTTGTGGATAAAGACAGATCTGATTTTGTAGGTTTACAAAAGGTTACTAATGTTGATTTATTTCCTCCAGATGCAACATTGAGAAATGGTAACATAAATAGTAACATAGATAAGTTGTTTGTAACAAATGCATGTCATTCAATTGAAACTGCAACTAACACTCCACAAGTTGATACATTTAAAAACATATGTATTATACATGACTTAGTGAGTATGACGGATTCTAATGTTGAATGTGGCAATCCCAAGATTAAACATACGGGGGTTTAAAAACAAATCCAAATTGTACCCGATTCCGAGCAGAGGGAATGTTATTGATACATTTCAGTCCCTTATAGAGGGTGAATTAGATTAAATTAATATGGAATGCTCTATGCATAAATACAAGAAGGACAATCTATCCCCCCCTTTGAGGAAGGCTTAAACTAATCTTCAGAACAATAAAGATATTATCATTAGACAATCCAACAAAGGATGTGCGTTAGTTGTCCTCAACAGAATGTATTATATACAAGACATTCTCTCACAGCTTTCGGATTCTAATACCTACTGAAAGATTGATTCGCATCCTACTTTGGTGTGTCACAAAAAATTGAGAAACTTATTAGATGGTGCCAGGGCTCTTGGCATATTGGATAATAACGAGTTTGACTTTCTAAATGTTTTAGATACTAGAATGCCCATTTTCTATACCCTCCCTAAGATTCATAAAGATTTGTCAAAACCGAAAGGAAGACCCATCATTTCTGGGATTGGATCTCTAAATGAAAGGCTTTCTGAATACATAGATCATTTATTGAACCCTATGGTCATACAACTACCCTCATATATACGTGATCTCAAAAAAATCTCGGACAGCAATTATGTATGGTTGACGGTAGACATTAACAGCTTATACTCATGTATCCCTCATAATCTGGGCCTGATGGCCATTGATTTTTGGTTATGCCAATATAATAATCTACCTAAAAAGCAAGCCCAATTTATTCTGGAGGCCTTGGAATACCTTCTGAAACATAATTTCTTTATGTTCCAGGGCTCTTACTACCTCCAGACACGTGGGGCCGCCATGGGGGCGAAATTTTCGCCTCATACGCCAACCTGTACATGGGTTGGTAGGAGAGGCTCCACGTGTATGGAGATAGTAATCCTTTCAGGGACAAGATTGTCTGTTTTTACAGATATAAAGATGACATTTATCATTATCATCTGGAAGGGCCACAGATATACTTGTGTTTATGGAATATCTCAACACTAATATGATGGGTTTGAGTTTAACTTTTGAATTTAGTGAGACTGAGATCCCATTTTTGCATGTATTATTTAAACATCGAGACAATAAAATCATAAGTGAGATATATACAAAATCTACATCCAGGAACACACTACTTTCATTATGACATACAGCAGAGAGTCACATAGGATCTTTGGCATTATAAAGAAATATTGGCCAGTTTTGATGGCTGATTCATCTCTTTCTAGGATATTACCCACAAGCCCAGGAACTACTTACCGTAAGGCTAAAGCTTTAGCCAATTTTGTGGTCCCTAGTATGATACCAAAAAAATCCAAAAAAAGTGGCAATTGGATATCCCAGAAAGGGATGTTCAACTGTGGAAGGAGTTGTACATTTGTCAAGGAGACGACAACATTCAACTCTACCAGTACGAATAAAACCTACCTGATACGTACTATATTTATCGTAGATCACAGTATGTAGTTTATCTTATAACACATGGGTGCGGCCTTCAGTATGTAGGTAAAACCAGATGACTGCTTAAAGAATGCCTTTATAAGCACATGAATCTCATTCATAACAAAGACACCCGTACAGCTTTAGGGATTCACAGTTTGACTTGTGATCTTACTAACAATTGTACGATACTAGGTATAGAATATGTGAAGGTTGATTGTCGGGGTGGAGACAGGGAATCTGCCTTAGCCAAATGAGAGGTCTGGTGGATTTTAGAACTACAGACCCATTGGCCTAAAGGCTTAAACAAGGACTGGGAAGTTACTTGTTTTATTTAGATATCATGTATATACATTGTAAAAGTTCATCTCCAGTCCCAATCCTGCACATACTTTGGGAATACATATATGTATATTCGTTTATGCTTATGACAATGTTCCATTAATATACATCTTCAGAGGGCACATATTAAGATGGATGATATTACTGCAGTTCAGGTTTATATCTGTAACGGTGTGTATATATTTCTTCATGGTATATATTATTTATTATATTATATTTTATATAGTGCTTCCTTTTCTTGCAGTATAGTGTTATATTGATTTCACCCTTGTTTGGGTTGATCCATACTCTATATCTATGGTCTCAATTGCAGTTTTCACCTAACATTTTTTTACCTATAAATATATCCTCCTCTTATCTTTGTCCATATATATATTCACACTTGTAGGTGTTAGGATCTTTTATGAATTTACACTATTTTTTGTAATATATATGGTTCGATGCATGGTTCATGTTTTTATTACTTATATATGTTTTTATTTGTAGGTTTTTAAATTATGTATATGTGACACTATTTTATACCTCCACACAGATGTAATGTTTAACGTCATGGGTTAACTTCATAGGTAATTAATGGTTCTTAATTGGCCACTCAATCCAGCCCTATATCATCATGATGTGTGTAGAGGTTGATCACGCTGATAATAGCGTCACAAAATGCGTCCGGGTGTTATTTGTCTAATATGATCGGCTAAATAAAAGTTACGTTTCATTCCTGGGATTAAAATTACTGCCGTACTTTCTTCATTATTATTGCTGCTTACCTTGGATTGTTCCGGACTTTCTTTCGGACTGACTGTCCCTCGGATATGCATGGTAGCAGGATCATGAGGTAAATACACACACTAGTTTATTTCTTGGGCTGGGAGTGACCCAGCAGTCTTGGTTAACATTGGTGCCAATGACAAAGTAAGAGGGGGAGTAAAGGTCCTTAAAAGTGATTTCCTGGAGCTTTTTTCAAAAATACTACCACAGCTACATGCGGAGAAAATGGGAGCACAGAAGTATTAATGCCTCGCTAAGTTGGTGTAAGTGGGAGGTGTTTGGGTTTTTAGAAAACAGCCGCGACATTCTTAGACCTAGTGGATGTTGGAGATTTGGAAATCTCCTGGAGACCGTGATTACAGTTGAGAAGTCAGCAAGATTCAAGCACTAACGGTAGGGTATGGGAGGGTAATAGGACAAAAAAAACCACAACACCTTTATTTTAAAGCCACCGCTTGCCAGTAAGATAAAGTTGTTTTTACAGGGTACTTGCCTTTTAAATGTAGCAAGCAGTGCCAGACGGCAACAGCTAGAGCCAGGAACATACTGTCTTGTATAAAGAGGATCCTGTATACAAAAAGGACACCTTGGAAATGGAAAGGATTCAGTAGGGCAAATAAATTAAAAAGGGGACTGGGGGTACTTGAATATAAAGAGAGACTGGATAAATTACAATTATACACGCTAGAGAAAAGACGCTTGCATAGGGATATGATCACTGTGTATAAATACATTAATGGGCCATACAATAAACTTGTATTTTTCACCAATAAAACATTTCAGAGGACACGTGGACATTCCTTAATTAGACATGGTGATGGCGGGCTCATTGTATAGATTTAAAAAGAAGCTTGATGAGTTTCCAAAAAATAAGAGTGTTGCATCCAGGGATATTTCCAATTGCCAGTCTGGAAGGCATATTTTTCCTGCCTTCGTCCGAATAAACATTTAGGCAGGAAATGTGGCTGAGTAGGTTGGACTGAATGGAGGTATGTTTTTATTTAACCTTAAGTTCTTTGCTATATTTAAGTTCAAAGGGTTCCTAAAGTAATGCTGCCATTTTTTGCTTTGCTGCAAAGTTTCAACATTGCAAAACTTTATGGATTTTTGTTATGTACCAACACTCGAATTATAAAATCCTTGTTCTCAGCAGCCATTTATGTTGGAGCCAGTTTGTGTTGTAGGGAGAACTGACTGTAGGAGTGGGGCATACCTCCCAACAGGTTGGGACCTATTATAAGCTCCACTCAGACCTACCCCATAAATGCCCAACCATTTACATAGTAAATTATCAGGGAGATTCAATAAAATTTGTTTTTGTTAAAAATGGTGCTAATTTTGCCCCAACCAATCAGATGTTAGCTTTCAAATGTTAAAAAGATCTGATTGGTTGGGGAAAATTAGCACCATTTTTAATGATAAGAACTTTTATTGTTTCTCCCTCTATGTTTGTAAAACTTATTGTGTGTACATTCCTTACTCAGATATTTGTATTTAAACATATGGGTGGTAGTTGAAATACCATTTTCCTTAGACAATTGGCCCATGCTACCTTTACATGCAATTTGTACACTTTTATTATGGCTATAAGCCTTTCAAATAAGCACATTAATTGCCCCTAAAAGACTTCAATGCGTTTTGCCCCTATTGCCTTTAAAAAGTGTAAAACTTTTCAAAATCCCCCACCAAAGTTAACTTGAGTGGTTTTGTCGGTCTCAATTATTTCTTACCCTGTAAAACAAGTCCGAACACAAGAACTGCCCAGTGAGTACCATCCAGTTCTACAAGACAGGCAGTGGGTGCTACGTTCTCCAGAACATGTCAAACAATCACTGTGGCATGAAACACAACGTCGCTCTTCCTCTTCCGTATAGTGACCATCAGGGCAATTCTCAACACAGGTAGAGTCTGCAAACAGAATCCAGACATTAGAAGAAGCAATAGTTTGTCAGAGAACTCTACATACATGTTATTATTACCTATTAGCAATTAATATCATTGTGTAAATAGTTAACCTTGTTTTATTGTTCCTTAAATAAATGATTACTGGAAATATATATATCTCTGGAGTAGTACCCAGGCAATTGGAAAGTTTCAATTGTGTGCCTGTATCACCAAATATATATATATCCCTTATATTATATAAATATATTTATATTTCCATACGAGATTGCATTGAGTTTTTAGGAGCTACCAATGTGGTGGGGATTATAGAATATTACATATAGGAAAGTTGTATATGTATGTGTATACTATCTCACTATTATTATTTAAATTACCATCAGTACATGTATATAAAGAATAGCACTGACTATTATGTACAACAAAAAATATACAAAATACATAAACTTACTTACAGAGCTGAGATCCCTATTTCAAAATGGAATGGTCAAATGGCAGCTTAAACCTCACCCCTGTGTCTGCTCCATGTGAAAGGAAGTGTAATCCAAAAAAAGTTTCTGTCTGCTACACAGGATGTGATGTGTATTGTAATGGACATTTACACCAAGGCTCATGATATACCATCTCCAGCCTGAAGGTGGTGTCAGTGAGTAATAAGTGACAAGACACCTCTGCTCTCTATGGCTAGGAGGAGAGAAAGTGAAAGTAGATTGTGGTGTGTGCTTTGGCGTGATATTGACTGCAACACAAGATCCTGTGTATAAGCTCATGTTACCACCTGCTGGGAGGACAAATTACTGGACAGACAATTTACCTTATTGGATACAAACTCTGAGGCAACAGATAAGTGTACACCAACTTACAAAAATGCACAATATACAGGCCTGGTCAATATTCAAAGTAGTGCACCATAGACAAGGACACCCCTGATTACTGCACATGTTATGTGGGGAACCTGTTTATGTGCACTGTCTGCTTTGTGCCAGACCACCAGAGTAACCCACTGTAAGCTCTGTATTAAGCTATGGAGGCTGCTACTGATAGTATTGATCTTCCTGTCCTTGTACCTGCAGATGAAATGCCCCAATTAGAATCAATAGCTCTACCATGCCCAATTGGCAAACCTATTTTTAAACCTGATCCATTTGATAGGGTAACTAGGGAGTGGCTAGAACAATTTGAATTGGCAGCCACTATTAATGGTTGGGATGAATGTACTCGCTTGCAAGTCCTTAGCTTTTTGCTTAGTGGTAAAGCCAGGCAGGTATACCAAGGATTTACTGTAATACTGAAATAAAAAGCAGTTATCAGTTACTAAAATTGCTCTAAAGCAATTTTTTGTTCAATTAGATCTGTATAAAAGAGTATATAAAGGATAAATCCATTTCTTTAGGTAAACTGGGAATGAGAAATGTTTGTTTATATGTTAGATTATTAGGGCAATGCTATTATAATAACAAAACGCTGTGAGATACCTTCTGTTATAATATATGAGGTACCATCACCATTTGCCGTGGTGAATACTAATAAGTATTAACCTAACATGTTTAGTTTCAACCACACAGTATGGCAGGATTGCCTGGGTTTACTCTCAGACCTGCAGGATTATCCTATTTGGTTCCTCTGGAAGCTGGTGACTGTCTGAGTAACAGTTTAAAATATACCTGTGTAAAGATTCTATATCCACTATATCCACATATAGCAAAACATACACACACATAATTTCCATTGAGCACCAACGGGCACACTTTTGCTAATATATATGTATATATATATATATATATATATATATATATATTTATATATATATAATACATAGGTTTCTGGCCTTTGAATGGGGAGCAACAGTAGAATATATTCTTATAAAAACCTCTCAGCTACATAGGTAAGAGGTTTTTATACTGTTGCTCCCCACACTCTTACTGCCCCCTCTCCCTGACTGTAGATAAGTTGGCTTTGTGTTCTTACCTAAAATCTTTTCAGGACTGCAGCTACTTCACCTCCGTGTTCCTGCACCGGAAACAAACCCATTCTTTACTCTGCCCAGGTGCCTTCAGTATCGGGAGGATTAATAGGGCTATGTACCGAGAGCCGTTATTGGCTATTTGTGTCTTAAAGTCACATTAACCAATGTATCAAGCGTTAACATGACTTCAAGACACAACTTACGGCACCTGCGTCATTACGCAAAATTTTTGTCACGTAACTGATACAACCAATGTACTGAGCTGTTAATGTCTCTTTAAGATTAGCAAAAGGCAAACTCCAGTCACAATGCACTGAGTGCTCAGTGCATTGCCTAAAGGGGGCAATGGAGAGCAATATCAAATTTTGGTACATAGCCCCTTAAGTGTCTGAGTGAAAACGGGGTTTGTTTCCGGAACACAAACCGAGGTTAACCATCTGCATTCCTGAAAGGATTCTATGTAGTAACAGATAGTGAAATTAATTCCAGGGAGAGGGAGGGGACAGTTTTTGGACTAACAAAAGTTAAACGTTCGGGTAGGGGGGTTTAACCCATTACTTACACTGACAGTTTAACTTCCAAATACAGGCAAGGAGCTGCATAAAAAGTTCCTTTCTGTCTGTATCTGGAAGTTAAACTGTCACTCTGGGAACACTTTGGGAAACAAAGATTGCCCATTAAATTTATTAAAAAAATAAAATTCCCACCTTATGTATTATAAGAAATAATACGCTACTTACGGTGCTTTTATATGGTCATAGAACTCCTTGGTGGCGTAATATCCTTATATTACACTGTAAGTAGTGTATTACCCTTATATATTTTATCTTTTTGAAGTTTTACACATGATTATATACATTAGTACTGTGCCATTCCTCTATACACACCCTAAATACACATCTACACTTTTTGTAAGAAGGCCTTGTTTTTTGCATAAACTACATTAAAGGTGGGTACACACATTACCAATCTTTCATAGATGACGAAAGAAGACAAAATCTGCAAGATTCATGACTACAGTCACAAGCCTTCTCCCTATCGTTTGTGACTACCATGTTCCCTACGATTGCAGACAACTCCCTATACTTTAGGAACATAATATACATACGTACTGAGGGAAATTTTCTGGTCAGAAAGATTATTTCCAATGCTGATGTGGAACATTCTTCACCATCAGAAACTGTAGTTTTGGCCACACACACATTAGCGGAATAGGGCTTATCCCATTGGTACCGACGGGATTGTCCCTATATCTCTAATGTGTGCACCCAGCTTAAGGCAATGAGTTACCATATTTAAATGTATGGCAGGTGAGATAAACCCCAGAGAGTTCTAAATACTGAATAAGTGAATTGTTTGATTAGTGTGTGTAGCGCATGAAGGCCAAAACAATCATTTGGAAATGCCCACAAATTCCATTCTGTTGTCTCCCTTTAAATAAAGTATTGGAAGTCGGCTGGTGCTGAGGGAAATCTCTACCTATGCTTTATGTAGAGAGAATGCTCGGGACTGTGTGTAGAAGGATTTTAATTGTACCCAGCTTTAGGCTATTTTCAGACAAGTGTTTCTTTCTGAGCAGTTCCAGGTGTTTGATGCTCGTGTAATGTTACATTTAGCCTCCAGGGGCTGCTCAGAAAACAATCTAAAAACATAGTCCCAAAAAAATATTCAGCAATAATAACTACAGGGCTTTTTGTAATTACATAGTTTACTGTTTATCTTTGGAATTACTTATTTAGACAAACAATGTTTTAAAGGGCGACTCCACCCCCCAAACTAAATTTTACTATCCTGCAGGCAACTGTTGTAAACCTCGACCCTGCGAGGTTTATAGCACCCCCTGCTGTCCCCTAATGTACTTACCATCCTTCGTTCCCTCGACACCTTCTGGCATTGCGCCTTAGCCAATTACAGGGGCGGATGCCGGTCGAGCCCCTCCTGCTTGACCTCCGTGCATGGAAAAAGGCACGTGAATTAAGCAGAAGGTGTTGGGGGAACGAAGGATGGTAAGTACATTTGGGGATGGCAGGGAGTTCTATAAACCTTGCGAGGTCGAGGTTTATAGCAATTCCCAGCAGGATAGTAAAATTTTGTTTGGGGGGTGGAGTTGCCCTTAAACTAGTAGTTTATATATTATGAGTCACAAAAAAATATGTTGGAATGGAAGTCGCAGTTAAGTTTCTCAATATATTATTTGACCTTCAGTAACAGAAAATTCAAAGATCAGATGTTTTCAAATGAAGCCAAATTAATGAGTAACAGTCTTTGATGTCACAATGACACACAGTGGCACAGAAATCCATGTTAAAAAAATAGAATAAATCAACTATAACCCAAAAAACTGTGACACCTGATACAGTGATTATGACTTGCGTTGCAACTTTGAACAGCAAATGAAAGGATTTTATTATTGTAGTAAGGAAGGTATAAGTACATTTTACTATGGAGACCCACCCTAATTCCTCATTGCCTTGTTTTAAAAAAAAACAAAAAAAAAACACATTTATTTTTTAAATTTACATTTATTTTTATTAAAATCCACTTATCTTTCCTATACATAACTGTCTTAATTGTAACACTATTTTTACCAACACATCTCCCTAAGACTTTGCTGACCTTTTCAACACTACTTGGATGCTAATTTTTGTTGTGTAGTATAGTAGTGTACTTTGCTTTAGGGAACACACTTAAAACAAAAGCTTATTAGGACATAACATATATTATGTTAGGGAAAGTTTAGTGCAAATTTATATGCTTTTAGTAAAAAATAACAGTATTTTTCTATCCCCAAAACCTTAAAGTGGAACAGAAAAAAGCCAGGTTCCTACCTTTAATTGGTTTCTACCATCAACCACCTCTCTACATGCTGTACAGCCCAAGATATGAAGAAATCTTTGATCAGAAAGTTAAGGGGTGGGCAGATGACAGATAACATCCTAAAGGCTGCTCTTCTGGTGAGCACAGCCACGGATTTAATAGTGTGTGAAGGAAACAGGAAGTCCCTTCCCCTCCCTTCTGTGTGAAGATACCAGGATACCCCTAACCTCCTCATGGCCCCTCCCACTTGTGGGCTATACCCACTCACAAGTCTGTGGCCCCTCCCACACTCATACCTCAGACCCATACCCCCTACAAAAAACTGTGTGAAAACAGCCTTTACAGGCAGAGTCAGAATCAGACTGAAAGTTTGAAACTGCCGATTCTGACTGCCAACTGGATTGGGTCTGAGGTACAAGTGGGGGAGGGGCCATGGGGCCCATGAGTGGCAGAGCCACGGACCTGGAGGTGGGCAGGCCTACGGGGTCCGTGAGTGGGCTGGGCCAAGTAGGGCTGCTAGGGAAAGGGCCAAGGGGGCTGTAAGTGTAGGGACCAATGGGGGGCTGCAAGGGGAGGGGCCATGGGGTCCATGAGTGGGAGAGGCCATGGAGCCAATAAATGGTAGGGGCCATAAGGGAAGGGTCCAAGGGGGGTGCTCGCGAGGAGTGGAGGAGACAGGGATGAGCAGGAAGTGATGCAGTTACCATATCACACACAAAAATGTAAATACCTTTAAAGGAAAACTCAACCCTCATAAGAACATCTTTTAGAAAGAATTGTCTCTTTAAAATATGTTGATATATCATAGTTTGTCCTATGAATTCATTACTGTATGCCTGCTATGCTTCTGGATGCCTCATGGAAACTGAGCAATTTAGAAACCTGTACTGAGCCTGGGCATACTCAAAAGAGGCAGACAGAGGATTAACATTCAGCCATTGGCTGTGATCTCAACTGTCAAATCCATAACTGACAGTTGCTAACTGGAAGAACCAGGAAGCAGAAACAGGGGCAACAAAACATTGTGCAGTATTTCAGGTTAGACTTATATATTTCAGATTTCAAACTATTACTGTTTAGGGTTTTGGGGGGTGATTTACCTGTATGTAAGTTTTTTATTTAGGGCTGGACTGGGCCTTTAAAACTATGTAAAAAAATGAAAGTGAATTTCAAAAACACTCAGGAAAGCAATTCCTGTAAATTTACCTAAAGTCATTTTTGGACCACAATTCACCTTTAACCTGCCCATTCAGCTCACTAAACTCGAATGCAGGGAATAGAAAAAATGGAAGAGAATCTGTAAAATAACTAGGTATGTATAAAACAAACTAAGATTTTTAAAAAAATAATGATATTTTCCACTGAGCTTTCCCTTTAAGGAGAACTCTAGTAAACTTAACTTCCCATTCCCCCTCAATTCTATAATATATATATATAATATATATTGTCATGCTGTTATTTCTACCTTGTAAGGTTTTCACATACTGTTATGGTTCATTAGTATGTACTCTTTGCTTTTGAATGAAATCATTTGCTGATCAAGCTGCAGTTACAAGAGTATATGAACATTTTGCCAGGTAAGATTACCAGCATTACCATTTTTAAAAAAATGCATAATTTAAGGGTGGGGAATTTTCAATATAGTTTGCCTTTAACTATGGTGTTGTGCATTTTTATTTGTATTTTTTTTACTACCCTCTTCCTGCACTTTACCCTTCATCTGAATATCAATGTGTACTTAAAATGGTTAGTGTTGCACACTCAAGCAGAATTACATTTATATAAATAAAATGGATACATATTGTAACCTTAGAGTAAAGTATTTACAGAACATATTCATGATTCATACTTACTAAGAAGATACCGATTGTTTGGGCAGCTCAGACAGTTGTGCTCAGTTCCTCCTCTGCATCTAGAACATTTTGTATGACACGTACGACAGATATGATCCTCATCTTGATATTCGTATAGAGAGCAATCCTTGTGGGATACACAGTGACCTTGACTGTTCATAACCAAATCACTTCTGCATTCATTACAATTTGAAGAGGATGAGCAAGATTTACATGACTTATCACAGTCTGAAAACAAAACAGAGAAATGCTATAGTAAAATCATGCTCTGAATAAATCCTACTAACCATTAGCATTTAAACTGGTGTCCGCAAGTTAGCCACCAGACTCTATATATACAGTAAGTAAGTCCACCTTAAACATCACAGTATTTTTCAGATAAAACAGAGCTGGTCCCTTCCTTTTTGCATTTGTAGTCTTTAGTGCCCCTTAGTGGTCATAACTATGTTTGCAAAACCAGTATAATAATTGGCATGTTTTAATAAGATTCAATTAACATAGTGTCTTACATATAACTTGACCTGTAAGTCTCCATTTCAAATGTAAAAGCTTACAGTTTTGTTCATATATGTTATAAAATATGCACAGGCCCTGGTACGTTCCCTAGTACAGTGATGGCAAACCTTTTAGAGACTGAGTGCCCAAACTGCAAATAAAAACCCACTAAATTATTGCATAGTGCCAGCACAATAATTTAACCAGAATAATGAGGTTTTGCTTTAGAAAAACAACTTAAACAGACAAACAGAAAGATAGATACAGACAGACAGATACAGTAGATAAATTGATTATAGATTACCTATTAACCTCTGGAGTTTAAAAATGGAGAAACACCTTCTTATAACAGAAGGCATCTTGCAATCTCATGCTATATGAATAGCATTGCCCACAAAATCTAAGAAACAAGAAGTAATTTCCTACTTCCAGGTTCCCTAGAGTAAGGGGCGGAGATATGCAAAATACTCCTTTATGTCCCTTATCTTATGCATGTGTCCAGAACCACTGGCTTAATAACATGCAATATAGCCTAATATATAGAGCCAATCATCTGATCTGCAGACATGACATGTTTCGATCTTGTTAGATCTCGTCAGTGCAAGATACAGAATTATGGCTCTATGGTGTAGGACTTGGACATACAGTAGACAAGGCAGCTAGAAAGCTTAGGGAGAGAGGGGCCAAAAGGAGCAAAAAGACCTCCAAAAGGAGCAAAAAGCATGCTGTGGCAGCCATGGGACAGTGAAGGTCAGAGAGTACATGCGTACATGAGAGAGAGAAAGACTGATGTTCACATGACCTTTTTCTGTTTCTGACAGCCTTTACATTTTCTAAAGCTTTGATTGCAGAAAGGGGAGAAAACCAGGTAACAAACTTTGGTGAACTCTGCTCAGCATGCGTGCCCACAGAGAGGGCTCTAAATGCAATCACTGCTCTTGAGCCAACAAAATTGTCAGATCCCAAAAGCCGAGATGAAGACAAATATCACTGCAACATGGCAGCATGTGTAATACTGTGTGGCAATTAGAATAATAATTCCCTATAAATGTGCTCTACTATTAATATGTGTGCACATAAGGATGTCTTATATCATATCATGTTTGGTAACCAGAACTAATAGTTTTGGAGCTTGGCCATTGAAACACTTTTGTAAAATCCTGTTGTTTTTTTCACATGAGTAATATAACTGAATAAGCAATGTAATTTACAGCAAAGTGCAATGAACATTATATTATATTGGAGGAATAAACTTATGTCCTACAAAGAATGCCATTGTTCATTCCATGCAATAAAGGATGATCTATGTGCAATAACCTAGAATCTATTTACTGTAAAATATCCAAGCATGGTTAATTTTAAACACATTTGATACAGGTATAGGTATACATACCTTGGCAATCTTTTGTATTTGGCTCGTAATAGGTTCCTTCTGGACATCTGCCAAAACATTTGCCATTATATAGGAAAAAGCTTTTGGTAGAACATTCCTCGCAGTCACCAGAATCAGGTCCATTGCATTTAGCACACATTGGGTCACATGGAATACAGTCTTTACCTTTCTCATAATATCCGTCAGGGCAATATTCCATACATTTGTGGCCAAAAAGGAAAAAGCCGTGCATACATTCTGAAAAAGCAAAGAATGCAACTTGAACTATTTTTTGATTCATTAATAGCAATGCTATTTTTTTATCTGACACAACTTATGATGGGATGGATTGCTAAAGAAAATAATGTCATTGGAAATTACACTAGTTAATGTATTACACTAATCTAATATATATACAGTATATATATATAGAGAGAGAGAGAGAGTCAATAAAGCTGCACTCACGCTACGGTTCCATCTGTCCACGGGTGCATCAAATGAATATCCACAAGTCCCTATACAATAAGCATCATGCACTCCTGTGGATGGGTCCACAGGAGTGCATGATGCTTATTGCCTAGGGACTTGTGTGTGTGTGGTGTTATTATAGAATAAAATAATGTTCAAAAAAATCAGCGCTACTCAGGTCCTTCAACAAGTGCTTTTATTTAAAGTGCTTTTTTAGCAAACATTGTGCAAAGTACAACAATAAGCGACGTTTCGGCCGTTATCTTTTGGCCTTATCAAGCTTGATAAAGCTTGATATATATATTATATATATATATATATAATATAATTTTCTTATATTATATATAATATATATATATATATAATAATATTACAGCAGCACGATTATTGCAGGTAAAAACTTTTATTTAACATCCGATATCTGTGTCATACAATCTGCGACGTTTCGGGCAGCAGCCCTTTCTCAAGCAAAGTCTCTGTGTTCTTTGCTTGAGAAAGGGCTGCTGCCCGAAACGTCGCAGATTGTATGACACAGATATCGGATGTTAAATAAAAAGTTTTTTACCTGCAATAATCGTGCTGCTGTAATGTTGGAGAAAAATATATACTTGATTTGATACAGCTTTGCACTAAGACACGTGGATTTGAGGTGCTGCAACCCTGTTGTGAACATTTATATATATATATAAAAATGAAAAATGGGTAGTAACCAACGCTCCACAGGTCTTATTCACAAGTTTTATTTCGTTTGAGAAGACCTATCAGTGCCGCCGTTTCTTATTATTCTTTATATATCTCTGGATTGTGCACCCAGGCTTGTGAATACATTTGGAGTGCCCGCTGACGTCCACGATTTTATATATATATATATATATATAAAAACATATGACCCTATAGCACTCCACAGATCAATGGTCATCCGCCCAGGTGTCTCTTCTCAAATCGATACCATTCTTCAATACAGTGAAAGCACTTAGTGGGACTTGAGACGTATAACAACTTGCTTTTATTAATGTGATCTATGCGTTTCAGCCGAGACTAGGCCGTCGTCAGGATCGCTAATCCTCATTCCATCCTTAAATAGCACCACCCACCAATTGTACACAAACCCCGTCACCTGCAACAAAGTAGTAGTTAAAAATCTCATTGAGATGCATTAACCCCTCCGTGTGTGTCAGCAAAGCATAAACAACAAGATAACAAGTACACAGCTAACGACAATCAGATATATGGGGAATTAACATATAGTCCTCACTCGTAAGCAAATTGTTTGTCATACGTCTCAAGTCCCGTTGAGTGCTTTCACTGTATTGAAGAATGGTGTATATAATATAATATGATGTAATATATATACTTAACCAGTTCAAACCCTTTGTTAACTACATCCTTTACAATCCCACATGCTGCAGATGCCTAATTACTGTAAACAAAAGTGGATAAACCGTGTGTATGTGTAATGCAAAGTTTTTCCAAATACATTCATTTACTGTACCTGTACAGGTGTCCTGATTCTCACAAAATGTACACCCTTGGGAGCAATGTTTGCAGATGCCATCAATGGCTGTATACCTTACAGAGCAAGCAGTTTTGCATTTGGCTTGTTCTAGCAATTTTGGAGGTTCACATGATAAACAGTATTCTGCATTATCCTCACAGGTTTTACAATCTGGGCTGCACTTCTGACAGGTGTCTCCATGGCCAAAATAACCACTTAAAGAACGCAATAGGGAAGATAAAAACATTATTAGAAAAACATTATTTAAAAGCACATTTTTGGTGTTTCTGTTTTCAATGAATTTCACTAGCTAAAGGATATGAGAAAAAAAACTAAAGATAGCAGGATTTCCAGACCAAGCTATTTATTATATAATATATAGGATAGATAAATATCATAGATAAATAGGGAGAATTGCAAAGATATATTTTATTTATAAAAGTGCAGTATTAAAAAGAGATTAAAGCAATATCTTGGCTTTGTTTTATCGGTGTAGTTTAAAGAGATAAGATAATAAATGTCATGCTCTCCAAGCTAGTAATTCTTCTTCTTTAAAGGACATGTAAACTGGGGCAAATACATTTTTAACTAATCACACAGTAATTAGGATTAATTACCACAAATCTCAAATCTGCTTTTTTTTCTTCTCTGACCATCCTATCCCTTCTTTTTTTTTTTTTTTTTTTTTAAGCTCTGGGAATTTTACTTTTTAAAGAGGACGGGGCACAGCTAGTCAGTAAAGAACTGTCAATCACCCAGCCCCTCTACACTACATGTAGAAACTATCCATCCCAATCCTGCAGTTAGCTGCTATCTGTGTTACATTAGTCCCAAATTTGTAGCACTGTACCTTTCATTTTCTCTATAACGCAAAATCACTGGGTGAATGCTATTGGCTGTAGATATAATTCAGTGTTTATTGTGATATAACGGTGCACAACGTTTCGGCTTCCCCCTTCCTCAGGTGCATTTATTGGCTGTAGGGCACATACCATCTCCACTGCACATGCTCCACACTCTATCTGTGCATCAGTTTTGGGAGGGGGTGGATACATAGAGAGGAGACATGCATACTAACTAGGAGTGAGCTGAACAGGACATGAGGAGATCTTGTGACAGGGGGCACTGAGAGAAAAAAGGGATCAAGTTTCCGACAGCACTAAAAATATAGAAAAGGATAAAGGCAAGTCATTTTTTTTAGTTAAGTGTCCCTTTAAAGTGTTGTTGAGCTTACATTTTAAAAATGTAAATCTTATTGTTTGTGAATATTTATAAAATGCATACCTTCATATTATTACTACCTGCAATATTAAAGGGCATGTCCACCCCCAAAACTCAAATTTAACCTTACATCCCAGCTCCTTAGAGGGAAGGTAAGTACATATCGGGGCACTTTCTAATAATTTTATTACGGCAGTTGGGGCTGGGGGATCAATATGTATAGCATATAAAAAGTTTAAAAAAGGGGTGGACATGCCCTTTTAACAAACAGCTATAACCATACTAAATTGGCACTTTACCTTGGACATTTTTTGTAACACCGTCCATCATACAGGTACGTTTTTGAGCACTTTAAACATTTTTTGTCTTCACTGCATTTCTCACATCCTAGCATACATTTTATACAGCTTATGTTTTTCTCATCTGGAAAGAACCCATCAGGGCACTGGGAGATGCATCTTTGCTCATGGAGGAAAGCCCCTTGGAGAAGGTTAGTAAATTACTTAATAAATAAAACATTATTAAAGCAGAATCATTTTAGAAAAATATATATAATAGATTATAATAACAAATGCTTACATTCTATAATTTTTTCTCAATTTTTTAATTTGCCCTTACATTTATATACTCCTAGTTTTCTGAAGTGTCTGATCGCCCATCTGTCCAATTTGGATGAAACGCTACAGTTGCCAGCCGCAGCAAATCCATACAATTTTTGCGGCTCAATACACTGAACTATCATTTGATCAGGCTGAAAATTTGCCAGCATTAGTACAGCCCGTCAAAAGATATGTTGCTGAAAAGGTTGACTTTACCTGCTTCCAGTAGTTTAAGTTATATCAAATAGCAAGGAGAGAGTGTAAAGGGTGCTGTTGAGACCTCAGATTTACTGCTGGGACAGAAGATGGCATACTGTACCATCCAATAAAAGAAAATTATGACACGCACTGTGCTTTTACTCAGCAGAGGTTTCTGCCAGGATATGGGCTAAACAGAAGCAGGAAACATTAACATTTAAAACACGATGAACCTCGTTTACCCAGAGACACGTCACTACGTAACTTGTGAGTAAGTCCCTTGGCGTTAAAATATTGCACTAAAATATAGCTCAAATGTGATTTTAAAGGGCATGTCCACCCCCAAAACTATAACTTAACCCCATACTGGCCCCACTCTGTAGTGTAATAAAATCCTTACCTTACATCCCAGCTCCAAATGGTTCTCCTGTAATGCCCCCCCAAAGTCCCAAAAACTGACCACCGGGAGAATTTTGCCATGCTCACTGGGCAAAACACAATATAGAGAGAAAAAGACCTCAGAGAACACATAAATTGCCTTTTTTATTCATAAATTCAATGGAATTCTCACATCAAACTAATGTAATATGTGAGGGTATGTGAATTTACTTGTTTTATGGACATGGATAAAATGACTTCACCAGTGGCTGTTCGAATTCTATTTTCTTATGATGTGCTTATGTTTTCTAATTATTTTATGAATACGGTCACCTCCTATATCATAGTTTGTCACGAGACCTGTCCTCGCACTGTACGTGTATACGGATATTTGCAATTATGTGCTCCATGTGATTGTTATAAATGGAATATTGTATTTTACAATGAAATACAACTTCTAAATACCAAGAGGTACTTACCTTGCATACATGATGTGCAGACAGAGGCGGATCCACTGCAGGTTTTACATGATTTGTCACATTGCTGGACTTGTTGTTCACCTTTAAAAAAGTGAAAACATATTAGGATTTCCTTTATCAAATATATGATTGTCCTCTGCACCAGAAGATTGTATTCTTTACTTAAATCCCGACCATTTATATCCCAGGGTATTAAACTTTCATACTAGTAATACAAAAAAAATATGATTTGTATTGGGATGGGCAGGGTATTGGTACTACTTCACAATGGACTTCCTTTTGGGAAGAGAAATGTCTATAGGACAGCTAGAGATTTAATCCTGTGTCTGGAATTATAGTCATTCACTTAACATGTGGACTGCAGTCCAACTTGCATGATTTCTCAACAGTTCCTACCTGCCTCTGTAGAATTTGGGGGGCAGCAAGTCAAGTAATGGTGTTCAAGTAACCGTGGCCATACACATTAGCGATATTAGGTACTAATTCCCATCTTGTACAGAAGGGATTTACCCAATATGGTCAGTGTGTAGGGCCCGAAAGAGACCGACTGTAATGGCGATGAAGGACTAGTTGGCGTTATGGTCGGTCAAGAAAGTCAGAAAATTTTCATGGCCAGTATTGGCTACCTTTACTTTAATGTGTAAAGAGAGAAGATGCTATTGGCTCGTGTATGGCCACCTGGCGGACTGATCCCTATACCACGTATGGATGATTGTATGGGTCTATGTGTATGGTTCCGATTGAATTGTGCAATGTGATCTGTCGCCACAATGTGATGGAAATAGCATGTGTGTGGTCACCTTAAGAATGGTATTGTCTTGACTAAACTATCATGCTCTAACCCCACCCCCCTCCACTGACCTCCATCCCCTCCCCCAGTTACAGAAATAAGATTTGAAATTTTTTATGGTCACATGAAGTCAAGCTGTCTTGCTATCTAATCCGACCTCATGTGATCTTGGTCTTTGCCTTAAATTTTATTTAAAAAATAGAAAAGACAATCTTTTTCATTGCGGTTTTACTTGTTTGCACACTAGATGGCACCATAACTCCACTCACTGCTAAAAACATTAGTTAGGATTATTTTAAAATTATTTTATGTATAAATGATACCGATCTCTCGGTAATCCATTTTGAAATGAAAATAAAAATGGCTAAATATATAAATATTAATGATTTATAAGTTTCTACTTAATAAAAGATAAATCCTTAATATCTCTAAGTTGAAAACCTAAAGATGTTTTTTTGCACTGCATAAGTCCCACTACTACACTTCTTCCCTTTCCTTTGTTTCTGTATGTTACCCTGTATGTTAGATAGTGAGCTTTAAGGGGCAGGGACCTACTGTACTTTCCTCTTGTGGCAAGGTTCAAACACTTACATAGTTATATAATTTATATAATTATTATGTACTGAACTATTTATGCATTTATATTTTTGTCCCCCTTGTATGATCTTTTTTGTATTTTGATATTGTATGAAGTTTCCACAAGTGGTGCTATATAAATAAACTATACATAAATATCTTCACTTGCTAGATAAGGATTAAGAATGTATATCTGGTGGTGGATTATACAGATCACTGTAACTGCTGCAACCAAGCATGGAACCAATTTAATAACTATTGAACATGGATTACATTTTGTGGATTTTAAAAATAGCTCAATGTCTAAATCCAAGTTAATAAGTGTAAAATAGAAGATGTGCTAAAATATAAATATGAATACAAAAATAGATAACCAATAGCAATTCCCACATCCCCAGGTACAAAGTCTGTATTCTGTTCATCACATATCCAACAATAATATTGTCATAGTCCCCCAAGTTCCTACAGGGGTTAAACCAATGGTTGCACATACGGGACTTGAATGTGAGAAGCCAAGTCACAAGGTAAGGCAGTATACTTATCCTTCCCACGGATGGCCACACTCTTCAACAACACTATAGGAGATGCGACAGTCCACCAACGATCATCTCACAGGAATGGCTGATTCCACCCACCACCCCGTCATCAGACCCATCAGACCAGACTCCGCACACCCCGAACACCAAACAGAAAAGCCGACACATGTTTCACCAGGCTACATCAGCCTCGGCTTCATCATGGTCACTCTCACACACTGTGTTAAAATCCTTTCCCCTGCTATTGCTCGCATTTTTAATTCCTCCCTAACCTCTAGGATTTTTCCTTCTGTGGGTCAAACCACTTCTTATAAAACCCTCTCTAGACCTTATCTGTCTGTCAAATTACTGCCCTGTGTTTTACCGTTTATGTCAAAACACGCATTACTAAATACCTCCATGCTAATAACCTATTGGACCCATTGCAGTCAGGATTGATGCCGGGTTATTCAATTGAAATGGCCATCTGCATAGTCTCAAATGACCTACAAACTGCCAAAGTCAAGGGCCAGTTGGATGGATGAATGGAATCACGAGTACCCTGGATCCTCTTCGTCATCGAACACTGATGTCTCTCTGTGTCTTTATATCCTTGGGAAATTGCACCTTACAACGGACCCTTAAAGAAGATTGGGTCTACCACTATGTGGAGTACTACAAAGGATCCTGCAGATACCTTTTGATAATTATCAGTTTTATATATTACTACAGATAGTGCATATGCAGGTTATTCTCTGTATGCTCTGTAAAATCATTGTGTACCTTGTTTCTACTATAGACAAACAGGGTATAACGTCACTGTCTAGGACAATTTATACCTTACCAGTGGACCACTCTTAAGTTTACCATATAGCTAAGATTTATTTACCTGCATTTACCTTATGGCCCTACAGGTAGATATTAAGTGAGATATTGGTATATGTGCCTTTAAGACACACTCTGACATGTTACGTGAAACGCTTGTTGCGTTCCACTTAAGACGTCTTTTGCTTGGGTACTTCCTTCCGGCTTTTGGTCACGCCCACTCTAGTTATGCCATTGAATTGTTTGGCGTGAAAATCTGCATAATGTCCCTTTTGGTTGACGTTTCTTCACATGCACAGGCACCCTATAAGACAGATGGACTAGGGTAAGTGCTTTGTCCCTGCCATTGAGGAAGTCGTTTGGACGAAACGCGTTTGGCGTTTTGGACATTTTTTAATTTCTCCCCCTGAGCGCCATGCATTGACCAATTTGGCTGTGTATGTTTAGGAGTGGTCTGCCGGTTTAGAAGATATCGTATACTGTTTGCATATGTTTTCCACTTTACCTATTGTGATAATATGTGATATGGGGGTCAAGGAAGAGGCATTACTTGCCCCTCCTTGTGTCCCTTTATATATCGGTATATGTATGTGTATTATTACTATGATGATGTTTGCTCTGTTATAGGGGGATTTGTTTTTAACTTTTCTATTGGTACTGAGCACTTTATTTGAATGCACTGACTATATATTGATTGTAATAAAGTATAAGTATATATGTTTTTGCACACTAATTTGTGTTGCCCAGGTGTACCCACTACTTTAATTTTAGTGGGGGTGCACTGAATTTGTGCGATATTTTGTTAATATACAGTCTAGCAATTAGTGCCCAACACACCCATTCTTTTCAAAATCTAGGGACAGTTCTCAGTCCTCATTCTCGTCAACCTATCGCTGCTTTTGATACTGTGGACCACATTCTTCTTATGCAAATTCTAAATTCTCTTGGCATCCGAAATTAAGCTGCAGTGTGGTTGTCTTCTTATTCCTTTAAAAGATCTTTCTCTGTTTCTTTTGCTAATAAGACTTCCTCTCAAGTTCCGCTTAGTGTGGGGGTCCCTCAGGGCTTGTTTGTATACTCTGTATTATATAATTTACAGCACTGAGTACCAAAGTGGCGCTTAATAAATAAAATGATATATACATACATATTTCCATTTAATTCAGTTGTGCAATCATTTCATTCAGTTTAGGTATACAATGGATTTGTGCAGTTAATTTATATTCTAGTAGGAAGTCTGTTTTATGGGTGTGCAGCTGGTGTTAAATACGCACATAGTAAAAGCCACGGGAGCAGATCGGATGTAAGGAAGAGCGACCATTTCTGATAGAGTGTAAAATTCTGTAAATTATGTGTTAAAGAAATCTTGATTTTTTGTCCAAAAGTTGCACGACTATTACTCTAAATATTCATGTATACTCTTGTATTGTAGGGTTGTCAGGAAGTAAAATCATTTTAGGGTAACTATACTCTAAAGGTGGCCATACACTATTAGGATCGTAATTACGATCTTAAACCGACCGATACTTTGATAGACAGATGTACAATGTTAATTGTACCAAGATGTACAATAAATATTGTTCGACATTCAATTTGTTTTGTGATTAATGTCGAATGTCGGCCATTGTGAGGTTACATTACATTCACATTTAATCGGAACTTTAGAAAACACTACAATCATTTTACCAATCGACTTAAAAAACGACTTTCCCGATCGTAATTACGATCGATTTTACGATCTAATGTCGTGTGATAAGAATGGGAAAATGTAAAATTTTCCGGCCAATTGATGGAAATGTCGGATTGTATGTTGGATTGTACATAAAATCGGCCTAATGTATGGTCACCTTAACACCCCTCCCAATCTATAATTCTCTAAGAAACAAGAACATGGATTTCTACCTTCTGATCTGCTTTTAAGCGTAATTAGCTTTAGAACGTTTGCAGCCCTTCCAACTTTCCGTTTCCCTGGGTTTTCAAAGGAAAGAATTATTACAAATATTGATAAGTGTCAGGAGTGAGGCTTAGAAATGAATTACATGATATTTATCAATATTTAGAACAACAGTTTATTGTGCAAGTACTGACGAAACTTTTTAGCTAATTACTTTCAAAATTAAGCAGAATGGTAAGTAGGAATATTTTCTTGTTCATACCTCTTATAGAATTATAGATTATGGGGGGGAAGAATGTTGTTTTACAACAAGAAACAAAAAGATGAAGGTGGACTTTGTCCCTACCAGTGGGTGCAGACTCCTCGGATAGTCCTCCCTTGAGAACCAGAAAGTCCAATGAAATATACAACTGAGGGTCGCACTCTAAAGTAATATTCAATTTATTGTGAACCACACATCACATGTAACACAACGTTTCGGGGGTTATATGCCCCCTTCTTCTGGTGATCACCCGAAGAAGGGGGCATATAACACCCCCGAAACGTTGTGTTACTTGTGATGTGTAGTTCACAATAAATTGAATATTACTTGTGCGACCCTCAGTTGTATATTTTATTTCGAAGAATGTTGTTTTCCCTTGATGCCCCTTCTAGATGGCTTAAAGTTGCACTCGTTCTCCTGACTCCATCCAGGGCCTAACCTATGGGAAGGCACACTTTGTGCATCTCAGGAATTCTCTCTAATTGTAGTATATTCGGGGCATATAACTTTACAGGACAATAAAACCTGCATGTGCTAAGGGCTCGTTCACACTACATCAGTTTGTATCAGTTTTTCAAACGCAGGTGCGTTTAAAAAAATGGATAGCCAGTAAAACCCAATAGGATTTCATAATATTGTTCACACCTGCTGCGTTATAATCCGTTCTGTTCCAGTCCTTTAAAAAATGCACTGCATGCAGCATTTCTGTCCGTTTTTTCTATGCATTTTCTATAGAAATCTATGGAATACACATTGTTAAAAAATGGATACAAATGTATGAAAAAAATGGATACAAACTGACAAACACATGCTGTGCGTTACTGTCAGTTTCTAGTGTGAACGAGCCCTAAATTAGGAGCTAATGTTAGCAATGTTTGAGGTTAACAAAAACTAAAAAACTAAAAATATAATTACAACCTTTGTTAGAAATTTAGTTAGCTTTTTGTGAAATAGTCAGTTTTTATCCATATTTCTCAGCTTTTCAGAATTATACAAAAATATAAAAATTTAATGCAAAAATCTAAATCTATAGGTAATAGATACTATCATAATACATCACAAGTCAAAGCCCGCATTTTAAATATTATTTATTTTCTAAATATGAATGTAGGCTTCAGTTTATAGATACTGGCAAAAACAATTTCTAGGCATTTCATAAATAGAGCGGACTGTAGTTTTACTTTACTTCCCTTTTAATTTCTAGACAGGCATTTGGAAATTAAGGTAGGCATTTGTCTAATTGCTGCATTTTATTTTAAACAGAAATTAATTATACAGTTTTTAGGACTAAGGTATTTGTTCATAGAGCACACCTTCAACAAAGTATAAAGGAAGATTAAAAATCCTTTCATATAACTCACACTGTCCATGGTGCTGAATTAACTAAAGTAATAGACCCTTATGGATTTAGTAATCGACCCTTTAAGTCACACAGGTTATAGAATTGATGGCAAGTAAAAATGTCTCAGACAGCAAGGACTACAAATCTGGTCAAATTTTAATCTAGTTTTAATTACCCAGATAGCTATGGCAATTAAAGCTAAATGTTTATATTTGCTGTATAGGCAATTTGTCTTGCTGACTGTAGAAGTTTAAGATAAAAAAGGTACTCAGATGATGCTAGTGGTTGTCAACATCATTTCACCTATTTATGTAATGAAAAAACACGAGATTGATGGTATTTAAATACAAAGTATTGCATCGGACCAAAATTGTGGCAAAATAATGATGGAATAGTGTACTGAATAATGTATTATTAGTCAACCAATGTGTTCCTTGGGAGGGGCTGCCTCTGAGCCTTACTCAAAAAAGTATATTTTGGGCAAAAATGTTGTCATTTTTAGAAAGTTTGATGATTCTTGTTGGGAAGCGCCATCACGTATTGTTTCCAGCTGCCAGGTAAGTGTCCTACATTTTCCTGTATTAGTGATAATGCTGAAGCACTGAGGAAGCCTGGCAGTGTCTGTTTATTTTGTGCTGGTGTCCTCACTCAAGGGAAGCATTGCTCCAAGTATGTTTCATTTTAACTATTTTTTTTAATGAAACTTTATATGCACCATAGTTCTCCTTTGTTGGAGAGCTAGGAATGAAGATGCCGAAAGCATAACTTTTTCACGATCCAGCGTGGCCTCACTGACAGGTCCCGACCACTTCCTGCTTCTGTTTCCGCTATACCATGCATGCCTGATAATGTGCAGTATAGCGGAGCAGAAGCAGGAAGCAGTCAAGAATTTCCAAGAGGCTACGCTGGATTGTGCAAAAGGTAAGCTTTCGGCATCTTCGTTCCTGACTCTTCAACAATTGATTGAAGAACGGGAGATAAGGCATAGCTCCTTAAACTCCCCAGCCTTCAATCAATGTAGTACAGGAATAGTTCACTATTGCAGTGAACTATTCCTTTAAAGGGGTTTGTCAATTTAAAACACATTTCCCTTGATTCAACTGCCAAAACTTCTGGTTAAATGCTTGATATACCGTACTATGTATTTTTAACCGCAGTTATTGGATCAAGATGTTCTAGAATCTTTTTATCATGTTGCCTGGAGACCTATAATAGGTGAGTATCTACTACCTTTGGGGTATTGGGGTATTGGTTTAGTGGTTTGCTAATAACTTGGAGATTTTTCTTATAGCTTCTGTACTAAAATATTTTAGTGTGTATCCTTGATAAGGAATTTAATAAAAAGAACAGTAATACTGGTCCTTGATCAGGGAAAATGTGCTTTAGGCTGATTTTACCTTTAAAAATAACCTTGTTCAGCCTAAAGACCTCATTAATAATGAACAAATAATTTTTTTCCCCAGGTGACATAACTAACACCTATCGTTTTTAATATTCCATCCCTCTCTGCAAACCATAAACTGACACATCACTAAGGTCATGTTCTCTTTATAATTTTGACTTTAAAGAGAAGAACATAATGTTTTAGTACCCTATGATACATGATAATAAAAAATATAGAATCTATTTATTTTTATAGGCTGCCTTTTACTCACAAAGCTTGAACAAATCCACTATTTTACTGCAATCACTTTTTTATATTTAAGATGAAATGTATCATAAAATGTTTATTTGCCACCAACTACTTCCCTGTTCTGTGGAGTAAACTATGAAAAATAATCAAAGCAAAATTGATGTTACATTACAAAACTTCATAAAACTTACATTTACATTTTTTAAGGGCACCAATCTGGGAAAATAGTTTTTCTTTTTAAATTGCCTATATTAAAAACTATCATTCTTCTCAAACACCATGTTCTAGTACCCTTTCTTTTGATCTTTTCCCTATGTTTCTAGATAGTCCACTCTCTTGGGTCGGGTGTGAATTCTAAAAACAATCGATTTCTAAGACCAACACATTATTTGTTTATAAATCAGTAGAAAGTGAACTTACCCTGTACACATGTATATGATATTTCTGTGTGTTTTGCACAATATCTTGTTGTTTGATTGTCTGCACATAACCTACTATTTTTCCCATGTAATCATAGTAAATTACAGGCAGGAAGTTTTGGGAAGTCAAATGTAATGTACTGACAGATTTCACTGTTACATTGATCCTGTTCAATCAGTTGGGTTTGAAATTACAGCTGGATTCTTGTCCGATCAAATCAAATTATTGGTCTGGTTAATCGGTCCAGTAAAAAAATTTGACTTGTGTGCACCTAGCCTTAAACTTCTTAAGGTTCGTACACATGTGCGATCGCGGGTCCCGACCCTCTTTGTGTATGAACGTTCGTTTCGGCCAATAAAGGGCCCATACACGGGACGATTATCGGCCGAAACAAACGGACGTACACATCGCACGTGTGCACGAACCTTTAGATTGCAGATGTCATTCAACTTCTCTTTTAGCATAAACACTTCTGCTGTGTGCCATTCTTCTGTAACAATCTGGCAAGGTGACAGAGATGGCAAGAGGGGGACTGATTTGTTATTTGTTAATTTCATAGTGGGGAATTAATCTCTCCCAGTGCTGGCTGATAGGGATTTTTGGGGGATAGTAAAACAAGTACTGGATTGAAGACATGCTGCAACACAGGGTTATTCAATAAAAGTTCTTCTTATTGTTTAAAATGGTGCTTATTTTGACCCAACCAATCATATGTTAGCTTTCAAATGTTTAATAAGATCTGGTTGGTTGGGGCAAAATTAGCACCATTTTAAACTATAAGAACTTTTAATAAATCTCCCTGATAGTTTGCTGTAAATATTGTAATTGAATTGTCTTTTCTTGGGTATGTTACATAATGGGTCTGTTTGCTTTTTTGTCTGTTACTTAAAATTATGTATTTAAAAGGAGAAAATCTAGATTAAAAAAAAAAAAAAAAAATTATAAAACCATTAATCAGTGAACTGTAAATTGGAAAAAGGTAAAATTAGGCTATTTTACTCATTATAATATTATTTATGCAACCCCAATATTTCTATGTTCTATATTTCAAAATGGCACAATTACCCAGATAAACTGCTCTGTGTAAACTCTACGAGATTCACCAGCAGATTTGCGTCTCTGGGTTAAATATGCACATAGTAAGAGCCACACAGACACTGGTGAATAGATCGGATGGAAGCCAGGGAATGCTGGGAGTTGTAGTTTTCAAACATCTATAGGCACACCTTTTGAGAATCCCTGGAATAGATTACAGTGGCTACGTGGGTGTTTTTTACAATACTTGCACAGCTGCCGCAAGCAAGGGGTTAAATGCAAGCTAACCACTGTCCCCTAGATTGTCCAGTTCTGCCCTCAGACCATGTAGCCTTAAAAAACAAATAACTAAAAAGCCTTAAATCTTAATGCTTTGATATTATCATGGTTTAATTGCAGTTATTTAAAGAAGTTAAAGAAGAACTACTTTTTACATGAACGGTGTTGTAACATGGTGTTCATCAAAAGATACCGTTTAGAAAATACAGCTTTGTGAAGGTTATATTATCTTTAGCCTAGCAAAAAACACTTTTGCCATCCCTGGCCACTGGTACCAAGTCATCTCCTAAAGGCACTAGTTGTGTTTGAATGGAATGTGGGCTACATTTCATCTAAATAATAATTTGGATACTATAGTTCCCTTTCGGTGTAGGGAAAATAATAACAGAATGGTTAAACTTCCTGATCTGCTTTCCCTCTGCCTAAAGGAATAGTTGCTGTTATGAGCTAGATGGATACCTTAAATCTATTTTAAAAGCCTAAATTTTATTTATCATCTTCTGCTACATTGCATCAAGTAAGAATTATGATGGACTTTCCTGCCCATAAAACAGTCATTTGAAGCATTCAACTAGAGTTTGCTAGTAGTGGGCAATGAGGAACTTACCATTTTTAAAGGTACCCTCTGGTGGGCTCACTAGATTTACACATGTCCTGCGCTGTAATGTGAAGTTGTCTTTGCAAGCAGTGCAGTCATTGTAGTCTGGTCCAACGCACGATATGCAGCTTCGAAAGCAAGTATCACACTCTTTATTTAAATCATCAGAATAAAATCCTGATCCACAGTCAACCACACACGTCCCATCTGTGATTACAAAACACAGTAAAAAAAATTTAAACAATTTAAATAAGCTAAAGGATTTGCATAAGAAAAAGCAGATGAGTATTTAAGCATTTCTAACAACCAAAGTGATTTTAGTGTCCTCAGAATGACCCTTCATGCAAAACAAGAGCAATATATTCTATTAAGGGCTTTGTAATATACTTACTGAACTAGCCATGCAATTGTTCAAAAACACATTTCAAGCCAATGGCAATTATGTGCACGTTCTTCCCCCTCTGGCATGTTAACTTCAGCTATTGTAAGGTTATGTTTAATTCTGCAGTCTACATAAATCAATGCACATTCAGATGTCAAAGGTACGGTGCAAAATGTTTTGTATTAAGCAGCCATCAAAACATTATAATTTACCAACAAGCATCAAAGTAATGCAATGCTGTCCAACAGTGTATGCAAGCAAAACATATAGATTTATTTGTGGAATTATTAGTTATTCAGACTATTATAGTTCAATAAGGTATGCCTGCATTTATTCATTATTATTTAGATTTTCTTAAACATGTACTTTCAGTTTTATCCTAAATGGTACCCATCTCAAAGAGCACGTTCATACCCAACAAACATTTTTAACATAAAGCATCCCCCCAAACCCTGTATTTGCAATAACTTTTTACCAGGGTCTCCTGGGTCTACCTATCTTACCTTGAAGTCCTCCGGTCCCTTGCTAACTTTCCTTTATGGCTTTGTGAGCTCTATGTGAACTCACACAGCCATAAAGCAGCCAACTCGGGCAGTCCTCTCAAGTCATTGGCCGTGACATTAAAGCCCTGACTAACCAACAGGAAGAGCTGGATGGGTGTGGCAAGTATTTCGAACCTTTCCTACCTCCCCTACAATTAAAAAATGGATTTAAATTACTTTAAATTTGGTCATATTTTTCATATAGATGCCCTTTAAAAGGCTACAAAAACTTTTTCAATCCAAATAGTTTTTACCATTCATTTGTAATCTATTTAAATACCTTTTGAAATTATCTATATTGTGTAATGAGATTGTAACCCATTACAATTTCAAAGACTTTGTAAAATGCTTAAGCCTCGTACACACGTGCGATCACAGGTCCCGACCTGTGACGCATGATGTGTCCGAACGTTGATTTCGGCGATAATCGTCCCGTGTATGGGCACTTTATCAGCCAAAACGGACGATTGTTCGAAGATCTGCCCAGTCGGTCGGGCAACGACCCCCAACCGAAAGCCGTTCGTCCAATAAATTGCCCATACACGGGCCGAAACCAACATTTGGATACATCGTGCATCTCGGGTCGGGACCTGCACGTGTGTACGAACCTTTAGTGCTGAATCTTCAATACTAAAAACAGGGTTGGGGGGGTGATTACTCTATGTTTATAAGTTTTCGTAGCTCTTTAAAGGACATCTATATGAAAAACATGACAAACTTTATTTGATAGGAGTTATTCCTCCTGTACTTAAACAGACAGGTCGATATTTCTGATTGACTTGATCGGTTCAACAGAGAAAAACAAAATACCCATTTATGGTCGTCTGTTCGACAAACTGCCTGGCAATATCAGATGGGGATCAGTCTTGGCAGATTTCAAGTTGCAATTTGTGAAGATAGAGTATTTTGGTATATCAATGTTATTTGGACATGTTGAAATGCACCACTTCATTTCAGAGATGGCCTGATGAATAAAGACTTGGGATTTTACTTACCTTGCCTTTCTCCTGGATGTTTCTAGTTGTGCAGCCATCTCTGAAATTCAGTATTGCAAATTTTGGGACCTTGCGACGGGTCTGGGGCTACTGCATCTGAACCACCCGTTTCCCTTAAGTGAGTTCTACTGCATATATGTTGATCCTATTTTCCTGATAGCAGGTTTTACCGTATACCAGAGGTTGTTTTACGTGTGGGCTAAGGGTTTGGGACTTACGCACCTGAACCCCCAATGCACTTTAGCAAGTATGATATTGGGTTTTACTATAACATTTAAAGGGATTTGTTCTCCCCATAAATTTGTGTGTGTTTTTGAATTGCACTTACCTTTAAGATAAAAGCCTTTGTCACATTCAAGACATTCATCTTCTGTACAGCTGTAGCAGGCTTCTGGACATTCAATGCAGCTCATCAGCGTATCATTAGTGTAGGTGTAATCAGGGCAAACTGAATAGCAGTCATTTGCATGCCTGCATGAATAGAAGCTCAGTAAAATACAATATAAACATAAACACTGATGGATATTTCTCATGCGGTAACATTTGTGCCCGTGACCCGTTAGCAATTGAGAATCACAGTGCATGTCAATATGGGTGGCCACATTGAATGTGCTGTGATAATATTTTTTGTAGATCGCATGCGCTCTGATGGCAGACTATTGTGTGGATCACAGTTTTTACCAGGAATATAACAGACTCATTATAACACAGGATTCAAAGACTTCACATCTGCAGAACTTGCTTTTAAGAGTAGGCAAGTTCAGGGTGCTTTGTTTACTTAAAATTAAATAGATCAAAAAGGTTTTGTTAAACTTGAAGCCTGGAAAACACACAGGGAGATTCAATAAAAGTTCTTATCGTTAAAAACGGTGCCAATTTTGCCTCAACCAATCAGATCTTTGAAAGCTAACATCCAATTGGTTGGGGAAAAATTAGCACCATTTTTAACGATAAGAACTTATATTGAATCTCCTTGTTACTGAGATAACTATAATATATTACTTGACATTTACAGGGCGATTTACCCAGAGACGCTATCACTCTTGGTAAATCTCCGAACACGATTCGATATCATGTTTGTGCAAGTGATTTTAAAGGGTATCTCCACTGGTAAATAGAAATTTTGGTATTCAGTTTTATTGAAGAACAGGAGGTAAAGAAGCTGTGTCTTACCTCCCGTTCTTTAATAAAACCAGCAGGAGCTGGGAATGAAGGTAAGTACCCGATCCCTTGCTCCTCCACTGCGTAGCCTGACAGGTCCTAACAGGACCAACAGGGCAATGTACCAACGAGCGCATCGCTTCTGTTTTGGAGTTTAAGTCACGCTAACCAATGTTATATCGGCTAACGCGAAAGTCAACCGCCCAGCCGCCACAAGTGATGTTATATGCAGAAAGTGGCACTCTATTGAGGCACTTTAAATAGCTGGCGTTAACAGTGCCGGAATAGAAAAATGGCAGATAGCCATGCTCCGAGACCTGCTATCGGTATATAACATTGCAGGGCTGTTTACACCTGGTTATCGATAGTGGCTCTCGGTGCATTGCCCTGTAACTACACTATGCGCATGCACAAGTGCGATGCGCATGTGCATAGAATACAGAGTCCGTCGGGACTTGTAAGACTATGCGGTTGTGGAGTGAGAGATTGGGTAAGTTCTTTCCCTTCGTTCCCGGATCCTGCAGGATTATTGAAGAACAGGAGGTAAGACACTGCTCCTTTACTGCCTGTTCTTCAAATAAAACTGAATATTAATTTTTTTTTACCAGTGGAGATACCCTTTAACGCCGTCTATTAGACGTCATTAAAATCATGCGCTACCGCAAACGTGAAATTGAATTTCAAGCGATGGATGAGGGGTGCCTTTTACGTAACCCGTGCATCCGCCACTAATATGGAGTTAAATTCACACTAACCAGTAGCAAAACAGTTTTTTAGACTTTTTTTTAAAAGCCTAAAAACCTCGACTTATACTCGAGTATATACTGTATCTCCTTAACCTCCCAGTCATCAATCAATGCATAAAAGGAATAGTTCACTTTTGCAGTTTTAAATAAGTAACAAATGGAAAATCTGAAAATGAAAACTTACATATAATATTTACTTATACAGGATATACATGTTGAAGGATCATCTGCAATAAAAACGAACAAATGTTAAAGTGCCACTTAAAAGAGAACTAAGGTCTAGTAAACTAAAATGTTAGCTATGTAGGTAGCCTCCACTTAAAACTCAAGTAGCAGCTGCCAGTCATTGGCTGTGATGTCAGCCATTACAGCAACTGACAGTTGCTATCCACTGGAAAGGGAAGGCTGCCAGCCATTTAAATGTAACAGTAAGCTTACTATATATATTTTAGTTTGACTTGCCTTTTTGTTATTATTAATGCTACCTGTTATTGGGGATTTTGGGAGGTCATTGGTGAAAGCAGAAGTAGCAGTAAATCAATGAATACTATTTTTAGAATCTGTTTGTGTTGGTAAATCAACCTTGGCCAATGTGTTTGGTCAAAGAGACTGCAAGGGTTTTGGTTAAGCTAAAGTCTTAAACTGATTGTTGGATGTGTATGATTTTTTTTTCTATACAGTTACTCCATCCAGATTATGCCATCACTATTTGGACCTTTGCTTGGGGATCCATTTTACAATGCATGCTTTTTTTTCAATAGTTCTGTGGAATGGCATATTTCCATACTGACAGGTCAACACAGGATTGCAGACATACATATGGATCCAATAATACATGTCATTGACTCATTTACAGTGTGATGTTGTACTTTAGCTAATTAAGTATCTCATTACTATGCTTTGAAGCAAATGTACAGTTTCATATTTCATTTCTTTTGGTATGGTTATATATTCCCATGGGTCAGTCATTTGTACTGTAGTGATGGCATTAAGAATTTTGCAAATTCTATATATTAAACTGTGTGTAAATTATTATATCATATTTCAGGCTTTCTGGAAAAAAAGAGAATACTGCATTTTTGTACTAAAAAGACATCGATACATCAGACCTGGACATTCCCTGCATACTCGCTGCAAAAAAAGGGGTAAAAAATAACTAAACAATAAGTAATAGACTGTCATACAAATCTAGTCAGGGTCCCAGGGGTGGCACAGTGTGATAAAAAACACCCCCCTGCCACCTCAAGTGAGTTGCACATCCCATTTAATTGAAGGAATCCCCCTAAATATAATAGGAGGAGGAGGGAAACAGGAGATGCACACCAACAGCATCAAGTTAAACATGTAGTTTATTTCATGAATCAAACAGGATTACACAGAGTTTTAAAAAGAAAGTTAAAAAAAAAAACCTCAAAAAAACTACCCTGTCACCCATCCTCCTCACTGCCAGTCTTAAAGGATAACTGTATTGCCTCAATGCATTTTTTTTATAAATTGCTTTACAAAGAGCAAAGGTATGCAGCCCTCCCCATACATTATTTTCCTGATTTCGAGCTTCTCTGTGCCTTCAATTAGCCGTGCTGTGAAGGGTGCGTAACAATTCTGTCTGCCTGTAACTGTCACTCAAAACTAGCATGCGGGAAAACACTTCTCCACCCACCATGGATCAGCTTGATTATGTAGGCTGTATCCTAGCAACAGAACATTTCAGGTTTGTGGTAGAGGAGGAGGAGGAAAGAGGTTGTAAAAGACATTCCCACCAGCCAATGACAAGTGCTATGTTAAAGGGTATCTCCACTCATATTTTCAAGGTTTGTAAATCCAGTTCTGTTGAAGGTCCCGACGGACCTTGTCTTCTAGATCGCGCATGTGCATAGAAGACAAGGTCCATCGGGACCTGTCAGACTACGCACCAGACTACGCACCAGGGGAGCGAGCAAGCAAGTTTCCTAACTTCTCACCAGTCTCCTGTTTGTTCTATTGAAGAACGAAAGGTAAGGCACAGCTCCTTTACCTCCCGTTCTTCAATAAATCTGGATTCCTAAACCTTGAAAATATGAGTGGAGATACCCTTTAACCATGGTCCTGGGCCATCTAGGAGGCGGGCTTTTAGCACTCATCTTTGCTGTCTGATATCTAAGTGAGGGCAGCATGGCTGTAAATGTGAGTAAGTGATTTCAGCTGCTGGAAGTGTGGACATGTAATGGGGATGATGTTTTTTTTATATTGTTGTCCTTATCGTTATTTGGAACAATGGCACTTCTTTGGTCAGCGAGTACACCAACCAAATGTGAGCTATACCTTTCTTCTTACCTGACTTTTGAGGCAGTGTGGATTCTCTGGTAGTTTTTGAAAAGAACAAAATTTAAAGTAGCCATTATCATTGTTCTAATTTGACTAATTTTAAATTTTTTCTATAAAGCTTGGTACACACAGTACCGATAAAAGGCTAATTCCCCTGGATCCAGCAAGGTCTTTTTTGGCCAGAAAAAGGGAGCCAATAGCGGTCACTGACCACTGGTACAATCTCCCTATACAAACTATACAGTGTAGGTATAACATTGGTAGATCTATTGCCAATGACAGATAGCTTCCAATGGAATCTGCCCACCACTGGCTATAAATCTGGACTGTGTGTTCCAAGTAAAACAAGAAAATCAAATTAATTAGAGAGATGTTGTAGCTGGGGTAAACATAGAACAAATATAAGATGTAGATCTTCTACTTGTCACATTTACTGATTTTTAACAGGAACTACCATTTCCTATGTATCTGTATTTTACCCACCTAATTAGATTGTAAGCTCTACGAGACAGGGACCACTTTCCTCATGTTACATGTTTAAAGCACTTGTATATTTCATGCTGCACATACTTATTTATATATTTAAAGGGGAAGTTCATTTCAAATACATATGCTTTTCAGAAAAAAGAGCAGAATTTTTTCATCCCAATGACCTTAATCTGCCAGTTCAGCATTTTGTCTGTGTATTAATAAATGCAACCGAAATACTGACTTCCTATTTGCAGGACCCCTAGTAGAGACCGTTATGGTCTTTCCCTTAACCCAGTGCCTGGGTTGATTCAGTTCAGGGCCGGATTATTCACCATGCACCCAAGGCAAGTGCCTGGGGCTCGGATGCCAGGGGGCCCCATCGGGAGCCGCCCAGAGGCCCCAGTGTCTATTAACAAATTTTGGGCCTTTACTTTTAAATAGCAGTCCGACTCCTGTGGGGGCCCCGGCCCTGACATCCAATCAGGATTCATTCACTCAGCAGCACTGGTGGTACCTCCTCCGACCTTGGCACGCAGTGCGTCACTAAGCTGTGTGCCTGCGTGCAAGTCACATGGTGAGTACAGAATTTTCACATTGCCTTCACCTGGGCTGCGTTAACGGAGAGGAGAGAGAGGAGGCTGGAGCTGGCTAACCTTCCTTCCAAGTTGTTCCACTGGCACTTACAAGTGTTCAACCACCTATAGCTTGCTGCAAGACAGACAGCCACACCAGTAAACAGATATAATTTTGTAAATTTAAAGTTGTATTCCGGCAGAAAGGGGGGGAGTGGTGGTGACAGACAATGACAGATGCATTTAGATACACAAAATGGTGCCAGGGCCCAGGGGGACTCGGGAAGGGGTATGTGCTGGTGGTGCCAGGGTAAGGGGGGATGTGCTGAGGGTGCCAGAGGGAATGATCCCCTCTGCAGTGGCACCCCAAGTGCATCCCCTACCCTGGCCCCACCAGCATATCCCCAGGTGTGCTGGTGGTGCCAGTTGGGGCTGTGGTGGTGGTGCCAGTTGGGGCTGTGCTGGTGGTGCCATGGAAGATGCGCTGGTGGTGCCAGGGGGAGATGTGCTGGTGGTGCCAGGGGGAGAAGCACTGGTGGTGCCAGCAAATTATACTTTTATCGCCTTGGGCCCCATTTGGTCTTAATCCGGCTCTTATTCATTTGCTCAGTAGAGATCTGAGCATCTTTGACCCATCCAACAGCCAATCAGTAGAAATTACTGTTAGGAACATTCCAAGGATGTGGTGCATCTTGGTAAGAAGAAGGACTTCTTGGTAAGAAGCAGGGAATAGCAATGGGTATGAAATCAACTGATTTTTCAAAATGGGAAAGAATATGTAGAATAACTAAGAAGGCGCTACACAAACTAACAATATAACAAATATTGATAATTTCCACTGAACTGTCCCTTTATGTATTTATTGTCCCTCTTGTACGACTTTTTGTATTATAATATTTTACAGCACTGCGTCCCCAAGTGGCACTATATAAATAAACATGTGCATACATACTACAACTGAACAAATATAAAACTCAAAGATGTGACAACTTGGTCTATTCAGTGCAAACTAAACTGTTGTCAACTGTATGATTTGCTCACACACAAAAGTGCCATCTTCTGATAATACAACTGCTTAGTTCGTTATCAAGCACCAATTTAATTCTATCTCGTGCAGTGCTGCTGGACTGCTTGTTGCCTGCTCCAGTCAAGCCACTCCATGTATAAATGCCAAGGCTTGAGGGCAACCAACGTTTGCTGTATAAAAAGTAAATCTATCAGTATGTTTATTGATCAGGGTTACAAACCAACATTGAAAGAAACTACATGAATATTAGAAAATGCAGGCATCACAATTTGTTTGAAACATAAAGCAGTGCCTATAGTTCTACTATATATCTGTGTACCTGCTGGGATGTGTGTGCTAGCACAAGCAGGCATCTTAAAGGGATCTACTGTACAGCTTGCCCTCCAGTTTTAAAATTGGACCTATTTGCTTTCTATTCTTTAAAACCAGTGTAGCCGTGCTTTCTTTGTGTTGAAGAGATTCTGTCAAGATTTTAATTGTAGATGACTACATCTTTTTTTCTATTTCCAATCTGATTGCTATTTGACATACTGCTTAAATATAATAGAAAATACCCCCCAAGATATAGAAGTTTAATAAAATAAGCACTTGAGTCTTGAAAGTAGTGTAGGGCAGCTGAAGACCAAAGACTAATGTCAGCATGAATAATCAATGGGGGAAGCACAGAGAGGATGGATTTATATGTGCACACTAGTAAGAAAAGTCTTCTAGATATCAACCAAATTAAAATGATTTACTTAGGAATGTTACGGCTCATGGCCCTATTTATATGTACCTTGGGTTTCTTCTATATCAGTCAAGCTTGTTTTATGCTCTCATTGCTGTTAAACAGAGCACAAAATATCTGAAGTGGTTTTAGTGGCCTTTAAGGCTGTCTATAGGAAGAGTGAAATGATTTAAAATAAAACATTGTTTAATGGGATATTTCCTGTAATCTATCTCAGAAACATAATTTTTTTTACGGCACCTTTAACTATTTTCCTTAATAATGGAAAAACATGCTAGTATTTTAATGGAGCCTAAAAAAACCAAAAAACATTATATTATTCAAAAGGCAGAATCAGTTTACCAGAAAAATTTTATTTCGTCTACCAGATCCTACCAGTTATTATGGTTTTCCGGTAGGTCAGATTTCAGCTCAATGTTTTGAGGATCTTTCTAGTCACTAGGTTGTTCTTATTACGGACATAAATTACAGTGATGTCACTAAGTAATCAAGAAAAGATAGGTTGAGCTAAAGCTAAAACTCCATTTCTCATTACACAGAAAAGTGAAGGAGAGAGTTCTGGGTAATTCCCATGTTACCATAGGTAGAAAATGCTACCTCATAAGAGGTGCAAGCAGCATTTAAACAAGCTAAATGCAGAACCAGAAAGAGTTGTAAACCATTTTTGGCATTATTAGCCATCTACATGCTGGTTTGCAGTGTGAAGCACCATTTGAGTGGTGTCAGTAAGGAGTCAAGAAGAAAAGGGAATCTTGAGGCTAGAGCCACATTTCTCTTTAAACAAATAAGTGAAGATACTTTTGGGTAGTTTCCATTTAACATGATAGCCATAAAGAAAATGATATACCTTCTAAAATATGGAGGTAAGAGAGGTTGGATTGAAGGACCTTTGTCTACAGCTGCACAGTACTGATAGGAATCAGATTTTATTGGCCATATGCTGCAGCATCTCTATATGGGGAGCTGATCGGGGCCATCCAAACAATTTTATACAAGAGGATTTTATAGCTTAAAGGATAAGTGCACTGTAAAATCAAGTTATGTTCATGTGGAAACTGCAGCTTTAAAAATATCGTTGCCTTTTTTTTTTTTTTTTTACCTGTGCCCCTCCAGAGCCTAGCTTTGTGCCTTGAAAGTTGCTGACATCTTGTTACTGGCTTGCTGAATTTTAAGCTCCGCCCCTCTGAGATTTCCTCCTGCATGAGCCTCAAACAGTAATGCCTGAAAGCTCCATGCACTCTCCTGCTTGAGCCTCAAACAGTAATGCCTATGAGTTCCATGCACGTGCGTGTGCACGGAACTCACAAGCATTACTGTTTGAGGCTCAAGCAGGAGAAAGCAGAGGAAATCTCAGAGGGGCGGAGCTTAACATTCAGTAACAAGATGTCAGCAACTTTCAAGGCACAAAGCTAGGCTCTGGAGGGGCATAGGTAAAAAAAAAAACATGGCAACGGTATTTTTAAAGCTGCAGCTTCCAAATGAACATAACTTGATTTTACAGTGCACTTATCCTTTAACATAGACTGAATGGAATCTGCCATCTCATAAGAATCTTTACTGTGTGTACACAGCCTAAAGTGTATCCGTAGGCTTTGAATTCTTCCAAACTAGTAAGAATTATATAAAAATCCTTCCATCACACCTTCAAAATAAAATCTAAATCACATCTCTTGATAAAATTTGTGAGAAGTTATGGCTGGAAAGGTTCAGCAATATTACTTCCTGCTTGAACACTTCCTGTTTTCAGCCATGTGACCAGCCTCAACCTGCATTAATAGGCTCTGCTTCTCAACTGTCAATTTTTCCCCAGGTACTTACTATTTTCCCCATGAGCATGCTCCTCCCCCGGGGCAGACGGGTGGGGCAGAGGTCAGGTGATGTAACTCAACCTACTGGAAGCAGGGAGTTTGAACATACTGCAGGCTTTCATTTAACCCTAAGTTGTTTGGAGACCACAGTTGCCCTTTAACTGATAATGTAACAATATGACTGCACTGCTTAAAAAAACAGAAAGATGTGCTCTACATATTTTTCTCTCCACAATATATTATTTAAATGTAAATAAATAGAAACATTGATCCAAATGTATTTATTTATATGAAAGAATTCATAAAGGATTATTTCCTGAAATACGTTTTAATAACGAATTGATTTTGTTTATAAACTTGTTTACATTAAATAGGGAAAGCTTTACTGTGTATTAAAACAAATAGGGAATGATAGGGAATTATGTGATGTAGTTACATGTTCAAAAACATTGCAATATTAGTTCTCCCATATAAATAAAGAAATACTAGATGTAACAATACCCTACATGTTTCATGTGCCTAAATTAAATTACAGAATTAAAGGGCAGCTTTTTACAGGATTTGAGTGCATCCTTTAAAAAAAAATCACAGGTTTGTTATAGCTTATTCATCTAAGCCTCAGAGGATTTGGTTCTATGTCATACACTGTGCATTTCCAGGTTATTTGGGGTTATTTTGATTTTTCACCAGGAGAATGTGATTAGACATCAAAAGTATTACAATTAAAGGGGGCTTTTTTTAAATGGAAATAATAACCCCCTAAACCTCCTTCCCTCCCCTGATTGTACCCAGGGTGGGGACAAACTCACTCCTGTTTTTGCTTTATATGTCCCAGTGCCTGGGGCTGTGCTCAGGCAAGCCAATAGGAAATATGAGGAAGGCGTAAGAACTTGCATACAGAAGTCAGTACTTTGAAGTGAACTCCTACTTTAAAGCCATGTACAGCTCAGAAAGTGTTATAGTTTGCAACAAAACCTTATGATATCTGTGTAACCATGTAGTCATAACTCTATTCATCTTACTGACCTTAAATGATCTAACCTTAACCTCAAGGGCACATAAGAGAAAGTCAATTGGTTAATATTGATTATGCCCTTGCAAGCTTCTTTGTTATTTGAAATTCCAAGTAGCCAGAGAAAAAGTATAAATACTGTTCTTAAAAAAGATAATATCAGGTTGTACTATGGGCAATTTGTTTTATTATGACATTTGTCAAGTTTTACTGAGGGGGGGTGGGGATAGGGGCTCTAGCTGCAACATAAACTTAAAAACATGAAATGCTTTCACTTACAGGTCCAAAGGTGTCCCTCATTGACTGCACAGGATACAGGCTCTGATGGCTGCCAAATTTATGACATATATGCAGAAGTCCGGGAAGAATGTCTATATTAAAGGGTATGTCCACCCTTGACATTTTTTTTTTAATATAACATTCCCCCTGTCCCCCCAGCCCCAACCGCTCTATTTTTATTATTAGAAAGTGCCCCAAACTTTACTTACCTTCCCTCTTTCCTCTGCCGCACTGCCAGGCCCTCTGCTTGCGAGAAAATGCAAGCAGAGGGGCGGGACCGGCAGTCGCGTCTATGATTGGCTGAGCGGCAGCCAATCACAGACGTGGCTGCCGGGGGTTCAGTGCGGTGGAGGAAAGAGGGAAGGTAAGTAATGTTTGGGGCACTTTCTAAAATAAAAAATATAGCGGTTGGGGCTGGGGGGACAGGGGGACTGTTATATGTAAAGGGTTGTAAGCTAGGGGGAGGGAATCCTAATTGGGAGGGAGAGGGAGGGGGAGAAGGGCTGCAGTACGCATGCCAAACTTCTCCCGGAGGCCAGATAGGAGGCAGAGTCCTATATTGACTCTGCTATCCTCCTGGTGGGCAGTTTTTGGGACTTTGGGGGGGGGGGAGAACTACAGGAGAACCATATGGAGCTGGGATGTGAGGTAAGGATTTTATTACACTACATGATGGGGCCATTACTGGGGGCGATTATAGTTTTGGGGGTGGACATGCCCTTTAAAGAAATGGGAAGTCCTTCCCAATTCTTGTTTTTAGTGACCATGCAGCAACACGACACATTAAACTGACTTTGAACCAATATATGTGATGTATACTTACATGGAAAGCATTCTCTGCATCCTTCTGCACATGCCACACAGTTACCAGTATCTGGGTCTTCTACTTCTCCTTTATATACAAACAGAACATATGTAAATAAGGATTATTGCAAAAAATAAACACTCGGTTAATCGTAAAAAAGGGTTTATAAACAGAACACACAGGGTTTTTTTTCTCCCTGCTTTTCGATATACAGAAATTCATGTATATTTACTCAGGGAGATTCAATAAAAGTTCTTATTGTTAAAAATTGTGCTAATTTTGCCCCAACCAATCAGATGTTGGCTTTCAAAAGTTAAATAATATCTGATTGGCAAGTTTAGCACCACTTTTAACGATAAGAAATTTTATTGAATCTCCCTGTTTGTCTTCTTGCTTACAGGAAAAACACGTTTTATCCGCTTTCTGTATAAGGCTAAAATTACACAATGTTAAATTGTGTATGCCGACACTATAGACAGATTATGTTTATGGTGCTGAAAAACAGTGAATTGTGTTTTATAATATGAAGTTACAATTGCAGACTTAAATTAGTTTTTCTTCATTATGTTATTTGCTACAGTCTGTAATAAAGGCCTGCTTTCTAAAATGTGTCTGAGAAAATCCAAATAGCTAATAACCAAGGGAAGGAAAGACAGGTAGATCCCCATAATGCACCTTACCTTTCTGTCTCTCACAATGCAGTAACCATCACAAAATGGTAACTGCACTGCAGAATTGTGGCACTGTGTGCTCATTTGTGATATTACATCACCTCCGTCAGCTGGTGCAAAAACTCTTAAGGGCTAGGCCCCACTAGCAGGGGTGTAACTACCAGGGGAGCGGGGGGAGCAACCGCAAGGGGGCCAGGGAACCTAAGGGGTCCCATCTTCTTATTTTTCCTATGACAGATATATCCTCCTCCTAGAAAACCCCTGTGAATGAATCACGGATTATGACGGATAGGAGCCAATGATAATTTTGGTGGGGCAATTTTCAGCACATTTTCACGTACATTTTGCATTGCGCATGTTGTAGCACATGGCAATGTTGGTGGATGTGCATGGCCTCACTATGTCTGCCTTGTGCTGCATTTTGGCCATTTTCGCAGGGCCATTATTGGTAAGTGGTATGCACTTTGATAGGGTAACATCAAAGTAAATCAAAGCGTACGGAAACGTGCACGAAATGATGCATTGCACGATTCATGTGCGCCTCCGTGTGATGGGTAGTGGGGCCTAGCCCTTAACATTACATTTTCTTTAATTAATTTCTTGTGATGTTAAGTTAACTTATCTTAAACAGGAAAGGTAATGTAAACTTGTGAAAGGAGCTAATTTTTAGGACCTAAGCTTCCATCTTCTCAATCTTTACTTTGCTGAGTCAAATACAACAACCTTAATATATGTAAATATATATATTGTGCCAATGTTGGAGGAAAAATGCTAAAGGGAAGGCATGTGTGTTACTAGATGTCAATTTTCTAGGATATTTCTGTTGTAAACAATTCTATTTTCTGTAGCAAGGTGGGATCCAACTGCACTAGCTCACAGCTCAGGCTGGATTTTTGTTTTAGTCATCGCTTTAAGCATTGCAGGGAGAGCTATTGCTTGTAGAGGCTTTATGCTGCTGACATTGGATAACATTATTGGTAAGTGAAATACTGGTTTAATTTCTGTATTGTTCTGGATAGCCTTGGATGGGACCTTTACTAATGTTAAAGCTACAGAGCGAATCTTTGTACTGCAAGCAGGCATCATTTATTTCTGTACATTATAGTTGTGCGAGTTTCAGGAAAATACATACCGTATTACCGTGTGTTACTATTTTGTTGCTGCCAAAACTTTGCTGGCAGTGCTATTAGCATGCAAGATCATTCTAATTTTGCTTGTCTATTCAAAAATATAATTTGTACTCAAGTAAAACTTTATATAAAATAGACTTATGTTTGATCATTTGCCTGATTTATATCTTGGACATCATATGAAATCCTTGGTTTGGTGTGTCCCACACTTCTGGTTTGGCTTTATGGGTCTCTACTCCTGTCTGCCCCGGTCCCAGCAGTAGTTACAGCAATAAGAATAGGATTGGAAGGAGACTCCATGCAGTATTACACTTCAAACAGCTTTTATTTCAGAGCTCTTTGCAACATGTTTCGGATCTCACATGGATCCTTTTTCAAGGATCAAGCAAAAAGGATCCAGGTAAGATGCGAAACATGTTGCAAAAAGCACTGAAATAAAATTGTTTGCAGTAGAATACTGCGTGGAGTCTCCTAAAAGTCTGCACAAGTAAACAATATTTAACATTTTCTATTGCTCCAATCCTCCTTTTCTTAAAAGTCTGATGGGACTTAGTAGCTGAGGTTGCCAACCCTGGGTACTGGGGGCATGGGAAACAGTCTGCCAGTGGATTGAATGGATGCTGTGACATCAGCTCTACAGGCCTGTGTGCATTTTGGAGTTGCAGATCTATTATAATAGAAAACATTCAGAATAAGAAAAGTATCCAGGTTGCCCGACTGTGCTTAATGTTTAAACCACACAAACATTTTAGGGGGACATTAAACTTAAAAAACCTTAAACTTTCAGAACTCCCGGAATTTTCGAAACCCGAATTTTCCGAGTTTTCGATTTCGATAATTATAGAAATCGAAAGTAGATGATTATCAAAATCGAAAGTAGATAATTTTCGAAAATCAAAAGTAGATGATTTTTTCGTAAATCGAAAGTGGACGATTTTGTGTCGCTAATGTGCATTTGGGGCCTATTTTGTGTTGTATTGTGTTGCCTATCTCCTACAATTATACTTTACTGTGGCAAAAGGTAAAAAATGTTACAAATCCAGTTTAAAGGTCATTAAATATTAGATACACAATGTTAATATTTCCTTTAAGGGATCTGAAACTGATGTACTTGTATCCCAAAGTCTTAAAAAAGCTTTTCATTACTTTGAAATCTCAGAAGAGAGAAAGAAGTAACATATTTGCTTTATATGTATTTTTAGGTCCCAGTTTCTTACCTTCTGGACACTCTTCTTTCTGGCAGACACCATTGTTCAGATAAAAGCTTTCTAAGCATCTGATGCATTTAGAATCACTGCTGCACAGGTCACAGTACTGTGGGCATGGCATGCAAGTGTACAGTGCAGCATAGTGACCCTGAGGACAGCCCTCTCTGCATTCACCATTGTATAGGAAACGTGTTTTTCCATTTTTATCTTGAGAAAACAAGGGGGAAAACAGTAAATCAGTTAATATTTACTTGTTTAGCATCTTTAAATGAGATCTAGTTTGATGACTGATGAATCTACAAGGAAGTCATTAATTACTTCCCCGCCCTTTACGTCATTGCCTCTAGCTTAGATAATTTGCATTGTGAAACTAATGTCCTGGTTCCATTTATTTGGTGGTTGGTAGCAGCATACAAATACTAAGGACAATCATGTGGTTGTAAATAACCAATACTGTTTTTTCTTAAGCCTTACCAGTATTTTGGAAAGAGGGTACAATATACTATTCTTAATACAAGGCAATATCTTACTAGCTCTAGCTGCCGTTGCCTGGCACTGTTTGCTACTACTGTTTTCTATTTTCTATTAGACTTCCTGGATTCTTTCCAACACAGATTTACAGATCCACTTGCAGTATAAGCAGCACAAGAATTTTTAAGCCCCAAATGTATCTTTTTTTTGACAATCCGTCACTATCACTTCTGCCTGTAACATTTACACATTATCAGCAATCTCAAAGGCTCTTAAATATTTCTTTTTTTTTTTTTAATTCCATAATCTAAATTCTTTGACCCAATCAAACACTGGCCAATATTTCAGTTGATCAGGTTAAAATATTAAGTGTAATTTTACCTGCAACTGACATTTTGATGTTTTTTTTTACGAACAGGAACAGCAGTGGATACTATAAATGTCAAAAGCAAGTCTACATTGCATCTGTATTTTTGGATATTTTGAATTTTAAATAAATTATAGAAATAGCTTCTATGGAAAACTCTTTTTTCTGATTTTGCTGTTTGATGAACTTTAAATGCACAAAAAGCTTTCAAATGAGTTGCAGAATCTCAATCTATCCAGTTGGTGGCAGCAGTGAAACACGTTAGTAAAACCAGTCAGAAAACTTCTATTTATTTATAGACATTATCTTCTTACTTCAGCCACATGTAATTGATTTCTTTTGCATTAACTGCAGGGTATCATTATAAAATATTTTACTTGATGTTTAAAGTGATTTAGTCCTAGAATTAGAATGGCAATCTCTGTTAGGAAAATGTATGATTCTGTACAACAACTGTATGCTATTAAATTACCCTGATAACCGATTAACAATACCAGAAGACAACATGAGTGTTAATAATATTTATAACATATCATTACAATGTAAAAATATTAATTAATAACACCATATTTTGTACTGTGTTCCTTGACAGCTATGGTGAAGGAATGTCAGGGAGATTCTGTATTCCATAGTATTTCATTAGAGATAACATTTTAAAATGAGTAAGTAGAGCAGGTGATATGGCAGCTCCCACATGTAAATTACACTTTAACGATTTTAACCTATGGCTACTGAACCACAAGTTATTAACAGCTTTGGTAGCCACATGTTTACATTTATCATTTGAATCCACACAGTTTTATTTAATGAGAACAGTGTGTAGATTCAGCAGCAATGTGACGCATTTAGCCAATCCAATAATAACTTTATAAGGTAGCCTTACACAACTAATAAATATCAAAGAACAACTACACGGTAAATATAAACTTTCTTAAAAAGTACCTGAGGCAGGGAAGTAGGATTGATTTTTCCTACCTACCAATATTGTTTTGTTGAGGATGCCAGCACTTTCTTGTATTAAAGATAGCTCGGATGCACTGACAAAAGCAGTATTCTTTGTGCTTGTGATCCTCACAGAAACACTATTGGGAGAAAGGACTTACCCATCCTGCCTCTCTGCCCTAGGTACTTCATTTAACTGTTTTTTGTTTTTTTTTTAAACCTTATATGCACTATAGTTCTCTTTTAATGATCACATTACTTGTATGGGAACATTTATCTTTTGCATCAGTAAATATTTACAGCAGTGAAATGCATTCATATACAGTTGCTAATACCCCATTCACTTATAATGAACTGGGATAGGACACAGCTGGTGATGTTGCAGGTGTTTGGGAGATGCCCTCTGGAATTAAAGAGTACACATTGACATACTCTGGGCCATATTTCTAAACTCGCAGTATCGCTTTTTAGCGATACCACGGGTTAGTTTATTTGCGATCGCGGTCCTAAATGTACAATCGCGATCGTACATTTACGACTGAATGTTCGTTAATTAACGAACGTTCGATCGTAGAATACGGTGCGGTAGTAAACTGTAATGGTATTCTATGGGTATCGTAAATTTACGATCAGTATCGTAAATTTACGATCAGTATCAGAAAATTTACGATCGTTAAACCGATCGTTAATCTTCGATTCTGCGGCTTTATAAATATGGTCCTCTGTGTCATTAGAATGTTTGCATGGAAGCAGCCATCTACATATATTAGGAGTTGACATGCAGCTTAAATGGGAACTGTGGTCTCCAATTAAGTTTAGGCTGTGTACACATGGTTATTTAAGTCTGATTGACCACCGCAACCAAAATTTTGATTAGTCACAGCCAATAAAATGATGGAAAATGGTGACCGTACTTTTCAAACGATTTGTGCCAGAATCAGATAAAACATAGATTATACATGGTGGAAAATTCAGGCTTAAGTAAAATGCTAATGTTACCTAAACACCTAAAGGAAGCACTTTCTGTCAGAAGCTATACAGTTCTCAAAATTTTACCTTTCTTCCTTCTAGTACCTGGAGTGCACCCATTGCACTGCCCTTCTGCCTGTGCATTCCAGACCTGCTGCTGGGACAGAGGAAGTGCTATTTGATGGATTGCACGTCAAAAACTGATGGGGTGAGTACTGATGATATGCACAGAGTTATCAATCAGCAGGGGCTTTGTCTAGAACATGGGCTAAACAGACACTGGAACATTAACATTTCAATCACCATATACCATGTCAAGTTACACTTAGAGAAGTCAAATGGTATTGTCTTACATGTATGGGTTTTGTAAAATTTGGACGCTCGGTTGCGGTGAACTGTAAGACGTAGCTATTTTAGCCGTGGCTGACAATCCTTTGTCCAGGTTTACTGATCAGAAGTGCCAAGCGTTTGGTCGGGACGAAGAATCTATAGGCGTTTACCCACATTTACACTATGTTCTGACATGTCTAGACACAGAGTGTGGCATATTATCATTTTCAAAGCTTACCAATTCCACAGGAAGTGCATTTATCCGGCTCACTGCCACTGCATTGAAGACAGGTATGATGGCACTGATGACATTGTCTGTTCAATTCATATTTATCAGTGGGGCAGTTGAGAACACATTTTCCACTATCGAAAATTCTAAAATAATTGAAAAAAATAAATACAGAAAGGAACATGGTTCATTCGCCTACATTATCATAAAAAGATCTGTTTCCTAAATAAGAATGTAATTAAAAACAATGCCAATGAGCTATGGTTGTTAGAACACTCCTCACTTTGGGGGCAAATTGAATTTTGTGCTTTATCACAGGGAAAGGTGGTGTCAGCTTCATTGTATTCAACTTGAAAAAGGAACTAGAATGTTCTGAAAGCGTGCTATGATTATCTTAGTTAGCCAATAAGGGTATCACCTTTATACCACTTTTGTTATTTTTTTATTTCAAAAGGGTTACACTGTAAGTGCTTTATCACCCAGTGTGAAATTAGATTTAATGCTGAAAAAAACATTATTATTTATCCTTGTCCTTTATATACTATAAAGGGATAGCCAGGGTCTGTCATCCCATCTGTTACAGAACTCCATCTCCCAGTAGGGGGCATAGTGGGAGCTGTAGTTATGGAATAGTTAGGATCAGTATGTGTCTGATTTATAAGTAGAATCTGTGAGGGTGAAGCATCAAAGCTGAAACAGTACATTAGCCACATTCGGCTCAAATGGTCTGCATCTATTTAGAAAAATAGGCTTCTTGTTGAGGTCTAAAAGGAACTGGTGAATATCAGCAAACTTTCAATCCCCTGGAAACCCTTGTAAAATGTAAATAACAGTAAAGCGTGTTTAATGTTGTAGAAGAAAAAAGCTGTTGAATTGATTCTTTCCAACTCTTGTAAGCTACTGTTTTTTTTGTGTGGTTTCTATGCCTAGCAGACTCTTGAAGTTGTTTCTACAAAGGCAGGTTGTATACAGTATATTGACGTAGATTTGTGAAGGGGGAAAATGGTTTGTAGTTACTGTATGTTTGTTAGGCTCCACAGTGGCGGAGAGATCTGCAAGCAGCATTTCTGTGGTTATTGACTTACTTTTATCACAGCTGACTGGCACCTTTTTGTGAAGGCAAATGTGTAAATGGAAGAACAACAAGTCTCGCTCAGAGCTTGGATTTAACCACAATGACTCTGGGTAGAAACCATTTCCCGCTAACACAGACGGACATATATATTTGAGTGACTGAGAAATCATTGATGATCGTTTTACTAAACAAAAAAAAATGCTAAATTCTTCAAAATGAAAAGAACCAGATTATAAAATCTATACCCCAAATTAGGGATTTCTTTCATTAAAAGCTGTATTTCTTGTAAATTAGCCCAGAAATATTCTAGGTAAAAGCCATTCCATGTTTATTTAATAAGCAAAGCTGGTTAACAGGGTGTATTATTTATGGTGTAATTTTAAAATAAGCCGGCTCCACTATACAACTGACCGTACACACGTCTCTGTGAATGGCACTGTTCACCAACAGAAAAACTTGTTAAACATTGGGAACTAATCAGGGAGATTCAATATCCCTATTAGAAGGATAACACCCATGTTAAATTTGACATCAGGTTAACATGTGCTTTACCCTTTTTTTTTTAGATTTGCACCATTTACAAATCTATTACATTTCCCCATTAGTGTGATATGCTTGTGAAGGTTCTCATTCATCCAGGTCATGGTATATCTGTTGTATTCAATTAGATCAACTGGACTTGAAATGTAGTTCTTGAAGACGTTTCGCTAGTCATCCGACTGGCTTTCTCAATTCAGAATGGCTTGTACAAGAATCTGTGGCAATTACGTACCCTGGAAAATCCCAATTAGCATATCACAGCCAGGTGTTAAGGGTGTGATTAGATAGTGGCTAAGAGGTGTTAAAGGAACGCCCAGAGTAAGGTGTTAAAACAGCATTGTACATGGCAGACAGTTGGTGTCGAACCCCCCCACCTCTATTTAGGCTTGGTTTCTTTATTTATTTATTTTCTCAAGTCATTCTGAATTGAGAAAGCCAGTCGGATGACTAGCGAAACGTCTTCAAGAACTACATTTCAAGTCCAGTTGATCTAATTGAATACAACAGATACCCATTAGTGTGAAACTTTAAGGATAAGTACACTGTACACTGCCTCAAAAAGTAGTGTCTGTTTAGTCCTTGCGCGCGCATGTGTCGCCACATGATGTTGCAGTGCCGTGTATGTGTCTGGGGAAAGCTACCCCATTCACCAAGATCCCCCCAAAACGGCACAACCATATCACGGGTCCCCCTACGCTAGGATACATAGTTGTTTGCTTATCACAACAGTGTATCTAGCAGCAGGATTGTTTCCTTTGAGTTGTACCAGGGAACTGTGTGGCAGGATTGAAGTGGACTACTGGAGGGACGCTCAAAATCCGGAGAGACGAGAGACAACGCTGCTGGGAGCGTAGAAGTATCTGAACGCCCGGGTGAAGAGTGTGGTCCGTCCGTGAAGAGGTATCATATGAAAGTTTGACATGGCTTCTCACTTTGTCCTGATAACATACTATTTACTGTTTTTCGTGTTGCTGCTACAGAACCAGGAGACGTATCTGTGGGGGAGGCCTACCTTGTTTTTAAGTAACCGGGGACGCCCGGTATTTAGGTGTATGTCTTATATGAAGGTGTGGGCTATTTTTAGTAATTTGTGGTGTATCCAATTAAGTGTTTTTGTATTGTGACCCGTGATATGGATGTGCCGTTTTTTTGAGATCTTGGTGAATGGGGTAGCTTTCCCCAGACACGATTTTTTGTATAATTACGTATAGTTTATCCCCCTGAGCACCACTTGATTTAAGTGTTCCATAAGGGTTAAAGGAGTTGTGCAGCATTCTTTTATATATTTAGTGCCGTGTTTGTGTACAGATCGTTGTGATGACGCCACGTGCGCATGCATCCGTGCACACGCACACAGATACTGCTTTTTGAGGCTTAAGAAGAAGAAGTCCGGGAAGTCTCAGAGGGGTGGAGCTAAAGAGTCTACAATGCAGATCCAAGATGTCAGCAACTTTACATCAGGAAAGGTAGGCTCAGGATCGAGGGAACAGATTTTTAAAGCTGCTGCTTCCAATTAAACTTAACTTGCTTTTAGAGTGTACTTACCCTTTAACGTGGGGTTGTATCAGGTATTTAAAAGAGCGATAACACCAGCGCCTTACCTTACCCTAAAACCTGAGATGCAATACCGGATATAATCGTGTTTACATCCAGTATTGCATTGCAGGATTACGGACCGGTATGACACTCGTGTTACTGAGATTGAATCTTACCGAGATTGAATCTCCCTAAATGTCTTTGTTGTCTTTCTGCACCATTTTTTTAGCAAAATGTTTTAAAAATTGCAAGTATTGCAAAAAAGGCAAGTAAGAGAAGCAGAAAGATGCTGGGGGAATGAGGGCTGGTAAAGTTAAGACCCTGCGAGGTTGAGGTTTTGGGGGGAAATTGGGCAATATACAAAATGTAGTTGTGGGGATGGACATACCCTTTAAATTAAAATAATTTTTATTAGGATAGAGAAATTCAATGGTTTGGATTTTTAAATTTACACATTGACTTTTTTCTTTGAGATAACACAGCTGGCTGTATGAGAAAACAAAGAATCCTTATTTATTAGTAGGTCCATGGTATTTTATTGATTTAGGACAAGGCCCCACTGCCATGCTTTTACTGCATTTTGTACTCCATTCATGCTTTGCAATTTGCAGTTACATTTTATTTATAATGTAAATCTCAGAAAGCAGGCCCATTATACACATCTATGGAAGAGCAGGAAAAAGTGGTCACAAATCAGTAGGCCATGCAATTTTTTTTAAGGTGCATGTTTACCCATAATTACCTGAGAAACTAAAGCACAAACACATGTAAAGGCAAATACAAGCTACACATAAACGCATATACAAGTGCACAGAAATGCACAGAGCTTTTCTGTGCATTGCACTGGGTCCTCAGCCTAACACCTAGAACTACTTAACACGTTTACTTTGTCCAGATATGCTTATACCTATAAAATAAGAAAATTCTTAAATTATGTACACATACTCCCAATTGTCCTAATGTGGGTGGAATAAACCTATATTTAGGGCTTTGTCCCACTGTCCTGGGTTGGCAAGGTGAGACAGTTAGGGGTGTAAATGGAGTTTGGTGGTGCACAAACCAGGCCTACCAATGTAAGTTTGTGTGGCATTTAAGGGTCCTGATCCTGAATTTAAGCCAGAACCCCATCCCTCCCCCCATGCAGGGGCACCACAACTTACACCCCCCACCCCCTCCCCTTCCTCAGGGCCTGGACTTATAAATTGTGCACCCAGCCCTAGTGCAGTCACACACCCTGCTCCCCTGGTAGCTACACTTCTGCCTGAAAAAAGTAATGCTTTAACACAGTAACATGTCACACTATAATATCAATCATACCTAGTTCTATGCTGGCATTAAAAAGCCACACTGCAATTCCTTTCCCATATTAAATTGTATTAAATTGCTTGTGAAGATTTGCACACACATTGCCTCGTGCACAGTAATCCTTAAACCTTTGCAAATAGTTTTTATTGATGCAGAGTAAACACGAAGACAGAAGATTATCTTTGTATTTTCTGCAATTGCAAGTCCCAGTACTTTTCCCTGTGTGTTTGCTAAGGTGGTACTCCTACATCCTTATTGTTCAGCAGATCCAGACAATGCTGTAAATTCCTGGGTTGTGAATCTTAGATCTCATAATAGAGCATCTGTAAATGACCTTGGGTTTACACCTAATTTTAGTTATGCAGTAATATACTGTTGTTTACATGTGTATATGACGACATACAGTATACACAAACATAAACCGGATAAACATCATTAAATGCTTGTTTGCAGAGTTGTAAATGTGTTTTCACTTATATTATAATTGTGCGGTTTCCTGTGTTTTACTCCAATGGGATGTGTAACATTGATGAATAGCTGCACTTTGTGACTAAACAGGTGGAAGGATATACATTTATTTAATTGGTTATGACTTTCTCTAACACATTCTAGTTAGGTGTTCTTCTGTATAAGAGTTCTACACATTGGAACTCTGGTTTATCTAGTATTTTTTCACAGGCCACAAAGTGTTTACATTCCTTGCAGTATATTTTGTGTATGTATATTTGTAAATCAGAGATCGCAAACCTGCAGACTTGTCTGGGGGGACATATTGATCACATGGCTACAACTGCAATGTTTGCTCAGAAGAAACTTCAGATTTCCAAGTTAATGTTTAATTATTTCTTCAACACGGTATTGTCAGAATATACACCTGAATTGTGCTCAAAATCAGCTGTATCCCATTTTTTCCATTAGTTCAATAAGACTGAACTCCAGTCCCTTAAGTTTTACTTTTAATGGTTTAAAAATATTATATTGTATAATGACATTTGTATGGTACAAACACTAAAAAAAAAGTCCAAAGCTTTCATGTTAAACTATTAGCTTCATATATAAGTGTCCAAGCCAGAAGGAATAAAACTGATTAACACTGAAATCGTGATGGCTGGGGAATTCATTATTAACAAACATAGTATGGTACAAGCAAAAAGGCACAAGATGTGATTTGCACAAAAATTCTTTTTACTGAAAATTATACCAAAAGTACGCAGGCGTTAAAGACACGCAAAAGAAAAACAGAAATCAGAATACAATAAGGGGTGCCAATTACTGCATCGCAGGAGCTAATACAGTAATTCCTCTTATTTACATTTCCCCTATAAAAACTAAACATCATCAGAAATACTGTTTTTTTTTAAAAAGAAAAACAGAACATGGCAAATTTGAACAGCCTTGCAATATAGAAAGTAATGGACTGAAACAACCTGTGGCTGCTATACCACCCAGTGAAACATAATATTCAAGTATTTCTGTTTAAAGCACTTGTACATGTGGTATGGCCTTATCTGCATACGTGGTTAGTGTAAACAGTTGCCCAACCTTTGTCATCAATAGGATCCTAAAAGGAACAAATGTACACTGCATCTTTTCAACTAGTGCCTGCTCAGTGTCCCCGGTAGGATTTCAGTGGGATGCAATCTGCAATTTAAGCAACAAAATATCTCCAGCAGACAAAGTAGTCACAGCAGGGTATATTTTCCCACAATGATTCTTTGTCCAATTCAGCATCACAGTTATGCAAGTAATAGCCATGAAAGGGATAAAAACAACTAAAGGAATTGCTCAGATGTGAAAACATTGCCTGTCATTTGCCATTTTGTTGGCTCAGTGGAGTGTGCATTGTGTAGGTGGCAAAGTGGGGATTTTTCTTGTTTAATTGAAACTCCACTATCAATCAATCAATCTATTTCAGCAAAAATCGGCTCATATGGTAAATTAAAAAAGAAACTTAAAACAGTACAATGAGTTAGAAACAATGAAGGAGATTTACCTTTTGTGTGGATCATAAGTGAAGGGAAAGGAAGTTGTTACTATTAGACTGTGTTTCTACACATTTAAAGTTTTAAAAAAATCCCAACTGGACAGGTAAGATGTCTATTGCACTCTGGAAATAAATTTTTTTTGCCCCAACCAATCAGATCTTTTTTAACATTTGAAAGCCTACATCTGATTGGTTGGGGCAAAATTAGCACAGTTTTTAACAATAAGAATCTCCCTGTATATTTCTATTTCATACATCTCCATGTGTTTCTCTTTCTGCAACTTTCCTGAGGTACAAGGCCCATACAAACAATACCGTTGTTATGACTCACCTGCTAAGCACCCTCTTCATGGCTGAAGTCTTGGTGTTATATCATCAAATCGTCAATCCTCGAAAATGTCTCGCATCACGAGGCGTAGAGGATACGTGGCTGACGGTTACTGGTCTATTTAAACTCTCCAGCAGTTAGGATCAGTGCTGTTTCGTCAGTTCAGCTCTCCAAGTGTTTTTATTGATTCTTTGTCACCCTTTGATCTTTTCATTTCCAGTTGCCAACCTTATCTTGTTTCCTGGCTTCTGAATCTGTGCTGCCAGCCCTGACTTGTGCTTTGGATTACCATATTCGAACCTTCGCTGCCCACCCTAACCATCTGCCTGTTTTACATTCTGCATCTGTGCCGCCAGTCCTGACCTGCTTTTGTCTTCAGACTCATTTCCATGGGCTGAAAAATCTGCCCTTGTGTACCCAGCCTTAGGGTCCAACAATAATACAATATCAGAACATTCCTATATCATATGATCTGGATTGCTGCATGTATGGGCCTCTTTTAGCCTTCTATGTTTTCCTTTCTGGTTTATCTTTTCCTTGATCCCTAAACTATATTTTGAAATTTTAGTCATTATATTTTTATGCAATTTACATTTTATACAACCATAAACAATTCTTTGCCCTACTGTGCCAGTTTTTGCCTCTCTTCTGTAATGCAGTGGGCTTGAAATAATATAAGAAATCTCTCGGAAATTATTGTCATATAAATTTAGAACATTTTAGAAATGGGATTATTTTCCCAGTAGATGACAGCAAGACAGTCATGATAGTTTATATTCACAACATAGACCAGTTGTAGAGTTACTTTTAGGGCCACTATCTACTGTTAAAATAGAATTCTTAAAATTTTACATTTCCCCTTTTAAAAAGTGCAAAGTAGCACAATATAAGCCTTTTGCATTATTTCCATTGAGTCAAAGAGAAGCAGCAGTTTGTGAAGGTTAAGGTATTTTAATCAGAATGCAAACCACATCAGACATAAGAAACCTATAACTGTAGCATTTACGGCTACTTAAATAAACTTACCTTGTAGGTAAGCAGCCTATACAGTTACTTTTGCCGGGACCAGTACACTTGGAGCAAGAGACATCACAGAATTGGCATTTTCCAGATTCATGGATATATTCTCCTAAAAGACAATTTAGAAGAAAACAATGCTCAGGAACATATCATGAAACCTGATTCAATTATTAAGGACATGGGATCAAACTTGCCAATAACAGTATATCAACAAGATAAGAAATAATCACTCGAGACACTGTCCCAAGCTCACCACATGTATAAAAAAATCTTTTATGATTTTAACATTGTATTTTTAGCCTTTTCTTGAAATTAATATCTGATCATGCATCGGCTCAATATCTTCTCTTATTCCCATCAAACCGATCTGGAGCTTTAAACGAAGAATGAAATAATGATGTCAAATAAAATATAGTATACCGCCTGTGAAATAAGAATCATCAAAAGTTTGGACGGAGAACTGCAAACAAGGATTGAAATTTTCTACTGACGAGTGAAACATATTCCTAAGGGTGAGATTTGACAGGCTGAAGAGCAGCAAGGCCAGGCTAGCGAACAGTGATGGATGATTAATGTAATAAAATTGACTGATGGATTCCTTATTATAAGAACAAATGATGGCTGCAAAGACCAAATAAGCTATAGTAACTTTGTTCCCATTGCGGGCCTTATGATCTTCATGAAATAAAAGCACATTTCAGACAGAAATAGAATTTCTTTTTTTTTATCCTTCCTTCCTGGTTTTTCCACTGTATAGGTCATTACTGATAGTTCTTGTATGGCAAAGAGATTGACACATGGTCATCACATATTGAAATATAGTATGTAAACAAGACCACACCCACATTTGTACACAAACAAACCTTTGTTGTTTTAATTGGCTTGACACATGTTGCAATGGTTTTAACTGCAGACTTACACAATAAATCAATAGCGGCAGCTTTTAAAACTAATCAACTATGAAGCCCTTTACATGGAATGTTTTATTATTGAAATCAATATCAGTTTTGCTGATACTAGGATTACACAGACCATAGGGCTAGCAGATATTTTCGGCCGGCCAGCACTTTCGATCAGTCACCCAAAAATATCTGCTGGTGTGGGGTGGCCGGTCGTGACCGACCTGGATCCGATCTGGATGATCAGACATGGCGGTAAATCTCGATCGGGGCACTCGCTTGGGACAAATAGTCCCTCCGTGTGTACCCAGCCGAAAAGAATTTTCAAGATTTTCTCAGTTATTTGTACTACAGGGAGTAAAAGCGAGAAGGAGAGACAATCATCTACCTCCTAATAAAAATATTCAGAGAAACAGCAACATAATGATTAGATCGTTGTTTTGCTGTTATTATTGAAAACATTATTTGGATTTCTGATCTATGTCTTAGGGTATTAACATCTGCGTCACACAACTTTACTGCTTGGTTACACTGCAATGGGGCCAGACCCAGCATATTGATGGAGACAGCACTGTGTATATTACAATCTCCTTGGTATTTTCCATCCAAAATTTTACTTTTTACTTTAAAAGTGGAAATTTAATGAGGTTTATCTGATGTTGCACTGAAGGGCCTTTCACAACGTAGAGTAGTTTTAATGGACAACATTAAGTGGTACAATAATATTAATCCCTGGATCAATGAATAACTTATCAGTGGTGGTCAAAAAGTTATTCCAAATGATTATGTATAAATAATTCAAAAAATAATAAAAAAAAAAAACCCACCTACACTTAAACATTAAATATTTTACTGAAGTGATAAAATACAAACTACTTTGAGCTAAGAATTAAAAGCAGAAAATCATTATTTCATTCCCAATACTGACTTTTGATTCAATGTTAATTGGATAGTAACATATTTTTCATTATTTCAATTGAATTTCAAAAGCTTTAAGAAAAAAAACACCTGTATGCATCTCAGGAATATAGAAAATGCATTTTATTAATATGTGCAAGAGGGGTTGAATGCCAGAGGCTTTGTTTGGTCAGTCTTTGCTAGCAAGAAGCCATTATATCAGCAAAGATCAAATGTGTATATTACATTCCGAAGTCAGGTAGACTATACTATACATTAACACTATAGTATGATTTCACAATTCATATGAGGCAAAAAAGAGGAAAATACAAATCCTTTAAACAAGTTATTTCCCCCCTAAATTTTTAACAAAGAAAACAAGAAGCACATGTCTTTATTAGGTCTTTCATTTGCTACAAGACTTTCAGATGAATTGCAACCAGAGTGGTGGTACATTTTTAAATAATTTAGATTTTAATATTTTTAAACAAAACTACAAAAAAGTAAAATATTACATATGTTGTTTTATATGCAAATGCCAGATCCATTTATTTTCTTCCTATTATTAAATCCAAACTGCTGAGGAACAACAGATATTAAATCCAAACAAACAGAATGTTGTCTGTGGTAAATAAAAACACTGATTCTTTTTTTATTCCACCAGTTTTCTTTGTTTATTGTTTAAGTATTGGCTTGAAGGCAGGTGTACAGTCTGCATTGAGATGAACAACTATTCTCCTATCTTCAGGGATCACATGGATTTACTGTAAGTGCGGGAAGTTGGACATGCATTTTGTACTTCTGTTTTCTAGTTGCGAGATACCTTATAGGATATTTTGGCGACATGTTTTACAAAGACCACAACCAGTTTTAATGGCCACATACATGCTCAGAGGAGGCAGCTAGGAAAACAACATTCAGTCTAAGGCTGTGATGTCAACTGTCACAAATATTACAGATAGCTGCTAACCAGGAGAACCCGGAAGCAGAAAAAGGGATAACAACATTGTTCAGCATTTCAGGTTAGTTTCACAGCAGCAGTTTTAGATTTAAGAACAAACATAGTGTAGGCCTGGATTACCTACACATTTCAGCCCAACACTTCTGGGCCGTCATCAGGGCACCCCAATAAATAGGTATAAATCTTATCTCATATCCTACCTCTCAAAGCACAGCACAGGATTGTTAAATTCACGCTGCACCAGTTCTTACTATGGCACTTCTATTCTTCACTATGTAAATCTAGGTTACCCACCTTTTTAGATTGTAAGCTCTACGGAGCAGGGACCTCTTTCCTCATGTCCCTTGATTCAAGCATTGTATACTTTTTGATGCTCATACTTTATATATTTATATTTTCTGTCCACCTTGTACAACTTTTTGTATTATAATATTTTACAGAGCTGTGTCACCAAGTGGCACTATATATAGACATATACATAATAAATTGTATATACAAATATGTATCTATAAACAGTTTTATTTAAAGGGGAACTAAACCTACATTTTGATGCTATGAAAATACCACTCCAGTAAAAGGAAGTAAAGTCATTCTGACCCCACAAAGAGCTGGATAAGGTAACTGTGTGTGTGTGTGTACTTTGTGGCCACACCTCCTTACTAAAGTCAAGACTGTAACAGGATTTGATAAAGACTACTAGTGGGTGTGACCTGCTATAACAGCTCCTTGCAGTAGCTTAGGACTGGGCATGCGTGAAGAACATAACAGTCATTGATCAAATGGTGTGATACTAGAATGTTGTACAAACTCCAGTACAAAGTACAAACTCCATTATATTAAGAATGAGATACAGAAAATGGCCTTTGTATCTAGGAGATCTACCTTCAGATGTGTCTCAGTGTTATTCTGAGGCTTTAGTTGTCCTTTAAGGACTGCAGTGTAACTAAGATTTAGCACATATAGTCTGAAAGTTTCCACACAACTTCATCTAGCTGATAACTTCACTTGTGTTGCCTAAGGTGACCCCTTCTTTCCTCTCAGAGGTGACCTTTTCTTAACTATATATTGATGTGATTCAAAATGATCTTCAAAGATTTTTAAGCGTTTCTTTTCCCTCTTTGACAAATAGTGCTTGGCAGCTATGTGCTTTGACTTTATTAACAAGCTGCAAACATGCAGGGAAAAACCTGGTAAGTGGATATTGCAGGCTACAAAGCTGATTTATGTACAGAACCAACTGTTAACAAATATGTCCCAAAGCTTTCAATTATACTTTTGCACAAACTCCATCAACTTATTTTCTTTACATATAGGAAACACTAAAACATTCTACCATTTATAATATTGATGTGCACATTTTTGTTTTAAAATGCACATTTACTGGAAATTAATTTTATTTTATATGTTATTATTCTAACCCACGCTATATTGTGGTTAAGAATTACAGCATCCTGTCCAGGATTGCAACACAGCTAAAAAAAAATTAAAATTACCATCTGATGTTTTGTTTTTTAAAGTATTATCGGGCCAATGCTATATTTGTGCTTGGCTGCACCATTTCCAAAAGTTTTTGGAAATAGCATGGTGTAGCCTAAGTAGGAAAGGCTTTGTTAAGATTAGTGCAACAATTTTGTGCTAATCTTAATGCCTTTACTAAGTCTGATCAGGATCCCGCAATGCAGTAATTCTCAAGAAAGAGTTTAAAGCATTGTGGGAACGCAGTCATGGAAGATGTAACTTTTTTGTTTCTACATCCACCCGTTTGTATGTAAACATTTGGATTTATATATGGAGCGGGAAACCATTAGCTTGATTTCTCCTGTGTAATATGTGTTTAATAACAGTAATTGAGATTGAATAAAGACATACGTCCATCAAGCCCAACCGTTACACCCTCCTTTTTAACCCTACCTAGCGGTTGATCCAGAGGAATGAAAAACCCCCAGCTAAAAACAAAAAAATAAATAAAGGGACACTATAGTGAAAAATGACTTCACCTCATTTTATACGTATAAATGAATACGTGCAAGTAGCACTTACTCTGAGGCACGGGTGTTGCTGCATGCCTTCAATTCGGCACGTATTACTCAGAGGCAGTATCTCTGCTCCTTGAGACAGTAAAATGTAAGATGTTTTAGATTGGATATCTAATGAAATAGGACACAGATCAACAAAAAAATGGAACAGTGGTGGTTGTGAAGAATTATAGTTTCCAGTAATGGGCAATTAAAAATAGCTTTTTTCAGTATAGATGCCCATTAATTTCATCTTTAATTCTATGTTTCCAAGGCAGTTTTTTTAAAGGTAACTGTGGCTGTGTCTTACCTTTTCATCGATCCATTATGACTGCAATCTGTACATATAAAAGCCCTATGTTTTTAGCCACAGTTCCCCATTAATAAAAGTTGGGCCATTTGTTAGAACCTAATCAGAATTCATGCCACAACTGCTCTATTAAAATTAGGGGACCCAAACAATTAATCCTTTTTGGAAAGTTTAAGGCAGCAATCCATAATGCTTGATTTCTACCCAATCTTATCCAAAATGCTTGTGAAGGTTCTCATTCATCTAGGTTATGGTATATCTGTTGTATTCAGTTAGATCAACTGAACTAAAAGTTTAGTTCTTAAAGATATTTCACTAGTCATCCGACTGTCTTTTTCAATTCAGAATGACTTGTGGAAGAATCTGCTCACAATTAAGTACTCTGGAAAGTCCCAATTAGTATATCACAGCCAGGTGTTAGGGACCTTCTGAATGCAAGGTGTGGATGCTTTGTGGCTAAGAAGTGTTATCAAAACTGCCCAGGATAAGTTGTCAAACAGCATTGTACATGGAGTTGGTGTCGACCCCCCCCCCTCCTCGATTCAGGCTTGGTTTCTGCATTTTCACATAAATGGCCTCCTTGACACCCCTCTTGAACCAGTCATGTTCCTTTGCCAAGATGTTGACATTACAGTCTTCAAAAGGTATGTCCTTTTTCCTTAAGATGCAGGTGCACGGCTGAGTCCTGACCCAAAGAATTGGCTGTTCTTTGCTGGGCCAAATTTTGGCGCAGTTGCTGTTAGGTCTCCCCCACTTACAAATCAGAGCACTGTTCACTGCACTTCACCACATATATGATGTTGGTTTTCTTGTGTTTCGGTACTGGGTCTTTCGGATTTACCAATTGCTGCCTCAGTGTGTTGTTTGGTTTAAGGCAGACAGGGATACAGTGTTTTTTAAAAATTCTTCTTAATTTCTCGGGAACCCCTGATACATATGGGATAACCATGTTCTTTCTCCTGTCTTGCTTTCCCCCTTCAATGTTGGTATTCGTGTTTTTTTATTTCCTTCTACTTCTTTTGACAAGGGCCCATTCCGGATATCCACAAGTTTTAAAGGCTCCTCTGAGATGTTTCATTTCTTTAGCCTTCGCCTTTGTGCTAGTGGGGATGTTCTCTGCTCTGTGTTGCAGGGTTCTGAGGACACCCAGCTTGTGTTCGAAAGGGTGGTGGGAGTCGAACATCAAATTCTGGTCTGTATGGGTTTGTTTTCTGTAAACCTCTACTTCCAGTTTACTATTATTATTATTATTGATTTATATACTATTCTCCTTGACTTCTAACAAGCAGTCCAAGAAGGCCAGTGTGTTGTTTTGTCCCTGTTCCCTTGTAAATTTGATGTTCTGGTCAATGGCATTGATGTGTTAAGCCAACATCTAAGGGCCATTGGCTGGAAGTTCTAAGCATCACATCCAGATCTCCCAGGATTTCACTAACAAGAGTAAAGATGTAGTACTTGGCGCAGAAGAAACTACGACTAGACCAAGACAGCACCCTTACCAGCATAATGGATCTTAACCCAGAACAGTTCTCTACTGGACTAATATAGTGGTTTATCTTCCAGCGCCAGACAGGGCATTCAGTCCTTCCTGGACTTATGCCTGAATACCACCTATTGCAAATACAGAGATACGTTCTATAAGAAAAAGCATGGATGTGCTATGGGATCTCCAGTTTCACCCATTGTGGAAAACCTTTACATGGAGGAAGTGGAAACCCAGGTGCTTAATACCTGGGTTAAGTGCATAGCACCCAGCCACTGGTTCAGATACATGGATAACACCTGGGTTAAAATCCACCAGAAGGAAGTACAAGCCTTCACAGAACAAATCAATGCTGAAGACCAGAACATCAAATTTACAAGGGAAGAGGTACAAAAAAAAAACAACAAAAAAAAACCCACTGGCTTTCTTGGTAGAAGTCAGGGAGAATGGTAAACTGGAAATAGAGGTTTACAGAAAAATAACCCATACAGACCAGTATTTCCAGTATTAGATATTTGACTCCCACCACCTTTTAGATCACAAGCTGGGTGTCATCAGAACCCTGCAACACAGAGCAGAGAACATTCCCACTAGCACTAAAACTTGTAGATATCTGGACTGGGCCTTCAAAAGAAGTAGAAGGAAAGAAAAGAACACAAATACCAATATTGAAAGGGGAAGCAAGACAGGAGAAATCCTGGTCATCCCATTTGTAGCAGGGGTCTCTAAGAAATTAAGAATAATTTATAAAAAGCACCGTATCAGTCTGCTTTAAACCAAACAACACACCGAGGCAGCAATTGGTACATCCAAAAGACCCAGTACCGACACACAAGAAAAGCAACATCATATACACAGTGCAGTGAAAAGTGCTCTGATTTGTATGTATGGGGGAGACAAAGAGCAACTGCACCTGGCCTGGCCTAGCACAGGACTCAGCTGTGCACCTGCATCTTAAAAGGCATCTATTGTGAAAAAAACATATTGGTCCATTGCAAAGTTAAATTCATGTACTCTGTGCTGCCTTAATCCTATCTCTGTAAATGACTGTATAACCATGGTGTCAGATCTGTGTGCAGCACTCCCCCCTTCCCCCTCCCCTCTGTTACCTCCTCCATGTCTCAACTCCGACTAACCGACAAGCTTATCATGTGCAGTAGTTAAAAGTTCAACATCCTGAAAAACACACCCACGCAGAGTGGCCAATAGAAAGCAAGCTGTCCTGGAGACACTGATCTCTCTCTTTGTGACCCATCATCAAACAGTGAAGGGGGGTCAAGTGCAGCCTTAACTCTACCATCAAAGCTACCTCTCTCCCCCTGCTAATGCTATTATCTCTGTTTATTACAGAGCATGGAGGATGGAGGGACTTGGGCAGGGAAGAGGATCACGTCACAGGGATTTGATTGACAGTACTAGTAGGAGTACAGGAATGCAATCATGTATTCTTCTAACTTGTGTATCTCAGGACAGAGAAGGAATCTGAACAAAGTGATGACACTCTGGGGTTGGGGGAATTATAAAACTCATGGAAAGAAAGAAAAAAAAGTTCATTTTCTCACTATAGATGCCCTTTAAGAAAGAAGGCCATAACTTTTGTAATGTCAACATCTTGGTGAAGGAACATGACTGGTTCAAGAGGTGTCAAGGAGGCCATTTATGTAAAATTAAAGAATCCAAGCCTGAATACAGGTGGGGGGGGGGGGGGGTCGACACAAACTGTATGCCATGTACAAAGCTGTTTTGTCACCTTACCCTGGGCAATTTTGATAACACCACTTAGCCTCAATGCATCCACACCTTGCATTCAGAAGGTCCCCAACACCTGGCTGCCACGCTAATTGTGAGGGGTGTCAAGGAGGCCATTTATGTGAAAATGCAGAAACCGAGGAGGGGGGGGAGGTCGACACCAACTCCATGTACAATGCTGTTTGACAACTTATCCTGGGCAGTTTTGATAACACTTCTTAGCCACAAAGCATCCACACCTTGCATTCAGAAGGACCCTAACACCTGGCTGTGATATATTAATTGGGACTTTCTAGAATATTTAATTGCAAACAGATTCTTTTACAAGTCATTCTGAATTGAGAAAGCCAGTCGGATGACTAGCAAAACATCTTTATGGACTAAACTTGAAGTCCAGTTGATCTAATTGAATACAACAGATATACTTATCCAAAATGTTTAGAAACCGAGTTTAAGTGCAAAAGGAACTTTTGGGTCTCAGATTTTCAAAAATGATCAAAAATACAGTTATTTTCGAGGGTTCCTGAGGCTACTTTCGAGGATTACCAAACATATGAGAATTACTTTTGAAGGTTATCCAGAAAATGCAAAAGAGGAGCACACTGCTTCTTGGTGAACTTTTTATTTAGTGTAAAAACATCATCAACATTTCGGGGTGCTTGATATACCTGAGAAGGGGGCAGTAAGCACCCCAAAACATTGTTGATGTTTTGCACTAAATAAATTGTTAAGTTCACCAAGAAGTAGTGTGCTCCAATGCGTTTTCTGGATTGCCTTAAACCCTCTGGGTAGGGGGTGTGGAGGATTGCACCTACAAACTACTAGGCCAAAGCCACTTGAGGGTTACCAAAAGTAGTCCTGTCTATATGCAGAAACTTGAAAATAGCTTGTGTGTAAAGGAATTTTGTTTTTAATAATGTTTTGGTGATTTGTACGCGTCTCCCTGTCCATTTTTCACAGGTGCCTAAGCCATCTACCTTGCTTTTTCTACCTTTTTTTCACCGAAAATTCGAAAATGTAACACAACTCACTGTTTTTGAACATCTCTAGTTATAAACAACAACAAATAATCCTACACTAGTTGGCTTCTTTATGTGAGATTGTATTAGGTATATCATTTCATATTTATACTTATATAAGTTGTAATACTTCTTGTGAAAAAACATGTAAAAACTTCAGATCATACATAATTTAAATGCAAAAAGCAAAATACAATTATAACAGCACACAGAGCAAAATAGAATAAAAATAACTTGGGCACTAACAGATATGCTGGGAAAAAAATTCAGATGGGAATTAGAAGAATGTAAATGTGTTCCTAAACCCCAGGCAATTCCAATAAACAAAAACCCAAATTGTCCTATTTTAAAAACATTAGATTTTTTTTTTATTTAACATACTTTTACACAACGAAACTTGGTTTCAAAGAAAATAATGAAATAATAATGACAATCATTTTGGCCAATACCAATTACAATACTACATTTAAAACAACAAATAAAACCAAAAAAAAAAAGTTCAATTCCACATTATTAATACATTTAATACTTTTTAAAAAGTTGATTCTTAATGTAACAATGGCACAATATGTATGAACGCTTAACAGGTTTAATTTTTGAAGTGAAAAAATATCTTTACAATCCATTATATCATTTTACAATTATATATTTTCAAATAGCAATACTTGTTTGAATATCTATTTATAAATATTTATATATAAACACGCATATATAACTGTGCGGAAAAGCTAATTACATATGCATTTTTTGTTATTAAATTAAAATTTAACACATTCTAATTTAAATTATAGAAAAAGAATAGTTTAAATGGATCATTTTTGGTAGCTAGGCGATGGATGTCCAAATATACAAACAGATAAGAAAAAGACCAAATTGTTTCAGCAGAAAAGATTAGTTAGTGTAGTGATGTCATTATTAACAAAGTTCCACCTAAGGACAGACATTTTGTCATAACCAGAAAAAAAAAAAAAAAGAAAGAAAGAAAGGCATTATAACATTATATCCTTAAGGAACCTTGTAACTAATTTTTACTATGCCACTATATGAAGCACTGTTATATAACATTTGTAAAGGCAGATTTTAACAACTGCTGTATTTATAAACAATTACAGATCAGTATTTTCTTTTTTTTTTTTTTAAGAGGTTTTGATCAGAGAGCAGAGAAGGTCTGGGTGTTTTATACAGAAAGAGTCCATATTTTAGCAATAGTTTTAATTTTAATAGCTCAAAGTGAGTGCTTACAAAAAACAGACTAGCAACTTGCATACAGTAATCTATTTTGCATTTATTTAGGGGTAATTATATAATAAAATACAAAACTGTGAAAGAAATGGGAAAACATAGAACTAAAGCCTATCCTTCACCTTCTTTCAAAACACAAACCTAATACCACATGTCTACTGGAAATTACTGGTATAACTGTAGAAGAACAAACACTCTTTTCCCATCTTCCTTTTTTCTACAGTATTAGATACTGTAAATACTAAAATGAACAAAAATGATGCATCTGTTGATTTAAAGTTCAATATAACCTCTAGTCGATCCATGTTACATTGATTTCAAGGTCAATACAACAACTAGTAGATCCATGTGGCAGATTGTGATGTTAATCTTCAGAGCTGAACATTTAATTGTGACTACAAATGAGTAACTCTAGGTTGACAAGAAAGTAGCAAAATGAAAGGGGGACCCTGCCCCAGTGAGCGAACGTTTAACAAAAATGTCTACTTGCCTTGGATTCTGTAACATGTAACATTTAAACATGCATTTTCTGTTAGGTTATGTATCTTGATTACATTTAATTGTTAGGGCGAACCATCCTGAATTTAATAGAGGGGTTCAGCTGAAATGGGATGTGGGAAAAATGTAATATAACGGTTTGTTACCAAAAGGGGCAAATTACATAATGGCATGCAAGACTTTAATTCAGAGATACTCACTTAGCCTGGCCTTATTCTTGGATAGGGAAGTTTAAAAATGCAAAAATTCAAAAATGTGGTGCCCATTTTCTCCTATAAGTTTATATACATTTTAAAGGTAACTTTAGGGTTTTTAAATCCATGACTATGCCAAAGAAATATGCATGGTCAGAAAGTTTTCATCTCATAAATTAAAAGATATATAGATTGCCAAGTGGTTCTGACTAAATCAACCATATGAAAAACTTTCTACTTTCTGTTAATAAACCTATTTAACTAAAAAATAATGAATATTTTAACATACTTTTTACAGTCAATTAAACAAAAAACAGTGCTCTATTTGCGGACTTTATAGCGCGACTTTAAGACACCAGCACAGATGACAGAACCTATTTAATATGGTGATTGCGGCTATTTTTACTGCAACTTCTAATGCCAGCTAATAGCTGGTGTTAAAGTAGCATTGGGCTGAACTTGATTGGGAGCCAAACCACCATATTGAAGGGCATGTCCACCCCCCAAACTAAATTTTGATATGTTGCAGGGAATTGCTATAAACCTTGCAATGCCTCAGCCAATCACAGGAGCGGATGGCAGTCGAGCCCCTCCTGCTTAACTTTCGTGCACGGAAAGAAAAGGAAGTTAAGCAGAAGTCAGCGGGGGAACAAAGGCTGGTGAGTACATTTGGGGACAGCTGTGAGTGCCTGCAACATATCGAAATTTAGCTTGGGGGGTGGTCATACCATTTAATTTACTGGGAGCCACGTGATTGCAGCTCTCGGTATATTACCCTAAAGGTCCGTAAAGACAAAGCTTTAGAAGAATTTCTACCCTGACCCTACATCACTGATTGGTAAAGGTACTACTAAAGGGTAAGTACACTGTAAAAGCAAGTTAAGTTAATTTGGAAGAAGCAGCTTTAATACATTTTTTTTCAAGATCCCTCCTGAGCCTACCATTTGCTGCTGTAAAGTTGCTGACATCTTGGATGTGCAGTGTAGTCTGTTTAGCGCTTTCCCTCTGAGACTTGCTGCATCTCCTTGTTGTACAGAAGGCGCAGCTCAATGATGTCACACGTGCCCAAGATCCAGCAAGTGTCAGAGGGAAGGAGCTAAACAGACTACACTGCACATCCAAGATGTCAGCAACTTGTACAGCAGCAAAAAGTTTAGGAGGGACCAAGAAAAAAAAAAAAAGGGGGGGAAAGATTTTTTAAAGCTGCTTTTTCCAGTTTAACTTTTACAGTGTACTTTAGCTTTAATATTCCACCTATTAATTAAGAGGGAAATATTTTTTAAAATTGATTCTAAGAATAAACTTAGTGATAGAACAAGGACTATTTAGGAAGAAAAGTCATGCAACTTTACACCATGTAAATGATGAAAACACAGCTTTTGCCAGTTAACAGGTACACTATGTAGCTATATAGAGGGATATTTTTCCATATAATTTGTGTTTCTCACATTTAAAGGTGTCAATGCATAGCAAGATAGTTGGATTCAATCATTTTCAGCCCAACTGCACACCAGCGCTCACAGTCGAGTCCAGAATATGGTAAGGTTAAAGAACAAAATACAAATGCTGCCTTGTTTTCTGTTCAGTTCTTATACTGAATATTACATTCTCCAGTCCAGTAAAATTTAAGCCACAAACTGGGATATTACGTTGGTAAAATCAAAAATAAGCTTGAACCTGCTTAAGCAATAAGAGTTTAAGCAGATTCTCTTAATAAATCACGACAAAGATATACTGTATGTTACTATCTCTACCCACACACACACACACACACACACACACACACACACACACACACACACACTGTAATCTCAATTCTCAAGAATAGACATGGACCGTTAACACACAATATCATAATATGACCAATCACACTCACAGAAATAACCAAGTATGCCCCAACACCACATATTCACAAACATGCATATGTAAGAATACACACGCAGGTGTATGAATAGGAATTCAATTCACTAAAGATAGTATGAGCACATATGCTTTTTGTATAAGTTATGTTGTTAGCTAAAGGGAATTTCCAATGTATTTATGCAAACCTCTCGAATAGCATCTGCATGATATTAGCAGAGAAAGGAGCATTTTTCATTTTTTTCTACTGTCTTTTGAAGTGACAGACATTTAGCATATGCAAAACAGAAGTGCTGCAGGCAGAATCCGTTCATGCAGTTTGCTTCTTTTTTGAATAAATTACAATAAGTTTTATGTAAGCATTATTCTGAACAATCCAAGTTTAAAGCATATATAAACACACACAACACACACCTTAGAACTGTACGGGTTCATTCTATATATTCATACATTCCACAGGAAAAAAAATCCATATTTGTTGGGAACTACTCTTTTAAAAAAATTACTTTTTGTCATAGTTGTGAAAATCTATGTTCATTATAAAAACATTTTCCCATTTTGTCAATAGTCGAACTCTTATGGTAAAATAGTCTATTCTTTAAAACCTGCAGAAAGTAGCAACAGGAACACTTACATGCAGTCTATACCTGTCACTTAGGTGCTTTCAGATGGACAGGAGAAGCACATTAGCAGCAGACAAGTAGCCTGCAGGATTTAAACTAAAACAAAAACAAAATTACAGTAAAATTAAATCAGTTTGAAAACATAAAATGTCTTGCTCTATCCTAGTAGGAAAAACATTAATTGTCCTTACACTAATGCTGGCCATACACCAAACCAATCTGACATAAACATCAAATCCTCAAAACTTCGGTGCAGGGTGTTTCTTACCTTCAGATGTTCTAGTGATGTTTCCCAACCGGATCACGGTACACAATGAACACTGTGCCCCAATTATCGAAAAGTGATTGGGCCAGGTGATTTTCTAAACATTGCGGGAACGTTGTATGGTTAGTTTCAAGTGTAGCCTTTTGGGAAGTTTTCTTAACATACGTTTTTAGCATAATATTTGGCCATTCGAATGTCACCAACCCTTATTCTACTTTTACTGTCACAGATCACTAACATACCAAGATGTAAATGGGAATCAAATTAACCAATTGTGTGCTAATTATGAGACTATGCCCAAAATGATGTCGCACTATAAACAGAAATTTAATTTGTAAGCGTGCTTACCATTTTATTAAAAGTTGCAGTTCTAATTATGACTCTATAGTCTTTTCCATAGTGTAATGGAGGCATATTAAAGCCCCTTGTATGTTATCCCAGGGCATTTTCCATATATTTTTATTGAAATTGTTATGTACGTTTGCACCACTTTTACAATATTCTAATGCTTTCATTATATGTGTTATTATTTCAGACTCATACATAAAGGGAAATGTGGTTTACAAGTTGATTTAAAAAAAAACAAAATTATAAATAAAATAATGCTATAAATCAGACATGCTGAATACGTCAGACATATAGTAACATTTAAATACTGGCACTGACATCATAGTAACAGATTTAGCATAAATTAATTTCTAGCACTCTTCTCTTAGTAGATCACAAACATTGACAAAGCAAATCTGCCGGTAGACAAATATTATTCCTAAACATGATATTAATAACATTACTATTAAAAAAAATAATCTTCATCAATTTTACTGGACATGTAAATGGCATAACCTGATTGAATCACTGTCCACAAAACACAGTGCTGCATTAAACAGAAGAAGACTGCCTATGTTTTCAGTTTAAATTTTTAAATTAAATACTCCCTGAATACAACAGTTAAATATGAAGTTTGTTTCCAGCATCCTCAGCCTGCCTAGGCTAAATGCACTAAGATATAGCAGGCTAAACTTTTGTCAAAATGGGTGTTTGAACAGATATCTTATCCAACTCATATAAAGTAAATCTAATAACAGCTAATACAGAACAGTGCAAGGCCCCACAGTTTATTGGCTAAAAAATATTTAAACATAGGAAAAAATTGTCTAGTTATTTCCAAATATAATCAGTCAATATTTGTCGGGTATGGAAGCTTCTTGTAACAATCCTACCTTCCATCAAAATGAAAAGGACCTTGGATGCAATTCTTTCCTGACTGGAAACTATTCAGTCTAAGTAATTATCACTCAGGTCTCTTGATGACAGATTAGCCACTTTTCTGTCATAGTTCTCAACAAAGTGCAGCCCTGCACCACTAGGGTGAAAAATCAAACAATATTAAACACTAAACAACTGGTTATGGTGTTTAATATGAAGGTAAGAAAGAAAAAGAAACTTAGTCACATGGAAGAAATTCAGTGAGCTAATTCTTTTTTAAATGCACATTAATCTAATAAAACATGCCTTGCCAGCTATAATAGAACATTATAATATACGAAATGAGGAAGCATCAGACTTCCTGTATTAAACATCATAACACATTTCTTAACTCATAGAACTCATCTAGTCAAAAAGGGCTACTGAGAACGTCCATGCCCTTTTCAAATCCAGGCTACTAAGGTCAATTATGGCCTTTACATTTCCAGAAATTAATGGACCAAGGCTAAACAAAATATACTCAAATTGAATCAATGTGGCTTTTCACAGCTTCAGAATAACATGGCTGGTTATGTGCTTTATGACATGTGCTACTCTCTCTAAATTAATTAATTCTCAATTTGTGTGCAAATTTCACAGAAAAGGATCACTTACTCCCATTTACATAGCCAAAGTCCAAAGTTCTAACTGTACGGGTTACCCACCTTGTTATAGTGAAGGTTATTTTTAAGTTCTTATATTTAAAGTTCTAACTGTGTAAAATAAGCAAAATGTTACACTTCTGCAAACCCTGTAGCTACATTAATTACCATTCACCTCCCCTAATACAGGGAGATACTGAGATAGTAGCTGCCTTCCCTCTATCTGACTAAAGAACACTGAGCATGTTTCTGAATATATCTTGGACCTCTCTTCTGAGGTGTCAATTGCTTGTTTTGCCAACCTAGCTGTGCTATTACTACAATAACATAGTGAGGGGCATGTCCACTCTAAAAAAATAACACAACACCTGCCCCCCCCCCCAAAAAAAAAACCCAAACAAACTGGTGACTTGTCAGTTATCTTTCCTCAATCCCAACTGCTATTTTTAACAAGCATTTGTACCCAGATATTTCATTCTGGAAAAGGTATCTGCCTTCTCCCTCTGCTCACTGAGCTTGTTAGAAGCAGAAGAGACAACTGGGGGCAGTCAATCATTGGTTGGGATGTCAGCAATCACAGCCTTAGTTGACTGCATGGAGTGAGGAGACCGCATATTCTGCCAGAATGGAGGCAATAATTATCCTTAAATATCTGGTTAGTAATACATCTAGTGCTGAATATATGAGTTGGGTCTGGGGACAGGTAATGGATAATTGACCAGTTTTTTAAATGTAGGAGATGGCCTTTAAATGTGCAAGTATGGTGATTTATTTTTGACTGTTAAACCTATAAAGTATCTGGTTAACTGACCTCTTGGGTGGCTGTAACAAGAGTAAGTATTTAAATGTATCATAAACAGTCCATATGCACACTAGTCCCCAGGTGGGTGCAGAGAGTCCAATTCCCCTACTTGAAAGGGAACAAGGCAATCAAAAAGATACAAGGTGGACTGCACTCCAAAACAGAACGTTTATTATAAGCCAAACATCAAACAGCAAATACGACGTTTTTATGTATACCCTCGAAACGTCGGTATATCGAGGAGGTGTTACCCTCGAAACGTCGTATTTGCTGTTTGGCTTATAATAAACGTTCTGTTTTGGAGTGCAGTCCACCTTGTATCTATTTAAGAGTAAGTATTTGCATTAAATTAACCCTGTATCTAACTATATATTTTTTGTAGTATAGCTACTGATAGATGCCACAAGGAAACTTCATTTGTAAAAATCATGCCATAATAAAAATCAGTTGGTTTGACTATATTGCGGTTTTACTAAAAGTATGCAATATGAAAACAATGAACACACCAATACAGAACTGAAGTGTGGGTTTGTAGATTATTTTTAATTGCCTTATTGATAGTCCATATCCACTATATATCTATGCATTACAATGCCCCACCTAAATTAGCACATAAATATGTTGTGTACCCATTCTGTATATATATATATATGTGTGTGTGTATGTATATATATATATATATATACACACACACACTCTCTCACATATACACATATCTGTTGCTTCTTGATGAAATAAAAATTTGGTTTTATTGCTGAACATCTAAGTTACTGGGATCTCAATATACCTTCTACTAACTATTTAGATACTGACATTGTTAGAATTTTAAGTCATTCTACACTGAATTCCCTGAAAATCTATTCTTTTTAGAACCTTGGTGGAAGGTCACCACAGTTCATTTAGTGATACCACTGGATTACAGTCAGTCTGTTCTAAAGGTGAGCATATATTGCTAAGTCACCAGGTAAGTTGTCTGAATGGGATTTCCCAATCAACATTATGAATTACTTTACAGCTGTAGCATTGATCATAAAGTGTATTCCAGTCTGGCAACATCACAAGAACTTCACAGGTAAGAACTGCTGGGCAGTTAGATAATAAAACCTATTAGACATTCATCAGATTGAACATCTTATCAGCATTAACACCTAATGGTGTATAGCCAGCATAGTCTACAATAGCTATTCAACAGAATATACAGAGGGCACTGGCAAGCCTGTAAAGGTGACCATACATTAGGCCGATTTTATGTACAATTCGACATACAATCCGACATTTTCATCTATTGGCCGAAAAATTTTACATTTTCCCGTTCTTAACATGCAACATTAGATCATAAAATCGATCGTAATTACGTTTGGGAAAGACGGCTTTTTAAGTCGATTGGTAAAATGATTGTAGCGTTTTCTTCAGATTAAATGTTAATGTAATGTAACCTCACAATAGACGACATTCAACATTAATCACAAAACAAATTGAATGTCGAACAATATTTATTGTACATCTTAGTACAATTAACATTGTACATCTGTCTATCAAAGTATTGGTCGGTTTACGATCATAATTACGATCGTAATAGTGTATGGCCACCTTAAGAGGCTTAATCCAACTCTTTCCCACTCCTCATTCACCCTGGAGCAGAAGCAAATAAGTGCAGTTCGGCCAACCACAGGCATAGCCAATCACACCTTGAATTACATGTCATCTGCTTGTAATTTTTTTGGAGCAAACAACCCAATAAATGGGCAATCAGTCTATTTATTGTAAGTGGAATCTACCATTAATAACAAATGTGCTATAGTGAGAACATTTTATGTAGTTGATATACTCCGAGCCACAGTACCCATAGGAATATGTCCATGTAAAGAACATTTAATATGAATATTTATCATTATAGTTACTCTACTGAAAAATATCATTTTTATAGACAAACCAAAAAATAAATACATGTTGAAACTGGTCTAAAAGTATTAACTTAATATTTACTCAAAATAAAAAATAAAGACTGTAAAACAGGACATTTACATTTAATTAAGGAATAATATATAACATCAATTTAAACTAGACATAAAGAATTACAAACATAAAAATAACAAGGAATGTGCCACAAGTTTATCTTCATAAACAAAGCAAATTCTAAAGAACCAAAATATCAGGCTCTTTTCTAGTTCATCTCCTGGTGCTGCGAAGTGTCACCTTTCTGGAGTATAATAACAGACAAGTAATCTCACGTTTGTCAGAGTGATCAAAAACCTTTGACACATGAGATTAAAGCAACATTCATTCATAGGCCCATTATTTTTACCCACCTGAAGATAAATGTTTTCTGTTTAAAAGGTGAAAAATATAGATGTGTGTATAGATATGTATTTTTTTTCATGAAATTCCAAATCAAAGTTCTTAAATTTCATTATTAGGAAAAGGACTAATACAGTAAGTAGTTCTGTAATGTGTCTGTAAACAAACATTTATTTGTTTACTTCTGCAATATAGCTTATAATTTGTTGGCACTCCAATTCACAGGGATTTTAAAATTACTGATGAGTACAATAAAAAATACAGCAGCATATATGTAATAATACTTAAAAATATGTAAAGAAAGGCCTCAAAGCCTAACCCCTGACTATCCATTAGCCTCAACTGCAAAGACTGATAAAGTTACACAATGAGTTTACAAAGAATGTATCCAATAAACATAGATCCAATTAATGTCATCACAGTGGTGGACTTCCCTCTCACTTCTAAACATAATATGGAAATATGTAAAGGAATACATACTGGCATTTAGAACTTGAATAATCAACACTAAAAGTTGGTACTAACACATGTTTAAGAAACCATTAAAATAATATTATTAGCAAAGATTTTTTTTCTGCTGGATAATTCGTATATAATATGAAATAGATAATTAAAGCATTTCTCTTGAACAGATGCTATCTGGTGAGTCTGTCACAAACTCTTAATGTCCAATATAACTCCACGCTAATAAAATAAAAATATTGCCATGAAAAACACTGTTTTTTTACTAAAATAATTACAATTATTTTGAGCTGTAATACAGCTGAATTAACACGCACACTTTAGTCTGCAGGAAAAAGTCCAGTTATTATTTTTTTCCCTATTTAAGGCTTATCAACCCTCCCTACTAAAAAGAAATTTTAAAAAAGTTCATTCGATACATGGTGCACCTCTCCTGTGCTTGGGGAGTTGGACAGTGAAATATGAGATGCTTCATGGAGGACACCATGATGAATATGAAAAGGCAATACTGCTTAGCTGACATCACATCATTAGCTGAACCTATATTTTGGCATCAACGCTTTGGTCACACAATACTGACAGTGGAACCAGGTGTTCTACTCTTAAACACCCAGTTTGACAAGGTAGGTCTGTTGTATGATTTGTTTGTTTTGCTCTTTGAAGTTCCAACAAAAGAGTTCATCATGCCCACAGCAAAAGTGAGCTGAGGGGCAAAAGAAAGTGAGAGAAAGAGGTGGCTTTTTATTGTTAATATGAAAAATCTAGAAGTCTACTGGGAAAAAAAGAGTCACTGCAGCATCTCACACCTTAAGTGTACATGTTCTGCAGCACAGTTGCTGGAGCACCTTTCTTATACACAAATTGTTCTTTTTAACTAGCGTACAGAAGCCCCCTTCTGCCCAAGCTTCTTCCGTAGCTTTCCGAAGGTAGACAGTAGAAAGTAGCAGAAATTAAGATTTTGAAGAGGACACGATGCACACAGAGGAAAATTTGATTGGTAAGAAGAGGCAGATGAAACCATTCAGGAGCAGGAAACAAGGACATTTGGTCCATCGAAAGGAAATTTCATTCATTATTTTTTTTTCGACAGGAAGGAAGATAGTGGTCCAGAAATGAGTGATTGGCATCCATTGTTGAGAAGAAAAAAAAATAACAGTAAAAAGTTAGAATGTAACATTAAGAAACAATTCATATGTAAAATCAAATATGTAATCATGCAGTAAACCAAATGAGATTAGGCTTACTAAAGAAGACATAACATATATCTTAATAGTTTCAAGTGGGAGGACCTAAACTGCTATGTTGTCAGCCCTGGGCTTGATCCGACATACCAAGGCCTGAATGTCCGACTGGCTCCTGCACTTAATTAATGGGAAGACGCAGTCTGCAAGGTTTGCTGGCATTTCATAGCTTGGTATGTTAGATTTAAAAAAAACCTAGGGGTAACAACCTAGTGGTTTTGGTCCACACCCTGGGTACTATTGGGAGAGGGAGGTGGTTTGCTGCACTAGAGTTGCCCTAGGAATAAGCAACTGCATAATCATATTTATAAATCCTTAATAAATGTAGTTAAAACAGTTATTTTTATTAACCTTCTGACTTATGTAAGCAATAAACTTAAAAGCAATAATAGCGTTTATGTTTATTTCAGGTCTATACTGAAAATATCAGGATATCCAGATATATTAGGACAATTTGCTTGTGTTGTAAACATTATATGAAAGTTCACTTAATATTAAAATCATTTAGCCCCCCTTTAGATAAAAGATAAAGATAATTTATCTATGGCTAGGCACACACAGGATGATAGTTTGGGCAGACAGTCCACCTAATGCTGTATTTTGGATGTTCGGGTCAAAGTATTGCCCATAATTTTCACCTGATAATGTACATTATAATACACATCTTTCAACAGACTACCAAGCGATATATCGGTAGAAAAAAAAAACAAGTGTTAATTGGCTGTGTGTATCCAACCTAAAGAGTTGATCTGAGTATCATAGCATATAAGCAGAACTGAAATGGTCACCTGCTTACAATCAAAATGTAGCTGACAAAGTACAGCTCTGCCAATTTAAGTTTAACACATGCAGTCAAGAAACAGTTCATAGGAAGTGCAGCTCTGACAATTTATAATTAAAACAATAAATTGTGAAGCCAGAATATTTCAATGAACACTAGAACAGATTCTATTATTTATAACTTCAAGATTATACTCTTATTTTCACCTGTCATATTAGCAGCATTTTGGAGAAATGTATTATTTCTGCAGGTGTTTGGCTTTTCCTGAGCTCTGCTACCAGCATATGTCATTGACACTTGTTGCACATGCTCAGTGAGTTCTCTAGCCCCTTCTCTCTTCACCCCTTCCAGAGTGTAGTTTCAGATGGACAGCATGTTGCCATTTAGTGCTGCAGAGAATATTCTTAATACATATATGTAGCATTTTGGATGTTCGGGTCAAAGTATCGCCCATAATTTTCACCATTTTGTGCTGCAGAGAATATTCTTAATACATATATGTAGCATTTTGCTATCGTGAAAAAAAAATTATCATATGCAAAATAATTTACCAAATGTAATAAGCTTTAATTGGCTAGTCTGCACAACATGTTTCTGACCTAATAGGTCCATTTATGGGTCCAAAATATGGTGCGCTGTCTAGCCAATTAAAGATTATTTGCAGACACTTTACTGTGTTGCCTCAGTCCATACTGAACTCCTGTGCTTTTATTTTTGGGTGGCAGCCTATTTACAGTTGGATGTGTGGAAAGGTGCATCCTAGTTCTCACAGAAATTACAATATTGTGTGTACCAGTCTGTGTAAGCTGGGCATAAGGGCAACTTATAGGTACCAGTCTGTGTAAGTCTGGCATGAGGACATCTTGTATGAACCCGTGTGTGTGGGCTGGGCATGAGGGCATCTTCTATGTACCAGTCTGGGAGTGAGGGTGCATTATGTGTACCAGTCTGTGTGGGCTGGGCATGAAGGCATATTATATGAAGCAGTCTGTGTGGGCTGGGAATGAGGGCAACCCTATATGTAGAAGTTTGTGTGGGCTGGGCATAAGGGCATCTTATATGTACTAGTCTGCATGGGCTGGGAATGAGGTCATCTCTAATGTACCAATGTGTGGGGGCTTGGCATGAAGGCATCTTATGTGTACCAGTCTGTGTGGGATGCGCATGAGAGCATCTTATATGTACCAGTCTGTGTGGGCTGGGCATGAGGGCAACTTATAATTACTAGTCTGTGTAGGGTGGCATCTTATATTTACCAGTTTGTATTGTGGGCATTTACATTTGCCAGTTCACCAGCAAGCATTTAAGTCGGTCCTCCAGTTCACCGGTCACTGTTGGTAAGCCCACCACAACCACCTCCACACACAAGCCACGTCCACTTTACCACCCCTTGCAGTCTATAGGTGCCATTTAAATGTTATTTCAGGTGCCAAAAACCCTAGGAACAGCACTTAAACAGTTAAATACCTTTTAAATTTTTCATAATTATTTATGGGATAGAAAATAAATTTAAATAGAAACAAAAACAAACTTCCTTAAAATTTTAAAAATAGGCTTGCCAATTATATAATATCCATGGAGTGAGGATTTCTTTAAACATACCAAGAATTCATAAGAAAATAATTACACTTTTCATTCCTTGAGCTGTCAAAGAAGTCTCTAAGTATAGGTGGCAATACACCTTTTCAACATGTGGTGGTAACCGCATACACACCCCAACCAATCCCTCATATGCAGTATGGGGATCAGTCAGCAGTACCTCTATACACAGGGTCAATCGTATCAGCTCCCTCTATTTAAAGGGAGACCATACCGACCAATGAAGATTTTCTGCTGGGAATGACCAACCACAGTGCAAATGGCATTTGTTCATAGTTGTAGGTTTATTCCGACCACCACACCTTGCTGATATTTGTCAGATCCAATGAGATTTGACAAATATTTGCCATGTGTGGATGTCTTAAAGGGGAACTATGGTGTCCATACAAGTTCCCTTTATAAAGAAAAAGCTAGCACTTTGAGCTGTCATCACCAGTACCATGTCACAAGCATGCCCAGTTGTATGCTAATGCTTGGTCTTTAAAAAGCTTCAGAAAAGATTGCTTTCTTTTGGGGAGGGGCTCATAGTGACATCATCCTAGGCATGTTTAAAAGGTCTAGGAGAGCTCTTTTAAATAGAGGACACTTATACCCTTTAATACTGAAGTGCTACCAAATCAAGCAATGCTATTTACAGCGCTAAACCACTTAAGGGAAAAAAATTATATATTGGTACCACTGACTTACCATCTTTACAAACCGTTCCAACTATACAGAGAGCACCTTCAAGAACATAATTATCTGGGCAACTTGTACAATTTCTGTCTCCTGGGCCAGAGCATCCAAGGCAGCTTGCATCACATCTGTTGGAAAATATGCAATGTTAAATTTCCTATCCATATTATCTTACTGCTGTTAACCCCTCACTTGCGCTGGCTGTGCACTGAAATTTTAGTATAGACTGCACTCTCGCTTTAAAATTCGACCACCAAGGTGCTTAACCCAGGTATATCAATAGATTAAGAGAGTGTATGGTGGAGTACTCATCTGGAATTTACAGAATTTATTAAAGGGCAAGTCCACCTTTGTTTCTGTAGTGTAGGGCTCCCTCTCCCACCCCCAACCGCTGTGGTAGTTTGTAAAAAAAGTAAACCAAACTCTACTTACACAACCTCTTTCCTGCGGCGTTCAGACACGGCCTTCTGCTTGCATGAAACTGCAAGCAGGGGGCTGGACTAGGGCTTCTGGCAATACAAAATGCCGGGGGAAAGAGGCTGTGTAGGTCGAGTTTGGCTTAGTTTTTTTTACAAACTACTACAGCGGTGTGGGGTGGGAGAGGGATCCCTACACTACAGAAGAGTGGTTTGGAGATAGGGGGAGGGAGAGGGAGGGGGGGCTTCACTGGCAGGCTCCTGCTCTTCGTTTTATTGGGACTTTACACAGACATTGCAGGGCAGCCATTTGGAGCAGCGATGTAAGGTAAGGATTTTTCAACACTACACAGTGGGGCCAGTAGTGGGTTAAAATATAGATTTGGGGGTGGACATGCCCTTTAAACACTCAAACGATCACAACACATTTCAGTCCTTTCAGGGACCGCCCACACATAGTCAAACAGACACACATACAGGGAGAGTCAATAAAAGTTCTTAAAAATGGTGTTAATTTTGTCCCAATCAATCAGATCTTATTTAACATTTTAAAGCTTTCATCTGATTGGTTAGGGCAAAATTAGAAAGATTTTTAACGATAAGATATTGAATCTCCCTGATAATTTCCATAATTTGCACCAACAGACCAAGGCCAATGGTCAAGTGTATATATGCCTGTTGGTGCCAAAAGGCAATTATGTGAATGTACTTTTAGCTATTTAAAATATCAAAGGAAATTCACTTATATATGAGCACCATAAAGGCTCTGGAGCTACTTATCTGTTTGTATACATGAATTTGAATGCTGTAAGTTCCACACAACAGAAAACCAAATCATGTTGTATTGTGTGTGCCCAGTAATATTGGGACATTAATAACACTATTCTAGAAATATTTACATATTGGCAGAGACATTTGCAGGCCTATGTAATAAAAGTTCTTATTGTTAAAAATTGTGCTAATTTTGCCCCAACCAATCAGATGTTAACTTTCAAATGGTAGCTTTTATTACATAGGCCTGCTAGAGTTGTGTAATCGGGACAGTCTTTATTAATATTATTGTGTGTGTGTGACTTTGGCTCATTGTTAGGCTTATAAAGGGGCCTGAGCTGCTCAAACGTAGCTATACATGTCCATTATGGTACATTAAAAGCTTTGTAAAATGTGAATGGAGTGCGGCTTTGTTGTTTGTTCTAACTTTGTGTATATTGGGACTTTAGGTGTCCCATTAGGAGCCACCCACAACACTCAACTCTTCTGTTCCACTGATACTACTTTCTTTTTGTGTATATATTGCACTCAGTCCATTGATCCTTATGGATACCTTTAAAGGATGCAGGTGCATTAATATAATTATATATATTATTATATAATATATATTATAATATATACATATATATTAACATAGAAAAGATAATCAATGCACATTCCTAGGCCCCATACAATATCATATTATCTACACACTGGCATACTTATAAACAAAGGAGTTTTAGTATACATTACTGTGATCACATGAATGAAAAGCCTTCCAACCACGTCAAGGTAACCCCAGTCTGGAAGGTCCTAATGTCTAACCTTTTTTATTTCAATTATGATTAGCAAACTTTTGCATTTCTCATAGTTGTGCACTGGATCCATATAAAAGTCTCTCACTCCCCCCCCCAGCCCTTTGGCTTTTTAAAATGAGGAAAGAGACCTCCATCCAGTGCTTTATATAAGGCATAGACTTCCCATAACATTAAAGGGCCGTGTTATATATATATTTATATATATATAATTAATATATTGTATGTAGATAAAAATAGCATCTGACATGTTTATCCACCATATAGGGTAATAATCTGTAATATACCTGCTCGAAATAACCAAATATTTTTAGTAGCCAACTAACACTCTTTCCGTCTTTACTTTTGATGTTTTCACATTATTTTGACTTTTTTTTTCTACAATGCACTGCATGTCTGAGATATTCATTCAGTTTCAGGAATATTCAAGCTTTGGAAGTGTGAAGGCCAGTCTGAAACATTCATCTTTCATTTCTCTAAGTAGCTCATGGATGGAGCACGATTCAGACAATTTCCTTGCTGAAATAGCGGACCTATTTCCAGCTTAACTTTCTACACTATCAGTAGGTTATTTGCTTCAATGACTTGTTAATATATTTGTGAATAAATACCATACTCAGCCATCAAAATATTTCCTGAGGTCTGCTGCTGCACTAACTAAAGTTTACATAGTTAATTTTTAGTTTGATCACTTTTCATTCCTTAGAAATTAGCAATCAATTTATGTTCTATGTATTAAGGAAAATGGTTTTGGGCCTATAGATTCTTCTTTAAAATGGAACTGTGGTACAAAAAAACAATCCTTCTTTTAAACTAAAAGGCATTTTTCTGAACTTTCCAGCCAGATATGCTTTTTCGATTGTCTGTGACAGTAAAACATCGAGATTGATACAGACATCATCTTCCGGTCTGGGCTGGTCTTTTCTAAGTGGTGCAGGCAAGATGCTATTTAGTACATTTAAAAAAAAAAGTCTCCTACCATTTCTCTGTGATGTACAAATGCTCTACTTAATTTTTTCACCAGTGGAGATAAAAGTATGGGCAACTGAGATCTTATCTAAAATGGTGGCTTAGACTTTCTGAGTACTAGCATGTTATCTAAGGCTAGAAGAGTTGATCAAATACAAGATATAATACCATACAGGATTCTGGAAGGTTAAGGGCTGCCTTAAAGGGCAACTAAAGCCACATAACAACACTGAACCAGAAGGCAGAACACCTTGATATAAAACCAGTAATCTGTGTCTTACCTCTCATTTTGATACAGGCACTGGGAAATTTACCGAAATAACATATGGTTTGTGCTTTACTTCTCAGCATTCTAGTATCAGACAGTTTGGTCAACGACCATTATGTTCTGCACATGCTCAGTCCTTAGCTATGGCAGAAATTTGTTGCAGTTGGTCACACCCATTAATAATATCTAGCCAATCCTTTTACAGGACAGATAAAGCAAGGAAGCATCTGACTGAGGTCAGGAGGTGTGGTCTGACACTGCACATACACACAGATACTTCATCCAGTTCTTAACAGTGTTGATTTACTTAACAGTTTTACTAAAAGTGGCATGTTATAGTTATTGGTGTTTTCAGGGGTTTGCTTTCAGAATCTGGCGTATAAAATTGGGTGTTAGTTCTCCTTTAAGGCATCTATGCTGGATTTTTTTTTTAAAAATTTACTATTACTGGAAACTATAGTTCCTTCCCAACCACCACTCTGTGTCCTTTTTCTTTTGATCTGAATTTTGTTCTGGTCAGATGGAAGGGAAGTGGTTAAGAGGGGTGGAGGGGAGATACTAAGCCTGAGCAAAGCAAGTACTGGTTGAAGGCATGTAGCAACACACACCATGTGCTAGTATGTGCTAATTACACATATTCAATTATAGATTAAGAGTAGTAAATATTATTTCAGTATGGCACTTTAAGATATTTCATACAATCAAAATAAGTTATCACAGGTTTCCCTTCCATTATTATCCTACATATACAAAAAGAATAAACATATATGCCACTTACTTTTTGCAAATTTTGAAAGTATTTGTTTTTTGACTGGGTCAAATAATCCATAACTACAAGACAACATACATTTTCCATCTTCAATAAAGTTCCTTCTATGCAGTTTATACAGTTGTCTATTCCGGACCTAAATTCAAAATAGAAACGAAAAGGGAAAAGTATTTAACATATATATATTTTTCTTTATATTGTCTTTTTGGGTTTCTTCATTCTAATCACTTAAAATGCAATTAATAAAGACAATGGGTATATACATTTTTTTTTTTCAAAATTGTGGCTCTACACCAAGATCCCACTGCTCTAAAACTTTTGGATTTTGAATCTGAGCTGTAGATTTCGGAAAATCACCATTTGAAATCTCAGCATTTGCAGGAAAGACCTGTCACTCCAGAAGTAAAATTACATATAGGCCCTATCCTTGAACTTACTAGGATCTTAGCTGCCTGCCAGCAACATTTAGGAGAATCAGCAGAGTAAGGGAGGCCATAGGACACTCACTAAACATAATAATTTAAAGGTATGTCCCCTTTTCTTAATCTATTTTTAATTAGTCTTCCCCCTGGTCCCCCAGCCCCAACCAAGCATGATTTTTATTTTTAGAAAGTGCCCAAACTTTACTTACCTCCCCTCTTTCCTTTGCCGCGCTGCCGCCCTCTGCTTGCGAGAATGCAGCAAGGGGCGGGGACCGGCAGTCGCGTCTGTGATTGGCTGAGCTGAGGGCAGCCAATCACGCCGCGGCCCGGTCATTCAATGCAGCGGAGGAAAGGGGAGGTAAGTAATGTTTGGGCACTTTCTAAAAATAAAATCATGCGGTTTGGGGCTGGGAACCAGGGGATTTACTATATTAAGGGGATTAATGCTAGGGAGGGAATCCGAGAGGGAGGGAGGGGAGGAGGGAGAGAGGGGGAGAAGGGCTGCAGTACTGCAGTCCAATACTTCTCCTGGAGGCCAGGTAGGAGGCAGGGGTCCTATTGGCTCTGCTATCCTCCTGGTGGGCAGTTTTTTGGGACTTTGGGGGGGGACTACTGGAGAACCATATGGAGCTGGTATTTGAGGTAGGATTACACTACACTACATGATGGGGCAGTAGTTGGGGGGATTATAGTTTTGGGGGTTGGACATGCCCTTTAATCAGTGGACTTAACTAGGAAAAATGAGAAAATGGGGCCCCCTTGGCTCCCAGTCCCCCTGTGGTTGCTTCCACTGCTCCCCTGTCGTACTACCCCCCTGAATTTAATGACAAAGCAAGCATTGATAAATATGTGAGTACCAGCATTGTTACTTCTTATTGTGTCAATTAAAAATAGTTCGAAATGTTAAGTTTGTTCGAATGAGTATACTGACCCTTAAAGATGATTACATATCATATATGGTATTGACAGATAGAAATACCAGGAAAGTAATTATATATACTTAAATTACTACCATTAGTCAATGAAAACAAAGATTGATGTGGGATACAAAGAATAACTAAAGATGGCCCATACACTAACCCAACATTCCACTAATTCGACATTGTTTATTGTAATGTCGAGTGGGAATTTTAAACTGATGATCCAGGATGTTTTACAGCCTGATCAGGTTTTATGATCGTATATCAACCACAACTGATCAGCCAGCGGTTGTTGGAATGTTGCAGGAACATCGGGTGGTAACGTTTGTAGCTATGGCCAGCTTAAGCTTCAAAAAGCTCAGGAATTTCTTGTTTTTTCTTTAGGAAGATAATATTTAACAGCCAGTATACATAAATAGAAATCCGGTAATCATTAGTTCTCTTACCAGAAATACCTGAACATGTTGCACAGGAATCTGTGACTGGGTCACACTCTTTCTTTAGGGCATTAATAATATTTTCCATTTTCACAAGCTGACACCCACATTTTGAACCTGTAACTTGAAGAAAATAAAAACTGTTTTAGTAAATGTTTTTCTCTGCTGTTGTTGAAAATTCAGTGCAAGAATGGACTCCAGAGAAGAAATTGTAAGTGAATGTTGATATATATTAGCAATGAACGAAACAACATTAATTTAAAGATTCATCCATATGCATTGTTTGGCTCAGTTGCCCTTTCCCCTCTGCCCTTTCCTAACAGCTTTGAAGAAGAAATGTGAATAGAATAATTGGGTTTCTATTTATGTAAATGTAATTTTGCATGGCATGCCTGGTGTAAATTGCTAAAATTATTTTTTCTCTGCAAGAAAAACAGGTGACACCTAAATCCCTGAAAATAACGAATTTCTTCCAAACGAAGATTGCTACAATACAAAGTAGCACCAGAAATCCACCCATTGTTCTGGACTAGAGATGGCGGTTTCGGACCCAACCCGGATCCGCCGCGGGTATTTCTCCCTCTCCCGCGAACGGCGGTTATTACCGGACTTTCCGGACTTCCGACTGCAGATATCTTTTTTTTTAACGAAATTTTCGAAAAACGAGTACTCCGTAATTTACGGGATCTCGTTACTCGGGAATCCGTGAAACCGAAGATCCTCAATATTAACGATGATTCACTAATTACGAGTATTCTCGTAAATACAGTCTTCGTGTAAATTTTTCAAGACGGAGCAAGCCCATGAATCCAATTAGCATCCACATGGCAGCTATCATAGTTACGAAGCCTCGGTTGTTTTTTAACGGAAATTATCGTTTTTACGGAATCCTCGTATTTTCGAAAAATACCGTTTTTTTTAAAAGATCCGCTATATGCGACTGTAACTTTTTTAGGTATGTGTTGTGGCATTTATACGTGGCTTCTAAGGCCATTTACCCAGGTCCCTGATGGTTAGTGTACGTTTACCTAGGCTATGTTAGACACATTTTAATGCGGAGTTTGCCGAACTTAAATACTTTTTAATAACGGTCGCTCGCAGGATTTTTCGAATGTTTTGGATTTTTTCGAAGAAATCCTGCGGATCCTCCGCGCGACCGGATTTTTCGAAGTTCGGACTCAATCTATTCTGGAACCCAGGCATCATCGTCCTTCCTGGCAACTATTGGGTAGAATTGGAATCAAGATCGATGGACAAGAGTTCAAACGATCAATCCTAAATACAGAATGTAAATTTTGGTTTTGACTTTTTGGTGTAAATTCCTCATAACTGTAATTATTCAGTTGTCTTATAACTGACGCCCATTACCAACTATTGAAATGGTTTCTTTAAGGTGATATTTTCAAGATTTTACATATATACAGAGATAAAGGTTAGAATAGGATTCTATTTTTACCTGCAATGCATCTGGGAATTCTTAACACCAATGCCCCTAAAATATTACACATCAGTTTCACTGTATATGGCTCTTTTGCTCTTAAGGTCCATAAGGCGTGCGATCGCAGGGCCGCCTAGGGGGCCCTAGGCCCAGCTGTTTCCAATAAAAGCATCTAGTGCACCATATAAAAACAATACATTTTTTGCATCTTTATGAAAGTAGTTTTATATTTAAAAAAAAATTAACAAACAGTATACAGTTACTACGTTAACACAGTCATCTCTGAACATCTCTAAGATACACACTTGCTGCTTCTTTTAAAAGCCTTCATCATGCTCTTTTTTCTGCTTCTCTTTTTTCTTATGCTGCTTGCTTTTGCTTCTTTTTCTTTTTCTTGGCCCCCTTGTTCCCCTCCCCTCTTTTTTTTTTTGCTCTCTTTTCTTTTCTTTCTTCTTTTTCTTTTGCTCTTCTCTCTGCTTCTTTTCTTTTTCTTTCTCTTCGATTCTTTCATTCTTCTTCTTTATTTGCTGCTGCTTTTCTATCTGGGCTGCTCCTTTCTGGTGTTCTTTTTCTCTTTCTTTTTTGCTTTGCTCTTTCTTTTTCTTTCTTTTTCATCTCTTCTTTTCTTTTTTTGCTCTCTTTTTCTTTCTCTTCTCTTTGTGGCTGCTGCATTTTCTTGTTGTATTCTTTGTTTCTTTTTTTTCTTTTGTTTTCTTGTCTCGCTTGCTATCTTGCTTTTTCTATTGTTTCTCATCTTTTGCTTTTTTTATTTTCTCCTGGCTCTTTTTTTCTTTTTTGCTTCTTCTTTGCTGCTGCTCTTTTTTTTCTTTTTTTGCTTATGCTGTGCTCTTGGCTGCTTTTTGCCTTGCTGCTTTTCTCTGCTTCTTTTCCTTTCTTTTGCTGCTTCTTCCTTCTTTTCTGTTCTTTCTTTCTCTGCTTCTCTGTGTTTATCTTTTCTCTCTTTCTTGCTGCTTGTTTTCTTCTCTTCTGCTTTCTTCTCTTTGCTGCTATTTTTTCTTGCTTTGCTTCTCTTTCTCTTTTTGGCTGCTCTTTGTTTCCTTTTACATCTTTGCTGCTCTCTTCTTTTCTTTTCTCTCGTCTATCCTGGCATGCGACCACACTATCACTCCCGTTCTTCCCTAATATGGGTGTGCATGTGCCCTGTGATGAGCAGTAGCAAAGATGACAGGGGACGTGCATTATAGTGGAAAGTCACACCAGAAGTGGCCATGGTGAATATGGATATTGGCACTTGTTAGCAAAATGTGAGGTGTCCACAAATTATAGCAACAAAGGTAGTAACATATTATGTTATAGATACTGCACATGCAAAGACATACACACTATACTATCATCATGGCTGCCAAGGCTATTAACATGCAGAGTAGTAGTAGTTGTTAATGGTGCTTTATCAATATGGACTAAAGTGGTTTTCCACAGGATTCTGTGTTGGGGACACTTGTATTAATCTGCTTATTAATCATTTGTTATCAAAGTCTCTGTGTTTGCGGATGACACAAAACTTTGTTATCACTAAAATCTACAGATAATGTGCAATTGTTGCAGGGGGATCTAGATAGATTGTCACATTGGGTTGCTTATTGCAGATGAGATTCTATGTTGATAAATTTAAGGTGATGCACATAAACACATGAAAAAGTATTTTGATTATACTTAACAGTTCCTAAAATGTAAGTTATAACTCAGTTATTGTGGTAGTAACCATTCTATCACTATATTATGAGTATTTTTTTTTTTTACTAATGCATAGATTCTAGTTTAGACAATCATAGCATAGCTGTGTTTTTATTTTTAGTAAAAGTTCTTCCTGCAATGATTTTTTATGGCATTTGCACCTCTTTAGATTTACCACTATGAAACTTTTAATATATTGCTGGTGCTTATATTTGGGGCAAAATGTGCAGGCCATGACAGTAAATTTATTTGCAGAAGGTTTGGTGGGTGGCTTTATAAACATCTGCATCTGTTGCAAATATTGTCTTATGGGTCCTCCATAAATTAGACCAATTGTCTATACACATTACCATTGTTTATAATAAGATTGCCTTATAAAGGTTTGACAAAACAGGTCTTGCTTACGTTTTGCATAGCTTGTAAAAGCTTGTGTACATCTAGTCCATAACTTTTTGATGGGTCCTATTAACCTCAAAATAACCAAAATACTATGATGTCTAGCCAAATCCCATAGAAACACCAGGTTCTTGTATTTAAAAGGCATCTCTCTACCCTGTAATTTTTTTTATACTGTTGGGACCCGACACCCCCAACCGCCAAATTAGATTAGTTTTAAAAAAAAAAAAAAGCAGCAAAATCTACTTCCACTACCTTCCTTCCTGCGGCTGGCTTCCCACCCACTTTTGCCAGGAGTTGCAAACAGAGGCCAGACTGGCTGCCGCATCTGTGATAGGCTGAGGGGCAGCCAATTACAGGTGTGGCTGCTGGCTATGAACACAGCTGTTGGAACAAAGGCATGTAAGTTTTTTTTTTTTTACTAATCTAGCTTGACAGTTGGGGGTGGGCAGGGGTCACTACACTGCACTCCTTTAGGAAGATAGTTAAGGGGCAGAAACTCTTCAGTTTCCTGAACTTTGAACAAGCACTGCAGGGGAACCATAAGGAGCAGAGATGTAAGGTAATGATTTTTAAAACTACAAGTGGGGCCAGCATGGGGCAAATTTTAGATTTGGGAGTGAACATGCCCTTTAAATAAGTCAAGAGATTTCCATCAACCCGTTTTCTTACCTTAGGCCCGGTCTGCATTCTGTGCACATCTGTTCCGAAGTGCAGCTCTTACAATTCTCATTGCATTTTCGACAAAGATTCTTATCTACAAATGAAGTAAACATGTTTAAACTATAAATGTACAAAAAATACTCACTGTCAAGCTTTAAAGGTGAATAAACCCCCCAAATATTAACTTTTGGATAGAAAGTGAAGCAGTCTAGCATTAGGGATTCCTTTAAACTTTTCAAAAGTCCTTAATCATTCTATCAGTAGGTCCTCTCTTCCTTAAAGGAACATCTAAATCCAAAAAAACATCTATTTGCCATTCGTTTCTTTATTCACAGGGGAGTGAGAACGCTTATTCTCACCTCCCTGTGAATAATATTACGCTTGGGGAACCTGGAACTTACCTTACCGCCGCTCCACTCGCAGCCGCTCCTTCACAGAACAGCTGTCTCTCCCGATCGCGTGCCCTACCTTTTGTATGGTGCGCATCCCTAAGATATGGCACGCGGTCGGGACAGAGCGGCTGTCAGTGAAGGAGCAGCTCGAGTGGAGCAACGGTAAGGTAAGTTCCAGGTCCACGAGCGTAATATTATCAGGGAGGGTGAAAATAAGCATTCTCACCTCCCTGTGAATAATACAAACGAATGGCAAATAGTTGTTTTTTTGGAATTTGGGAGTTTAGTGTCCCTTTAAGCAGACAGTCTACCTATCTTTGCTGCGCATGTGGAGATCTGTTCTGGCTCAATAAAAGAGGAGAGATGGGACTGATGCAACTTTTCCCTGGCAAACGAACATCATTTTTGGGAAGTTTAAAGGTTCGTACACATGTGCGATCCGCGGGTCCCGAACATTTTGGGCGATAATCGGCCCATGTGTAGTCACTTTATCGGCCAAAACGGTCATTTGTTCGAAGATTCGCTAGGTCATCGGGCACGATCCCGCTCTGACATCCGTTTCGGCCGATAAAGTGCCTACACATGGGCCGATTATGTCGAAACTTTCATTCGTACAGATCATACGTCGCGGGTCGGGACCCGCAATCGGACGTGTGTGCAAACCTTAAAGGAGAACTAAACCCAATTTTTTTATACTCAGAATCTGAAAACAACCCCCCAAAACACCAATAAGCTATAAAATACCACTTCAGTAAATTGTATTAAAGTAAATGTAAGCCTGTTAAGAACTGGATAAAGTATCTTTGTGTATGTGCAGTGTCAGACCACCCTCCTGACCTCAGTCCATGCTTCCTTGCTTTATCTGTCCTGTAAAAGGATTGGCTAGAGATTATTATGGGTTTGACCAACTGCAACAAGTTTCTGCCATAGCTAAGGACTGAGCAAGTGCAGAACATAGGGTCGTTAACCAAACAGTGTGATACTAGAATGCTGTAAAGTAAAGCACAAACACTGTGTTTTAGGTAAATTTCCCAGCGCCCGTATTGAAATGAGAGGTTAGACACGATACTGTTATATATCAAGGGGGTCTGCCTTCTGGTTCAGTGTTGTTCTGTAGCTTTAGTTGCCCTTTAAGACAGCAATTCTGAGTGCTACAATAATCCCTTATCTTTCCAAAAATGTATGAGGGGGGTGGTCATAAAAAATAACATTTTAGTTAATCTATATTTATGCTAGCATGGAAGCTACAAGTAAGGATTTAGATTGTTTCTGCTCTAATTTGTGCATATTATAAGAAGAGGATCTTTGTCAAAAGTGAAAGACAATTTTTTTTTACCCTTAAACAATAAATGCTTAAATAATAGAAGCTTACTTTCATTCAGGTAGACCCCTCTGGGCAGTTAGTTGTGCAGCTGTTGCTTTCTTCATTTAAGTAGAAGCCTGGTTTGCAAACTGTGCATTGATCACTGCGACTCCCTACACCGATTCCAGTGTGGGAAACATTTTTTACATCTTCTTTTCTGCAATGAAATGACCTGAGGGACACTCTGATACACAAATCCTGTAGGCAATGATAAATGCTTGTTTAATATTATGAAAATAAAGTTTTACAGGGAGATATAGTATTGCAGAGACAAGCTACTTACATATGTATTAATCATTATGAGCCAATTCTGCATCGCAGAGGGTCAGGTAAGTGGCGTTTTTTTTTATGGATCAATTTAAAAGGTGTATAATGTTGCGCTATCAATAGTGCAACGTTTATCGCAAAGGGTTTTGCTTCAGGTGCCCAAGGCAGTTTCCAAAACTACCGAAAACTACGCAGGTCCCACAAAACAGAAAACCCACGCTAACCCAATTTTACATTGAGTACTGTGAGTTTTCCATAGATTTGGGTGATAGCGCTCAGTTTCCCTCCCTGTTCACTTCACACTTTCCTCTAGGTAACAATTAACCACAACTTAAGTATAACTGTATTGCCTCAATGCTTTTTATAATGCTTTAAAAAGAGTAAAGGTATGCAGCCCTTTGCATACATTTTTTCCTGATTTCAAGCCCTCTCTCTGACTCCAATTCCATACTGTGAAGGGGGCGTAACGATTCAGTTCGCCTCTAACTGGCATTCAAGCTAGCATGCAAGAAAACACTCCTCCACCCACCATTAATCAGCTTGATTATGTAAGTCTGTTAGCCAACAGGACATTTCGAGTGTGTTTAACTGGCAGAGGAGGAGGAGAGAGGTTGTAACAGACATTCTCCCAGCCAATGACAAGTGATATGTTCTCATGGCCCCGGGCCATCTAGGAGGCAGGCTTTTAGCACTCATCTTTGCTATGTGATATCTAAGGGAGGGCAGCACGGCTGTAAATGTGAGTTCAGCTGCTGGAAGTGTGGACATGTAATGGGGTGATGTTATTTTTATTGATTTGTTGTCCTTTAATGTTAAAACAAAAAAGACGTTGGGAAAATTAATAGAATAAACAATGAATGCAGATTTAATTTTTGTTTTTTTCTCCATCGCCATTCTGTCCAATAAGGGTGCAAGATACAGAAAATTGTTGCACTTTTAAAAGTACAATTTTCTCTAAGACCGTTGTGTGTGAAGTACTTACCTGCTCTAACTATATTCTGCTTTTTATAAAAGAAAGACAAAAACCTAGGCTAGTTTTTATCAACACCGTGAAAATTAATTAAATAAATTAAGAACATCATACCCTGTATGCACTATTCTTATGTAGCACTACATATCCTGCTACACTTATTAAGCCATTCCACTCCGCCCTGCCGCAAAGAGCTTACAATCTATTCACTTTATTACACACAACTTTATTAGTACATCTTTATAATTGTGAAGGAAACAAGACTGCCAGAAGGAAACCCATGAAGCACAGGGAGAACATACTTTGTAGATTTATCTTCACATACTTGCCAGGAGGGTGTCCAAACCCAGAGCTTCAGCACTCAACCATTAAGTGTGTGTGCCAAGTGGCATATCCTGTTTTATTTTTTTTTTACATATATTGTTTTCCCTCTTTAAAGGGATTAAAACTGACTAAAGAATAGTAAGGTTTTAAGTAGTATGAAATTCACTCATACTCAAGACTTCAAAATCTGCTAGTCACTAGTCCTTTTCCAGCTGCTGATTTTCTATTGAACTGACTTAATTCATTTACATCACATGATGCACAGACTTTTTTTTTAAATGTGATGTTTACAATGGTTAGGGTAATTTGTTTTTAAAAAAACACTGCTACCCCCACAATATAACTACAAGTAAAAGACTTTTACAAATACTATACTTGATTCTGTTGATCAAATTGAAATATTCTCTATAACAAAAAACTCCAATAAACTATTTTGTAAAAAAATAAAATAAAGTTGATACAAAATAACCATGTTTTACATTTTTCTTGACCAACAAGATAATGCTTCAAATATGTTAAATGTGTTTTATTTTATTTACACTTGATAAGGTAATAAATAAAATGAAATGCAAAATACTAAGAATGTAGTAAGGTTTTCATAATTAAGTCCCACTAAATGTTTTAAAGGGTATATACTCCAACATTTTGTTCCAAAAAAATGGCTACCCGCATGTTTAATGCTTTGAGAAGTAAAAGTGAAGTACTTTCCCTTCCGGTTTCTGTCAGGTGCCAAACTTAAAGCTTCTAAAGTTTTTCTCCTGAACTTTCAGTTCAGAGCTTCCAGCCAACTGTCTGGCATTCTTTGTTCATACAGAGTAGAGAACATAGCAGACAATGGCTGAAAGCATATAACCGAAGTTTAAAAGAAGCTTTGTAATATTAGCAAGGTTAATGGAAAAACACTGCAATTGGCCAGTATAAATGGTTTCCTAATAAAAGAAAATGCAGAAATATCTGAAAAGTTTAGTGTTTGCCATTATGGACTAAACACATTTATAGAGTACTAACCAACCATACAAGTTTGAATACATCCTAGAGAGTTAAATATGCAAATAAATAACCCAGTCCCATATAATGATAGCACCCACTCATTGTTAAATGTGGGATAGTTCCAACTCTTTGCAAAGAGTTTTTCTGTTTTCTTTATTGTAAATAAACAGCATCAATTTACCAGATAAGGCCAAATCCATTATATTGTCCATCAATGAGTTAATGAGGGTACAGGCATAGGGAGCAAGGAGAGTGGAGAGGTGTTCCTACAGTAATTTCAGCAGATACTTTCGGGTATCCGTCACACCCAAAGCTGCTCAGTCCCCATGTCTCTTATTTCCTAAGTATTTATTTAATGCCTGGCAGCTCTTTTAAAGTGGAGTACCTATAATCAATTGATCTGCCTAGTCTCTACTGCCCTATAAGTGTAAAAGCCTCACACAAATAAATTCCCAATGCAGATATGGTATACAGGGCTGTGCCATATCCACTTTCTAAAGACTAATATAGAAAAAGCATTGAAAACTCCTACTTTTCAGTAATCTTTAAAAAAAATAGAAATAGTAGTTACTAACCTTGTATTGTTTTTTGTCTTGTAATAAAAGTGTAGACAGTCAATACAGTGGTGGGGTCCTGGCCCATCACATCCCATGTTACTGCATTCTACATCACAAGGACCTTGGGTTTTAAAATAATAAAACTCTATATTAGGGGAACACACGCATTTTTTCTATTGCCTTTACTGCGAGTTAAAACAGTAGGAATAGGTACTACATTTTGTTATCTTTATACTTTAAAGGCATGTCCACCCTAAAATTATAATCCCCCCCACTACCGTCCCTTCTCTGTAGTGTAATAAAACCCTTACCTCACTCCCAGCTCCAAATGGTTATACTGTAGTCCCCCCTCCAAAGAAAAAAAAAGTGGCCACCAGGAGGATAGCAGAGTCCATATAGGACTCTGCCTCCTGCAGCCCTTCTCCCCCTCCCTCTCCACCCCGCTTGGATTCCTCCCCCTAGCGTAATACCCTTTCAATTTATTATAGTCCATGTTCCCCCATCCCCAACCGCTATATTATAGTCTCAGAAGTCCCCCGATCATTACTTACCTTACCTCTCTCCTCGCCGTTCTCAGCAGCCGGCAGCCACGTCCGTGATGGCTGCCTCTCAGCCAATCACAGACGTGGCTGCCGGTCCCGCCCCTGCTTGCAGTTCCGTGCAAGCAGAGGGCCTGGGCAGTGCGGTGAAGGAGAGAGGTAAGGTAAGTAATGATCGGGTTACTTTCTGAGAATAAATTATAGCGTGTTGGGGCTGGGGGAACATGGACTATACTATACTAAAAGTTTGTATAAAGGGTGGACATGCCCTTTAAGGACATTGAGCAGAACTTTTTTTGGGACAAGAGCTCCCCCATAATACTGTATTTTACCTGTATAGTCATCCATGTTGTAATCCTCAGAAGTCTCCCTCAATTGGACTGGATCGTACACGGTCTACTTTGGGGACGTCATTTCTAGGGGAGTATGGATGACAGATGTGCCATAGAGAACTAAAGACATTCTTTAGTTTTCCTTGAAAAGAACAACACCAATCAATCACTATAATTAGAAATGTAATTTTGATCAGTGTTTCAATGCTTTAACATATTATTTCTGTTCTAAATCTAAAACTATTTTTGTTGCCAAGTCTGTTATATACAAAACATTCTGAGAGGTGCAGGCAATGCACACAAGTATTTTCTAGTGAAAATAAAAAAAGTTTGTTTTTTAACTCATCCTTCACCTGAACACAATGGTCAATCACATTCTTCACATGTGCACAATGTCCTAAACTCAAAGTAAATAAATTGAGTTTAGGACATTGAGGACATAAACATTTGTATTGTTAACTTTATACTTCCATCACATGCCTACCACAAGGTAGAGTAACTCAGTTAAAAGATTTTAAGAGAAACTAAGATCTCAAAAGCTCACATCAAAACCTACATTTAATTGCAAACGGAAACAAAAATTCTGGTGATTAACAAGTAAAGCCAACATCTAGCAAATCACTTTGTTTCAATGTTATGGCACACCTAATCCTATTGAACTCAACTAAAAATATTCTAATTGAAGAGCAAATTGGAAATTGTTTGCGTTAGCTGCATAATTAAAAGGGACAGTATATCAGGAACTTTTACCAACCTAGTCAACACAAATCAGAGTATTTCTTCTATCCTATTAAAGGACACTTAAATACTGAAACTCCAGCAACTATAATTAAATACACAAATTGCACTAACACAAAGCCACATATGTCCATCACTGTACATATCTACTCTAACACCTATCCCCGTCTGCAGCATAACACCCTCTCTAACAATCAGTGATCATCCCCACAGAAGCAATTAAGGATTTATGCAGCTCTAAATATTACAAATGCAGACTTTTGCTCATAGGTGATAGGTCCCTCTATGAGAGCCAATTAGGTTTTGATTTCATGATCCATGATGCTTTGCTCCCATCTTTAAATGATTGATGTCAATAGAATGCACATCAATGCAGATTTAGTCTTGGATTTAGTTGGAGAAAACATATAGTTTCAGAAAAGAATGATGTAGCTAATATAGTGGATAATGTACCCCCTACTGTAATTATAAGTCACCGAGGAGTTCTGTGACCATAAAAAGTACGAGGCCACAGGCCGAGTGCCTTTTATACAGGGCACAGAACTCCGAGGTGTCTTCTAATATCTGATAATTTTCTGTAGGGGTACATATCAATTTAATATTCACCCCTTTCCGAGTTTTTTTTGTCAGACATTCCCGCGCTGTCCTGTGTTAAACAGACAACACAGTGACACCCCCCCCTTCTTAGCTTCACACATACCTCCCTTTTTGCCTACACAGTAACTGATTCTGGCTTCCCCCTCCTCAACCCCCCTTTACCTTTCATGCAAGTCAGAGCACAGCATCACGATGTTCCAGTTTCTCCCCGCTTTCAGGAAGAATTACAATTAAATATTCACTTCACTCTCCCCCCCTCTGCTTCCGCACAGAATTTCCTGGCTGAGGATGACTCAGCATGAGGTTGGGCGTGCTGCATACGGACTAAACAGTGAGTAATAGGCACGGGGCTAACTTTCTTGTTATAATCGGTGCGCTACTACGCAGTAGTAGTGCCGATTATAACAAATTTTTTACAGTTGGGTCCCATCATGGGAGGGGTGGGTTATTTTAATAAAGGATTTAAGTTTTTATAATGTTGGGGGACCAGGCCCATCAACATAACAAGGAACATTAGTTTGCCTTGAAATCAGAAATACTAAACTGTTCATTTTCACATTCCCCAACAGTCAAAATTATGAAATTACATCAGATGACATTTTTTTCTCATTCAAAAATAATTTTTTGGGAATGCATTTTTATTATGACCAATTAGTCAAGAAGGTTTTTTAAAGCATATTCCCCCTGCAATAATTTCAACCTTCTCTACCTAACCAAGGTATGCACAGATGTTCTCAGCTACGCTGCCTCCTGGTTCTTACAGGTAGCAGCATTTATTTAGCCTACAGATGTCAAGGCTAATTACCGACTGCTTTTCCCTCGGCACACCTCCACACGTGAGCTTATAAATAGCTCATACAACTTTAAAAGGAGGCATAACATTTCCAAAGGCAGCTGAGCCGGAAACAGGAACACTGGTCTGCAAAAAAAGCAAGTAGTTAAAATAAGAAGATTGAAAGTATTACGTATTGATTAAGTTTTTCATCAACGTTTAAAATTTTTTTAAAAAGCATATTTTTCTTAAAAGGATACTAATGTTTTACTGTAAACAACGTGTTTAGGCACACATGTGGATACAAACCAGTGAATAAAATTGAAAAGCATTATATGCCTCTGCATACCTGGAGTCTTAAAATTTCTCACTGGGATGGGGTATCATATATTTCTAGTGTCCAGTTTCCACTGCCCTTTTCTCCCAGCATGGGTTGTCATAAACTCCCAGTTCTTAAAGCCTTCCATTGAATGATCAAACAGTCTGAAAAAGTACAAAACCAATACTTGCAATTAGTAATGTTTAGTAAAATTTATCAGAAAAAAATATATGAATTTCAAAAGATTGAACCTATAACCTCATGGGCTGCATGTTTATAAAAGAAGAGCACACATCCTCTAAGACCAGAGCTAAAAAAAAATAATAGGTACATTCCTTTGTTAGGAACGTATGAAAGCAAAAACAAAAATAAAATACATTCAAATCTGTTGATTAGTTTGTATTGTTCCTTGTATGCTTTCTGTAATTAATCCATTAACTGCATTGTAAAAGCAGCTTCCAAAATCTTATTACTTATTTACCGACAACAACACGGAACCTTCTAATTTATAGAATCTACTTCTACTGTACGTAAATGCACTTACTAGAATAATATGGTGGTTCAGGGAAGATTTCACATTAACGTGTTCTTTTTTTAATTAGATTCTAAATTCTGTAATATACAGACAAAACTGTCTGTTTGGTAGTGTTATTTCAGGAACCACTGAGAAGCGGTAAAGAGAAGTATAAATAATTCAACTTTGATTACAAAGCAGGATGAGAAGTTAGTTATTTAATTTCAGCAGTACAATAGCCCAGTTTTATTTCATAATCATATATGATTTTTCATGTACTCAGACAAAATTGTATGAATTAAGGAAAAATGAACTGGACTTGTGGCATGCAAACAAAAACAGCCCCACTTTTCATTTGTCAATCAAGAAGCATTTTCAGTTGGAATAGTGGTAGCAATTATTGCACAATGCTGTCAAATATCTTTACAGAATTAAAAAAAAAAACCTATGATGCTTGTGATTGCCCATCAGGTATTCCATATATTATTCTCTGGCTTCTGGGCAAGGTGTGAATTCAGGCTTGTATGGCAATTAGACCCTGCTGAGCTTCAGAGAAATGCATAGTATGAATGGATGTGTGGATAGGTTTTAGTATAGATTGTGCTTCAAGCCTTTAATTATGACTTTGGCATTAGGTGGAATTTTAGAAAATTACATTCATATGAATTCCATGTATTTGGCATGTAAATGCCTGACTGCATTGTATATAAATGCTAGTATTAAATTAAATGTTTGGGAATGCTGTAGTTATGTTTAACTGAACTACTGTATGTATACACATTTTAAGCAATACACACAGTCTTGCATCAAGACAAATTAATGAGGATACCACTTCATTTTGGGTGTTGTTGGACAAGACATGCAAACTACTCCTTAAACATTCATTCAATTAAATTATTCCATAGATGCCTCTATATTTCAAAAATGTAACCACAGAAAGACGGTCTTTCAAGTATAAAGGAGAATATACTTATGGCGTACCAGACTTCTGTCTGGCTCTTACCAATGTCATTGTCGCTGACAATTCTACCATGTCCGAGATTGGAAACATTTGTAAACAAAGTAGGGAGGAGCCATAAAGCAGTTAGTTACTGCATGAGTATAAATTATCCTTCAATAAATGCTACTTATTACAGTTATTCTCTGTGTAATACTTTAAAGGGCATGTCCACCCCCAAAACTATAATCCCCCCATTACTGGGCCCCAATGTGTAGTGCAATAAAATCCTTACCTTACATCCTAGCTCACGTGGTTCTCCAGTAATCCCTTCCCAAGTCCAAAAGTGTCACCAGAGGAAAGCAAATCCATTAGACGACTCCTGTCTCCCTTCGGAGAATTTTGCCATGTGCAGTGCAGCACTTCTCCCCCTCTCCCCACCCGCTCTGGTCTCCCTCCCACTAGCGTAAATCCCTTTATGTATATAATAGTAATTGTGCCTCCAGCCCCAACTGCTATAATAATTTTTCTTAGAAAATCCCCAGATAGTTACTTACAATGCTCGCTCCTTTGCCGCACTGAGAAGCTGGCAGCCGTGTCCGTATTGCCGGTCCCCGCCCCTGCTTGCATTTCCGTGCAAGCAGAAAGCCGGGGAGTGCGGCGAAGGAGCGGGGCATGGTAAGTAACTATCTGGGGACTTTCTAAGAAAATTATTATGCCATTGGGGCTGGGGGCACATTTACTATTATATACTAAAAATGTAAATTAAGGGTGGACATACCCTTTAAAACAATCAGATTTTGCCACTCTTCCCATTATGATGTGGTCCTGCAAATAGTCATGTAAAAAAATTTCCATGGTGTCATGACATTAGCTTCTTTGTGTTTACTTTATCAGCCAACAAATGAATTGTTTTTAAGTTACCTAATCTTTAAGGTATTTCCAAGCAGAAAGCACAGTAAGGCTGAGGCCACACGGCGACGCCAGGAATCGCACACAGAATCGCAAGCTTTATAGCACACAATTGTGTGCTGTTTTTTGTGCGTTTGCTTTTGGCGTGTTTCACCAAAATGGTGAATGCATGTGTTACAAAAACGCGAACCGACGAGCAATTGCATGAGCATCGGAAATCGCGGGATTTTTGCGCCCCTGCCAAATTTCCATTTTAGCGCAAAATACGTTCTTGTGTGGCCTAGCCTTATATAGCTTTGTAATCGCTATGATAAACATTTTCCTTATGCAAAAATGTAAAACTCACTGTCTGGTAACCCGTTAACATTTTCTGCTTTCAGAATGCACATCTGTTACAATACATTATTATATTTCAGATTTGAAATAGAAATGTTACATATCTGTCACCAATCCAGCACTTGTGTACACAGCTCAGTTTTCACGTGTATTGAAATTCTAGTTCAGGAACAGCTATACTGACGCAGGCTACTGTCAACAAGACAAAGAAGTCATTTTGTGATTTCAGTCTGTTTTGTGATGTTAATGAAACATTATATTGCTGTACTTTTGCAGTATTTTTTGCCATTACGCTTTTTTTTTTGCTTTAGGCAAAAATAACACATTAAAACAGATCGTGCTCCTTTCTTCACACAATTTTCTTTAGTATTGTGTTTCCTCCTCTTTCATAGTGTTTTAAATTTTAAAAACAACAAAACTATGTTGACAGATCAATGTCACAAATGCAGTGGTTTAAGTAAAATGTTCAGCACATGCTGAAGTAAATAGTTCAGCTACACACTGCCAAAAGCCTCATATATTATGTTCACATTTTCATCTGTTTCAAATGTGTCATCGTATCAAAACACATGAAAAAAATATCTCTATTGCAATTCATTCTTTCCAAGAGTTTTGACATTTTTTTAGTGACTTTTTTTTAGAGGCACTTAAGGTTTCAGAAAAAGACTTTTTGTAAAATGTATATCAATTGTAAAAAAAAAAGTAGGGAAAAGGGAAGTCAGGGGGAAAAGTTATGTGTTGAACAAAAAAATTACACTTAAGTAAACACATTTTAAAATTTTAAGGGCATGTTCACCCTCATTATATATATAAGAACCAACAAAGGCATACATTTGTGTGTAAATATATCTAGACTCCAAAGCGGCCCAAAAACCACGTTGATTAATTGAGAAAGTATTTAGCAGATCATATAAGCTGCAGTATAGATTCAACAATGTTGCAGTGTCATATGAAAGTAGCCAACCCAGAAACCTGCACATGACTCAATATAGTAGAATTAACATAACATGCAGATAACCACTAAAGTTGGTCAGGTGTGAAGCCCCAGATAAGACAACGAATAAAAAAAAAATAACAGCAAACCAAAACAAGAAAGAAATATTCAGGGTGGAAGCCCCCCCTCACTGATGCAACACTTTTGTTCGGTCCAAAATATCAATAACATCAAACAGTTGGTATATAGTAAGGGAACTCACCATTCAAAGGAGGTGGCTCAGGTGCAAACAGCCCCGCCGTCGCCACTACTCGCTAGGCCCAAATTATTCAGAAGTAATGGAGCGTGCACACTTTGATATCTATTCATATCAGAATGACTCTCCGGGTAAAATCAACTCATCTTATTATGTATTCATCATCACTAGTCAAACAAAACCTGACACGTTTCGTGCTGGTTAAGCACGTAATAATAGGTGAAAAGCACTCTGACTCCAGGGTTGGACAGAAGCTCCTTATGTACACACAGTTATCCAGGGGCTCCGCCTCCAATCTAAGGGTCAAGATCATGGGTATGATAAAAGCATAGACCGCAAAACATGAAACAAAATGATATAAATCAAACCATTTGGAGAATAAATCAACAGATAAACTGAAGATTTAACAAACAAATGACTAAGTAAAGTAAATCTAATATATATACATTAAAAAGAAAAAAAAAAAATCCCAGGTAAGTAGTCTAAACAGCCGACTCTATACTCGCTATATATGTAAGCCAAACAGGGGAGGTCAATGAGATCAAAGCAATCAGGTCTAACCTATGAAACCAGTTATATCAACCGGATGTAATTTAAACCGTGGGGATTCTAGTATTGAGACAAAAATTCACTTGGCCTCAGCCTTCCTCAAGGCTAATTCCATATTTCTACCTCCTTTTCCCCCTCCACTGAGGGTAGAAGTCACTGAATCCACCCTGTACCTGAAGATACAACTAATGCCTGAACTACAGTCGGAAAGTGTCGGCCACCGGACTCCTGTCATTATGTGTTCTGATATCTCTCAGTTCCCTAACGTGGGCTATTAAAGTACGGGACGTCAGCCCCACGTATTGGATCGAACACTTAAAACCGTAAGTAGATATAGGACCTATAGAGAGTAACAATTAGTATATTGTCTAATATGAAAAGTTTTTATTCAAGGAGGTACTAATAACACTGTAGCAACCCTATAACATCTATTTTTCCGCTTATGCTAATTATGTTGGTAACACTTTTATTGGAAAAAAGGCTTGGGGAAAAGATGCCCAAGGAAGTGGCTTTCCTCGCTACAAACTTTACTCCATTGTTTTAAAACCGGTAACTACTGATTATCCTCATGTAATACGGTAGATTTCTGAATAATTTTGACCTTGGGGTACTGATTACTGTAGCGAGAAAGTGGGGCAAACACTTTCCTTAGTCTACATCTAATATACCCTGAAAGGATTTTTTGGAGGAGTTTACTTGAGAATGCATGACCGAATTCTCTATGGGGAAAAGGTTCTCTAGGCAAACAGGAGGAGCAGGAGGAATGGGGCCGGGATAACCGAGCAGAAATAGAGTCCAGAAATTGAGCTAGTTGATTCTGTTGGTGCTCAAGGGCATCCTGCGAAGTGACAGTCTGGAGAGTCTTGCCCAACTTGCTGCAGTTTCCTCAGTACTTCATGGCCTATTCGTACTGTAATGAATAGAGTCCCAATTCATTGGATACAATGGCTGGAACAATGGAGTGAGACAATGATGCTGATAAGATGTGGCTGGATACATGGAGTTGAAACAATGAAGCTGGATACAATGGCTGGATCCAAGTGGCTGGACAATGGGTTGAAACAATAAGCTGGATACAATGGCTGGATCCAGATGGCTGGAACAATGGAGTTAAACAATGAAGCTGGATACAAGATGGCTGGAACATGGAGTAAACAATGAAGCTGGATACAACGGCTGGATACAAGATGGCTGGAACACAGAGTTGAAACAATGAAGCTGGATACAATGGCTGGAACAATGGAGTTGAAACAATGAAGCTGGATACAATGGCTGTTACCAGATGGCTGGAACATGGAGTTGAAACATGAATCTGGATACATGCGGGATACACTGAAGTAGAGGCAAAGAAGCTGGAGACAATATGGCTGGGAACACTGGCTGGAGAGAACGTCTGGGAACACTGGCAGGTAAGGAGCGCTACAGACGGACAACCTGAAAGTCTGGTAGCGAGGTCTACGAATAGGCACTCGCTCCCTCTGCGAGTGCCTATTTGAATCTTCGCGCCGGCGTCTGGACGTGGTGACATCACGATGCCGATGTCCGGCGCCGTGACTCACCAGTCCTGGAAACACGAGGGAGCGCGGCAGGTAAGATTCCTTACAGTTCGGGCAATTTGTCATATCTTCATGTAAGGGGTATTCAGCGACTTCTACCCCAGTGAAGGGAAAACAAGAGAAATATGGAATTAGGAAGGCTGAGGGCCAAGTGGATTTTTGTTCAATACTAGAATCCCACTGGTTGAATAACTCGTTTGATATAACGGGTTTCATAGGTTAGACCTGATGTGCTTTGATCTCATCTGACCTTACGTTTTGGCTTACATATATAGCGAGTATAGAGTCGGCTGTTTAGACTCTTACCTGGGATTTTTTTTTTCTTTTTATGTATATTATATTAGATTTACTTTACTTAGTCATTTGTTTGTTAAATATTCAGTTTATCTGTTATTTTTTCTCTCGGTCTATGCTTTTTCTACTCCTGATCTTGCCCCTTTAAGATTGGAGGCGGAGCCCCTGGATACCTGTGTGTACATAAGGAGATTCTGTCCAACCCTGGAGTCAGAGTGCTTTTCACCTATGATTACGTGCTTAATCAGCCGAAAAGCGTCAGGTTTTGTTTGACTCGTCATATAAATACCTAATAAAGATGAGTTGATTTTACCCAGAGAGTCTTTCTGATTCAATATATGGCAGTGTGCATGCTCCATTTCTTCTGGAATAATCATGTTCACCCTCACACAAATCTTTGTAGAGTAATCACCCCACAAAACCCGTGAAGCGCCTGATATCTTGAACTCCTCTGGACCCTCTGCGCTCTATGCACACCCTGCGTTGCAGTCCAACAGGCCTTGGCATCACTTTCGAAGGCTGGAGTGCTAGGCTGCATGACCTCTCAAAGCCATGAAGGGTGGCAGAAAGCATGAGGGATCATAGGAGTTCAAGGTAAGATATGGGAAAGTATGGAAAACGATCTACAAAAGTTTGTATTAGCTATTATTACCTTTAGCTATATTAGCTATATATATTAGCTATTTTTATTAATAGTTAAATTAACTAATATTAATTAAGTCTAATAGTAAGGGACAGTCTTTAGCACCTCAATTGTGCCCAAGCCTAGTGCACATCCATTAATTTATTGTAAGTAAAATGTAAGCAATTAATTGGATGTGCACTAGGCTTCTATTTTCTATGTATTGAATAAATTTGGTCACTAGTGGCACTCTGAGTGGATGTATCTATCCATTTCTATATTATTGTGCCCAAGCACATTTGCTATTTTATTATAAAAATTTTTGTATAAAAATTGACAATCCATTTAACATAAACGGATTTGTTGTCTAGCATAGTGGGCAATATGCACTTTTTTTAATTGTATACAGAATAGTAATTTGTCTTAAGGTGTGTCCTGTTTTTATCTTTCGTGGTATTTAATAAAATGTTCAAATTATTGTGCCCCAAAGAGTATAGAAAGGTATAAACGCAGCTAATCAACCAATTGACAGGAATCTGACCAATTAGGACACCTTAAGCTAGTTACACACAGTACAGATTTACAGCCAATTGAAGAAAGATTTAATTGGAAACAGTCTGTCATTGGCTACAGTTCTGGATAGACACTGTACCAAAGTTGTGCCTATACAAAGTATAGAAAGACTGTGCGTGTGGCAAGCAGCTGCTATCAGATACCTGTACTATAGGGGGCAACAGTAATATTTGGTCATAACAGGTAGCAGTTCCTCGGCACACACAATCATCCTTTTATAGGTACTGTGTGTACCTAGCTTTACATTTAAACCAAATGCAACATTTAGAGAATTTTAACCATGTATTTTCTTGACAAAAAATCTGTGATTTGAAGCAGAGACTATAAACTACATTTTAATTGCTATGCAACAAGGGTCATAGTTTCTTGGCATCATGCTCTAATTTTGGAATGAGAGTTAACAACTAGTCCAGTGTTACAGGTTTTGATGCCAGGAAATAAATGTAATATGTAAATAAGAGAAACCCAGCAAGCACTCAATATTATGTGATTCCTCAGCTTTATAATGCATTTGTCACAAAACATAGTCAAGGAACTTAATTTAGATAAGAAGCCCACAGGTACTATACCTAACATCAGATATAAATATTATCAAAGTGGCAAAATATGTTTTAAAGTATGTATGTTATTTGAAAAGCCCCATAATAAGCAATTTGATTGAAATTCCTCCTCCAGAATTCTCATTTTCAGCCCACAAAATTAGCTTCTCACAATGTAAGTGGTCTTTATATCAGGGCTATAAGACAGGGTATTCAAAGAATATTAAAGCTTTATTTTGGATTCTCTTGTTTTTATTACTTTGAAAAGCTGTTCTCTACAGGATATCTGAAGGGTCTCCATCAGTTACCGATAATTAACACAACCTTTCCCTGTAACTCTAGTCTCTCAAGCATTTAAACTGTACAGTGCATTGGTTTCTTTGTGCTGTGCATTTTTCAAAATTTGTTACAGGAAAACCTGCTGCTCATATATAAAATAAAGCACATTCACACATATATTCATACAACAACCTTTCAAAATAAGATTAAAACAATTTTATGGGAAGTTCAGAAATGAAAAAGTATTAATTTACACATACCTAGGTAGTATAAATATTCTCCTTACTTATCAGTTGATTTCATATATTTGCTATTCCCTGTTGTGGTAAATAGTAAACTGCAATTTCAGGTTCTGCAATGGTCCTTTTCTTCTAAGGATGCACTTTTTTTTGAAGTGTTAGGATGTTCCTAACAGTAATGTTAACATTAATTGGCTTTGGATGATCAAACATGCTCAGGTATCTACCGGAAACTGAATTGCTCCAAGGGCTGAGTCAGGGTAGGAGCATAAAACATACAATTAGGGGTTCTGCACACAGGAAGTCAGTACTTTGGAAGCATTTGTTTATGCAGAGAAATAGATGGATGGACAGATTAAAGGATATGTACAGTGAGAATTTTTTTTAAATTGCACATAACTGGAAACTAATATTCTTCCCAGCTATCACTGTACCATATTTTTGTTAATCTATATCACCTATTTCTATAGATTCCAATCTGAAACATCTACATTTCAGCTGTCAATCAAGTGACTTATAGGGAGATTCCATTAAAGTTCTTATCGTTAAAAATGGTGCTAATTTTGCCCCAACCAATCAGATCTTATTTACATTTGAAATCTAACATCTGGTTGTTTGAGGCAAAATTAGCACCATTTTAACAATAGAAAAGATTAATGATACTAACGGGAGATTCAATAAAAGTCCTTATTGTTAGATTTGGGGGACTGCCCTTTAAGGTATAGGAACGGGTAAAGACTTTTTCTTTATCACACAAGATTTAAACACATTTAAATCAAAGCAGGATTACCCACAGGCAACGCCGAATAAATACCAGGGGGCCCAGCTTCAGTATTACACGCCCATCAAGAAAAGTATTATAAACACAGGTGACTTTAAATACAGATCTCTAGGGCTCCATTTGGTCTTTATCCATCTCTGATTTGATTGTGATAGAGTGCCTTGCTAGAGAAATTTTTTTGTATTAGTATAGCAGGTTGATATTGATTTTGTGTACGATCATTACTTGCATACAAGGGTCTGCTACTATTTACATATAATTAAACTCAGCATTTTAATATTTTCTTGCTCAATTTAGTATCTTTTACTCCTCTGGCACTTTATAATTATTATTTGACCTCTCTTAAGCCCAATTACACACTGTGATTGCAGGCTCCTTACATTAAGGCAATAGTGTATAGTTAGAAGACACTATCGAGTCACAGGTCAGGCCCACTAGCACATGTAATGTAAGGGGGCAGATGTTTATATCTTCAAGCATTGCTTACCGGCCTCTGCTAAGCAGTTAAAACCCTTTGCGAGACTTTTGCTTCGCAGGTCCTGGTCAGGTAAGACTATTGGTTTGGGCACCATTCACAGGTGTTACTTAGGTGTAATTAGCCTATATTGATATTACATTGGGTAGCTGCATTTACACTTATTTTACCCTACTAACCTAAAACTTCTGAAAGATTTTGGAGAAGGCAGTGGGTTAATGATTGATTCTAAGCAGTGATGACCAATAAATAGCAATAACACTTTTATAGGAGATTATGTTTCATCACACTATTTTGTTGGTTGAACTATGGTTAAAAGTAACAGTTTTAATTTTATGATCATATAAAATTGAAACAGATAATTACAGTATAATTGTGCTTCTGAAGTATTGTTCTGGCATCACACCAAACTGTTTCATGATACCTACAGATGTGTTCTGTATGTGCCAGCAACTAAATGTTTAACAAAACCATGTGACAAGGAAAAGAGTGCCACCAGATCAAATATCTGTGGAACATATGTGGCAAAACTGCTTTTTGGCTGTGCACACACATGAAAATAAATACATCTGGTACTGTTTAAAGAAATGTGGTTTTGTACAGTACATTTTGAGGCCACAACAAATAACTTATTGGAAAACAAGATATAGTATGTTCCACAATAGACTCTCTAGAAAGGCTTCTAACGTTAAAAGAAAAACAAACTATGATATTACTTAATTTGATAGTCCCTGCATACATACATTTGGTGTTCATACATAAAAATGCAGGAAATCAAATCCGACAGAGAAAGAGAGGGGATCAAAAGGAAATCGGACTTTTCAAATCCAGTAAAGGTCCCCAGCTTCCCATTCCACACTAACAAATATATTAAAAAGAGTAGAATTTATCAGTTTAGTGGTTCTCTAAATAAAAATAAATTAAAGTGCAGATCAGTTGGATTATTTAGTAAGTAAAATTCCCTTTTGTGCCTTGGATTACTTACTATAGAGACAACACTTTACGAAATAGAAGGTCACTTTAAATAACATTTCCTTAGAAAAGCAGTGAAAATAAAATCTTACTTATAAAACTGTACTTTGTATTTTATATATATCACCATATATCGAATAAATCGGATCCAAGATAAAGTAGTCTCTTGACTATATGGTTTTAACCCCTTCTAGTGGTAAAACAAAAGTCTTTTGTATTTTGCACCCAATTATTGTCGCTCATGCACTACAATGACTTACCTGTGACGTCCCACAACTTTCTAAAAAAAAGCAACTGGCCCAATTACTATTGGAACATCGACCAGTACCCTATGGGGCTATGCTATACATTTCTCTATTGCAACTTACCTGACCCCGTTCCTGCAATGTATTAAAGGGCTCTATAGTGAAAATAAACACAGTGCCCTATTGAAAAGTTAAATTCATTACTCTGTGCTGCCTTTATCCTACTCTGCCATGACTTTGTTTTTCCATGGTGTCAGATCTCTGTGCAGCACTCCCCCTTCCTCCTCCATGTCTCAACTCCGGCTAACCGCCAAGCTTATCATTGTGCAGTAAAAAGTTTAACATCCTGAAAAACACACACCTACGCACAGTGGCCAATAGAAAGCAAGCTGTCTTATCGAGACACGGAAGAGAAGGAGAAACCAGTACATTTACTACTGCAAACGATCTCTCTCTTTGTGAACCTCATCAATCAGTGAAAGCGATAGAAGGGGGTCAGGTGCAGCCTTATCTCTGCATTCAAGCTACATCTCCCCCCCTGCTAATGTTTCTTATCTCTATGTTTGTGTGCAAACAGAGCAGGAAGGGACTTGAGCAGGAAGAGGATCACATCACAGATTTGATTGACATTCCAAGTAGGATGAGGAATGCATCACGTATTCTTCTAACTTGTGTATCTCAGTACAGAGAGGGAATCTGAAAAAAGTGAAGGCCCTCTGGGGTTGGGGAGAATTATAGAACACATGGAAGGAAATAAACTATAGATGCCCTTAAAAACACTTTGTGACCCTTGATACATTGTGATACCGTATGTGGAAGCACTGACGTTTGAAGCAGATCTATACATTGAATAGCGGGGGTTTTGCATTTTTCCCACTAGCACAGGATATTGCATCTCCCTGTATATCCTAACCGTCATTCTACTAATAAATAACCTACCGGCAGTTTGTAAAAATTTAAAGAGGTACAATTGATAATTCACATGGTAATACTGAAGGACAGCAGGTTGGCCATAATTTACCGACATAACGATAACTAATTGTGCCCAAAAATCATATTGGAGCGATCATGAGGTCAGAATTACAGCCATAATTTAGCCTAATCAACCAATTATCAGTCACAATGTCGATTTGGCCAAATTATTGACTTGTGTTTAAAGGCTGGGTAACACCAGCAGATATTTACATCAGACCACCGATCCACACTACTATCGTCGGTCTGCCAAAATAACTGCTGGTGTGGGGCGGCGACTGCGACCGATGCTGGTCGTCCGTTTGTCTGAATCGGATGTGCCGCTAACCACAGCCAATCGTATGGCTCCCTATGGGGCCGCCATGAACGATCGCAGGAATGATGGGGACATTACACGCCCGCCAGTAATTTCCCGTGGTAGGCGACCGTTCGGTCGGGACAAATTCCGTGTGTACCAGCCTAAACGACCTTATTGCTCCAGCATCTTTACTGACTTCCCCTTAAGTACAGTTCTTTAACTTAATTTAACTTACAAAAGGGGTCTACTTTTGCAGCCTCCTAAGCAGATCTGCTTCAACCGTCAGTGCTTCACATACTGTATCACATTCAGTAAGGCTTTAAAGGAAAGTTTACCCCTCAAATGAAAAATTGTATATAGGTAAGTTACCCCCCAAAACTGCAATAGTTAGAAAGCTGAAAAAATCTTAGTTAAACAGCGGTTTCCCCTAGCTATGACTATAAGCATACGTCTGTCAGCTTTCTACTGCTGTACTTTGGGGGGTGATTTACCTCCATTCATTTTCTTATGAGAGGGAACTTCCTTAAAAATTGTGTGAGATCATATGAAACATATTCTTCTAAAAATGTATTTTAAAAGCTCTAAAAGCAATCAATATCTTTTAATCTGTATTCTACCTATACAAATAGAATGAAAAAATAGAGTTTTAATGTTCAGGGGGGTGGATGAGTTAACCAATATAGTGGCACTCAGAAACACAAATACATTCATTGTCAAACCTGGGTGCTCCTGTCATTTAATAAGATAGACTTCGTAAAAAGTTCAGGAGCCCTTATGTGCTATTTTAATAACTATTTTGAAGAAATCCTAGAGTGCTCCTGAACTTTACCGATGTCTAATATATATATATAAACACATATAATAGACTTGTATTTTATTATTTTTTTTAGATTCAAATAGTTAAAACCCACAATGGAAACCCAGTTAAAGAATGATGGGATTTCAGTTTCTATTAGGACAGCAAAACAAATGTTTGCGTTTGGAATTCAAAAGGGTTATGGTCTGGTGAATTTTAAGTTCATTCTTTCCCTTGCAGCTGACCGCTGAGAATGAAGTAATTATTTTTTTCCCAATGAGCGGGCTGCACATGAGATAAGTACACATTACATGCCCAGCTTCCCTGCATACCAATCACTTAGAGAGGTGAACTGCAAACATCCAAAAAAGCTTTCCTATCAAGCTGTGCAGGGCTGTAAGGGCTTGATTTGTTAGATCATATTATTTTTTCTCCAGGTAATGTAAGTACTATTACTTGGGGGTTCATTATCATTGTGGCAACATTACGTAAACCAGGAGGACTCTAATTCCTTGCTCTAGCTCCATGTAATTAAAGAAATATCTTTATCTACAAATGCTCCAGCTGATTAGGTTGGCACAAACGGAAACAAATTAGAGCAAGATGAGTAAACTGTAATAACTGCCAAATCACAGTGTAACATGACTTCTCTGCAACAGAAAAGACATTAGAAGGCAATGGACTTTCTAACTATAGAGAGCTACCTTCACATCATACCATACTGTTGTCTCAGAACTTACTTATGCAAAATAGCAATTCTGGTTTTTCAGTAGCTGGAAAATTACATGTCATTAGCACTCCTTGTTCTTTTATTGTTTCAGATTTTTTTATCATAAGATGTCTTTACCATGAAGATGCAGAGAACCAGCTTGGGCATAAGGTGACCTAGAGCTGTGAAAAGGCATGATGCACATGTCCACACACTACAAAAGAAAAGAAGTTGGATCTCTGATCCTGTTGCTTTTGACCCTACTTTGGTTTGAACTAAGAGAGGGTGGCGTAAGCAGGGTTAAGGCAGTAGGCAAATAAACCAGCTGTGCTGGTGTGTTACATAAGCACTTGTATCTTGTTATCAAAAAAAGAGTTAATCTTGCATTTTTTAAACAAGATGTATTTATAGTCTGTGCACACGGAAAGTCCTCTGAAATTTCACTGGTAAATGGCTGCTGCTTAGCAATGCAAGGATTTAGTTTCTTATATCAGTTTTTTAAAATATTTACAGGATATGTACATACCGTATAAACAAACAAAAAAAAATAGGTTTAGTGAAAGCTTGTGGCCTTTAAACTAAAGTTGGGCAAACATTTTTTTTCTTCACCAGAGCCATCCCTTATTGCTTATGCTTCAAACTTGCTGGCTTCCTTCCTCCTCGTATAACTGATTCTTTGATCTCTCCGCCCCAACTAGATCTCCTGGCTCCTCCGTGCTTCCTGGCCCCTGTAAGTTTGTCTCACACTCATGCCGACGTTTGATGTCGTGTGCCGCCACATGATTCGGCTGGCGCGCTGCGCAACGTAATCCGTGCTGCGGCTGTGTGTGGTCTGCACTGATGGCGTCACCCAGGAAGCCACAAATATGAGCATAACGTTAGTGCTCGGGGGGGTTAGAAGATTTATCTTTTTACTCATCTTAGTTTTAAAATGCAACCAGCTTGCCAACAACCTAATGTTTTTTTTGTGGTGGTACTCATCCTAACATATAAGGTGAAGTATAATGAATATACCAAATTTAGATATGTTACATAACATTTTAGCACAAGCCTCATAATACTCATAGATCCTCTATCTTGCACTTACATAAGAAGTACTTACCTATTAGACACAACTGGGATTTTGGTCCTGAGGAGATCTCAGATAGATAGCAAGGTCCTCTCGGCGTGGGTGTGTGTTGGTGGATGCTACACTACGGTTCCAAATAAACGACATGGTGATCTGTGTTATCGCCACGCCAGGTGCTTTATATACAAGAACGGACACATTATCATGCCGTGATATTCCTAAAGAAAAATACGTTTAGAAGACATGACTGAAAGCATCTGCATATTTTTGATGAAAGGTTAACTGCCAACATTTTGGTTAGGTGATATCACTTTCTTTTCCTTGTTATGTAATGCATGTGTGGTTACTGTGTGACCATTATTAGCGTGTTTGTGCCTTACGCAAATTTGGGAAATAGAGTTGTAAACTCTCGTGCGGTGAATCACATGATGTATGGTAAAGTTTCCTTTCTTTCAAACCTTGGAGAACATGCTGTTTAAACAGCTAACGACAGTGCATTTTTAATGGGATTTTGAAGGTAGGGTTCAAGAAATAGCTTTAAATTAAGCAACACATTATTTCAAAATTACGTGGTTTGCTGTCAGTATTTCTAACACTATGTGCTGTGCTGGGACTGTTGTCCTTTTTCTGCTTCTATCACCATGGCTTCTGCATTCCATTAAACCAAATCCATAAGAATTGCTTCACTTAACGAAAACAAAAACAAACCACCCTGCTATTAATATCCACCAGGCCAAAAAGATTTATTTCCAGATTTAACAGTATACATTTTCCTGTCAATTTTTAAAAAATAGAAAAATACATTGTGGTTCTACAAATTAAAAATAAGGTATATATATATTTCATGTATATACACACATTCGTTAGTGTTAGTATAGAGAGGAATTGAAAACTGCGAGTTTCGTTCCTACAACACAGGCGGTTCCACAAAATTTTCTGAAAATCTATTGATCCATTAATCACAAAAGCAATTTTTCACCATATTTATTTTTTACATTTCTCAACTTAAATGCCATGTTTCTCAGAAGAAACTTTCAGTTTCCCAAGTTCATGTTTAATTATTTCTTCTTCAACACGGTATTGTCAATATACACCTGAATTGTGCTCAAATCACTGTATCCCTTTTTTTCCATTAGTTCAAATAGACTGAACTCCAGTCCCTTAGTTTTACTTTTAATGTTTAAAAATATTATATTGTATAATGACATTTGTATGGTCAACACACTAAAAAAAAGTCCAAAGCTTTCATGTTAAAACTATTAGCTTCATATAAAGTGTCCACGCCAAAGGACACAAACTGATTAACACTGAAATCGTGATGGCTGGGGAATTCATTATTAACAAACATAGTATGGTACAAGCAAAAAGACCCAATTCTGATTTGCACAAAAATTCTTTTTACTGAAAATTAACCAAAAGTGCAGGCGTTAAAGACACGCAAAAGACAAACAGAAATCAAATCATAAGGTGCCATTCTGCAAATGCATCGCAGGAGCTATACAGTAATTCCTCTTATTTTACATTTCCCCTATAAACTAAACATCATCAGAAATACTGTTTTTTTTTTTAAAAAAAAAACAGAACAATGGCAATTTGAACAGCCTTGCAATATAGAAAGTAATGGACTGAAACAACCTGTGGCTGCTATACCACCCAGTGAAACATAATATTCAAGTTATTCTGTTTAAAGCACTTGTACATGTGGTATGGCCTTATCTGTCAATACGTGGTTAGTGTACACAGTTGCCCAACCTTTGTCATCAATAGGATCCTAAAAGGAACAAATGTACACTGCCTCTTTTCAAACTATGTGCCTGCTCAGTGTCCCCGTAGAGTTTTCGTGGGATGCAATCTGCAATTTAAGCAACAAAAGTATCTCATCAGACAAAGTAGTTCACAGCGGGTATATTTTTCCCACAATGATTCTTTGTCCAATTCAGCATCACAGTTTATGCAAGTATATAGCCATGAAGGGTAAAACACCTAACAGAATTGCCAGAATGTGAAAACATTGCCTGTCCTTTGCCATTTTTGTGGCTCAGTGGAGTGTGCATTGTGTAGGTGGCAAGTGGGGATTTTTTCTCTTGTTTAATTGAACTCCACTATCAATCAATCAATCTTTTCAAGCAAAAATCGCTCATATGGTAATTAAAAAGAAACTTAAAACAGTACAATGAGTTAGAACAAGTGAAGGAGAATTTACCTTGTGGAATCATAAGTGAAGGGAAAGGAAGTTGTTACTATTAGACTGTGTTTCCTACACATTTAAAGTTTTAAAAATTCCCAACTGGACAGGTAAGATTCTATTGCACTCTGGAAATAATTTTTTTGCCCCAACCAATCAGATCTTTTTTTAACATTTTGAAAGCCTAATCTGATTGTTTGGGGCAAAATTCACATTTTTAACAATAAGAATCTCCCTGTAATTTCTATTTCATACATCTCCATGTGTTTCTCTTTCTGCACTTTCCTGAGGTACACAGGCCCATACAAACAATACCGTTGTTATGACTCACCTTTAAGCACCCTCTTCATGGCAAGTCTTGGTGTTTATATCATCAAATCGTCAATCCCTCGAAAATGTCTCGCATCACGAGGCGTAAGGATACGTGGCTGACGGTTACTGGTCTATTTAAACTCTCCACATTTAGGCATCAGTGCTGTTTCGTTCAGTTCAGCTCTCCAGTGTTTTTATTGCTTCTTTGTCACCCTTTTGATCTTTTCATTTCCATTGCCACCTTATCTTGTTTCCTGGCTTCTGAATCTGTTGCTGCCAGCCCTGACTTGTGCTTTGGATTCCATATTCGAACCTTCGTGCCCACCCACCATCTGCCTTTTTACATTCTGCATCTGTGCCGCAAGTCCTGACCTGCTTTTGTCTTCAGACTCTTTTCCATGGGCTGAAAAATCTGCCTTGTGTACCACCTTAGGGTCCCAACAATAATACAATATCAGACATTCCTATATCATATGATCTGGATTGCTGCATGTATGGGCCTCTTTTTAGCCTTCTATTTTTTCCTTTCTGGTTTATCTTTTCCTGATCCCTAACTATATTTTGAAATTTTAGTCATTATTTTTTTATGCAATTTACTTTTATACAACCATAAACCATTCTTTGCCCTACCTGTGCCTTTTTTTGCCTCTTCTCTGTAATGCGTGGGCTTGCAAAAATTAAAAATCTCTCGGAAATTATTGTCATATAAATTTAGAACATTTTAGAAATGGGATTATTTTCCCAGTAGATACAGGCAAGACAGTCCATGATAGTTTTTATTTCACACATAGACCAGTTGTAAGAGTTACCTTTTTAGGGCCACATCTACTGTTAATAGATTCTTAAAATTTTACATTTCCTCCCCTTTTAAAAAGTGCAAAGTAGCACAATATAGCCTTTTGCATTATTTCCATTGGAGTCAAAGAGAAGCCAGCATTTTGTGAAGGTTAGGTATTTTAATCAGAATGCAAACCACATCAACATAGAAACCTATAACTGTACACTTTACGGCTACTTAAATAAACTTACCTTGTAGGTAAGCACCCTATACAGTTACTTTTTGGCGGGACCAGTACACTTGGAGCAAGAGACACACAGATTGGCATTTTCCAGATTCATGATATATTCTCCTAAAGACATTTAGAAGAAAACAATGCTTCAGGAACATATCATGAAACCTGATTCAATTATTAAGGACATGGATCAAACTTGCCATAACGTATATCACAGATAAGAATAATCCACTCGAGAACACTGTCCCAAGCTCACCCATGTATAAAAAATCTTTTATATTTTAACATTGTATTTTTTAGCCTTTTCTTGAATTAATATCTGATCATGCATCGGCTCAATATCTTCTCTTATTCCCATCAACCGATCTGGAGCTTTATAGAAGAATGAAATAATGATGTCAAATAAAATATAGTATAAAACCGCCTGTGAAATAAAGAATCATCAAAAGTTTGGACGGAGAACTGCAAACAAGGATTGAATTTTCTACTGACGATGAAACATATCCTAAGGGTGAGATTTGACAGGCTGAAGAGCAGCAAGGCCAGGCAGCGACCAGTGATGGATGATTAATGTAATAAATTGACTGATGGATTCCTTATTATAAGAACAAATGATGGCTGCAAAGACCAAATAAGCTCTATAGTAACTTTGTTCCCATTGCGGCCTTTGATCTTCATGAATAAAAGCACATTTCAAAGAAATAGAATTTCTTTTTTTTTTATCCTTCCTTCCTGGTTTTTCCACTGTATGGTCCATTACTGATAGTTCTTGTATGGCAAAAAGAGATTGACACTGTCATCACTATTGAATATAGTATGTAAACAGAACCACACCCACATTTGTACACAAACAAACCTTTGTTGTTTTAAATTGGCCTTGACACATGTTGCAATGGTTTAAACTGCAGACTTACACAATACAATAAATAGCGGCAGCTTTTAAAAACTAATCACTATGAGCCCTTTACATGGAATTTTATTATTGAAATCAATATCAGTTTTGGCTGAATACAGGATTACACAGACCATAGGGCTCGATATTTTCGGCCGGCCAGCACTTTTCGATCAGTCACCACAAAATATCTGCTGGTGTGGGGTGGCCGGTCGTGACCGACCTGGATTCCGATCTGGATGATCAACATGCGAAAATCTCGATCGGGGCACTCGCTTGGGACAAATAGTCCCTCCGTGTGTACCCAGCCGAAAAGAATTTTCAAGATTTTCTCAGTTTTTTGTGCTACGGGAGTAAAAGCGAGAAAGGAGAGCCTCATCTACCTCTAATAAAAATATTCAGAGAAACAGCAACATAATGATAGATCGTTTTTTTGCTGTTATTATATGAAACCATTATTTGGATTTCTGATCTAGTCTTAGGGTATTAACATCTGCGTCACACACTTTACTGCTTGGTTACACTGCAATGGGGCAGACCCAGCATATTGATGAGACAGCACTGTGTATATTACAATCTCCTTGGTATTTTCCATCCAAAATTTTTACTTTTTATTAAAAGTGGAAATTTAATGAGGTTTATCTGATGTTGCAACTGAAGGGCCTTTCACAACGTAGAGTAGTTTTAATGGACAACATTAAGTGGTACAATAATATTAATTCCTGGATAATGAATAACTTATCATGTGGTGGTCAAAAAGTTATTCCAAATGATTATGTATAAATAATTAAAAATAAATAAAAAAAAAAACCCACCTACACTTAAACATTAAATTTACTGAAGTGATAAAATACAACTACTTTGAGCTAAGAATTAAAAAGCGAAATCATTATTTCATTCCCAATACTGACTTTTGATTCATGTTAATTGGATAGTAACATATTTTTTCATATTTCAATGAATTTCAAAAGCTTTAAGAAAAAAAAACACCTTATGCATCTCAGGAATTAGAAAATGCATTTTATTATATGTGAGAAGGGTTGAATGCCAGAGGCTTTGTTTGGTCAGTCTTTGCTAGCAAGAAGCCATTATATCAGCAAAGATCAAATGTGTATATTACATTCCGAGTCAGGTAGACTATACTATACATTAACACTATGTATGATTTCACAATTCATTAATCAAAAAAGAGGAAAATACAAATCCTTTAAACAAGTTATTCCCCCCCCTAAATTTTAACAAAGAAAACAAGAGCACATGTCTTATTAGGTCTTTCTTTTGCTACAAGACTTTCAGATGAATTGCAACCAAGTGGTGGTACATTTTAAATAATTTAGATTTTAAATATTTTTAAACAAAACTACAAAAAAAAGTAAATATTACATATGTTTGTTTATATGCAAATGCCAGATCCATTTATTTTCTCCTATTATTAAATCCAAACTGCTGAGGACAACAGATATTAAATCCAAACACCAGAATGTTGTCTGTGGTAAATAAAACCACTGATTCTTTTTTTATTCCACAGTTTTCTTTGTTTATTGTTTAAGTATTGGCTTGAAGGCAGGTGTACAGTCTGCATTGAGATGAACAACTATTCTCCTATCTTCAGGGGATCACATGGATTTACTGTAAGTGCGGGAAGTTGGACATGCATTTTGTTACTTCTGTTTTCTAGTTGCGAGATACCTTATGGATAGTTTTTGGCGACATGTTTTACAAAGCCACAACCAGTTTTAATGGCCACATACATGCTCAGAGGAGGCAGCTAGGAAAACAACATTCAGTCTAAGGCTGTGATGTCAACTGTCACAATATTACAGATAGCTGCTAACCAGAGAACCCGGAAGCAGAAAAAGGGATAACAACTTGTTACATTTCAGGTTTAGTTTCACGCAGCAGTTTTAGATTTAGAACAACATAGTGTAGGCCCTTAATACCTACACATTTCAGCCCAACACTCTTCTGGGCGTCATCAGGGCCACCCAAATAAATAGGTATAAATCTTATCTCATATCCTACCTCTCAAAGCACAGCACAGGATTGTTAAATCACACGCTGCACCAGTTCTTACTATGGCACTTCTATTCTTCACTATGTAAATCTAGGTTACCCACCTTTTTAGATGGTAAGCTCTACGGAGCAGGGACCCTCTTTCCTCATGTCCCTTGATTCAAGCATTGTATACTTTTGATGCTCAACTTATATTTTTTATATTTTCTGTCCACCTTGTAAAACTTTTTGTATTATAATATTTTACGAGCTGTGTCACCAGAGTGCACTTATATAGACATATACATAATAAATTGTAATATCAAATATGTTCTATAAACAGTTTTTAATTTAAAGGGAACTAAACCTACATTTTGATGCTATGAAAATACCACTCCAGTAAAAGGAAGTAAGAGTCATTCTGACCCCACAAAGAGCTGGATAAGGTAACTGTGTGTGTGTTGTGTGTACTGTTGTGGCCACACCTCCTTACTAAAGTCAAGACTGTAACAGGATTTGATAAAGACTACTATGGGTGTGACCTGCTATAACAGCTCCTTGCAGTAGCTTAGGACTGGGCATGCGTGAAGAACATAACAGTCATTGATCAAATGGTGTGATACTAGAATGTTGTACAAAACTCAGTACAATACACAACTCCATTAAATTAAGAATGAGATACAAAAATGGCCTTTGATCTAGGAGATCTACCTTCAGATGTGTCTCATCATGTTATTCTGAGGCTTTAGTGTCCTTTAAGGACTGCAGTGTAACTAATATTAGCACTATATATCTGAAGTTTTCCACACAACTTCATCTAGCTGATAACTTCACTTGTGTTTGCCTAAGGTGACCCCTTCTTTCCTCTCAGAGGTGACCTTTCTTACCTATATATTGATGTGATTCAAAATGATCTTCAAAGATTTTTAAGCGTTTCTTTTCCTCTTTGACAAATAGTGCTTGCAGCTATGTGCTTTGACTTTATTAACAGCTGCAAACATGCAGGGAAAAACCTGGTAAGTGGATATGCAGGCTACAAGCTGATTATGTACAGACCAACGTTAACAAATATGTCCCAAAGCTTTCAATTATACTTTTGCACAAACTCCATCAACTTATTTCTTTTACTATAGGAAACACTAAAACATTCTACCATTTATAATATTGATGTGCACATTTTTGTTTTAAAAAGCACATTTACTGGAAATTAATTTTTATTTTATATGTTATTATTCTAACCCCACCTATTTGTGGTTAAGAATTACAGCATCCTGTCCAGATTGCAACCCAGCTAAAAAAAAATTAAAATTACCATCTGATGTTTTGTTTTTTAAGTATTATCGGGCCAATGCTATATTTGTGCTTGGCTGCACCATTTCCAAAAGTTTTTGGAAATAGCATGGTGTAGCCTAAGTAGGAAAGGCTTGTTAGATTAGTGCAACAATTTTGTGCTAATCTTAATGCCTTACTAAGTCTGATCAGGATCCCGCATGCGTAATTCTCAAGAAAGAGTTTAAAGCTTGTGGGAACGCAGTCATGAAGATGTAACTTTTTTGTTTCTACATCCCCCGTTTGTATGTAAACATTTGGATTTAATATGGAGCGGAAACCATAGCTTGATTTCTCCTGTGTAATATGTGTTTAATAACTAATTGAGATTTGAATAAAGACATACGTCCATCACGACCCACCGTTACCCCCTCCTTTTTCCCTACCTAGCGGTTGATCCAGAGTGAAAAACCCCCAGCTAAAAACAAAAATAAATGGACTATCTATGCAAACTTACTTCACCTCATTTTATCTTATGAATCGTGCAAGTATCACTTACTCTGAGGCACGTGTTTTTGCTGCAGCCTCAATTCGGCACGTATTACTCAGAGGCAGTATCTCTGCCCTTGAGACATTAAAGACGTGAGATTCGTGCAGACTTAGGATATCAAATAGAAATAGGGATACTAATAAATAGGAAACAGATCACAAAAAAATGGAACTGGTGGTTGTGAAGAATTATAGTTTCCAGTAAGGGCAATTAAAAATAGCTTTTTTTCATATATGCCCATTAATTAATTCATCTTTAATTCTATGTTTTCCAAGGCGTTTTTTTTAAAGGTACCTGTGGCTGTGTCTTACCTTTTCATCGATCCATTATGACTGCATCTGTACATAAAAAGCCCTATGTTTTTAGCCACAGTTCCCCATTAATAAAAGTTTGGGCCATTTGTTTTAGAACCTAATCAGAATTCATGCCACAACTGCTCTATTAAATAGGGGACCACACAATTAATCCTTTTTGGAAAGTTTAAGCGCACTCCATAATGCTTGATTTCTACCCACATCTTTATCCAAAATGCTTTGTGAGGTTCATTCTATTCATCTAGGTTATGGTATATCTGTTGTATTCAGTTAGACAACTGAACTAAAGTTTAGTTCTTAAAGATATTTCACACTAGTCATCCGACGGTCTTTTTCAATTCAGAATGACTGTGGAGAATCTGCTCACAATTAAGTACTCTGGAAAGTCCCAATTGTATATCACAGCCAGGTGTTAGGGACCTTCTGAAATGCAAGGTGGATGCTTTGTGGCTAAGAATGTGTTATCAAAACTGCCAGGATAAGTTGTCAAACAGCATTGTACATGGAGTTGGTGTCGACCCCCCCCCCCTCCTCGATTCAGGCTTGGTTTTCTGCATTTTCACATAAAGGCCTCCTTGACACCCCTCTTGAACCAGTCATTTCCTTTGCCAATGTTGACATTACAGTCTTCAAAAGGTATGTTCCCTTTTTCCTTAAGATGCAGGTGCACACGGCTGAGTCCTGACCCAAAAATTGGCTGTTCTTTGCTGGGCCAAATTTGGCGCGTTGCTGTTAGGTCTCCCCCTTACAAATCAAGCGCTGTTCACTGCACTTCACCACATATATGATGTTGGTTTTCTTGTGTTTCGGTACTGGGTCTTTCGGATTACCAATTGCTGCCTCAGTGTGTTGGTTGGTTTAAGGCAGACAGGATACAGTGTTTTTTAAAATTCTTCTAATTTCTCGGGAACCCCTGATACATATGGGATAACAATGTTCTTTCTCCTGTCTTGCTTTCCCCCTTCAATGTTGGTATTCGTGTTTTTTTATTTCCTTCTACTTCTTTTGACAGGGCCCATTCCGGATATCCACAGTTTTAAAGGCTCCTCTGAGATGTTCCATTTTTTAGCCTTCGCCTTTGTGCTAGTGGGGATGTTCTCTGCTCTGTTTGCAGGGTTCTGAGGACACCCGCTTGTGTTAAGGGTGGTGGGAGTCGAACATCAAATTCTGGTCTGTATGGGTTGTTTTTCTGTAAACCTCTACTTCCAGTTTACTATTATTATTATTATTGATTTATATACTATTCTCCTTGACTTCTAACAGCGTCCAAGAAGGCCAGTGTTGTTGTTTGTCCCTGTTCCCTTGTAATTTGATGTTCTGGTCAATGGCATGATGTGTTAAGCCCAACATCTAAGGGCCATTGGCTGGAAGTTCTAAGCATCACATCCAGATCTCCCAGGATTTCACTAACAGAGTAAAGATGTAGTACTTGGCGCAGAAGAAACTACGACTATACCAAGACAGCCACCCTTACCAGCATAATGGATCTTAACCCAGAACAGTTCTCTACTGGACTAATATAGTGGTTTTATCTTCCAGCGCCAGCAGGGCATTCAGTCCTTCCTGGACTTATGCCTGAATACCACCTATTGCAAATACAGAGATCGTTCTATAAGAAAAGCATGGATGTGCTATGGGATCTCCAGTTTCACCCATTGTGGAAAACCTTTACATGGGGGAAGTGGAAACCCAGGTGCTTAATACCTGGGTTAAGTGCATAGCACCCCCCACTGGTTCAGATACATGGATAACACCTGGTTAAAATCCACCGAAGGAAGTACAAGCCTTCCAGACAAATCAATGCTGAAGACCAGAACATCAAATTTACAAGGGGAGGTACAAAAAAAAACAACAAAAAAAAAACCACTGTCTTTCTTGGTAGAATTCAGGGAGAATGGTAAACTGGAAATAGAGGTTTACAGAAAATACCCCATACAGCCAGTATTTCCAGTATTAGATTTTTTGACTCCCACCACCTTTTAGATCACAAGCTGGGTGTCATCAGAACCCTGCAACACAGAGCAGAGAACAATTCCCACTAGCACTAAAACTTGTAGATATCTGGACTGGGCCTTCAAAGAAGTAGAAGAAAGAAAAGAACACAAATACCAATATTGAAAGGAAGCAAGACAGGAGAAATCTGGTCATCCCATTGTACAGGGGTCTCTAAGAAATTAAGAATATTTTATAAAAAGCACCGTATCAGTCTGCTTAAACCAACAACACAACCGAGCAGCAATTGGTACATCCAAAGGACCCAGTACCGACACACAAGAAAAGCAACATCATATACACAGTGCGTGAAAAGTGCTCTTGATTTGTATGTATGGGGGAGACAAAGAGCAACTGCACCTGGCCTGGCCTAGCACAGGACTCAGCTGTGCACCTGCATCTAAAAGGCATCTATTGTGAAAAAAACATATTGGTCCATTGCAAGTTAATTCATGTACTCTGTCTGCCTTAATCCTATCTCTGTAAATGACTGTATAACCATGGTGGTCAGATCTGTGTGCAGCACTCCCCCCCTTCCCCCTCCCCTCTGTTACCTCCTCCATGTCCAACTCGACTAACCGACAAGCTATCATTTGCAGTAGTTAAAGTTCAACATCCTGAAAAACACACCCACGCAGAGTGGCCAATAGAAGCAAGCTGTCCTGGAGACACTGATCTCTCTCTTTGTGACCCATCATCAAACAGTGAAGGGGGGTCAAGTGCAGCCTTAACTCTCCCATCAAAGCTACCTCTCTCCCCCTGCTAATGCTATTATCTCTGTTTATTACAGAGCATGGAGGATGGAGGGACTTGGGCAGGGAAGAGATCACGTCACAGGGATTTGATGACAGTACTAGTAGGAGTACAGGAATCGCAATCATGTATTCTTCTAACTTGTGTATCTCAGACGAGAAGGAATCTGACACAAAGTGATGACACTCTGGGGTTGGGGGAATTATAAAAACTCATGGAAAGAAAAAAAAAATTTCTTTTTCTCACTATAGATCCCTTTAAGAAAGAAGGCCATAATTTTGTAATGTCACATCTTGGTGAAGGAACATGAAACGTTTCAAGAGTGTCAAGGAGGCCATTTATGTAAAATTAAGAATCCAAGCCTGAATACAGTGGGGGGGGGGGGGTTCGACACAAACTGTATGCCATGTACAAGCTGTTGTCACTTACCTGGGCAATTTTGATAACACACACTTAGCCTCAATGCATCCACACCTTGCATTCAGAAGGTCCCCAACACCTGGCTGCACGCTAATGTGAGGGGTGTCAAGGGAGGCCATTTATTGAAAATGCAGAAACCGATGAGGAGGGGGGAGGTCGACACCAACTCCATGTACAATAGCTGTTTGACAACTTATCCTGGGCATTTTTGATAACACTTTCTTAGCCACAAAGCATCCACACTTGCATTCAGAAGGACCCTAACCCTGGCTGTTGATATATTAATTGGGACTTTCTGAGAATATTTAATTGCAAACAGATTCTTTACAAGTCATTCTGAATTGAGAAAGCCAGGCGGATGACTAGCAAAACATCTTTATGGACTAAACTTGAAGTCCAGTTGATCTAATGAATACAACCAGATATACTTATCCAAATGTTTTAGAAACCGAGTTTAACGTGCAAAAGGAACTTTTGGGTCTCAGATTTTCAAAAATGATCGAAAATACAGTATTTCGAGGGTTCCTGAGGCTACTTTCGAGGATTACCAACATATGAGAATTACTTTTGAAGTTATCCAGAAAATGCAAAAGAGGAGCACACTGCTTCTTGGTGAACTTTTTATTAGTGTAAAACATCATCAACATTTCGTTGCTTGATATACCTGAGAAGGGGGCAAAGCACCCCAAAACATTGTTGATGTTTTGCACTAATAAATGGTAAGTTCACCAAAGTAGTGTGCTCCAATGCGTTTTCTGGATTGCTTAAACCCTCTGGGTAGGGGGTGTGGAGGATTGCACCTACAAACTACTAGGCCAAACCACTTGAGGGTTACCAAAAGTAGTCCTGTCTATCCAGAAACTTGAAAATAGCTTGTGTGTAAAGGAATTTTGTTTTTAATATGTTTGGTGATTTGTACGCGTCTCCCTGTCCATTTTTCACAGGTGCCTAAGCCATCTACCTTGCTTTTTCTACCTTTTTTTCACCGAAAATTCGAAAATGTAACACAACCACTGTTTTTGAACATCTCTAGTTAAACAACAAACAATAATCCTACACTAGTTGGCTTCTTTATGTGAGATTGTATTAGGTATATCATTTCATATTTATACTTATATAAGTTGTAATACTTCTTGTGAAAAAACATGTAAAAACTTCAGATCATACATAATTTAAATGCAAAAGCAAAATACAATTATAACAGCACACAGAGCAAAATAGATAAATAACTTGGGCACTAACAGATATGCTGGGAAAAAAATTCAGATGGGATTAGAAGAATGTAAATGTGTTCCTAAACCCCAGGCAATTCCAATAAACAAAAACCCAAATTGTCCTATTTTAAAAACATTAGATTTTTTTTTTATTTAACATACTTTTACACAACGAACTTGGTTTCAAAGAAATAATGAAATAATAATGACAATCATTTTGGCCAATACCAATTACAATACTCCATTTAAAACAACAAATAAAACAAAAAAAAAAGTTCAATTCCACATTATTATACATTTAATACTTTTTAAAAAGTTGATTCTTAATGTAACATGGCACAATATGTATGAACGCTTAACAGGTTTAATTTTGAAGTGAAAAAATATCTTTACAATCCATATATCATTTACAATTATATATTTCAAATAGCAATACTTGTTTGAATATCTATTTATAATATTTATATATAAACACCATATATAACTGTGCGGAAAAGCTAATTACATATGCATTTTTTGTTATTAATTATTTAACACATCTAATTTAAATTATAGAAAAAGAATATTTTTAAATGGACATTTTTGGTAGCTAGGCGATGGATGTCCAAATATACAAACAGATAAGAAAAACGACCAAATGTTTTCAGCAGAAAGATTAGTTAGTGTAGTGATGTCATTATTAACAAAGTTCCACCTAAGGACAGACATTTTGTCATAACCAGAAAAAAAAAAAAAAAGAAAGAAAGAAAGGCATTATACATTATATCCTTAAGGAACCTTGTAACTAATTTTTACTATGCCACATATGAAGCACTGTTATATAACATTTGTAAAGCAGATTTTAAAAACTGCTGTATTTTATAAACAATTACAGATCAGTATTTCTTTTTTTTTTTTTTTAAGAGTTTTGATCAGAGAGCAAAGAAGGTCTGGGTGTTTTATACAGAAAGAGTCCTATTTTAGCAATAGTTTTAATTTTAATACTCAAAGTGAGTGCTTACAAAAAAAGACTAGCAACTTGCATACAGTAATCTATTTTGCATTTATTTAGGGGTAATTATATAATAAAATACAAAACTGTGAAAGAAATGGGAAAACATAAACTAAAGCCTATCCTTCACCTTCTTTCACAAACACAAACCTAATACACATGTCTACTGGAAATTACGGTATAACTGTAGAAGAACAAACACTCTTTTCCCATCTTCCTTTTTTCTCTACAGTATTAGATACTGTAAATACTAAAATGAACAAAATGATGACTCTGTTGATTTAAAGTTCATATAACCTCTAGTCGATCCATGTTACATTGATTTCAAGGTCATACAACAACTAGTAGATCCATGTGGCAGATTGTGATGTTAATCTTCAGAGCTGAACTTTAATTGACTACAAATGAGTAACTCTAGGTTGACAAGAAAGTAGCAAAATGAAAGGGGGACCCTGCCCCAGTGAGCGAACGTTTAACAAAAATGTCCTTGCCTTGGATTCTGTAACATGTAACATTTAAACATGCATTTTCTGTTAGGTTATGATCTTGATTACATTTAATTGTTAGGGCGAACCATCCGAATTTAATAGGGGTTTAGCTGAAATGGGATGTGGGAAAAATGTAATATAACGGTTTTTACCAAAGGGGCAAATACATAAGGGCATCAGACTTTAATTCAGAGATACTCACTTAGCCTGGCCTTATTCTTGGATAGGGAAGTTTAAAAAATGCAAAAATTCAAAAATGTGGTGCCCATTTTCTCCTATAGTTTATATACATTTTAAAGGTAACTTTAGGGTTTTTAAATCCATGACTATGCCAAAGAAATATGCATGGTCGAAAGTTTTCATCTCATAATTAAAAGATAAATAGATTGCCAAGTGGTTCTGACTAAATCAACCATATAAAAACTTTCTACTTTCTGTTAATAAACCTATTTAACTAAAAAATAATAATATTTTACATACTTTTTACAGTCAATTAAACAAAAAACAGTGCTCTATTTGGGACTTTATAGCGCGACTTTAGACACCAGCACAGATGACAGAACCTATTTAATTGGTGATTGCGGCTATTTTTATGCAACTTCAATGCCAGCTAATAGCTGGTGTTAAAGTAGCATTGCCTGAACTTGATTGGAGCCAAACCACCATATTGAAGGGCATGTCCACCCCCCAAACTAAATTTTGATATGTGGCAGGGAATTGCATAAACCTTGCAATGCCTCGCCAATCACAGGAGCGGATGGCAGTCGAGCCCCTCCTGCTTAACTTTCGTGCACGGAAAGAAAAGGAGTTAAGCAGAAGTCAGCGGGGGAACAAAGGCTGGTGAGTACATTTGGGGACAGCTGTGAGTGCCTGCAACATATCGAATTTAGCTTGGGGGGTGGTCATACCATTTAATTTACTGGGGCCACGTGATTGCAGCTCTCGGTATTTACCCTAAAGGTCCGTAAGACAAAGCTTTAGAAGAATTTCTACCCTGACCCTACACACTGATTGGTAAAGTTACTACTAAAGGGTAGTACACTGTAAAAGCAAGTTAAGTTATTTGGAAGACAGCTTTAAATACATTTTTTTTCAAGATCCCTCCTGAGCCTACCATTTGCTGCTGTAAAGTTGCTGACATCTTGGATGTGCAGTGTAGTCTGTTTAGCGCTTTCCCTCTGAGACTTGCTGCATCTCCTTGTTTACAGAAGGCGCAGCTCAATGATGTCACACGTGCCCAAGATCCAGCAAGTGTCAGAGGGAGGAGCTAAACAGACTACACTGCACATCCGATGTCAGCAACTTGTACAGCAGCAAAAGTTTAGGAGGGACCAAGAAAAAAAAGGGGGGGGGAAAGATTTTTTAAAGCTGCTTTTCCAGTTTAACTTTTACAGTGTACTTTAGCTTTATATTCCACCATAATTAAGAGGGAAATATTTTTTAAAATTGATTCTAGAATAAACTTAGTGAAGAACAAGGACTATTTAGGAAGAAAGTCATGCAACTTTCACAGTAAATGATGAAAACACAGCTTTGCCAGTTAACAGGTACACTATGTAGCTATATAGAGGGATATTTTTCCATATAATTTGTGTTTCTCACATTTAAGGGGTCAATGCATAGCAAGATAGTTGGATTCAATCATTTTCAGCCCAACTGCACACCAGCGCTCACAGTCGGTCCAGAATATGGTAAGGTTAAAGAACAAATACAAATGCTGCTTGTTTTCTGTTCAGTTTTCTTACTGAATATTACATTCTCCAGTCCAGTAAAATTTAAGCCACAAACTGGGATATTACGTTGGTAAAATCAAAAATAAGCTTGAACCTGCTAACAATAAGAGTTTAAGCAGATTCTCTTAATAAATCACGACAAAGATATACTGTATGTTACTATCTCTACCACACACACACACCACACACACAACACACCCACACACACCACACCACACACACAGTAATCTCAATTCTCAAGAATAGACATGGACCGTTAACACACAATATCATATATGACCAATCACACTCACAGAAATACCAAAGTAGCCCCAACACCACATATTCACAAACATGCATATGTAGAATACACACGCAGGTGTATGAATAGGAATTCAATTCACTAAAGATAGTATACATATGCTTTTTGTATAAGTTATGTTGTTAGCTAAAGGGAATTTCAATGTATTTATGCAACCTCTCGAATAGCATCTGCATGATATTAGCAAAGAAAGGAGCATTTTTCATTTTTTTCTACTGTCTTTTGAAGTGACAGACATTTACATATGCAAAACAGAAGTGCTGCAGGCAGAATCCGTTCATGCATTTTGCTTCTTTTTTGAATAAATTACATAGTTTATGTAAGCATTATTCTGAACAATCCAAGTTTAAAGCATATATAAACACACACACACACCACTTAGAACTGTACGGTTCATTCTATATATTCATACATTCCACAGGAAAAAAAATCCATATTTGTTGGGAACTACTCTTTTAAAAAATTACTTTTTGTCATATTTGTGAAAATCTATGTTCATTATAAAACATTTTCCCATTTTGTCAATAGTCGAACTCTTATGGTAAAATGTCTATCTTTAAACCTGCAGAAAGTAGCAACAGGAACACTTACATGCAGTCTATCCTGTCACTTAGGTGCTTTCAGATGGACAGGAGAAGCACATTAGCAGCAGACAAGTAGCGGCAGGATTTAAACTAAAACAAAAACAAAATTACAGTAAAATTAAATCAGTTTGAAAACATAAAATGTCTTGCTCTATCCTAGTAGGAAAAACATTAATTGTCCTTACACAATGCTGGCCATACACAAACCAATCTGACATAAACATCAAATCCTCAAACTTCGGTGCAGGGTGTTTCTTACTTCAGATGTTCTAGTGATGTTTCCCAACCGGTCACGGTACAATCAACACTGTGCCCCAATTATCGAAAAGTGATTGGGCCAGGTGATTTTCTAAACATTGCGGGAACGTCTGTATGGTTAGTTTCAAGTGTAGCCTTTTGGGAATTTTCTTAACATACGTTTTTAGCATAATATTTGGCCATTCGAATGTCACCAACCCTATCTACTTTTACTGTCACAGATACTAAACTACCAAGATGTAAATGGGAATCAAATTAACCATTGTGTGCTAATTATGAGACTATGCCCAAAATGATGTCGCACTATAACAGAAATTTAATTTGTAAGCGTGCTTACCATTTTATTAAAAGTTGCAGTTCTATTATGACTCTATAGTCTTCCATAGTGTAATGGAGGCATATTAAAGCCCCTTGTATGTTATCCCAGGGCATTTTCCATATATTTTTATTGAAATTGTTATGTACGTTTGCACCATTTTACAATATTCTAATGCTTCATTATATGTGTTATTATTTCAGACTCATACATAAAGGGAAATGGGGTTTACAAGTTGATTTAAAAAACAAAATTATAAATAAAAAATGCTATAAATCAACATGCTGAATACGTCAGACATATGTAACATTTAAATACTGGCACGAACATCATAGTAACAGATTTAGCATAAATTATTTTCTAGCACTCTTCTCTTAGATCACAAACATTGACAAGCAAATCTGCCGGTAGACAAATATTATTCCTAACATGATATTAATAACATTACTATTAAAAAAATAATCTTCATCAATTTACTGGACATGTAATGGCATAACCTGATTGAATCACTGTCCACAAAACACAGGGCTGCATTAAACAGAAGAAGACTGACTATGTTTCAGTTTAAATTTTTAAATTAAATACTCCCTGAATACACACGTTAAATATGAAGTTGTTTCCAACATCCTCAGCCTGCCTAGGCTAAATGCCCTAAGATATAGCAGGCTAAACTTTTGTCAAAATGGTGTTTAACAGATATTTTTCCAACCTCATAAAGTAAATCTAATAACAGCTAATACAACAGTGCAAGGCCCCACAGTTTATTGGCTAAAAATATTTAAACTAGGAAAAAATTGTCTAGTTATTTCCAAAATAATCAGTCAATATTTGTCGGGTATGGAAGCTTCTTGTAACAATCCTACCTTCCACAAATAAAAGGACCTTGGATGCAATTCTTTCCTGACTGGAAACTATTCATCATTCAAAGTAATTATCACTCAGGTCTCTTGATGACAGATTGCCACTTTTCTTTCATAGTTCAACAAAGTGCAGCCCTGCACCCACTAGGGTGAAAAATCAAACAATATTAAACACTAAACAACTGGTTATGGTGTTTAATATGAAGGTAAGAAAGAAAAAGAACTTAGTCACATGGAAGAAATTCAGTGAGCTAATTCTTTTTAAATGCACATTAATCTATAAAACATGCCTTGCCAGCTATAATAGAACATTATATATACGAAATGAGGAAGCATCAGACTTCCTGTATAAACACATAACACATTTCTTAACTCATAGAACTCATCTAGTCAAAAAGGGCTACTGAAACGTCCATGCCCTTTTCAATCCGGCTACTAAGGTCAATTATGGCCTTTACATTTCCAGAAATTAATGGACCAAGGCTAAACAAAATATACTCATTGAATCAATGTGGCTTTTCACAGCTTCAGAAACAGGCTGGTTATGTGCTTTATGACATGTGCTACTCTCTCTAAATTAATTAATTCTCAATTGTGTGCAAATTTCACAGAAAGGATCACTACTCCCATTTACATAGCCAAAGTCCAAAGTTCTAACTGTACGGGTTACCCACTGTTATAGTGAAGGTTATTTTTAAGTTCTTATATTTAAAGTTCTAACTGTGTAAAATAAGCAAAATGTTACACTTCTGCAAACCCTGTAGCTACATTAATTACCATTCACCTCCCAATACAGGGAGATACTGAGATAGTAGCTGCCTCCCTCTATCTGACTAAAGAACACTGAGCATGTTCTGAATATCTTGGACCTCTCTTCTGAGGTGTCAATTGCTTTTTTTGCCAACCTAGCTGTGCTATTACTACAATAACATAGTGAGGGGCATGTCCCACTCTAAAAAAATAACACAACACCTGCCCCCCCCCCAAAAAAACCCCCCAACAAACTGGTGACTTGTCAGTTATCTTTCCTCAATCCCAACTGCTATTTTAACAAGCATTTGTACCCAGATATTTCATTCTGGAAAAGGTATCTGCCTTCTCCTCTTGCTCACTGAGCTTGTTAGAAGCAGAAGAGACAACAGGGGGCAGTCAATCATTGGTTGGGATGTCAGCAATCACCCGCTTAGTTGACTGCATGGAGTGAGGAGACCGCATTTCTGCCAGAATGGAGGCAATATATCCTTAAATATCTGGTTAGTAATACATCTAGTGCTGATATATGAGTTGGGTCTGGGGACAGTATGGATAATTGACCAGTTTTTTAAATGTAGGAGATGTCCTTTAAATGTGCAAGTATGGTGATTTATTGTTGACTGTTAAACCTATAAAGTATCTGGTTAACCGACCTCTTGGGTGGCTGGAACAAGATTAAGTATTTAAATGTATCTTAAACAGTCCATATGCACACTAGTCCCCAGGTGGGTGCAAAGGGAACAAGGCAATCAATAGATACAAGGTGGACTGCACTCCAAAACAGAACATTTATTATAAGCCAAACATCAAACAGCAAATACGACGTTTCGAGGGTATATCGATGTATACCCTCGAAACGTCGGTATATCGAGGGGGTGTTACCCTCGAAACGTCGTATTTGCTGTTTGATGTTTGGCTTATAATAAACTTCGTGTTTTGGAGTGCAGTCCACCTTATATCTATTTAAGAGTAATTATTTGCATTAAATTAACCCTGTATCTAACTATATTTTTTTGTAGTATAGCTACTGATAGATGCCACAAGGAAACTTCATTTGTTAAAATCATGCCAATATAAAATCAGTTGGTTTGACTATATTGCGGTTTTCTAAAGTATGCAATATGAAAACAATGAACACACCAATACAGACTGAAGTGTGGGTTTGTAGATTATTTTTAATTGCCTTATTGATAGTCCATATCCACTAATATCATGCATTACAATGCCCACCTAAATTAGCACTAAATATGTTGTGTACCCATTCTGTATATATATATATATGTGTGTGTGTATGTTATATATATATATATATATACACACACACACTCTCTCACATATACACATATCTGTTGCTTCTGATGAAATAAAATTTGGTTTTATTGCTGAACATCTAGTTACTGGGATCTCAATATACCTTCTACTATTTTAGATACTGACATTGTTAGAATTTTAAGTCATTCTACGCTGAATATCCCTGAAAATCTATTCTTTTAGAACCTTGGTGAAGGTCACCACAGTTTCATTTAGTGATACCACTGGATTACAGTCAGTCCTGTTCTAAAGGTGAGCATATATTGCTAAGTCACCAGCTATGTTGTCTGAATGGGATTTCCCAATCAAACTTATGAATGACTTTACAGCTGTAGCATTGATCATAAAGTGTATTCCAGTCTGGCAACATCACAAGAACTTCACAGTAAAGAACGGCTGGGCAGTTAGATAATAAAACCTATTAGACATTCATCAGATTAACATCTTATCAGCATTAACACCTAATGGTGTATAGCCAGCATAGTCTAACATAGTCTATTCAACAGAATATACGAGGGCACTGGCAGCCTGTAAAGGTGACCATACATTAGGCCGATTTTATGTACAATTCGACATACAATCCGACATTTTCATCGATTGGCCGAAAAATTTTACATTTTCCCGTTCTTAACATCACATTAGATCATAAAATCGATCGTAATTACATTTGGGAAAGACGGCTTTTAAGAGTCATTGGTAAATGATTGTAGCGTTTTCTTCAGATTAAATGTTATGTAATGTACCCTCACAATAGACGACTCAACATTAATCACAAACAAATTGAATGTCGAACATATTATGTGACTCTTAGTACAATTAACATTGTACATCTGTCTATCAAGTATTGGTCGGTTTACGATCATAATTACGATCGTAATAGTGTATGCCACCTTAAGAGGCTTAATCCAACTCTTTCCCACTCCTCATTCACCCTGGAGCAGAAGCAAATAAGTGCAGTTCGGCCAACCACGCATAGCCAATCACACCTTGAATTACATTGCATCTGCTTGTAATTTTTTTGGAGCAAACAACCCAATAAATGGGCAATCAGTCTATTTATTGTAAGTGGAATCTACCATTAATAACAAATGTGCTATAGTGGAACACTTTTTATCTAGTTGATATACTCCGAGCCACAGTACCCATAGAATAATTGTCCATGTAAAGAACATTTAATATGAATTTATCATTATAGTTACCCTACTGAAAAATATCATTTTTTATAGACAACCAAAAATAAATACATGTTGAAACTGGTCTAAAAGTTATAACTTAATATTTACTCAAAATAAAAAATAAAGATGTAAAACAGGACATTTACATTTAATTAAGGAATAATATAACACAATTTAAACTAGACATAAAGAATTACAACATAAAAATAACAAGAAATGTGCCACATTTATCTTCATAAACAAAGCAAATTCTAAGAACCAAAATTCAGGCTCTTTTCTAGTTCTACTTCCTGGTGCTGCGAATTCACCTTTCTGGAGTAATAATACAGACAAGTAATCTCACGTTTGTCAGAGTGATCAAAAAACCTTTGACACATGAGATTAAGCACATCATTCATAGGCCCATTATTTTTACCCACCTGAAGATAAATGTTTTCTGTTTAAAAGGTGAAAAATATAGATGTGTGTATAGATATTATTTTTTTTTCATGAAATTCCAAATCAAAGTTCTTAAATTTCATTATTAGAAAAGGACAAACAGTAAGTAGTTCTGTAATGTGTTCTGTAAACAAACATTTATTTGTTTACTTCTGCAATATAGCTTATAATTGTTGGCACTCCAATTCACGGTTTTAAAATTACTGATGAGTACAATAAAAATACAGCAGCATAATGTTAATACTTAAAAATATGTAAAGAAAGGCCTCAAAGCCTAACCCCTGACTATCCATTAGCCTCAACTGCAAAGACTGATAAAGTTCAACAATGAGTTTACAAGAATGTATCCAATAACAAGATCCAATTAATGTCCACAGTGGTGGACTTCCCTCTCACTTCTAACAAATATGGAAATATGTAAAGGAATACATACTGGCATTTAGAACTTGAATAATCAACACTAAAAGTTGGTACTAACACATGTTAAGAAACCATTAAAATAATATTATTAGCAAAGTTTTTTTTCTGCTGGATAATTCGATATAATATGAAATAGATAATTAAAGCATTTCTCTTGAACAGATGCTATCTGGTGAGTCTGTCACAAACTCTTATGTCCAATATAACTCCACGCTAATAAAATAAAAATATTGCCATGAAAAACACTGTTTTTTTACTAAAATATTACAATTATTTTGAGCTGTAATAAGCTGAATTACACGCACACTTTAGTCTGCAGGAAAAACCAGTTATTATTTTTTTCCCTATTTAAGGCTTATCAACCCTCCCTAATAAAAGAATTTTAAAAATTTCATTCGATACATGGTGCACCTCTCCTGTCTTGGGGAGTTGGACAGTGAAATATAGATGCTTCATGGAGACACCATGATGAATATGAAAGGCAATACTGCTTAGCTGACATCACATCATTAGCTGAACCTATATTTTGGCATCAACGCTTTGGTCACACATACTGACAGTGGAACCAGTGTTCTACTACTTAAACACCCAGTTTGACAAGGTAGGTCTGTTGTATGATTTGTTTGTTTTGCTCTTTGAAGTTCCAACAAGAGTTCATCATGCCCACAGCAAAAGTGAGCTGAGGGGCAAAAGAAAGTGAGAGAAAGAGGTGGCTTTTTATTGTTAATATGAAAAATCTAGAAGTCTACTGGGAAAAAAAGAGTCACTGCACATCTCACACCTTAAGTGTACATGTTCTGCAGCACAGTTGCTGGAGCACCTTTCTAATACACAAATTGTTCTTTAACTAGCGTACAGAAGCCCCCTTCTGCCCACGCTTCTTCCGTAGCTTTCCGAAGGTAGACAGTAGAAAGTAGCAGAAATTAAGATTTTGAAGAGGACACGATGCACACAGAGGAAAATTTGATTGGTAAGAAGAGGCAGATGAAACCATTCAGGAGCAGGAAACAAGGACATTTGGTCCATCGAAAGGAAATTTCATTCATATTTTTTTTCGACAGGAAGGAAGATAGTGGTCCAGAAATGATTGATTGGCATCCATTGTTGAGAAGAAAAAAAAATAACAGTAAAAAGTTAGAATGTAACATTAAGAAACAATTCATATGTAAAATCAAATATGTAATCATCAGTAAACCAAATGAGATTAGGCTTACTAAAGAAGACATAACAATATCTTAATAGTTTCAAGTGGGAGGACCTAAACTGCTATGTTGTCAGCCCTGGGCTTGATCCGACATACCAAGGCCTAATGTCGACTGGCTCCTGCACTTAATTAATGGGAAGACCGCAGTCTGCAAGGTTTGCTGGCATTTCATAGCTTGGTATGTTAGATTTAAAAAAACCTAGGGGTAACAACCTAGTGGTTTTGGTCCACACCCTGGGTACTATTGGGAGAGGGAGGTGGTTTGCTGCACTAGAGTTGCCCTAGGAAAAAGCAACTGCATATCATATTTTAAATCCTTAATAAATGTGTTAAACAGTTATTTTTATTAACCTTCTGACTTATGTAAGCATAAACTAAAAGCAATATAGCGTTTATGTTTATTTCAGGTTCTATACTGAAAATATCAGGATATCCAGATATATAGGACAATTTGCTTGTGTTGTAAACTTATATGAAAGTTCACTTAATATTAAATCATTTAGCCCCCCTTTAGATAAAAGATAAGATAATTTATCTATGGCTAGCACACACCAGGATGATAGTTTGGGCAGACAGTCCCCTAATGCTGTATTTTGGATGTTCGGGTCAAAGTATTGCCCATAATTTTCACCTGATAATGTACATTATAATACACATCTTTCAACACGACACCAAGCGATATATCGGTAAAAAAAAAAAAAGTGTTATTGGCTGTGTGTATCCAACCTAAAGTGATCTGAGTATCATAGCATATAGCAGAACTGAAACGGTACACTGCTTACAATCAAAATGTAGCTGACAAAGTACAGCTCTGCCAATTTAAGTTTAACACATGCAGTCAAGAAACAGTTCATAGGAAGTGCAGCTCTGACAATTTATAATTAAAACAATAAATTTTGAAGCCAGAATATTTCAATGAACACTAGAACAGATTCTATTATTTATACACTCAAGATTATACTCTTATTTTCACCTGCATCATTAGCAGCATTTTGGAGAAATGTATTATTTCTGCAGGTGTTTGGCTTTTCCTAGCTCTGCTACCAGCATATGTCATTGACACTTGTTGCACATGCTCAGTGAGTTCTCTAGCCCCTTCTCTCTTCAACCCTTCCAGAGTGTAGTTTCAGATGGACGCATGTTGCCATTTAGTGCGGGCATAGAATTTTAATACATATATGTAGCATTTTGGATGTTCGGGTCAAAGTATCGCCCATATTTTCCACCATTATTGCTGCAGAGATATACTTAATATATATGTCATTTTGCTATCGGTAAAAAAAAATGATTCATATGCAAAATATTTTACCAAATTGAATAAGCTTAATTGGCTAGTCTGCACAACATGTTTCTGACCTAATAGGTCCATTTATGGGTCCAAAATATGGTGCGCTGTCTAGCCATAAAGATTATTTGCAGACACTTTACTGTGTTGCCCTCAGTCCATACTGAACCCTGTGCTTTTATTTTTGGGTGGCAGCCTATTTCACAGTTGGATGTGTGGAAAAGTGCTCCTATTTCTCACAGAAATTACAATATTTTGTTACCAGTCTGTGTAGCTGGCATAAGGGCAACTTATAGGTACCATTCTGTTTAAGTCTGGCATAGGACATCTTTATGAACCCGTGTGTGTGGGCTGGGCATGAGGGCATCTTCTATTACCAGTCTGGGAGTGAGGGTGCATTATGTTACCAGTCTGTGTGGCTGGGCATGAAGGCATATTAATGAGCAGTCTGTGTGGGCTGGGAATGAGGGCACCCTATATGTAGAAGTTTGTGTGGGCTGGGCATAAGGGCATCTTATATGTACTAGTCTGCCTGGGCTGGGAATGAGGTCATCTAATGTCCAATGTGTGGGGGCTTGCATGAAGGCATCTTATGTGTACCAGTCTGTGTGGGATGCGCATGGAGCATCTTATTTACCAGTCTGTGTGGGCTGGGCATGAGGGCAACTTATAATTACTAGTCTGTGTAGGTGGCATCTTATATTTACCAGTTTGTATTGTGGGCATTTACATTTGCCAGTTCACCAGCAGCATTTAAGTCGGTCCTCCAGTTCACCGGTCACTGTTGGTAAGCCCACCACAACCACCTCCACACCAAAGCCCACGTCCCTTTACCCCACCCTTGCAGTCTATAGGGCCATTTAAATGTTATTTTCAGGTGCCAAAAACCCTAGGAACAGCACTTACACAGTTAAATACCTTTAAAATTTTTCATAATTATTTATGGGAATAGAAAATAAATTTAAATAGAACAAAAACAAACTTCCTTAAAATTTTAAAAATAGGCTTGCCAATTATATAATATCCATGGAGTGAGGATTTCTTTAAACATACCAAGAATTCATAAGAAAATATTACACTTTCCATTCCTGAGCTGTCAAAGAAGTCTCTAAGTATAGGTGCAATACACCTTTTCAAACATGTGGTGGTAACCGCATACACACCCAACCAATCCCTCATATGCAGTATGGGGATCAGTCAGCAGTACCTCTATACACAGGGTCAATCGTATCAGCTCCCTCTATTTAAGGGAGACCAACCGACCAATGAAGATTTTCTGCTGGGAATGACCACCACAGTGCAAATGGCATTTGTTTCATAGTTTAGGTTTATTCCGACCACCACACCTTGCTGATATTTGTCAGATCCAATGAGATTTGACAATATTTGCCATGGTGGATGTCTTAAAGGGGAACTATGGTGTCCATACAAGTTCCCCTTTATAAAGAAAAGCTAGCACTTTGAGCTGTCATCACCAGTACCATGTCACAAGCATGCCCAGTTGTATGCTAATGCTTGGTCTTTAAAAAGCTTCAAAAGATTGCTTTTTTGGGGAGGGGCTCATAGTGACATCATCCTAGGCAGTTAAAAGGTGTAGGAGAGCTCTTTTAAATGAGGACCACTAATACCCTTTAATACTGAAGTGCTACCAAATCAAGCAATGCTATTTACAGCGCTAAACCACTTAGGAAAAAAATTATATATTGGTACCACTGACTTACCATCTTTACAAACCGTTCCCACTATACAGAGAGCACCTTCAAAACATAATTATCTGGGAACTTGTACAATTTCTGTCTCCTGGGCCAGAGCATCCAAGGCAGCTGCAGCATCACATCTGTTGGAAAATATGCAATGTTAAATTTCCTATCCATATTATCTTACTGTGTTAACCCCTCACTTGCGCTGGCTGTGCACTGAAATTTTAGTATAGACGCACTCTCGCTTTAAAATTCGACCACCAAGTGCTTAACCCAGGTATATCAATAGATTAAGAGAGTGTATGGTGGAGTACTCTCTGGAATTTACAGAATTTATTAAGGGCAAGTCCACCTTTGTTTCTGTAGTGTAGGGCTCTCCTCTCCCACCCCCAACCGCTGTGGTAGTTTGTAAAAAAAGTAACCAAACTCTACTTACACAACCTCTTTCCTGCGGCGTTCAGACACGGCCTTCTGCTTGCATGAAACTGCAAGCAGGGGCTGGACTGGGCTTCTGGCAATACAAAATGCCGGGGAAAGAGGCTGTGTAGGTCGAGTTTGGCTTAGTTTTTTTTACAAACTACTACAGCGGTGGGGGTGAGAGGGATCCCTACACTACAGAAGAGTGGTTTGGAGATAGGGGGAGGGAGAGGGAGGGGGGGCTTCACTGCAGCTCCTGCTCTTCGTTTTATTGGGACTTTACACAGACATTGCAGGGCAGCCATTTGGAGCAGCGATGTAAGGTAAGGATTTTTTCAACACTACACAGTGGGGCCAGTAGTGTTAAAATATAGATTTGGGGGTGGACATGCCCTTTAAACACTCAAACATCACAACACATTTCAGTCCTTTCAGGGACCGCCCCACACATAGTCAAACACACACATCAGGAGAGTCAATAAAAGTTCTTAAAAATGGTGTTAATTTTGTCCCAATCATCAGATCTTATTTACTTTTAAATTTAAGCTTTCATCTGATTGGTTAGGGCAAAATTAGAAAGATTTTTAACGATAAGATATTGAATCTCCCTGATAATTTCCATAATTTGCACCAACAGACCAAGGCCAATGGTCAAGTGTATATATGCCTGTTGGTGCACAAAGGCAATTATGTGAATGTACTTTTAGCTATTTTAAGAAATATCAAAGGAAATGTTCACTTATATATGAGCACCATAAAGGCTCTGGAGCTACTTATCTGTTTGTTTACTGAATTTGAATGCTGTAATATTTCCACAACAAAACACCAAATCATGTTGTACTTGTGTGTGCCCAGTAATATATGGGACATAATTAACACTATTCATAGAAATATTTACATATTGGCAGAGACATTTGCAGGCCTATGTAATAAAAGTTCTTATTGTTAAAAATTGTGCTAATTTTGCCCCAACCAATCAGATGTTAACTTTCAAATGGTAGCTTTTATTACATAGGCCTGCTAGAGTTGTGTAATCGGGACAGTCTTTATTAATATTATTGTGTGTGTGTGACTTTGGCTTCATTGATTAATGGCTTGATAAAGGGGCCTGAGCTGCTCAAACGTAGCTATACATGTCCATTATGGTACATTAAAAGCTTTGTAAAATGTGAATGGAGTGCGGCTCTGTTGTTTGTTCTAACTTTGTGTATATTGGGACTTTAGGTGTCCCAATTAGGAGACTCGCACCTAACACTCAACTCTTCTGTTCCACTGATACTACTTTCTTTTTGTGTATATATTGCACTCAGTCCATTGATCCTTATGGATACCTTTAAAGGATGCAGGTGCATTAATATAATTATATATTATATATATATATATTATAAATATACATATATATTAACATAGAAAAGATAATCAATGCACATTCCTAGGCCCCATACATATCATATTATCTCACACATGGCATACTTATAAACAAGGAGTTTTAGTATACATTACTGTGATCACATGATGAAAAGCCTTCCAACCACGTCAAGGTAACCCCAGTCTGGAAGGTCCTAATGTCTAACCTTTTTTATTTCAATTATGATTAGAAAACTTTTGCATTTCTATAGTTGTGCACGGATCCTATAAAAGCTCTCCACTTCCCCCCCAGCCCTTTGGCTTTTTAAATGAGGAAAGAACCGTCCATCCAGTTGTTATATTAAAGGCATAGGACTTCCCATAACATTAAAGGGCCGTGTTTATATATATATTTAATATATTTATTAATATATTGTATGTAGATAATAAAAATTAGCATCCGACATGTTTATCCACCATATAGGGTAATAATCTGTAATATACCTGCTCGAAATAACCAACTATTTTAGTAGCCAACTAACACTCTTTCCGTCTTTATTTTTGATGTTTCACATTATTTTGACTTTTTTTTTCTAGAATGCACTGCATGTCTGAGATATTCATTCAGTTTCAGGAATATTCAAGCTTTGGAAGTGTGAGGCCAGTCTGAAACTTCCTTTCATTTCTCTAAGTAGCTCATGGATGGAGCACGATTCAGACATTTCCTTGCTGAAATAGCGGACCTATTTCCACTTAACTTTCTACACTACAGTAGGTTATTTGCTTCAATGACTTGTTATATATTTGTGAATAAATACCATACTCAGCCATCAAATATAAATATTTCCTGAGGTCTGCTGCTGCACTAACTAAAGTGTACATAGTTAATTTTTAGTTTGCTAATTTCTAAGGAATGAAAAGTGATCAATCAACTTATGTTCTATGTATTAAGGAAAATGGTTTTGGGTCTATAGATTCTTCTTTAAAATGGAACTGTGGTACAAAAAAACAATCCTTCTTTTAAACTAAAAGGCATTTTTCTGAACTTTCCAGCCAGATATGCTTTTTCGATTGTCTGTGACAGTAAAACATTGAGATTGATACAGACATCATCTTCCGGTCTGGGCTGGTCTTTTCTAAGTGGTGCAGGCAAGATGCTATTTAGTACATTTTTTAAAAAAAAAGTCTCCTACCATTTCTCTGTGATGTACAAATGCTCTACTTCATTTTTTCACCAGTGGAGATAAAAGTATGGGCAACTGAGATCTAATCTAAAATGGTGGCTTAGACTTTCTGAGTACTAGCATGTTATCTAAGGCTAGAAGAGTTGATCAAATACAAGATATAATACCATACAGGATTCTGGAAGGTTAAGGGCTGCCTTAAAGGGCATCTATGCTGGAATTTTTTTTTTAAAAATTTACTATTACTGGAAACTATAGTTCTTCCCAACCACCACTCTGTGTCCTTTTTCTTTTGATCTGAATTTTGTTCTGGTCAGATGGAAGGGGAAGTGGTTAAAAGAGGGTGGAGGGGAGATACTAAGCCTGAGCAAAGCAAGTACTGGATTGAAGGCATGTAGCAACACACACCATGTGCTAGTATGTGCTAATTACACATTCAATTATAGATTAAGACGAGTAAAATAATTATTTCAGTATGCACTTTAAGATATTTCATACAATCAAAATAATGTTATCACAGTTTCCCTTCCATTATTATCCTAAACATATACAAAAAGAATAAACATAATATGCCACTTACTTTTTGCAAATTTTGAAAGTATTTGTTTTTGACTGGGTCAAATAATATCCATAACTACAAGACAACATACATTTTCCATCTTCAAATAAAGTTCCTTCTATGCAGTTTATACAGTTGTCTATTCCTGGACCTAAATATCAAAATAGAAACGAAAAAGGGAAAATATTTAACATATATATTTTCTTTATATTTGTCTTTTGGTTTCTTCATTCTAATCACTTAAATGCAATTAATAAAGACAATGGGTATATACATTTTTTTTTTTCAAAATTGTGCCTCTACACCAAGATCCCACCGCTCTAAAACTTTTGGATTTTGAATCTGAGCTGTAGATTCTGAAAAATCACCATTTGAAATCTCAGCATTTGCGGGAAAGACCTGTCACTCCGAAGTAGAAATTACAATATATGCCCTATCCTTGAACGGTTACTAGGATCTTTAGCTGCCTGCCAGCAACATTTAGGGAATCAGCAAGAGTAAGGGAGGCCATTAGGAGCACTCACTAAACATAATAATTTAAAGGTATGTCCACCCTTAATTCTATTTTTTAATATAGTCTTCTCCCCCTGGTCCCCCAGCCCCAACGCGCATGATTTTATTTTTTAGAAAGTGCCCCAAACGTTTACTTACCTCCCCTCTTTCTTCGCCGCGCTGCCGGCCCTCTGCTTGCGAAATGCAACAGAGGGCGGGGACCGGCAGTCGCGTCTGTGATTGGCTGAGCGGCAGCCAATCACGGACGCGGCTGCCGGTCATTCAGTGCAGCGGAGGAAAGAGGGGAGGTAAGTAAAATTTTGGGGCACTTTCTAAAAATAAAAATCATGCGGTTGGGGCTGGGAGACCAGGGGGATTACTATATTAAAGGGGATTAATGCTAGGGGGAGGGAATCCGAGAGGAGGAGAGGGAGGGGGGAGAGAGGGGAGAAGGGCTGCAGTCCGCATTGCAGTACGCCAATTTTCTCCTGGAGCCAGGTAGGAGGCAAGTCCTATATGGCTCTGCTATCCTCCTGGTGGGCATTTTTTGGGACTTTGGGGGGGGACTACGGAGAACCATATGGAGCTGGGATGTGAGGTAAGATTACACTACACTACATGATGGGGCCAGTAGTTGGGGGGATATAGTTTTGGGTTGACATGCCCTTTAATCATGACTTAACTAGGAAAAATGAGAAAATGGGGCCCCCTTGGCTCCCAGTTCCCCCTGTGGTTGCTTCCACTGCTCCCCTGTCATTACTACCCTACCTGAATTTAATGACAGCAAGCATTGATAAATATGTGAGTACCACATTTTACTTCTTTCAAATTATAGTTTCAGAAAATGTTAAGTTGTTCGAATGAGTATACTGACCCTTAAAGATGATATACATATCATATATGGTATTACAGATGAAATACCAGTTAAATTATATATACTTAATTACTACCATTAGTCAAAAAACAAGATTGATGTGGGATACAAAATAAAACTAAAGATGGCCATACACTAACCCAACATTCACTAATTCGACATTGTTTATTTAATGTCGAGTGGAATTTTAACTGATGATCCCAGGATGTTTTACACCTGATCAGGTTTATGATCGTAATATCAACCACAAATGATCAGGCCAGGCGGTTGTTGGAATGTTGCAGGAACATCGGGTGGTAGTTGTAGCATATGGCCAGCTTAACTTCAACAAAGCTCAGAATCTCCTTGTTTTTCTTATGAAGATAAATATTTAACAAGCCAGTTATACATAAATAGAAATCCGGTAATCATTAGTTCTCTACCATGAAATACCTGAACATGTTGCACAGGATCTGTGACATGGGTCACACTCTTCTTTGGACATTATAATTATTCCATTTTCACACTGACACACATTTTGAACCTGTAACTTGAAAAGAAAATAAAAACTGGTTTTAGTAAATGTTTTCTGCTGGTTGTTGAAAATTCAGTGCAAGAATGGCTCCAGAGAGAAATGTAAGTGAGATGTGGATATATATTAGCAATGAACAACAAATTAATTTAAGATTCATCCATATGCATTGTTTGGCTCAGTTGCCCTTTCCCTCTGCCCCTTTCCTAACAGCTTTGAAGAAGAAATGTGAAAGAATAATTGGTTTCTATTTATGTAAATGATTGCATGCAATGCATGTGTAAATTGCTAATTATTTTTTTTCTCTGCATAGAAAAAAGGTGACACATAAATCCTGAAAATAACAATTCCTTCCAAACAGAAGATTGCTACAATACAAGTAGCACCAGAAATCCACCCATTGTCTGGACTAGAGATGGCCGGTTCCGGACCCAACCCGGATCCGCCGCGGATTTCTCCCGTCCGCGAACGGCGGATTATTCCGGACTTTCCGACTTCCGAACTGCAGATTCTTTTTTTTTACGAAAATTTTCGAAAATACGAGTATCTCCGTAATTACGAGGATCTACTACTTAGATCCGGAAAAAACCGAAGATCCTCATAATTACGAGATTCACTAATTACGAGTATTCTCGTAAATACAGTAATTCGTTGTAAATTTTCAAGACGGAGCAAGCCACATGATCCAATTACCAATGGCAGCTATCATAGTTACAGAAAGCCTCGTTTTTACGGAAATTCGTTTTTACGGGAATCCTCGTATTTTCGAAAAATACCGTTTTTTTAAAGTCACGCTAGCGGACTGTACTTTTTAGGTATTGTTGGCATTTATACGTGCTTCTAAGGCCATTACCCAGGTCCCTGAGTGGTTAAGTGTACGTTACCTAGGCTATTTAGACCACTTTTAATGCGGATTTTGCCGAACTTAAATACGTTTTTAACGGTCGCTCGCGGATTTTCGAATTTTGGATTTTTTCGAAAATCCGCGGATCCTCGCGCGGACCGGATTTTTCGAAGTTCGGACATCTCTATTCTGGACCCATCATCTCCTTCCTGGCAATAATTGGTAGAATTGGAATCAGAGATAGATGGACAAGAGTTATGTCAATCCTAAAATAAAGAAATGTATTTTGGTTTTGACTTTTTGGTGTAAATGTCCTATAACTGTAATTATTCAGTTGTTCTTATTAACTGCCCATTACACAACTATTGAAATGTTTCTTTAAGGTTGATATTTTCAAGATTTTACATATATACAGAGATAAAAGGTTAGAATAGGATCTCTATTTTGTACACTGCGAATGCATCTGGGAATTCTTAACACCAATGCCCTAAAATATTGAACACCATCAGTGTTACTGTATATTGGCTCTTTTGCTCTTAAGGTCCATAAAGGGCGTGCGATCGCAGGGCCAGCCAGGGGCCCTAGGCCAGGCTGTTTCCCAAATAAAGCATCATAGTGCACAATAAAAACATACATTTTTGCATCTTTATGAAAAGTAGTTTTATATTTAAAAAAAATTAAAAAACAATACAGTATATAGTTATATACACAGTACATCTCTGAACATCTCTAAGAGACACATGGCTGCTCCTGGCATAGCGAACAGCTTATCACTCCCGTTCTTCCCTAATAGGGTGTGCATGTGCCCTGTGATAGAGCAGTAGCCAAAGATGACAGGGGACGTGCATTATAGTGGAAAGTCACACAGAAGTGGCCATGGTTGAATATGGATATTGGCACTTGTTAGCAAAATGTGAGGTGTCCACAAATTATAGCAACAAAGGTAGTAACATATTATGTATAGATCTGCACATGCAAAGACATACACACTATACTATCATCATGGGCTGCCAAGGCTATTAACTGCAGAGTAGTAGTAGTTGTTAATGGTGCTTTATCAATATGGACTAAAGTGGTTTTCCACAGGATTCTGTGTTGGGGACACTTGTATTTATCTGCTTATTAATCATTTGTTATCAAAGTCTCTGTGTTTGCGGATGACACAAAACTTTGTTGATCACTAAAATCTACAGATAATGTGCAATTGTTGCAGGGGGTCTAGATAGATTGTCCATTGGGTTGCTTATTGGCAGATGAGATTCTATGTTAATAAATTTAAGGTGATGCACATAAACACCATGAAAAAGTATTTTGATATAACTTACAGTTCCTAAAATGTAAGTTATATAACTCAGTTATTGTGGTAGTAAACCATTCTATCACTATATTATGAGTATTTTTTTTTTTTACTAATGCATAGATTCTAGTTTAGACAATCATAGCATAGCTGTGTTTTATTTTTTAGAAAAGTTCTTCCTGCAATGATTTTTTTGGCATTTGCACCTCTTTAGATTTACCACTTATGAAACTTTTAATATATTGCTGGTGCGTATATTTTGGGGCAAAATGTGCAGGCATGACAGTAAATTTATTTGCAGAAGGTTTGTGGGTGGCTTTATAAACATCTGCATCTGTTGCAAATATTGTCTTATGGGGTCGTCTATTCCTGGACCTAAATATCAAAATAGAAACGAAAAAGGGAAAAGTATTTAACATATATATATTTTTCTTTATATTTGTCTTTTTGGGTTTCTTCATTCTAATCACTTAAAATGCAATTAATAAAGACAATGGGTATATACATTTTTTTTTTTCAAAAATTGTGCCTCTACACCAAGATCCCACTGCTCTAAAACTTTTGGATTTTGAATCTGAGCTGTAGATTCTGAAAAATCACCATTTGAAATCTCAGCATTTGCAGGGAAAGACCTGTCACTCCAGAAGTAAAAATTACAATATATGCCCTATCCTTGAACGGTTACTAGGATCTTTAGCTGCCTGCCAGCAACATTTAGGAGAATCAGCAGAGTAAGGGAGGCCATTAGGAGCACTCACTAAACATTAATAATTTAAAGGGTATGTCCACCCTTAATTCTATTTTTTAATATAGCCTTCCCCCTGGTCCCCCAGCCCCAACCGCATGATTTTTATTTTTGAAAGTGCCCTTAACTTTACTTACCTCCCTCTTTCCTTGCCGCGCTGCCGGCCCTCTGCTTGCGAGAATGCAAGCAGAGGGGCGGGACCGGCAGTCGCGTCTGTGATTGGCTGAGGGCAGCCAATCACGGACGCGGCTGCCGGTCATTCAGTGCAGCGGAGGAAAGAGGGGAGGTAAGTAAATTGGGGCACTTTCTAAAAATAAAAATCATGCGGTTGGGGCTGGAGACCAGGGGGATTACTTATTAAAGGGGATTAATGCTAGGGGAGGGGGAATCCGGGAGAGGGAGGGGGGAGAGAGGGGGAGAAGGGCTGCAGTACGCATGCCAACTTCTCCTGGAGGCCAGGTAGGAGGCAGGTCCTATATGGCTCTGCTATCCTCCTGGTGGGCAGTTTTTGGGACTTTGGGGGGGGACTACGGAGAACCATATGGAGCTGGGATGTGAGGTAAGGATTACACTACACTACATGATGGGGCCAGTAGTTGGGGGGATTATAGTTTTGGGGGTTGACATGCCCTTTAATCAGTGACTTAACTAGGAAAAATGAGAAAATGGGGCCCCCTTGGCTCCCAGTTCCCCCTGTGGTTGCTTCCACTGCTCCCCTGTCATTACTACCCTGAATTTAATGACAAAGCAAGCATTGATAAATATGTGAGTACCAGCATTTTACTTCTTTCAAATTATAGTTTCAGAAAATGTTAAGTTGTTCGAATGAGTATACTGACCCTTAAAGATGATATACATATCATATATGGTATTACAGATAGAAATACCAGGAAAGTTAAATTATATATACTTAAATTACTACCATTAGTCATGAAAACAAGATTGATGTGGGATACAAGAATAAAAACTAAAGATGGCCATACACTAACCCAACATTCACTAATTCGACATTGTTTATTGTAATGTCGAGTGGAAATTTTAACTGATGATCCCAGGATGTTTTACAGCCTGATCAGGTTTATGATCGTAATATCAACCACAAAATGATCAGGCCAGGCGGTTGTTGGAATGTTGCAGGAACATCGGGTGGTAAGTTTGTAGCATATGGCCAGCTTAAGCTTCAAAAAGCTCAGGAATTTCTTGTTTTTTCTTTAGGAAGATAAATATTTAACAAGCCAGTTATACATAAATAGAAATCCGGTAATCATTAGTTCTCTACCATGAAATACCTGAACATGTTGCACAGGATCTGTGACATGGGTCACACTCTTTCTTTAGGGCATTATAATATTTTCCATTTTCACAGCTGACACCACATTTTGAACCTTGTAAACTTGAAGAAAAATAAAAACTGGTTTTAGTAAATGTTTTCTGCTGGTTGTTGAAAATTCAGTGCAAGAATGGACTCCAGAGAAGAAATGTAAGTGAGATGTGGATATATATTAGCAATGAACGAAACAAATTAATTTAAAGATTCATCCATATGCATTGTTTGGCTCAGTTGCCCTTTCCCTCTGCCCCTTTCCTAACAGCTTTGAAGAAGAAATGTGAATAGAATAATTGGTTTCTATTTATGTAAATGATTGCATGGCAATGCATGTGTAAATTGCTAAAATTATTTTTCTCTGCATAGAAAAAAGGTGACACATAAAATCCTGAAAATAACGAATTCCTTCCAAACAGAAGATTGCTACAATACAAGGTAGCACCAGAAATCCACCCATTGTTCTGGACCCATCATCTCCTTCCTGGCAATAATTGGTAGAATTGGAATCAGAGATAGATGGACAAGAGTTATGTCAATCCTAAAATAAAGAAATGTATTTTGGTTTTGACTTTTCGGTGTAAATGTCCTATAACTGTATATTATTCAGTTGTTCTTATTAACTGCCCATTACACAACTATTGAAATGTTTCTTTAAGGTTGATATTTTCAAGATTTTACATATATACAGAGATAAAAGGTTAGAATAGGATCTCTATTTTGTACACTGCGAATGCATCTGGGAATTCTTAACACCAATGCCCTAAAATATTGAACACCATCAGTGTTTACTGTATATTGGCTCTTTTGCTCTTAAGGTCCATAAAGGCGTGCGATCGCAGGGCCAGCCAGGGGCCCTCGGCCAGGCTGTTTCCCAAATAAAGCATCATAGTGCACAATAAAAACATACATTTTTGCATCTTTATGAAAAGTAGTTTTATATTTAAAAAAAAATTAAACAAATACAGTATATAGTTATATACACAGTACATCTCTGAACATCTCTAAGAGACACATGGCTGCTCCTGGCATAGCTAACAGCTTATCACTCCCGTTCTTCCCTTATATGGGTGTGCATGTGCCCTGTGATGGAGCAGTAGCCAAAGATGACAGGGGACGTGCATTATAGTGGAAAGTCACACCAGAAGTGGCCATGGTTGAATATGGATATTGGCACTTGTTAGCAAAATGTGAGGTGTCCACAAATTATAGCAACAAAGGTAGTAACATATTATGTATAGATACTGCACATGCAAAGACATACACACTATACTATCATCATGGGCTGCCAAGGCTATTAACATGCAGAGTAGTAGAAGTTGTTAATGGTGCTTTATCAATATGGACTAAAGTGGTTTTCCACAGGATTCTGTGTTGGGGACACTTGTATTTAATCTGCTTATTAATCATTTGTTATCAAAGTCTCTGTGTTTGCGGATGACACAAAACTTTGTTGATCACTAAAATCTACAGATAATGTGCAATTGTTGCAGGGGGATCTAGATAGATTGTCACATTGGGTTGCTTATTGGCAGATGAGATTCTATGTTGATAAATTTAAGGTGATGCACATAAACACCATGAAAAAGTATTTTGATATATACTTAACAGTTCCTAAAATGTAAGTTATATAACTCAGTTATTGTGGTAGTAAACCATTCTATCACTATATTATGAGTATTTTTTTTTTTTTACTAATGCATAGATTCTAGTTTAGACAATCATAGCATAGCTGTGTTTTTATTTTTTAGAAAAGTTCTTCCTGCAATGATTTTTTATGGCATTTGCACCTCTTTAGATTTACCACTTATGAAACTTTTAATATATTGCTGGTGCTTATATTTTGGGGCAAAATGTGCAGTCATGACAGTAAATTTATTTGCAGAAGGTTTGTGGGTGGCTTTATAAACATCTGCATCTGTTGCAAATATTGTCTTATGGGTCCTCCATAAATTAGACCAATTGTCTATACACATTACCATTGTTTATAATAAGATTGCCTTATAAAGGTTTGACAAAACAGGTCTTGCTTACATTTTGCATAGCTTGTAAAAGCTTGTGTACATCTAGTCCATAACTTTTTTGATGGGTCCTTATTAACCTCAAAATAACCAAAATACTATGATGTCTAGCCAAATCCCATGAAACACCCAGTTCTTGTATTTAAAAGGCATCTCTCTACCCTGTAATTTTTTTTTATACTGTTGGGACCCGACACCCCCAACCGCCAAATTAGATTAGTTTAAAAAAAAAAAAAAGCAGCAAAAATCTACTTCCACTACCTTCCTTCCTGCGGCTGGCTTCCCACCCCTGTTTGCCAGGAGTTGCAAACAGAGGCCAGACTGGCTGCCGCATCTGTGATAGGCTGAGGGGCAGCCAATTACAGGTGTGGCTGCTGGCTATGAAGACAGCTGTTGGAACAAAGGCATGTAAGTTTTTTTTTTTTTTTACTAATCTAGCTTGACAGTTGGGGGTGGGCAGGGGTGCACTACACTGCACTCCTTTAGGAAGATAGTTAAGGGGCAGAAACTCTTCAGTTTCCTGAACTTTGAACAAGCACTGCAGGGGAACCATAAGGAGCAGAGATGTAAGGTAATGATTTTTTAAAACTACACAGTGGGGCCAGCACTGGGGCAAATTTTAGATTTGGGAGTGAACATGCCCTTTAAATAAGTCAAGAGATTTTCCATCAACCCGTTTTCTTACCTTAGGCCCGGTCTGCATTCTGTGCACATCTGTTCCGAAGTGCAGCTCTTACAATTCTCATTGCATTTTCGACAAAGATTCTTATCTACAAATGAAGTAAACATGTATTTAAACTATAAATGTACAAAAAATACTCACTGTCAAGCTTTAAAGGTGAATAAACCCCCCAAAATATTAACTTTTGGATAAGAAAGTGAAGCAGTCTAGCATTAGGGATTCCTTTAAACTTTTCAAAAGTCCTTAATCTATTCTATCAGTAGGTCCTCTCTTCCTTAAAGGAACACTAAATCCAAAAAAACATCTATTTGCCATTCGTTTCTATTATTCACAGGGAGGTGAGAACGCTTATTCTCACCTCCCTGTGAATAATATTACGCTTGGGGAACCTGGAACTTACCTTACCGCCGCTCCACTCGCAGCCGCTCCTTCACAGAACAGCTGTTCTCTCCCGATCGCGTGCCCTACCTTTTGTATTGGTGCGCATGCGCCTAAGATATGGCACGCGGTCGGGACAGAGCGGCTGTCAGTGAAGGAGCAGCTGCGAGTGGAGCAACGGTAAGGTAAGTTCCAGGTCCCACGAGCGTAATATTATTCACAGGGAGGTGAAAATAAGCATTCTCACCTCCCTGTGAATAATACAAACGAATGGCAAATAGTTGTTTTTTTGGAATTTGGGAGTTTAGTGTCCCTTTAAGCAGACAGTCTACCATCTTTGCTGCGCATGTGGAGATCTGTTCTGTGCTCAATAAAAGAGGAGAGATGGGACTGATGCAACTTTTCCCTGGCAAACGAACATCATTTTTGGGAAGTTTAAAGGTTCGTACACATGTGCGATCGCGGGTCCCGAACATTTCGGGCGATAATCGGCCCATGTGTAGTCACTTTATCGGCCGAAACGGTCATTTGTTCGAAGATCTGCTAGGTCATCGGGCAACGATCCCCGTCTGACATCCGTTTCGGCCGATAAAGTGCCTACACATGGGCCGATTATCGTCTGAAACTTTCATTCGTACAGATCATACGCCGCGGGTCGGGACCCGCAATCGGACGTGTGTGCAAACCTTAAAGGAGAACTAAACCCAATTTTTTATACTTCAGAATCTGAAAACAACCCCCCCAAAAACACCAATAAGCTATAAAATACCACTTCAGTAAATTGTATTAAAGTAAATGTAAGCCTGTTAAGAACTGGATAAAGTATCTTTGTGTATGTGCAGTGTCAGACCACACCTCCTGACCTCAGTCACATGCTTCCTTGCTTTATCTGTCCTGTAAAAGGATTGGCTAGAGATTATTAATGGGTTTGACCAAATGCAACAAGTTTCTGCCATAGCTAAGGACTGAGCAAGTGCAGAACATAATGGGTCGTTAACCAAACAGTGTGATACTAGAATGCTGTAAAGTAAAGCACAAACCATATGTTATTTAGGTAAATTTCCCAGCGCCCGTATTGAAATGAGAGGTTAGACACAGATTACTGGTTATATATCAAGGGGGTCTGCCTTCTGGTTCAGTGTTGTTCTGTAGCTTTAGTTGCCCTTTAAGACAGCAATTCTGAGTGCTACAATAATCCCTTATCTTTCCAAAAATGTATGAGGGGGGTGGTCATAAAAAATAACATTTTAGTTAATCTATATTTTATGCTAGCATGGAAGCTACAAAGTAATGGATTTAGATTGTTTCTGCTCTAATTTGTGCATTATTATAAGAAGAGGATCTTTGTCAAAAGTGAAAGACAATTTTTTTTTTACCCTTAAACAATAAATGCTTAAAATAATAGAAGCTTACTTTCATTCAGGTAGAACCCCTCTGGGCAGTTAGTTGTGCAGCTGTTGCTTTCTTCATTTAAGTAGAAGCCTGGTTTGCAAACTGTGCATTGATCACTGCGACTCCCTACACACGATTCACAGTGTGGGAAACATTTTTTACATCTTTTCTTTTCTGCAATGAAATGACCTGAGGGACACTCTGATACACAAATCCTGTAGGCAATGATAAATGCTTGTTTAATATTATGAAAATAAAGTTTTACAGGGAGATATAGTATTGCAGAGACAAGCTACTTACATATGTATTAATCATTATGAGCCAATTCTGCATCGCAGAGGGTCAGGTAAGTGGCGTTTTTTTTATGGATCAATTTAAAAGGTGTATAATGTTGCGCTATCAATAGTGCAACGTTTATCGCAAAGGGTTTTGCTTCAGGTGCCCAAGGCAGTTTCCAAAAACTACCGAAAACTACGCAGGTCCCACAAAACAGAAAACCCACGCTAACCCAATTTTACATTGAGTACTGTGAGTTTTCCATAGATTTGGGTGATAGCGCTCAGTTTCCCTCCCTGTTCACTTCTACACTTTCCTCTAGGTAACAATTAACCACAACTTAAAGTATAACTGTATTGCCTCAATGCATTTTTATAATTGCTTTAAAAAGAGTAAAGGTATGCAGCCCTTTGCATACATTTTTTCCTGATTTCAAGCCTCTCTCTGACTCCAATTGGCCATACTGTGAAGGGGGCGTAACGATTCAGTCTGCCTCTAACTGGCATTCAAAGCTAGCATGCAAGAAAACACTCCTCCACCCACCATTAATCAGCTTGATTATGTAAGCTGTATCCTAGCAACAGGACATTTCGAGTGTGTTTAACTGGCAGAGGAGGAGGAGAGAGGTTGTAACAGACATTCCTCCCAGCCAATGACAAGTGATATGTTAATCATGGCCCCGGGCCATCTAGGAGGCAGGCTTTTAGCACTCATCTTTGCTATGTGATATCTAAGGGAGGGCAGCACGGCTGTAAATGTGAGTTCAGCTGCTGGAAGTGTGGACATGTAATGGGGTGATGTTATTTTTATTGATATTGTTGTCCTTTAATGTTAAAACAAAAAAAGACGTTGGGAAAATTAATAGAATAAACAATGAATGCAGATTTAATTTTTTGTTTTTCCATCGCCATTCTGTCCAATAAGGGTGCAAGATACAGAAAAATTGTTGCACTTTATTAAAAGTACAATTTTCTCTAAGACCGGTGTGTGTGAAGTACTTACCTGCTCTAACTATATTCTGCTTTTTATAAAAGAAAGACAAAAACCTAGGCCTAGTTTTATCAAACACCGTGAAAATTAATTAAATAAATTAAGAACATCATACCCTTGTATGCACGTATTCTTATGTAGCACTACATATCCTGCTACACTTATTAAGCCATTCACTTCCGGCCCTGCCGCAAAGAGCTTACAATCTATTCACTTTATTACACACACACTTTATTAGTACATCTTTATAATTGTGAAGGAAACAAGACTGCCAGAAGGAAACCCAATGAAGCACAGGGAGAACATACTTTGTAGATTTATCTTCACATACTTGCCAGGAGGGTGTCCAAACCCAGAGCTTCAGCACTACTAACCATTAAGTGTGTGTGCCAAGTGGCATATCCATGTATTTTATTTTTTTTTTTACATATATTGTTTTTCCTCTTTAAAGGGATTTAAACTGACTAAAGAATAGCAAGAATATTTTTAAGTAGTAATGAAATTCACTCATACTCAAGACTTCAAAATCTGCTAGTCACTAGTCCTTATTTCCAGCTGCTGATTTTCTATTGAACTGACTTAATTCATTTACATCACATGATGCACAGACTTTTTTTTTAAATGTGATGTTTACAATGGTTATGGTAATTTGTTTTTAAAAAAAACACTGCCTACCCCCACAATATAACTACAGTAAAAAAGACTTTTACAAATACTATACTTGATTCTGTTTGATCAAATTGAAATATTCTCTATAACAACAAAAAACTCCAATAAAAACTATTTTGTAAAAAAAATAAATAAAAGTTGATACAAAATAAACCATGTTTTACATTTTTCTTGACCAACAAGATAATGCTTCAAATATGTTAAATGTGTTTTTATTTTATTTACACTTGATAAGGTAATAAATAAAATGAAATGCAAAATACTACAGAATGTAGTAAAGGTTTCTATAATTAAAGTCCCACTAAATAGTTTTAAAGGGTATATACTCCCAACATTTTGTTCCAAAAAAATGGCTACCCGCATAGTTTAATGCTTTGAGAAGTAAAAGTGAGTACTTTCCCTTCCGGTTTCTGTCTAGGTGCCAAACTTAAAGCTTCTAAAGTTTTTCTCCTGAACTTTCAGTTCAGAGCTTCCAGCCAACTGTCTGGCATTCTTTGTTCTACAGAGTAGAGAACATAGCAGACAGATGGCTGAAAGCATATAACCCGGAAGTTTAAAAGAAAGCTTTTGTAATATTAGCAAGGTTAAATGGAAAAACACCATGCAATTGGCCAGTATAAATGGTTTCCTAATAAAAGAAAATGCAGAAATATCTGAAAAAGTTTAGTGTTTGCCATTATGGACTAAACACATTTATAGAGTACTAACCAACCATACAAGTTTGAATACATCCTAGAGAGTTAAATATGCAAATAAATAAACACCAGTCCCCATATAATGATAAGCACCCACTCATTGGTTAAATGTGGGATAGTTCCAACTCTTTGCAAAGAGTTTTTCTGTTTTCTTTATTGTAAATAAACAGCATCAATTTACCAGATAAGGCACAATCCATTATATTGTCCATCAATGAGTTAATGAGGGTACAGGCATAGGGAGCAAGGAGAGTGGAGGGAGGTGTTCCTACAGTAATTTCAGCAGATACTTTCAGGGTATCCGTCACACCAAAGCTGCTCAGTCCCCATGTCTCTTATTTCCTTAAGTATTTATTTACATGCCTGGCAGCTCTTTTAAAGTGGAGTATCCTATAATCAATTGATCTGCCTAGTCTCTACTGCCCTATAAAGTAGGTAAAAGCCTCACACAAATAAATTCCCAATGCAGATATGGTATACAGGGCTGTGCACATATCCACTTTCTAAAGACTAATATAGAAAAAGCATTGAAAACTCCTACTTTTCAGTAATCTTTAAAAAAAATAGAAATAGTAGTTACTAACCTTGTATTGTTTTTTGTCTTGTAATAAAAGTGTAGACAGTCAATACAGTGGTGGGGTCCTGGCCCATCACATCCCATGTTACTGCATTCTACATCACAAGGACCTTGGGTTTTAAAATAATAAAACTCTATATTAGGGGAAACACACATTTTTCTATTGCCTTTACTGCGAGTTAAAACAGTAGGAATAGGTACTACATTTTGTTATCTTTATACTTTAAAGGGCATGTCCACCCCTAAAATTATAATCCCCCCCACTACAGTCCCTTCTCTGTAGTGTAATAAAACCCTTACCTCACATCCCAGCTCCAAATGGTTATACTGTAGTCCCCCCTCCAAAGTAAAAAAAAGTGGCCACCAGGAGGATAGCAGAGTCCATATAGGACTCTGCCTCCTGCAGCCCTTCTCACCTCCCTCTCCCACCCGCTTTGGTCATCACTCAAGTAGTGTGCTCCTCTCTACTACACCTTGCTTGGTTTGTGTAGCCCTGGAAGTAGAGGGCTGGGAGGATTTGCACGTACCAAGTTGTCTGGCAACAGCAGTGTGCCACAGTACATCTGGAACTTTGCAGACATTTGGGAGATTCATTGTGTTACTGTAACGGTAGGAGCTGTCCTATTGCTTTACTATGTGGAAATATAAAATGCTTGGCAAATGCAGATGTTATTTAATGTTCTCCCTAATTTTCAACTGTGTATGTGCAGCTACTGTAAGGTGTGTGTGTGTGTATTGAAGAACCAGGAATATGGGAGAATGTTTGCTTACATTTACTTGGCCATTCCTGTTGAATGAATGGTGTACACATTGCTGTATAAATAGCATCCGCATAACCACAATAGACTGGTCCCTTTTTATTAATGTTTTAGGGTCTTACCTATTATGTGCTGCAGAGGATTAGGTTAGACATTTCTATAGTTTAATGCTGTAGCACATTTCGAACCTTGGCTCTTAAAAAAATTAATTCCCAGCATTCTTCAACCAAGGCATTTTGGGAGCTGTAGTTTCCATTGCTTCAGCATATTTCTGTGTCTGGATTTCTAATGTGTTTTTAAAAGTGTTCTGAGACTCTGACAAGTAAATCTTCTGTTAACAGTCTCGGATATTGTTCCTAAAGGACTGTCGGATATTGACCATTTTACCTCCTGTTACAGTCTCTTGCCATAGTGATCCCCCCATATTCGTGGGAAAACAAAGCGGATTTTGTCTGTGCACGGGTCTTTATACAGCAGACGAACACATGGCATGAATTTTCTCTGCTTTGTGACCTAAATCCGTGAGAGGGATTGGCAGTGATAGGACATGTAGGCCTATGAGTGTGAAATCCCACATATCCGTAAAATCTCTTTTGTTGGAAGCTCAGTCATACTGGAATAACTGAGAACCGGGCGCCGGGTGGAATTAGAGGGAAATCGCTTACATTCTCTGTATTCGGGCATAGGAATCATTTGGTTTGCGTTGCGATAAATCAGGACATTGGGGGTCCATTACAAGTTCTCCTGAAATTGATGATAAACTATCACAGCCAATCGGATATTATCAATGAATATTCGTGTTTGACCAGTTCTAGTTAGTGATGGGTCTTGGTTTGGATTCGGAACATGCAGGATCCGACAGATTATTCGAAACTCATAACTTTTCATCGAAAAATATTAGAAAATCAAAAATTTTAAAATTAGATTGGAAAAATTTAAAATTTGCGTTCCAAAATCGTAAATTTGGATTGAAAATTCTAAAATTCCTAACGAGTATTTGAAAATTTTAACAAAAATACGATACGTATTAGTCAGATTAAAATTTTCTAACGTGTTTGATAGGGAGGAAATTTGTATGAAAACCGTATGAACGTATCGCAATATCCCAATGTGTTAATTATGGGTTTGATACATAGGACAGATGTATAGACAATCTGGGATTGTAATTATAAATAGCAATTGATTTGGTCTCTGACAGATTTTCCCTTTGTATATACCGGAATAACTGGGGGAAGAAATCTACTGGACTGAAGTGTCACAGGCCGAGATGGTACCAGCGTAGAGGTGACTAATTAGGAGCCTTCGTACATGTTCTGCTTTAGCAATGACAAACACCATATTTGATTGTGGAGATAATTATTGCTTTTTTTTGCTTCTGCATAAAACATTTGGAATGTTCCCTTATCTGTTCTCAGTCTAAAGGTTTAAAAAGATTAAAAAACTCTGCAGTAAAACCTAGTGCATTTCCTACCCCACCCAACTGGTTATCACCTATGCGGTAAAAAGGCTCTTTAATTATTGGTTGGTTAATATTACCACCGGTGAAAGGGTGCACTTTGGCCCTAAAGATTAGGATGGTTAAGAAGAATGTTTCAAGTCATAGAGTGCGGTGGCTCGGAGGTGGACTAATTTTGTTTGATGCTAGGAACCAATCAAAACTAGTCTAGGAACTAGCCCAGTGTTTTTAAGGTAGCCAGTTCAATAGACATCAATAGAAATAGGCACATTGTCTTACTGGTTTCTGGAGTTTATCCATCCCTGGGGTGACGTTTAAGAATTATGGAAACTTTAGTTCTTTAAAGGGCATGTCCACCATTTATAGAAACATTTAATATATTATAGTCCATGTTCCCCCATCCCCAACCGCTATAATTATAGTCTCAGAAAGTCCCCCGATCATTACTTACCTTACCTCTCTCCTTCGCCGTTCTCAGCAGCCGGCAGCCACGTCCGTGATTGGCTGCCTCTCAGCCAATCACAGACGTGGCTGCCGGTCCCGCCCCCTGCTTGCAGTTCCGTGCAAGCAGAGGGCCTGGGCAGTGCGGTGAAGGAGAGAGGTAAGGTAAGTAATGATCGGGGTACTTTCTGAGAATATAATTATAGCGGTTGGGGCTGGGGGAACATGGACTATACTAAAAGTTTGTATAAAGGGTGGACATGCCCTTTAAGGACATTGAGCAGAACTTTTTTTGGGACAAGAATGCTCCATTAATAACTGTAAATTTTACCTGTATAGTCATCCATGTTGTAATCCTCAGAAGTCTCCTCAATTGGACTGGATCGTACACGGTCTACTTTGGGGACGTCATTTCTAGGGGAGTATGGATGGACAGATGTGCCATAGAGAACTAAAGACCATTCTTTTAGTTTTCCTTGAAAAGAACAAACACATCAATCACTATAATTAGAAATGTAATTTTGATCAGTGTTTCAATGCTTTAACATATTATTTCTGTTCTAAATCTAAAACTATTTTTGTTGCCAAGTCTGTTTATATACAAAACATTCTGAGAGGTGCAGCAATGCACACAAGTATATTTCTAGTGAAAATAAAAAAAAGTTTGTTTTTTAAACTCATCCTTCACCTGAACACAATGGTCAATCACATTCTTCACATGTGCACAATGTCCTAAACACAAAGTAAATAAATTGAGTTTAGGACATTGAGGACATAAACATTTGTATTGTTAACTTTATACTTCCATCACATGCCTACCACAAGGAGGTAGAGTAACTCAGTTAAAAGATTTTAAGAGAACCTAAGATTCTCAAAAGCTCACATCAAAACCTACATTTAATTGCAAACGGAAACAAAAATTCTGGTGATTAACAAGTAAAGCCAACATCTAGCAAATCACTTTGTTTCAATGTTATGGCACACCTAATCCTATTGAACCCAACTAAAAATATTCTAATTGAAGAGCAAATTGGAAATTGTTTGCGTTAGCTGCATAATTAAAAGGGACAGTATATCAGAACCCCTAGTCAAAGGACAAAAATCAGAGTATTTCTTCTATCCTATTAAAGGACACTTAAATACTGAAACTCCAGCAACTATAATTAAATAAACAAATTGTACTAAACAAAGTCACAATATGTCCATCACTGTACATATCATACTCTACACCTATCCCCGTCTGCAGCATAAACACCCTCTCTAACAATCAGTGATCATCCCCACAGAAGCAATTAAGGATTTATGCAGCTCTAAATATTACAAAATGCAGACTTTTGCTCATAGGTGATAGGTCCCTCTATGAGAGCCAATTAGGTTTTTGATTTCATGATCCATGATGCTTTGCTCCCATCTTTAAATGATTGATGTCAATAGAATGCACATCAATGCAGATTTAGTCTTGGATTTTAGTTGGAGAAAACATATAGTTTCAGAAAAGAATGGATGTAGCTAATATAGTGGATAATGTACCCCCTACTGTAAATTATAAGTCACCGAGGAGTTCTGTGACCATATAAAAGTACGAGGCCACAGGCCGAGTGCCTTTTATACAGGGCACAGAACTCCGAGGTGTCTTCTAATATCTGTATAATTTTCTGTAGGGGGTACATTATCAATTATAATTCACCCCTTTCCGAGTTTTTTTTGTCAGACATTCCCTGCCTGTCCTGTGTTAAACAGACAACACAGTGACACCCCCCCCCTTCTTAGCTTCACACATACCTCCCTTTTTGCCTACACAGTAACTGATTCTGGCTTCCCCCTCCTCAACCCCCCCTTTACCTTTCATGCAAGTCAGAGCAGCAGCATCACGATGTTCCAGTTTCCTCCCCGCTTTCAGGAAGAATTACTAATTAAATATTCACTTCACTCTCCGCCCCCTCTGCTTCCGCACAGAATTTCCTGGCTGAGGATGACTCAGTATGAGGTTGGGCGTGCTGCATACGGACTAAACAGTGAGTAATAGGCACGGGGCATAACTTTCTTGTTATAATCGGTGCGCTACTACGCAGTAGTGCGCGGATTATAACAATATTATTTACAGTTGGGTCCCATCCATGGGAGGGGTGGGTTATATTTTAATAAAGGATTTAAGTTTTTATAATGTTGGGGGACCAGGCCCCATCAACATAACAAGGAACATTAGTTTGCCTTGAAATCAGAAATACTCAAACTGTTCATTTTCACATTACCCAACAGTCAAAATTATGAAATTACATCAGATGACATTTTTTTCTCATTCAAAAATAATTATTTTGGGAATGCAATTTTATTATGACCAATTAGTCAAGAAGGTTTTTTAAAGCATATTCCCCCTGCAATAATTTCAACCTTCTTACCCTAACCAAGGTATGCACAGATGTTCTCAGCTACGCTGCCTCCTGGTTCTTACAGGTAGCAGCAGTTAGTCATTAGCCTGACAGATGTCAAGGCTAATTACCGACTGCTTTTCCCTCGGCACACCTCCAAACGTGAGCTTATAAATAGCTCATACAACTTTAAAAGGAGGCAATAACATTTCCAAAGGCAGCTGAGCCGGAAACAGGAACACTGGTCTGCAAAAAAAGCAAGTAGTTAAAATAAGAAGATTGAAAGTATTACGTATTGATTAAGTTTTTCATCAACGTTTAAAATTTTTTAAAAGCAATATTTTCTTAAAAAGGAATACTAATGTTTTACTGTAAACAACAGTGTTTAGGCACACATGTGGATACAAACCAGTGAATAAAATTGAAAAGCATTATATGCCTCTGCATACCTGGAGTCTTAAAATTTCTCAACTGGGATGGGGTATCATATATTTCTAGTGTCCAGTTTCCACTGCCCTTTTCTCCCCAGCAATGGGTTGTCATAAACTCCCAGTTCTTAAAGCCTTCCATTGAATGATCAAACAGTCTGAAAAAGTACAAAACCAATACTTGCAATTAGTAATGTTTAGTAAAATTTATGCAGAAAAAAATATATGAATTTCAAAAGATTGAACCTATAACCTCATGGGCTGCATGTTTATAAAAGAAGAGCACACATCCTCTAACAGACCAGAGCTAACAAAAAAATAATAGGTACATTCCTTTTGTTAGGAACAGTATGAAAGCAAAAACAAAATAAAAATACATTCAAATCTGTTGATTAGTTTGTATTGTTCCTTGTATGCTTTCTGTAATTAATCCATTACTGCATTGTAAAAGCAGCTTCCAAAATCTTATCTTATTTACCGACAACAACACGGAACCCTTCTAATTTATAGAATCTACTTCTTACATGTACGTAAATGCAACTTACTAGAATAATATAGGTGGTTCAGGGAAGATTTCACATTAACGTGTTCTTTTTTTTAAATTAGATTCTAAATTCTGTAATATACAGACAAAACTGTCTGTTTGGGTAGTGTTATTTCAGGAACCACTGAGAATGCGGTAAAGAGAAGTATAAATAATTCAACTTTGATTACAAAAGCAGGATGAGAAGTTAGTTATTTAATTTTCCAGCAGTACAATAGCCCAGTTTTATTTCATAATCATTATATTGATTTTTCATGTACTCTGAGCAAAATTGTATGAATTAAGGAAAAATGAACTGGACATTGTGGCATGCAAACAAAAACAGCCCCACTTTTCATTCTGTCAATCAGAAAGCATTTTTCAGTTGGAATAGTGGTAGCAATTATTGCACAATGCTGTCAAATATTTCTTTACAGAATTAAAAAAAAAAACCTATGATGCTTGTGATTGCCCATCAGGTATTCCATATATTATTCTCTGGCTTCTGGGCAAGGTGTGAATATCAGGCTTGTATGGCAATTAGACCCTGCTGAGCTTCAGAGAAATGCATAGTATGAATGGATGTGTGGATAGGTTTTAGTATAAGATTGTGCTTCAAGCCTTTAATTATGACTTTTGGCATTAGGTGGAATTTTAGAAATATTACATTCATATGAATTCCATGTATTTGGCATGTAAATGCCTGACTGCATTGTATATAAATGCTAGTATATAAATTAAATGTTTGGGAATGCTGTAGTTATGTTTAACTGAACATACTGTATGTATACACATTTTAAGCAATACACACAGTCTTGCATCAAGACAAATTAATGAGGATAACACTTCATTTTGGGTGTTGTTGGACAAGACATGCAAACTACTCCTTAAACATTCATTCAATTAAATTATTCCATAGATGCCTCTATATTTCAAAAATGTAACCACAGAAAGACTGGTCTTTCAAGTATTAAAGGAGAAATATACTTATGGCGTACCAGACTTCTGTCTGGCTCCTACCAATGTCATTGTCGCTGACAATTCTACCATGTCCGACATTGGAGAACATTTGTAAACAAAGTAGGGGAGGAGCCATAAAGCAGTTAGTTACTGCATGAGTATAAATTATCCTTCAATAAATGCTACTTATTACAGTTATTCTCTGTGTAATACTTTAAAGGGCATGTCCACCCCCAAAACTATAATCCCCCCCATTACTGGCCCCAATGTGTAGTGCAATAAAATCCTTACCTTACATCCTAGCTCCAAGTGGTTCTCCAGTAATCCCTTCCCAAAGTCCAAAAAAGTGGTCACCAGAAGGAAAGCAGAATCCTTATAGGACCTCCTGTCTCCCCTTCGGGAGAATTTTGCCATGTGCAGTGCAGCACTTCTCCCCCTCTCCCACCCGCTCTGGTCTCCCTCCCACTAGCGTAAATCCCTTTATGTATATAATAGTAATTGTGCCTCCAGCACCAACTGCTATAATAATTTTCTTAGAAAATCCCCAGATAGTTACTTACCATGCCTCGCTCCTTTGCCGCACTGAGAAGCTGGCAGCCGTGTCCGTGATTGCCGGTCCCGCCCCCTGCTTGCATTTCCGTGCAAGCAGAAAGCCGGGGGAGTGCGGCGAAGGAGCGGGGCATGGTAAGTAACTATCTGGGGACTTTCTAAGAAAATTATTATAGCCATTGGGGCTGGGGGCACATTTACTATTATATACTAAAAATGTAAATTAAGGGTGGACATACCCTTTAAAACAATCAGATTTTGCCACTCTTCCCATTATGATGTGGTCCTGCAAATAGTCATGTAAAAAAATTTCCATGGTGTCATGACATTAGCTTCTTTGTGTTCTTTATCAGCCAACAAATGAATTGTTTTTAAGTTACCTAATCTTTAAGGTATTTCCAAGCAGAAAGCACAGTAAGGCTGAGGCCACACTGCGACGCACAGGAATCGCAAGCTTTATAGCACACAATTGTGTGCATGTTTTTTGTGCGTTTTGCTTTTGGCGTGTTTCACCAAAAATGGTGAATGCATGTGTTACAAAAACGCGAACCGACGAGCAATTGCATGAGCATCGGAAATCGCGGGAATTTTTGCGCCCCCGCAATTTCCATTTTAGCGCAAAATACGTTCTTGTGTGGCCTAGCCCTTATATAGCTTTGTAATCGCTATGATAAACATTTTCCTTATGCAAAAATGTAAAACTCACTGTCTGGTAACCGTTAACATTTTCTGCTTTCAGAATGCACATCTGTTACAATACATTAATTATATTTCAGATTTTGAAATAGAAATGTTACATATCTGTCACAATCCAGCAGCTTGTGTACACAGCTCAGTTTTTCAGTGTGATTGAAATTCTAGTTCAGGAACAGCTATACTGACGCAGGCTAGCTGTCAACAAGACAAAGAAGTCATTTTGTGATTTCAGTCTGTTTTGTGATGTTAATGAAAACATTATTATTGCTGTACTTTTGCAGTATTTTTTGCCATTCAGCTTTTTTTTTTGCTTTAGGCAAAAATAACACATTAAAAACAGATCGTGCTCCTTTCTTCAACAATTTTCTTTAGTATTGTGTTTCCTCCTTTCATAGTGTTTTAAATTTTAAAAACATACAAAACTATGTTGACAGATCAATGTCACAAATGCAGTGGTTTAAGTAAATAGTTCAGCACATGCTGAAGTAAATAGTTCAGCTACACAACTGCCAAAAGCCTCATATATTATGTTCACATTTTCATCTGTTTCAAATGTGTCAACTCGTATCAAAACACATGAAAAAAATATCTCTATTGCAATTCATTCTTTCCAAGAGTTTTGACATTTTATTTAGTGACTTTTTTTTTAAGAGGCAGCTTAAAGGTTTCAGAAAAAGACTTTTTGTAAAATGTAATATTGTAAAAAAAAAAAAGTAGGGGAAAAGGGAAGTCAGGGGGAAAAGTTATGTGTTGAACAAAAAAATTACACTTAAGTAAACACATTTTAAAATTTTAAGGGCATGTTCACCCTCATTATATATATAAGAACCAACAAAGGCATACATTTGTGTGTAAATATATCTAGACTCCAAAGCGGGCCCAAAAACCACGTTGATTACTTGAGAAGAGTATTTAGCAGATCATATAGAGCTGCAGTATAGATTCAAACAATGTTGCAGTGTCATATGAAAGTAGCCAACACAGCAGAAACCTGCACAGTGACTCAGATACTTAGTAGAATTAAAAAATAACAACTGCAAGATAACTCACATAAAAGGAAATATGGTCAGGGTGTGTAAGCCCCCAGACCCTTCACTAGATGCAACACTTTTGTTCGGTCCAAAATATCAATAACATCAAACAGTTGGTATATAGTAAACGGGAACTCACCATTCAAAGGAGGTGGCTCAGGTGCAAACAGCCCCAAGCCCGTCGCCACTACTCGCTAGGGCAGCAAATTATTCCAGAAGTAATGGAGCGTGCACACTTTGATATCTATTCATATCAGAATGACTCTCCGGGTAAAATCAACTCATCTTTATTATGTATTCATATCACTAGTCAAACAAAACCTGACACGTTTTGTGCTGGTTAAGCACGTAATAATAGGTGAAAAGCACTCTGACTCCAGGGTTGGACAGAAGCTCCTTATGTACACACAGGTATCCAGGGGCTCCGCCTCCAATCTTAAAGGGTCAAGATCATGGAGTATGATAAAAGCATAGACCGCAAAACATGAAACAAAATGATATAAATCAAACCATTTGAGAGAATAAATCAACAGATAAACTGAAGATTTAACAAACAAATGACTAAGTAAAGTAAATCTAATATAATATACATAAAAAGAAAAAAAAAATCCCAGGTAAGTAGTCTAAACAGCCGACTCTATACTCGCTATATATGTAAGCCAAAACAGGGGAGGTCAGATGAGATCAAAGCACATCAGGTCTAACCTATGAAACCAGTTATATCAACCGAGTAATTTAAACCGTTGGGGATTCTAGTATTGAGAACAAAAATTCACTTGGCCTCAGCCTTCCTCAAGGCTAATTCCATATTTCTACCTCCTTTTCCCTCCACTGAGGGTAGAAGTCACTGAATACCCCTGTACCTGAAGATACAACTAATTGCCTGAACTACAGTCGGAAAAGTGTCTGGCCACCGGACTCCTGTCATTATGTGTTCTGATATCTCTTACATGTTCCCTAACGTGGGCTATTAAAGTACGGGACGTACAGCCCACGTATTGGATCGAACACTTTAAACACGTAAGTAGATATAGGACCTATAGAGAGTAACAATTAGTATATTGTCTAATATGAAAAGTTTTATTCAAGGAGGTACTAATAAACACTGTAGCAACCCTAATACATCTATTTTTCCCGCATTATAAGCTAATTATTGTTGGTAACACTTTTATTGGAAAAAAGGCTTGGTGAAAGAAGATTGCCCAAGGAAGTGGCTTTCCTCGCTACAAACTTTACTCCATTGTTTAAAACCGGTACTAACTGATTATCCTCATGTAATACAGGTAGATATTTCTAAATAATTTTGACCTTGGGGTACTGATTACTGTAGCGAGAAAGTGGGGCAACACTTTCCTTAGGTCTACATCTAATATAACCCTGAAAGGATTTTTTGGAGGAGTTTACTTGAGAATGCATGACCGAATTCTCTATGGGGAAAAGGTTCTCTAGGCAAAACAGGAGGAGCAGGAGGAATGGGGCTCGGGGATAACCGAGCAGAAATAGAGTCCAGAAATTGAGCTAGTTGATTCTGTTGGTGCTCAAGGGCATCCATGCGAAGTGACAGTCTGGAGAGTCTTGCCCAAACTTGCTGCAGTTTCCTCAGGTACTTCCATGGCCTATTCGTACTGTAATGAATAGAGTCCCAATTCATTGGATACAATGGCTGGAACAATGGAGTGAGACAATGATGCTGGATAAGATGTGGCTGGATACAATGGAGTTGAAACAATGAAGCTGGATACAATGGCTGGATCCAAGATGGCTGGAACAATGGAGTTGAAACAATGAAGCTGGATACAAGATGGCTGGAACAATGGAGTAAAACAATGAAGCTGGATACAACGGCTGGATACAAGATGGCTGGAACAACAGAGTTGAAACAATGAAGCTGGATACAATGGCTGGAACAATGGAGTTGAAACAATGAAGCTGGATACAATGGCTGGTTACCAGATGGCTGGAACAATGGAGTTGAAACAATGAATCTGGATACAATGGCTGGATACACTGAAGTAGAGGCAAAGAAGCTGGAGACAATATGGCTGGGAACACTGGCTGGAGAGAACGTCTGGGAACACTGGCAGGTAAGGAGCGCTACAGACTGACAACCTGAAAAGTTGGTGCGAGGTCTACGAATAGGCCACTCGCTCCCTCTGCGAGTGCCTATTTGAATCTTCGCGCCGGCGTCTGGACGTGGTGACATCACGATGCCGATGTCCGGCGCCGGTGACGTCACCAGTCCTGGAACATCGAGGGAGCGCGGCAGGTAAGATCCTTACAGTTCGGGCAATTTGTCATATCTTCAGGTACAGGGGTATTCAGCGACTTCTACCCTCAGTGAAGGGAAAACAAGGTAGAAATATGGAATTAGGAAGGCTGAGGCCAAGTGGATTTTTGTTCTCAATACTAGAATCCCCAATGGTTTGAATAACTCGTTTGATATAACGGGTTTCATAGGTTAGACCTGATGTGCTTTGATCTCATCTGACCTTACGTTTTGGCTTACATATATAGCGAGTATAGAGTCGGCTGTTTAGACTACTTACCTGGGATTTTTTTTTTCTTTTTATGTATATTATATTAGATTTACTTTACTTAGTCATTTGTTTGTTAAATATTCAGTTTATCTGTTAATTTTTTCTCTCGGTCTATGCTTTTATCATACTCCATGATCTTGCCCCTTTAAGATTGGAGGCGGAGCCCCTGGATACCTGTGTGTACATAAGGAGATTCTGTCCAACCCTGGAGTCAGAGTGCTTTTCACCTATGATTACGTGCTTAATCAGCACGAAAAGCGTCAGGTTTTGTTTGACTCGTCATATGAATACCTAATAAAGATGAGTTGATTTTACCCAGAGAGTCTTTCTGATTCAATATATGGCAGTGTGCATGCTCCATTTCTTCTGGAATAATCATGTTCACCCTCACACAAATCTTTGTAGAGTAATCACCCCCAAACCCCTGAAGCGCCTGATATCTTGAACTCCTCTGGACCCTCTGCGCTCTATGCCACACTTCTGCGTTGCAGTCAAACTAAGGCCTTGGCATCACTTTCGAAGGCTGGAGTGCTAGGCTGCATGACCTCTCAAAGCCATGAAGGGGTGGCAGAAAGCAGTGAGGGATCATAGGAGTTCAAGGTAAGATATGGGAAAGTATGGAAAACGATCTACAAAAGTTTGTATTAGCTATTATTACCTTTAGCTATATTAGCTATATATATTAGCTATTTTTATTAATAGTTTAAAATTAACTAATATTAATTAAGTCTAATAGTAAGGGACAGTCTTTAGCACCTCATATTGTGCCCAAGCCTAGTGCACATCCAATTAATTTATTGTAAGTAAAATGTAAGCAAATTAATTGGATGTGCACTAGGCTTCTATTTTTCTATGTATTGAATAAATTTGGTCACTAGTGGCACTCTGAGTGGATGTATACTATCCAATTTCTATATATATTGTGCCCAAGCACATTTGCTATTTTTAATTATAAAATAATTTTGTATAAAAATTGACAATCCATTTAACATAAACTGATTTGTTGACTAGCATAGTGTGCAATATGCACTTTTTTTAATTGTAATACAGAATAGTAATTTGTCTTAAGGTGTGTCCTGTTTTTATCTTTCGTTGGTATTTTCAATAAAATGTTCAAATTATTGTCCCCAAAGAGTATAGAAAGGTATAAACGCAGCTAATCAACCAATTGACAGGAATCTGACCAATTAGGACACCTTTAAGCTAGTTACACACAGTACAGATTTACAGCCAATGGAAGAAAGATTTAATTGGAAACAGTCTGTCATTGGCTACAGTTCTGGATAGACACTGTACCAAAGTTGTGCCTATACAAAGTATAGAAAGACTGTGCGTGTGGCCAGCAGCTGCTATCAGATACCTGTACTATAGGGGGCGAATAGTAATATTTGGTCATAACAAAGGTAGCAAGTTCCTCGGCCACACACAATCATCCTTTTATAGGTACTGTGTGTACCTAGCTTTACATTTAAACCAAATGCAACATTTAGAGAATTTTAACCATGTATTTACTTGACTAAAAATCTGTGATTTGAAGCAGAGACTATAAACTACATTTTAATTGCTATGCAACAAGGGTCATAGTTGTCTTGGCATCATGCTGCTAATTTTGTGAAGAGTTAACAACTAGTCCAGTGTTACAGGTTTTGATGCCAGGAAATAAATGTAAATATGTAAATAAGAGAATACCCAGGCAAGCACTCAATATTATGTGATTCCTCAGGCTTTATAATGCATTTGTCACAAACATAGTCAAGGAACTTAATTTAGATAAGAAGCCCACAGGTACTATACCTAACATCAGATATAAATATTATCAAAGTGGCAAAATAATGTTTTAAAGTATGTATGTTATTTGAAAAGCCACATAATAAGCACATTTGATTGAAATTCCTCCTCCAGAATTCTCATTTTCAGCCCACAAAATTAGCTTCTCACAATGTAAGTGGTCTTTATATACAGGGCTAATAAGACAGGGTATTCAAAGGAATATTAAAGCTTTATTTTGGATTCTCTTGTTTTTATTACTTATGAAAAGCTGTTCTCTACAGGATATCTGAAGGGTCTCCATCAGTTACCGATAATTAACACAACCTTTCCCTGTAACTCTAGTTCTCAAGCATTTAAACTGTACAGTGCATTGGTTTCTTTGTGCTGTGCATTTTTCAAAATTTGTTACAGGGAAAAACCTGCTGCTCATATATAAAATAAAGCAGCATTCACACATATATTCATACAACAACCTTTCAAAATAAGATTAAAACAATTTTAATGGGGAAGTTCAGTAGAAATGAAAAAGTAATTATATTACACATACCTAGGTAGTATAAATATTCTCCTTATTTATCAGTTGATTTCATATATTTGCTATTCCCTGTTGTGGTAAATAGTAAACTGCAATTTCAGGTTCTGCAATGGTCCTTTTTCTTCTAAGGATGCACTTTTTTTTGAAGTGTTAGGAGTGTTCCTAACAGTAATGTTAACATTAATTGGCTGTTGGATGAGTCAAACATGCTCAGGTATCTACCGGGAAACTGAATTGCTCCAAGGGCTGAGTCAAGGGTAGGAGCATAAAACATACAATTAGGGGTTCTGCACACAGGAAGTCAGTACTTTGGAAGCATTTGTTTATGCAGAGAAATAGATGGATGGACAGATTAAAGGATATGTACAGTGAGAATTTTTTTTTAAATTGCACATAACTGGAAACTAATATTCTTCCCAGCTATCACTGTACCATATTTTTGTTAATCTATCACCTATTTCTATAGATATCCAATCTGAAACATCTTACATTTCAGCTGTCAATCAAGTGACTTATAGGGAGATTCCATTAAAGTTCTTATCGTTAAAAATGGTGCTAATTTTGCCCCAACCAATCAGATCTTATTTAACATTTGAAATCTAACATCTGGTTGGTTGAGGCAAAATTAGCACCATTTTTAACAATAAGAAAAGAGTTAATGATACTAACGGAGAGATTCAATAAAAGTCCTTATTGTTAGATTTGGGGGTGGACATGCCCTTTAAGGTATAGGAACGGGTAAAGACTTTTTCTTTATCACATAAGATTTAAACACATTTAAATCAAAGCAGGATTACCCACAAGGCAACGCCGAATAAATACCAGGGGGCCCAGCTTCAGTATTACAGCCCATACAAGAAAAGTATTATAAACAAGGTGGACTTTAAATACAGATCTGCCTAGGGCTCCATTTGGTCTTTATCCATCTCTGATTTGATTGTGATAGAGTGCCTTGCTAGGAGAAATTTTTTGTATTAGTATAGCAGGTTGATATTGATTTTGTGTACGATCATTACTTGCATACAAGGGTCTGCTACTATTTACATATAATTAAACTCAGCATTTAATTATTTTCTTAGCTCAATTTAGTATCTTTTACTCCTCTTGGCACTTTATAATTATTAATTTGACCTCTCTTAAGCCCAATTTACACCTGTGATTGCAGGCTCCTTACATTAAGCAATAGTGTATAGTTTAGAAGACACTATCGAGTCACAGGTCAGGCCCACTAGCACATGTAATGTAAGGGGGCAATGATTTATATCTTCAAGCATTGCTTACCGGCCTCTGCTAAGCAGTAAAACCCTTTGCGAGACTTATTGCTTCGCAGGATCCTGGTCAGGTAAGACTATTGGTTTGTGGCACCATTCAACAGGTGTTACTTAGGTGTAACTTAGCCTATATTGATATTACATTGGGTAGCATGCATTTTACACTTATTTTACCCTAACTAACCTAAAACTTCTGAAAAGATTTTGGAGAAGGCAGTGGGTTAATGATTGATTCTAAGCAGTGATGACCAATAAATAGCAATAACACTTTTTATAAGGAGATATATGTTCATCACACTATTTTGTTGGTTGAACTATGGTTAAAAGTAAAGTTTTAATTTTATGATCAGATAAAATTGAAACAGATAATTTACAGTATAATTGTGCTCTCTGAAGTATTGTTCTGGCATCACACCAAACTGTTTCATGATACCTACAGATGTGTTCTGTATGTGCCAGCAACTAAATGTTTAACAAAACCATGTGACAAGGAAAGCAAAGTGCCACCACAAGATCAAATATCTGTGGAACATATGTGGCAACACTGCTTTTTGGCTGTGCAACACACATGAAAATAAATACATCTGGTACTGTTTATAGAGAAATGTGGTTTTTGTACAGTACATTTTGAGGCCACAACAAATAACTTATTGGAAAACAAGATATAGTATGTTCCACAATAGACTCTCTAGAAAGGCTTCTAACGTTAAAAGAAAAACAAAACTATGAATATTACTTAATTTGATAGTCCCTGCATACATAACATTTGGTGTTCATACATAAAAATGCAGGAAATCAAATCCGACAGAGAAAGAGAGGGGATCAAAAGGAAATCGGACTTTTCAAATCCAGTAAAGGTCCCAGCTTCCACGCAATAACACAATATATTTAAAAAGAGTAGAATTTATCAGTTTAGTGGTTCTCTAAATAAAAATAAATTAAAAGTGCAGATCAGTTGGATTATTTAGTAAGTAAAAATTCCCTTTTGGCCTTGGATTACTTACTATAGAGACAACACTTTACAGAATATAGAAGGTCACTTTAAATAACATTTCCTTAGAAAAGCAGTGAAAATAAAAGCTTAATTATAAAACTGTACTTTGTATTTTATATATATACCATATATACGAATAAATCGGATCCAAGATAAAGTAGTCTCTTGATATAATTGTTTTAACCCTTCTAGGTGTAAAACAAAAGTCTTTTGTATTTTGCACCCAGATTATTGTCGATCATGCACTAACATGACTTACCTGTGACGTCCCACAACTTTCTAAAAAAAAGCAACTGGCCCAATTACTTATTGGTGGAACATCGACCAAGTACCCTATGGGGGCTATGCTATACATTTCTCTATTGCAACTTACCTGCACCCGTTCCTGCAATGTATTAAAGGGCATCTATAGTGAAAATAACACAGTGCCCTATTGAAAAGTTAAATTCATGTACTCTGTGCTGCCTTTATCCTACCTCTGCCAGTGACTTTGTTTTTCCATGGTGTCAGATCTCTGTGCAGCACTCCCCCCTTCCTCCTCCATGTCTCAACTCCGGCTAACCGACAAGCTTATCATGTGCAGTAAAAAGTTTAACATCCTGAAAAACACACCTACGCACAGTGGCCAATAGAAAGCAAGCTGTCTTATAGACACGGAAGAGAAGGGAGAACAGTACATTTACTACTGCAAAACGATCTCTCTCTTTGTGAACCATCATCAATCAGTGAAAGCTATGAAGAAGGGGGTCAGGTGCAGCCTTATCTCTGCAGTCAAAGCTACATCTCCCCCCCTGCTAATGTTCTTATCTCTATGTTTGTGCAAACAGAGCAGGAAGGGACTTGAGCAGGGAAGAGGATCACATCACAGATTTGATTGACATTCCAAGTAGGAGTAGAGGAATGCAATCACGTATTCTTCTAACTTGTGTATCTCAGTACAGAGAGGGAATCTGAAAAAAGTGAAGGCACTCTGGGGGTTGGGGAGAATTATAGAACACATGGAAGGAAATAAACTATAGATGCCCTTTAAACACTTTGTGACCCTTGATACATTGTGATACAGTATGTGAAGCACTGACGTTGAAGCAGATCTATACATTGAATAGCGGGGGTTTTGCATTTTCCCACTAGCACAGGATATTGCATCTCCCTGTATATTCCTAACCGTCATTCTACTAATAAATAAACCTACCGGCAGTTTGTAAAAATTTAAAGAGGTACAATTGATAATTCAGCATGGTAGATACTGAAGACAGCAGGATTGGCCATAATTTAACGACATGAACGATAACTAATTTTGCCCAAAAATCATATTGGAGCGATCATGAGGTCAGAAATTACAGCCAATAATTTAGCCTAATCAACCAATATATCAGTCACAGATGTCGATTTGGCCAAATTATTGACTTGTGTTAAAGGCTGGGTATACACCAGCAGATATTTACATCAGACCGACCGATCCACACTACTATCGGTCGGTCTGCCAAAAATAACTGCTGGTGTGGGGCGGCGACTGCGACCGAGCTCGGTCGTCCGTTTGTCTGAATCGGATGTGCCGCTAAACCACAGCCAATCGTATGGCTCCCTATGGGGCCGCATGAACGATCGCAGGAACTGATGGGGACTATTACCGCAACCGACAGTAATTTTCCCGGGTAGCGACCGTTCGGTCGGGACAAATATTCCTGCAGCCTAACAGACCTTATTGCTCCAGATCTTTTACTGACTTTACCCTTAAGTACAGTTCTTTAACTTAATTTAACTTAAAAAAGGGGTCTACTTATTGCAGCCTCCTAAAGCAGATCTGCTTCAACGTCAGTGCTTCACATACTGTATCACATTCAGTAAGGCTTTAAAGGGAAAGTTTACCCCTCAAATGAAAAATTGTATATAGGTAAGTTACCCCCCAAAACTGCAATAGTTAGAAAGCTGAAAAAAATCTTAGTTAACAGCGGTTTCCCCTAGCTTATGACGATAAGCAATACGTCTGTCAGCTTTCTAACTGCTGTACTTTTGGGGGGTGATTTACCTCCATTCAATTTTTCTTATGAGAGGGAACTTACCTTAAAAATTGTGTGAGATCATATGAGAACATATTCTTTCTAAAAATGTATTTTAAAGCTCTAAAAGCATCAATATCTCTTTAATCTGTATTCTACCTATACAAATAGAATGAAAAATTAGAGTTTTTAATGTTCAGGAGGGGGATAGTTAACTGTGTTATGATGAATTCATTCTTTTTTAACCAATATGAGTGGCACTCAGAAACACAAATACATTCAATTGCAAACCTGGGTGCCTCCTGTAGATTAATAAGATAGACTTCGGTAAAAGTTCAGGAGCCCTTATGTGCTATATTTAATAAACTATTTTGAAGAAATCCTAGAGTGCTCCTGAACTTTACCGATGTCTATATATATATATAAACACATATAAATAGACTTGGTATTATTTTATTATTTTTTTAGATTCAAATAGTTAAAACCTCAAATGAAACCCAGTTAAAGAATGATTGGGATTTCAGTTTCTATTAGGACAGCAAAACAAATGTTTGCTTTGGAATTCAAAAGGGTTATGTGTTGGTGAATTTTAAGTTCATTCTTTCCCTTGCAGCTGACCGCTGAGAATGAAGTAATTATTTTTCCCAATGAGCAGGGCTGCAAATGAGATAAGTACACATTACTGCCCAGCTTCCCTGCATACCAATCACTTAGAGAGGTGAACTGCAAACATCCAAAAAAGCTTTCCTATCAAGCTGGCAGGGCTGTAAGGGCTTGATTTGTTACATATATATATTTTCTCCATGTAAATGTAAGTACTATTACTTGGGGGTTCACTTATCATTGTGGCACAATTAACGTAAACCAGGAGGACTCTAATTACTTGCTCTAGCTCCAGATGTAGTAGAAAGAATATCTATTATCTACAAATGCTTCCAGCTGATTAAAGTTGGCACAAACGGAAACAAATTAGAGCAAGATGAGATAAAACTGTAATACTGCCAAATCACAGTGTAACATGACTTCTCTGCAACCAGAAAAGACATTAGAAGGCAATTGACATTTCTAACTAATAGAGAGCTAACATTCACATCCATACACATACTGTGTGCTCAGAACTTAACTTATGCAAAATAGCAATTCTGGTTTTTCAGCAGCTGGTAAAATTACATGTCATTAGCACTCCTTGTTCTTTTATTGTTTCAGATTTTTAGTCATAAGATGTCTTTACTATGAAGATGCAGAGAACCAGCTTGGGGCAGAAGGTGACCTATGAGCTGTGAAAAGGCAGATAGCACAATGTGCCACACACTACAAAAAGAAAAGCAAGGTGATCTCTGATCCTGTTGCTTTTGACAACTACTTTTGGTTTGAACTAAGAGAGGGTGGCTAAGCAGGGTTAAGGCAGTAGGCAGAATAAACCAGCTGGGTAGGGTGTGGTAATAAATAAGCATTGTATCTATGTTATAAAGAAAAAGAGTTAATCTTGCACTTTTTTTTAACAAGATGTATTTATAGTCTGTGCACACGGAAAGTCTTGAAAATTCAACTGTAAATGGCTGCTGCATTAGAATGCAAGGATTTAGTTTCTTTATCAGTTATTTTAAAAATATTAAAGGATATGTACACCGTAAAAAAAAAAAAAAAATAGGTTAGTGGAAAGCTGTGGCTTTAAAACTAAAGTTGGCAAACATTTTTTTCTTCTATCCCCAGAGCCTACCTTTATTGCTTCAAACTTGCTGGCTTCCTCCTCCTGTATAATGATATCTTGATCTCCGCCCCAACGAGATCTCCTGGCTCCTCCTGCTTCCTTGGGCCCCAAATGTAAGTTTTGGTCTCACCATGCACACGTGTGATGTCAGTGTGCACGCCACATGATGTCAATGCGCGTGCGCAACGTAATCGTGCTGCGCTGTGTTTGGTCATGGCACGATGGCGTCACCCAGGAGGAAGCCAGCAAATATGAAGCAATAAAGGTAAGGCTCGGGGGGGGTTAGAAGATTTATTTTTTTACCATCTTTAGTTTTAAAGCAACAGCTTGCCACTAACCTAATGTTTTTTGTGGTGTACATATCCTACATATAAGGTGAAGTATAATGAATATACCAAATTTAAGAATGTTAAATAAAATATTTAGCACAAAGCCTCATAATACTCAAAGAATCCTCTTTCTTGCATTACATTAAAGAAGGACTTACCTATTAGACAGCAACTGGGATTTTGTGCCTGAAGGAGAAGTCAGATAGATAGCAAGGTCTCCTCGGCGTGGGTGTGTGATTGTGATGCGTACAACTACATGTTCCAAATAAACGACATGGTGATCTGTGTTATCAGCACAGCCAGTGGCTTTATATACAGAACGGACAACATTATCTGGCCGTATAGTCCTAAAGAAAATAACACGTTTAGAAGACATGACTGAACAGCATTCTGCAATATTTTATGATGAAAGGCTTAACTGCCAACATGTTTGGTTAGGTGATATAACTTTTCTTTTCCTTGTATGTAATGCATTTGTGGTTACTGTGTGACCAGATTATTAGCGGTGTTTGTGCCTTTACAAAATTAGTGGGAAATAGAGTTGTAAACTCTCGTGCGGTGAATCACATATGTATGGTAAAGTTTCCTTTCTTTTCAAACTTGGAGAACATGCTGTTTAACAGCTAAAGACAGTGCATTTTTAATGGGTTTGAAGGTAGGGTTCAAGAAATAGCTTTAATATAGCAAACATTATTTAAAAAATTACTTGGTTTGTCTGTCAGTATTTTCTACACATATGTGCTGTGCTGGGACTGTTGTCCATTTTTCTGCTTCTATCACCATGGCTTCTGCATCCATTAAACCAAATCCATAAAGATGGCTCACTGTACGGAAAACAAAAACAACCACCCTGCTATTAATATACCAACAGGCCAAAAAAGATTTATTTCACAGATTTACACAGTATACATTTTCCTGTCAATTTTTAAAAAATAGAAAAATACATTGGGTCTAAAATTAAAAAATAAGGTATATATATATATTATATGTATATACACACATTCTCTAGTGTTAGGTATTAGAGAGGAATGAAAATTGCGAGTTTCGTTCCTACAGCGGTTCCACAGAAATTTCTGAAAATCTATTGAATCCAATAATCAAACGCAATTTTCAACCATATTTTTTTTACATTTCTCTACTTAAATTTCAAATTTTTTATTTAAAAGCTCTGCCAGATCTGAATATTTTCCATACTGTATTGAAAACACCAAGACTCAATATTCATAGCATAGTAGCTCAACAGATGAATAAGCTGAAACTTGTTTTGATGCATAGAATAATATATTGACAAATTATTGGGGGGGAGAGGAGGGAAAGGAACTGAAGTAAACCTTACTCTTTTAAGCTGAGGCATTCAAATACAGATGATTTTGTGATCGAAAAATTATTGCAAAATAATTGGCCAATGTGGTTTTCTGAACATTACATGAACATTTGGAGGTAAGTTTTAAAATGTATGGCCAGCTTTATCTATCTAACCAGAAAGTGGTTACACAGGAAGTTACGGCTCCGAAGGTAGTTAAGGAAAAATCTAGAACCCCTAGACTAGCATTTGTCTCTCAGTTCTCTTATCTAAGTTCCCAGATTGGTCAGGTGTTGAAACGCCATTGGCATATTTTAAAGCAAGCCTACCCAAGAGTTTGAAATGAGTGAAAGAGTTTGATATGCCTCCATTAATGTCGTATCGGAGGAATGACACAATTGGTAAATTGGTCACCTCCACTCGGGTACAGCAAAGTAAAAAACCTCAAGGAACCTGGTTGGAAAGTGGTACAAAAGGAATGTATCCGTGTTGCCACTGCATTTACTGCAGTTTGGTTATTAAAGGAACCCATTTAGTACATCCAAAAAATAGAAAGAAAATTGAGTTACGAAGTAAGTTTACCTGTGGCTCTAGATATGTAATATACTTGAGAGTTTGTCTGTGTGGTCTCCTCTATGTAGGGGAGACCACACAGAAGATTAAATTACGTATATTACAACATAACTCCTCAGTGACCCAGCCACTTGTGAATTTGCCCTTGGCTAGATATTTTCTGGAAAAAGGGTATGCAGGGAGAGACTTGAGGTTTATGGTATTGGAGAGTGTTCCTATGAACCAGGACTGGCCTTAGGATAAATAGCACCCTGTGCAAGGTTTCTTTCTGGCACCTAACACCCCTTCCAAAACACACCCTGGGCACACACAATACACCACTGAATGTTGCTTGCCTTAGGCTGGCTACACACAGGGAAAAATTTGTCCCGACCGAGCGTTCATGGTGCTGATACATATATTTGATCTGCAGGACCATAACTGAGGGGCTGTGGCACTAATGCACAACTTTGACCCACAAGTTCATGAACTAAGACTGGTAATGCAACCTGTGCTGTCGCACAGGTGCCCATATCAAAGGCCGGCCCTGCTATGAACTTTCAGGGTAATGGGGAACACAGACTAAAGTGCAGTGAAACATGGATCAAAGAATTGGGGTCATTGGCCCCAATGGTTAAATAAGGATTATAATTTGTATTTATTCCTGTTAATCATTATCTGATGCAATCTTTTTTGATATATTCCACTTGTATGATATATTCTATTTTCTCCCACTAGGGGGCTGTACCCTGTAAACCTGACACTTAAAATTTCTCTGAACTTGGGACTCTTCACTTGGGTTAATATGGTAGAAGTGTAACTAAGGACATTAGGTGCACTTCCTGTTGTAATGATATATAATGTGCACAGAAGTTTATTGTGAATATGCAGTCACATGTTACTTGTGAAAGGCGCTGCGTTCACTTTTTTTATATCCACCTAGCCTAAAGAACTACTACTAAGCCGTTTTACGTGAAGTGGGAAGGAAAAGTACTTTTCATACTACTGATTTAATTCTGATCTGATTTTATTGGAAAATGGGAATTTGATTATCCTCATATCCCGTTTTGACGGATAAAGGTTTATATACTACCGTACTAATCAGCTATCAGAATCTTACAACTAACCAGGAATCATGCTGATATCTGGAAATAGTGAAAACCACCATGTGCTACATTTTAAATATTATCTTAAACTGTTTAAGATACCTCTAGCTACAATATTAGTTTTCCGCTGGCCAGCTACTTTTTGTACTATGATCAACTGTAGTGCATTTTATTGTACGAATAGTTTTTATGAATTCGAACTTATTTGGTGCATTATTAAATTATTTATAATGCCAATTTACTTGACTGGGTAAAATTTTTAAGTAATTATTATTTACATTCAAACGGAGAATACATTTTTCTTTTCAGAGTCTTCTGGCTCTCAATTTCAAATGGGAGTGTGGGTTATTGTTTGGGTTTTGACACCCATGTTTCCACCTGGAGACTATTTCAACCATTTACTCATAAGGCACTTTCTTTAATAGACTGAGCGAAACCAAATTCTTCTAATATACTTCCAGGGAGATTCAATAAAAGTTCTTATCGTTTAAAATGGTGCTAATTTTGCCCCAACCAACCAAATCTTTTAAAAGCTATCATCTGATTGGTTGGGGAAAAATTAGCACCATTTAAACGATAAGAACTTTTATTGAATAACCCTGTTCAATTCTTATAATAAGCAGAATTCAGAATTAAGTTTTGACTCTCAAGGTTTCATCTTTAACATTCTCGCAAATGGAAGATATGAACTTTGTAATGGGCCATCATCTATGAGATATGAGATATCTCAGAAATGTAACTCTTCCAATAGTTATTTTTTAACTCTTCCAATAGTTATTCTTGTGCTTAGCATTTCAATGTAAAATAATCTGTGTTAAAAAAAGTTTTTGAGTTTATCATTCCAGTCTTATCATTCATACTTTGGTAAACATAGGTTCAATTTAATTCAGGAAACTAATTCAGTAACAATTGTTTTCAGAACATCACAGTGTTAAGCAGTCAGTCAATCATTGGATGTCAAGTCGGTTGTCATTTCCTTGATTGACTACATGGAGAGAGGGGCCAGCTTACTTAATAATTATCCTTAAATATCTGGACAGTAATGCAGGTAATAAAGTGCAAAATATATTAGTTGGGTGCAGTTAACTGACAATTGACAAGTTTTTTGTTTTAAGGATCAACATGCTCTTTAAGTTTAGTTCTCTTTTATATATATTGAGATAACTATTAAATATCATATTTGTGGTTGTACTATTGGCCATGCCATTAAAAAAAGAAAGAATATGGGAAAAAAAACAAAATATGTTTGCATTTGAAACATTCATACAGACATATAAAAAGAATGAGGTGTGGGCTCTATACTCCAGTTAACATATCCAATAGAGACGTCTCAATCCTCAATCTGCAGAGCAGTCCACACATACTCAATATACATGAACAAATGATAAGGTAGATAGGTCTGAGCTGTGACAAAGATGTATTTAATATAACAAGTTCACATGATTTAGGCAACATGTGCCCTTTATCAAGTGCAAAAAAGTATGATGCATAGTTCTTCTGAGCTATGTATTGCTTAACACTGATTACGTTTGGCTAAACCAGCGCAAATTCATTAAAACCCAAAATTCAAAGCTGCAGGTATTTAGTTAGTGCTCTATGGTGATGACAATATATCTGTCACTATCATGGCAATATATCTGCATTCAATGACTCTTACAAGTGCTTTAAAAGCTTAAGATGCCCCTGACCCCTAAAAGAATTTACACATTCACTCTGATGTATTATGGAACATCAGAGTGTTGTTGCTACATGAAAATCAGCCTTTTCACAAATCTAAAAAAAACAAAGGTTTCTATCATGTTCATAAGTATTAAAAAGTTCATAGGTAATAAAAAAAACAAACAAACAATAAATTGTGTTACCTTTATGTCCAGCAGCATTTGTTTTCCAGTCTGGTGCATTCAAGTGTCGCTGGCGTGAGGTCTTGACAATAATATGTTGCACATCCCTCCAGGTTAAAAACGGACTGCAGAGAAAAAAAAACAGTAGCAAGTGGATTTCTTAATAGTTTGATCTTAAACAGTGTAGCAAGACCAGGACATTAACTGCTAATCAAAACCTAAAAGTAGGACACGTTCAATTTAAAATTTCTATTTTGCCTGCAGGTGCTTATTAGCATATAAGCAGAGAATTCTTGTAAATGCTTTCAAAGGTGTCCTTAAAATGACATACTGTATAATAAGAGTGCATAGGGACTCTACTCTTAGCAGTGAGCACTTAATACACCAGACCATAATTTTTCACTACTCAGCCAAGTAAAATCTGAATTTAATACAATGGTATTTTGTTATATATAAGAGTTTTAGTCACACCATCATTTTAAATCTAAATTCTTGGAAATCTTAAAATTTACAACTCAAATATCAGAGATTGATGTGCTTTTACTAACATTAGCGATCAAGACTCCGCCATTAAGTAACAAGCATGAATTATAATAATAGTACTATATATATCCTTTATATTACATACATATATTTATATCTTCATAGGAGTTTATATTGAGTTTTTAGGAGCTACCAATGAGGTGGGGGATACAGGATATTACATATAGGAAAGGTATATATGTATGTGTGAGCACTATAACCATTTAAAATGACCATCAATAAATGTAAATAAAGTATAGCACTGGCTTGTATTAGGTACAAGACAAAATATAAAACAACAATACAAAATACATAAACTTTCTTACACAGATGAGATTCACATTTTTATATGAGGTAGTCAAAATGGGAGCTTAAACCACACCCCTGTAACTGCTAATGTGTCTCCATGTGAATAATGAAAGAAAGTCGCAATGCCAGTATAACATCCAATGATGTGCTGTTTTTAAAACTAAAAAAGTTTCTATATGCCACACAGGAACATGATGTGTATTGTAATGGACATATACACCAAGGCTCCTTATATACCACCTCCAGCCTGCAGGTGGTATCAGGGAGTAATAAAAGACAAGACATCCCTGCTCTCTATGGCTAGAAGGAGAGAAAGTGAAAGTAGATAGAAGTGTGTGGTGTGTGCTCCTGATGGGACTGATCTGTTTGGTGTAATCCCTTGCACAGATTGATTCCTAATTGAATGCAACACAAGATTGTGTGTATAAGATCCTGTTACCACCGGTCGGGAGGGCAGATTATTGGACAATTTACCTTATTGAATACAAACTCTGAGGCAAAAGGTAAGTGTACACCAACTTACAAGGACATACAATATACAGGCATAGTCAATATTCAAAGTGGTGCACCATAGGAAGGGACTACTACATTACTGCACACGTTATGTGGGGAAACTTTTAGACACATGCCTTAGCTACAGGCTATACATGAAATACTTTGCATGTCCCCATCCATTTCTCTGGGGTTGAGAAATATGTGTTTATATGCTACATTACTAGGGCAATGCTATTAGAGTAACATGAGGCTGTGAGGTACTTTCTTTTATAAGATGGACAAACATAAAAAAGATAATCAATGCACATTCCTAGGCCCCATACAATATCATTATCTGCACACTGGCATACTTTATAAACAAAAGGGTTTTAGTATAGATTACTGTGATCACATGAATGAAAAGCCTTGCAACCACGTCAAGGTTTTATAATAAGGCTCTATTTCAATTTATACTCTGTGGGGAGCTTTTAGCTCCTTTAACCCCCAACTTATAAAACTAATCACTATCCTGTGCTGTCCTAATCCCATAGTGACTGTAAACCTGGAGTTTGCTGTGGTAAATACTAAGTATGAACCTTGCATGTTAATCTGGGTCCTGTACAGGGTATCAGGTTCCTCAATGGTGCTGTTCAGGTTTAATTGCACATTGTGTCAGGATTGCCTAGGTCTATTCTCCGGCCTGCAGGTTTATCCCTGTATAAAGATTTTAAAGACACAGTATCTACACATAGCAAATATACTTATTAGTATTTATTATAGCAAGTTCCAAATTTCCATATTCTTAGGATTTGGGGGCACAGGATAATGAATAGCTTAAATTATTATGGTGAGGTACCCCCAACTCTCACCTAAATGAGCTAAAAGCTCCCCACAGAGTATAAAACGAAGTACAGCCTTCTTATAACAGAAGGTACCTCACAGCCTCATGTTATTAATATATCAATAGTGGGGGGAAAGGGAAAAACTGTCGATTTCTCTAAGAATGCTGGGTAGATTCAGAGACATGCAAAGTCATTTTATCATATACAGACATCATTTTCTGTCTAGCAAACAGAAACTGGATTATCTTATCTCTTTCTATAGGGAGGGAGGGAGTAAATGTGTGAATCATAAGAATTTTTAATTGGCTTAGACTGTCACATATTTTACAAACAGCACATAATTAGCTGTAATTCAGGAACTTCCTTACACTTCCTGTGTTGTCATGTACAATGCCTAAGAGAATTTTTTGGATTTCCTAACAGTGTAAGATCAGACTCTTTGAATGTTAGTAAAATTCCACTTCCATTAAGTGTCTATATGGAGACTCTTTAGGGGTTTGGATAAACCTAGCATTTTGAGTTTATCCATTCATTTCTCAATTAAAACTTAAGGGTGTCAAGTGAAGTAAGTATACTTTATTAATTGTATATCATTTGTTTTGTAATTCAGTTGTAAGTAGTACTACTATACTTTGTATAGTGTTATTTATTACGGTGACTTTAATTAAATAGTGACATTTACACACATACATATAGATATTTCCTATATGTAATAGTGTTATATACTCCCACCTAATTAGTTGCGCCTAAAACCTTAATGCAATCTCCACAAAAATCTACATTTATAGAATATATATATATACACAGTTACAAAGTTGCAGCACTCCTGTAAGGTCCCAGAGTTGGGTGCTCATGAATAAGGACATAAGGACATTAAACAGAATGCCACAACTTTATAAAGAGTTCAAAGAAGTCACGGCACCCCTTTGCATTCAATGTTCCTTTATTGATATAGCATTTTAATGCACCATAAACATACTGCTACATTTCGAGGAACTAGTCCTCTTTCTCAAGCAGACGAGAAAAAAGCGAGCCATCAACCACCTCTCTACGTGCTCCACAGCCCAAGATATAAAGAAATGACTGACCAGAAAGTTAATGGGTGGGAGGATGACGTGACATTCCTAAGGCTTCTCCTGCACAGTGCCGCCGGCGAGCACAGCCTCAGACTCACTCAGTGTGTGAGGGAGACAGGAAGTCCCTCCTCTCTGCTGTGTGAAGTCCTGACAGAGAAGGTAAGGGGGGTCTGAGTAACCCACGGCACCTCTGCGAGTGGACGGGGCTTACACACCCACGAGTGGGCAGGGCTTAGACACCCATGATTGGGCGGGGCTTTAGGCACCCACAGGTGGGCAGGGCTTAAACACCCATGAGTGGGCGGGGCCACATGGGCTGTAAAATAATGGGCCATGGGGGGCCTGCAACTGGAGGGACCATGGGGTCCATGAGTGGGAGAGACCAGGGGGGCTGAAAAGGGGAGGAGGAAACACAGGACAGATTGACTGACAGTTTCAGAGCAGGAAGTGCAGGGGATCTGGTGATGCTGCTGCCATATCACACACAAAAATGTAAATATCTTCAAAACTATGCAAAATAAACAATGGAAATAAATTGCAAACATTTCTAGGGGAGCAATTCCTATCAATTTACCTAAAGTCATTTTTGGACCACAGTTCCCCTATAAAAACAATTCACACATCAACCACAAATAACATTATGTCATGTAGTGCCAGGTTTAATATTCACCTATATCAAAAAGAATCCCTGCATTGATGGCGCAGCCGCGGCTGTCATTGGCTGTCTCTCAGCCAATCACAGTCATGGCTGCCAGTCCGGCCCCCTGCTTGTAGTTCTATTGGGCAGGGGAGCCGGACCGGAAAGGCACTGGAATGAGCAGCTGTAAGTAGAGATTGGAATCAATTTTTAAAGTCAGAATATAGCGGTTGGGGGTAGGAGGACAAGTTTGTAATGAGGGTGGAGATGCCATTTAAGGATGTAGTGAGTCCAATTTATGAACCCACTACATTTCTATATTTTTAAGTTTCAGCTTCCGATCACCACCCTTCCTAGGTGTGGAGACCGATTCCAATACCAGAAACTTCAATGGTTTCTCCATATGACCGGTTTTAATGGGCATGTCCACCCCCAAAACTCTAATTTAACCCACTACTGGCCCCACTGTGTAGTGTAATATAATCCTTACCTTACATCCTAGCTCCAAATGGTTCTCCTGTAATGTCGCTGTAAAGTCACTGTAAAGTCCCCAAAAGTGACCACCAGGAGCCTGGCAGAGTCCATAAAGGCCTCCTGTCTCTCCTCCGGGAGAATTTTGCCATGCGCAATGCAGCCCCCCCATCTCTCTCCCACCCGTTTTCCTCTCCCTCCCCCTAGCACAAATACCCTTTTCTGTAGTGTAGGGCTCCCTACCCAAGCCCCAGGAATATTTGCAGAAACTCCCCCAAACTCTACTTACATTACCTCACTCCTCTGATGTTCTGGATAGCCGGAATCCGCGTCCGTGATTGGCTGCCTCTCAGCCAATCAAGGACGCAGCTGCCGGTCCAGCCCCCTGCTTGCTGTTTCATGCAAGCAGAGGGCCAGGACTGAACGTCGGAGGAGAGAGGCAAGGTAAGTAATGATCGGGGGAGTCTCTGCAAATATTACTATAGCGGTTGGCTCTGGGGGAGGGAGCCCTACACTATAGAAAAAGTTACAAAAAGGGGTGGACATGCCTTTTAATGTCTGGATATTCTGAATTACATCTCAGAATATTGTTGACTAACGAGCTGTTGCCTCCATACTGGGTGACAAATGTAAAGGTCCTAAGGTGACTAGCCCGGTCCCTTTTTTTAGGGATTCCAGAAAAAGACTTAGATTTACATCGTGCCTCATCTAGCACCCTACTTAGAGAGCATTGAAGTTGTTCATTCTTCCGAGTTTCATCGGTAACTATTCTTTGAACCCTAGAAAATTGACTAATAGGTAAACTTTTCTTCACATATGAATTAATACTCAATTCCTGTCAGCAGGCTTGCTAAAGAGCTCAGTAACAAAACCTTTATCATTAATAACCAGAACATCCAAAAATGATATCCTGGACTTATCTAACATCGTGTAAACTTGATAGTGGGATAAACAGAGTTCAAATAGTGATGAAATTCTTGAAGAGATTCAATATTGCCCCGCCACAGCAGGAACATGTCATCACATTGTTTGTACAAACATGCTAATGCTGATGTACACCTTAAGTAGGTATGGTCTTGTCCCCCTGGGATTGGACTTTCCTCACTAGGTTATGACTGATGCTTGGATACTTGGATACTGCCTTGGAGGAGTACATCAGCTTAAACAATGTAACTAAAGGTATCCATTTTAACTTTAGTGTAATCACTGCTCTTATACCTAAAATATACCAAAATTGACGTCACAATGTCGTTATCAAGAATAAACACAACACCTCCTATTTCCGTTTAAATACCCAACTAAGCGTGCAATCCCCTCAGCCAACACTCAGGATAAAACAATATGTACATTACATTAAAAGCATCGTCCAGCCAACAGTTTCCACACACACTCTTTAACTCCACAGGATACACACCTATATTAGACAGTGCAACCCAGGTTCATAACATATGACCAGCTATGCATCCCTGCTGGAATCTCAAAATCCTCTAAGTAATACATACAGCAAACTTCATAGACACGCACAATCTCACAATTACTCTGTCCCTCCCTATCACCACACTTGATAGTAGACTCCAAACTCCAATCACGATCACAATCAGGTAGGGCAACAGTATCATGTACAGGTAGAGTTATAACTCACAGCAGGATGCAGCATCCATGTATCATCCTTACCAATAGGCCAAAAGCCCACACTTTTACAAAGAGCCATCCCATTTAATACTAAAGCAGCAGAGCAAGTGGTGAAGCTATAGAAGCAAGAAAGTTACAGTAATACCAAAAAGATACATAGTACTATATGGTGTACATGTTTGAAGGCATGGAATCCATTTGGATTTCACCTGTAATAGATGTTTGGCTCGATCTCCTTCCCTTAGGGGTACATGATCAAAGATCATACACCTTAAAGAGGACAAACCATGTCCGACTGTCTTAAAGTGTCTTGCGACCAACTATTCACAGAATTTACCAATCCTTTTCTCCAGATTTTTATTTGCCAAAGCGCTCCTTATCGAACTTCGATGATTCGCAAACAGTTTCCGAAAACTTGTCGTGGTCTTGATCACGTACATAAAACCACATGGGCACGTCAGGAAATAAACAACAAACGTGCTAGAACATGTTAACCAATATTTTATGTTGATGTGTTTTCCTGTTCTGGGATGTGGGAATCTCTTTCCAACCAGCAAAAGGCAAAAGGGGTCCGAGGTTATCAAATCCCAATGTTTTTGTACACTTACTGGGAGATTCAATAAAAGTTCTTATCGTTTAAAATGGTGCTAATTTTGCCCCTACCAATCAGATGTTAGCTTTCAAATGTTAAATAAGATCTGATTGGTTGGGGCAAAATTAGCACTATTTTAAACGATAAGAACTTTTATTGACTCTCCGTCAATTTTATATCATGGCTCACAAACTATTCCTTAGCATCCTCAAATATTGGGTGTAGGGAATTGCTTAAATTAAGGATGGGGGATAAAGGCTGGTAGCATGTAAGATCGTATTACGATCTGTGGGCTTGTGAAACAATGTTGTGCCCAGTATCTCTCCCACCTTAAGAATCTTAAAGGGCATGTCCACCCCCAAAACTATAATCCCCCCCACTACTGGCCCCATCATGTAGTGTAGTGTAATCCTTACCTCACATCCCAGCTCCATAAGGTTCTCCTGTAGTCCCCCCCCCCAAAGTCCCAAAAACTGCCCACCAGGAGGATAGCAGAGTCCATATAGGACTCTGCCTCCTACCTGGCCTACGGGAGAAGTTTGGCATGCGTTTAGCTGCAGCCCTTTCCCCCTCCCTCCCCCTCCCTCTCCTCCCGATTAAGATTCCCTCTCCCACGAAAAGCATTTCACCAGACATTGCCCCTGTCCCCCCAGCCTCAAACGCTATGTTAGTATCTCAGAAAATGCCCAGAACATTACTTACCTTACCTCTTGCCTCCGCCGCACTGAACTCCGGCAGCGCATCCGTGATTGGCTGCCGCTCAGCCAATCACAGAGCGCCTGCCGGTCCCGCACCTCTGCTTGCATTTTTAGCAAGCAGAGGCTGGCAGCGCGGCGGAGGCAGGGGAAGGTAAGTTAAGTTTGGGGCATTTTCTGAGATAACTACCATAGCGGTTGGGGCGGGGGGACAGGGGCAATGTCTGGTAAAAAAAAAAAAAAAATTTAAGGGTGGACATACCCTTTAAGGTCCAGAAATTCTATTATTAAATTAATATATTATTAAATTATAAATACACCAGCAGCATCACAATTCTTTGTTCCGTCTCACCAGGGTGGGCACATTCCTCTAAAAACCTCTAGCGATGTTTCTGGGGGAACATCGGCAGATCGGCAGATTCTACTGGAATCAGTCGGTAACATGCGAGGTAACCACACACATGACCCTATAGGACTTACGCATTTACACAAGGCCGAATATATCGTCACTCTGTGAAAGTAAAGGGAGCCTATATGGCAGTAGTTCATCTGCAAGGCTGTCAGCGTTTTCACCCCCCCACACCTTGGCATACTTGGCAAATCCCATCAGATCAGAAAGGGATTTTTCCGGTATCGGCAATGTGTATGTCAACCTTAAGTTATTTTTACCTCTTACTGAGTAAAAAGAGTGAGGAAGATAAAGGGAGATATTATACAAAGGTCATATACCTTTTAAATTTAAATCTTCCACTTACAACATCTTCAACTTTTTCAGGGAAGTGTATACTTCATCTGAACAGATAGCAAATCAAATTGTGAGTTTGTTTCTCATTCTGCGTCATGTTATTAATTCCGCACAGACATTGATTTATGTGCGTTTTCCACTGTATTGCTTTCTATATCCATTTGTACTTGTCTATGCATAATTCCTAGTGTTTCACCCACACAATTAATGAGGGTTTGATAACTCTTTTTTTTAAACTATAAGTTTTATCTTTCAGAATAGTAAATAAAACAGATCAACAAGAAACCAAATCAACTGATAAATATATTAAGCAAGCTTCCAAATAATTGATGGATATAAATCTGCAAGAAACCTATTACTAAAGGAAAATCTGTGAGATTTTGTATTGTTTTATTCGGCTTCTATCCACACCTACATATATAAGGAAGTCATTACACTCACACATTACACTGTATAAATAAGCATTATCATAGTTTTGCCAGTTATATGGTTAGTAAAGTTTATGATTTCTTTGGGAACTGATAAGCCGTGTGCACCACATGATAAATGCTAATGAAAAATCTAACAGCAGCCATGTATTCTATAGATTTTTAAGAACATATTGATTTTCCCGACATGAAAATGTTGCTTGCTTCAGCTTTTCAATGGGTCAACGCAAAGCATCAAGCAGGCCATCGATTTTCCCAAATACTTCATTGATTTGTTACCATTATTTAGTTTTTTTTTTTTTTTTAAACTCCAAATTTTGATTTTTTTCTGCATGGTATACACTTTGATTTTACAGGAACCACCGTTATAATAAAAAGGTTTTGTTTTGCTAATTTTGCAGTAAAATACAATTGCACATTTCGTTAAAGTTCTAGCCTTAAATGTGTTTTATTTTGGTAGATATAACTAACAATAAATGAATACCGTCATGAATATGGTTTCTATACACGGTCATTGCTATATGTAATCTAACACCATCTTCACTAAAGACGAAAACACGGATATTGATCTGATCAATTTTTGAATTCAATCAAATTGATTGTAATATTAAGGACATTTTGTCCATGTTTTCAACGATCAGCCTATCAGTAAAACTATGATCGGCAAGGCGGAAAATTTTCTGTTTACGCCATCTAGTTTTCAGCTAAAATCTACAGAAGATCGGTGGTGCAAGGTGGGAATTACGATAGGTTCTTTAAATCATTTATCATAAATCCGATCATAAAACCATAGCCCTATGTATTGCTAAAACAGTAGATCATGTATCATATACATCTGGATAAAAAAGGGGGTTAAAAATGTGTTGAAAAGGTAGGAAATAAATGGCTGCATTTATCATCATTGGGGTTTTGTTAAATTCTCATGTACCCCATGATATAGTGTGGGTCTACTTATAGGATCCTACTTATTTCCACTTTCTTTTTTTCCTACTTTTTATAAGGTTTCCTGATATAGACAACCTTTATTCTGGTGAACAGGAGAACACCAGAGGGAGAGACAGAAATATTTTTGCTATGGTGCTATTGCTATGAGTACTTATTTCTTTTCTTCCCTTTGTACCGTTATACTCGAGTATACCGAGTTTTCAGCTTTAAAAAAGCCTGAAAATCTTACCTTTGTTTATACTCGAGTCAACCTTCTCTTACCTTGTCCGGCGGCCGCGCGATCCGCATCCTCAGTGCGCATCCGATGATGTCACTACCCCGCCTCTCACTTTGCGGTGCCGAGTAGTGACAAAATTCGGATGCGCACTGAGGATGTGGAGCGAGTGGCGCCGCCGGACAAGGTAGGAGAATACTACGGACGCCAGGAGGGCAATATTTACAAATAGGGGTAAAACCTTCTTTATTTGTGCATACTGTATGCACAAATAAAGGAGGATATACCCCTATTTGCAAGATTTGCCACTTAAGATGTTTGAAAACTACAACTCCCAGCAATAAAGCATATACGGTAACAACTTCAATGCTTTCAGAAAAATCCTACCAACAATTTGCAGTTAAGAAACTGGAAAAGGAGAGCCAAAGGTTTTATATTGTACAAGATTGCTGCTCAATAGTAGGGGCAATTTACCAGTAATAACAGTCCAACTAAAAATGCAATTTAAGTAATGACATTAATAAATAACTACTTCATGTTGCAAACCTAATGTATTAGTAGTTCGTGCAAGCATGATTAAATACTCTATATACTTGAGTATAAGCCGAGATTTTCAGGCTCTAAAATTAGCCTGAAAACCTAAACTCAGCTTATACTGGGGCCCAGTCCAAATTTAGCTCCAAATGCTGCAATTGCAGATAGTAAACAGTAGGTGGCGCTGTGAAAAATCCTTCACCTGCATATAAAGTTACAGGAGATGATCTGCCTTTACACTCCTTCCTGCTTCCTGTAGTCAGGTTGATGGACTCACTCAGCACTGTCACTGCTCATCTGGATGCTGTAAATCTGATGGGTCTTTTCAGTGTGGACAAAAATGCTGCTAGTTCAATGCAAGTAACAGCGTGAAACTACAACTCTCAGGTGACACTTTAAACTATTGTGGTCAGCGTGCCTTTTACTATATGGGGGTCAGGAGAATTGTAAATGATGGTAAGCTTAATTAAAAGTTTATTGAACCTTGCCACTCCACATGTTTAGAAACTACAACTCCCAGCAACCATTGCATGCTGGGAGTTGTGGTTTCTAAACATCTGGAGTGCCAAGGAAATGGGGGTTACTGGTACTGGATTTGGCTATTACTGTATGGGATTCGTGTATGGGAATTCTGCTGTCCATTTAAAGGGCAACTTAAGCCACAAAACAATACTGAATCAGAAGGCAGTAGTGGTCATAATTTCTACCCTCCAGCTTATACTGAGTCAGTTTTATAAATTTTTCAGGTAAAAATAGGTACCTCAGCTTATACTCGGATCGACTTGTACTCAAGTATATACAATATATATTTAATATATATTTACTCAAATTTATAATCCTAATTTATTTGCAGGTTATTCACTGCCATCTGGTGAAGAACGTAAAATAAATGCAATAGATAAATGCAGCGTCATACTGTGAGAGCCAGTCGTTATTATTATATATATTTTAAGATGAAGAATAACAAAAGTGATGTAAATGTGATCCCTTTATTAGATAACTGAGATAATAACCAAGCCTTCAGCCCTTGCAGCTAAATTTTCTTAAGTTATTTGTTTTGTGGTGGCTTCAAACAATATTTATCCAATATGTGTACATGACTTTATGACAAACGTAGGATTACTTTTTCAGAATTTAGTTATTAGTTTACATAGTTAAAAGAATAACTAACTTTTTTTACTGTAGTTTACCGGTGTTGTTCGGATACATACTTAAAATGCAATTAAGTCTTCCGTAAAGAAATTGGTATTGCCAGTAAAATGTGTCACTATTAATTGACAGTTTTGACGATTACTTAATTGAAGAGTAATAAAATTGAAACATCAAATTAAAGGGCATGTCCACAACTTTAATGAAATTTAATACTTACCTTCTCCACCCCAGAAAACCACAATCTTGCAAAACTTACCTAACTACCAAGTGTTCCTGTACTGTCCTCTTCCCCGGTCTTCAGACTTACTCCTGGCTTCTCCCTGGTGCAGCAGTCAATCACAGCTCTGACAGATGACTACTTGACTTAAGAATAGCTGTTGGGCAAGCTTTAAGAGGAGGTCAATGGCAGGGAAAACCAGGAAGGCAAGGAAGACAGCGGAAAGGTTTGCGAGGTTGGGTTATCATGGATGGGAAAGGTAACCACATTTAAAGAGCAATTCTGAAAATGTATGCTTATTTTCAGAAAAATTAAAACTATAAAACTAACTTGTATCTAATTCTTCACCTTATTGGAGATATGAATTTAAAAAAAATCTTATTTAAACCATGAAGTTCTTTAAATACATCTAATCAACATCTGTGCCCTGTCCATAAAAAGGAGCAAAATACAAAAGATGGTTTAAGTTGTACACTACATACAGTGATTTAGGACACATTTAATTGAAAATTATATTGGTAAATTTTATTTCTTTTTTTCGTATTCACAGGGCTATGTACAGGGAGAAGCAATCGCTTTCTATTGCCCCCTTTAGGCAATGCACAGAGCCGATAGTGGTCCTCGGTGCATTGCAAATGGCATTTGTCCTTTGTGAATCTATAACGGCAGCTATGTGCTGGGGTTAGAGTTTATGTTTTAAAGTGCCGTTATCGCCTTCGTACATTGGTTGCGGCATCTGCGTGACACAGTTTTTGCATAACGTCTAAATTGCCATTAGTTGTGTTTTAAAGTCAAGTTAATTCTTGGTACATCGCTTAACATCAATTTAAGACACAAAAAGCTGATAAAAGCTCTAGGTACATAACCCCGTTAGTGGTCTATTAAGTTTAGTTGCTTTCCAGAGGCAGAATAGGGCATTTGAGGTATAAACACAGATTTTCCCCAATACTCTTAAAGTGCGTATATTTATCACTAGGGATGGCATAGAACTAGAACCCGAGTCGAGCCGAACTGTTCGAGTTCGAACGGACCGGACTCTCGAACTATCTCGGACGCGGATTTCGATATTTCCCGGACTTTCGGTGATTTATCGAATGTTCGAACGTTCGAATGCGCGAGTAAAATGTACATGGTATCTAGGCGCGAACATCGAATCTGCGAGCAAAGTCTCCATTAAAGCCTATAGGAAGCATCGAATCGCGAGTAAAATGTCCCTGTTACCTCGAACGTTCGAACGGAAAGCTCGAAAGTAGCGCGTGTAAGAGTAAAATCGATTTTACGAAAGTCCTGGATATTGGAACATGCTCCCCGAACCATTTCCCAGGTCCCACAGCCATTTACATTAAGTTACCATTAATATTTTAGTTGTATTTGACTCGAACTTTTCGAACTATTTGCCTCCCATAGACTTTAATGGGTCCGTTTTCGAACTTTCGAATTTTACAATAGCTCGAAAGTTCGAAAACGGACCGAACTTTCAATAGTTTCGACCATCTCTATTATTCACTATCTGGATGTAGCCTATTATGCCTACTCCCAGTTTTAACAGCAGTTAAGACCCCTACACATGCAAAATTTCGCTCCAATCAAACGCCCATACACGTGCGATTGAAACACTTGGTCTGTGTCCTCGTCTGAGCAAAATTCTGTGGGTGTATGGGCCTTTAGTCATGTCTCTGACATATCATCATGGTCAATAAAGGCTGTTCACCTAGCCACCTTCTCTGCACATACAGGTTAAAGAGGAGGCAGCATCATTTAAGAAGGCAGCAAGATTATCTATTCTATACTAAAGCCATGTACATGTTGGTTACAGGGACTTTCCCACATGGTTTAAGAATACGTACTAATGAACATCCATTTTAACAATTACACTAATGCATTCTGATCCGTTTCAATTCAACGAGTTTTAAAAACACATTGCTGCGTACATTTAGGTCTAAAAACAAATTCTATACAATTGTGTGCATGTAGACAACTCAATTCTACCCTTTACCACTTTTATGGCCACTGTTGAACAGCCTGCCTATACTGGTATAACTAGATAATTGTTTTGAAATAAATTTTAATGACATGTCCTGTACATAGATTAGATAATGTGAGCAAAATGTCTGACATTACGGTTCGGGAAACATCTTTTTTTAATATTTAAAGTATTAGTATATCTATTTGTGAATGATATAATCATTTTTCTTTAAGAGCAGATGTCATTTGGATCTGGTATTCCTTTAAATAATATACATTATGGAAAGTTATATACACATTGTGGATGTTACTGTAAAATGTTACCTATGAAACCACCTCGAGATAATATATTCCTCGGGAGTATCACATTAGAAATCAATGCAAATTTCATAAATTCTCAGTCTTTTTGTGAGATGAAAACCTTTTTCAATAACTAACATGGCATGCTCCTAACACAATGGTTTTATTCATGTATATTTTGCCGTGTTTGTATAAAAAAGCTGTTCCACACCAATTAAATTGAGTTGTTCAAGTAACCCTATTTGGCCCACTATAAATAGAAGGAAACAGCTTTCATCTCATCCCCATATTAATGTGGAGTCTTGTAAAGAGGAATTACACAATTTGCATTTGCTTTTTGAACTAGAGGTTGACATCTCAACTTCTTAACTAAAAATCTTTAAAAACCTTCAGAAAAGTAATACTGAATATTGAGGGTCTTTTAAAAAAAAAAAACGTGGGAATCCTTTTTAAAGTATTATCTGTTCAAAGGCCTTGTTTTCTATGCCTGTATTTATTTCAGCAGGAATGAAGTCTGCGGACACTCCACATTAATATGGGGATGAGATGAAAGCTGTTTCCTTCTATTTATAGTGGCCAAATAGGGTTCCTTGAACAACTCAATTTAATTGGTGTGGAACAGCTTTTTTATACAAACACGGCAAAATATACATATAAAACCATTGTGTTAGGAGCATGCCATGTTAGTTATTGAAAAAGGTTTTCATCTCACAAAGACTGAATTTATGAAATTTGCATTGATTTCTAATGTGATACCCCGGGATATATTATCTCGAGGTGGTTTCATAGGTAACATTTTACAGTAACATCCACAATGTGTATAATACTTTCCATAATGTATATTTTTAAAGGAATACCAATCCAAATGACAATCTGCTCTTAAAGAAAAAGGATTATATCATTCACAAATAGATATACTAATACTTTAAATATTAAAAAAAAGGATTGTTCCCGAAACCGTAATTGTCAGACATTTTGCTCACAATTATCTAATCTATGTACAGGACATGTCATTAAAATTTATTTCAAAACAATTATCTAGTTATACCAGTATAGCAGGCTGTTCAACAGTGGCCATAAAAGTGGTAAAGGAATTGAGTTGTCTACATGCACACAATTGTAGAATTTGTTTTTAGACCTAATGTACGCAGCAATGTGTTTTTAAAACTCGTTGAATTGAAACGGATCAGAATGCATTAGTGTAATTGTTAAAATGGATTTCATTAGTACGTATTCTTAAACCATGTGGGAAAGTCCCGGTAACCAACATGTACATGCTTTAGTATAGAATAGATAATCTTGCTGCCTTCTTAAATGATGCTGCCTCCTCTTAACCTGTATGTGCAAGAAGGTGGCTAGGTGAACAGCCTTTATTGACCATGATGATATTGTCAGAGACATGACTAAAGACCCATACACCCACAGAATTTTGCTCAGACGAGGACGCAGACCAAGTGTTTCAATCGCACGTGTATGGGCGTTTGATTGGAGCGAAATTTTGCATGTGTAGGGGTCTTAACTGCTGTTAAAACTGGGAGTAGGCATAATAGGCTACATACAAGATAAGTGATAAATATACGCACTTTAAGAGTATTGGGGAAAATCTGTGTTTATACCTCAAATGCCCTATTCTGCCTCTGGAAAGCAACTAAACTTAATAGACCACTCAGGGTTATGTACCTAGAGCTTTTATCAGCTTTTTGTGTCTTAAATTGATGTAAGCGATTGTACCAAGAATTAACTTGACTTTAAAACACAACTAATGGCAATTTAGACGTTATGCAAAACTGTGTCACGCAGATGCCGCAACCAATGTAACAGGCGATAACGGCACTTAAAACATAAACTCTAACCCCAGCACATAGCTGCCGTTATAGATTCACAAAGGACAAATGCCATTTGCAATGCACCGAGGACCACTATCGGCTCTGTGCATTGCCTAAAGGGGCAATAGAAGCGATTGCTTCTCCCTTACATAGCCCTGTGAATACGAAAAAAAGAAATAAAATTTACCAATATAATTTTCAATTATGTGTCCTAAATCACTGTATGTAGTGTACAACTTAAACCATCTTTTGTATTTTGCTCCTTTTTATGGACAGGCACGATGTTGATTAGATGTATTTAAAGAACTTCATGGTTTAATGAGATTTTTTTTAAATTCATATCTCCAATAAGGTGAAGAATTAGATACAAGTTAGTTTTATAGTTTTAATTTTTCTGAAAATAAGCATACATTTTCAGAATTGCTCTTTAAATGTGGTTACCTTTCCCATCCATGATAACCCAACCTCGCAAACCTTTCCGCTGTCTTCTTGCCTTCCTGGTTTTCCCTGCCATTGACCTCCTCTTAAAGCTTGCCCAACAGCTATTCTTAAGTCAAGTAGTCATCTGTCAGAGCTGTGATTGACTGCTGCACCAGGGAGAAGCCAGGAGTAAGTCTGAAGACCGGGAAGAGGACAGTCAGGAACACTTGGTAGTTAGGTAAGTTTTGCAAGATTGTGGTTTTCTGGGTGGAGAAGGTAAGTATTAAATTTCATTAAAGTTGTGGACATGCCCTTTAATTTGATGTTTCAATTTTATTACTCTTCAATTAAGTAATCGTCAAAACTGTCAATTAATAGTGACACATTTTACTGGCAATACAATTTCTTTACGGAAACTTAATTGCATTTTAAGTATGTATCCGAACAACACCGGTAAACTACAGTAAAAAAGTTAGTTATTCTTTTAACTATGTAAACTAATAACTAAATTCTGAAAAAGTAATCCTACGTTTGTCATAAAGTCATGTACACATATTGGATAAATATTGTTTGAAGCCACCACAAAACAAATAACTTAAGAAAATTTAGCTGCAAGGGCTGAAGGCTTGGTTATTATCTCAGTTATCTAATAAAGGGATCACATTTACATCACTTTTGTTATTCTTCATCTTAAAATATATATAATAATAACAACTGGCTCTCACAGTATGACGCTGCATTTATCTATTGCATTTATTTTACGTTCTTCACCAGATGGCAGTGAATAACCTGCAAATAAATTAGGATTATAGATTTGAGTAAATATATATTAAATATATATTGTATATACTTGAGTACAAGTCGATCCGAGTATAAGCTGAGGTACCTATTTTTACCTGAAAAATTTATAAAACTGACTCAGTATAAGCTGAGGGTAGAAATTATGACCACTACTGCCTTCTGATTCAGTTATTGTTTTGTGGCTTAAGTTGCCCTTTAAATGGACAGCAGAATTCCCATACACGAATCCCATACAGTAATAGCCAAATCCAGTACCAGTAACCCCCATTTCCTTGGCACTCCAGATGTTTGAAACCACAACTCCCAGCATGCAATGGTTGCGGGGAGTTGTATTTCTAAACATGTGGAGTGGCAAGGTTCAATAAACTTTTAATTAAGCTTACCATCATTTACAATTCTCCTGACCCCCATATAGTAAAAGGCACGCTGACCACAATAGTTTAAGTGTCACCTGAGGTTGTAGTTTCACGCTGTTACTTGCATTGAACTAGCAGCATTTTTGTCCACACTGAAAAGACCCATCAGTTTACAGCATCCAGATGAGCAGTGACAGTGCTGAGTGAGTCCATCAACCTGACTACAGGAAGCAGGAAGGAGTGTAAAGGCAGATCATCTCCTGTAACTTTATATGCAGGTGAAGGTTTTTCACAGCGCCACCTACTGTTTACTATCTGCAATTGCAGCATTTGGAGCTAAATTTGGACTGGGCCCCAGTATAAGCTGAGTTTAGGTTTTCAGGCTAATTTTAGAGCCTGAAAATCTCGGCTTATACTCAAGTATATAGAGTATTTAATCATGCTTGCACGAACTACTAATACATTAGGTTTGCAACATGAAGTAGTTATTTATTAATGTCATTACTTAAATTGCATTTTTAGTTGGACTGTTATTACTGGTAAATTGCCCCTACTATTGGCAGCAATCTTGTACAATATAAAACCTTTGGCTCTCCTTTTCCAGTTTCTTAACTGCAAATTGTTGGTAGGATTTTTCGAAAGCATTGAAGTTGTTACCGTATATGCTTTATTGCTGGGAGTTGTAGTTTTCAAACATCTTAAGTGGCAAATACTTGCAAATAGGGGTATATCCTCCTTTATTTGTGCATACAGTATGCACAAATAAAGAAGGTTTTACCCTTATTTGTAAATATTGCCCTCCCTGGCGTCCGTAGTATTCCTCTACCTTGTCCGGCGGCCGCTCCATCTCGCTCCACATCCTCAGTGCGCATCCGATTTTGTCACTACTCGGCACCGCAAGTGAGAGGCGCCGTGTTGACATCATCCGGATGCGCACTGAGGATGCGATCGCGCGGCCGCCGGACAAGTTAGAGACAGTTGACTCGAGTATAAACAAAGGTAAGATTTTCAGGCTTTTTTTAAAGCCTGAAACCTCGGTTTAACTCGAGTATAAACGGTACAAAGGGAAGAAAAAATAAGTACTCATAGCAATAGCACCATAGCAAAAATATTTCTCGTCTCTCCCTCTGGTGTTCTCCTGTTCACCAGAATAAAGGTTGTCTATATCAGGAAACCTTATAAAAAGTAAAAAGAAAAAAACAAGTTATAAAATAACATTTTGCTTTGGATTTGTTTGCAGCAGCACAGTCTTGTTTCCTGTTGCTCATATTCTGCCTCTTTATTGTTTGTTACACACATTAACTATAAAGGGACAATAAAGGGTTGATAAAGGGACTCCAACAGAATCACCACTTTATCGGTAAAGTGTGTACCGTGTAAACAATCGTTCCTGGCTCTGATGAACATTCACAGTCGGGAACAATCATTACATTGCAAAAATTTCCCTCATCCATGGTCAGCCCCCTGTACTAAAGTATAGGGAGCTGCCCGCGGCCATAGGGAATGTTCCACAGCCTTGAACATTCTCCCTGTACTTTATATTTACACTTTGGAATGCGTCACAGTTCCAAATGTTCTCCTTATACTTTATATACACTGTAGAATGTGTCACAGTCCCAAACGTTCTCCCTATACGTTCGGGACTGTGCTTAGCCACATATTTGAAAAATGACAGATAAAATCTTTTAAACATTGGTACTGTGTGTGCCCAGCTTTAGGGATGGCCGGTTGGCGGATCCGAACCCGGATCCGCCGCGGATTTATCCCGTTCGCGAACGGCGGATTTTTCCGGATTTTCCACCATCCGAACTTCCGATTCGCGGATTTTTCTTATTTTCGAAAATTTTCGAAATTACGAGTTTTCACGTATTTTCGAGAAAACATGTAATTTTGAAAATTTTCGAAAATACAAGGATTTCTCTTATTTTCATTAATACGTATTTTCGAAAATTTTCGAAATTACGAGGATTACTCATATTTTTGAAAAAACATATTTCCGAAAATTTTCGAAAATACGTGAAAACTCGTAAATTCGAAAATTTGCGAAAATACGAAAAATCTCGTAATTTTTAGGGTATTTTTCATTTTAATGGGTCCGCTCGCGGATTTTCGAATTTTCTAGAAAATTTGCGGATCCTCGAGCGGACCGGATTTTGCGAAGTTCGGACATCTCTACCCAGCTTTAGTCACACATGCAACATTAACAGATAGTTAACAGATAGGCATTGAGCGCTATAGAGCTATGTTTCTCAAACAACTAGTTGGTGGCTCAACGGGCAACACAAATATAAATATAAATTACGCTGAAGTCCTGAGTTCAATTCCACACTTCTGCAAGGGGTTTGTATGTTCTCCCAGTGCTTGCGTGGGTTTCCTCCAGGCATTTTCGTTTCCCCCACAATCGTAAAGACATACTGATAGGTAGTATGTGTCAAATAAATATGATTAGATTGTTATCTCTTCGGGGCAGGGCCTGATGTGAATGTATATATAATTTTAAAGTGCTATGGAAGAAATTGGCGCTATATAAATCCACAATAATAATAATAATAATGCAAGAAAAATCCAGACTATACAGACTACTTTGAGGGGAAAAAAATGATGAAAGTATCAGGTAAATCATGGCCCTCTATCAACAGAATGATCAATGAAATAAACAGTAAAAATGTATTCTTTTGTGTATCATAATAGAAATCAAGTCATTTTGTAAGAAGTCAACCTTTTCCAAGAAAGTTGTGCAGTATTTGTCGAATACAATTTGTGCCCATTTTGCCATGTTGCTATATTACCTTTCATCTTGTCTCCATATTGTGAGTGCTCACAGAATTCATTTCCTAATGAAATACACACAGGCATGGCATGTTACACATACACTGTTAATGTATTCAAAATATTTCCCTGTGCTTAAAAGAAAACCTACCTACTCTGTCAGAGATTGAAATTTCAATATTAGCCAGAAAAGCATAAATTTAAAGATGCTTTTAGCCCTACAATGCCAGGAGCAAGCTTGTATATATAATTTCCTTTCAATTTAAAAAAAATGGATGAAAGAGGAACTAAAGTTATATTCCTTTGCATTTCCGTGTCTGTTTTTTAAGGAGCATGAAGAGGAGATCAGAGGTTATTTGTAAGTTGTATAAACAGCCTAATATATAAAATGTTGACATGCACATAGGTAGCTTTCTCAGCCAAGAAGTCAAGTTTATTAAGCATTACATTTTCTTTCGGTACGGTAGACATTATTTTCCTTTTTCAGACTCTTCTGGACTAGAAAATATGTTACTAGATTATAGAGAATTGTGACCCTTTGGTGCAAAGGAATACTTTACACACATAATTACTAGTCGATGTGTTACATATTGCTAAAATAAACCATGTGCAATACATTGGCCAAACAAGCCATTAATTAATTTTTCTCGCATGCTTCTGTTCTTGTTTTGCATTCTGTTTGCTTGGGAGGAACGCAGCACAGTGCATGTCAATGTGGGTGGCCACATTGCATGTGCTGCCATCTATTTTCGGAGCACATGTGATCACAATTTCTTTGCAGATCGCAACACAAACAAAAGGTAACGTGTGAAGCATGCACGCAATTTCTCCGTGTGTTGACGTCCGTCGTAGTGTGTCCTCAGCCATAGTAACCATTCCCAAAATGAATTGGCTTCTACATTGTCATGCATGTGTACCTTGTTACATTCACACATTTTTGAAACAGAAAAGGAACACACGCATCCTTAAAGGGCATCTATAGTGGGAGAATTTTTTTTTCTTTCTATGTGTTCTATAATTCCACCCAACCCCCAGAGTACTTTTTTCTTCAGATTCCTCCTCTGTCCTGAGATATATAAGTTAAAAGAAGTGAAGATTTCAATACACCACTCAATCAAATCCCCTAACAGCATGCCATTGTAGTGTGTAGGCTTACACACATCCATACAGGGATACACCGGGGACGCCCGGTTTAGGTGTTGGTGGTTTTTAATTAATCATTTTGTATATTATAGGTGAGGGGGGTTGATTTTGTGAATCCAATAAATCGCATTTTTGACTTCTTTTTTGCATGTGGTAGTGCTATTTTGTGGGGGACTTTTGGGGTTTTCAGGTGATTTTTTCATCTGTTCCCTGCTCTTTTTATGTACTTACACAAGTTTTACAGCAAGTCTCCCAATGACTCCTTCCTGCTCACTAAAATGCGTGGCAAATACTTGGTTAAAAACAGAAGTAAAGGGAAGGAGAAGTCCCCCTCCTCCGCAAGAGTTTACCAAATTATTGCCTGTCAAAGGGAGATCTGACTGCCGTGATAAGGCAGGACTTGGCCTCTCCAAACTCCCCCCCCCCTCCCACACCTTATGCAGCACTATCTTCAGAACAACAGAGAAACTTCCTCTCTACAAGCTTACAGACGGAGGTTTTTTTTTTTGTTTACAAAAGTTAAGAGTGATGAGTGATGTGTCATGTGTAGGAGGATTAATGAGCATGAGCGGCTTGTTTTATGGGCTTAATTCACAGCCGGACTACTTGAACGGGGGAATGACCAAAGAGGGGAGGGGGAGTGGGGGGCCCTGCAGTAAATCAGACAGTGTGCAAACACAGAGCCACAGAGGAAGGTAAGAATAAAGGTTCACACTCATGTTAGATAATTTTCGTACGATACAGCCGACAAACGAGCAGTCGCACGACATTTGTGCGAAAATATAGCTTCATCGATCCTAAAAGATTAGATTTGTTCTGTCGATTGTCGTTATATCTGTACATGGTCGGAAGATTATTGTTAGATTTCCACGAAAATGTATAGAAAGGCGCATGCGTTGGTTTTGGTAATCACGCGATCATTGTTTCACAAATGAACGCCGTGCGATGACACAAACGTGAACAGCACATCTGACGTTCGCACGACTATCGTTGCTATTATTACTATTAACGTTGTTGTGTGTACAATAGTCGTTTGAAAAATGAGGATTGACGATGTTGTCGTTGAACGTTCGTCGGCTGTATCATAGGAAAATTATCTAACGTGTGTACGAACCTTAAGGCAAATTACAATAACCTTTTTTATGTCTGGATTAGAGCAATGTATAAATTTCACTATAGATGCCCTTTAATTCCTTAATTAGGGGTGTATTTCATTTTACACACAAGATAAGTACATACTCTTTAGAACAAGATATAGCCTTAAAAACTTAATAGAAATTGACTATGTACTAAATGGCAAAGCAAATTCTTAGTAAGGCTATGCACTACTGGGTATAGGTTTTCTCTTCTGGCATCATTACTTAATCGTTTAGTTACCTAATGAATATAACATGGCTGTGCTGTTTATCTAACACATTTTTAACTAAAGTCATAAAAATGCAAAAGAACCGCTGATCCGTAAATGGTCTCATTACTGTTTTAAATTCAGTTTGATCAATACTTACTTTGCTTCCAGTGCTAGAGCTATGATTCCCGCAGCCATTGGTGCTGATGCAGAGGTTCCTGTGTGGCTGTCTGTACATCGCTGCCGGAGATCTGTGGTGATCTGAAATAAACAGGTAATTTTCTTAAATATAAATAACTAATCACAAAATGTATCTTTAGGGCTACTCAGGTCCATAATTCAAGACCGTCACAGCCAATGGACAAATTATCAACTACAATTTCTAGCCTGATTGATCATTCCTGACCAATTTTTAAGAAAATTTATTGGTACAAATCATTGGACATGTTAAACCATGTCCAAAACCACAGCCTTCAAAGGACTGCAAGATTGGTAGTGACGAAAATTTACAGACTACAGAATGGTTAATAAATCAGTAGCATTCGCTCAGGAAATTAGGCCCTTGTAAACACAGCTTCAGGCTATGTACACGTGTAAGATAAGAATGTTAGAAACAGGGTTAGATGATTGGTCCAACAGTAATCCACGGACAGTTTATTTTTGTTTGACTGACTGGTGAAGTAGTCAAGGGATACATAGCTTAGCACTAAAACGATTACAGATATAGAGCAGTGAGAGAGTGGAATCATTACAGATAGGTACTGAAAAATACAAATTTAAAACAGGATCTGCTAAAGTCAGTGAGGGCCTCGCGTAGAGCATTAAATACTGCCATATATGCATTTGTTCTCTGTCTAAAGAGACAATAAAATGAAAGCCTTTTTCAGTAAAAAAAATAAATTCTTCTTTGAATGACAAATAGTTTAATTTAAAAGTAATTGCTAAGGTAATCCAGTAAAACTATATTTACTTAGCACCATTGATGTTCTCAGTTTTTTTTTGTATACCAAAGTTCATTATTTATGATTTAAGACCAAATCAATACAACTATAGCACAGCCTGGGGCCTTAGTAAATAAGCACATAATTATTAAAGCCCAACATACTAATTTAACCTTTTAATGAAAAGCTGTGTTGTACAAGCTTATTCAGCTGCTTAAAATGAGTGGCCTCCCGTTACTGGGAAATGGTTTAGCATTGAAAAGATTATTTGTTTATACAGCAGAACAGGGAAATCAGGGAACATCTTTAGGGCTATACAAGAACAAAAATGCAAACATGGGGGTATTCTGTTGCAGCCAATAGCAAAAACAACATCCCTAATATGTTAATAACAGTACTGCAATATGTGGCAAAGCAGACAAATTAATGTATTTGATGTACGCGTCCTTCCCCATAATAAAGAACTCTTCAACATACATCTTTGGGAAACCTTTGTCAGAATTGTGCAAAACCTCAAAATAATCTTATCTATTAAAAAGAAAACCATACCAAAAATTACATTATGAAGCAAACAAAATGTTTAGGAACTATATCTGATGTGACAACTTGGAGCAAATACATAAAGCAACATGTTTTCCTGTAAATGTTATTTTCCCTAGTTTTAATTAGGATGTAAGGCTGTATTGTTAATTCACTCTCATTATAGGGATTAGAGATACACAACCATGGACTACCAGTCAAATGGGCTTTCATGTAAAAAAAAAAATCTCATAAAAAATGTTTAACCTGTTTAGAGATATGCTATAAAATTAGAACTGCTGTTGTATTCTCTCTGTACTAATGGCAAACCCATAATGGGTTACTGTGTTTTGGTATGGTATGGTATGTTCAAGGCTATGTAATTTAAACTAGAGTTTATATTCTGTTGCTCAGCCAGCCATATAGTCTTTTGAGTTTTAATACATTACTACTAGACATATTAGATAATTAAAATGAGTACTTCGTGATATACTGATCACTTCTACTTACCTCTTTTTTTGTACCACATACAGTAAATGGTCATAAACTACTTTGCTAAACTAAGGGTTGGTACATATAGGTCAACCAAGGCCTGATATGTCTTAATAACAGATGATAAACCAACTGGCAGTCTGTTGATCAAAAAATAGTCTGTGTCGATCAACTGGACTGACCCCCTGCGTACCAATCCTAAGAAATGCACAGTATACACAATGCTGCAGTATAATATCCCTTACATTCCAAATGTAAAATTAGCTTATCCACAAAACAGATTTAGCCTACTTTTAGGCAAGTAGTGTTTCACCCACAGAGTTCCCCAGCTGTCCGGGGTGGTACATGCAGCATTTTTTGTCACTGAACATCTGTAAATGGCACGGGTAAGGTCAAACATAATAGGGAAATAAAAAATGGGTAATAAAATTTTAAATTGTGCACAGCCATTAATGAATGTATGCATTTAATAAAACATTTGAGATAAATAGATACTTTTCTAATTGTGATCTCCACAATCAACCGTGATTCCTGAAAATGAAGGTTTTACAGATTGAGCTGTTTTCTCAGGGGCGATAAGATTCCAGATGGCAGCAAATAATCACCTTAAGGCTTAGCCACACTAGCACGTTTTCGAATACGGTTGAGCACACGATTTTCGCCAACATTGAAATCACGGGAGCATGTAAATTCCTGCAACTTCGGATGTGCACGCGTTTGCGCATGCGTTTTGCGTTCGCCATTTTTTCCGCAAACGTATGCGCTTTTTATAATATTAAATTACAAAAATGCATGCGCAAACGCGGCAACGCACAGAAATCGCACATGCAATCGCGTGGGATAACACTCGCGATTGTGTGCGCTATTTAGTCCATTGTAGTGGGGTCTCAGCCTAAGAATCATACATTTACAGAGCATGGCAATATTAAAAAAACAAGTTAAAGGATAACTATACTTTATGCCTCATCTTAATCTATAAATAAATACGGAAAGGGGAGGGGTATGTATTTACAGTATATCCAACAGTAAAACTGCAGGGATGCACATACAGATCAGTACTTGTGTTTATTGCTGCTTACAATGTTACTACATGTTTTGAAAGTACATGTGTTCTTTCTCAAGTGTACTATTGTAACAATGAACGAATATCACCAATCCATACTCCACCTCTCAATCCTCATTGGTGCTTCAATTAGTGACAGGCCATTATGGATACAATAAGATCCAACTTTGGATGTGAAAAAGGAAGTTGACTTGTTAGTTACTAAAGCCTTTCGTAATGGCATTGTCAGCAAAGAGGTCAGCGAATACTTACGAGTAGAATATCCTAAGGTCCCTGTTCTATATCTTCTCAATAAAATACACAAGACCCTCCATAGCCCACCAGGATGTCCAATTGTGGCAGGGGTGGGGTCACTACTTCAGGCTCTCTCTCTATTTGCAGATAGTTTTCTACAGGAAATAGTGAAAAGAACATGATTGGGGCAACAGTAGTCCCCTCATACTCCAATATATTTGTTAACAAACTTGAAAAGAGACTATTTGTGGATAATCCCAAATACAGAGGCTTCTTTAAAGGGTACTTCTTAGAGACAATATTTCGTTTTTTTGGGAAGGAGACAAACTAATGCTACATGAGATGATTAAGGAAGCCAATAATGCCTATAATACGATAAATTTCTGTCTGTAAGAGCATACATTTTTTAGTCAGAGGGAACAGAAGGGGCCTTTAGGAACTATAAAAACTATACCAAGGATTGTAAGATAACAATTAAAGGATAATACACTGTAAAATGAAGTTATGCTCAATCGAACCCTGAAGCTTTAAAAATACTTTTGCCATATTTTTTTTCCCTAAGCCCCTCCATAGCCCTGTCCGTGCACGCACTGATGTCACATAGCAAACGGGCCTTACCAATTAAGGCTGATGAATCAGAAGGTAGCTGAAAATCTCAGAGGGGCGGAGCTAACCATTCACCCAAGGAGAAACAAAATATCCGCAACTTTGAATCTACAAAGGTAGGCTCTGGAGGGGCTTGGGGGGGAAAAAAATATGTTGTGTATTTTGCACTAATAAACCTGTTTGCAGCTTGAACGTCCAGAGTCTTCGCTTTATATTTTGTTGACTATTATGGTGCAACGACAGGAGCACTAGGAGACCAAGGGCCCTGCCTTTACTGCCCTCAGGGACTACTACTTTGTATTTTTAAAGCTGCAGCTTCCAATTGAGCATAACTTGATTTTACAGTGTACTTACCCTTTAAGCTAGCTAAAAAAATAATGAAGTTAGTATAGCTAAATAAAGCAAGATTAATGCTGCACATTTTTTAAAGTATATTAATAGTTAGAAGATTGATTACAAAGGATCCCAAGAAAGCAAATGTCTTGAACAAGTTTTTACCCTCTGTATACACTATAGACCATGCTTTCTCTGGATCAACAGTTCGGCAGGAAATGTGGGTATTTGCAGAGAAGATTGGACTAGATATACGTATGTCTTTATTTTACCTCAAATACTATACATGTAAGCAGTCCTTGCTCAGTTGTATGTTTTGCTACATGCCATCAACCCAAAACTTGTTTTGATCAGCCTAATTATTCCCCTCCCTCTTAACTGACTTGTCCTTCCATCTGACATGACTTTCTGAAAAGCCAAGCATGCTTAGAAATCACTATGAGTCAGCAATGGGAGAGAAAATTTCAAAACATACAATTCACACATTCCAACTGTCACCATTGCAGTTACGGCAAAATTGTACACAGCAGAAGAGTGTATGAGAATAAGACACTTGACTGACAGCCAAAATGTAAGAAGATCCTTTTAAAGATATCTAAAGAAATAGGGGACATATTTACAAAAAATGGTACTTTGATAGTTGAAAGTATAATAGCTTCCAGTAATGGGCAATTAAAAAAACAACTTTTTCCCCCAGTATAGATACCCTTTAAATTCTGATGAAAGGGTCAGCTAGAACTTTTATCACAACCATTTATCAGTCAACTATGTAAGAAGAAAATGTTGATGAATTCCGCACTACAGGACAGATGAATGCTACTTGACCCCACTAAAAACCCTAACAGACATATCGCCATGTGACAGCAGCTGTGGCTGCTACAAATCCTAAAATGTTTATACAATGAGAAATATAATTATGTTCCAAAATGAAAAGAGAATGAATTTTTTAAAAAAAAAACAAACAAACAAACTATAATATTGGATTTGTTCTAAGCTTTCTGAGATTTGAATACAGCTGTTCTGGCAACAACAGAGAATCTAAATGTACTGGAATGAAATGTTTAAAATAAACCATTTTATCCTCAAGAAGTCAATTCAGCCATATTTCTAAATTATGTATAGGAACCAAATCAAGAATATTACTCAATGAAGAAGGGGAAAATGCTCTCACGGTGGGTAGTTGTGACATTTTCTTTTCTAGTTAATGCAGAACTGTCCAATGACAATCTATTGTTAATTTAAAGAGATACTGGAGTTGTGGGTAATATTACAAAATAATGCATGCAGCATGAATCCAGTTAAAGGCATAATAAATTAATGCACTGTAAATACACGAAGAGCAGCTATTGGTCCTACCAACAGTAACACAAAAAACATAGTAATTACATAGTAATTAAGGTTGAATAAAGACATACGTCCATCAAGTCCAACCTATTCACCCCCTTTTTTTTTTTTTTTTTAAATTTTAACCCTACCTAACAGTTGATCCAGAGGAAGGCAAAAAACCCCAGCTAAAAAGGGGGGAAAAATTCCTTCCTGACTCCAAACGGCAATCGGAAAGCATCCCTGGATCAACCAGATCTATATGCATTAATACCAGTAATTCTCAATATTTTTTAGTTTTAGGAACTTATCCAGGCCTTTTTTAAAGCTATTTAATGAAATTGCCATTACCACATCTGCTGGAAGACAGTTCCACAGTTTCACCGTTCTCACTGTAAAGAAACCCTTCCTAACCTGAAGATCAAACTTCTTTTCTTCCAACCTTAAAGGCTGTCCACGTGTCCTCTGATATGACCTGTTAGTAAACAATGCACCAGAGAGTTCATTGTATGGGCCATTAATATATTTGTATAAGGTTATCATGTCCCCACGCAAACGTCGCTTCTCCAATGTAAGCAGCCCTAACTAGTCTAATCTGTCTTCATAGTCAAGCCCCTCCATTCCCCTTATTAATTTAGTTGCCCTTCTCTGAACTGCCTCAATTTCCAAAATGTCCCTTTTGTATATGGGATTCCAAAACTGCACCGCATATTCCAAATGAGGCCTTACCAGTGCCTTGTAAAGAGGGAGAATAATATTTTTCTCTCTTGAATCTATTCCCCTTTTTATACAAGACAATATCTTGCTAGCTCTAGCCGTTGCTACCTGGCATTGTTTGCTATAGCTAAGTCTGTTATCTACCAGAACCCCCAAATCTTTTTCCATTACTGATGCACTTAACACAGAGTTATTTATGGTGTAGGTGGCACAGGGATTATTAAATCCCAAATGCATCACCTTACATTTATCAACATTGAATCTCATCTGCCATTCTACTGCCCATTTTGATAATCTATCTAGGTCTGCTTGCAGCACTTGCACATCATTGGAAGTTTCCAAAGCTCTGCATAGTTTAGTGTCATCAGCAAACACAGAGACCTTGCTCTCAATGCCCCCTTCTAAGCCATTTATAAACAGATTAAACAGAAGCGTCCCCAGTACAGAACCCTGAGGCACTCCCGCTTAGAACTTTAGCCCACATAGATGTAGCTCCATTAACCACCACTCTCTGTTTGCAGTCCAATAACCAGTTCTCTATCCATGAACAAATGTTTTCTTCAAGGCCAACAGTCCTCAGTTTATACATCAGTCGCCTATGTGGCACAGTATCAAAAGCTTTTGCAAAATCCAAATATACCACATCCACTGCTGTGCCTGAATCTAGCTTCTTACTCACTTCTTCATAAAAACCAATTAAATTTGTCTGGCATGATAGCTATTTTAGCTAGTTTAATTGCTTTCTTGCACTCTTTATTACAGCTTTTGTACTCCCTGTAAGCCTGTTCTGTGCCTTTTGTTTTCAAAATTTTAAAAGCCCTTTTCTTTTTTTCCATTTCCCTTTTTACCTGAGCATTAAGCCATGCAGGAGTGGACCTCATTTTTTTACACTTGTTACCTAAAGGTACAGATTTAGAAATGTAATAGATTAATATCCCTTTAAAAGTGGTCCACATCTGCTCAGTATCTTTACCTAGAAACAGTTCCCCCCAGTCTATAAGCAGGAGCGATTCCTTTAACAGCATAAAATTAGCTTTCCTAAAGTTAAAAGTTTTTGTTAAGCCAGTGCACTTTAGTTTTTTGCAACCTATATTAAATGACACTATATCATGGTCACTATTCCCTAAGCTTCCCATTACCCTCATCTCCAAAATGAGCTCAGGGTTATTAGATATCACCAGATCCAACAACGCATTCTGTCTAGTAGGAACTTCTACCATCTGTGAAAGAAATTGCTCATATAGGAAATTTAAGAACTTTATACCTTTTGAGGTGCTGGCAGTTCCCTTACTCCAATCTATGTCAGGGTAGTTAAAATCCCCCATAACCAGAACATGCCCCATACCAGCAGCCTTCGCCAACTGCATATGGAGATTCATTTCCCCCTCTTCCCCGGCATTTGGCGGCTTATAACATACTCCAACAATTAATTTACCTACCTTCTTGCTTCCTGTACACAGTTCCACCCATAATGTTTCTGCCATATCGTTTACTCCCCCATCTATTCCATCTTTTAAATTTGGCTTTAATTCCTGTTTAACATACATACATACTCCTCCTCCTTTCTTATTAACTCTGTCATGTCTAAATAAGGAGTATCCTTCAATATTTACTGTCCAGTCGTGTGAATCATTAAGCCATGATTCTGCTATACCAATTACATCATACCTTTACCTTTGCGCTATTATTTCAAGTTCGCCGTTTTTTCCAGCCAGACGTCTTGCATTTGTAAACATACATTTTAGATTATCAATTGATTTACCGTATATACTCGAGTATAAACCGACCCGAGTATAAACTGAGGTACCCAATTTCAGCTAAAAATCCTAATAAAAGTTGTTTGACCCGAGTATAACCGAGGGTAGAAACTTGGCATTCAAGATTGGAAACTACAACTCCCAGCTAATAAAGCATGCTGGGAGTTGTATTCAAAACATCTTGAATGCCAAGTGAGGGTGGCATTCAAGATGTTGGAAACTACAACTCCCAGCATGCTTTATTAGCTGGGAGGTGTGTTTCCAAACATCTTGAATGCCACCCTCACTTGGCATTCAAGATGTTTGGAAACTACAACCCCAGCTAATAAAGCTGGGAGTTGTAGTTCCCAAACATCCTGAATGCCCCCCTCACCCAGTTCAGTTTTTACCTGTGGGTCTTCTCCCCTCTCCTCCATCCAAGGGCTCTGCTAATCCAAGGCTCTGCTACATCCAAGGGCTCTGGCATCAAGGGCTTCCTGGCAGGTGCGGTATCCTGAGCATTCCAGCAGCGCGCGCTCATTCCAGTACTGGCGCGCCGGCTGACGTCACTGCCCGGCGCGCCAGTACACAGAAAGATCGTGCGGCTGCCGGAATGCTCAGGTAAGCTACTGACTCGAGTATAAACCGAGTCCAAGTTTTCAGGCTGATTTTTACTCGAGTATATACGGTACTTCCATACATTGTCGTACATGCCTCCTTATCCCCTCCCCCTTTTCCTCCCTTCGTTGTGTTAGTAGCCCCCTGATCCCTAACTTCTCTATCTACCCCTGTGTATTTCAACGTTCCCTCCCCCCCCATACCTAGTTAAAATCTCCTCAACCCCTACCTACATTCTCCCAAAACAGCTGCAATCACCATTGAGATGCAATCCGTCTGTACTAAAGAGCCTGTAGCCAAACGAAAAATCAGCCCAGTTCTCTAAAAACCCAAACCCCATCTCCTACACCACTCCCTCAGGTTAAAAATAATAATAATACTTGAGTATATATGGTAGTACAGTAATTGAAATTGAATATCGCACACATATATACTGTATATATATATATTATATATATATGTATATATATAAATATATAATGTGTGTATATATATTATATATTATATACTTATATAGATATATAATATATACACACCACATATATCTAAACACATCTAAAAACTTTAGATTTGTCATTAAAATGATAGATTTCCGTCTTGGGTAATAAACTCATAAGATTGTATGTTGTATGTTGGATTTTATCCCTATAAATATCAGCACTAGTTAATTAAATGCAAATTTCACATAAATTAATTTACAAATAAGGAGAAAAGTGGCTGTTTATGAAACAGTTTAGAACTTAGTGCAGATGCAGTAAGCTTCACTTGAACCAATCAAACTAATATATTATAACATGGGAGCATTAAATCATCTAATAATAGGATGTCAAACTTGTGGTCCTCAAGATGTTTTGAAAATTAAAACTCCAGCATTCCCTAGCATCTGGAGGACTGCAAATTTGTAGTTTATATTTCACAAATCTTTTGCAAAACATATGAAAGCAGCAGTTAGAATTTATTAGGGTATTTTAGATTTAGAAAAGAAAGTATGTATTATTAAATTACACAAAAAACCCTCAATAAACCACAACAGGGTGTGATGTATTACAAAGCAATGCTTAAAACGGTAATAGAAATTGGGCCACATTTCTGGTCTCTCCAAAGCTGGACTATTAAAAAAATATAAAAAAATATATAAGATAGGATTAATTGGATGAATGATAGCATTCATTTTGCTTATATTATACTGACATTTTGATTTAACAAACCTTGGATTGTGAAATGAGAAAAACTCATAATGATTAAAAGTACAAACAGGCGTTAGATGTATTTGTCAATAAATTGTGGACAGCAGCATGCTTTCATGCACATCTAGGCCAAGTTGTATTACAAAAGAGAAGTTTTGTGTGTTTTTATCCTTTTTATCATTGATAGAGACAAATCCTCTTCTTGAACACTAAAAAAATGCAGACTGCTTGGCACGTTTCTGTAAAAGGCTTTCAGTCAAACATCTGTAACTAGATTTATATTTACTTTCCTTGGCTACCAGAGTGCAAGTGGATAATACATCCTAGATAAAGCTCCCTGACTAGACAATCCATCAGGACCTTTTCAAAAGGAAGTTGTTGACAGGAATAGGGGTGTTTAAGCATAATTACTTGAGACAGGTCTTTCATCTAAAAAGCATTCACTTTCACAGAGGTCCCCATCTATCTTAGGAAGAAAACAAGAAGGGCATAAGACCACCAACAGACAGGAAAACTTCAATAGGTAACATGATGTTCCAAATGCAAAACCCTGCTGGGCCAAACTCATTAATCACAACATGCTTGGGGAAACTGTCAGTACTACAGTGTTAACACTGAGAACTAAGAGTTTAAAGAGTTAAGTTTTGTGTTTATTTGAAAACTGAAAAGTGGTTAGACTATGCATGTTCTAATATGATGTTTAAATCTTGCCTCAAGCATAAATGTAAACATCTGATAATATGGTTAGAAGACTACACTGTATTTCAGATCTAAACATAACCTGAAGAAACCTCAAGCTGTTTTTGCTCTGTTTTAATTAAGCAATATGTCAGTCTCCTGTTGGTTTCTCACTAAAATATAAGCAGTTTGCCCTAGCTTTAGGGTTTCTCATTAACATGTTTTCAGAGCTGCATTTTTATAGAATGCATCAATACGGTTTCATTTCTCTTTTATGTTTCGAGACATGACAAATGAAATGATCAGTCATGGTTTTCCTTAAGTTTAGATAACCTTATTGTAAAATTGCAATATACTGAACACCACTGATTGTAACCAGATTCCTTAAAATATTCTATTTAAAAGGCCTCTGTATTCTTTCTCTACACCAGACAAATGTAGGCAAACCTCTGCCTGGCCCAATCATTTTCCAATGGATATTATACTCCTATAAATATACTTATAAAAATTATTTCAAATAAACATCCCAGGCCACAAAGCACATCCAGTAAAACTATCAGGTACACCAAATGCTTCAACATTAGATCTAGTCAAATGTTAAATCGCTCATAGAGTGTATGCAGCTTTTACTGCAATGAAGTCTAATAAAACCAATCAAACTATTACTGTGGATACCGTCTGGAAGTCAATATAACAAAAAGTAAGAAAGATTCCAGCTTTGGAAAAAACGTTATTTCTCCCGTTATGAGAGGGAAAAAAGTAAATGCTTTGGGCAGCACTCCGTCCTTTATCAAGACACCACTCTTAATTTTTGTTGTTTTATATATTTTGGCTGGTGAGTATTAAAGCCTACAGTCGAAAAACTTAATTGAGTGATTTATATCAATCTTATATAAATTGTCTGGTAGTCAATGGTTTTATATTTTAGGGATCCATCTTTGTGTCTTATGAAGCACAATCAGTAAGACCAACACCATCCAATAGAAATATGTCATGACATTTGTCAAGTTCTTTCATGAGATTTAAAGGCAGGGAGAAAAAAAGAAACAAAGTTAGGGTCATTCAAACCACACAGTACACCAACAGCAGCTGCATCTCTCAATGTGTTTAATGCTCCCTGCTATGAAAAGCAGCAGATACTTATGTTATTTGTGCAAAATCAAAAACTTACAGGTACACCAAAATTACTACGGAACATTCAAATGTATAAAACTATAAACTTGATTTTGATAATTTCCTGATTGTCATCTCAACATAAAGATTCTTGAAGGGCATTACCTTACATCCCAGCTCCAAATGGTTCTCCTGCAATGTCCCTATAAAGTCCCAAAAACTGGCCACCAGGAGCACTGCAGGGAGAGAAATTGTTTCTGCCTCTGAGGCGTCCTCTCAGTGGTTTTTGGCTTGCTCAGAGCAGCACTCCCCCTCCTCCCTCCCATTTTCCTCTTCCTCCCCCTAGTGTAAAACCCCTTTGGGGTACTGTAGGGATTTCTCCTCCAGCCCCAACCGCTATATTTTTATGTGCAGGAACTCCCCCGATCATTAATTACCTCTCTCCCCCCGCGTTCTCCACTGCCGGCAGCCGCATCTGTGATTGGCTGCCTCTCAGCAAATCACGGGTGCGGCTGCCGGTCCGGCCCCCTGCTTGCAGTTTCATGCAAGCAGAGGGCCGGGACAGTACGCCGGAGGAAAGAGAGAAGGTAAGTAATAATTGGGGGAGTTTCTGCACATAATAATATAGCGGTTGGGGCTGGGGGAGGAAGCCCTACAATATCCCAAAAGATAAAAAAAGGGGTGGACATGCCATTTAATGCTGCGGTAACCACCAGACAGTCATTGTAAAAATATATAGATCCATTAACAGAAAGTCCCATCATTTATAGTCATGGGTGGACATCACTCCATCCACACACTATGTCTTGTATAAAAACAGACATCCATAAAATAGATGGTGAATTTATTAGATTTCTTTCCAGTTATAGTCAGAATTGGGGTGAAGTAAGAGAAATTCTGAAAAGGTATTGGGCATTGCTATGAGAGGATAAAGATTTATATAAATGTGTGGGCAGCACACTTGGCTATCTCCATAGGTTTTGCTGCTACAAACAGCCTGCTAAACCCTGGATAAATAAAAGCAATTCGTTCAATAAGTTGGCCAATAATATGTATTATATTTTTGGTCTCTAGTTGCACTTTAATATGGATGTACAACAGCCCAATCTTTTATATATTGTGTGTTTGGAGGATATGTATGCTCCCTGATAAATTGATAAATGGATACGCGTGCATACTGCCCCTTTGAGATTAAAGGATGTGTGTAAATTTATAATTATACTGCTTAATGCACTTTATTTTATTGCAATTTTTTGGGAAAATGTTTCAAATTCTAATAGATGCCTTCCTAAATACTTACCACATCTGGATAGACATCTGTCTCGGATGTTGTGGATGTGAAAAAGTGATTATAGTGTATTCTCGCGAGTACTGGATATTAGACATTGATTGGATCACCTTTTCCTCTGCTACTGACGAAGTCCCGCGTGTGGGACGACACGCGTCTAGCAAGTCTTTTTAACTTGCTCCTGTGCCCTGCTCCTTCTCTATGGACTACCGAACTTGGTGGTATGCTTGGTAGCATTATGCTCAGGTTATGTCTGCCACACTGTCATGTCTTACTTTTAGAGTACTTTGCTTTATTGTCTGATATTAATATTGCTACAAAATGCATTTAATGGTTACCATATGTATGCCGGGTATTCCTTGATATTTCGATATACCAATGACTGGGTTGCACAAATATTGATACATTGATGGATGCGGTGAACAGGATGTGTTTTTTTTTGTGTGATTTATTGCTGTCTTATATAGTTGTGACACTCCCTGTGTTCCAATTAATAAAGGAGTTTTATTTATTGATAACTTTCAGAGTGTGCCCTTGCTTTCTACCACTACTGTTTCCTTCCTCTTTCCCTATGTCAGCGAGAAAGTTATGTTTGGACTTGGCTTCTCACATAAGTCCTGTTGGGGTGAGTGAAGATTCCTCTTTCTTATATGACTGTACTGATATCCTTTCTGCCCCCCCCCCTCCCTTCACTCGGACTGTGGTTTGCTGTGGGGGTGTGACATTGACACAGACTAACAGGGTTATTCAATAAAAGGTCTTATCTTTTAAAATGGTGCTAATTTTGCCCCAACCAAACAGATTTTAGCTTACAAATGTTAAATAAATTCTGATTGGTTGGGGCAAAATTAGCACCATTTTAAACGATTTAACTGAACTTTTATTGAATCTCCCTGTAAATCTTTTGGTTTTTCATATTTTTTAGAAACAACCCTTGGCTCTGGTGTCTCTTATGTGCTGAACTTTTATTATATGGTTTGGTGAGATGCCTGACCATAGTTTTTCAAATAATTGATGTAACTATTGCAGTTTGTTTGAACTGCACTTTGTCCACTTTGGGTATTAATGGGATTGATATAGATGTGATTAAACGCCTTGTTCATTTTTGACCTTTGAAGTGGGTGTACCTGGTTTATAGTAGGGGACTTTATCCTTGCCGGTCTCTGTAGCTCAGATAGTGTTGGCTTTGTGTATGTGGTTTTCTCCCCCTGGCACCACTGGATTCACAGTGTTCCACATGGTCAAATTGATGGGGTTGTGCTTTCCTGACCAATGTATTTATAGTTAATTTCTGATTTGCTTAACCTACAATTGTAAATTAAATATTAATATGTTCATATATTATCAAGCAAGGGGGTTATCCTAATTACAAAGGGGGTTATCCTAATTACAGTTAATAATAAAACTTTTATACTAAGCTTATCGCTCTATATTTTTTTATGCTTAACATCTTCTGTAAGGGTCATGTTCACAACATTTGTATAAGCAAATCTACATTTTAAAAGGGATCTGTCATCACCTAAGGAATTTTTGCTCTGTGTGCGCTCCCATGTGAGGAAGCCACTTAAGTAGTTCTTACAGGAAATCACAGGATTCATTTTAAAGCCCAAAACTTTTTTCCATGGGCTGCAGAATTACTACAAAACTAACAGGGTTATTCAATAAAAGTTCTTATAGTTTAAAATGGTGCTAATTTTGCCCCAACCAATCAAATGTTAGCCTTCAAATGTTAAACAAGATCTGATTGGTTGGGGCAAAATTAGCACCATTTTAAACGATAAGAACTTTTATTGAATCTCCATGTAAATATGCCAAATGTTTCTTTATGATGGGTGTCAATTTTACTTTAGTTGGTAACATGACCTGTAAACCAACTAACAACTTTTGGAATCACCTGGGCAATTCCTTTAAGCAAATCCGCATGTTACAGTATTGTATTTTGTAATTATGATTTTTGCGGTGTATTTAAAGGGTAATTGTGGTCTCCATAATTTATTAAAAATAGATCTCTCATACCTTTTAATAAAGCCTAGGATGATGTAGTTATCTTCTCTAGATCTTAAGGGGTCACTATACTCACTCAAACAACTTCATTATTACTACAACTACATTATTTGAAACTAAGTGAGTGTCATTATTTGAAACTTGTCTGAGTGTACCACGGCACCTGTGAGTGGGCGGGGATAAGGCACCAGCGAGTGGGCAGGCCACATGGGGCTGAAAAGGAAGTGGCCAAGGGGATCCTGCAAATGGAGGGGCCATGAGGTCCATGAGTGGGAGGGACCAGGGGGGCTTGCAAGAGGAGGGGGGCTGCAAGGGGAGGAGGAGACACAGGGCAGATTGACTTTCATCCACTGACATGGTTTCAGAGCAGGAAGCAGGAAGTGCAGGGGACCTGATGATGCTGTTGCCATATCACACACAAAAATGTAAATATCTTTAAAACTATGCAAAATAAACAAAAATATATTGCAAAAATTCTCAGGAGAGCAATTCCTATCAATTTACCTAAAGTCATTTTTGGACTTTTTAAAAAGAATTAAAGCCAAGAGATAATTGGCGATTTGGAGGTTAAAGCGGAGGCAATATGGGTGGAAACAGGCAACAGGAAAGGGAGTAATGTCATTCTTGGTGTCTGCTACAAGCCGCCAAATGCTAGCTGGGAGGAAGTGAGTCAGCTTCATATGCAGATGGAAAGGGCTGCAAGCTTGGGGAGTGTGCTCATTATGTTGGACTTAAATTGCCCTGACATTGATTGGTGGAGTGGAACTGCCAACACAGCAAAGGGCGATGAGTTCCTGAATTTGCTGCAGGATAATTTTCTCTCACAGGTGGTTGAAGTTCCTACTAGAAAAGGAGCTCTGTTGGATCTGGTAATATCTAACATTGTGGAGCGCATTATAGATATAAAGGTAACTGGAGGCTTAGGGTATAGTGACCACAAAATAGTGTCGTTTAGTGTATGTTTTCAAAAGGAAAAGTGCGCTGGGTTAACAAAGTCTTTTAATTTCTGGAAAGCAAATTTTCCCAGGTTCAAAGTAGCTCTTCAGAATGTCAACTGGGATAAGTTATCATCAGGTAAAGGTACTAAACAGAAGTGGACTGTTTTCAAGTGGATTTTAAGCCATTTCACATCTAAATTTATACCCTTGAGAAATAAATGTAAAACAATAAATAAATCCGCGGCCATGTGGCTGAATTCTGATGTAAAGAGGGTAATGGAAAGGAATAAAAAGGCATTTAAAACCTTTAAGTCAGAGGGAATCGAAAGGGCCTTTAGGGATTATAAAACTGTAACAAGGAGTGTAAGAAAGCAATCAAGCTAGCTAAAATTAATAATGAAGTTAGGATAGCTGAACAAAGCATCACTAAGCCTAAACATTTTTTGAAGTATATTAATAGTAAGAAGATGAGGACTGAAAATGTGGCACCATTAATTAATGGGAATAAGTTAGTTACGGAGGATGGCGATGAAGCAAATTACTTAAATATTTTTTCCCCCTCTATATACACTATAGAAGATCCAAGTACAGATACCATAGAGTATAGTAGCAATAATGGTTAACCGAGGATATGGTACAAAAACAACTAAAGAAGGTTAAAGGGAATGTCCATCCCTCTTTTCAAAAATGAATATATTGTAGATTACCCCCCCAAAACCTAAAGATAGTTTTAGTCAAAAGCTTTAAATCTGCTCCCACACAGAGTTATTATACTCACAAGCTCCTCGCTCCACCGCCGCTTCCGGGTTCCTCACAGTCTCCACTGCGGCTGCTGTGTTCTTTTTGTGTTCTTGAGCAGCCGCAGTGGAGACTGGTCCGGGAATGACAGTCAGTGATTGGCCGTGATGTCACTGTCACGACCGACACTGACTGCCTTACCCGGAAGTGCAGAGCCGCAGCGGTGGAGCGAGGAGGAGCTTGTGAGTATAATAGCTCTATGTGGGAGCCGAATTAAAGCTTTTGACTAAAATGAACTTTAGGTTTTGGGGGGTAATCTACAATATATTCATTTTAGAAAAGAGGGGTAGACATTCCCTTTAATATTAATAAATCTCCAGGGCCAGATAAAATACATCCTAGGGTCCTTAGGGAACTAAGTTCAGTTTTATCTAGGCCATTGTTTCTTATTTTTGCATAATCCCTCATGTGCCTCTGGATTGAAAGCTGATGTTATTCCAATATTCAAAAAGGTAGTCATTCACAGCCAGGTAATTACAGGTAAGTTTAACATCAGTGGTGGGAAAGATACTGGAAAGTTTAATAAGGGAACATGTTCTAGAGTATGTTTCAAGGACTGACATTATATGCATGTGAAGGTTCTCATTCATCCAGGTCATGGTATATCTGTTGTATTCAATTAGATCAACTGGACTTGAAGTTTAGTTCTTGAAGACGTTTCGCTAGTCATCCGACTGGCCTTCTCAATTCAGAATTGAGAAAGCCAGTCGGATGACTTGCGAAAAGTCTTCGAGAACTAAACTTCAAGTCCAGTTGATCTAATTGAATACAACAGAGATAGACTGACATTATAAGTAGTAACCAGCATGGATTTAGGAGGAATAGATCTTGTCAAACTAACTTGCTTGGCTTTTATGAGGAAGCGAGTAGAAATTTAGACTCTGGCATAGCAGTAGATGTACTATAATTGGATTTTGCAAAGGCTTTTGATACAGTCCCCCATAGGCGACCAATGTATAAGGTAAGGTCTGTTGGCCTGGGGAGGCACATTTGTACATGGATGGAAAATTGGTTAATGAATAGGATGCATAGAATAGTTGTTAATGGGGCTTCATCATTATGGACTAAAGTGCTAAGCGGGGTGCCACAGGGTTCTGTGTTGGGGCCGCTTCTAATTAATCCGTTTATTATGATTTGGAAGTGGGTATTGTCAGCAAGGTTTCGGTGTTTGCTGACGACACAAAACTTTGTCGATAACAAACTTAAAGGTAGCAAGCAGTGCCAGGCAGCAACAGCTAGAGCCAGCATGGTATTGTCTTGTATAAAGAGAGGTATGGATTCAACAGAGGAAAATTTAAAAAGCTGCATTTGATCGTCTCAAAAATGTAACGACAAAGCAGCTATCACAGAAACAATATATGACACCCTGCCATGTTAAATTATTATGTTGGAGATACAAGAACCAAAAACTTATCTGACAAAGCTACATACATCAGAGAACTGTATTAGTACAAAAAAGTGCTAAAAAGAAAAGCACAAAAGAAATGCCCTCTACTGCTATTTCTTGAACAATAAATCATTCCGCTTCATTCATAAATAGTTCCTCAATAAAAGTAACAGTCTTATTTGACAGGCCCTGACACAACAAAACCTTTCGAGTCTAGGAGGTTTAATTCAAAAGACAACAAGTAGGTCTGTTAGGCTGGATACTCATGGGCCAACCCTGGCCCGTAAATACTGTCAGACAGACTACCGATCAAAAAACCAATGGGACAGATGGGAAACAAAGAAGTATCACTGATATTTCGGCATTATTGATGTGGCCTGTTGAACACCATGGGATCTGAAAATTACCAACATGTACTATATGTTTTTAAAACTAATGTTTTGATTGATATCTAGCCTTAATTAAAGGCCAATTATATTTCCCTTTTACCCATTTCATAGATGCATAGTACCAAGGGTGAGAACAAAAATCGCTAAGGCCTCACCCCTGCATCTTTCACCTAACTGCAGTTATACTTACTTAAAATCTTCCTTGGCAATCCGGTTTGTTCCAACCTTCCACCTTCCGGTCTGCCAGTGTTATGTAGCCAATGGGAAGACACAGACCGGAAACTTAAAATAAGTACAGCTGTTAGGACTTAGCAGTTTAGGTCTTCACCCAGGGGACTATTCAGCTATGGAAAAAGAAGAGCGAGGGGGAGACGAGTGTAATTGTCCTTTAAAGCTTATTTACATGCAGCGCTTAAAACCCACTAAGTTCCAACCAATTTGACCAGAACATAGTATCATAGAAACGGAGGTTAAATAAAGACATATGTCCATCTAGTGCAACCTTAATAGCCGACTCGTTAACCCTATCTAACAGTGGATTCAGAGGAGGGCGGGAAAAAAAAAATCAGCTGAAAATGGGAAAAATATACTTTCCTTCCTGACTCCAAATGACAATTGGAGTAATTTTTGAATGTATCCAATCCTCTTTTAAAGCTATTAAATAAACATTTTTTCCACCTAATTACCACCACTGCTGGAAGACTGTTCCACAGTTCTCACTGTAACCCGAAGATGATCTTTCTTCTAATCTTAAAGCATGTTCCCAAGTCTTCTGTAATGACCTATAGAATGCACTAGAGTTTAAAGGGTCACTATAATCACTCGTACATTTTCTGAAACTACAATTTGAGAGAAGAAAAATGGTGGTACTCAAATATTTCTGTTTGCTAGCTTTGTTATTAAATTATTGATGTTTAATGTTTGATCCCAATTGCTCCACACACCCTTACTCACTACCTTCTTGTATTGTCTGCGACACTTATAAGTTCAGCACAGCCTCACCATGGACACTACGTTGCTTACACAAAGCCATTTATGGTGTAGGTGGAACAAGGTTTGTTAAACCCCAAATGCATCACCTTTATTAACATTGAATCTTATCTGCCACTCTGAAGCTCATTTTGATAATCTATCTAGGTCTGCTTGCAGCAATTGCACTTCATTGGAAGATTCCAAAGCTCTGCATAGTTTTGCATCATCCGCAAACACAAGACTCCTTGCTCTCAATGCCCCCTTCTAAATCATTTCTAAACAGATTAACAGAAACCTGAAGCACTCCACTTAGAACTTTAACCCACACAGATGTAGCTTCATTGACCATTACTCTTCGCAACAGCTGATTTTTTTTCTAGGCCAACAGAACGCAGTATCAAATATCTATCCCTCTTTTATACACTTTTTATTATATATATATATTATATTATTACACTCGCTGCTATACGGACTAGGATTCTATAAATGTATAAAGAGGGGAAAACTGGTAAGCACATTTGCCTTTTCGGCATCCGCTATAACCATCTTAGCCCCATTACTTTTTTCATACTTTTTGGTTGGTCTTGCTTTGTTCAGCTATCCGTATTTCATTATTTTATTTTCTATTTTAGCTAGTTTAATTGCTTTGTTTCTCTCCATATTACAACTTTTATAATTCATGTAGGACTGTTCTCTTTCCTGATTTAAAAATTGTAAATGCCCCATTCTTTCTTTCTATTTTTATTTTTATCTGAGCATTAAGCCACACAGGAGCAGACCAAATTTTTTAAGAGTTGTTCCCTAAGGGCTAGGCCACACTTGTTTGTTTTGTCACGAGATCCGACCGCATGCTAAAAAGTGCACAATAGTGTTATCCGATTAGCATTGCCTTATTGGCGTGGTCACACTAGGTATGCTGGTGCCAGCTGCGCTGTGATCCATATATTGGCACACATTCGATCGACATTTTTGGTTCAATTAAAAAGCGTTCCGAAACCCAAATATCACAGGGATTGCAGCAGAAGCCGGCATTAACATACAGGAATTGACTGCGCAATAGCGTGCGTTTAGTGTGTCCTGGTACTTTCAGTATCAATTTAGAAAAATAATAGTTTAATACCCCATTAAAAGTAGTCCACCTCTGTTCAGTATCTTTACCTAAGAACATATCACTCCAGTCTATAATCAAGAGAGATTCTTTTAATAGCTCAAAATCTGATTTCCTAAAAGGTAAATATTTTGTTAACCCAGTACACGTTTGTTTCTTGCAACCTATACATGACAATACATCATGATCACTATTCCCTAAGCTTCCCATTCCAGTCACCTCCATAATGAGCTCCGGGTTATTAGATATTACCAGATCCATCAAAGAATCCTTTCTAGAAGGAATTTCTATGATCTGTGATGAAAAAATTCTAATATAGCAAATTTAGGAACTTAATACATTTTGAGGTTCTAGCAGTTCCTTTACTCCAATCTATAGCAGGGTTATTGTAATCCTCAGTTACCAGAACGTACCCCAAACCCACAGCCATTGTCCACTTTCTTGCTTCCCATTCAGAGTTTACATAGATTGTTTCAGCCTTATCTTTCATACCCCAGCTATTTCATCTTATAGATTTGGCTTTAATTATTGTTTACGTAATCAAGAAAACAAATCTGTATAAAACATGCACTCTCAAATTGTGTTGTCTAAAAACACCCCATAAATACATAAATACATAGTTTAACCCTTCTATATCCAAAGTCAATGATCAAAGTAGGCATGAGCAGCTACAGTAAACCAATTAACCAAAAGAAGGAATTAGACCCGGCACTAGCTATAATCTAAATTACCAAAAGTTGGACACCTGGGCTATCTCTATGATATAAGCAATACTTTGATGGTATTGTATGCACCTTCTTTTCTTTAAATTACGCTAATACTGCTCCAACTGTGGATATAGCTAAATTGGTTATACTTCTGCAAATAAACGATACTACTTAGATCTATTTACTATTTTTGTATATATATATATATATATATATATATATATATATATATATATATATATTAGTTGGTTGTATCCAGTGCACACAAAAATAAAAAGGTGTAGTGTCAATCAACGCGTTTCAGCTCAGACACAAGCCGTCTTCAGGATATCCCGAAGACAGCTTGTGTCTGAGCCGAAACACGTTGATTGACGCTACACTTTTTTATTTTTTGTATTAATAAAATTCTGTTTTATCCGATCCGTGAGTGCCTCCGTCTCTTTCCCTGTGGTTCCAGTTGTGGACGGCACCCAGACATTGACTATTGAAGTTATGGAGTTTGTGGACGGCACCCAGACAGAACTGAAGTTAGGAGGGCGGAGCGGCTGTATGATGTAGATCTATAGAGAGAGATCGAGAAGAGAGAGAGCGAGATAGAGAGAGTCGAATATAGGTAAGAGAGAGGAGATATATAAGATAGAGTATATATATATATACATATATATACATATATATACACACAAGGTAGCAAAGCAGCAGCACCGAAACATGAAAATTTAGTTGAGTGTGAATCTCCTCAGGGTCCCCCGCTAGACCACTCATCACAAAATACAAGAAGAAAAATGGAGCCGCACACCGATTTCCAGCATTATCAAAAAGTTTTATGTTTCACTTAAACATGGCTGCCCACATGTTAATATGTCACACCCATGGAATGTCGATATGGAATGGTGTGCTACCTATACCTGAGATGTTACACTTGATAGTCCAGGATGTCTACTAATGTTTTTAAGTATGTTTTATGCAATTTCCCATAGTAAATAAGGAATTTTATACAGAGTGCTATAGGTTCTTTTTCTTTCTTCAATTTCAGCTACAGTACACACTCTTTTACAAGCACAACCCTAAAAATAGAGTGAATACATAGCTGTCCGTAAATATAGTCCTGTTGTGTGTCATGTTCGGTCAATTAACGGACCACCCATGTCTCATGACTGAAACTGACAAACAAAGGTCCCTGGGAACAGCTGTTCCAAGATCCCATACATGCAGCATAATGTACATTATGTGGCCCCAACAAAACTGTCCATCCTAACACAAATACACAACAAAAGAAAAACAGCAATCTTATTTTAAAGCTTTTGGTTTTCAACGCATTCAATACAAAACATTCAACGCTACCCTTACAAATAGATGCTCTTTAAAGGGCATGTCCACCCCCAAAACTATAATCCCCCCCACTACTGGCCCCATCATGTAGTGTAGTTTAATCCTTACCTCACATCCCAGCTCCATATGATTCTCCTGTAGTCCCCCCCAAAGTCCCAAAAACTGCCCACCAGGAGGATAGCAGAGTCCATATAGGACTCTGCCTCCTACCTGGCCTCTGGGAGAAGTTTGGCATGCGTACTGCAGCCCTTCTCCCCCTCCCTCCCCCTCTCTCTCCCTCCCGATTAGGATTCCCTCCCCCTAGTGTAAAACCCTTTTAAGCAAACATTGCCCCTGCCCCCCCAGCCCCAACCGCTGTGTTAGTAATATCAGAAAATGTCCAGAACATTACTTACCTTCCCTCTTGCCTGCGCCACACTGAACTCCCGGCAGCCGCGTCCGTGATTGGCTGCCGCTCAGCCAATCACAGACGTGACTGCCGGTCTCGCCCCTCTGCTTGCATTTTCTCACAAGCAGAGGGCCTGGGAGTGCGGCGGAGGCAAGAGGGAAGGTAAGTAAAGTTCTGGACATTTTCTGATATTACAAACATAGTGGTTGGGGCTGGGGGGACAGGGGCAATGTTTGCTAAAAAAATGTTTTGAAGGGTGGACATACCCTTTAAAACAGAATGTCCACTCGCTTGAAGCTTGCAAACTCTGAAAGTAGGTTTATATGATGGGTTTCAAAACCAATTACCACCCAGTATTCAGGCAATTTAAACCAATTAACTACACACCCTTCCAATCAGTGAAGAGAAGAACAGGTAAAAATATAGATGCAACAAACTATTTATTTTAGAAATCCAGATGAGGGATAGCTTGCATGCAAACTAACCCCAGTCAAAATACATATACTGACTGAAAACATATATAAAGCATCAAAGTTACCAACATTGAAAAAATTGTGAACCTCTTTATATTCTATGGTGCTTCTTTCAAATGTTCTGATGTTAGATGAAGTAGGTGACTAGGAGTATGTGCTTGGTTTTTGGAGGAATGCCACCAACGTAGGAATGATTGATACTTTGTATAAAAGCATTTGAGTAAAAAGACATATTTCAGCGCTGGTACATGGTTTTGAATAGTTTATTTACATGCAGGGATTACAGATGCCCTTTCAGCCCACTCGTTCAGCACTCCTACATATAAACAAACTTAAGCCCCTATCAGTATTTTGTTTGAATTTAATCTAATACTGACATTTTGATGAAAAGTCTGTTTTATAAACAGGTAATTTTACATTGACAGAAACCAGTAAATGTAAAATTCAGCACATATTGAATTATAAAAATACAAATTTTAGAGCTTCAAATTAAATATACAGTACTACATTTCTTAAAGAGTTTCTCCACTGGTAAAATAATTTTTTGTTATTCAGTTTTATCGAAAAACAGGTGGTAAAGGAGTGGTGTCTTACCTCCCATTCTTCAATAAAACGCTCAGGAGCCCGGGAACGAAGGTAAGGAACTTATAGTTTGCATATCGTACGAAGTCTGTCGGGACCGGTCAGAGGACGCGGTGGAGGAGCGAGAGAATGGGTAAGCTCCTTACCTTCGTTCCCGGCTGCTCAGCGTTTTGTTGAAGAACAGAAGACACAGCTCCTTTACCTCCTGTTCTTTAATAAATCTGAATACCAAAAAATGATTTTACCAGTGAAGATACCCTTTAACATCCCTTCCCCTCTGCAAGCTGTAAACAAAATGAACTGCATGTTACATTGTGGACATTTTTTAAAGGTTTTGTGAAAAATATATAGAGATTTTGGACACATACCACTTTTCTATCATATGATTCCCCACTGCTGTATGTAGTTGCCAGAGTTGATGCGCATTCTTCAAGATACCATGGTTTCTTGCCACTTTCAGTTGTGCTACTAATAGAAATTGTGTATATGCTGTTGGTATACCCATCACAAGAACAGTGATCTCGGCTTCTACCACCATTGCCAGATGCCCAGACATAAACAGAGCCATATCCTCTTCTTCCCTATAATTAAGACAACAATTTGTTAATACAATACATTTAAAAAGAAAATATTGAATGTAAAATGTATTATTTAGATTGACTGAAAAAAAGTGGCTGCTAAAAATAGTGGGCATGACTTGAGCAGATGAACACATTAGCTATCCCAGACACCCCACCTCTCCCTGAAGTTCAGGGAGTCTCCCTGATTTTAATGGCAGATCCCTGACTCCATGAAACAATATACAATATCCCTGAAATGTGTTGTTACGAATTAGAGTGAGGGAGCACAATGATGTCAGAGTTAATTAGCGTTTAACAAGTGACAAAAACACTTAATAGTGACATGACTTTTTGTATGCATGTGTGTCCGACTGTTTTCATGAGTGTGTGTTTGTTGAGGTGTTTGTGTGCAAAAGTATCTGACTGTATACAAGTGTGTGTCTGTATGCATAAATTATGCGTTAATCTTGGGGTGCGGCTTTAGGGGGTGGGTATCCTTCCTGAAATGTGTGGGTGCCATCCCTGAAATGAGTTTTGGCAGGGTGGGATGTCTGCTCTCCCCATTATCAAAGTTGCTGGATATAATATCCTAGTTTAAAGGGCATCTATAGTGGGAAAATGAACTTTTTTTCCCTTTCTTTCCATGTGTTCTATAATTCCCCACAACCCCCAGAGTGTCTTCACTTTTTCAGATTCCCTCTCTGTCCTGAGATACACCAGTTAGAATACGTGATTGCATTCCTCTACTCCTACTTGGACTGTCAATCAAATCCCTGTGACGTGATCCCCCCTCCCTGCTCTGTAAGAACAGAGAGTACATGAATTTAAATTTGCAAAGGGGCAATGTGTTTTTTCACTATAGATGCCCTTTAATGCCTTATATATAGGCTTGTTCTATTGATATTACCATCTGCACAGGGTGCTAAAGCTGAAGCAAACACTACTTAAATACATTTTACATTGCATTTGTAAACTGGGTTAATAGTTCACCAGTAACCTGTAAATAGAACCAGTCTAAGAAATTCTGCAATATACTTTTACTTCTGAGATTTTCTCTTGTTTGACTTTTTATCTTTGTCTTTAAAAACATAAACATTTTCAATGCTGTTTGTTTTTCTTCAACTATCCAGACAGAAACTGTAAGCCAACATACTTACTCACAATCTTTATTACATTACAAAAGCAGTCAAGGCAGAAACATCAAGACAGCCCTAATAAGGGCAAAAATATATATATGTGTTCCCTTGGCCTCTTTACCTTTGAATAGAATTCTCTCTTATACTGTTTTTATATACTATTCATTACCACTTATCACTCTTGTAACAAATGGTATTGTCTGTATCGCAAACAACATACTGTTGCATATGTTTTATAGCCTTGTTAAACTACAATTAGGCTAAAATGTTTATCATTATGAACTCCCTAATTAATTAATGTAATGCAAGGTGTCAGATACTTTCCCTGACCCTGGGGTAAGAAGAGGTTTATGGGGAAATAAATAATTTGGGAGGTGAGTAGGACTTTTTTCTTTTGGAACAATAAGGTAGCAGTACTAGAGTGTGGAATTGTAGTGTTACGGATAGCAAATAATATGTGAAGAAACACTTTCTATTGTAAGTAGAATTTAATTAGCAGCTACACATTATTATGACTGATATAGCTCATCAGTTTCCACCAATATAAGGTTTACAAAATGTTTCCAAAGTTTAAAATGTTTCCAGTTTGTCATTTTATTTCAGTGGTACTTCAGTTACTGACTCTTCTCACAGAGCTCAAGAACACTGTGTGAGCATATATTTGTTATGTATACTACCCTGAAAGGGATAACTACAAACAATCAAACATTCACCACAAGCTACCAAAGTCCATGTTTGACCAAATTGATGTTCTTCATTTAAACTGCAGAAATGTGTGTAAAGTAAATACCCCTGTGATAACATACTAATGAATTCCTATTACAGTATTAAAAGTTTTCAGCAGCAAATGTACAGTTTTTTAAAAAGTGCATTAAGGCATTGATATGATGAACATGGTGCAAATGAGAACACATCATAAGAGCTGAAATATAGTCTGAATATAAATTAAAAGAAATATACAAGCAGCAGCTTAGGATATTTATCCAAATTTGGCCAAAACATGCAAAAAATGTGAGGCTTAAACTAAAAACATGACAAATGCAGACTATGCCTGCTTTAGTTATGCAATCTCAAACCTTAAAAACTAATATCATTAAACTGAGGGAAAAGCGCTGCATGACTTTGGAGAATAGTACTAGGCCCCACAAATACCATCTGTACATTTCCCATACTGGCCACAGGGAAAACATGCTACTTGCAGAGTGTTTTCATTGATCAAATTCTAGACCTATTTTGGAAGCGGATCTAGGCCACCATTAAGAGACCATCTTTGATGGGTTACCTAGATGGAACACTAGTGGTTTAAGACCTTGCCCTGGGTACTACAAGGGAATGGGGGGGGGGGGAGAGAGAGAGATACCTCCACAATAGTTCTACTAATTTGTTTTGTGAAATGGAAGGAGGCATAATGAGGTATTAAAAGCTCAAGCAAAAAATCCCTTAACTTAAAGGAGTACAAAAGTCTCCAGACAACATTATCCCAATAGATGCTTTCTCTCACCTCTCCCTTTTCTGTGGCTGCGGTGAGATTAATGAAATTAACCTGTGGGTACCAGGGGTCAGCTCCCATAATTTACCTTAGCTGTACATTTTACATGCTCTGTATTTCTCAACATATCAAAACAAGTAAGCTGCAGCCTTGCTTCCTAAAAATTAACAGCCAAGACAACACAGAGATCCTCCATCTCCCTAATACAGAACAGGGATTTCAATGCAGTTTATGTGTAAACATATTTAAATGCTCCTTTCTCCAACAATGATGCATTTCTTTGCTTTTCATACATTTTCTCAGCTAGCATGGAAGAAACAAAATATTAACACCATTAATGCCTGGGGAATAAAACCTGCAACCCCACATACTTTGTGTTGCTAAAAGCATAGCTTTATACCCCTAACCCAACAGAGATACTATGTGGAAAACTAGTACATGTAGAGTCTATCTTTTGCTAGGAACATAATGTGAACAAAAAATAAAAGTCTGGGCATTTTAACGCATGATCTTGTGGGTTCTGTGTGTTTTCTAAAACAAGTTCTTTAGCAGGTGGGAGCCAAAAGAGCATTTGCAAAGAATACAGGTACATTTAGAAGCTTTATCTTTTGCTATGAAAATAATTGACTGGTAAATAAACTGTAGGGTAAGCAGCAGCTTTTAAAGTCTTATCAGGGACTTCCATATTGGTGTAAAGACCTTTATTTATAATAAAGGTTCTTATCATTAAAAATGGTGCTAATTTTGTCCCAACCAATCAGATATTATTTAAAATTTGAAATCTAACATCTGGTTCAGTGGAAAATATCAATATTTTAAAAAGTATTGGTTTATATTATACATACCTAGTTATTCAAGATATTCTCTCCCATTTTGAAAAATCAGTTGAATTTCTACCCCTTGCTATTCCCTGCTGTTGACATTAGTGAGCTACCATTTCAGGTTCTAATGGTCCTTCTTCTTCCCAGGATGCACCACATCCTTGGAATGTTCCTATTATTTCTTGTTCCTGTCATTTCTACTGATTGGCTGTTAGATGGGTCAAACATGCTCAGATCTCTACTGAGCAACTGAATCAACCCAGGCACTGGGTCAAGGGCAAAACCCCAACGGTCTCTATTAGGGGTCCTATAACCAAGAAGTTAGTATTTTGAAAGTATTTATTTATACACAGACAAAATGCTGAATGGGCAGGCTAAGGTCATTGGGATGGAAAAACACTGCTCTTTTCCACTGAATTTCTGCTTTAACAATAAGAACTTTTATTGAATAACCCTGTAAGTGCATAAAGGCATGAATACTAAGGTCAGGGGGCAATAATTGCACATGCTCACAATGCTCTGAAGACTACATGGGCTGTGAGTTTTACTGGTAACAACATGGAAGCCTTAGTAGTTACAGAATCTATTTCTCACATCTATGTAAATGCAACTTACTAGAAATTAATCTTACAATGTATAGATGTTTTGGGGACAAAAGCTTTTTTATTAGGCTAAAAAGAAATGAAGTTTAGTTCCCCTTTAAGTTGACCTTTTACACTCTTCAATCATTCGTACTTAAATTCATTTTTAGGCACAATTATAAAGATTCTATATTAACGGTGCTTCCCCCCATAGAATGAAAAATAACCAGCTGTACTGTTTCATCTTGGTAAATAAAAAAGGTAAGGTATCTGTTCATATGAGGGGCAGATACAATGTTACCCTTGGGCACCCCTTCACGCATTCTAAACTGCTGTTCTTGCTCCTATTACACAAATCCCTTCATATTTAATGGGCTGGCATACTGTAAAGTACTGTTCTGAGCAGATGGGCATACTACTGCAATAAACTCCAGCATTTCCATTGAGCAGGATAATATTTCAATTGATTATCGTGGTTCATGAAGATAAGAAAATATTTATAAATGTTTGAATTAGTTGGAAACTAATTTAGGAGATAAAAAAATAATTGTTTTTTTTCTTTTATTAGTGTTCTTAGTGTTATGTGCTAGCTCAAACAAACAGAAAATTTCCAACAGATGAATGAAATAAGGAAAAACTGCATGTCTAAATATTTGTAACCATTGCAAATAAAACAGTCAGCCTATTTGTTCATTGTAATGTAGAAATCTATGGACGTGATTTAACACTGCACCAAAATGTGTAGATGTTTAGAATTGTATTGATCACAACAATTTAGCAATGTAGCAATGTAAATAATAATAATTTGTAAATATCAATGGAATTAGAAAAGCCAAATGAAAAATTGTGCAAAAATATTGCAAACATACAAAGAGGCACGGTTGCTTTTCCCTAAAGTAGACTTATAACCTTATAATGTACCCCCTTAATGGATCTCTATGAGACCTAACTTAACAATAGTATCATTATAATCAGCACGCTACTTCATAGTAGCACGCTGATTATAACATTCAGGAAGTGTACTGACCTTTCCTCTTGTTTCTCTCCCCTCCCGGCATTGCAGTGACTTCAGCTAAACTCTCACGTGATCACCTCCTCTTCTACTGCAGGAAATGAGCAGCGAGCAGATATTGCACAACCTGCAAAGTAAATGTAAGTACGGACATATTTACATTTACTTTGTAAATGTAAGTTCCGAGTCCTTTATAAAAAAGCTCAGCCTGTGGCCTTGTGCTTCTATATGGTCACGGAACTCCTCGTTAACATCTAATATCCTTATAATTTACAGTAGGGGGTACATTATCTACTATATAAACCACAATACATTTTCTTAACCACACAAATTAGACAGCAATAGTGTCAGCATAGTCTCTTACCTGACCGGGGTCCCTCGGTGGTCTTCCTCCTTGCGGGCACGCACATGACATGCACGCACGCGGGCGTGGCGCCAGATTCAAAATCCAGTGAGGAAGGAAGACGGTGCTGGATGTTTGTTCCCACATCAGATTCCTGGTCTTTTCATTTCCTTGCTCCTGTCATATGCCTTGTTTCTGTGCCTCAACTCCCGTGCCTTGTTCCTGTGTCTCGACTCCCATGCCTTGTTCCTGTTCCTTCTCCTTGTGCCTTGACTGCTGTGCCTGGTTCTTGTGCCAAGACTCCTGTGACCCTGTGGCTCTTCCGTCGACTCGTCACTTGCAGGTACTGGGGGCCACAACCTGGTGTGACTCAGCAGCACAACATCCCCACCATCAGGGGCTCTGGTGAAAACCTGGTCACACTTTGACTCTGCACCCCAGTGCCTGTGGGTACTCATCAGCTTCCAAGGAGTCAGGTAAACCTTGACAAATAGACAGCAATTTTCCAGCCTGAATGACTCTAACCATTAGCATCGGCCATGATATATCAGCCACGCCACTGGATCGGTCTATACACTTGGCTTATAATTAGCAAATACTATTGGATCCAAAGGGTCGTAGTGAATTTATGTCCCTGTATAGTTTGGTTTAAATTTCCAATCAAACATCAGTGTATCAGTTTGTGGAAGTTGGTGTGATACATGTTAAAGGGAAAATTGGTGTGATACATGTTAAAGGGGTAGTTGATGTGATATACGTTAAAGGGAAAGTTGGTGTGATACACCTTAAAGGGAACATTGATGTGATATGCCTTAAAGGGGAAGTTGATGTGAAACGTTTTAAAGCGTATCATATCAATTTCCCCTTTAGCAATGGGGTACAACACCTCACATTAATTTATTTTTTAGGGTAAATACCAACATTATTTGCCCCCAAATTTGGACATTTTGCAATATCCCATTATTGCACAACAATAGCCTTCCAAATGTTGTGAGGAATGTTAATTGGGGATGAGATCTGCTCTAGAATCCTGCATTGTGAAACCCCGAAGTTAACCAGATTTGTGGGTCAGGTAGGAAAGCTGAATTTTGGATGCATGTTCGGGCTGGATCTATTTAGAGGGTGGAGATACCACTTAAAACTTCAACTTCACTTCAGAACAGCTAAGAATATGTTCTTACAATAACAGATAATCTAGTTTTATATAAATATAATCTTGCCCTGGTTAATAGAATTATTAAGTTTGATGTAGGTATAATTTTATCCTGGTTAATAGGATTATCTAGTTCATTGCATCCTATTGTTTGCTTCAGATTAATAGCATCTCTTAAAATAAGCATAAAGGCTAAAGTGGGCAAAAGGTTGATATTTTACCTGTCACTAAAGATTTAGCCACCTTACTTAAAGTGGCCAATCACATGCATTCCCTATTGCATTGTGCTGACAGATCACATTGGTGTCTGTCAGCACACATGTGGTAGCGACCACACACACAGACCTGGCCGACCGGCCATACACAGTGTGGAGATTATTTGCCATGCAGCCGTACATGTACTGATAGTATTGGCTTTACGGTAAAGTGAGCAGATTTGGACCGGCAGAATTTTCCCCTCTTTCCCTACTAACTATAATGCCGATTGCGGTCGTTTGTTGGCATTGTGGTCGGTTGGTTTCAGACCCCACACACTAACAATATTGGGTATATAACATTGGCCCCTGACAGGATCTAACCCATTATAGTACACCTTTCAGTCTATCCTATTTTTACAAAGAGTTTAAAAAAAAAAAAACGTGTGTCCTTTGCGTAGACACACTAACAACGAATGACAAATAAACTGTACACTATACATGTGCACTCATAGTTAAAAGAATGCAATCCTATCAGGCATAAATGTACCAGACAAAGATATAGTAATGGTAAACGACTTTGTTAGTATTTTCTATTCCAGTTTTGCCATCATCGCTGCAGTCATGTATGTCAGAAAGCAAAATTCTGTTTTTTTAGTAGCAGTCAGAAAATATATGTAATTTCTTTTACTTCTACAGTAGGATGACATATTCACTGTGCAATTTACATTTTATTACAGCCTGTCAGTTGGGATATACAGCATGATGCTCAATGCAGTTTTAAATTGAAAAAAGGAAATAAAGACAAGTCCTGGTTATTCACCTTTTATACTTTTTTTCCTTCTTTTTATTGATCACTTAACTGTATGACGTTTTATTACAAACATTCGGATATGTATTATATATAACATTCTGGCAGTGAAGATTGGCCTCTACAGCTTACACAGCCTTATGGTTATTTTATGCACTGATCATAAACCATGTTAGCACATGGAGGGAAGATCAAAAGTTTTAATGTATAAAATTAGATTGGGAGCTTGTCAGGTGAGAAAAATTGTCTGGTGTGTACACAGCACAAAAATTAACATAGAAATTCAGTATTTGGTTAGGAAGTGATAATATGGTTATGATACCTGAATACCCAGACAATGACACCTACCTATGAGACCTTTCTGTCACTTTACTTTCTCATGGGTGGTGTATGAAATGACTACTAACACAAAATTACCTGCAATATAATTTTCTACAGGCTGCAGCCAGAAATTGGATGCAGGGCTTATTTTAAAAGGAAAGACTGCAGGCTTTTATTTAACCCTATCAAAAATAGAGATAGCAAGGTGCACAACTTCAGAATCTGCTGTGGGTCACTCTCTTAAAGTGGTGCTCAGGGGGCTAAACTACATAGATAAATAGAGAGATAAGGGACCGAGGAAAAATCCTCCAGTCCCCCCAAAAAGTCCCCCACAAAATGGCACTACCACATGCAGTAAACTAGTAAAAATACGATTTATTGGATTCACAAAATAAAATCAGCACACCCACTATACAAAAAAGCTAAAAGCAATACACAAACCGGACATCCCCGGTATACTAATACAGGGCCAACGGCCTTCCGTAGTCAGTCTCTAACCTCCCCTCCAGTTGGAAAGAGCTGAGATGCATCTATTCGGGACTTACTGTGAGAAGCCAAGTCCGACTGGTCTCCCCTCTTCACGGACGGACCACACTCTTCACCCGACCAACAGAATCAAGCGCCAAGTAGGTAGAGTCACTCCTAATCCCAGGCAGCCAAAGGGATCCACCTTTTAGTCACCATTCAATCCAACGCCGCCCGCTAGGGAGTGAGACAATGTAACAAACTACGGAAGCCTTCCCGGACCTACACGTGTTTCGCCGTCATGCCAATACTTCTCCGGCTTCATCAGGGTTACTTTTTTTCCTTATTTATTCTGCCCAATTTAACAATTGCCTTTGTAGGCATTGTGTATTGATGTTCATACTCACACAATACTGATAGTAGAAGTATATAGTTCTACCACCTAGTGTGCTCTATTGCGGCCTTCTGGAGACTCAAAGTGCTCTGTCCAAGCACCTGAAAATATCTGTTGTAAAAAAGAAGACGGAACCCAGAAGGACTGTAACATTCCTAATGTGGAACTGTGTTTAGTAGCAAAACAACACGCTACATGTTTCTGACACAACTGGTCTTAAGGTGAGACTTGACAACACTTGTTGTTTTGCTATTAAACACAGTTCCATGTTTGGAATGTTTTTTTTTCCAAATAATACCTATAGTCGACAGTATTTAGGGGTTAAAGAAAGAATGTTGATCAACAGCAACAAAAAAACACATCTGTCCGTGTGTTAATTAATTTACACTGGATTTATTTTTTTTCTTTAAATCAATTCTATAGACTTTGCTGAATACTGCAGGGTAATGTATTTCCATAAAAGGCTCTTTAGAGATGGCTAAGCTATAAGTTGAATTATGTACAAGATGAACTTCTTGTACATACCAATCTTACCAGATAATTTTTTTAGACTTTTAAAAAAAAAATGGGAGCACATGTTTTAGGGAGAGATATTTATTCTAAAGGTTATTGCTGTCGAGACCTTGATTTGATAGCTATTTCTAATACAATTTCTCAGCTGTTGTAGCCACTGATTTGTGCCATAGATAAAGGCATGATGTTTGAAATGAAAATCCTTTTAAAATATTAGACCCTCAAATTAATCAGAATGAAGATATCTATGTTGTGTCTTTTTATTTAAAAGGTGAACCAGCATATATGCTTCGGTATCTTTCTCCTGTATGCTGGTGCTTGCTACAGAGGGTTTACTGAAAATGTTTTCAAAAAAGCAAGCTCACAGTAAATGGCTGGAAATTCCATTAACAGCTCTGTAAAACTAGCATTATTTGTGAAAATATGATTATGAATAAGATATATTGGTCTATTTAAGATAGATGGAGGTAATTAGTGCAGATGTTTTGAATCATCAGGCACGGCAGAATGAACATTGCATTCAGAATGCTTCTTGGATTGTTCAATAATTAAACTTGCAATTAAAAGTCAATTAGATCATAACTGCCTCCCTCATGCAAAAACTACAATTACTACTTCATCCAAACTTTGCTTTTACATAGATTAGGAAGTTTCATCAGAATTATTCTGGAGAAATTGGGCAAGGTAACATTTTACAAGAAATAATAATCCTTCATCGTGGTCTGCTAGAAGTCACTTAAGGTGCACACAGGTCATATGAGCATGTATACCTTTTAGCTTCTCTCAAACATTGAACATGACATCACATAAATTAGTACTTACATATTAAGTATGATTTGGGGAGCACATTCTCTCCCTGTGGTGTTCACCTAATATATTAAAGGGCATGTCCACTCCCAAACCTATAATTCCCCCCACTACTGGCCCCACTCTGTAGTGAATAAAAATCCTTACCTTACATCCCAGCTCCAAATGGTTCTCCAGTAACCCCCCCCCCTCATGTAATTTCCCTTTGCCAAATAATAGTTTACCTTTCCCTAGCTTCAACCGCAATAAATGATTTCTTAGAAAGTGCCCCGATAGTTACTTACCTTCCCTCTATCCTCTGGCGTTCTGTGCAGCCGGCCACCGCGTCTGTGATTGGCTGCCTCCCAGCCAATCACAGATGCGGCTGCCGGTCCCGCCCCCTGCTAGCAGTTCTATGCAAGCAGAGGGCCGGGACTGTGCGGCAGAGGATGGCGGTTGGGGCTGGGGGAGGGTAAACTATTATTTGGAAAAAAGTTTGTGAAAGGGATGGATATGCCCTTTAAATAACTTTGTTGTGCATAGTATTTTCTTCAAGTCCTATTCAATTATTTAACTTCTAGACTGCTCGTGATCCTAGTTCTTGTGTTGCAGCAGAGATTAGAACAAACAACTGAAAAATTGAGCAGTAATAATGCTGGCCATGCACAACACAATATTCCACATTATTTAATAATAATAATCCACTTTATCCAATCATTTTGTGATCAAGATTCTCCTATATTTATAAACATTTGTCTAATATAGATTGAAAATGAACAATTACATTAATTTTCGTGACCTAATCAGCCCTAGTATAGGAATAGCATAATTCTCTACTCAATCTCTCAAAAAAAATTACATAGAATTTGATTTATTTTGGATTAACAATTTCTTGCTAATACATATACAATGTTTTAAGAGATACGCTATATTATCTGTTATTTCATTATCTGTTAACACATTGAGAAAGCAAATGCACTGCAAGTATTACTTTAAACAGGTAAATCTGGAACCCTTAAATGTTGAACAACTCATTATTAAGCATTATTAAGGCACCAAAGATTACTCTCCCCTTGCCAGAAGACCATTAACTTTCCAGTTAATAAAATCTCAGCAGGATTACATTTTGCCACCTCAGCTGTGTTTTGAAAGAGTAGCCAGAAGTGTTGCCTTCTTGTAAATTATTAATACCCATTATAGATACCAGACAAATACGGTCGAATTTGACAAGTATCTGCAAGTTGTAGGGGCCAAAAACTGATACCAACAAATTACCGTCATTGGTCGCACACTGCATCAAATTGGTCTACATGGCTGTTGTCACAGAAGGAAGCCTTTTCTAAAGATGATACATAAGAAAGCCCGCAAACAGTTTGCTGAAGACAAGCAGAATAAGGACATGGATTACTATATGTCCTGTGGTCTAATGAGACCAAAATAAACTGGTGGAGTCAAGTATGTGTGGCGGCAACCAGGTGAGGAATACAAAGACTCCTCACCTTTGTCCTGCCTATGCTCAAGACTATGATGGTTTGGGGCTGCATGAGTACTGCCGAAATACGAAAGCTAAAGTTCATTGAGGGAACCAAAAATGCCAACATGAACTGTTAAAGACTGAAGCACAGCATGATCCCCTCCCTTCACTAACTGGGCCACAGGGTAGTTTTCCAACATAATAACAACCCCAAACACATCTCCAAGAGGACCACTGCCTTGCTAAAGGTAGTGAGGTTAAAGGTGCTGGACTGGCCAGGTAGATCTCCAGACCTAAACTCTATTGAGCACAAATTGGCAACAAAAGTGAGTGCGGCACAAAGTGAAAAATGTCCAGAGGTTTAGATATTCTTGACACTATTATGATACTCTCTTTAAATACCACTGTCTAGCCTCACAAAGGTGATATGAGGCCATAATGGGATTATTGTTTGGGTAAGTATAAACTATATATATTTTTTTTTAATTGAAATATACTGGATTAAGCACCCATGAGATGAGAAATCCAGTATGGTAATACACCTGTATTAACTTGACTCAGACTTCAGCATTTCTAGACTGCCAAAGCTAGATTTAAAAGCAATAAAAGAATTTAAATAGGGAAAACATCAGAATCAGTCATAATTTAACATACTTAGATTTGAGTGCCATATAAAAGTGATTCATAACTCATTCTATACTAAATGGCTTTTTTAGTGAATAAAAACAACTAGAAATAGAAATGTAAAGCAGTTTTAAACAGCTGCTTTACAGTATTCCATCAAACCACCTCCTGTCCTACTGATGTCTCCAAAAAGCCAAATAATGGCTGATATTAGGGGAATTATTAGCACACCGATTTGAATGGGAACAGTTGAAGTTTCCTGCAGCTTTTTGGAGACGGAATAGCATGCTGTGGTAACATCTGCCTGTTGAATCTTAATAACTAGTCCCTTTGATCCCAATATAAGTATACTCACTGTTCTAATGCCATTTTCAAATGCCTCCCGGGCAAGTGATGCAGGTCCATCTACAGTTTTACCATCATCATCTGGGCCCCAGCTTGCACTGTAGATGTGAACATGTTGTGGGTTCAAGCTGAGTGACTTGGCTTCCACCATATCAGTTACATCTCCATCCAGCATTCGTACTCCTATAACCATTAAACAAAGCCATGTAAAACACAAAAAAAGAGGAAGATTTATTAAGTGAATTCCACATAATAGCGTGCATGCTAAATATTAAAACAGCATTGTGCTGGGGGATAAAAAAAACATCTCTTCTAAGAACATTGTATGTTTGACCTTTGTAGTTAACTTTCAAAGGACACAAAAGGGGGGCTGTGGGAGCACTCCTGTGGCAAAATTACTTTATAACAAGTAGTGGAAGTGCTATTGATCTGACCAAAACATTAGAACAAACAAGACAAGAAATGATCAATGCAATTCCTGGGCCCCATATATCATAATATCTATGCTAGTGCAAATAGTAAAAACATGGGGGTTTTAGTTAAAATTTTATGCATAAAAGTGAAAAGCCTTCCAACGTTGGAAGGCTTTTCACTTTTATGCATAAAATTTGTAACTAAAAACCCCCATGTTTTACTATTGCACTAGCATAGATATTATTATATATGGGGCCCAGGAATGTGCATTGGTCATTTCTTGTTTTGTTTGTTCTAACTTTTAAAGGACAGTCTCAGATAATTGACCTGCATTAGTTGAAGAACTATTTAAAAACTATATTAAAAAAAAAGTGAGAACTTAACTATGGGCACTGCTGGGCAACATGGATGTTTAACCATAAAAACAGCACAAAAAAAATGTATATCAATATTGGTCCCTAATCTATCAAAGAATTAATGAATAATGACATTGTCTAGGAATGATAGAAAATAGAAGCCTAGTGCACAGCCAATTAATTTGCTTAAATTTTACTTTACCAATATCAGTCAGTTGGCCCAAAATTTCAGCTTGTGGGTACCTAACTTTAGGGAGTGGAAGCATTCAAAAGTAACTAGAGGGGCCTTGACTTATTGGCGTTCCAATAAATTACTTATAAAGTAAAGATATACACCATTTTAAATAAGGAGTTTCTTAGTGTCAGGAAAAATATGCATTGTTTAAAAGTCACGGAAGCAACCCAATTTCCCAAATTATGAATTCCCAAAACATTTTTGAGACTAGGGAGCTAACATAATTGTGCGAGGTCAGTCACCAGTCCCTTTAGCATTTTTTGGCACCCATAACGTAATATAAAACTTTTTTCGCATAAATAAGCAGTTTAGAGTAATGGATTTTTACCTGATCGTTTCAAAACCTAGGGGCTAAGTCAATGTCAATACCATAACGGACATTATTATTGGCAGTATTTCAGAAACATTTATTTATGCTGGATGGGCCGATTAAGGTCATTGGAATAGGAATTACTGCCTTATTCCTTAAAAGCATATGCATTTGTACTGAAGTTCCCCCTTAAAAGAATTAAGAAGGATACATTTGCTTTCCCTGAATAAAGCTTACATTGATATAGCAAAGCTGCAATGTAATAATTTGTGACTGCATTTATCGAATAGCTAATACAGAGTGCTCTTAGAAAAATTGGGCCCATGTGTTATTAGATTTTCAGTAAGTGAAAATCCCTCCCAGAGTTATGTGGTTTGGACGCTGACTACTTTGTTATACCTTTCAGAGAAGGTATTGAACAAGGTGCTGTGTTCTCAGTTTGCTACTATTTCTAGCTCGTTCTAGGTGAGAGACTATGCATATAATATTTTAAATGTATTAAACGTTTGCATGCAGATCTGTTGAATTCTGTTCTCGTTTCTGTTTGCTACTGTACAGTGTTGCCTCTAGTTTTACTTACATTTTCTGCATTATATTTCTGTTCTTAATTGCATTGTATTCTTAGGCAGTTGTGTGCCAACAATACAACAAATAATCTGTGAAGTGGAGAGTTCATTGTTATAGAGATGAATGGAACTGACAATTTTCGTTCCGCCAGTGGTATTGAAAATTATACTCAATCTCCAACTAACACCTCTTCCTTCATACCTGCATAGTATCCAGTGTTAGGACCTAAACCCCCAAGTCCTCATCCCTATTACATAGCAACTGTAATTACTTGCATTAAGTTTCCCCTCGCTGTTCCGGTCCTCTTCTACAGACCACAATGTAGCCAATGGAACAACACTTTCTGCAAAGAAGTCTTCCCATTAGCAACATCTATGATTGTCAGCAGCAGAGGGGTGGAATGGACCAGAGTAAAGAGGAATTATTTAGTTAAGTATAACAGCTGTTAAGTAAAAAACTATGCAGGTATGGAATGGGGAAAAGTCATGCTTTACATGTGGATACACAACATAGTATAGCAATGTCAATTTAAACACAAAATTAACTGGATAAGTAACCCCAAACTTGCATCACATACCTCCTATTCTGGCATTAAAAGCTATTCCTACTGTGCAGTGCGAGTTGTTTGCTGTAGCGGCAACTTCTCCAGCACATCGCGTTCCATGCCTTTGTGAAGAAAACATACCATTAACTAGGAACAAAGTAAAGTAAACCATGAGATAAACTGTTTGAAATCTGTAACTCAAGAATGCACCCTCACCAAACATTACCACTCAGGATTTCTGGCAATTAAAGGTGGCCATACACATGCGATTTCCATCGCATTGTGCCAACAGATCACATTGGCATCTGTCGGCACAATGCGATGGTAACCGCACATACGGACCCGACGGATCGCCCACATGCAGTATGGGGATCAGTCGGCCATACACGGGCCAATGCATTGGTTTTCTTTGGAAGTAAAGGGAGCCGATACTGAACAATGGAATTTTTTTGTCTTTATGTCTGCAGACGTTTCCATAATATAATTCTATTTTGGCTGGGTTATTAGAATTTAATCAAAAGAATGTCCTGCTTTGGAAAGAGCATAATTACCTAGTTGCATAATACAGCCAATTCCAATCTGACCATGCTTTACAGAGGAAACTGAAGAATAATCAAACTTGGCCCCATATTTGTAGCAGAGAACCAAGTAGTGTACATTATACCAATTATACCATAGTATCTTGCTCAGGCAACAATTCAAATGTTAAGTGGGGCCAACAGTCGTTAAGGGACTGATCCTACTTCCAATTAAAATGTTCACTAAACTGCTTTATTATATGCTATAGGTAGAATCTCACAAAACTATTCCCCCCCCATTTATGACAAGAAAATCTGTGTGCAGCCATGCTTTAAAAAAATAAACACAAGGACATATTGTTACCAAGCTGCTCTTTCAACATATATATGTAAAACGTACACATAATTTACGTTTAAAGTAGCTTTCTTATTTTACATCACAAATTTTGGCTTATAATAATCTTTATAAAATAAAGTAAATGATAAAACTTAATTAAATATAGTTTACAGAATGTCCATGCCCATAGCTATTATAAGGATATAATACAAAGCGTTCCATTTTATCTATTTCCTTATAAAAAACCACTCCACCTCGTAGCTGAGTGAATATTATAAGAAAAGATTCCCCATACCTTTAACAGTTTGTCAGCCCTTACGACCTTAGAAATTTGATAGAAATAAGCTGACCTGATTAATCTCATTTTAAAAAGTTCAAACAAAACCGAAGTTAATCTTCCTCCATATATAATAGTTTATGGTTTACCTGCCAAAGCAGAAAGTTGCCCGTCATATGAAAGGAATCTGCTTGCGCGCTGTCCGCTGCCTGCATTTTATTGGTGGTAAAATTTAATCAAGATATACAGAGGATGATTAACTCCAGCTCTGCTTGAGCTTTTAAAGACCGCATTAATCAAGAAAACACATTTTTGGCCTAAAGACAATTGTTTTTTAAAATATATACACCTTATGTATTCAAGGAAAATAATGAGCAGCTTCACAGTATAATAAGGATATTAATTCACATCAGAGTTCCCTGCCATGAATAAAAGCCCTTGGCCTGTGGTCAGAGTTCTCCTCTGTGACTTATATTACACAAGGGGCTGGATGTGAATGTATAAATGCATTTGTAAAGCACTATGAAGATGCTAGCATATGAATCCCCAATAGTAATCATAATAAGAGTAGCATTTTACCTTACATTCAAGATGGGAAGTTGTAAAGGCATCCTCACATAATAATATAAAAAATATTTTTAAAAATATAAATTATTTAATAATGTAAATATACACCAGGTTTCCTTAAATGTTTTTTTTCTTCTTTTTTTTACAGCTATGGCCTTTTAACATCCACTGTTACATAAATCAGGTACCTCTATTCAGCTGCAAACACTATTATGTTTAATGTCTTAAGTTTTCTTTTGCCTGCAATGACCTCCAATAAGAAATGCTTCAGTGTTAAACCATAACCTGTGTGAAGTCACTACTATCAGCAAAAAAAGAAAGAAAAAAAAAACAGTTTTAAAATAGAAAAGGAAATTCAGGCATCTCAGACAGATAAAAGAATTTGCATCCATCAAAGGGACTTTGGGAGTAAGGGTCAACGTATAGCAATATCCTGATATCTCAAAAACTCTGAAAGACAAAATATAGTAGCAAAGAATATTTGTAGGCACAAGTTGAGAACCAGGACAGGGGAGCATAAAATTCAGGGAAGACCCAATTCTTAACACTAAGGTTAACATAAAAGCCTAGCATTCCCACTAGGGTTTGCATTCAGGCTGCAGCTTGACCGATAATGGAGAATGAAAAAGGTCTGCCACAAGGTGAATGCAATAATATTCTTGAATTAATGCAAGGGATAGTTTTAGGGTAAAGGTGCAAAATAGGAAACTTTGCCAAAAAATGAAGTGTAAAATATTTCATCATTCTTATTTAAGTCTAATGCTTAAAACATAAACGAACACTAAGAATAACTTGGGTTTCTCCATGTAATATGCACCCAATCCACTATTAATTTAAAAAGGAAAAGTTAGATAATATTATATGTGATTGTTCATCCTCTTCCTTCCAAGAATAGCTACAGACCCCTTCTGTGAGGAAGTTTCTTTCACATATAGTCAGTTTCTAGTGTTAAAATGTACACATGTAAATAAGATAATAAGCCCCCTCCATGTATCCATGTAGGCTGAACAATACAAACACAGGTCTCAATAGTAGTATCTCTTTCTCTATCAACTGTTAATGTGTGATGTAATATCCAATCCCACTCTTTATCCGACACCTTTTGTCCTTTCCCAACTATGCTATAATCCCAAGGCAGCTATTAAGGAGTTCCTTACTAAATCATTTTATATTTAAATACAGAACAAAATTATTCCTAGCACTAAAAGGGTCCCCCAGTGTAATAGCCATCATGATCCCCTGTATGTTAACCAAAAGACTAAAAATCCTTACCATGTTTTAAATAAACATTGTTTTGCGGTTTTCAGTAATAGCATTGCTTTAGGTACAAACATGTCATGTGTACAATAGATTAACATCATATTTATATCTACAGCATATTTGGCATTTTAGTTGCAAAATGACCAAACTGCAACAAAAATATGTTTAAGATAAAGTATGCAAAAAAAGCAATCACGGGCAAGAGACCAAAATAATTCTGTTGATGAAACAAGTGTACAGGTGGTTCACAGCTGGAATAATCACACCTCTATGTACAGCATCAGAAAGATTTCTTATACACTGACCTTATGGTATTTGTGACTAAGATCCATTAAGGAAAAATACCTTTAGTTATAAAGAAAAAAATAATTACATTTAACAACACATTTTGTGCATTTGTGGCTTTGCTCAAAATCACATCTTCAGCAAAAGGAGGGGCAATTTACGTACAGCCGCGTTGCTCCAAATCTAATTTTAAAGACACACTAACCTATTTAGCAGTAGTTAGCACGATTTTTAGAAAGGAGTTGCGACAGCTGCCTTAGTATCGTAAAAGAAGCCTTCACAGCCAATGCAGCATATTTAATTTAGCGCTTGCGTCTGGTTTTATGCGCAACTTTTAACACCAGCTTAAAGCTGGTATTAGAGTTGCACATTGGGTAGGAGTCAATTGGAATTCAATCAGAGAAGCAACCCTTATATGAAATTGACGGGAATCGATTGATTGTGGGTCTTTGAAAGCTCAATGGACAACCCAGAAGCCACACTGACTGCACCTAACTTAAGTTAAAATAAAAAGTACCTAGGGCAGTGATGTAGAGTGGTAATTCCTACCTCCCAATATAATTTCTTTAAGACGCAAAAACTGCTTCTGCCAGGCTTCCCCCTGGCTTCAGCACTATCTTTAATACAGAAAAGTCCTGGTATAACCTGGCAGACGAAAACTTAACATGCTGATGCTTCTCAATGAAACAATATTTGGAGGTGTCAATCCTACCACCCTGCTCCAGGTATATTTTTTACAGTGGAGTTGTCCAAAAAGGTTATTCGCTTACACTTTTCTTTAAAAGAACATATCTCATTGCTAAGATTGGGGGAAAAAATACTAATATCACAATCTTTCTAAACTATCTATCTGATTATAAGCACAATTCTGACTAAATCTGGGTACACACTTTCCCGATAAAGGATTAATGTACGTGTGCTGTTTCAAATGTAAAATTTCCCTCCATCTTGGTCGGGCCCCTATAATAAAGTATAGGGAGTTGGCCGCTATCGTAGGGGGTATAGCAGTCACATTCTACCTATACTTTTCTCCATCTACACCTATGGCCTTGGACAGCTCATTAGTTCATTTGGATTCCAGTATCATCTGTATGCGGATAATACCCAAATTTACATCTCTGCCACAGACCTCCCTACACTGACATCCCAGGTCCCGGACTGCCTTAGTGCCATCTCTGCCTTTATGTCCTCCCACTTCCTCAAACTAAACATGGACAAGACTTAACTTGTCCTTTTCCCACCCTCATGATCTGTTCCCCTCCCTAGTCTTACTATTAATATTAACAACACACATATATCCCCATCTCCTCATGTCCGCTACCTGGGAATAACAATAGATTCTGATCTTTCCTTCAAACTCCATGTCAATTCGCTTGCCAATTCCTGTCGGCTCAAACTCAAAAACATCTCCCGCATTCAACCCTTCCTCTCGAATGAAGCTACAAAAATCCTAGTCCATGCCCTAATCATATCCCGGCTAGACTACTGCAACACACTCCTGTGTAGTTTACCAAACAACCGCCTGGCACCGCTTAAATCCATCTTCAACTCTGCTGCCCGGCTCATTCATTTCTCTTCTTGCTTCTCTAATGCCTCTTCTTTCTGTCAGTCCCTCCACTGGTTGCCAATCACACAAAGGATCCATTTCAAGCTGCTTACCCTATACTATAAAGCACTATCCAACACAGCCCCTTCATATATCTCACAGCTGATCCACCGATATGCTCCGCAAACGATTTCCTCTTCTCATCCACCCTTGTCACCTCTTCCCATGCCCGCATTCAGGACTTTGCTTGTGCTGCCCCTCTGCTCTGGAACTCCCTTCCTCAGTCTGTCTGTCACTCACCATCCCTTAATAACTTCAAACGTAACCTTAAAACCCACCACTTCAGGTAAGCATATAACCTGGCCTAGACACTACCCCTCTTACTACACAATATGATCCAACCCGCCTTTCACACTCCACTGCCAATCTATTTACAGCCTACCGATTCCTGTCACCTTATGTCTCACCTCTATTTCCTCTAGACTGTAAGCTCTTTGGGCAGAGTGCTCTCTCCTACTGTATTACAGTATTGCTGTAAGAAACTCATCATTCTGTTTACTTTTTATTATGTTTTACCTGTGTATGTAAAATGTATATCTTTGTATAACATGTATTAACCTGTATGTAATGTATGACTATGTAATTGTGCAATGCCACAGAAGATGTTGGCGCTATATAAACCCATAATAATATACTAAATATAGGGGAAATGATTGTGACAGTGTGTCCTCCCATCTGTCAAAGATGACAGAGAGAATCTTGCAGATTTCCATTGCATTGTGCAAACAGATCACATTGGTATCTTTCGGCACAGTGCGATGGGAAGCGCATACATGGATCCAACTAATCACCCATATTATTTAAAGTAAAGGGAGCCTATACCAACGTCTTTCCAGATCGACCGTAATGACAACAACGGACGTTCGCTGACATTGCGGTTGTTTTTGTCCCCTACACAATGTCGATATTAGGTAAATCCCGATGTGGATAATATCGCTAATGTTTATGGCCACCTTAACTTAAATACTCAACGATATAGATCTCCACTATCATGCTTATTTAACAATTTTTTTTTTAAGGTTGTTGACCCTCAGGAGAAAACATTTAAAATGAAAAACCATAAAGAGCTTTTTCTTAAGATGCTTTAGACCAGAATGCGTGTTCTTGACTTCACGGTCTTTCATTGTTTATAATGGAGAGACACAAGTTCCCAGGCTTTTTAAAATACAGTCTTAAGAGACGCAGGCCTAAAAGGTTGTGCATTAGTTCTTTGAGTTACTGTCAGGAAGATAAAGTAGGGGAAGACTGCATGAAACCTTGGTTACACAAATGTTGCAATATTAAACACAGCTGATGGGTATGCTTCTACCTGGGGAATCAGGAAATTTGTGAAGGAGGTCAGCTTGCTGCTAAAAATAATGAAACATTAAATACAGGTATGTATTAGTTTATTGTTTTTAACCTTTACAACCTCACTGAAATATGGTGTAATGCCAATAGCGGATGTCTTGTATATAAACAAGTTAAACTTACAGCATTGTCTATATTTTTAGGCTCAACACCTGTGAAAACTGTAAACTAAACATCATACCGATTAAAAAATGATTTAACAACAGGGCAGAGTCTCAGCGCGGACCAAGATGGCCGCAACCTGCTAGAGCTGCGCTGAAGGTCTGGCCAGGCCGACTTAAAGGGTAACTGTGGTCCAAAAATGACTTTAGGTAAATTGACAGGTATTGCTTTCCTGAGGATTTTTGCAATTTACTTTCATTATTTATTTTACATAGTTTTGAAGATATTTACATTTATACGTGTGATGTGGTTGCAGCATCACCAGATCCCCTGCACTTCCTGCACTGAAACCATGTGACAGTCCCTCTTCTGTGTTTCCTCCTCCTCGTGGGCCCCCATGGCCCCTCCACTTGCAGCCCCTTGGGCCTTTCCCTTGCAGCCTCCCGAGGCCCCTCCCACTCGGGGGCCCCTCCCGGACCTGCGAGTGTGCAGAGCCACAGAGTCCATGAGTGGGAGGGGCCACAGGGGGCAGCAAGGGGAGGGGACACTGGGCTCACGATTGGGAAGGGCCAGCAAGTGGGAGGCATTTCAAAAAAGCAGTGCTGAGGGCTGTGCTGTTCTCCCCACCCCCTCCTACCCTTCAGTCATGCACTGAGAATGTGCCAACCGCAGATTAGAGGAGGAAACAGTATTTCTGACCGCAGATTCAGAACCTCCCACTCCCTAACTTTCTGATCAGTGATTTCTTCATATTTTGGGCTGTGCAGCACATAGAGATGTGGTTGATAGCTCATTTTAAAGGTATGAACCTGTCCTTTCATTTAAAATAAACCTGTTTGGAGACAACAGTTCCCCTTTAAAAATGTAGGAAGAAGGGGGTTTTGATGCCACAAATGGGCATCCTCTTGTCCCCTGGCACTTATAGCAAGCATGGGACCCAGAAAACCGCAGCCAAATAAGGAAGATTTGACAGAGTACTTCCCGAAGTCAGACGCAGTCTCCAACTAAGATGGCGCCGCATCCCCCATGAGGTCTGCAACTCCCGATACAGACCAAACTCTATGTACCAAGCAGGATCTACAAATCCTATACTCAAACATAGAAAAGGCTCTTCACTCCACAAACGCTAAACTCATAAGTGAAATGAGAGCGGAATTAGGCCATCTGGGGGACAGAGTTGCCCAAATGAAGGAGCAACAGGACCAAACGGCCACATTTTGCCAGCAAGTAGATAAGGCCTTGATATCCTTAAATGACCGAATGGGAGCAATGGAACAAGCACTTAACTACTTGGATAACAGGTCGCGGAGGAACAACCTCTGGCTGAGGGAGGTTCCTGAATCTAAAACTGACCTGGAAGACTCCAAGCTGTTTGACTCTATGCTCCCTACATGGCCAATCGAGAGGCTTCAGATGGACAGATCCATAGGGCTTTGAGGGCCCCACCACATGAAGGGGATCCTTCATGCGATATCATCCTCCGGTTACACTACTACCGTGCCAAGGAGGAAATACTGAAAGCAGCTAGGAACAACCCCCCATGGCCGGTGGAAGGACAGGCCATCACCCTATATCAGGACATTTCGCCACAGACCTTAGCCAAGAGAAGGGAGCTCCGATCCGTGACGGAGGCCCTTCGACAGCACAAGGTTCGCTACAGATGGGGATTCCCTTTTAAACTGATTGCAACAAAGGGCAACAGAACCTTCGTTCTTCAACATGTGGGGGAAACGGCTGATTTCCTCAGAAAAATGGGGATCAACATGCAGAAAGAGAATCTGTCCAACATGGAGTTCCCAGATAGAATCGAACCGACAACACCCTCCTGGACTCGAGTTCCAGATAGGCCGCAAAGCTCACCGAACAAAAGCCCACAGCCAGCCGCACACCCATACTACAGCGGGCTGACATAGTAAAGTACAGTTTTGTTGACAATATGTCCAAAGGCTATATAGTGGTTGGAGTGCTGGGTGATTACTGGATGTATCAAAAAGGGCTATTTTGCTTTTTCTAATTACCCTTCTGGAACTTGCTTTTAAAAGACTGTGTACATGTCGACTATTTTATTGGGTCCCTGTTTGGAGAACACTAACAATGTTTTGCAAGTGACTTGTGCAACGACGGATCTCCCCCCCCCCCACCTTCTTTTTCCTTCTCTTGGAAAAAAAAGTAACTGACATGGTCTGGCCACGGACAGCCAGCGTAGATCTGGCAAAAAATAGGGGGAAAAAGTTTTATATCTTATACCACTTACCTGCTCTGCACATTGGGTACAGAAAAGGTTCTTTTATTTACTCACTAAGGGAGCACTACAATAAATATGGGAATATGTTGTGTAAATATGTTTACTGAAATTACTATGTATCTCAATGTACGGTATTTTGAATATATACTCTGGAGACAGGGAAGTCAGATATCACTGCAGCCTAAAATAAGCACTAATATGGGGTCAATTAAAATTATAAACACAAAGGCCTTAATAGCCCTGTAAACGCAAACTAACACTGCACTATTACAACAGAAATAAAGCGATGATGTGATTCCTACAGGAGCACACCTTCAAAAAAACTAATAAACCTAGATTCTGGGGGGAAAATTTCAAGGTATATTACGCCTCCTCAAATGGAAAAAAAAGAGGGGAATGGCCATCTGATAGGAAAGAAAGTAAACTTCCAAGAACACACATGTATTAGAGATCCTGTGAGTAGATATTTACTTTAGCAGGATAAACAATGGTGGAGGTGCACTCTATCCAACCGTGGTGCAAACACCTTGTAGGTTCTTCCCTTAGGAACCAGCAGTTTCACAGAAAAAAGGTAACTGAGGGTCGCACTCCAAATCTTTAGAAAATTTTATTGTGAACCACACATATCCACGTCAAAAAGTTTCGGGGGAATACCCCCTTCTTCACCTGAAGAAGGGGGTATTCCCCGAAACGTTGTGACATGGATATGTGTGGTTCACAATAAAATTTCTAAAGATTTGGAGTGTGACCCTCAGTTACCTTTTTCTAGATATACTTCTCCAGGGGACTTTAAATGAAACCCAAATAATATTAATAAATTGTATGCTCCAAACACTGGCCAAATCAATCAAACAAACCACTTCTGATGTTTATTAAATAAATCACAGTACTAGATATCTGGAGGCTACAACATCCAAATCTAAAGGAATATACATTTACTTTCCAATCCTCATAAAGTGTTCACAAGAATAGATCATATTTATGTGTCACCACACTTATACCCGCTATAACAACTTCTGAAATGTGCGAAATTACATAGTTGGATCATGCATGTAGAAATAACAGTCACGGGGGGTACAAGCCACCCCCATTATAAATGGAGGCTTAATGAAAAATTGCTCATGGATCAAAAGACACTAGAGGAATATCCCATGACATTAGCCATTACTTTAAGGAGAATATCTCCGAAGATGTATTACTCTCTATGGTATGGGCAGCGCACAAGGCGGTGTAAGGGGCAGGCTTATTCAGATAGCTTCTATAAAATAGAAGGGTTACATTAAGCAGGTAAACAATCGGACATTTTAAATAAGTAGGGCAGAACATGATCTGGCCACACAGTATACATAAGCAAAAGAGCGAGTGTATACCAACTTAAAGATGAAGCTAAACGCCCTACTGACAGGCGGAAAAGGCACTGAGGTTCACAGAGCAAAAGATTTTTGAAAAAAAGCAACAGGCCTGATATCCTCTTGGCACGCAAACTCTTCACGAAACTCAGAGCCCACAACGCTACCGTTACGCTACCCCAGGGGGAATTTAGATCCTCAGAAAATAGCCCAGATGTTTGGTAATTTTTATCAAAAGCTGTACAATAGAACCACTTACCGTTAGCCCAAGATACAAAAATACAAATTGAAAGATTCCTAGGAGATATCAACCTACCCAATCACCGCCAAGGAATTACCAAACCTTAACACACCAATAACACCAGAGGAATTGCTCAGAGCAATAAACTCCTTTCCAAATCGTAAGTCCCGGGTCCAGATGGATTCACGATTATGTATTACCGCAAATTTTTCAAATTACTTCCCACATATGTTAACCTATTTCAATGCAATACTGCAGGAGTCTGAGAAATTCTGACAGACCTGTTAGAAACATATTCAGTTATCCCGAAAACGGAAAAGGACACCACTCAAACTATTGCCCAATTTCATTAATAAATACGGATATCAAAATTTATTCTAAAATACTAGCATAAAGACTAATAATATCCTCCCGAGACTGATCCATCGGACTAGAGATGGTCGAACTATTGAAAGTTCGGTCCGTTTTCGAACTTTCAAACTATTGTAAAAGTTCGAAAGTTCGAAAACGGACCCATTAAAGTCATGGGAGGCAAATATTTCGAAAAGTTCGAGTCAAATACAACTAAAATATTAATGGTAACTTAATGTAAATGGCTGTGGGACCTGGGAAATGGGTGGGGAGCATGTTCCAATATCCAGGACTTAAGTAATCGATTTTACTCTCACGCCCGCTACTTTCGAGCTTTCGCGTTCGAGTAACGTGGACATTTTACTCGAGATTCGATACTGGCGTATAGGCTGTAATGGAGACTTTACTCGCATTCGGTGTTCGGCCTAGATACCTGTACATTTTACTCGCGGATTCGATACTCGAACGTTCGAACATTCGATAAATCATCGAAAGTCCGGGAAATATCGAAAGTCCCGTCCGAGATAGTTCGAGAAGTCCGGGTCCGTTCGAACTCGAACAGTTCGGCTCGAACTCGGGTTCGAATTCGAGTTCTATGCCATCCCTAATCAGGACCAATCAGGTTTTATCCCTCATAGGCAAACCACAGACAGTATTAGAAGATCATTGAACCTACTCTATATAGCCGATACGCAAACTTTTGTCTTGTTTCTGTCCCTGGATGTCGAGAAAGCCTTGATAGGGTTGCCTGGCCTTACCACCAGACGGTCCTGTAGTTTTGGGATAAAAGGAAACTATGCGAGTGGGGTTATGGCATTATTATCACCCCAAACACTAAAGAACACATATGGGATACAATTCAGAAAGTATCCCCATACTCAATGGTACCCGACAGGGTGCCCTCTCTCCCCCCTTTGTTTGCAATGTGTATAGAACCCCTGGCAGTGAAAGTAAGGGCGACCCAGATATACACAGGATTAGGGTGGGGGGTGGAAGAATATAAAATTGCACTGTTTGCAGTCTCTTCCCAATTATATGATCTTTTAGAAAAATTTGGTGGTCTGGCTTTAAGTAAATCCAGACAAAACAATGGTGCACCCTCTACACCTGCCTGAATCTGTTATTAAACTCATAAATATAATTTCTCTTTCAAGTGGGCGAGAGATTCTTTAGATATTTGGGAACTTGTTTGTCTAGCAACCTGGACACATTTTACAATCATAACTACCCTCCGTTAATAGACACCCTAAAAAAGGACTTAAAAAGATTGGACACCGTATAAGATTTCCCTCTGGGGTAGGGTAGCGGCGGTGTGAAAATGACCATCCTCCCGAGGCTACTCTATATCTCTTTCGATCCCTCCCAATGACACCAAGAACAAATCACTTCAGAAAAATTTCTAGATTCCTCGGCAGAACAAAACGCCCGAATCAGAAGACAACTCCTAGCCCGCTCAAGGAATCAGGGTGGATGATATGTGGTAGGGCCTGCTCCCCCAGCCCCAACCGCATTATATTATGTTAGAAAGTCCCCCAATATTTACTTACCTTCCCTCTTTCTCTGCTGGTCAGAACTCCCGGCAGCCGCGACCGTGATTTGCTGCCTCTCAGCCAATCACGGACACGGCTGCCGGTACTGCCCCCTGCTTGCAATTCCATGCAAGCAGAGGGTGGAACAGTGCGGCAGAGGAAAGAGGGAAGGAAAGTTAGGATCGGGGGACTTTCTAACAATATATTAATGCAGTTGGGGCTGGGGGAGCATGCCCTTCCGCATATCAAAAGTTTTTAAAAGGGGTGGACATGCCCTTTAAATTCTTTAGAGATTTGGGACAAATTTATAAGAACATGGGATTTATCACAAAGTTATCAAATACACCCCTCTTTGGGGAAATCCATCTGATGTCTGAGGCTTTTAGCTCAGTCTGGATAAAAAAAAGAATAACTAGAGAGGAAGATTTATTGGTAGCAGGCAGTCCCATGACCTGGGAGGAGGCGAAAGAAAAATTTAAGATCCACCCGGGGCTATGGCTTCAATGCTCTCAAATCATCCATTGTTAGAGAAAATTGCCCCAAATCAGACATGATCGATTGCCCTAAACTAGGCAAAATTTGTAGCAAAACTCCAAGGGGCTCAGGATTAATCTCTTCTGTGTACAATTTTATATGATGAAAAGCAACCTCTCGGGTCAATGGTAATAGAAAAATGGGAAAGGTATTTAGGTGCCTCTCTCACCGATGATCAATGGGCTAAGGCTTTAGATAACTCACACAGGTGCTCCAATAAGTGATAATCAAAGAAAAGTCCTTCAAAATATATATGAGTGGTATAAAACCCATGATCTTAAAAGAATTTACCCCTTGGTCTCCCCAGAATGTTTCAGGGGCTGTGGGAAAAGGCTGACAGCCTTCATTGTTGGTGGACTTGCCCAAAAGTCCGGGATGTTGGCAGGAATTTCAAAATTGGCTGTCCAGACACTGAAAACACAAATCACACTCACCCCTTGGAAAGCACTGTTCAACCTCCCTAAAGGGGAGCTGTTTAATTATAATAAGATTTCGTTAGGAATATCTGTACAGTGGTAGATGTTCATTACCGGCACTTGGAAAGGTTCCTGCCCTATAAAAATGAACATCTTACTGCCATAATAAACAAGCTACTGAAACAAGCTACTGAAGTTTTATGGGGTCTGGGAACCTTGGAAAATCTGATGCAAAAAACAATTTAGTTAATTGAATTCTGTTAAATATGAAATCTGGTACTAAGATGAAAACCTAAACCCGTACCTCCCTTCCTTGCTTACCCTTTCTTTCTTTAGTCTCTCTCCTACTTTTCTCTTTTTCTCTTTCTTCTGTTTTATTTTTAATTCTCTTTCTACTGCTTTTATCTTTCTAATACTCTTTCTCTGTTCTTAGTATTCTCAATTCTATAAAATACTAGATAATAAGAAATGGTAATATCATCAAGGCACAAACTGTTAAAATGTACTGTTTTATAATGAGGACATGACGCAAAAGTAAAAAGGAAAAATACATTTTTTTATAATGTTATATTACGCTTGTAAAACGTGTGAAAAAATAACGAAAATAAGGTTGTAAAACTATATAATGTTTTAATAAAAAATATTGAACTAAAAAAAACCATTTAACAACTGCCTTCTAGGTAGCATTAGAGGCTAAAAAAGTAAATAGCGGCTTATGGGGAGTGATAAAGGAATTCTAGCCTTCCTTGAAATATATTTTTTCCTTATATTTAAACAGCTTAAAAACATGTCCACCCCCAAATAAGATGCTCTGGAAAGGAATTAGAGATGATGATCCTTCAGAGCTTCGGGTATCGGCCATTACTCAAAGCCGTTACGGTAACGTCAAGGCCAATAGCGATATCCATAACGAAGCTGCCTCCTCTGCTGCTGTGGGTGATCGAAGCCAAATGGATATCTCCCTGAACAGATACTAAACTGTGTTTGTAACCAATAAATATTTGGCATCTATTTACTGGTGGGTTATTGTGTTTTGAGATACATATTATTCCTATGCATGCAACTCACTAATTTCACTTAAGCCAATTGTGAAACTAGGGAATATTACGCACCTTAACCAACAATTTTTTGTTTCATTTTTCTCTTTGCAAAGGAAATATTTTTAGACCAGGAAGTCCATTTCTTGTATGCAATGCTTGAAATGGCTTGTTGTACTTTTATACATTACAGGGTTATTCAATAAAGTTCTTATCATTAAATGGTGCTAATTTTTGCCCAACCAATCAGATCTTATTTGAACGCTACATCTGATTGGTTGGGGCAAAATTAGCACCATTTTAAAACAATAAGAACTTTATTGAAATCTCCTGATACTTTATAAATAACTATTTATATAGATAATTGTAATGATTTAATCAATGAAAAAAAATGAAAAAATTGTGCCATTTATAAAGCTCTGGTATTCCTATTGTGAGTAATTGATGAACATTGCTATGTACAGTATCCTGTTGGTATGGCATGGTATTCCATTGTGCCACAAATGTGTGCAATAGTGTGTAACGTACAAGTATAACTTGCACAACATAAATCAATATCTTTACACTTCCAAGCACAGGTACAAAACAGGAGAATTAATTTAGCATGCAACACATCTGCACAAACCTGCAGGGGTAAAGAAAACATTCTACTAATACTATGATTCCAATTTTTGTTTAGCCTTTTGCATAAGAACATTTCAAGCTTACATGTTTGGAGAAATGAGAGTCAATTAATTCCACTGTTTGAATCATCAGATTGCCACTATTTCTCATTAGTGGCAGAGACTAATTATACATGAAGCAGTCTGTATATCCTATACAGTAATATCTAGTCAGTTTAACTGTAAATGTGTGTACCATAAAAGCAGATCATAACAAGGCAAATAAAAAGTTATCCTCTCAATGAAGGAAAAGCATTATCCCTCCATTTCATGGTTAACGAAAACTCTGTGTAATTAACATCCCTTTAAACTGCCTAGTGGATAATTGATCATGATGTTTTTTGAATTACTTTTTCTTTTTGCTACACATGACAAATGTTCATTCACATAAATATTTTAACATGTCAGGATGCCGACATGCATGGACTGGCCACGGACAGCCAGCGTAGATCTGGCAAAAAATAGGGGGAAAAAGTTTTATATCTTATACCACTTACCTGCTCTGCACATTGTGGGTACAGAAAAGGTTCTTTTATTTACTCACTTAAGGGAGCACCTACAATAAATATGGGAATATGTTGTGTAAATATGTTTACTGAAATTACTATGTATCTCAATGTACGGTATTTTGAATATATACTCTGGAGACAGGGAAGTCAGATATCACTGCAGCCTAAAATTAAGCACTAAATATGGGGTCAATTAAAATTATAACACCAAAGGCCTTAATAGCCCTGTTAAACGCAAACTAACACTGCACTATTACAACAGAAATAAAGCGGATGTGATTTTCCTACAGGAGACACACTTCAAAAAAACTAATAAACCTAGATTCTGGGGGGAAAATTTCAAGGTATATTACGCCTCCTCAAATGGAAAAAAAAGAGGGGAATGGCCATCTGATAGGAAAGAAAGTAAACTTCCAAGAACACACATGTATTAGAGATCCTGTGAGTAGATATTTACTTTAGCAGGATAAACAATGGTGGAGGTGCACTCTATCCAACCGTGGTGCAAACACCTTGTAGGTTCTTCCCTTAGGAACCAGCAGTTTCACAGAAAAAAGGTAACTGAGGGTCGCACTCCAAATCTTTAGAAAATTTTATTGTGAACCACACATATCCACGTCAAAAGTTTCGGGGGAATACCCCCTTCTTCACCTGAAGAAGGGGGTATTCCCCGAAACGTTGTGACATGGATATGTGTGGTTCACAATAAAATTTCTAAAGATTTGGAGTGTGACCCTCAGTTACCTTTTTCTAGATATACTTCTCCAGGGGACTTTAAATGAAACCCAAATAATATTAATAAATTGTATGCTCCAAACACTGGCCAAATCAATCAAACAAACCACTTCTATGTTTATTAAATAAATCACAGTACTAGATATCTGGAGGCTACAAATCCAAATCTAAAGGAATATACATTTACTTTCCAATCCTCATAAGTGTTCACAAGAATAGATCATATTTATGTGTCACCACACTTATACCCGCTATAACAACTTCTGAAATTGCGGAAATTACATAGTTGGATCATGCATGTAGAAATAACAGTCACGGGGGGTACAAGCCAACCCCCATTATAAATGGAGGCTTAATGAAAAATTGCTCATGGATCAAAAGACACTAGAGGAATTATCCCATGACATTAGCCATTACTTTAAGGAGAATATCTCCGAAGATGTATTACTCTCTATGGTATGGGCAGCGCACAAGGCGGTGTTAAGGGGCAGGCTTATTCAGATAGCTTCTATAAAATAGAAGGGTTACATTAAGCAGGTAAACAATCGGACATTTTAAATAAGTAGGGCAGAACATGATCTGGCCACACAGTATACATAAGCAAAAGAGCGAGTGTATACCAACTTAAAGATGAAGCTAAACGCCCTACTGACAGGCGGAAAAGGCACTGAGGTTCACAGAGCAAAAGATTTTTGAAAAAAGCAACAGGCCTGATATCCTCTTGGCACGCAAACTCTTCACGAAACTCAGAGCCCACAAACGCTACCGTTACGCTACCCCAGGGGGAATTTAGATCCTCAGAAAATAGCCCAGATGTTTGGTAATTTTTATCAAAAGCTGTACAATAGAACCACTATACCGTTAGCCCAAGATACAAAAATACAAATTGAAAGATTCCTAGGAGATATCAACCTACCCAATCACCGCCAAGGAATTACAAAACCTTAACACACCAATAACACCAGAGGAATTGCTCAGAGCAATAAACTCCTTTCCAAATCGTAAGTCCCCGGGTCCAGATGGATTCACGATTATGTATTACCGCAAATTTTTCAAATTACTTCATCCACATATGTTAACCTATTTCAATGCAATACTGCAGGAGTCTGAGAAATTCTTGACAGACCTGTTAGAAACATATCTCAGTTATCCCGAAAACGGAAAAGGACACCACTCAATGCTCAAACTATTGCCCAATTTCATTAATAAATACGGATATCAAAATTTATTCTAAAATACTAGCATAAAGACTAAATAATATCCTCCCGAGACTGATCCATCAGGACTAGAGATGGTCGAACTATTGAAAGTTCGGTCCGTTTTCGAACTTTCAAACTATTGTAAAAGTTCGAAAGTTCGAAAACGGACCCATTAAAGTCTATGGGAGGCAAATATTTCGAAAAGTTCGAGTCAAATACAACTAAAATATTAATGGTAACTTAATGTAAATGGCTGTGGGACCTGGGAAATGGTCTGGGGAGCATGTTCCAATATCCAGGACTTAAGTAAAATCGATTTTACTCTCACGCCCGCTACTTTCGAGCTTTCGCGTTCGAAGTAACGTGGACATTTTACTCGCAGATTCGATACTGGCGTATAGGCTGTAATGGAGACTTTACTCGCACATTCGGTGTTCGGCCTAGATACCATGTACATTTTACTCGCGGATTCGATACTCGAACGTTCGAACATTCGATAAATCATCGAAAGTCCGGGAAATATCGAAAGTCCGCGTCCGAGATAGTTCGAGAAGTCCGGGTCCGTTCGAACTCGAACAGTTCGGCTCGAACTCGGGTTCGAATTCGAGTTCTATGCCATCCCTAATCAGGACCAATCAGGTTTTATCCTTCATAGGCAAACCACAGACAGTATTAGAAGATCATTGAACCTACTCTATATAGCCGATACGCAAACTTTTGTCTTGTTTCTGTCCCTGGATGTCGAGAAAGCCTTTGATAGGGTTGCCTGGCCTTACCACCAGACGGTCCTGTCTAGTTTTGGGATAAAAGGAAACTATGCGAGTGGGGTTATGGCATTATATATCACCCCAAACACTAAAGTAACACATATGGGATACAATTCAGAAAGTATCCCCATACTCAATGGTACCAGACAGGGGTGCCCTCTCTCCCCCCTTCTGTTTGCAATGTGTATAGAACCCCTGGCAGTGAAAGTAAGGGCTGACCCAGATATACACAGGATTAGGGTGGGGGGTGGAAGAATATAAAATTGCACTGTTTGCAGTCTCTTCCCAATCTATATGATCTTTTAGAAAAATTTGGTAAGGTCTCTGGCTTTTAAGTAAATCCAGACAAAACAATGGTGCACCCTCTACACCTGCCTGAATCTGTTATTAAACTCATAAATATAAATTTCTCTTTCAAGTGGGCGAGAGATTCTTTTAGATATTTGGGAACTTGTTTGTCTAGCAACCTGGACACATTTTACAATCATAACTACCCTCCGTTAATAGACACCCTAAAAAAGGACTTAAAAGATTGGACACCGTATAAGATTTCCCTCTGGGGTAGGGTAGCGGCGGTGAAAATGACCATCCTCCCGAGGCTACTATATCTCTTTCGATCCCTCCCAATGACACCAAGAACAAATCACCTTCAGAAAATAATTTCTAGATTCCTCTGGCAGAACAAAACGCCCAGAATCAGAAGACAACTCCTAGCCCGCTCAAGGAATCAGGGTGGATGATATGTGGTAGGGCCTGCTCCCCCAGCCCCAACCGCATTAATATTATTGTTAGAAAGTCCCCCAATCTTTACTTACCTTCCCTCTTTCCTCTGCTGTTCAGAACTCCCGGCAGCCGCGACCGTGATTTGCTGCCTCTCAGCCAATCACGGACACGGCTGCCGGTACTGCCCCCTGCTTGCAATTCCATGCAAGCAGAGGGCTGGAACAGTGCGGCAGAGGAAAGAGGGAAGGAAAGTTAGGATCGGGGGACTTTCTAACAATAATATTAATGCAGTTGGGGCTGGGGGAGCATGCCCTTCCGCATATCAAAAGTTTTTAAAAGGGGTGGACATGCCCTTTAAATTCTTTAGAGATTTGGGACAAATTTATAAGAACACTGGGATTTATCACAAAGTTATCCAAATACACCCCTCTTTGGGGAAATCCATCTGATGTCTGAGGCTTTTAGCTCAGTCTGGATAAAAAAAGGAATAACTAGAGAGGAAGATTTATTGGTAGCAGGCAGTCCCATGACCTGGGAGGAGGCGAAAGAAAAATTTAAGATCCACCCGAGGCTATGGCTTCAATGCTCTCAAATCATCCATTTTGTTAGAGAAAATTGCCCCAAATCAGACATGATCGATTGCCCTAAACTAGGCAAAATTTGTAGCAAAACTCCAAGGGGCTCAGGATTAATCTCTTCTGTGTACAATTTTATATGGCATGAAAAGCAACCTCTCGGGTCAATGGTAATAGAAAAATGGGAAAGGTATTTAGGTGCCTCTCTCACCGATGATCAATGGGCTAAGGCTTTAGATAACTCACACAGGTGCTCCAATAATGTGATAATCAAAGAAAAGTCCTTCAAAATATTATATGAGTGGTATAAAACCCCTATGATCTTAAACAGAATTTACCCCTTGGTCTCCCCAGAATGTTTCAGGGGCTGTGGAGAAAAGGCTGACAGCCTTCATTGTTGGTGGACTTGCCCAAAAGTCCGGGATGTATGGCAGGAATTTCAAAATTGGCTGTTCCAGACACTGAAAACACAAATCACACTCACCCCTTGGAAAGCACTGTTCAACCTCCCTAAAGGGGAGCTGTTTAATTATAATAAGATATTCGTTAGGAATATCTGTACAGTGGTTAGATGTTCATTACCGGCACATTGGAAAGGTTCCTGCCCTATAAAAATGAACATCTTACTGCCATAATAAACAAGCTACTGAAACAAGCTACTGAAGTTTTATGGGGTCTGGGAACCTTGGATAACTCTGATGCAAAAAACAATTTAGTTAATTGAATTCTGTTAAATATGAATCTGGTACTAAGATGAAAACCTAAACCCGTACCTCCCTTCCTTGCTTACCCTTTCTTTCTTTAGTCTCTCTCCTACTTCTCTCTCTTTCTTCCTTTCTTCTGTTTTTAATTCTCTTTCTACTGCTTTTATCTTTCTAATACTCTTTCTCTGTTCTTAGTATTCTCAATTCTATAAAATACTAGATAATAAGAAATGGTAATATCATCAAGGCACAAACTGTTAAAATGTACTGTTTTATAATGAGGACATGACGCAAAAGTAAAAAGGAAAAATACATTTTTTTATAATGTTATATTACGCTTGTAAAACGTGTGAGAAAAATAACGAAAATAAGGTTGTAAAACTATATAATGTTTTAATAAAAAATATTGAACTAAAAAAAACCATTTAACAACTGCCTTCTAGGTAGCATTAGAGGCTAAAAAAGTAAATAGCGGCTTATGGGGAGTGATAAAGGAATTCTAGCCTTCCTTGAAATATTTTTTTCCTTATATTTAAACAGCTTAAAAACATGTCCACCCCAAAATAAGATGCTCTGGAAAGGAATTAGAGATGATGATCCTTCAGAGCTTTCGGGTATCGGCCATTACTCAAAGCCGTTACGGTAACGTCAAGGCCAATAGCTGATATCCAATAACGAAGCTGCATCCTCTGCTGCTGTGGGTGATCGAAGCCAAATGGATATCTCCCTGAACAAGATACTAAACTGTGTTTGTAACCAATAAATATTTGGCATCTATTTACTGGGTGTTATTGTGTTTTGAGATACATATTTATTCCTATGCATGCAACTCACTAATTTCACTTAAGCCAATTGTGAACTAGGGAATATTACGCACCTTACCCCAACAATTTTTTGTTTCATTTTTCTCTTTGCAAAGGAAATATTTTTAGACCAGGAAGTCCATTTCTTGTATGCAATGCTTGAAATGGCTTGTTGTACTTTTATACATTTACAGGGTTATTCAATAAAAGTTCTTATCATTTAAAATGGTGCTAATTTTGCCCCAACCAATCAGATCTTATTTGAACGCTAACATCTGATTGGTTGGGGCAAAATTAGCACCATTTTAAAACAATAAGAACTTTTATTGAATCTCCCTGATACTTTTATAAATAACTATTTATATAGATAATTGTAATGATTTAATCAATGAAAAAAATGAAAAAATTGTGCCATTTATAAAGCTCTGGTATTCCTATTGTGAGTAATTGATGAACATTGCTATGTACAGTATCCTGTTGGTATGGCATGGTATTCCAATTGTGCCACAAATGTGTGCAATAGTGTGTAACAGTACACAGTATAACTTGCACAACATAAATCAATATCTTTACACTTCCAAGCACAGGTACAAAACAGGAGAATTTAATTTAGCATGCAACACATCTGCACAAACCTGCAGGGTAAAGAAAACATTCTACTAATACTATGATTCCAATTTTTGTTTAGCCTTTTGCATAAGAACATTTCTCAAGCTTACAATGTTTGGAGAAATGAAGTCCAATTAATTCCACTGTTTGAATCATCAGATTGCCACTTTATTTCTCATTAGTGGCAGAGACTAATTATACATGAAAGCACGTCTGTATATCCTATTTACAGTAATATCTAGTCAGTTTTAACTGTAAATGTTGTACCATAAAAGCAGATCATAACAATGGCAAATGAAAAAGTTTATCCTTCTCAATGAAGGAAAAGCATTATCCCTCCATTTCATGGTTAACGAAACTCTGTGTAATTAACATCCTCTTTAAACTGCCTAGTGGATAATTGATCATGATGTTTCTTTTGAATTACTTTTTCTTTCTGCTACACATGACAAATGTTCATTCACATAAATATTTTAACATCAATTGCCACATGCAATAATTATTATTATTGTTCCAACATCTTCCGTAGTGCTTTACAATTATATGTCTACATTCACCTCAGGCCCTGCCCAGAAGAAGAGCTTACAATCTAAGCACATTTGTTTGACACATACAACCTATCAGTATGTCCTTATGATTGCGGGGGAAACCGGAGTTCCTGGAGGAAATAGATGCAAGCATGGGGAGAAAATACAAACTCCTTGTAGATGTGTCCAAGGGTGGAATCAAACTCGGGACTTCAGTGCTGCATACAATGCATAATTCCTTTTAAAAGTCATAGAAGCATTTAACTGTACAAATTGCTTTTTGGTTATTTAACCTGCATGTTTCATTTGCAAGAATCACATTCTGTAAATGTGATGTTGTATTAAACAGATCTTGAAGACATTTCGCTATTCATCCGACTAGCTTTATCAATTAAAAGCCAATGACTTGTACAAAAATCGGTTAGCAATGAATACCCTGGAAAGTTAGCATATAACAGCAAGGTGTTAGGGACCTATTGAATGAAATGTTTTTTAAGGTAGGTAAGCTGTGACGTTCGTGGGAAAGCTCATTGTTAGAAGATAAGAGTTTGGGTGCACATGATTCATTCTGCAGTTTTAACTTTTTTGGGGGGAGTTGTTTCAATTTTGTTTTCAAGTTACTGAACTACTGATTGACTAAAAGCAAACTCCAAATATAAAGTAAACAATCAAATTTATTGTGCAATGTCGCACCATTTGATTGACTGACGTAATGTGTAGACATAGGGATTTGGTGTTGGATACCTATGTTGTTTGGTGTAAAGTAAACAACATGTTAAAAGAAGGTTATATTTCTTGCTGTGGATGAACAAGAATCTTCACATACAAGCATATTGAATATCAAAATGTGTATTACTTATATATATATATATGCATAAAATGTTCTTATTTTTACCAGACTAGTACAAGATCTTTAAATGGGATGTTTGCGCTCTCAAAAATAACAAAACAATTATGGCCATTCTAATACATAAAACAAACCTGTTTATACCTTGGTATACCAGGTTCACACAGAATCCTTCTTTCTCCTCATATATAAATTCATGACTACACAGTGGTATGAGACATTCTTCTGCACAGCAAGTACCATTTTGTTCCTTTAAGGAAGAAAATGGGACTACTTATTGACTTCTGGAATACAACCAAAACCACATCTGTCTTTCCACCAGGCAATACATAGTATCTAACATCAAATCCCTATGACTACCGTACACAAAATCAGTCAATCAAAAGGTGTGATTTTGCACATTAAATGTGATTTTGTGTTTTTGATTCTGTCTAATACTTTATATTTGGAGTTGCAGTTAGACAATCAGTAGTAAAGCAACTTAAAAGGAAAATGGAAAAAAAATCACTAATAATGTGAGTTAAACTGCAGAATAAATGGGCACCAAACAAGAGACTATTAAACCGTTTCCTCCCCAGAAAATATTTAAATCCCTTCAACTTGCTCTAAACCTACCCCTCCTCTACAACCAAATTTAGTAGCGTGATGCGTGCACCACTTAATATAAGGTGTAGCTACGCACAATGGTGCGGTGCAAACTGGGACCTAGAAGGACATATTAGAAATATACATTGCCAGAGCATAGACACCCCAGGTCAAAAAAGTGTCCCATTAATGTTGCAACTTGCTATAAACACCAACAAATCATAATAATAATTTAACAACCTTTATTCAAAACAATGGACACGAGCACAAAACTCACATACCCTCCCTCCAAAGTATGCCCCTGCAAATACCTAAAACCAATTAAAACCCAATAAACTAGACAGCCACAGTAGGGTGATGGTGGGGCGTCCCCCTACCAGCAACTCAGAGTCCGTCAAAAGATGTAACAATAGGGAGCAGTCGACATAACACATCCAATTCCTACATCAAGTTAATCCAAAGTAGATAGAAGCGATGTAATGTTGCTAATGCAATAGATCAAAGTACTAGAAGCAAGGGCCTCTCAAGGATTGTATCCAGCAAACCACTCCTCTACAATTTTACTCAAATATATCTACCTTGATGATCTTCCTTTGTTTGCTACCATATAACCAACTAGGCACAGTGAAAAGCATATTTTTTTCTGTTCTATACAAATAGTAAAACGTGATTTCTCTTTAAGAAAAATGTAGACAAAATTTCTCTCCTGTTGTTCTACATTTCAGGACCAATTATTAAAGATTTGGTGCCAACAAGAACAGTTTTGGATAACTAAGTGCAAAGTTCAACCAAGCACCACCCATTATAGAATAAATCCTTAACAGAGGTCAAATGCCTAGATCTCCATGTCAACCATCATTGCAACCATGCACCATTAAATCTAATTTAAAATACAAGTGCTGTATTAATTACAACAGCAATTATTCCTTGGAGCAAACAAAAAATAAAATAAAAATAAAATAAAAACACAATTGAGCAATAATTCCGGAACAGACAGTGTAAGGAGCTCTGCTTTTACAAACTTAAAAAGTAAATCACAGCATTTCAGAAAAATCACTTGTAAAGAAAAACCACATGAAGCAAGCTCTGCTGGGGTCAATTCCAGCAAATTTCTGCTATCCATATGTGATGGGAAATATCCAAAATAATGAGATCCAGAAGACTGTAAAGAAAGCATCGTCTTGCCTGCCAAAACAACCTAAAAGGGATTACTAGCAGTGGTTAGTATTACATAAAACATTACAGAGATGCTAAATGCTTTACATAGCAGGAATGATTTCATCCACAGCTGAGTGATGTCTTCAATTGAGTAGAGAACAACTTCAGCATATGCCTATAGCATTGACAAGATTTGTTTCTTGCTGCTTATGTGTAAAAGAAACAGCGTAATCTTTTGACAGAATAACATAACATAGTAGTTAGGAGTCACTGTCAGGAAAACAGGAAGTACCTGTGCAGACATTTAAAAATATTGACAGCTGAGGAGAGGGCACTATTAATGCAGGCAGAGGCTGCTCACATTGCTACAAGTTGGTCACATGGCTGAAAACAGTGTTTCCTGTTCAAGCAGGAAGTAATATTGCTGAACCTTTCCATCAATAACTTCTCACAAATTGTACCTAGAGATGTGATTTAGGGTTTATTTTGCAGGTATAACTGGAGGCTTTTAATATAACCATAACTAGTTTGGAAAAATTGGAGTTACATTTTAAGTAACATAGTAAAAGGGTTCAACCGTTTCACCTTACCAATGATACTTATCTAAAAAATATAAAGTGGGTGGATGGGGGGGACTTGAAACTATTCAACAAAGCAGCTTTTATCACATCTACAAAAAGAATATATTCTGTTAAAAAAGCCTTTCCAAAACTGAAGACAAAACTTCTAATCTACTGACCATCCGGCTGACCATGTATCCTCAGATATGAACGGTTTGTGAATGCAATAATCACACTCCTATTTCCCTCTTGGTTTTATAAAGGTAGGCATACACGGCATCAATATTCCGAACAATTCAGATTATCGAATACACTTCTGTGTTTTTAATTGACTGATCATCGATATTGATTGGTCTGACGGGAAAAATAATAATTGAGGAAGATGGAAAATATTTTCATCAACCCCATCTACCAGAACCAGACCTTCCAACGTTTTCAAGCTGAAATCTACGAAAGATTGTTGTGCAAGGTGGTGGATATTCGATGGGTTCTTCCGATCGGATTTTTGATCATTTTGGACAAGATATATTCCTCATAAAAACATGTGGATTACCTCTTATTCAGTCAGACATATTAATCCAGAATATGTTTCTGTAACATTTTTTCCCACCCCTGAAGTTAAACCTACAGGTCTTATATTTACCAAGCTGCAAACAAATTCTTATTTTAAATTTTTGCACTATTACATCAGATTTTTTTTTCCCCAAGCCAGATGCTCATCTCTTGACAAAAGTAAATTTGAGACAAGAAACAATGGCCTAGATAAATGAAATTTCAGGTTTATACACGCACTCAATTTGCGATCGAGCGACGACCCCCGAGTGCTACACGCGACAAACGTCCGTTTCAGCAGAGAATCGTCTGTGTGTATGTGGTCGGTCGGGGGCCGTTCGTTGAACCACCGGGTACGCGTGCCCGTTTCTGCTTCCTGACTCTTCTACTTTCAGTTATGGATTTGACATTGCAGCCAATGACTGACTGAATCCCCTAGCAGCCTTTTTTGAGCATGCCCAGGCTCAGTACAGGTCACTAAATTGCTTAGTTTCCATGAGGCATCCAGAAGCATAGCAGGCATAAAGTAATGAATTTAGAGGGCAAAGAAGGATATATCAACATATCTGTTGCATTCAATTAGATCAACTGGACTTGAAGTTTAGTTCTTGAAGACATTTCCCTAGTCATCCGACTGGCTTTCTCAATTCAGAAAGCCAGTTGGATGACTAGCGAAACGTCTTCAAGAACTAAACTTCAAGTCCAGTTGATCTAATTGAATACAACAGATATATCACGACCTGGATGAATGAGAACCTTCACAAGGATATATCAACATATTTTAAAGAGGCCATTCTTTCTAAAAGATGTTATTATGAGAGTGTAGTTGTCCTTTAACTTTCTGTACCATATCTTCTGCCACCTAAAGAGCATTTACTTTTATAGCATTTATGGTAGCAGAATCTATACTTTTAGATCTACATTACTTTATAGCGCATGCAGAAAAAAAAAACATGGTAGTACTTCTATTACTATCTCAGCCCTTTATTTAATGGCCCTAATTTCTTCATCCTCCCTTTTTTTTCTAATAGTGTACTTAAAGAACTTCTTGGTGTCTGTCTTGCTTTGCTCAGATATCCTTCATTTTCTATATTAGCTAGTTTAATCACAACCCTTGTTACAGTTTTTATAGTTTCCAAGGGACTTAATTTCCCTTTATAATTAAAATATTGTAAATACTTTTTTTTAATCCTTTTCATTTCATCATTAGACAGTCATGACTTTAGCGGGTTGCACTCACAATCCTGAGTTAACTAACAATCTTTCAAACACTACAGACAGAATGTTTAAGATTGAAAGAACAGTCATTGGCGTTCACCATATATTAAATCTATATCGAAAAATAGGTCACTTTAAAATGAACATAACCGTAAGCTATAATTCTTCCCAACCACCACTGTATCACTTTTTTGTTGATCTACCCCCTATTTCTTTACATATCCAATCTAAAACTTCTTATATTTCAGCTGTCAATCAAGTTCCTTGCTCTCAAAATCTATTCTTTTGTGAGTAGTTTTACTGTTGCAGGAATGGTGACAGTTTTGACAGTTGGTATGCTGTATGCTTTGTGCAGGCTTGACAGTTGGTTTGTGGGGAAAAAAAGTCAGGTCGGCTGGAAGTGGGAGTGGTTAAAAGAGTGAATGGGGATACTGCTCCTAAACAAAATGTGTGCCGGATTGAACACACGCAAATCAAAGTAAGTGCTACTTACATGTATTCAATTATAGATTAAGATGAAGCATTTTCAGTATAGTGCATCTAGAATAGGAAAATATACTTCCCTTAAAAATATAACAAATTTAGCTTATGTATATGCTTGCATTATGCTTTAAAACTTTACGGTAAAGACCTTGCAATAATTTTTACCTGAAAGAAGAAGATTTTTCAAGAAATATGACATTTACTTGCAAGAAATATTAATGTCAAACCTTTCTAATGTTAAAGAATGTTTTGAGATGCTGCACAGGAGAGTTGTGATCATGCCCAGACAGACTGTTTTGATTTTCTGATAATAATGCTGAAAGTATGCATACATCATAATGACAGATGCTCTGCAATTGACACTTCAAAGCTGCTGGGAGTTATTACTGTCTTAGAAGCACGCAAACAGGACACTCATAATTTTAGGAACTGACATGGTTTGCTGAAGAAATGTATTTAACCTGCAGAAATTTAATGACATATTACCAACTGTGTATGCAATAATACTATGACTGTTTTGCCAAGTGTTTAGTTCATAGATAAACATTTTCTCCTTTCAATGAAATAAACAAAAAAAAAAGGGGGGGGGGTGAATACTAGAGAGCTCAGAGAGGCTAATTACATTCATGTGGAGTTCATGTGAAGAAGCTTTATTTTCATGCCAAGCTCAAATGTTGTAAGAATTACATAGGGGTTAGGTGGGATTCCTCTTTGTTAGCTTTCCATTATAAATAAACCTAGAATCAACTAGCCTGCAAATCAGTTAGGCCTCTTTTCACTTGATACGATCTATGGCAACCCAAGGGAAATGTGTTTTTAAAAAAAACATCCGCTAGTAACAGGACACAGTCTCCGAAAGGCATTTTATTTAATACACATCAAAAAATATGCTGCCTTTTTATAAGTATTTCATCCGTTTACAACAGATCGAATATACAAAAAGCTGAAATAATCAGCCCTAAACATGAAATTACCGGTAAAATAAGGTGTAGCTAAGAATAGGACCCTAGCTGGCCATATATAAAGTTTTTATCCTACAACAATACCGTGACATTTGGAAAACCCACGACCACTCATTTTGCGACCAACATTATGGTTATGTCAATCGCAAAGTATGATCTGGACGAGAAACTTTACAATGGATGCATTCAACATTCATGTTGGATCTGCCATCGAATTAAGTTAATGCTGGATTAGTGTATAGCTGCTATAGTTTAGCAGAGCACAGGGATATGTTATATCAAATGAATTAATGCAGCTTTTGCACTGGAGGAGAAAATGATCTCCAGACACTTAATAGAAACAATGACACAATCAAAATGTTGTAGCCTAAAGCAGGCTATATTGATAGCCTGATATTTTTGATTATTAGGGCTGTATGAAGACAGAAGTATGTGATTAGCTACATATTGCATATATGGCACCCTTTAGTTCTTAGATTTATATACTTTTGGGGCAATTTATAGGGATGGTAAAATGTATGCTAACCTATTTTCAATGAAGCCTAGACTATGCATTTTGGAAAAGTCACATTTGTAAGTCATTTAAAGGGTATGTCCACCCACCACACAAACCTTTGGTATTATGCTAACAACCCCCCAAAAACCTTGACCTCACAAGGTTCTTCAATTTCAAAGCTGCTGGTAACCTATTTACCAGCCTGCATTCTTCTGCTTAGCTTCTGTGCCTTTTCTGTGCATGGAAGCTGCAGACGAATTAGGTTTACCAGCAGCTTTGAAATCTAAGAACCTCGCGAGGTCAGGGTTTTGAGGGGTTGTGAACATAATATTAAAGTTTGTGGGGGGGTAGACATACCCTTTAATCAAATGTGACATTTTAGCCTGACTATTCTAAAGTGAGCAAATAGATGACAAGGTAATGTAGCGGCATCACCCAATTGGAATTTAATCCAATACACAAGTGTAAGGGCATGTCCACCCTTAAAACAACAAAATGGTAAATTGTTAGTTACCTGGTCCCAACTGACATATTTTGCACTTTATTACCTGCATTAATATCCAGATATGTATGGATAATTATTATGCCCGTTCTTGCAGAGTAAGCTGGCCCTTGCTCCATGCAGTCAATCAAGGCTGTGACAAGTGACATCGCATTCAACTGATTGACTGCTGCTTCACCTGCTGCCACCTCTGTACATGCACCAGCTTATAAAAAGCTCATTGAGCAGAGGGTCCTTTGCCAGAATTTAATAGAACTTATTAATTCATAACACACAAATGCATGTCATAAAATAGTAAATGACTGTGGGCAGATAAACTCACATGTCAACAGTTTTTTTGATTTAAGGGTGGGAATGTCCTTTAAATCAGTAGTAGGCAGTAAGAGCACTTGCAGCTCTTAGTATGAACATACTTTAAACTTTTTTGGTAAATAGAAGGAAACAAATGATAAAATGGCACAGAACAAGATGGTGAATTTGACATCTTTAAGGTACCATGAATTCTCTTCAGTACCAGGAGATATTGAAAAAAAATGTGATGCAGTCCGTCACAAACCTGAGGCTTGGGAGACGTTGGACCTTTCAACAGGACAATGATCCCAAGCATACCTCCAAGTCCGCTAGATCATGGTTGCAGATTAAAGGCAGTCACCAGACTTAAATCCGATTGAGAACCTCTGGTGGGACTTAAAGAAAGCAGTTGCAGCATGCAAGCCTAAGAATGTGTCTGAACTGAACTTTTGCCCATGAAGAATGGGCTAAGATACCCGTAGATCGCTGCAAGACACTTGTGTCAAGCTAGGCTTCACGTTTAAAAGCTGTTATAACTGAAAAAGGATGTTGTACTAAGTACTAAGAATGAATGTCACTTGGGGGTTGAATAAAACTGATAATGATGTGAGCACAGAAAATACATTTGTGGTTATTTCATTATAAATGTTATTTTATATTTGTCTGACTTACAAGTGTCACTTTGATTTAATTGTAAACAAGATGACTGAAATGATCAAAATCAATGTCAAACTGGCCAAAATACTCAATTTCAGTGGGGGGTGAATCATTTTGAACACAACTGTAAGTTACACAGGTAAATAAGTATTCTCTATCTAACCAATTGCACTCATTATTGCCATAGACAGATTTACTCAGGGTTAATCGGTCACTAGAAGAACTGGATCTTTTGGTACCGTCATCCATTGCATTCTCTATTACAAAATACTTCAGCAGATAAATCTGTATTTCCTATTGAACTGTCCAAGATCTATATGTAGCACTGCTGTCTTCCTTGTTTCTACATTTGCATTAACTAATCTAAGTACCCTAGAATCAATAAGGTTTATCTTAAATGGTAAAACAATTTATTGCAATATCTTACTTGTTTTCATTGCTTGCATCATATCGAGGCATAGGATCAAAGTCATTGCCATTGATGTCTGTGCTAGCCTGAGCATCCTGAGAGAGAGAGTGATAGAAGATAAATAAGACATACATCATGTTAAGCTTTTATCAGGTCACATGTACCTATCCCAACACATAAGAAAAAAAATCATTATTTGAAAAATCTTAAATACTTTAAGAAGCCACATGAAAGAAGAATTGCTAATTTTTAAAAATAAAATTTAAAGCAATTATAACATTGATGCCACAGTTTGTGAATAAGAAACTATATAGACAAGAGATGCCACAGAGAGAAATAATTTTTCCTCCGAAAAAGCATTGCCAGTCATCCACACATGGAAGTAATGATGGCTTTGGAATCAACATATTGTAAACCAGAATATACTGTACAAATTATATTTTGATTTTTTTTTTTTTTTTGCTTTAGGCTGGTCTAGCATGCTCATGAATTTTCCATCTGAGGTAAAAATCTAGTGAGGTAAGAATCTTCTGAATATCAGCTGTACATGGGCAATGTAAAATGTTAAAAGTTAACTCGATGTTCGATCTGACTATCTTTGAATTGCCTTTAATTTCCTCTTGCCCAGTGGTACTTAAGGTTCGTACACACGCGCGATCGCAGGTCCCGACCCGAAACAGTTGCTCGTTCAGAAATCCACCCAGTGGATCGGGCAACGATCCCCAAACGAACGGCCATTTTGGCCAATAAAGTGCCAATACACGGGCTGATTATCGCCCGAAACGGTCGTTCGTACATAGCGTGCGTCGCGGGTCAGCACCCAAATCTTTGACCAGATTACACTTTATGCCTGACAATACAGCTGTAACGTCAGTCGTAACGTCAGTCGTAAAGTGGATTGGGAACTTTGGTTCAGAAAACATCATGGGTAAGTACCTAGTGTTCCTTTATTCCTGATGTAAAATGGAATTTCTTAAAGTGTATGTCCAATGAAAAAGTGAGCATACCCTTTTTTACATTAATTAAAAAAACGGAGATAAAGGAGCTATGTCCAACAGGTGCAGGGAGACATACTTAAATTTACCCATTATCAAGGTCCTCTATTGGCTCTTATCAGGTCTGCAAACAGGAGATATTTGTATAAGCTTGGGGAGGACATTTAATGAATTTTCTTACAGAAGCGCAATTAGAAAGAAATTTCTGCACCTGGGTACATATTCATCTACAGTGGAACATGTAACAGGCCTCTGGATTCCTAGATAATTCCTCTGGTAGAGGAGCACCAGCATACTTAATATTGGTATTTACAAACTGAAATATTGATATTAAGGAACGCTAATATTGGAACTTTATATTTTCACCCTACTATGCCTAACTATGGACAGATGATCTCTTTTTGATGCTGCTTTTTTGAAGAAATGTATATATGTTTACAATGATAATATATGAAGAGATGGTTTTTAGAATTTAATATAAAGCATTAGAGGGCGTGCCCACCCTCCCCCACTGCTTGCCCCACTGTCTAGTGTAAAAAAAACAACTTACCTTTCTACTCTACTTCTTATGATTGTCCTGCAGTGCCTTCTCAGTCCAGGAAACTGAAGTGTAGGAACCTTTCTGAGGGCTAGGCCACACTGCTGCGTTTTTTTTGCGTTTGCGCTTGCATTTTTAAAAAATCATTGAAAACGCGGCAACGCAAAAAAAACGCAAGTTTTTCGGTGTGCGATTGCGTTCTGATTTTTTATCGCAATTGCATGCGTTTCCTATACTTATTGAAGAAATCGCAAGCGCAAACAAAAAAAATCGCACATGAAATCGCATGCGATTGCATTTGCGTTGCAGTGTGGCCATGCCCTTAGTGTCATTCTGTATCTGCCACTTTTCTGTCCTCCTGGAGGACTCTGGCATGCTCAGGGGAGCTCTCCCCCCTCCCCCCAGATCCCTCCATGCTGCAGCAAATGTTTAAAAAAAACTTTTCTGCATTATACGCTATGTTTATAACTTTAAAATGTGCCCAGAAATAGACTTTCATCCCCTTGGCTCCCTCGGAAGTAGCAACAGAGGCAGTGGCCGGGGGAACGAAGGTGGGTAAGTCTATTTCTAGGCACTTTTTAAAGTTAAGACGGTAGTAGGTCCCGTCACAAGCCCATAATCCGTGCAGCGTGCAGTCTTTTTAAACAGACGACCACGCGTATGAAGAAAACATTCAGTTCAATCCAGTTCCGGAAGTTCGGGTCCGGTTTTAAACAGCTGATCACACCCCTTCAGGTACGCCCCTGGGGTGGAGATACCCTTTAAGATATTATCCCAAAGTTTTTTTATTTAGTGTGGATACTACACAATTCTAGTTTTTCTCCTGATTTGTATTCATTTGCTTATTCAGACCCTTTTGTTTATGCAATAGGGTAGTTTGTCTGGGTTGAATCAGAAGAATACAGGTTCTGAACTAGGACCTCTATTTTTCTTGCATGATCAAGTATGTCCTTTATTTACAAAGATAATTTACTGATCCATATATTGTTTGACAGTTTGTAAAAGTTTTGGCCTGAATGATCATGCAACCTATTAAAAATGCATGAAACAAAATTTATCAAGACGTCTAATCATTGTTTTTGGCAATTTTGCCTAAAAATTGATTGTGCATTCAATCCCTATTTATCACACCTCTAATCAAAAACAAAATGTTAGCCCGGGTGATTGATTAGGAAAAAACATCAGCCATGTATGGCAGCCTTAATTTTCGCTAGAATATACTGTATCTCTTTAAAATGTATGTATGTATTTGTATGTATTGATGTAAGATGAATAAATTATTTTTCTGTAGAATGTCCTCCAGATACTTAAACAGTGTTTCTAAAACCCTTAAATAGACAAGAGAAAAGTGCCAACATTTATACAGTACAGTATGCAGAAGAAAAAATAAATTAAAAATACAATATTCGGAATAATTAAATAAAAGGTGCAAAATGTTGCTTGTGCTGCAACCTATCAGATGATATAAAATGTTTTCTAACAAAATATATGTTTTTACTGGACTTTTACTTTCCAGTAACAACAACAAACATGTTTGGTTGCAAATTAACAGCACGGGTTCATTTTTACACCTCTTATTAAGCTGGTTACACACAGCAACGTTATTTATCGTTATGTGTGTACGTTCGTTTCCCGAACGAGCGCGCGGCCGCCGAACGATCGGGTCGGCCGAATGCTCGTTCGGCCGATGGAAAAACACAGTCTCGGGACTGTGTGTATGCAGATCTTTGAAAGATTGCAGACAGGATTTTGCAGATCCTGTCTGTCATCTTTCAGAAATCTGGACTGTGTGTACCTAGCTTTACATAAGCCTGACTTGTTAAACAACAGCTAAAGCTCTCACTATCATAGAGCCACCATTATGCGAATGCTGTGTTTCTCAACCTTTTTATCTGTAGGGATCCCTTGAAACACATTTCGTGTCTTGGGGAACGCCTACATAAAATGATTGTATGTATAATTATTTTTTTTTCTCACCATCAATAATTTAAACAAATATAAATGATAGATCTATAATTATATGTCACTTTTAAAAAATTCACTTAAATTCACCGCAGGGGCTAGGTCTTTACCAATGTTTCTCAACCATTTTATCCTTATAGAACCCTTGAAAAAATTTTAAAATCTCAGGGAGCACCCACATGATACATTATTACTTATTTATATTATACTCTCAGACATCAATACACCAAACACATATTCATAAAATTATAGAACATGGATACATATATAGAAAATATCTGTATTCGTCACAATAGTGGATGCATACAGTTTCTGGCAATCTCTTGAGGACCCCCGTGCTCTCAGGGACCCCTGGTTGAAAAACGCTGTGTTAGTGCCTAGGAATTTAGGGGCTGCTACCATATTAAGGAGACCTTCAAAAATGCTTCACCGTTAGCCATAATATAGAAGTAAACAAAAGATTAAAGTGTGGTAACACAAGTTGATTTTATTAGAAGTATTCCCAATATGATAAAAAGGGGAATCCGACACTATCAGCGTTTCAAATTTAGTAATCAATACAAATCCTAAAATAACAGCTTTCCCAGGAGGAAAAAATAAACAGCAGAATGTACCATTGAAAAGAACATACCTGTCTCTTTACAAGGAACAGTTTTATGGCAATTTGAGAAAGTTTTACTTTAATTGTGAAAAGTGCAGGCATATTAACACATTAGAAGAAACACTGTATTGTATATGAAAGAAAACCCACAGGTCTCTCTGTAACAGTGATAACAAGATTCAATAACATTATTTATTTGTATATAAAGGACACATTTATATACAATTTTTTTCCCCATGCGGATGTTGCATAGAATAAAACCATGCTCCTTTTCGATGAAATAAAAAAAGATAATGTCTCAATTACAAGGAAACGGCTGCTGGAGTGCGTCTGAAAACCCCACTGTGAAATGACACAGTTAATGAAGTCAACAGACTCTTATCTTTCGCTGAACTCCTTGTTGACAATGGTTCCTAGAACAGATTTATTGTGAAGCTTATTTTCAATAAATCCCATAAGATGGTATTTTAATTATACTGCTTACCATTCATTTCAAACAGTGATGGGACCATGTTGGCATTTATTATATGAAAAAAAAGGTATTACCCACTTCAGAAAAATAAACCAAAAAATATATCATTTGTGGTAAGTGTAATATGTATTCAAAACTTTAGATAAGATTTGTCCCAGCTGACAACTCGCTAATGGCGCCTGGTCGGTCGGTCAGAAACATTTGCATGTGTGTATCCAGCCTAAAACGGATTTCCTGATATTTTAATTATTATGTAGAACTAACAAGTAATCTTTCTGGAAGGTAAAGCAGAAATCCTGCACCCTCATATTTCCTAATGCTTAAAAAATGTTAAGAAACGAGGGCCTGGTATACAAGGGATGATATTTTGAGGATTATCGATCCCTAGTACGATAATTAATCAGATTAATGTTTAGGGATCAGAATGAAAGTTACCAGCTCACTTTTCCCATTTATCAGTTGTTTGAAAACAATCCGATGTCATATTTCAATGCAGCAAATTATAGGTCATCCCTAATATCAAATGACTTTCCATCAGGGATGGTCGATTTTTTTTGGCTAAGCCAATAGGTTTTGAGAGATTGGTTGTGTCAGAAAATCCCTTTCTTCAATAGGCCAAGAATAAATTGGGGCAAAATATTGGAGATATTGTTTTAAGTCAGTCAAACTACAGCTGAATTTATTAAGCAGTAGTTCGTAAGTCTATTGCAATATTGGGCCAGGGTTGTACTGGCCCAATAGTAGCAACCAGGGTTGGGCTGCAATTGGCCCATAAGTACTAAGCCTCACTTTTAAAGTTTCCCACAAAGCTGAGAAATGGACATCACTTATCTCTGGTAGAGGTCTTGCTCTATCCAGATTGACAACAAAAAAGGGGAACCTGTAACATTCCCCAAACAATCAATACTGCAAATGCAGGAGCAGTGGAGATGGAGCTAAGAACGGAACCTGGGCGTGCAATCAATTGAGTGAGCAGATGTGGTAAAAAAAAAAAAATCAACGTACAGCCAGCAGGATGTTCAATTTACAGGAAATAGTTGTTATATTCCTGTTCCTGCCACTTAGTGTATGTATCATTTAGTTATGATTTCTGCAAACACAGTTTGAAGGGCAAAGGGCATGTTTAGCCCTCAAATTAAAGTTTTTATATAGGTAAATCACCCCCAAAGCTACAGTAGATAGAAAGCCAAGAGACGTAGGGATAATTTGTTGCCTCTTAAAAGCCTCTTCTTCATCTCTCCAAAATTTTTACAAGCATTTACATGCTTGGAGGAGGCAACTAGGGAGAATTCGCATTTAGTCATTGGCTGTGGTGTCATAGTTATGTCTGTAACATCCATGGCTGATAGCTGCTAACCAGGAAGCAGAAGAAGAGGTAACAGAACATTTCAGGTTAGACTTACATCTCTTGATTTTCTAACAATTGCAGTTTTAGGATTTAGTGGGCGATTTACCGATAAACAATTTTTATTTGATGGGTGAACTTTAAAAATAGTGCACCAGTGGTCTATATGTACTGTGGTATGTAGAGCACAAAATATAAATTTGTATCCACACAAAAGATATATTTTTGCACAGACAGTCGGTAGAATATTAGAGGGAATATTGGAGGATCTGTTCAATATAACGAAGGGACTAACAGGGAGATGTAATACTGGCTGATTTAAGTATGCTTTTTCCCTGCCCAACTTCCAACGTGTAAGTTGCAACAATATTTTTAACAATAGTTTTCATTTTACTCGGACACAGAAAGCTAAATCTAAATTTAACTACAGTACTTTTATATATTTTTAGGAGGTAGGAATACTTGCCTCTTAATACATTAAGAGGGTTTGGTTTTTAAGGGTATAGTTGCACTTTAAAGTACAAAATGTAGCAAAAAAAATATAATAAAAAACAACACAGAATATATACACTGTATAAGGTGTGGGTGAAACTTACATAATTCTGCATTAGGTCTGGGTGGTTTCTTTCAATTCCATCATCCAGGATGGTAACTACAACATTTTTTCCAGTGTATCCTCTCTTCCAAGCTCCTACGATATTCATATCTGATTGACAATGATGGACGTTTTCACTACAGTGCTGAAGATAAAATAAAAATAGATGTACGGTAAAACTTAAAGATGATTTTTATTTGAGGCTCTTTTCTAAGAATTAACTAATAATGAACAGAAAAACTGAATGTCAATTGAACCATATTATTGCCAGAATACCCTTTATGGATCTATACTAAATTTTAGGTTTCTTTTAAGGACATGTCCACCCCTTTTACCATTTTTTGATATGTAATAGCTCTCCCTCCCCCAGCCCCAACCGCTAGAATAGATTTTCCAGAAACTCCCCCGATCTTTATTTACCTTACCTCTTTCCTCCGCCGTACTGCCCGGCCCTCTGCTTGCATGAAACTGCAAGCAGGGGGCCGGACCGGCATCACCGCATCAGTGATTGGCTGCCTCTCAGCCAATTAGGGATGTGGCTGCTGGCTGCATAGAACGCCGGGGGAGAGAGGTAAGGTAAGTAAAGATCGGGGAAGACTCTGGAAAATATAGCGGTTGGGGCAGGGGGAGGGAGATCTATTACATATCAAAGGGTTTTTACACTAGGGGGAGGGAGAGCAAAACGGGAGGGAGAGGGAGCCTCAGAGGCGGAAACAAATTCCCTCCCTGCAGTGCTCCTGGTGGCCATTTTTTTTTTACTTTGGGGGGACATTACAGGAGAACCATTTGGAGCTGGGATGTAAGGTAAGGATTTTTATACACTACAGAGTGAGGCCAGTAGTGGGTTAAATTATAGTATTGGGGGTGGACATGCACTAATTAATTTGAGTTAGAGCAGAAATGAATTGCTTTACTGCTAGTAATGTTTGGGAATCTGATGCTAAATCAAATGCATTTACAAGGATTTAGAATTTGATTTTTAATGATATATTTTAGAATAACAATGAAATAGCAATCAAATATAATTTGGCAATAAATCACAGATTTCATACGGTAATAAAACATGATGAATTAAAGGGAAAGTAGAGCCTCCTAACAAAATTGAGACAGAAGTCAGAATACTTTGACTTAATGCCATTAACCTGAGTGGTATTACACAGTTCGTGTTCTTGGGGGTAAATCGACTTTTTTTTAGGTTGTCCCACTTTTCAACCTTTTAGTATATATATGGTGAGTAAAATATTTTCTACATTAAAATTCATGAAGTAATTTAAATCATCCCAAAGAAATGGAAGATTAATTGTAAATGGTAGGGCTTTAAAATTTCGAGGTGCTAGAAGGACACATGTTGGATGAAAGATCTGTAATGTTGGCATTACAATACAAGCAAAGAAAGTAACCAAGGGGTAAAGCTAAACAATACTCTCATTACATTTACGAAAGTTTGGTTAGATTTGAAGTTTGGCATAACAGGCAAACTGTTTACTTCCTTATTTCCCGAATTAGCCATAATCACTGTCCTTTACCTAGCTACTCTCTGCTCAGAGTTAGATTCGGAGTAATAGGGAAGATAATGAATAATTTTTATGACATTTTAATGTGTATTTTTTCTTAAAGAAAGCCTGTGGCATAGCGGCTATTGTGAAAATGTGTGCATTAAAAATTTTTTCTTAAAGAAAGCCTGTGGCATAGCGGCTATTGTGAAAATGTGTGTATTAAAAAAAATATTTAAAACATTATTTTATAGTCTCTTGTAAATACACAGTACATTCCAAAACATGTATGATCAGCAACACCCTTAAAGGATAAGTGCACTGTAAAATCAAGTTATGTTCATTTGGAAGCTGCAGCTTTAAAAATACTGTTGCCATATTATTATTTTTTACCTATGCCCCTCCAGAGCCTAGCTTTGTGCCTTGAAAGTTGCTTGCTGACATCTTGTTACTGATTTGTTGAATGTTAAGCTCCACCCCTCTGATATTTCCTCTGCTTTCTCCTGCTTGAGCTTCAAACGTAATGCTGTGAGCATGCACGGAACTCACAGGCATTATCGTTTGAGGCTCAAGCAGGGGCAATTTCAGAGGGGCGGAGCTTAACATTCCAATAAGAAGATGTCAGCAACTTTCAAGGCACAAAGGTACACTCTGGGGGGTATAGGGGAAAAAAATATGGCAACAGTATTTTTAAAGCTGCAGCTTTCAAATGAACATAACTTGATTTTACAGTGCCCTTATTCTTAAATGAACAAAAACATCAGTCCAATTAGTAGGTAGTAGTTTACTGTGGGTTTATTGAAGTAGAAAAGAAAGTCATCTGGCAGGAACATTGTGTGGATTAATGATACTGATGAAAAAAGGGAAGGCAATTAGAGCAAGCGGTTTCAAATTTTTTTTTTATTTATTTAACCTTAATGAAACCTAAAATTCAGCAACATGAATCTATCCAAGGAAATTCATAATTTGCCATGTTAACATTTTGCAAGACTTCAAAAGCTAAGAAACAAGGCATGATGGCTCTGAACACACACAGGACTATTCATTAATGAACAGGGGGAAAATGTCCCTGCACCTTCAGGCATATGGTTTACTCTCCCTACACCCAGGTCTCTGAACAAAGTACTATGTGAAGGCTGTAAAATAGAATTTTATGTGTAGAAGGAATATACTTTTGGGATGAAACAGAAATGATTTGTACATAGTTCCCAGTAAAATCTTAAGACTATAAAAGTCTTATGAGCTATAGGTTATTGTAACATCCAAGGCTTAAAGGAGAACTTTCTTGATTTCAAACTTATATGTTTTCCGTTATAGAACCCCTAACACACAAAAGGGGCAAGTGGTACCACAATACCAGGCTCAGTCTGCAGATCCGATCACCCCTGCCACTGGTAACCAGGAAAGCTGGCACAGGTAGTACTTGTGAAAACTAGTAAGCACTTAACAAGTGGCAGTTTTATTTCTAGGTTTCTGCTCTACTAACATGTTTGCTCTTTTACCGATTGCAGTGTAACAGTGTTTAATAGCTGTAAAAATATTAGTACCTGTTAAATGACATATTCAGTGTCAATATGGTTGTGTGTGCTTACATGATAACTATTTCTTTTTTCTCTCTCTCTCTGTTGATCCTAGAGTTCATTGCATAAAAAGCACAGATAATTAATAGCTTCTGTTCTATGCATCCTTTGAGGAATGCTCTCATGAATGGAAAGGTATCTGTGCTTGTCCAATGCAAAAAGTCCAATTAACTATTTTTATTGTTGAATAATAATTTGCATACAGGGCAATGAAACTGAATACAACCAGCAGACCCACAATCTACAGCAAAAACAACATAACAGAAAGCCTGATGTGTTGGCGTTTGTACTGCCCCCATATAAATTATCTTGTTCGTTGCTTTTCCATTATGCTCACATTTGATGAGTCACAGAAAAGCATTCCTGCTGCTCCTATTTAATAGGTATATTAATACAGAAGTATAAAAAATGGCATTAGGTGTGATTTTCTAAAGTGTGCTTCATTATTTCAACACTTTTATGACTTAATAAAAGCCTTGATCATCTTGAAGTATGTCTAAAGGACAAAATCAATGTAATGATTTTCTAATCAAAAACAATAAAGAAATAAAATTGTAGCCTTGGATTGTTTGTATCAAATAAGCACAGGGAAACAATTGTTCATTTCTCTTTTTCAGTAAAGGACATTATGTTCACAAATGTAATGCAAAAAGACAAGAAGAATTGCTTTATTTCATTTAGAATAAAACCATCCATTATTCATATCACACAATAAATTATAAAATATATATTTTATTTAAAAGGATAGGCTCTCTTTATATCATATTCTTTTTTTTTAACCTAAAAACAAAAGGTACTTTATGTGCTTATGGTATAGATAGCACTGGTCAATAATTAAATAAAATACAAATCCTGAAAGTTACCAACATTACATTGTTGGCCATACACATACACTGGCCAAATAGGAGTACCTTATACTAAATATTTCTTCCACCAATTCGGGGAATGAAGACGAAGAGCTAGGCCCCACAAGTGCACTTTTAAGCTCAATCTGATCAGGCTTTTAAAAGCAGACATTAACGCAGCCAACTGACGTGGCCACAGTAGTGCGTTACCATCCGACGTGCATGCGAAATCGCATAAGCTTCCACTGCTCAACATTGCACGCACACCGTGTATGGCAACAAGCACCCCCATAATGCGGTAATCTATTGCGTTCCCGTTTCTGCTGCGCTTGTGAGCGCTTAAGTGTGGTCTTAGCTTGTTTGATTGATTTAACCTTTTTAATAATAGCATAGGCCTAGCATACTCGGTTTAGCACAAGGGGTTGAACTTGAAAGACTTTAAAGCAGCAATCCAGTGTGCTAAATTGCTTGCTTATCTTCTCTAAAAGTTAAGAATTGATTTAGTCCTCCTCTAATATTAACAGATTTTATTTAGCCTTCCATTTTGCCTTATTTCATCCAATAGTAGCATGTGTATGCGTTCAGCCGGGCGTCGTTCGTAGATCCACCATGGCGGATCAACGAACAACGTCCAAAGAAACACACACACGTGCAATTTTCAGCTGATACATTTGCTGGTCCGTGCGTTGGACGTGGGTACAAGGCTTTAGAAGTGAATTCTAAACCTGTTTTTGAACTTGCGCTGTCTATTTGGACAATGTTATCGAAAGGACTTTAGATCTCATTAAAATAAACATATCTTGCTTATCTGTTAATAGCTTTATGCTCAATAGGTCTGTGAATGGAATGCACCAGAATTAATGGGCATGTCCACCCCCAAAACTATAATCCCCCCAAATACTGGCCCCATCATAGTGTAGTTTAATCATTACCTCACATCCCAGCTCCATATGGTTCTCCTGTAGTCCCCCCCTAAAGTCCCCAAAACTGTCCTATATAGGACTCTGCCTCCTACCTGGCCTCCGGGATAAGTTTGGCATGCATACTGCTTCTCCCCTCCCTCTCCGGATTCCCTCCCCCTAGCATAATCCCTTTTAATATAGTATTCCCCTGTTCTCCAGCCCCAACGCTTCATTTTATTCTTTAGAAAGTGCCCCGAACATTACTAACTCCCCTCTTTCCTCGCTGCACTGAATGACCGGCAGCCGCGTCCGTGATTCGCTGCCGCTCAGCCAATCACAGACGCGACTGCTGGTCCCGCCCCTCTGCTTGCATTTTCTCGCAAGCAGAGGGCCGGCAGCGCTGCGGAGGAAAGAGGGGAGGTAAGTAAAAGTTTGGGACACTTTCTAAAAATAAAAATGAAGCGGTTGGGGCTGGGGGACCAGGGGGAGTACTATATCAAAAATTAGTTTTAAGGGTGGACATACCCTTTAATGAAAATGACTAGCACAAAAAAAACACTTTAGGCATGCATAACCTGCATATAATATTCATTTAAAAGCTCCATACTTACACCCACAGAATACAAACATCTTATTCTAAATGGGCTTAGCTTATAATTGTATATTCCATATGGAAAGACACAACCACAGCACCTTTTGTATCTAGCCCTTATGTATTTACATATGGTTCTTTGCTCTTTGACTACTTTCCAGGCAAGGAGTAAACGCTAAACAAAACACTCTCGCACATTTACTATTGCATCACTTGCCTGCACCAACCAAATATTGGCCAGACTACATTTTGACTAAAAGGTACTTTGCTGCTTCTGTATCTTTGGTCAATAGAAAGCTCATGTTAGAAAACATTTTCACATTTCAGTAGTAATTACTATTCAAAATGTTATTAATATTACCAGATTAAATTCTTAATTCAACGTCTGGCATTATGCTTTGAGCCAATCCTGGCAATCCTTAAGCACAGTGATTTAATTCCAGCACTGTCCTCTGTGATAAAAAGCTAACACTCTCACAGTGATCCCTCTCCATGTAGTCTGACAGGTCCCGATAGACTCTTTCTTCTATGAGCATGCGCAAGTTTGATGTGCATGGAAGACAGAACACGTAGGGACCTGTCAGACTACGCTGTGGAGGAGCAAGCAATCATGTAAGTAGCTTACCTTCTCTCCCGGGTCCTGATCATTTTATAGAAGAACGGGAGGTAAGACACAGCTCCTTTACCTCCCATTCTTTAATAAAACTAAATAGTCAAACTTGGAGATACCCTTTAAAATGAATTCCTTGTATGTATTCTAATTGTTTAATACAGATATTTCGATTTTGTATCAATGTGTATTACTTGGATGTCTGAAAACAGAAGCTTAGAGGTACAAAACTGTATTGTGTGGTCCTATGGAAATACTAATCATAAGGCAAAAACTCATTTTATGTGTGCAGAAAAACAGCAAACATGACACGGGAAGGATTTAGATTAAACAACAGCCTGTAAAACCAATTAGTAGTTTGTTTGACGAAAATTACTGTAGTAACATCAATATTCCATCATAAACAATCAGGTGGTATTTCGAAGACCATGTAATTGGGCATAAATTTCTGGTGGTTTGATTCATTTATCATTCTATTTAATAAGAAATCAGATAAGGATGTTGGTTGCGGGGAAAAATTTGGTGGGTATTTGACCCAGCAGAAAACTGAGTCCAAAAATGTAAGACCATGGCAAGTGAGTAGCAATGCAATGTGCAGAAGGGGGCTCATTTTCTTATAACCACTACAGACATGAATAGGCAAAAACAACATTATGCAAAGATGTAGACATCAGATGTTAAAGCAATAATAAATTATTTGTCTCCTCAAAACATATGTACAATATGTTTGTGTGTGTGTATTGTACATGTACAAGTGAATCAGGTTCATATATGAATAATATTATTCAATAAATAAAATATTAACCTCTTTCTATCATGTGGAAACAACCTGGATGCATGTAGAGTGTTGAAATTTGCAGTTCTATACCATGTAAAGCGGTGTTGCCTAATCCATATACAATGTACCGTATATACTCGAGTATAAGCCGACTCGAGTATAAGCCGAGGTACCCATTTTTGCCCCAAAAATCAGAAACCCATTATTGACTCGAGTATAAGTCGAAGGGATAAAATACCACCCTAATACCCTAATACCTTTCCACTGTAGATGTTGGAAACTACAACTCCCAGCATGCTTTAGTTGCTGGAGTTGTAGTTTCCAACCACCTATAGTAGAAAGGTATTGGGGGTTACTGTATGGCATACTGTCCCCCCAGCCCCCCCCAGCTCACTTACCGTACCTGGCCTTCATCTTCAGTCTTCATGTCTCTGCTGGCTGCCGCTCGCTCTGTGCAGAGCCGGCAGTTCCCAGTACTGCTTCGCGGCTGCGCGATGACGTCATCCTGTCAGCGTGTGCGATGACATAATCGCGCACCCATGAAGAACTACTGGGAACTGCCGGCTTTCCTTCCTGACTCGCAGAATGAAGGTAAGTTTAGTATTGACTCGAGTATAAGCCGAGGCAAGGTTTTTAGGTTGATTTTTAAACCTAAAAACCTCGGCTTATACTCGAGTATACGGTATTACTGACCAGGTATTTATTTTTCCACCTATAATTAAGTGACGTATGTTGCAACAACTCAGTGACCCCTTTGGTCTATTTATCTGTGTTAAGATAATAAGCTGCAAGTTTTAACGGATTGCGGAGTTTTGGACTGTTCTTGGTATGCACGCTTATTTTGTGTTTCTTATTCCGTTGATTGAGGTAACGTCTTTATCTCAAATTTAAGGTACAATGTCAAACACTATATCACATTTCTGTGAACATACATTCTTATTTCAACTTCTACCAAAGAATGGTTTTAGCTTTGTGATAATTGAGGATTCATATTTTTTTCCTACTTCTAAAAACAGCCAAAAGGAATGTTAGTACTTCAATCAAGAACACTTGGAGATTCAGGATGCTTTTATCCCAGTCTAGAATAGAGCTGTACATCACAGTGTCTGACTTTCTCATTTACATGACAATGATTTTACTACCAAAAAATGATAATTGTGTAATTTCACATATTCACACACTAAGTTAATTTTAGTCCCTATGCTAGTAACATTAAACACATTAAACAGAAATTCCAGTTTAAGACATCTGTTTACCAATCGCTCTAGACTCCACATGTAACATAAGCAAAATGGCTTGAAAATGTTCTAAATGTGACAAGCTGAACTTGTTTACATTACAAATGTGGAGCACATAATGCAAATTGGGCACACAAGAAGACGTAGATACTAAGAAATCCGGTTACTTCAAGGACTAGGCTTACTGTCAGACTGCTCGTATGCAACAACAAAGGTGAAACGGTTCTGCTTAATAATCACAGTAGGGTTGAGGATTTCAAAAACTGTACAAGCTTCTAACCGAGAAAAAGTATTAATAGGCCTTACAGACCTGTCTTTAAGGGATAATCCTTTAATCTGGTTACATTACTTAAAACACTTGCTGTTTAACATGAGACATATCCACGGACAAATGCAAAAATAAAAAAAACATATATTGCAATAACACTGCTAGTTAAAGGGATATCTTATAATGTGTTGTAGATAGCATGTCAATAAAAGAGTTCTCACCAGCAATGGTTTTAAATTTGCACTATTTTCTTATTTTTAAGTGCTACTTAATTATTGTGTGTCGAGTCTGTGTTAAGTTACAATTGAGGTTTTATTTTGGTTTCAGTTTAATACTATTGTCCCGAGCGAGCACTCGGCCGGGACAAATGTCTGTCTGTCACGGCAAATTCGGGCGCCGCCAAAAATGCGAGCGATCGAGCATAGGGAACCGCACGATCAATCGTAATTTTCCGACACGTCCGATCATTCGTTCATCTGATCCGGACGAACAAACGATCGAGGTCGGTCGCGATTGCCCACCCCACACCAGCCGATATTTTGGGCCGACCGACCGAAAATGCCGTGAATAGGTATCGGTCTGTACCCAGCCTAAGCACAACCCATTCTCAGACATGGTGGGGACAGTTCGAGGCCACTAATTAGTTTATTCAAACAAGCAATTGTGTTTATCTAGTTAAATGAACAGTCTGCATTCTTCAGCTAATTCTTATTGTAGATTTGTGCAATAACCTTTCCTGACCTTTTTGCAACAGTGAGGTTTGCATAAATTTCAGCAGTTGTATTGTACAAAACAGACAAGTTAATGACATTACATAGCATTTAAAAAAAATTACACAATTATTTACACATATGCACTAATGTTCATTTAATTAGACAGCAAACAAACAAGGAATCAAAATACACATTCATCATGATTTCCACCATCCTACCTTATGTCAACACTTTAATAAGTATGGCTAAAGGGCTAATACAATGGCACGGTTTCTTTTAACAGACTGACACAGATATTATTATTACAGAATTATAGCAGAAAGTATTTTCTGCCTATCTTTAGGAACCTTTCATGGAGTGGTCCTCAATTTTTCTTGCCGCACACATGTGTTCTAAATGTTGGACTTAATATCCTAAAGGATATGTACATGTGTTGTTGTTTTTTAAATTGCCCATTACTGGAAACTAAAATTCTTCTCAATTATCACTGTACCATTTTTTGTTGATCTGTCACCTACTTCTTTAGATATCAAGTCTAAAATCTTACATTTCAGCTATCAATCAAGTGCCTTAGTATCGTAAACTCTTCCATTACGTACAGTTTTGCTGTGGCTAGAATAGGGACAGTTGGTATGTGAACTACATTATGGGAAATTGCCTCTCCCAATGCTGCCTCATGCGGATTATTGAGCATGCTTGCACTCACAGAGAGTCAGATAATCTGGCAGGGTCTGGGGGACTCATGAAGCAACACAAACACATTAGTGTAAGTGCTGCTTACATGTATTTATTTATAGATTGAAATGAGGCAAAGTAATTTTTTCAGTTCCTTTAAAGGGCATGTCCACCCCCAAAACTATAATCCCCCCAACTACTGGCCCCACCATGTAGTGTAGTTTAATCCTTACCTCACATCCCAGCTCCATAGGGTTCTCCGGTATTGCCCCCCCAAAGTCCCAAAAACTGCCCACCAGGAGGCTAGCAGGTCCATATAGGACACTGCCTGCTTCCTGGCCTCCCGGAGATTTTGGCCATGCGTACTGCAGCTCTTCTCCCCCCTCCCTCTCCCTCCCTCTCCCTCCCTCTCCCACCCTCTCTCGATTCCCTCCCCCTAGCGTAAAATGCTTTATATAGAATATTCCCCAAGGGCTCCCAGCCCCAACCGCTAGATTTATATATTTAGAAATCTCCCCAAACTTTACTTACCTCTCCTCTTTCCTCCGGCGAAGTGAGCTGCCGGCAGCCGCGTCCGTGATTGGCTGCCGCTCAGCCAATCACAGACGCGGCTGCCGGTCCCGCCCCTCTGCTTGCATTTTCTAGCAAGCAGAGGGCCGGGAGCGCGGCGGAGGAAAGAGGGGAGGTAAGTAGAGTTTGGGGGGCTTTTTAAAAAAATAAATTATGCGGTTGGGGCTGGGAGCCCATGGGGAATACCATATAAAAAAAAAAAAATTCTACCCATACTTAACAGTGTATATTGTAATAAACGTACATTGAATAGTGAAAGTTTTTTACCCCACCTTCATTCTGAAGCACACCTCTGAATCTCTAAAGGTGCCCATACATTAGCACTTACCTGCAGACCGATCCCACAACATTTAATCAATTCTGCAGGAACTGCCTTTTCCGAATAATATTCATGGCCGACATATGATAATAAGGTCCTGCCTGGCCCATTTATTGTTTTGATTGTATACCGGCTGCGAAGAAGATCCAGAAAGGCTGTTCCTGCAGAATCGTCTGCAGGTAAGCGTGAATGTATGGGCATCTTAAAGGCATGACAATGTGATCCAATACGCACATTGAGAAACCCTGCTGTAGTGCATAATGACAGTAAAATGGGAGATCTCTATCAAGGACTCACATATAATGAATATTCTTCCAAATCCACATGGCATTAAGGAAAGAACCTTTTATACTATGCTGAAGGAGATGGTTTTCAAATTTAAAGATTCGTATATCATTTGCAAACCAGATGGAGATGGGATAAATGATTGATGTTTGGATCCTTTAAGTCTAAACACAATTCTGGCTTCACTTCTGCATGGTATTAGTCAAACAGACACTTGCAAAAAGTAGAAAGGTATGTAATTAATCAGCCTTGCCAATATAAAATGACTCGATTATTATTTCTAAATTTGCATGTTGATCTTCTGTAAACAGAAAGTATTTACGGACACTAAAATTCAGTTTTATAAGGACAGTTTTGCTTTGGGGAAAAAAGCTATTAAACATCAGAATCTGACACTGCATTCAAACATGTGGCATCTGGTGTTATGCATTTTGTTGCCCTGACATGATAGTATTTCATAAAAGTTTTTAATTTTTGTTGAATACATTAATTAAGAGTAAGAGAGTAGAAATGAAATGCAACTTTGCAGAACAAGGCTCCAAAGAAATAGTATTAATCTACATAAACACTTTTTCAAGGTCAATTTAGAAAAAAATAAACTCCCTTGGGAAATTCTACAGTTAAGGCATGCCGAACGACCCAAGGTTATTTCACAAGGTTATATTAAACACCAACTGAAAAAAATTTTTTTTGATGCAAACAAACAATTGGTTGCAATAACGTTTTAAAATGACTTATAAATTGTATTATTAAATTAAGTAATATCTTAAAAGAGCAGGGAGGTGTTGTGTTTTAGGTCTATTATTTAATTTTTAACATTCCACATAAATGATTACACAAATAACAATATTCTCATTTATTTATTTTTAAATTAAATATGTTTGTTTCCTTTGCCATGCCCTGCCATAGTGGGTAGCAAACTGCCATTACAGGTCTTGCAATAGCCCTTTTACTTCCCATGATGCCAACTTCTTTGGAAAGTTCCTAACAGTAATTTCTACATAACTGCCTTTCGGGCAATTCAAAGACTCCTATTAAGAAACTGATATTGGGCGATCCTGCATACAGGATGGCCTTAAGCTAGGTACACACAGCAACGATAAAGCCCCGATACAGTCGGATCAGACAGTATTGGGGCTTTATCGTTATGTGTGTACATTCGTTTCCCGAATGAGCGCGCCGCCACCGAACGGTCGGGTCGGCCGAACGCTCGTTTGGGAAAGGCCGAAAATCTTGCAAATCCTGTCTGTCATCTTTCAGAAATCTGGACTGTGTGTACCTAGCTTTACCGTGGAAGCATTTTTTTTATACAAGAGAAATCACTGGTTGAACAGCTTAAAGGGCATGTCCACCCCCAAAAATATAATCCCCCCCAGTAATGGCCCCATCATGTAGTGTAATAAAATCCTTACCTCACATCCCAGCTCCATATGGTTCTAATGTAGTCGTCGTCCCCCCCCCAAAGTCCCAAAAACTGCCCACCAGGAGGATAACAGAGCCCATATAGGACTCTGCCTCCTATCTGGCCTCCTGGAAAGTTTGGCATCGTACTGCACCCTTCCCCCCCTCCCCCTCCCGATTAGGATTCCCTCCCCCTAGCGTAAAATGCTTTTATATAATAATCCCCTGTCCCCCCAGCCCCAACCGCTATATTTTTATTATTAGAAAGTGCCCCAAAAATTACTTCCCTCTTTCCTCTGCCGCACTGAACTCCCGGCAGCCGCGTCCATGATTGGCTGCCGCTCAGCCAATCACAGACGCGACTGCCAGTCCCGCCCCTCTGCCTGCATTTTCTCGCAAGCAGAGGGCCTGGCAGTGCGGTGGAGGGAAGAGGGAAGGTAAGTAAAGTTTGGGGCAATTTCTAATAATAAAAATATAGCGGTTGGGGCTGGGGGGACAGGGGGAATGTTATATCAAAAAATTTTTGGAAGGGTGGACATGCCCTTTAAAGTTACTGGAGTGAGAAAACAAGGTACAGCATTTTACACTTTAGGTATCCATTATATATTAACACACAACAAATTTAATATACATTTATTTACAGTAAACAACAAAGCATAAGAACAATCAAACACACACACAGTATCTCCTTTAAAAAAAATGTTCTCGCAGTTCCTCACACATACCCACCTCATATTTCCGTATCTGTAACCCAGTTTAGAGATTGGCATTCTAATTTTCTAGGCCTTTTGTCAATGTAAATCAATACAACAATAACTTCAATAAACTACAATGGGCACACACAGATTCATCAAAAAGGGCCAGTCCTACCTCTAAAATTGCTTTATCCTTCTTTAATTAAAGAGCACGCCCAACCCACTTGTGGCCACAATATTCCCCTCACAATCTAGAAAACATTTCTGTATGCATTTAATCAAATTATCCTGTTTGTTGGTACTTTTAAAATTTGTGAAGGTTTATTTTTGCTTAAGTAGCAAGAAAATAGCTTGGGACAAGGTTCCCTCATATAGCAAAACTCAAACAATTAATAGAAAAAATAAAATTGATATGTGTGCGCATATACAATTTGATAAACAGACTTAACAGTTGTTTTGTTGCTGAGGAGCTGAAAGACAGCACTGTATGTGATACGTTTCTTATTCCAATGTTAAAATAGAAATGTCTTACCCGTTTATATTTATCTATATGTAAAGCTGTATAGGCAATACTCTGTTTTCGAATATAAATTAATACAATGATCATAATAATATTCAATAAGAGTTTACTTTTTTTTTTTTACTTCTTTTGCACTGGTTTGTAGAAATTATTTATGTAATCTAATCTGTTTTGGAATACGCACATACGCATATTCTACTGAAATAACAAACACATGAAAGTTGATTTCACAGATGAATATTTCCCAGTCACATGTGAAACGTTTTTTTCCCCCCAAGTTGAACTGACTTACCATATACCACATGCTTGGCCACTTAGGATCATTGAAGAAAGTAGATTGAATATTGTTAGTTTTATAATCCCTCTTTATCCTTCTTTTGACCACCTGCTGTTGTATCCACTCCACCTGCCAAGAAGCAAAACATTTGGTAAAGTGCTAGAAACCACAGTGATTATCAAGAAATGTGTGAAATGCTGGGCTGCTTCCCAAAGCTTACAGAAATGTGTGCATTCCATTCTCCATCTAAGCAATTGAGAAATTCTCCCCTGAAGCCCAGAATATCCCTTGGAATTTTACATGTTGCTACTTTGCACTTCTAGCCCCTTTGTTATTAAACAGAATCTATGATAAAATACACGAGGAGCATGCTAACAGGTACTAAAATTAATGTCTTAGTTACTCCTAATTAAACCAAATGTTTTTGTTATCTAGAGTATCTCTTCCAAATCCACATTGTGGCATACTAGGTAACTTTACAATCATTACAACGTTTCTGAGGAAACCGCAAAATCTGTAATTTGACCTCTCCTGCATGTAAGCAATGCATATATGAGTCGATAACAAGAATAAAAATACATTTTAGTAGACATTAAGGACTGGTACACACTACACAGTTTTTGGCTGGACTCTCTGCCAGCATGAAATTTTAGTCAGAGGAGATTGGCTCGAAATTCCTAAATGACCAATCGTTTGACAGATCTTTATGCAAAATCTGACACAGACTTGAAACTTGCCATTCAGGTAGAATGGGCTGCTGGCCCATTCGTTCCAGCTGTTAGTTACTATATAAGGAAAATCATGCAGTTATTTCCCTGTTTATGATCAATTTACTTATAGAAAACTCAAAAGTTGTATTAAATAGATTTCCAGTCCAGAAGAGATGAAAAGACAACTCAAAAATGTGTAACCCATCCTATCCAAATAAAAAGGAAATAAATCACAAAATAAAACAACAGAAACATACACTGGTTCTATTAGACTGTTTAATGATTCTAAAATCTCAATTGCTAAGATATATTAAAAGGACAACTCCACCCTCATAATAACATCTTTTAGAAAGAATGGCCTCTTTAAAATATGATAATATATCCTACATTGTCCTCTGAATTCATTACTGTATACCTGCTATGCTTCTGGATGCCTCATGGAAACTGAGCAATTTAGTGACCTGGTACTGAGCCCGAGTATGCTCAGAACAAGCAGCTAGGGGATTACCATTCAGTCATTGGCTGCGATGTCAACTGTCAAATCCATAACGGACAGTTGCTAATGGGAAAAACCAGGAAGCAGAAACAGGGGCAGCAGGATATTGTGTAGGATTTCAGGTTAGACTTATATATTTCAGATTTCAAACTATTACAGTTTAGGGTTTTAGGGGTGATTTACCTGTATATACATTTTTATTTGAGGGCTAGACTTGCCCTTTAAATATACATTTAATATGTACCAATTATATAATTTTATTATTATCATATTTAGATATACTGTGTATTTGACATATGCAGATGTGAGGACCTAAATTCCTGGATTTACCTTTGATCGCTGGAAAACTATCTTTAAGTTATGCTTGCTTATACAGTCTAGCCCCCTTCTCTGACATAAGAGCATTTCTTCCTAATGGCCAGATCCTGGACCAAGGGGGGAAAACCCTTGGAAAGAACCAGCCAAATAACTTAAAGGGCATCTGTACTGAAAAATAGGTTATTTTAAAATGACCATAACTGGAAACTAATTCTTGCCAACGACCACTGTATCATTTTTTTGTTGATCTGCCCCCAATTTCTTTAGCTATCCAATATAAAACTTCTTGTATTTCAGCTGTCAATCAAGTTCCTTGCTCTCAAAAACTATTCTTCTGTGAGTAGTTTTACTGTAGCTGGAATGGTGAGAGACTGAAGGCATGCAGCAACACACGCAAATCAAGAGTAAGCTGGGTACACACAGAACGATAAAGCCGATACCGTCGGATCCGACGGTATCGGGGCTTTATCTTTACTGTGTTACGTTCTTTCCCGAACGAGGCGCGCGGCCGCCGAACGATCGGGTCGGCCGTACGCTCGTTCGGGAAAGGCCGAAAATTTCCATCGGCCGCGCTAGACTCCCTATAGAAGTCTAGCGCGGCCGATGGAAACACACAGTCCCGAGCGTTCTCCCTATAGGGAAACGCTCGGGACTGTGTGTATGCAGATCTTTGAAAGATGGCAGAAAGGATCTTGCAGATCCTGTTGTCATCTTTCAGAAATCTGTACTGTGTGTACCTAGCTTTAGTGCTACTTACATGTATTCAATTATAGTTAAGTCATTTATCAGATAATGTCCCTTTAAGGAAAGTATTGCTGTAGATCTAATGTAAACCCAATGGTGAGAGCATAGTGGTTAAGCACAAAGAAGGGTAATATGCCATCAGTCATCCATAAACCTGAGGTCATGGTGTTTTCAAGATTAAACTATGTTAGCTCTTTAACTTTAGCCAGGTTTGACACAGATATTGCTATACAGTTTAAATATATCAATCAAGTTAATACATTTTGCTGAGTTTGTGTAAAGTCTTTTGTAATAAGAGTATTGTTGTTCAGAACTGCTGGCTTAAAGAATTCACCCCAAAATCACAGGAAAAGTGAAAAAAATATTAGAGGATCAATTGAAAACAAAAGGGGGAAAAACCCCAACCAACAATTTCAGAAATTTGCTATAACTTTTATGCATTGCAATTAGAAAAACAAAAAGGTTCGAATTTAGTGATTTGTTAGCATTACACTTTCAATCTCCTTTAAAGGGGTGGGGGTAGAAGGGGTGGGTTTAAACACGTAAAGCTGATCTACATTTTATTTTTTTCAAAACAATCCTTTTGGTAGAAAGTATGGTTTAAAAGAGAACTAAACTTAATTTTTATTCATGCTAATGTGAAAGCTTTTCTCCCCAGAACATAGATTCTGTAAATAAGAAGGCTTCCATGTTGTTGCCAGTACAACTCACAGCCCATGTAGTCTGGACTCCAGTTTTCTATACAGATCTCTCCATATTAATATGGAAGTCCCTGATAAGAATTTGAAAACTGCTTGTTACCATGCAGTTTATTTATCAGTCAGCATGAATTGCATTCAGCCTTCTTGGGGCAATACAAAATATTCCGCTAAAGACTACGTACTTGCAGGTATAGTGCTTTGCTTTGAGCAAGAAAAAGTACAAGAGGTTGCAGGTTCAATTCCCCTTACTTATTTTTTACTGAAATGAGCTATGATTGACTTCTAATTTCATAACCTTTTGAAAGCCTCTTACTATTAATCGGTCTTTATTAAATGCTTTAAATACTAAATTACCACTTAAATAAAGGATCATACACACGTGCGATCGAGTGTATCGTATCACAAAACACGGCCATTTAAAGTGCCCATGCACTGCAGGATTATCATCCGAAATGGCCATGCATACACATCATGCACTGTTGGTCGGCCACTGCAATCGCATGTGTGTAGGCTTTAGTGGTACTTCAGATCACTGATACAATACAGTTTGAAAATAGTCCCAGATATTTTGTCTTAGCAAATCTTTTTTCAAATATAGATTTTAATATATGTCTAGCTGTGATCCTGCTGTTGTATTTTCCCTTCACCCTTACACAATATTCTTATTACTGGCTCTATAACATATCCTATGACCCAAGCTTTGCTAGTCGAACTTCTGTAATAATACAGATATTCCTGAAATGTCTACATTTATACGGTATGAAAATCTCTGTACATTCCTGTAGTATTTACCTCTGAAATTTTTTCATGCATTTGCAAGAACAATATTTCTTTTAAATTCTCCAAACCAGTGGGAGATTAAAATATTAATAAGGCCAAGTAATGAAAATCCCTTTGGGAAGCAAAATTATTTCATTTATTAATGCTTTGATTTAAGCGCCTTGTGCTTCATTTCATAAAAGACATAACTGAAGACATCAAACTATTTTGGCGTGACACTCTGTAAAAGCATTAATAGAGTTGAGGAATAGCTCGAATTCATTAGTAATATTGACTTGAATTAACATGGGAATGGAAAGGCATGTCAAACTTTGAGTAAGGCACAAACATACTGTATAAGAATCATTGCAACAACAAAAAAACGTATTTATTGTAAAGAACCTGACAGATCAAATCCTATTTTAAGAAATGTACAAAATAGCAACTGGCAGATGTGTAGTATGTCTAGTACATATACTATATTGGACTTTTCTCAAGCTTACTATGTGTGTACACTTTTCATGTGAGCCATGTTATGTTGTGAACATCTTAAGGGTATCTATACTCCAAAAAATCGAGTATACCTCGAAATACAGCAAGAATCCACTATTTCAAAACTTTTTTTTTAAATCTGGACTGTAGATCCTGAGAAATCATCATTTTAATCACAGCATTTACAGGGAAAGACCTGTCACTCCAGGGGCAGAAATTATAATATGTGACCCATTAATGACCTCTTACTAGGATCTTTGGCTGTCTGCCAGCACACTTTCTACAGTAATTAAGAGAATCAGCAGTGAAAAGAAGGCAGGTGAGTGTAAGCAGAGCAGTGTCCATGGTGAGGCTGTGCAGAACTTATAAGTGTTGCAGACACTACAAATAGGCAGTGAGTAATGGAGGGTGGGGGCAATTTGGAGCACTCACTAAACATTAATAATTTAATGACAAAGCAAGCACAGATAAATATGTGTGTACCATTTTACTTCTCTCAAATTGTAGTTTCAGATAATGTAAAGTTGTTTTAGTGAGTATAGTCACCCTTTAAAACAGCTTTGTCAGAGCTGCAGGGTTTGTCAAAATTAGCTTTAGGGTGTTTAGCAGCAGGGTAAACAACAACGCACTACTCACAAATAAGTTACCCAACAAAGCTTTAAAGGGCATGTCCACCCTTATAATAAACTTTTCCCATATGATAGTATACCTTCCCCCAGCCCCAACCGCTATAAAATAATTTTAAGAAAGCGCCCCGATCTTTACTTACCTTCCCTCTCTCCTCCGACGCACTGCGGGACCGGCAGCCGCGTCCGTGATTGGCTGAGAGGCAGCCAACCACGGACGCGGCTGCCCAGGATGCTGGGGGAGAGAGGGAAGGTAAGTAGAGTTCGGGGGACTTTCTTAAAAATGTTTTTCAGCGGTTGGAACCCTAATATATGGCCAAGGGTTTCTATGCTATGGGGAGGAGGGCTGCAGTGCGCATACCAAACTTCTCCCGGAGGGGAGACAGGAGGCAGAGTCCTATATGGACTCTGCTATCCTCCTGCTGGCCAGTTTTGGGGACTTTGGGGGGGGGACTACAGGAGAACCATATGGAGCTGGGATGTGAAGTAAGGATTTTATTACACTACATGGTGGGGCCATTAGTGGGGGGGGGGGGGGATTATAGTTTTGGGGGTGGACATGCTCTTTAAGCTCGGTACACACCATCCAATAATTCAGCTCGACCGACATTTCATTTTAATGAGACCATCCACCAGATAAGGATTCATAAAATAGTTAATGCCAGTTTATGTATACATACACACACTCAATTATTTAAAATCACAATAAACCCTGTGCTGCCTTCATACAAACTTAATTATGTAGGATGTATATGCAAAACATTCAAATGACATTCAAAAATCAAAAATGGACTAAATATAGTCAAATAGTATAATAAAATGTTTTTTTATAGATAATACTGCATAAAGTCTAGATAGAGCAAACCAACAAAATATATAATATTGATTAACTGATTACATCAGGTGAATAATAAATGTATCACTTCTACTGAGTAAAAGTGGATTATCCAAATAAAAGCAGCACTACAATTTTATGGCAGATTCTTGCACTTATGAACACGCCAGAATTCTCCGATGCATAAAATCACCACATGACTCACAATAAACATGGAGTTTTAGATGATCAGTAATCAACCACTTTATCATCTGCACAATGAGTAGTCTGTCTAGTGCAAATTAAAGTGATGCTGGTAATATTTCAGTGCAAACTATTGTGTGGCCTATTTAGGACAATGCAACTGAAAATAGCCCAGATCCTGGGCACTCTTGAATTTGCTCAAAAAATTTTTTTTTTATTTATATCATATCAATAAGCGATATGATATAAACAAACAACAAAGGTTTTGGAACAAATCCAAGAGTGCCCAGGATCTGGACTAATTTTATGTATAATTATATTTACCTGGAGGCACCTGGTGGTGAAACAGGAAAAGTGCACTGGGATCAAAATATATATTTACCGTTGGACAACACAACTGCAATTTCTGCCTAAGTTGATCCTTTTTTAAATCTGATTTTGGTGAACAAAAATTGGATGAAAAGCATTGGCGCATCAAATACGTTGGTCTATATTCCAGTTCGATCAACTATTGCAACAAAAATTTTGTTTGCCCAATTGTTCTCAGCCTAAGTCCAGTAACCTGCTGATGTCACTCAGCTCCAAACTGGTCTCCATGCACATTATACACTATACTGACGATAAAGCTGTACTCCATATCAAGGCATGTGCCTCTAACAATATGTGCATTTGTGCAATTTTTGTGCAGACATTGAGTAACTGTGTGGGTCCTTAACTGACCTAATAATTGATATGGAGGCTATTTCTTTTTTTATTGTTTAGCAAGTGGATCAGATATGGCTGCAGATGCCACTACATAAAATAATGGTTTCAAGATCTAGATAACAGCTCATAGTTGTTCTCATATTTTAACATTGTATAGTGAGAAATGCGGTAGTGATGAATACTGCAGAATACCTCACAACAGTGTTAAACAACCAACACATAGCTACAACTTCAGAAAAAACTGAAACCTATATTTGCCTTGCTGATGGTGTCAAGCTGTGGCACTTCAACAACTGGAATGTCAACAATTGCCCATTCTTTATCTCAAAAATCCCATTAGGTTTCAGTTAAATCAATTAACAGTGGAAAATACTATATTAGGAATAATACATTACATATTTGCTAAAATAACTGGATATAAAGGCAAGTGCATTGAAAAAGAATCCTCAAAAGCTGGATGAGGAATACCACGTATGGGGATTGGTAGGGTCCATGTGTACTGTTCCCACAGCGTGTGTGCAGACAGATAACGATGTATCTGTGGAATCGCATGTGTATGCGTATGGCCAGCTTTAGTGTCTGCTGGAAATTGTCCTAGTAGGTGAAAGTGTGCATCACTTTCAAAGGATATAGGAGGGAGAAAATATGAAAAGGGTATTGTGATAGCCCCCAAGGTTTTGTGGCCTCTGTCCATAGTAATAAGTTGGTAAGCCACTCTTTTTCTTAATTGTAACGATGTTCAGCTGGTTTCCCATTAATTTCAACTGGAAGTTCCCCAATTAGTTTAAACTGGAAGTTTCCCCATTAATTTAGACATAATCAGCAACAAATTGACTTCAAGAGGAAGAAATCATTTAGTGCTATGCATTGCTTTTCTGCTTAGAAAGAAATCTCTTCAGACAGAAAAAGAATTATAGTAAATTAAACTGCCACCTGTAATATCCCTATTTACTTATTCAAATGACTTAAAATGTTGACCTTTTAAAGTTAAGATAAGCAAACTTATTTACATAATTGTAAACTGCTTAATTTGTAGCTTTGCAGTCTGTTCCAAAATGACTTTCACTGCACTTGATCTAGAGATTACATATTTATTTGAAGCAATGAACTCCACTAACAATTTATAATGAGTTGCGTTAAATATATATTTACTGCTGGATGAGTGACGAATAATACAGCAACATTACCATTTCTGTGTCCTCTAAATTCAGCGAGGAAAAGCAGAAGGCATTTTGTAAAATGGCACAAATTATGCTCACAGCTGGCCATACATGGCACACGATTTTGTTAGCTAACCAATTGTGCCACACAAAGCTAAACTGAATCAATCTAATTATTTGGCTTTGCTACATTAGAAGAGGATTGCAGCCAAAAACTTTAAAGTCAACTGCTCCCTAGGTTTGTTTTGATTGATCAGATCCACATGTTTGCAATTTCTCTGCCAAAAATTACTGAACAACAGGTTGATTCATGCCATATAATCTGGTCACACGCAAGAAACATGTCTTCATATTATATTGTATTTATTATCTTACTTTCTAAATGTAAAATTATCAATGTTAAATGATCAATAACTTTAAAGATTTTCTTTGAAAACATCAGTCCCCCAAAAACAAATTATTTTTATTATAGTTTCGGATATAGAACCATTTTTTTCCTGTACATTTGATGCGTCCAACCTGACCAGTTTATAAATCTATTTGTGTCACACATTATAGGCAAACTAAAGCTAGAATGTAAATGAGCGCAAATGGATTTTACAGTTACTAACCAGCAGATATCATAAATTCTTGGGTCTGGTTCAATCGGACTTCAACTGGAATGGTTGTGCTGAAATAGCAGCAGTACCACTATTCTCCCAAACAGGCAGATTACTAAATTGCCATATACAAGAACTTGTAAATATATCTATTATTCTAATGCCTGTTGTACACATATAAACTTTCCTGTCTCAACTGCGTTCCCATCCTTTTCACATGCACACCAATATTAAAAGGAATAGTTCACACAAAAAGTGAACTATTCCTTTAAAGCAGTGATTGAAGGCCGTAAGGACCTATTCCTTACCTTCCGTTCTTTCATCACTTGACCAGGATCCAGGATCGAAGGTAAGTATATTTACCTCACACACAATCCACCGCAGTCCAGTTGAAAATTGCCAACCGCTTCCTGGTTTAGATTACTATAGTGCGCAATATCACGCATGGCGCTATAGCGAAACTAAACCAGGAATCGGTCGGGTCTTGTCAACTGAGCCTCGATGGATATTGCATGAGGTAAATATACTTACCTTCGATCCTGGTCAAGTGATTGATGAACGGAAAGTAAGGAATAGATCCTTTACCTCCCTTCAATCACTGTTTTAGAGGAATAGTTCATGTTTTAAGTGAACTTTTCCTTTAAAGATAGGAGTGCACTGATCAGCTGGAGAGAAGCCTTGAGTGGAGGATCTCACCTCCCTGTGAGTAATAGACACATTTGCAAAGTATATGTATATGGCGGTTTAGTGTCCCATTAAACCATGAGTGCCAGGCTTTGCAGAAACGTGATTTAATAAATATAAACTGCAGGACTGCACTGATTGGATTTAAACTGCATATCTGCTAACTCTGCCTTGCATATGTTTTTAACAACTGTCTATGAGCAAAAAGAGTAACTGGTTCCAGGACCAACTCTAGAAAAGCTAGATTTAAAGCGGATATTTACTCAAATTGCTGCTACTGTATATACTCAAGTATAAATCAAGGTTGTTGTTTTTTTTTTTTTTAAAGTAACCTAAAAATCTAACCTCGGTTTAGTCATGGCATATGCAGTTTGCAGAGGAAGAAGGAGACCAGAGACTACAGCAGTTAGGAGGCACAGAAACATAAGTTAAGCGCGTCCCACTTATGTCCTCAGCTCTCACCAGACAGGCGCAATGGAGGAGCACCTAAGGAGCGCATCATACTATATGGATCTTCTTCTTGTAATATATGGGGGGGTTAGGTGTGGGGTATTAAGTCTGTGCAGTGGATGGGTGGGGGAAGTGGGGGGGCTCTGTGGATAAACACATTTTATCGAGTTGGGTGTATTAAAACTACCTTAACATATACTGTATTAATGTATTATTTCATTATGGGGGCCAACTTACTTTGATTGTACTGTAGGGAGCATTAATGTTGAACCTTGCCACTCAAGATGTTTAGAAACTACAACTCCCAGCAACCAAAGGCATACTACGAGTTGTTGTAGTTTGCAAACATCTGGAGTGCCATGGAATAGTTGGTTACTGGATTCTGCTACTCATGTTCATTTTCAAATTACTTTTACTAATTACAGGTTTGCAGTTGTGTTCATATTTTCTACCCTCTGTTTATACTCGAGTCAATCCGTTTTACTCGTTTTTCAGGTAAACAATAAGTACCTTTGTTTATACACGAGTATTTTCAGATGTGAGCCACACATCTTTATGCTTGTGAAGGTTCTCATTCATTCAGGTCATGGTAGATCAGTGATATTAAAAGGCAACTGTGGTCTCAAAACAAGTTAGGGTTAAATGAAAGCCTACAGTATATCCTTTACACCGAGCCAACAATCACATCTCTGGCTGGAGCCTGTGAGAAATTACATTGGGGTGAATGTTCAAACTTCCTGCTTCCAGTAGGTTGAGTGACATCACCAGACCTCTGCCAGCCCTTTTCCCCCAGGGGAGAAGCATGCTCAGTTAAGACTTAATGCTGGGGTAATCAGGAAGTACCTGAGGAAAAAAATGACAGTTGAGAAGGGGAGCCTATTAATGCAGACAGGCTGGTCACATGACTATAAGGAACCAGGAAGTTACATTGCTAAACCTTTCCAGCAATAACTTCTCACAAATTTTATCTATAGATGTGATTTAGGTTTTATTTTTAAGGTGTGATGGAAGGCTTTTTATATAATTATTACTAGTTTGGAAGAATTTGAGACCACAGTTACCCTTGAAAGAATCCACACTGAAAATATACACATTCTCCTAGTCCTGTTGTGAAAGCGACCGTATGCTTGTTTCAAAAACAGGCTTTAATAGACTAGGAGTCTAAAAGGACCAAATTTCAATTCTCAAAGAGCGGGGCCCGTGAGTATTGGAGCATACATGAAAATACATTGTGTTAAAAATGTGGTGCTCATTGACTCTATTGTTTATCGTAGGGATCTATCCACCGAATTTTTGGTTAATGAGCGGGTTACAGTTGTGATAATGGCTCCAACAATTGTGTTATAAGATTCCCTTGTTAGAGAAGGGTCTTTTTATTATAGCCACAGTTACAAGTGGTGAATCCAGCTATACACTTTGGGGGTTTTGCCAATCAACATCGATAAGGTAAGTAATGGGGGCAATCAACCGTGGTGCAAACAGTAAATATTTCTTAATTGAAAGTTCATGGAACTTACAGAGGGATCGCTATTGGTCAATGTGTTAGAGAGGGATCGCTATTGGTCAATGTGTTAGAGAGGGATCGCTATTGGTCAATGTGTTAGAGAGGGATCGCTCTGGTCATGTGTTAGAGAGGATCCTCTGGTCAATGTGTTAGAGAGGGATCACTCTTGGTCAATGTGTTAGAGAGGGATCACTCTTGGTCAATGTGTTAGAGAGGGATCACTCTTGGTCAATGTGTTAGAGAGGGATCACTCTTGGTCAATGTGTTAGAGAGGGATCACTCTTGGTCAATGTGTTGAGAGGGATCACTCTGGTCAATGTGTTAGAGAGGGATCACTCTTGGTCAATGTGTTAGAGAGGGATCACTCTTGGTCAATGTGTTAGAGAGGGATCACTCTTGGTCAATGTGTTAGAGAGGGATCACTCTTGGTCAATGTGTTAGAGAGGGATCACTATTGGTAAATGTGTTAAAGAAGGAATCACTATTGGTCAATGTGTTAGAGAGGGATCACTATTGGTCAATGTGTTAGAGAGGGATCACTATTGGTCAATGTGTTAGAGAGGGATCACTATTGGTCAATGTGTTAGAGAGGGATCACTATTGGTCAATGTGTTAGAGAGGGATCACTATTGGTAAATCTGAGGTCCTATAAAGAACCCAGACTATCCTGTCATGTTTCAGTCTTACTACATTTATCAGTTCAGGACACAGGTTCATGGCTTCTATGGGGTCTATTGGTTAAATAATGTAATAAACCATTAACAAACTCACTTCATTGTCTTAGAGAAATGGGCATGGAGATGTTTTCCTTTCAGTCCCCCTATCATATAGATATCCCTCCCTGTTCAGCAATCAGCAGCTCTCCTTTTTTTCTATTGAGAAGGGAGGGGTGCGGTGGAGTTAGGTGAGAGTGAGAAAAATGTTTTTACTAAGACTGTCACATGTTTTACAAAGGAAGTGACATATAAGTCTTGCAACTTCCTACTAACACTTCCTACTTCCCTACTAACACTCAGAAAATGTTTTGATTCGCTAACCCTGCTGTCAATCTAATAATAAGAACACCATTGGATACAACACTAAAAGGGAAGTGAGGAATATGTTCCTATGTAAGCTTCCATTGCCTCCCTGTAAAACTTCCTGGGGTGTGTCTTAACAGTCTATACCATTACAAAACAGTGGGGACTACTAAGTACTTTTATTTACTTTAATGTCGTTACTACATACTTGTTAATTTTGATATAACTATTTATTTAGTGCTTTAACACATAAACACTGTCCCTATGTATATAACTTTTACCCACCCCCACCAACATAGTACCTCCAAAAAACCCAATGTATTCCCCATAAAATTATAGATTTATTTATAAGGGATATCTTTTAGCCTTATGACTTATGGTTTATTTGCACGATACACATAAGACGTGTTCATGCTTTTAAACATGTATCAATAAATCTTCTATTTTCTAATAATTCACAACTTCTGGTGCCTTTAAGTGGTGAAGTGGACCTTATTCATTTGTTCCAATAGACCAGTAACAGAGACTTGAGCAATGGGTCTGGAGCCATTGCACCCGCACCAGCATATATTAGGAGTGAGTATGCTTTTTGTGCTTCTCTGCTTTTTTGAATATGACATTAAGACTGTTTGGAACTATTGCTGTTAGAAACTGGAACCTCACTGTTGGAGTGTGAGACTTGGGGCAGGTGCACCCGGGACTACATTAACAGGGGGGACGTGACTTATATTAATGCTGGTCTACTCACTTTAAATTCTACAAACCCTACGTTTTGCTGCCTTTGTTTTAAAGTGATGACTTTTTGCTAATGATTAGGAGGTGTTGTGCCTAAAGAATGAACTGCAATAAATACACAATGAGTCTCTCTACCACTCAAACTATATATACAATGTTACACAATGTGAATAACAACTGTGATGAATAGAAGAAACCTACTTCACACACAGGTAGGGCTGAGTGAAAATCCCCCAACCCTCGTCACATGGGGTATCACTGGTAAAATCATGGCAAACAGATACAAGTTGTAGTAGAATTCACAGCTGCCTACCCACCTCCAAGAGTGGCCGGGTGTATCCAGCCCCAGGCCATATGCTCAACCTTAAATCCAATAACTTCCAAACTAATATGAACAGTTCAGATGAGGCCGGGCAACCCGGAAAACACACAGACGATTCCCATAAAAAATGCTTTATTGAGCATTACATACAAATGTCCATACCTGACGCATTTTGAGTGATATACACACTTCATCAGAGGCAGGAAATAGCAGTATGTCTCTTCCCTTTTAAAGGAGGGTATCCCCCTCCCACTTAACCCCTGGGAGACAGATACAATTAAAAACAATATCAAAAATACACATAAAAAGACATACATACTGACAGTATCAAAACAAGTGTATGAAGATACAAGTATATATCAACCAATAAGGTAAACAATACAGTTCAGAAACACTCTAGCACACCGCTAGTGGTAAATATATCCAGCATTTCTTTGTCTATCACTCAGACACTTGTACTTGTGAAAGGTTTTGTACCTACACACAGGGGCAGTTACTTTGACTTCAAGGAGGAGTGGCATAAGTTTATGCGCTCTTTGAAATTGAAAATACATTTTTCCAATAAAGAATCTGATCGGAGTACTCCTGTGTTTAGGAAGAAATCTACATTTACGCCATTTATACAGAACAGTTCACTGAAAGTATTTAGTAATGTGGTACAGAGTGAAGTATCTAGACTAAATTGGACTCACATTAAAAACAGTCAGCACAACTTGTCTAGAAAAGAAAAAGCAGCATTACAGGAATTGCAGAACAGTGATTCAATCATAATTAAAAAAGTGGATAAAGGGGGGCTATTGTGGTTATGGACAAGAAAGACTATATGGAGAAAGCTGAGAAACAGTTAAGGAATCCATCCCATTATAAATGTATTGCTTAGGACCCTACAATAGCAATTAAGAAGGAGATTGACATACTATTACAGGATGCACTTACCCAAGGGATACTGGACAATGAGAATATACATTTTTCTAACATGTGGTTATCCATGGGTACCTGTATTTTACTTGCTCCCTAAAATCCATAAAGGTTTGATTAAACCACCAGGATGCCCTATTGTATCAGGAATGGATTCCCTTTTACAGCCCCAAGGAAAGTTTATTGACTCATATTTGCAGCCCCTTGTGTTAAGTAACAAAATTTTTGTCTTAAAGACACATCTGCTTTTTTGCAACATATTGGTGATCTGGGACATGTTAAAAGAGGAACATTTTTATGCACAATGGATATTAAGGCTCTATATACCGCACACTCAAGGAATGGAGGCAATAGAGAGAGCATTGTTGGACTGGGGATATGACACAAAGCTTATTTATCTAATATTGGATTTGATGAATATTTGTTTGACCAAAAACTACTTAAGATTTAATAAGACATAGTCCCTCCAGACACAGGGCACCAGTATGGGTGACCACTTTGCTCCTACGTATGCCAATCTATTTGTTGCTGATTTTCAGAAACAATATGTTCTGGATAATCATATGTTTAAGGATAAGATGAAAGGCTATGTTCGATACATAGATGATATTTTTTTAATCTGGGAAGGAGACTTAGCATCCTTAAAAAAAAGTTAAAAGATACATGAACACAGCCCATCCTACCCTCAATTTTACTTTGATGTATGACCAGTTGTGTATGAATTATCTAGATGTCCTGTTTAAAGTTGAAAGTAATGCATTGGTCACCGACATATATACGAAATATACGATACGATATACTTCCGTACAGCCAACTATTAAGGGTACACAGGATCGTAAGCAACAGTGACTTGTGAAAAAAAGGCTTAAGGAAATGTGCAATAAATTCATTGTGAGGGGCTATGATGCTGCAACTTTGATCAAAGATTGTCCTCTAAGATCAGGCACCTTCCCATGCAGAAAATGTGGTATATGTAATTCCATAATACCGGGGGATGTAGTACACCAACCAAGCAAGGGTTTCAAAATTAAATTGCACAATATTCAACTTGTTCCACCAAGGGGATTTTATATTTGCTTAAATGCCCTTGCAGGTGGGGTTATGTAGGAAAGACAGAGAGAGAAGCCAAAATTGGAATAGGCGAACATAAAAGGGACATCGTCAAATACAAGGGCATACCGTCTAGGTACGAAACCCCGGTTAGCAAGCACTTCTTTCAAAATAGACACCAAGCATCTCAACTTAAATGGCAGGTTTTAGAAGTGGTCAACCTTAATACAAGAGGGGGTAACTATAAAAGAACTCTATTGAATAAGGAAGCACAATGGATACATTTGCTAGATACGTTAAATTCAAAAGGTATGAATGAGGACACAGGCCACAATAGTTTTCTGTAACCCATAATGCACCCTTCTCTGGAGATATAACTAGTAGATAATAATGTATTATACAGTAGCTTACAGCATTAATTATCTAAGAATTATTACTTATATTTAAACATTGTTACTTAGGTCCTTGATCGCCATCCACAGGATATGAAAACAGGGAACCATGTATTAGAACATCATGAAGAAATCATGTCCAAGCATTTGTAATGGTTTTACTGTTGTTTTTAAGTACTGAGATAATGTAACACTTTTATGTCACTACATAGTATTTTTTAACTACAAAGCACTTTATTATGTTTTTATTACACTATATTAGGGTTTTTATTACACTATGTGAATAAGAAGAAACAGTTATTGATTTGTTGTATTTATTGAGACATCTGTATTTATTGCATATGATATTTTACAAGTTTTTATTATATTTATTCACTCAAGATTGTAAGCATTTGCACTTTGTTTGGTTTGATCAAAACAGCCTCACTTTGACACCCTGGCCTGTCACTCACATTGCCACATGGCCAGTAGGTGAGGTTGATTGTATATATGTTTGTAACTCACTTTGCACTGGTTATACCTGAGGAAGGGACATTGCAGCCCCGAAACGTTGTGTGTTGTTCACAATAAATCTACAAATATAGTGTGCTCCTCCTTTGCATCTTTGTTCTTCAATAAGGTAAACAACCACTATATTAGAGGTCCATGAAATAAGATACATCTCAGGTATAATTCAAACCTACAGGAGTACGTGTTTCCAATTGGAACATCCATTACGCTTCATATTTTAACAAATCGAGCCATCCTGCTCCGTCCTCTATAAGGCCTTTCTATCCTCTGTATGCCCTGAAAAATTGCTGCATCAGGATCTGAATTACTGCATATCATATAGTGCCTGGTTACTGGGCTATTCTTATCCTTGTGCCTAATAGATTGAATGTGTTCCGGATCCATTGTCTCAGAGGGCGACTTGCACTCCCCACATACTGTTTAGAACATATTTTACAGGTGATAAGATAAACAATAAAACTGCTATTGCAGTTCATAAATTGTTTAATATATTTCGTAAAGGTAACACTTCTCTGCCACAGCGAAACATGCCATGTCCTGTTAGCCCCCTCAACTCTAGAGGCACTAGGGCTCAATAGATCACATTACTTTCTGTCCTTTTGGAAACTATTTTCCTACCTTGTTCTAGGAATCTATGGAGAGCAGCATCCCCATATTAAATGGGGTGTCACAATCATAAGCATCTCTAATAGTGTGAGGAAGTAGAACTTGACTATTTTCTGCTTTATTATATAGAAGGCACTCTATTCAAACTCGATATCTTTTTATACGCTTCTAAAAGAGCTTATTTCGAATATCCCCTAGACGAAAAGCGGTCAATCAGTTCCAATGCTTTACTCTCATATTCCCCTAGAGACGAGCAATTTTGACATATCCTGAGGAGTTGACCATAGGGTATGCTTTAAATTCTTGAGGGGGGGTGGCAAGAATCTGCGCGAAGAATGGTGTTACCTGTACAGGGTTTTTTGAATAATGTACTTTCTACCCCTGTGTCACAAAGTAAGACAAAGTTCAAGAAAGTCTATAGAATCTCTTCCAAAATTAAAAGTAAGGTTAGGTTACATGCATTATCGTTAAGAATGAGTGTCCCGACCAAATGATGATCACGTCATCAATAAAACGTCTATATAGTTTAAAAAAAGGGATTTCCCTTTTAACAGCTATGTTACCAAAAAGATGGGACCCTTCCCACCACCCAACATACAGGTTGGCATACATGGGGGCGAATTGTGCCCCCCATCACAGCCCCCTGTATCTGAAGGAAATATTCTTTCTGAAACATAAAATAATTTTGCCTAAAGAATGATGATTTATGATTTCTAGAGATATTTAACCTAGGATCTGAATCTGGTATTATTATATTTTATATTGATTATATGTATGATAGCAATCGAAGTAATCAAATCGATTTAAAAGAACCCTGTGACCCTTAATTAATTTAACCGAGTGAATACACAGTCTTGTTTCAATAAGATTTTGTTCTCCCCCTACCAGAAACATTCTGCGAGAATGTAAAATACTACAAAATAAAGTTAACCAACATGAATACCATAGGCATTGTGTTTTACATTATGTGTGAAACAGCCAAGATAAAGGATCTGCCTTGCAGGCATCAGATGGCAACTAGGCTTCACTTCTCATCTGACATTGCATATTAATGATTTAGAGACATAGAAGGATCCACTTACCTGTGGTTCCATAGAAATAAAGCTGTGCACACCTCGGCTGGCTACAACAGACCTCTTAAATGTTTTACTGTGAAAAAAGTGGTAGTAGTCTTCAAGTGCCCCAATCTGCAGAGAAATAGATGGAAATTAGGTTTCATATAGTAAGAAAACTCCTACTGTCAAGATATTATTTTTCTTTGTGAATTAAGTCTATAAATTATGCATATTCCCAATGTACTAGAAAGTTACCCGAGCCCCAGTGATCACCTTACAAAAAAACACATGTGATATTAAATGAATGTCAATGTCCTTTAAGCACTAAACCTGCATCCTGCCTGTGCCTACCTGCTTAATGTTTAATTTAGATGTTTTTCCACCATTGCTGACCAAAAAATAACATCCAACAAACTGTATTAATACACATACAAAAGCCTAGTCCTTCTTAAAACAGATTGTACCAATTACTAATGTGATTCTACTGAAACATTCATTATAATAAGTGGTTAAGATCATTAAGTGGGAATATTTGAGAAGCAAAGAAAGATATGATAAATATTTACAGCTTTATAGAAGAAAATGAATAAAATAATGTGTTTGTCGTTTAACAAACAGTAGGTGTTTATCTGTATTCTCAAACCTTTTATTTTGGAAAATAAATCATTACGCAATGAATGCATCAAAAAATGTCTGCAAAATGTCTCTTTCACAATGACAATAATTTAATCATTTAACCACATCAATAGCATTTAACAATAGCAATATTTTATTGATCAGTTTCTACATTAGAGGACATGCATTTAGATTTCTCTGAAATATAACTCACAAATATTTTATAGAAATTGGAGTAAAATTAAAACACACACTTTAATGGGCTTGGTAGAAATCATGCTCCAGAGAAGCATTAGAGGGGGTGGATCCCCACATCTGAGGAAATAAATGCAAGTGCATGTAACTATAGGAAGTAAAGCTTAATTCTGGCCATATACTGTCCGGCTTATAAGGTTTGATGTCGACCCCAAAAACTAAAATTTAACCCCATGGTGGCCCCTCTCTGTGTTAAAAATCCTTACCTTCCTCCTCTGCTCCTTATGGTTCTCCTGCATTGCTTGTTCAATGTTGGAAAAAACTGAGCTGTCAGCGAGTCATCTGGTCCCTGCTGCTTCCTTAACCTCAATAATGACTGGCATGCACAGGGGAGCCCTCCCTCCCACCCTTCAGATCCCTCTGTTGCTGCCCTTCCTCCTAGCTTAAAATCTTTTGTCCAAATTGAAGCTCTCCCCTGCCAAGACCCAACCACAGAGTTAGACCTGTAATTAAAGGTTCCAAATCATACAGCCCTTTGCTCCCAAGGTCGTCTTCATAGCCGGCAGCCAGTCCGGGCATCTCTCTGCTGCTTTGAGTTACTAGAGAGGCAGAGAAGACAGCCACAGGAGCAAAGTGTTGTAAATATGATTCAGAACCTTTTATTACAGATCTAAATTGGTGGTTGGGGGCAGGCAAGGGAGAGCTTCAATATGGCCAAAGGTTTTCTATGACATATGCTTTAACATTTAATGGGCAAAATGATCTACAATTGAAATGTCTATTACTCACCTGTTGTTGTGAATGCCAGATGGAGAGTAAACTAGTGTATTGCCTGCAGAGTGAGGTGGGAGTTGGGGAAACAATGCAGAATGCATGGACATGAATGGGGAGTAGGAGAGTAATAAAGGCTCATACACATATGTGCAATCTTGTCGGACAGCCCAGTACTTAAAACCACTGCCAATCGATCCTCTGGTATTTATTTAATTATACTATTGTTTCAAAATGATCCTGACATTTAATTATACTATTTTTCAGATGTTTTCTTCTAGATATAGACACCCTTTATCATATCAACATATCTTACTTTTCTCATTTCATAAATAAAAGAGTAGGAGCTAAATACTGAGCATACACGTTTCCTGGTTGTGCAACAGATGTGAGACCTGCCCATTGAAAAATTCACGACAACTTGTACAAAACAGAGAGCCTATAAGCTTGCAGACCAGAAAAAAACTTTGCTTATTTCTAATTAAAAAACACAATTTCTTAAGAAGTTTATAAAAATATGCATTTGGACAACCTAAACCCATACGCTTTGTATACCAACTTGCTTGTCAAACTATTCCAACAAAATGTTCTTTCTAGTTTAAGAAAACCAATGCTAGACCTAAACAGAAACCCAGCACATTGCTAGATTATCAGAATATCTTCCTGGGCATTTTCGTGGTCACCAAAAAGTCCTTTATTCCACTCTTAATATATATTTTTTTAATTATTTAATTCAGGGAGGTCAAAACTTGATACTTCCATTTCTTGTTGTTCTAAAATTCACAGAAAATAAAAAGGGACATCATAATATCTTGGGATTTGAAGAGCAACAACTGGAGTTTAATTCAGGATACACCCAAGTTACATACTTTTTTACTCTGTATTCCCGCACGGATCATCGCCCCATTTTTTCAATAGTTTTGGCCCTTATCATTAGGGAATTGTTTAAACATGATGGATTTGTGTTGTTTATCTAAAGTAATGCCTATTTATTATACTTCATCTTTCAGACTGTAGGACGGAAAAGGGCTTTCAGTTTATTCATCTCTCTGGAGGAAACATTAAGAAGTTCTCCAAGCCAATTTCTTTCAGGAAAAAAAAAAAAAGGAGAGAGAGACACGGAAATAGGATTTGCGCATATCTGTCCTGCCCCAAATTATAAAATTTAATTCCCGTTATTAGACATCCTTTAAAAGCATGACAGTATGTCACTATGCTATATGTCAAAATGGAAGGTAAACTTCTATTGCTTTTCTTAATACAAATGCAATATCAATTACCTTTACATTTTACCAAGTAGAATCAGATGTTTGTAAAAGATTTCTGGGCTGCCAAAAAGCCTTAAAAATGAGAACTGTAATAAATTAAATACTAAAAACAATTGTTTCTGGAGAAATATGCCTATGTGAATCTTAAAGATGAATTTATAGTTTAGCATAGCATAATAGCATAAAATATTAAAGTCTAAAAAGAAACCGTCTGAGTGGCACAAAACCAACACAGATAGCTACATTTTCTGCTATGACAGTACATTATTGATTAACATCTTCCATAATTCTATATTTGGGAGATTTATTCAATTACAAGAAAGCAGAATGGTTTAAGCTTAGTAAAGCAGCTGCGGTTAGCAGAGCATTAAATATGACTCAAGTGTCAAAGTACTTGTAAATCATAGCAAATATAACTCAGGTGATACTTGGCAGAAAAAGAGGTAAAAAGAGGTGTATTAAATGGGTAGTTTAAAAAAACAAGTTTCTTTGCACGTACACATACACAAATCCTCTATGCCCTCTCCTGAGCGCATCCAGGCACTGCTGTGAATACACGAGCAAGAAATCAAGATGAACTTACCACCGCAGCTTGTTTCAATGCAGTAAAATAGCAGCCTTTTTGACAGGGGATTTCAGTAGGTAAAAAGAAATGAGAAGCCCCTACCTCAAACTATAAAGCCCCTTGACTTGATGAAACGTTTTCACATATCTTTAGAGAGCTTAGTTTCAGCTTTATCTAGACCACTGTTTCCTTGTCCTTTCAGATTCACAATTTCTGTAGTTGTGCCTCTGGATTGAGGAAAGGCAGATGCAAAACCAATATTCTAAAACTAGGTACACACCTTCCTCCTGACCGACCAGTCGAAAGTATCGAACGGTCGGTCAGGCGGAAGGACTGTCGGTCGCGGCAAAAGCAGACACGTCTGACAGTTACCGCGACCGATTGTGCGGTCCATAGAGGACCGCACGATCGGACGAGGTTTTCCACCATGTTCGATCGTCCTTTTGTCCAAACGATCGGTCGGACATGGCTGCATTCGGATGCGATAATTCCGGTCCGATCGACCGATACACTGAACTATCGGTCAATCGGACCGAAATATCTCATCGTGTGTACCCAGCTTAAAGGGTAGTTGTTCACAGCCTGGTCATTTATAGACCTGTACGTTTAACAATAGTGGGGGGGGGGATACTGTAAACTTTGTTATAGTATGATAGTCGGGACTTTGTTTCAGAACTGCACATATATGCAGTACTCAACCAGTCATGACTAGCAAAACAGCTTTAAAAGGTAGTCCACACTTTAAAGCGGTTTAAATTATCATAGATCCCCCTGCCATGTTTGGTGTCCGTGATTGGCTGAGTCTCGGCTGATGTCATGGAGAGTGCCGTGGGAACAAAGGGCTGTAAGTACAGTTCTAATTATTTTTTTAAGAAATAACTCAACGGTTAGGTCTGGGCAGGGGGCATCTATCATATAGTAAAAGGATCTTACGCTAGGTGGAAGGGGGGGTGGGGATGGTGGGGGGGGGGGAGGTGCTGAGGGAGGTTGAAGGCTTCGCAGGAACAGATAAGGCACAGATGTGGGTGATGTCAGAGCGCTTGGATTTACAGTGAGATGCTCTTGCAAAAAGAAAGTTTTGTAAAAAGGTATGCATCTTAAAATTGGCTGAACGGATCTTTACGCGGTTTGGCTTGTTTTAAAGCTAGGATAATGGCCAATAACAAATTAAATTATGGTTTTGGCATGGACATTTCCTTTAAGAACTAAACTTGAAGTCCAGTTGATCTAACTGAATATTACAAATATACCATGACCTGGACAGAACCTTCACAAGCTTATTTTTGACTAGTTTAATGCCGAACATACATAATTTTTTAGACATTACATATTTTAAAAAGGCATAACGAGCAGCATATTATTTTTGCATTTTAATAAGGACTGTCCGGATGGTTGACAACCCTTTTAGGAACTGATGCACTAACCATTTACATATGTATATATGTACATGGTTAGGGGATACCCAAAAGAGAGATCAGGATGCTAAGGAGCTGTCCAGTTTTGTTATAAATGGAGTGAAGAACTTTCTGGGAGAAAGTTAGTCAATAAAAGTTATCATTAAAAATGGTGGTAATTTTAGCTTTCAAATGTTAAATAATATCTGATTGGTTGGGGCAAAATTACCACCATTTTAACAATAAGAACTTTTATTGAATCCCCTGTTTATGTTATACAAATAATACTTTTCAATTTCTCTTTTTTCTGCTACTAACTTTATTGTAAAGTTTCTTGTTTTAGTAACAAGAGTTCATTAGAAGCAGCAGCTGGAAATGTAGAAAATTTTATTTTCCTCTATTGCAGATGTACTTGTGTGTGGTATGCTGACTCAGGTCATTCTCCACCTATCTGATATTGGGCTTGAAGAATTCAGACTGCCTTAAGCAAGATTTTGTTTGCTTTGATCTGGTCATATCTTCCAAGCTATTTTTCAGATTTTGCATCACATTTGATCTGTTGAAGATGGAAAGTGTTTCAACATCTCAGACTTTTATTTTGACTTCTTGGAAGTCTTAATGAAGTGAGCAAGCAGAAAAGATCAAACTATTTGGAGCTCAAAATATGAGGTATAATATTTAAAAAAACAAACTCCTCTAGCCGTGTATTTTTAATGTTAAGATTTCTATTTTTAAATGAGTAAAATCGGCATTAAACCATTTGCATTTGGTAATATTATACGGTTACCTTTCTCCTATTTCTGCAAAATAAAATCAACATATTCTAGCCATATTCTTACTCTGACTTCCTGCATATGGCTCCTTTGCAAAAAGATGTGGCAGATGGGCATGTTTATGTGTCCAGGGCAGGACAGGGGTGGTGCCATATGAGCAGTTCTAGTTTCTACACCCCAATCTACTGTTGTAATCTATCTGTGGTATCTACGCTGTCCACCTACAGTATCTACACTATCCATATACTTCATTTATCTATTTTTATATATTCGAATCATCATCAGTCACAGGGACATTTGCCATTTCCGATCATTCGGTGAGACCATGCAGCTCATAGAATATAGCACGGTCATGTCCAATCAGTCATCGTACTGAAGACATTTAGGCGACGACCATCCAAAAATCAGGAAATATTGTTACAATAAACGAATAACTTAATTTGTAATGTGCAATTTATGGCTTAAATTATCCCAGAAGCATTTATCAAGGTTTGTAGAGGACTTTGTCTCATGAATATCTGGGGAAAAATTCACTTAACTCAGATAAGAGGATATTTAATGACTTTGATATTTAACTACAGTTAACTTTAAGTGTTCAGCTTAAATCTATATTATATGCTATAAAGAATTAACAATGTGCTTTTAACACAGCCAGTTTTATAGAAAACAATTATCTCATAGGATAAAAATTCTTTTGCATGAATATGCGTGTGTAAAAGCACTATTTTCCATCCCTTTTCTCTTAATGGAGAATGAAAGTGAAAAAAATTAAAGGGAGTGTCCACCCCACCATAGAAAATAAAATTACCATATGATAGACTACAAAATGCAGCCCCAAACACTTTTCTTTCGCTTACAAAATAGATCAGAATCCTGCCCCACCTCAACAAAAAGCCTAGTCTCCATCGCAGATTTTGCTTTTGCACTGCACCCATCAATCATGACCAAGATCCCCAAAGTCGTGGCCAATGATTGAATAGGGATTGTATGTTGTCCTACAAGATGTGACCCTTCCCACAAGAGTACAGTCTGTTTGCCGAGGTGGTGCCAGTTTCTGATATTTTGGGAAGTAAAAATGAAAATAGTTGGAGCTGCAACTGAAGTCAGGGAATTCTGGAATGTGTAGTTGTCAAACATCTGGAGGACTAAAGGTTGGACATCCCTACAGTAGATCATGTGCTATGTGTTGCATAAATCAAGATTGATGCAGCGCCCAATATTTGCAGTCTGAAACTTTCCAAAAGTTACTTACCTTTGGTAACAAAGGTATAATTTGACAATTCTGACTCCTGGCACCAAACAATTGCTACAACTCTCTTTCATAGTCCTGTGAAAGACCAATAGAATTTTTACAGGGAGATGTAATATTTGCCTTAATTGGAAAAATAGGTGTAAAACCCACCTTACCTGTTTTTAGTTAAGTGTGGGCTTTATGTAGCACAAATCTTAACACCTTCTCTATGGAGGCGTAAGAAGGCATAATCCTGTGATGCAGTAAATATCAAAAAGTGATTTCTTCATCTCAGGATCTTGGGAAGGTGAGAAGCATCATTTAGCAATATTGCATCTCCCTATTAATTCCAAGAAACAAACTTTACCACTAAAGTAATAAATAATGTGCATACAATTAAATCCAATGCTTACTACCGTATATACTCAAGTATAAACCGAGGTACCTAGTTTTAGGTAAAAAAGTAGGAAAACCACACTGACTCGAGTATAAACCAAGGGGGTAGTATTTGCTACTAAAGATGTTTGGAAACTACAACTCCCAGCATGCTTTATTGCTGGGAGTTGTAGTTTTCAAACATCTTAAGTGGCAAATACTTGCAAATAGGGGTAAATCCTCCTATATTTGTGCATACAGTATGCACAATTAAAGAAGGTTTTACTCCTATTTGTATGTATTTGCCACTTAAGTGTGTCCCTGTGTAAATAAAGTAAATGTTTCCCTTACCTTGTCCGGCAGCCGCGCGATCCGCATCCTCGCTCCACAGCCTCTGCGCATCCAGATGATGTCACAACCCGCGCCTCTCACTTTGCGGCACCGTAGTACATCATCCGGATGCGCAGAGCTGTGGAGCGAGGATGCGATCGCGCCGCCGCCGACAAGGTAAGGGAACATGACTCGAGTATAAACCGAGGTAAGATTTTCAGGCTCTTTTTAAAGCCTGAAACCTCGTTTTTTGAGTATATACGGTAATTCATCAGTAAATGTATTATGTCTGTTATAATAAAAAGCAAAATCTTAAAATTATTCCAATTTTAGATAAATACATTATTATTGTTAATATGATAGGTCAGGTTTTAACAGACCCATCAGATTCTTGCTTTGAGATTTAGCAAACAAGCTGTCAGATGGTGCAGAATATATCATCTTCAGGCTTGTGTGCTTTAACCACAGGCAATAAGTGAAAATTAAACTCTCATTAACATCTTAGTGGGTAAGAAAAATAAACTTCCAAACACTTTTCTTGTGCGTGTTGCCCAGAAATAGGACTCAAAGCCACCTGTTAAAAATAAAATATGTAATTGGCCCCATATTTCAAACAGTGGCAATTAACTGAAACTGCCTAAAAAAAAATAAAAATATACAACAGACCAATAAGAGCAAACTATCGCCCCAATAGCAACTATATAAAGTGCCTAAAGTGCATACCTGTAAAGAGCAAAAAGTGCATAACCATGCAAAGGTTGGAAAATACATAAAATATACATACTGTACTAAAATAGCACCATAAACTGTGAAGACACAATACAGAGGAGCGTAAAAATACATGGATACAAAGATGCAGCACTTAGAAAAGCAACTAAGATGAAAGAGAAGAGAGTAACACAGTTTATTTATAGGGTATTTTCAAAATATCCTATACATAAAGTTGCACTATAAAAATCAAAAAGGCCTTTTAATTAAAAGAGCCCACACATCTAAAAGGCTAAACCCCTACATTAGAATGTAGCTTCCACTGTCTCACTAGCCTAGCATATGGCTGCAACAGTATTTCTGAAAATACTTCCCCGGAGGTCTGTGCTTTTGACTTAGCCCCTAGTTCTTGGAAAATGGATTTTAGAAGGGACATTCTTAGAAGGTCCCTTAAAAAGGACAGTTTGTGCAATGTGCATCCTGACACTTGGAGCTTGGAGCAGGAGTTTCAGGGGACTTATGTCTGTGTCAGGTGCAAATGGGTTGCCAGTTTTGAGGCTGAGAGTCAAAGAGCTAGGCCGCACTAGGATATTTTCTGCCCGTTTACGTGTGCGCTGTGCGTGTACGCTAGTGCATGCCAATGTAAAGTGTATATAAGATACTTATCTTACTGTCATTGGCACCAATGTGAACCAAGAATGCTGAGTTACTTGCAGCCCTACCCAATAATGTCTACACAATCCAGCACATGTCTAACCCGAACACCAGGCAGGCAACACACTGTTCAGCTGCAGATTATCCTATCTAATAATGAAGTCCCCCTACCACTACCACCTGCCTAGCCTTCCTAGCCCTAAGTTCTCTCTCTTGTATTAGAGATGGCAGTCCCCTGGGTGCTCAAGGGATTGGCACGATTCATACATGCTACCTAAGAACTGTCCTCCACTTTCCCTAAGACAGCTATTTTTTTGGAATCGAAAACATAGGAAGCGACCCTAGCCTTCCTTCGCCACTTCCCCTAATTACCCTTACAAAATTACTTTCTCCCTCAACCTCTATACTGGCCCCCACCAGTGTCTGCTGTCCCACCAGGTTTGCAGAGCCCTGAATTCTGCAAGTTGTCCCCTTAGGGCAAGGCCCCACTACACAGTGAAAAAAGGCACGTACAATAGCATGCTTGTGCTGTGCTTCATTTGATGTTTCCCTATGGCAGCCCATGCAAGGTGCAACAAAAATCGTGATTGCATGCGCTGCAAAAACGGGCAAAAGAACAGCGCAAGGCAGCAGACATAGTGGGGCCTCTTACACACACTTACATTGGCATGCGCTAGCGTACACGCTAGTGCAACGCACAGCGCGCATGGAAACAGGCAGAAAATATCCTAGAGGGGTCTAGCTCTTAGACTCTTAACCTCGGCCTCAAAATGGGCAACCCATTCGCTCCTGATACAGACATAGGTCCACTGGAACTTCTGCTCCAAGCTCCTATACATGTGTCAGGATGTACATTGCACGGTATCAACAAACTGTCCCTTCTAAATACACAGCACCAACACACTCTGTTTAACCGCCCTTCTAGTTTGAGTGTACTTTTTTTTTTTATGTTCATAATAAATAAGTCCTTTATAACAAGTTCCACTCAAGTTTATTCGACTCACAGGAACTGAATTTAAAGTCGGGTACAAAACCCAAAATAGGTATGGTAAAAATATGTATCCACCGGTGGAGATTTTTTTGTTTAACATAAAATGTTTGCATCAAACAGGTGGTATAATGGATCTATCGATTTGCAGCCTCTCCAGCATATATCTAGGATTTTTATCTGTTGTATTCACTTTAAAAGTTTAATTCTTGAAGACTAAGTTCAGTTGATCTAACTGAAAACAGATATAACCATGGATGAATGAGAACCTTCACAAGCATCTAGGATTTATCTAATGTTTGGTTGCCGATTTCGATTGATTTTAATTGTTAAATTATGATATAGCTAGGGGTAGCACTTTAACAAATGCATCATGTTTCTGTAAGCTTTAGTAGATATTCCCTGTTTCTGTATTTTCCACTAGATCTACAGTTTTGCAACTGTAGTACGATACTTTTAAAGGAAGGTTCAGATTTGTAGAAATTTATAGAAATCTCGATAGGCTAATTGGAATTTCTGATTACTAGCAAACCCCCGATTCTTTAAAGAATCGCAAAACCACCACCGCACAACCGCCCCCCTCTCTGCCCACTTCCCCCCTCCCGGCCGTGCTGGTGTAATCCTTCTGTTTGTTTTAGGTGGTGCTGGGGTACTGCAGTTGGTCCAGTGTTTGTGGTTTTAAAACTGTCTTTAAGTTTATAAGCAGATTTACCAGAGGCTGAGCGACTACAGTACAGGATGTAACGGCAGCTATAAGCTGGCATTAAATACTTGCACACAAACAGCCGTCCAGCCTACGGTAAATTGGTTTGCGATGGCTGTGCAAGTGCCTCTTCCAGTACACCCGCAGTCAGAGCAAATCGAGACTTAATGTTGCACTAACCGATCGTAAATCGGCTAGCATGACTTTAAAGGGCATGTCCACCCCCAAAACTATAATCCCCCCAACTACTGGCCCCACCATGTAGTGTAGTTTAATCCTTACCTCACATCCCAACTCCATCGGGGGTTCTCCTGTAGTCCCCCCCCAAAGTTCCAAAACTGACCACCAGGCTAGAGGTCCTATAGGACACTGCCTGCTACCTGGCCTCCCGGAGATTCCTGCCATGCGTGCTGCAGCCCTTCTCCCCCCTCCCCTCCCCCCTCCCCCTCCCTCTCCCTCCGTTCTACTATCCCTCCCTAGCATTAAACCCCCTAATATTCTGCTCCCATGTCCCCCAGCCCCAACCGCATGTTTTTTTTTTTAAAAAAGCTCCCCAAACTCTTACTTACCTCTCCGCTTTCCTCCGCTGCACTGAATGACCGGCCGCCGCGTCCGTGATTGGCTGCCGCTCAGCCAATCACAGACGCGACTGCCGGTCCCGCCCCTCTGCTTGCATTCTTGCAAGCAGAGGGCCGGCAGTGCGGGGAGGATCGAGGGGAGGTAAGTAAGAGTTTGGGGGCTTTCTGAAAAAAAAAATATGCGGTTGGGGTGGGGGGGACATGGGGGAGCAGATATTAAAATTCGAATTTAGGGGTGGACATAGCCTTTAAGAGCAGAAAGGAGCGCTGCATGCCCACAGCGCTCCCTGGTAAATTAGGCTGATGATGTCTTAATAGTTTTTAATTTTTTTATTAAGTTTTGCAGTAAAGTTATTTTTACTTCTTCTAGCAGTTGTAGTTTGAAGAAGAATTCATTGAGAAGAAAGAATTGAGGAATTCATTGGCTGGAGTTTATTAAAGCTGCACTGTCTGATGGGAGTTATTCCTTCATGCTGCACCAAGAACAATCCCCAAATGTTGCCTTCTGTACTGGCAGCAGTTTGTAGTGTATATACTGCATATATGTTCTGTTCACAAGATATTTCTGCATTTTCCATATTCATAGAAGTCTCTACAGATGTATAAATACTCAAATTAGGGGCATTTCCTGACACTATTAAACATTATCAGTAATCTGTTTGTGGTTCACAGTTTTGTATAGTAGTGGCTCTGAAGATTTAAGAGGAAACCTTCCTTTCATTGACAGAGTTTGCCAATGTAAAGACTCATAAGTCCATTAAGCAGTGTCTGCTATATAAAGTAGTACCATGGTATAAAAGAAATTTATCTTAATAAGCCAATTAAAATGACACACATCCAGTTTTCATAAGCTAAGAACTGCCAAAATGAACTTGTGGTGTACTTGTGCTAAATGCGCACATCTGTGCATCTATACATTTCCAAAGATATACCTTTGTAAAATAAGTCAAAATCTTTTTATCAAAGGAGTTACATGTTTACCTTCATTAATAGAGCAAACCAACTTGTAAGCTAGCCATAAACGGGCAGATGTTCTTCCAATCGTATTTCCGATACAGTGTAACAATCTGAACTGAAGAACCATTCGAAGTTACCCGTCTTGAGGCTCTGTATCTTTCCACAGAGTTCCCCATGAGATCTGCAGAGAGATGGGGATGGAAGATGGGGTCGCTGGAAAAGTTTCCACCTGGCCTCATCTTCGTTTTTCCGATAAACTGTCAACATCGTTGAGCAGTTGATTGGAAAAACATCATACACGGGATCTATGTTTTGAGCGATCCGATCTAATTTATTGGATCGCTCAGAATGTCAATCCCGTGTATGGGGGGGCTTAAAACTTCCTATAGCATGACCCTCTAAAGTAGCACTTCAAATGGATGCTTTCTGATAAAAGCAATCACTAGCAGAGCAGTGTTTTTTAACTATTTTTTTTCTGGGAAAATAATAACAAATGTAAATGCCTGTGAGAAGATCAGTTACAGCAGTGATATGGTAATATTTGATCAGAAAATATTAATCTTGTACAAATAAATATAAATGAACGCATCATTCTACTGTGAAGGAACAGCTGTCATAAGCAGGTGTTTTTAATAAAAAAAAAATGTTCAGCTCTCCACAGGATAATCGCATAATCGACACATTACATTATAAAGAAAAACAAAAGTAAAACGAAACAAAGAGGACACGCACTCTTTGTTTCGTTTTACTTTTGTTTTTCTTTATAATGTAATGTGTTTAACCCACCACTGCTGTTGCACAGAACAGTAATTATAATCAAAATAAATGAATAAATATTTTAATTGTACATTAAAATACTCTTTTTTTAACTTTCTGTAAATATCGTACATTAGAGAGTGGGGTTATATTGCTTATATTGTAAAAGGACAGTCATGCTTTTCGGCTAGGATTTAAAATATGAGTAGGGAATGTAATACACAGCACGAGAGATGGAGACGATTCTTATCAGGGTGCACTGTGCATTCTGTTAAATAAGAAGGGATAAATGATGGCTCAAACTAAAAAGATTCTGCTAAAGAACTTGGTTCAGTGCCCCTAAAAAATTAATGTTAGTAAATAAATATTACCAAATATAAGGTATGTACTATATTCCGATCATATATAACTATGTATTTAGTGCCACTTAGGAATAATGTTACAATACAAAAAATGTATATGGGGTGGGGGGGTAGTATAATACAAAAGGATCTCATGTGGAGAGCTTACAATCTACGTGAAAATAGCCTTGTTGTCGTCAAAGGACCAAAAAGTTAAAGGGTAACTGCAAAAGTGAACTATTCCTTTAATGCATTGATTGGAGACCGGGAGGTTAAGGAGCCATTCCTTACTTTCCATTCTTCAATTAATGCCTGTAGAGCCAGGAAAGAAGATAGTAGAAACTTACCTTTCATGCTGTCACACTGAAATTCCCGACCGCATGCATGCATGCTCATAAGATCCAGGAAACGGTTGGGACCTGTCAGTGAGACAGCGGAGGATTGCGTGAAAGATCAATTTCTTCTATCTTTGTTCCTGGCTCCACAGGCATTGATTGAAGAACAGAAAGTAAGGAATAGCTCCTTAATCAATGCATTTAAGGAATAGTTTCACTTTTGCAGTGAACTATTCAACACATAACCTTAAACGGGAACTGTGGTCCCCAAACAAGTTAAGTTTAAATGAAAGGCCAATTGCCTACCTTTAAAACAAACCATCAACCACCTCTCTACATGCTCCACAGCCCAAGATATAAAGAAATGACTGACCAGAAAGTTAATGGTTGGAAGGCTGACATGTGACATTCCTAAGGCTTCTCCTGCACAGTGCCGCCGGCGAGCACAGCCTCAGACTCCCTCAGTATGTGTGAAGTAATGACAAAGAAGGTAAGGGGGGTCTGAGTAACCCACAGCACCCGCGAGTGGGCGGGGCTTGGACACCTGCGGGTGGGTGGGGCGTAGACACCCATGAGTGGACAGGGCTTAGACACTCGCAAGTGGGTGGGGCTTAGACCCCCCATGAGTGGGCAGGGCTTAGACCCCCGTGAGTGGGCGGGGCCACATGGGGCTTTAAGATAATGGGCCATGGGGGGCCTGCAACTGGAGGGACCATGGGGTCTGCAAAGGGGAGGAGGAGACACAGGACAGATTGACTGACAGTTTTAGAGCAGGAAGCAGGAAGTGCAGGGGGATCTGGTGATGCTGCTGCCATATCACACACAAAAATGTAAATATCTTCAAAACTATGCAAAATAAACAATGGAAATAAATTGCAAAAATTCCCAGGGTAGCAATTCCAATCAATTTACCTAAAGTCATTTTTGGACCACAGTTCCCCTTTAACAACCATAGTATATTATTTGAGGTTTGTATAAAGACATATACCCATCTAGTCCAACCTAATCATCAATACCCACATTTCCTGCCTACAGGTAGGTACATTTTGAGAGTGTTACTACACTATTTTTTTCATGGAAATAATGGCTGCAGCCAACAGTTCACACGCTCTGTGATTTACCAGTAGGTAATGGATCATCTCTTTTAAACTCAGGCCCATTTTGGTAGGTAAACTAAATTTTAACAATGTTACTACACAAATGAAAAACCAACAAAAACACAAATGTGCAAATGTGAGACAGTTCTTCACACCACATGCATTTCATCAACCTCACCACATAAATTTTATATATATATATATATATATATATATATATATATATATATATATATGGATTGGCTTTAATATAGTTACAATGGTTATCCAGACACATTCATATATTTGACATATATATAATAATCTGTTATTAAATGAGTAATATGGGCATGGACTATGACCTCTTGTTTTGCAATAGTAAAATGTGATTTTTCAAGATAAGCAGTTCTTACTAAGACTTTGAACAGGAGTAAAGTCTGAGAGTATGTTTCAGGGAAATGATCCCATGTCTACTTAAGTACACTAAAGTCAGGATACTTTTCAATATGATTTTTCCCTTTTGTATTTTTATTTATTTTCTCACATAGCACTTTACATTTGTCATCCATTCACATCAGTCCCTGCTATAAATAGCTTGCAATATATTGCCCATACAGATGTATGATTGTGCCACCCGGAAGCGGCCAATGCATGCCAAATAAATGGTCACCACAGCCTACAATTGTACGGGTGTGGCTGGACGTCGCAGGTGGTCCATCCCAATGGATCGGCAAACGACGCCCAACAGAGTGGTCACACACTTGCTGTTAGTGCCTAGCTTAGATCTATATGGGGATATTAAGATCACACACAATCCATCATTATGTCTTTAATACTGTGAATGAAATATCTAGTGAATATTACTGGCATACGTAAATTGTTACATAAATTCAGCAATATGAAAATCAAATTGATAGATCACAGACATATGCAAGTTTGTATGTTGTCCCTTTGTTTGTATGTGTTCACTCAACAATGACATATTAATAGGTTGTATAAAATAATGTGCTTAGATGTGAAATTATACAATAAATGAAAGGGGTATATATATAGGTAAATCACCGTCCCAAACTACAAACGTTAGAAACCGGATGGATGTAGGGCTAATCTGTTATGCAGCAAAATTATGCTCTCCCCCTTCCCTCTGCCTCTGAAACATATACAGGGAGATTCAATAAAAGTTCTTATCGTTTAAAATGGTGCTAATTTTGCCCCAACCAATCAGAACTTATGTAACTTTTGAAAGCAAACATCTGATTGGTTGGGGCAAAATTAGCACCATTTTAAACGATAAGAACTTTTATTGAATAACCCCCATAAGCTTTTACATGCTTGGAGGAGGTAGCTAGGGGAATGGCATTTTGTGATTGGATGTTATGTTATCTATTACATTCATTATCCCAATAAACTGCAGGATAATTTTCTCTCACAGGTGGTTGAGGTTCCTACTAGAAAAGGAGCTCTGTTGGATCTGGTAATATCTAACATTGTGGAGCGCATTATAGATATAAAGGTAACTGGAGGCTTAGGGAATAGTGACCATGAAATAGTGGCATTTGGACTTTGTTATCGAAAGGAAAAGTGCGCTGGGTTAACAAAGACATTTAATTTCAGGAAAGCAAATTTTCCCAGGTTAAAAGCAGCTCTTCAGAATGTCAACTGGGATAATGTATTATCAGGTAAAGGTACTGAACAGAAGTGGACTGTGTTCAAGGGGATTTTAAGCCAGTTCACATCTAAATTTATACCCTTGGGAAATAAATGTAAAAAAAATAAATCCACGCCCATGTGGCTGAATTCTGATGTAAAGAGGCAAATGGTAAGGAAGAAAAAGGCATTTAAAACCTTTAAGGCCGAGGGAACGGAAAGGGCCTTTAGGGAGTATAAAAACTGTAACAAGGAGTGTAAGAAAGCAATCAAACTAGCTAAAATTAATAATGGAAGTTAGGATAGCTGAAAAAAGCATCACTAAGCCTAAACATTTTTTTAAGTATATTAATAGTAAGAAGATGAGGACTGAGAATGTGGACCATTAATTAATGGGGATAAGTTAGTTACGGAGGATGGCGATAAAGCAAATGTCTTGAATAATTTTTTTTCCTCTGTATACACTATAGAAGATCCAAGTACAGATATCATAGAGTATAGTAGCAATAAAGGTATACAAGATTCAAGTTCACTTTGGTTAACCGAGGATATGGTACAGAAAGAACTAAATAAGGTTAATATTAGTAAATCTCCTGGACCGGATAAAATACATCCTCGGGTACTTAAGGAGCTAAGTTCAGTTTTATCTAGGCCATTGTTTCTTATTTTTGCTGATTCCCTCATGTCCGGTGGTGTGCCTCTGGATTGGAAAAAGGCTGATGTTATTCCAATATTCAAAAAGGGTAGTCGTTCACAGCCGGGTAATTACAGGCCTGTAAGTTTAACTTCAAGGGCAATTATAGTGAGAAAATTGTTTTTTTTTAATTTCTTCTAATGTATCCTATAAGTCATCCCATCCACCAGGGTACCTTTAGTTTCTTTAAATTCTACATAGTCCCCGAGATATAAGCCTTTGAATATGCTGTGATTTGTAGGAGCTGCTACACCTCATCTGTCACTCAAAGGCACACACCCACACAATCCAAAGCTCCCCTGCAGTACTGTCACACACTCTCTCACCCACACTATATGTACCATGTGCAACATATAGTCAAATGCTGTAGTGCTAAACACAATCAATAAACCATTAACCCAGCAATATGAGCATAACACACTATAAAACAGCCCCTCCCCCCCAAACAAAATCTTATATACATACAAAACCAGTGACTCAAATGGAACATTAATACAGTATATATAATACAGTAATACAGACTATATACCAAACAAGACACACAGTGCAATCTATGAAATATATAGACTAAAGCAACTGAAATGTAACAGGACAATAAGCAGTGTCACTGTGTTTGTGAAGGTCTCACTACAAGCTGCTGTTACACTGACTCTCTTCAGTGATTATGATCTCAGCTAAGCAGGGGGAGAGATATGAACTTTAGGTAAAAAGTAAATAACAATTAGCAAAGTTAGAGAACAGGCAGAGTTCAGTAACTTACTTGTAAAGAATCTCAGCACCACTTGTCCTCTCTCCCCCTCTGCCCCTCCCTTCAGCATATTGCTACTTTGATTGCTTGCAGTCTAGCTCTGGAAGGGAGGGGTCAACAGGATGTCAGCACTTCATTTAAAGTCCTTTCAACTGACAATGCTCGGACTCTGTATACAGCCCGTCACTGCTTGAGGGGGAGTAGACAGAGAGGGGGACTACACAGCTTGGTACAAACTTCTGCCAGTGTGAAGAAACGAAGCCACACAGAAACATGAAAGTAAGGCAGCTTATACTAAGTGATCTATACATTGTATACAGACAAAGTTTTTTTTTCACTATAGTTGCCCTTTCAGTGGTGGGGAAGATCCTGGAAAGTTTAATAAGGGAACATGTTCTAGAGTATGTTTCAAGGACTGACATTATAAGTAGTAACCAGCATGGATTTAGGAGGAATAGATCTTGTCAAACTAACTTGCTTGGCTTTTATGAGGAAGTAAGTAGAAATTTAGACTCTGGTATAGCAGTAGATGTAGTTTACTTGGATTTTGCAAAGGCTTTTGATACAGTCCCCCATAGGTGACTAATGAATAAGCTAAGGTCTGTTGGTCTGGGGAGTCACATTTGTACATGGATAGAAAATTGGTTAAAGAATAGGATGCAGAGAGTAGTTGTTAATGGGGCTTCATCATTATGGACTAAAGTGCTAAGTGGGGTGCCACAGGGTTCTGTGTTGGGGCCGCTTCTATTTAATCTATTTATTAATGATTTGGAAGTGGGTATTGTCAGCAAGGTTTCTGTGTTTGCTGACGACACAAAACTTTGTCGACCATTAAAAACTTCAGAGGATGTGCAATCGTTGCAAGGGGATCTAGATAGATTATCACATTGGGCTGCTAAGTGGCAGATGAAATTCAATGTTGATAAATGTAAGGTGATGCATTTTGGACTTAAAAATACTTGTGCTACTTATACTATAAATGGCTCTGTGTTAAGTGAATCCCTGTTGGAAAGGGATCTTGGAGTTTTGGTGGATAACAAACTTAAAGGTAGCAAGCAGTGCCAGGCGGCAACAGCCAGAGCCAGCATGGTATTGTCTTGTATAAAGCGAGGTATGGATTCAAGGGAGAGTAACCGAGGATATGGTACAGAAAGAACTAAATAAGGTTAATATTAGTAAATCTCCTGGACCGGATAAAATACATCCTCGGGTACTTAAGGAGCTAAGTTCAGTTTTATCTAGGCCATTGTTTCTTATTTTTGCTGATTCCCTCATGTCCGGTGGTGTGCCTCTGGATTGGAAAAAGGCTGATGTTATTCCAATATTCAAAAAGGGTAGTCGTTCACAGCCGGGTAATTACAGGCCTGTAAGTTTAACTTCAAGGGCAATTATAGTGAGAAAATTGTTTTTTTTTAATTTCTTCTAATGTATCCTATAAGTCATCCCATCCACCAGGGTACCTTTAGTTTCTTTAAATTCTACATAGTCCCCGAGATATAAGCCTTTGAATATGCTGTGATTTGTAGGAGCTGCTACACCTCATCTGTCACTCAAAGGCACACACCCACACAATCCAAAGCTCCCCTGCAGTACTGTCACACACTCTCTCACCCACACTATATGTACCATGTGCAACATATAGTCAAATGCTGTAGTGCTAAACACAATCAATAAACCATTAACCCAGCAATATGAGCATAACACACTATAAAACAGCCCCTCCCCCCCAAACAAAATCTTATATACATACAAAACCAGTGACTCAAATGGAACATTAATACAGTATATATAATACAGTAATACAGACTATATACCAAACAAGACACACAGTGCAATCTATGAAATATATAGACTAAAGCAACTGAAATGTAACAGGACAATAAGCAGTGTCACTGTGTTTGTGAAGGTCTCACTACAAGCTGCTGTTACACTGACTCTCTTCAGTGATTATGATCTCAGCTAAGCAGGGGGAGAGATATGAACTTTAGGTAAAAAGTAAATAACAATTAGCAAAGTTAGAGAACAGGCAGAGTTCAGTAACTTACTTGTAAAGAATCTCAGCACCACTTGTCCTCTCTCCCCCTCTGCCCCTCCCTTCAGCATATTGCTACTTTGATTGCTTGCAGTCTAGCTCTGGAAGGGAGGGGTCAACAGGATGTCAGCACTTCATTTAAAGTCCTTTCAACTGACAATGCTCGGACTCTGTATACAGCCCGTCACTGCTTGAGGGGGAGTAGACAGAGAGGGGAGGGGGACTACACAGCTTGGTACAAACTTCTGCCAGTGTGAAGAAACGAAGCCACACAGAAACATGAAAGTAAGGCAGCTTATACTAAGTGATCTATACATTGTATACAGACAAAGTTTTTTTTTCACTATAGTTGCCCTTTCAGTGGTGGGGAAGATCCTGGAAAGTTTAATAAGGGAACATGTTCTAGAGTATGTTTCAAGGACTGACATTATAAGTAGTAACCAGCATGGATTTAGGAGGAATAGATCTTGTCAAACTAACTTGCTTGGCTTTTATGAGGAAGTAAGTAGAAATTTAGACTCTGGTATAGCAGTAGATGTAGTTTACTTGGATTTTGCAAAGGCTTTTGATACAGTCCCCCATAGGTGACTAATGAATAAGCTAAGGTCTGTTGGTCTGGGGAGTCACATTTGTACATGGATAGAAAATTGGTTAAAGAATAGGATGCAGAGAGTAGTTGTTAATGGGGCTTCATCATTATGGACTAAAGTGCTAAGTGGGGTGCCACAGGGTTCTGTGTTGGGGCCGCTTCTATTTAATCTATTTATTAATGATTTGGAAGTGGGTATTGTCAGCAAGGTTTCTGTGTTTGCTGACGACACAAAACTTTGTCGACCATTAAAAACTTCAGAGGATGTGCAATCGTTGCAAGGGGATCTAGATAGATTATCACATTGGGCTGCTAAGTGGCAGATGAAATTCAATGTTGATAAATGTAAGGTGATGCATTTTGGACTTAAAAATACTTGTGCTACTTATACTATAAATGGCTCTGTGTTAAGTGAATCCCTGTTGGAAAGGGATCTTGGAGTTTTGGTGGATAACAAACTTAAAGGTAGCAAGCAGTGCCAGGCGGCAACAGCCAGAGCCAGCATGGTATTGTCTTGTATAAAGCGAGGTATGGATTCAAGGGAGGAAAATGTAATTCTCCCTCTTTACAAAGCATTGGTAAGGCCTCATTTGGAATATGCAGTGCAATTTTGGAATCCTGTGTACAAAAAGGACATCTTTGAAATGGAAAGGGTTCAGAGAAGGGCAACTAAATTAATAAGGGGATTGGGGGAGCTTGAATATGAAGAGAGACTGGAAAAGTTACAATTATGTATGCTGGAGAAAAGGCGCTTGCGTGGGGATATGATTACTGTGTATAAGTACATTAACGGGCCATACAATAAACTATCTGGGGCATTGTTCACCAATAGAACATGTCAAAGGACACGAGGACATCCCTTAAGACTTGAAGAAAAAAGGTTTAGGCTTCAAGCTCGGAAAGGGTTTTTCACTGTGAGAACGGTAAAGCTATGGAACTGTCTCCCAGTGGACATTGTGATGACAGGTTCATTGGTCAGTTTCAAAAAAAAGCTGGATGAGTTTCTGCAAACAAGGAATGTTGCAAGTTACTGGTATTGATACATAAAGTAGAGTTGATCCAGGGAAATTTCCAATTGCCACTTGGAGTCAGGAAGGAATTTTTTCCCCCTTCATAAATTTGGTGGGGTTTTTTTGCCTTCCTCTGGATCAACAGTTAGGCAGGAAATGAGGATATTGCTAGATGGGTTGGACTGGATGGACGTATGTCTTTATTCAACCTCAAATACTATACTATACTATACTAAACAGAGCCTTTGCTGTGGTTGCTGTGATTTATGAAATTACTGGTGGGTACTATTATATTGTAGATAATGTACCCCCCCTACAGTTAATTATAATATAAGTAGTTCTGTAGCACGGAACTCTGAGGTGATTAGATAGCCTAATAATTTACAGTATGGTATACATTATCTACTATATTTCATTAGCAATATTACTGATGCAGCGATAATTATCCATATGTAGGTCTATATGAAGGTGTATACTCCATCCAAGGGTGAGGCTTACGCACCCAAACTGTAGGTCTATATAAGTGAGTGATTGCATTATTTGTCTTCAAAATGTTTATCGTTGATCACCTCTGCTTTGGTGTGTGGTGGAATAAGGGGTTAGATAGCTCCCATATTGTAAATATATATTCCACAGCAAGAAGCCCACAATTTTTTTGTTTGTTTTTTACACTTTTACCCCTCCTTCCCATTCAGTGTAAGGTAACAGCGACAGCTTTAAACCTGGAAAGCAATAGCTGTGCACCAGCTGTCCTCTGTTTCTCTTACTGTCCCATCTCTCTTCAACACCCCTCCCAGTCAATTCACATACACAAATTATGTCACTTCCCCCATACCCCCCCACACCCAAATACAAACTGTCAACCCCCCAGACACATGTTGTGTAACTCACCTGCTCTGCACCCAACCCCCCAATTTTGCTCTTAACTCTCCCTCTGTTGAGACCAATTCAATCAGCACCAATATTTTTCTCCAGCACCGCACTTCAGCTCACCTCCTAGACCTGTCTCATGTATAGATACTTTTTGTAAATGTGTACTCTCTTACATATTTCTGTTACTAGTATTGCTATTTCATGATGCCGATCAAGCTTTGATCCGATCCATGACAAACCTGCTTAGTTATTGGTGCTGCTTTGGAGATGGGCAAACTGTCTGTATTGGTTGTTATGTCACTATGCTATATAAGCACACATTAGGTTTATTTGTTTTTTGCCTATGAATAAGTGCCTCCTGTGGTTCTAAACACGTCAAGCAATGTTCTAAATAAACAAACAAACACTTACCTGCTTGGAGAAGAGAGTACCGGTATGTTTCTGTCTCTGTGACCATGCATCCCCCCCATTGTGTGATTTTTTTTAGCTCCTAGCTTTGTAAGCCAGCACATTTTTTTAATTTAACGAGAAATGCCTCCAACCTGGACCAAGGAATTGTGACCACACTGCAATCTGCCAGTAAACATAACTATAATCCAATCAATTTGTCGAATTCGATTGGAATAATCAGAATATCAAAAATATGTTTCCATGTTTTCAATAAACCGATCAGCAATATTGATCGGTCTATCAAAACAAAAAACAAACATGATTGGGCAAGGCAAAATAAAAAATTTGTCTACTCCATCTTCCAGAGTTTATCTTCTTGTAGTTTCTAAGCTGAAATCTATGGAAGATCATCAGCACAAGGTAGGGAATTATGATGGATTCTCCAAATCAGAATTTTCTATAGTTTCCACTGATCAGAAAAACATCAGCCCATGTACGGCTACATCGTCTGGTGGTTCTCACTGCTGTTACAATTCAATAGGCCAGGTCAGAGGCATATTACATTAATCTGAATAGTGAGTTCCTTTTATGTTCAAGGCATGCTTTTTAAAAAAGTTTGTCACAAACCCCCCCCAATATTTTCTGGTTGTTCAAACAAGCAAAAAGTGCAATCCTCACTATTACTTTGGAAATGATTGAATTACCAAAGAAGACCAAAAAATGTAAACTTCTCTAACCAGACAACAATAGAAACCGCATATTCACAAAAATAAAACAAGTAGTTGTGTCTCATCCCTCTCTTTGCTGTGGCTGCTTATTGTTTATAAAATTAACCTGGGGGTTACTAGGGACCAGCTTCCATAATCCACCTCTTTGTTTTGGTGGAAGTTCTGCTCAGCTAAGTGTAAAGCTGGGTACACACAGTAACGATAAAGCCCCGGTACTGTCGGATCCGACGGTATCGGGGCTTTATCATTATGTGTGTACCTTCGTTTCCCGAACGATCGGGACGGCTGAGCGCTCGTTTGGGAAAGACCGAAAATTTCCATCGGCCGATGGAAACACACAGTCCCGAGCGTTCTCCCTATGATGTTCATAGGGAGAATGCTTGGTACTGTGTGTATGCAGATCATTGAAAGATGGCAGACAGGATCTTGCAGATCCTGTCTGTCATCTTTCAGAAATCTGTACTGTGTGTACCTAGCTTTAGCGGTGCATTTCACAGGAAGCTGCAGCCTTGCTCATCCAGAAGCAGACAGTCAGTTAGGTTACAGCTCAGAGATCCTGCCTATCACTGACACAGAACAGGGAATTTTCTGCAGTATCTTTTCTAACACTTTCCCTGACAATGATATATTCCTTTTAATTTTCATACAAAAGTCATCTTTGCAGTTTATTTCTTAGCTAGCATGGATGTAAGAAACTGACTGGCGAATTGAATACTTGGGTGTAGTTAGGTCTTGCCAAAAGCAGAGCATAAAACACTATTCCACCAGAGATTGTGTACAGCACGTTCCTTGGTGGTCGCATGTCATAATTACATATTTGTACAAGTCTTTACACATTGAATTGTCTAGATTTACCAATTTTGCTCAAAAGTTAATGGTTGTTTCAGAAATCACAACTTATTTTTGGTTTGGTCTTAACAAAACAATACCCATGTGTAGCAGTCCCTTTGCTCTCTGCCAACCAGCAACAAAGCAGTGGGACAGATAACAGTTCACTAACATTCTGCATTCATTGTTACTTTCACTCTTACCACAAAGACCTTTTCTGTAGATACCAATGGTCTTTGTTCTCCCATGCTACAAGAGGTCTCACTGATGCTCTCTCCACATTCCCCATAGAACAAAACAGGCTGATGGGCTTACTGATTAGCAGACTGCAGAGGAATCCTAGATAAAGATTGCTGGATCTAAATTCTAAAGGCTCATACACACGTCCGATCTAGGCACCAACCCCCGACCACGATGCACACCTGCAATGAACAGTTGTTCCATGGTGGATCAAAGAACAGCCCCAGGTGTGCATCATAGTCGGGGTCGTGGATCGGTGCCAAGATGGGACGTGTGTACGAGGCTTAAGGCTGGGTACACACAGTGGGATCCTTCGCCCCGTCCAACCGTTCAACACTTACAACCAGTTGACCATGACGAAGTACACGCGACCGAAAGTTGGCCACGACAGTGTGTGCAGTCCATAGGAGACCGCATAATCGGCCTTGGTTTTCCGACCTGTCTAGTCGTTCATTCGTCTGATTCGGAGTTGGAGGTCTGACGCCCCAAAAAAATCCAATATTTCTGGTCGATTGACCAATACACTGAAATGACGTCAGTACGCCCAAAATATTGCTTACAGCTGGGTTAACAATAACGGGACGATTCCATAGTGCAAAAAAAAGCATTCGAGAGGACGACAAACATTCACTGTCGGTCTCAGAAACTAAGCAAAATTTCCCTTGCCCACGATCGGCCCCTGTACTACAGTATAGGGAGTCAATAGTGGCAGAAGGAAACGTGGCAGTCCCGAATGATCTTCCTATACTTTATATAGGAAGAAAGCTCGGGATTGTGTGTAGCCTGATCTTTGAAAAATGACAGAGAGAATCATAAAAAGACTGTCTGTCATCTTTAAAGATCATGACAGTGTGTACCCAGTTACATGGTTAGCACTTAAAATCTTCAACTAATGTGTAGCTTAGTTTCATTCTAAAGGCTCGTACACACGTGCGATCGCGGATCCCGATGCGCGACGTGTACGAACAACCGTTTTGGGCAATAATCGGCCCGTGTGTAGTTGCTTTATCGGCCGAAATGGTCGTTCGTTTGGAGATCTGCCAAGTCGGTTGTTCAACGATCCTCAACCGATCAATCGTTTTGGCAGATAAAGCACCCACACACAGGCCAATTATCGCCCGAAACATCGCCCGATAATGCGCGTTATAGGGTAACAGAACCAGTCGGGAAATTCTATCTAAACATTGATTGAAGAACGGGAGGTAAGGGATAGCTCCTTAACCTCCCTGGCTTCAATCAATGTAGAAAAAGGATAGTTCACGATTGCAGTTAACTATTCCTTTATTAATAAAATATTATCTATGCATATCTGGCTCAAAAGCGGATCCACCCCTGATAACGTGATATCTAAAACAATACTAATTTGTACAGAAAAGCTAGGGAAATTGACTAAAATAAAAATGCAGATCAAAACCACTAGGGAGACATTATGTGAGTTATGACAATAGAAAGCAGAAAAAATGTTCGTACACACGTGCGATTGCGGGTCCCGACCCGTTTCGGCGGATAAAGGGCCCATACACGGGCCGATTATCGCCCGGAGCGATCGGTTGTTCGGAGATCCGCCTGGTCAGTCGGGCAGCGATCACCGACCAAACGGCTGATAAAGTGCCCATGCATGGGCCGATTACCAGCCTTTTAGTGTTGTTAATTGATCTGGTGGGACGATTCATAAATTAAGTTGATGGGAGCCATCCGATACACCCATAAAATTGTCTTAGTCTTTAAACTTCACCATCCACTTCAGATGGCAAAATCATGCGTGTACAAAGCCTACATCCTGGGCTCAAATCCCCCTAAGCCATACCTGCAAAGAGTTTTTATGTTTTTCTTTTGTCTAAGTGTTTAACCTACGCATTCAGGTTTTCTGCACAATCATAAATGTATGTCTGGAATAAAGTGCTTAGATTGTAAGCTCTTCCTGATGTGAATTAATGAAATAATTGTAAAGTGATGCCTAAAAAAATTGAGTGTTATAAGAAAATATATACAGCATTCCAGAATCTCATATTTATGCAACTTTTCCTTAAATACTTGTGTACATTCAGACTAAGTGCTTGTCAAAACAATGGACTTCTAAACAGAAACATTCAGCCAAACCTATGCTTGTAGCAGCATGTTATATCCTTACTTGCAGGGTTATTTATAATAAACATTCCAACACCTGGCCACCTAAAGATAACAGCAGTCGGACACCTTTTAATGCAAACCAATAAATAGCACAAATCAAAAGCCCTGATTGCTTTTATTTCCAATTTTTACACTAATTTGAGAGTGACTTCATTTAGCATGTCTGATTATATTAGCATTCAAAATACATGGCAAGAATAAATATGCAAAGGTAGATATAGCTGGTTCCTAGATGCAGAATCCTGCAACCAAACAAGCTGGCAAACCGAAAGGGACTGTGGTATGTTGGGAGGGAAGCTTTAAGCTAACTCATCTAAAGGTGTCCTGAAATTCCTTTAGATTACTGAAATATTTCACAAAACAGTGAGCAGTAGCAACAATTTTATGTACACTATCAATACATGGTAAAAAGCGTGTTTGCAATGCAGGGCGATAGCGCTGAAATTTTACCAAAAAATGGTGATCACATGCATTTTGAAAACGGATCGCAGCGCAGGGCATACAGTGTGGCCACGCACACTGAAAAGCACTGACATGTCAATTTCACATGCTAACAGATTGCAAAATGCGATTAGAAACACGTGAAAATCACGCCAGTGTGGCCTAGCTTTGATGTAACCACTTGATGGGAAACAATACGAACACTTTGGGCTGATTTAACAACTGATACAGAATAAAATTAACAAATTCTAAGTATCAAAGCAAGCACAAAGCTTTAGTAGGGCTAAGGGATTCCTATGCATCAATTCTATAAGTAGTTTTATTTCCTTACTCCTATAAAAATAAGTGGCTAGCTCTAGCTCAGCCTTTATTATTATAATACTATGAGGTCGCCTATGAGAATATTTATTGGTAGAAGTGTTGAAACCATACAGGGGTTGGAAGGACAAGCAAACACTGTTTTGTTTTTTGCAGGAAGTGTTTACCAGGTGTCATTTTCTACTGTCTTTAACCCTTCATTCATCACATGACTGCATTACAGCAACCTTGCGGGCAGGGTCCCCTTTTAATTCCCTACAATGGTTTACCTTTAGGGGGAAGAGTATCAAAGTTCATGCTATGTACTGTCATTCGAGGCAGCAAGTAGAAGCTTGGAATGCAAAATAGTCCCAAACAGAGGGGAAAAAACTAAATGTAAATGTTTTCTTAAAATGTTTTTTTTTTTCTTCTTCAATTATGTCTTAAATAATGGCAAGATCAGTGTAAACTTCAAAGCAACTACTATGTGCAAATTAAATTCTTACCATAAACACGTTTGATACAAGGCTTCAATGGTGTCTGTGAAACAAGTGTCAGGGTGATTTAAATGAAAATGTGAATCCCAATTAAAGGTTTTAGATAGCAGATGAGGCATAAAAGAATGGGGAACAATTACTATTTGCGTCAGCAAAGGACACAGACAATCTAAACCAGTGATGTCGAAACCTTGGCACTCCAGATGTTTAGAAACTACAATTCCCAGCATGCCTTGGGTGCAGTAGTTTCTAAAAACATCTGGAGTGTCAAGGTTCGAAACCCCAGGCTTATCTTTTGTGTCAGTTTTCTAAGACTGATCATTATGCAATCTTGTGTTGCACGGTGCTCCACATTTCACCTGCTCACAGAAAGTCTGAAATTAACTCTTTACCCAGGCAGAGCGTATAAAAATTTTTTCATTAACCCTTAAAACCAAATAAAAGGGAGCAGAATTTTATCTTCCTACAGGCATTCTGCTTAAAGTAAAAATCAAAGGCACACACAGGAATGTAGAACTTGGCTTGACAGGTACCAGATGAGAATGATTAGAACAGGAACTGAGTGCCAAAACAAATATATCAAGAATAGAATGTTCCTGATCAGATGGTGGGTTACTAGCCCAACCCCATTGTAATACTCCTGCTGATCACAGCGCTACCTTAATAATGGAGACATGAGACAGCTACAAATAAAGTTGTATTGCTATGAAAGGTCCAGGAGAGAGGGTTCTTCTCTTGTCTATGTGATAGCACCAGCTGACAGGGAAGTCCCCCACTGCTGTTCATTATTAAGCAGCCAGCAAGCCATGTGTGGGCACCAGAGCACATGCCCCAGCATCCTTATGGTACTTATGGTAAACCTGTCATTAACAGAAGCCTGACCAATCCGTCTATAAATTTCAGTAGTTGGTTAACAGACCCCAGTACAAACACATCACACACTCCCATCTAAAGAACAAGTTCCCCTTTAATCCTAAGCTTCCCCTCTCCGCCCCCAGTTACGATCACTTTACAAACTGGAGAACCCACATGGATTAGGAAAACTTCCATAGGGCTAGAGGGAATTACCTGTCCCATGTTAACGTATCCGTATTTGGACGCTATCCTGTCGGCTTCAGGTTCTCCCCCAGCAATCCTCACAGCCCAGTGGTTGGTGAACATCCTAGCCTCGCACAGATCCGCGCACAGGATCCAGAGCAGCGCGGTCAGAGCGAAAAGCGGACACTCCATTGCCATGTTCAGTACAGTTCCCCTGCTCTACCAGGAGGGAGAGCCCCAGTGAGCCAGGTGTGTGTAGGGGGCACAGAGAGACAAACAGGGCAAAAGCTTAACAAACTTCCCAGGAGCTGAAAGGCACTTGTACTAATCCCTGTCTGTGCTCTAGCTTGTGTTTGTGGGGGCTGCACTTGGACTACTCCAGTCTGCTGCTTCTGTCTGGGTTCCTTGTGATCCCGCTCCACAGTGTCAGGATACCGAGTCCTCCACCTCCTCCCCCGCTCCTTCCTAGTGTATTGGTGTTGGAGTGTGAGTGGGAAAAGGCACATCCCTCTCTCTGCATAAATGACCACCCCCCATTCCAATGGTCTCCTCCCGACCGAAACCAACAGCACCCAGATGGGAGAAGGAGGCGGAGTCGTCCAGCTTGCTGGCCCCGCCCACCCTAGTATACTATCTCTTCCCTCCTCTTGCTTCCCGCACACGCACCGTTATACCGAGATTCCCCGCAGGACCGGCTCATCAACAGGACACATAGGGAACACGGGGGATTGTTATGTCGGCACAGAAATAATTTAGCAGACAATGGAGAGCTCACCAGCCCTGCACCCTCAGTCAGGACTACATAGGGGCTAATATAGCACTGCATTTTATTTTATAGAGTATTTTAAAGTATTTCAGTTCTCTTTTAATTAAAAATGCATGTTCTGTGACCATTGACCGGTGGTGTTCTGTGACCTTTGACTAGTGTGTGTTCTGTGACCATTGACCGATGGTGTTCTTCTGTGACCACTGTCCGGTGATGTTTTGTGAACATTGACCGGTGCTGTTTTGTGACCATTGACCAGTGCGTGTTCTGTGACCATTGACCAGTGCGTTTTCTGTGACCATTTACCGATGCGTGTTCTGTGACTACTGGGGGTGATGCGTGTTCTGTGACCACTGAGGACGATGCGTCTTCTGTGATTATTGATCATTGTGTGTTCTTTGACATTGACCATTGCATGTTCTGTGACGATTGACCGACGCATGTTCTGTGACCATTGACTGATGCATGTTCTTTGACGATTAACCGATGCATGCTCTTTGACCATTGACTTGAGCATGTTCTGTGACCATTGTCCTATGCATTTGTTTTGTGACCATTGTCCTATGCATTTGTTCTGTGACCATTGACCAATGTGTTTGTTCTTTGACCATTGACCAATGCGTGTTCTGTGATTATTGACCGTTGCATGTTCTGTGACCATTGACCGATGTGTGTTCTCTTTTGCTACAGTTTCAAGTTCAAACAGAAATCCATGTTAATAAATATAGCTTTGCCCCCCTTCCTTTGGATCTATTCTGAGATTGTAGGGATTGAAAACATGGTAAATTGTTAACCTTTTTTTAAATATCAATAAAGTCTTAGGCTTTGTTCTTACTACACTAGTCTAACATGCACAAAAATGTTCTCAAGAAATGCAATGAAAACAGATTGCAGCACATGCAATGTGGCCACCCACATTGACATGCACTGCTCTGCGTTTCTCACGTGCAAATAGATTGCAAAACGTAATTGTGAGTATGTAAGAAATGCACTAGTGTGGCCGAGACCTAAAGGAGAACTTTACACTTTGAATAGGAGAGTTAAGGTGGCCATACAATAGAAAGATTTTACTTACCCGACTGAGCGATCCCACAACATTAGACCGATCCTGAGAACAGGAAAGGCGGTTCCAGTCTAATGTCGTGGGATCGTTCAGTCTGGTAAGTAAAATCTTTCTAGTGTATGGCTACCTTAAAGGACACAACCCCAGCAGATTAAAAAAGAAACATAAAGAGTTTTATTATCACACTGGAACACCTCAAAAGAAAAATTTTGGGAGGTAGGAATACCCAATCCTATTTCACTGACAGGTGCATTTTAAAATGTCAAAATTTACAGTATAGTTTCCCTTAAATGTTTAACAATTAACGGTATCACTTTTACAATACACATATACTTTTTCAAACAAAGGTGTTTCTGTAAGCTTGGCAAAAGGCAAAATAAATTTTAATGCGCAATAGTTGACACCTTCAATTTAGTGTTTAATATCTTTGGGTGCCACAACAGCATGTTGAATACCACAATAGCGTGTTGAATACCACATTGGACTTCAGATTTAAAATATCCTTCTCAGACAACGCTTGTCTCAGAAATTCAAGTATTGTCACAGACAATCCTAATTTATTGTTAATTCCAGTTTAGTATCCATTTCACAAGAGCTAGCAAGTAATCAAAACTTTTTTAAGAATTTAAGAAGATATTAAGTTCCAAAGGTATTTGCAGATTTGGGACTATACTGATTTGTAGAGTGCTATACTAGTGTATGGTAATGTACTGATATTCTGAATAAAATTAAAGGGTATCTCCACTCGTTTCTTCAAGTTTTGGTAATCCAGTTCTATTGAAGAACGGGAGGTAAAGGAGCTGTGCCTTACCTTCCGTTCTTCAATAGAACACACAGGAGACTGGTGATAAGCTAAGAAACTTACCCGCTCGCTCGCTCCCCCGGCGCTTGGTCTGACAGGTCCCGACGGACCTTGTCTTCTATGCGCATAGATTGCGCATGCGCATAGAAGACAAGGTCCGTCGGGAACTGTCAGACTACGCGCCGGGGGGGAGCGAGCGAGCGGGTAAGTTTCTTAGCTTGTCACCAGTTCTCTGTGTGTTCTATTGAAAACGGAAGGTAAGGCACAGCTCCTTTACCTCCGTTCTTCAATAGAACTGGATTACCAAAACTTGAAAAAACGAGTGTAGATACCCTTTAAAATGCACTGCATGGTTAGTTAAAGACTCACCTCAGATACAGGTGGAAAAACAGTGTATAGTGACATTTAATTTTGATCCTATGGAAGGTAGAAATTTAAGAGCGGATATTCAGTTCCACACTATAGAATAAACAAAGAAGGCACTTTTCTGAAATGCCCTTTTCACTGTCTACATTGAATTACAGTATATAATAGGGGTACCTTTGCTAAACTACCTTGAAAGCGGAAATGAAAGGGTAAGCACTCAATGTTGAGTTTTTTTTTGATAGGTTGGGCTAATGATCGCATGTAATACTAGTTTTCCTGTTGTGAGATAATGTATCAACTTACACAGCTGCAAGAGCTGCACTTTTCCAGGGCAATGCACTGAGAGCTTCTATAGGTATGTAGCCTGTAGATTTAATGCATTTCCAAATACGAGTGTCTGACCACTGTATAACCATTTAATTCTATAAATAATATTTTTTAAAAAGTATCCCTCTCCCTTGATGAAGCACCCTAAACCAGAAAAGGCCTTGGGAACACACACAATCAATAAATGGCCAATCCTGTAGGATTTGTTCTAACCAGCCATGTGTTTGATGGAGAAATGGACAACCCCAAGGCCGACTAACTACCACCATTATCTGTGAGATCTTTTGGTCAAGGTTGAAAATGTCTATCTCTCCCTATACTTTAGTATTTAGAACCGAGGGTGTCGGTGACCACCCGATCAATCTCCCTGTTGAAAGTATTAGGGAGAATGTTGGGAATGAGTGCACCCAGCTTTAGGTGTTACTGTAAAACCTCATACACATTTAAGATAAATCTCATTTGGAGCAATCTTAGGATTATTGCTTTCAAACAGGATTTGTCTAATGCAGTACTCCCACTCGCACAGTACGTGAAAACAAGGCTGGTGGCTCCCAGATATTCAGGGTATATATGTATGGATAATTTTATTTACAAAGAACCTCTTGGATATGCAGCGCTGTACATTAAAAAATACAGAGTATACAAACAAGGGGATAAGTGCAAGCCATTATACAGATAGATAAAAATTAAATAAAATTTCTTACATCGGTTAAGAAAGCATATATATAAAAAATTATGTATAAATTGATAAAAGTGCAACATGCCTTGACACATTAGGAATGAGATCCCTGCCCTGAAGAGCTTAGAATCTAAGTGGGAGGGACAACATACAGATACAAGTGGGGGGATGGATACTAACAGATTCAATAAAAGTTCTTATCGTTAAAAATGGTGCTAAATTTGCCCCAGCCATTCAGATGTTATTTAACATTTGAAAGCTAACATCTGATTGGTTGGGGCAAAATTAGCACCATTTTAAACGATAAGAACTCTTATTGAATAACCCTGTTAGTGCTTAAAAGGGCTAACAATAATTTTTTCTGCTTATGCTCAGAAAGGTAGGATAACAGTCTAGATTTGAAAGCATTAATGGATGTCACCAGGCGAAGCATGAGAGGGAGAGTTACAAAGGTAGGGAGCAGCAAGATAGGTGGGAGGCAACAGTGTTTGTTGGGGGTTTGTGGAGATTTCCTTGCGAGGAACTGAGGGCACGGCCTGGAACATAAGGGACCAAGAGAGAAGATTAGTAGGGAGGTGCAGTAGAGCGAAGGGACTTAAAGGTTAAAAGCAGGCTAACATGATTATTTGTTTGATGGGAAGCCACCCTATGGACTGAAGTATCGGGGTTGCGGGTTCTCTTTTGGAGGAGAGCGAGATGATCCGAGCTGCCGGGTTTAAGATAGACTGGAGAGGAGAGAGATGAGAGGCTGGGAGTCCAAGTAGTAGAATGTTACAGTAGACAAGGCAGGAGATTATAAGGGCATGGATGAGCATTTTAGTAGAGGAGAGCGAGAGAAAAGGGCGGATCTTGGCAATATTGCGAAGGAGAAAACAACAGGTCCTAGTGACATTTTTAATGTGATGATGGAAGGAAAGATAACTCCAAGGCAGCATGCAGATTCAACTGGGTTAATGACCATATTGTCAATAGAGATGGAGAAGGGTGGACTAGGTCCCAGTTTAGGGGGGGAAATAACTAATTCCGTTTTGGATAGATTGAGTTTAAGGCGGCGGTGCGCCATCCTGGAAGAGATAGAGAGCAGACATTTAGAGATTTGGGATTGAACTTCAGAGATTAGCACGGGGATGGAAAAGTAAATTTGGTTATCATCAGCATATAAGTGATACTTAAAACCAGAAGAACTGATTATTTCCCCCAGAGAGATAGTGTAGAGGGATAACAGCAAGGGTTCTAAAACCAAGCCCTGAGGGACCCCCACACTAAGCGGAACTTGAGAGGAAGTCTTATTAGAAAAAGAGACATTGAACATAGTAACATAGTAATTAAGGTTGAATAAAGACATACGTCCATCAAGTACTACTCAAGTACTACCTATTCACCCTCTTTTTTTTTTTTTTAACACTACCTAATAATTGATCCAGAGGAAGGCAAAAAAAAACAGCTAAAAAGGGGGGAAAAAATCATTCCTGACTCCAAACGGCAATCGGAAAGTATCCCTGGATCAACCAGATCTATATGCATTAATACCAGTAATTCTCAATATTTTTTAGTTTTAGAAACTTATCCAGGCCTTTTTTAAAGCTATTCAATGAACTTGCCATTACCACTTCTGCTGGAAGACAGTTCCATAGTTTCACCTTTCTCACTGTAAAGAAACCTTTCCAACCTGAAGATGAAACTTCTTTTCTTCCAACCTTAAAGGATGTCCACGAGTCCTCTGATATGAATGATTAGTGAACAATGCACCAGAGAGTTTCATTGTATGGCCCATTAATATATTTATATAAAGTGATCAAAGTGATGTAAAACTCCTAACTTGTCTAATCTGCCTGCATATTCAAGCCCCTCCATTCCCCTTATTAATTTAGTTGCCCTTCTCTTGAACTGAAAGATCTGTTAGAGAGATAAGAAGACAACCTGCCACAGCTTGATTTCGGATGCCCAGAGAATATAGAATCTGCATAAGAAGAAGTGGTCCACAGTATCAACAGCAGCCGATAGGTCAAGGAGAATGAGACCAAGAACTGTCCTTTGGCAGCTTAGGTCATTTTATTTCTAAAGAGTCTGCAAAATCCTGAGGAGCGTTAATGGAATGAAGAGTGTCCATAGGGGAGGGCTGCAAGAGAGTGTTAAATAGCGAAAATAGACGACATGGGTTATTTTTGTTATTGTTTTATAAGTGTGCTAAAGTAGCACGAGTACAGTGACGTAGGAACTGGTATCTGGTTGAGCCAAGGACTGGGTTAGTGGGGCGACATTTGGTGAGTTTGCAGGGGGGGCAAAGGAGTCATTGTAGTGGATAAGATAGAGTTATATAAATGTATTAGGGAATCAGGGTTAGAATCAGACATGAGAGCAGCGAGACTAGGACTGAGAGAGGAGGATAGAGCCGGAAGGTCTTTGCACAGGTTTTGCAAACAAGGACAGTAGATGGAGTGTCATAGGAGAGGGAAGAGTGGTGGTAGAAAAAGTAATTGACTCCCACTCTCTCATGTGATGAAGAGTGGGAAGGAGGTACTAGCAACCTGTGAGACAGAAAGATTTTTAGTAAAGACCAGACATTCAGGGTAATTCAATAAGTTCTTATCATTAAAAATTGTACTAATTTTGCCCAACCAATCAGATCTTATTTAACATTTGAAAGCTAACATCTGATTGGTTGGGGCAAAGTTAGCACCATTTTTAACTTATTGAATCTTCCTGATTGTTTAATAATCCAGTTAGGCTATGGATCAATAAATGATGTAAGCAAATGCATGCAATGTTTAGGCCATTTCTATGACCATTATCTAGCATGTTTACAGGGCTTAGAGATAAGCTGATGTATATTGAATTGGACAAAACAATCGTAATTCCCACCCTTGCGCCACCGATCTTTTGTAGATTTAGCTTAAAAACTAGAAATAGGTTCTGGAAAATGGGGTAGACGAAAAATGTCTTGCCTAATCCTTTTTCGATAGGCCGATAGATTACAAACACAGGAAAAGTTTTTTTCCTGGTGCATTGCTTTAAGCTGCATTTCCTGATTACAGCAAAGGAAAAATGTGTTTTAGGCTAAACTGCGCAGTTGAAGAAACATTTTGCACATTCACAGCCCTGAAATACTTACCTCCACACTCTTCCTTCCGTGTTCGCATGTACTCAGCGTGAGTTATTGCACTCGCGGTAACCAGGCAGGTAAGCAGCACAGAGGGTAAGGTCTTTATTTTAAAGCGTTCATTTCGTGCTACTACGTAGCGCATAAACAAACGAAGCGCAGGTTAACTCATTTTCACCCCTTTTTGCGGAATATATTCATCTCCCTGTTAGTTTCTTTAAAATGTTGTTAGCATTAAATATAAACATGTGTAAATTAGCATTTTTTCTTTCATTTGGCTTCATTGCTAGACATAGAAAGTATCACTACTTGACATTCTGCATTCGTCAGTAATTTGTTTTCTTCACAAGAGATTATTTTTGTGCAATTGCAAAGGATTTCACAAAAAAATTCTGTTTACTAAGTGAAAAAAGGTTACAATATGATTTCAAGCACCACATTAGGCAAAAAACAAAATAAATTCCATGTAGAAAATGTCAGCTGAGGCACATAGTCAATTCTGCATTTAAATTACCCATGAATAATGCCTTTTTGTCTCAAATTGCCTTTTTAAATTTAGGGGCCATATACAAGTATGGTTTTTCTTTACTTTTTTTATTGGGGAAAATTGGATTTATTTTTTTTTGTATAATAAATAAATATTTTTCGTGAGAACCTTGGATTTATATTTTTTTTGAGAGAGACAGAGCTACCTTTGTGAAGGACTTTACCTGAAACTGAACTCTTGTTTGCATATACTGTAAATGTAGTTCTGTCGGATATAAACAAATAAGAGTTTGGTGTATGTAAATGATTAAAAAAGGGGCACTTAACTAAATTTGTTTATTATAAATTAATTATAAGTATAAATTTGTAGATTATGTTTCACTAAATGAAATCTCCTGGCAGTGTATGCACCAAAATGTTAAAGAAGGGGTAGGGGGGGTATTAGGGGGGGGGGGGTGGGGGGGTCGTCGGGTATAAAATCGCGGCTGGTAAGTAAAAGTGGCAGTTTGGGAGTAAATAGAGTTATTAAATTAAACAATGTTTAATTAAGAATTAAAAAACTTAAACAGAGTTTAGCCCCTGTTTATGTTACTAACATCCTTCAACTTTTTTTTAATGCATATTTTTGTGCTTTGGAATGAATTATATCCTTCTATCTTCTATTCACACACTAGGCCAGGATGTCCATCTGCGACCCTCCATATGTTTACAAACTATAACTTCCAGCATTCCCAAACAAAAATGGCAGCCAGAAATAATGGGAGGGCTGCATGTTGGCCTAGACTTGAGTAGAGTTTTATTTTTCTTCTTGGTTGCTTTTATTCTAAGAAATATTGAAAACCTTAAAGGGGAAGTTCTTTCAATACATATGCTTTTAAGAAAAAAGAGCAGTAATTTTCCATTCCAATGACCTTAACCTGTCCATTCAACATTTTGTCTGTGTAAAATAAATGCAACTGAAATACTGACTTCCTGTTGTAGGACCCCTAATAGAGACTGTTATGATCTTGCCCTTGACACAGTGCCTGGGTTGATTTAGTTGCTCAGTAGAGATCTGACATCTTTGACCCATCCAACAGCCAATCAGTAGAAATAGCTGTTAGAACATTCCAAGGAAGTGGTGCATCCTGGGAAGAAGAAGGGCAGATAGAACCTGAAATGTCAGCTCACTAATGTCAACAGCAGCGATAGCAAAGGGTATGAAATCAACTGATTTTCAAAATGGGAAAGAATATTTTTAAATATGGATATTTTTCACTGAACTGAGCAAGTAATGTTGCATTTATTAGTGTCAAGACGAGTCACTGTTCCTGAACCATACCTTAAACTAATATAATTAAAATATAAAGGATACCTTGTGATAAATCTTAACCCTGGATTTTTGCATTAAAGTTTATGATACTTAAAATGTTTCCCCAAAAAGCTGAGAATGTGGCCACAGTTCCTGCTTTGCCACAGTAATACAGCTCTGCTGGTTGGGCAAAAATCAGGAGGGGCACATCACTATGGATGGATACTCTGGTAGAAAAGGATTATCCACAAGGCAAACTAGGCAGCTATCTAGGGCCCAGTTCACATCAGGAGTCCCAGTTTCAGTGTTAAAACCATACAATACACGCATATAGAACAAAGGGGCCTCCCTTTGATCTTAATGCTTCTTAACTGCTTGCAAAGTAGTATAAGTTTGACCTTTTTATATATGGGTGGTGGATTGCTATTAAGCAATACAAGGCAACAAACCTAGTTGAGAAACACTGGTGTAGAATATAGACCCAAACACTGCAGTAATAGCTATCTGTCTGTTCTTCTTTTGCATAATTGTGGGTATATTACAAAGGGGTATTCCTATACAAAGGGTAGAACAAAATCCTGAGTCCTGGAAGGAACACCCCAACCCCACCTCTCCGCCAAGCCCCCTCCCCTGTAATGGAAGCCAGAAACGGGTAACCTGCATGGAAAATACACTACTGTGCTAACTTATAGAAGAATGGGAGGCAGGAATACTATGCACTACTAATACTTTTAAGGTAAATTAAGCAACACTTTCCCTATAGATACCCTTTAAAGAAACCTTAAGGTTAGGAGAAAGGACTTTTACCTTTTTGTAAACTAAACAATCACTTTTCTCTTATGGCAAGCAAGGCTCTAGCACTTATATAGTTATAATTCTAATGATATAATTTATATTTTATGTATTTGCCCCCCTTGTACGATTTTCTTGTATTTGTTATTGTACTGCGCTTGGTCCCCAAGTGGTGCTTTATAAAGTAACTATACATACATTTTTAGTGAAGTAGGAGTGGTATCCTACCTCCCATTCTTGTTAATATTCACAGAATGTTCACAGAAAGTTATTTGCTTGTGCCAAACTGACAGCTTTCCCTCCCATCCCCATCATTTTCCAGCTGGGAATGGCACATATGGCAGAGATTTGAGGAACTATTGGGCACACAGCACCTGTACTGTACATAGAATACATTACTATTTTTTACTCATTTTCAGATTTTAAGATTTCAGGGTTTCAGATTGTTTAAAGATACATAAACCACTGCACATGCCATCAGTTTATTTTCCATTTTAGTTGCTTTTAATTGCTTTGCCAATATGAGTAAAATATTTGGCCATTTAAATAGTGAATGCCCTTCTTTTTGATGGAACAGCTGTTACATACCGAAAGCAAAGTTTCAATTACAAAGGGCAGTTAATGGAGAAAGCACTTTCAATAGTGAAATATCAATTTTAGTAGCATGTGATTGATTTGCCAATTTTAAATAACGGGGAAAACTGTTTTGTGTTTTTTAGAGTAATTGTTGGTTTCCTAAAACAAATCACAATTGGTTAAGGTTCATCGGCACTTATTTGAATTATCAGAGCTGAGAATCAATTAATTGAAAACATCTTGGATCATGGAGGCATGCATAAAGGTTCCCATGAATATGTTAGACTTAGCTAGGTACACACAGTACCGATAAAGCCCCAATACAGTTGGATCCGATGGTATCGGGGCTTTATCGTACTGTGTGATCGGTTCCGATCGCTCATTCGGGAAAAGAGGTAAAATTTCCTGCAAGATTTTGGAAGATGACAGACAAATCTGCAAGAATCTGACTGTCATTTTCAAAAATCAGGATACACACAGTCCCAAGCATTCTTCCTATACACAGCTATAAATATACACAGCATAGGAGAATGTTCGGGTCTGTTATTGCCAGCACAATTCTACTATAGGAGTCTACCGCAGCGAGTGAAATTTTCCAACTTCCCGAATGAGCGATCAGCCGACCCAACATTTGTCGGCTGCTCACTCGTTCGGGAAAGCTAAAACGCACATTACCGATAAGCCCAGATACCGTATTGGGGCTTAATCGGTGCTGTGTGCACCTAGCTTACCGCTGAAGTTCATGTGACATTCCAGAAAACCACCTGACTTGATTACATTGCGACCATTGTTACGGTGTAAGAACCCTTTTGGCTACCATCGATTGTGTTCGGGTCAAAAAAATATTGTATCACTGTGGTGGGTGGGTGTATTACCAACATGATCTAGTTATTTTTCCCACCATGATTCTCAGCACATCCACCCTTTACATTATTCAAACTGATTTGCAAAAATTATCAGATATAAATGATGATTAAATCACAACTGTTGCATCTGGAAGCAATAGTTATAGTAATGATGGCTAACTTAAGGGTGTCAGCTGTAGGCTAGGTCCAGACGAACGCACCAGTTTTGTTTCACAGTTGTAGCTGCCAATAGACAATGCTACATGCAGCATTTTCCCGTCTGCAAACATCTGCAACCCTACCATTCATCTAAACGTAGCCTTAAGTCACAAAAAAAAAAATAGAAAGAAAGTTTAATTGTCTTGAAAGGCTACACTTTAGAAGAGAATGTGTATGTCTTGAGCTGCTTGGAGAGGGCAAAACTGTCTGTATTGGGTTATGTCACTCTGACTATATAAGCACACATTAGGTTTATTTGTTTTTTTGCCTATGAATAAGTGCCTCCTGTGGTTCTAAACACGTCAAGCAATGTTCTAAATAAACAAACAAACACTTACCTGCTTGGAGAAGAGAGTACCGTATGTTTCTGTCTCTGTGACCATGCATCCCCCCATTGTGTGATTTTTTTTAGCTCCTAGCTTTGTAAGCCAGCACATTTTTTTAATTTAACGAGAAATGCCTCCAACCTGGACCAAGGAATTGTGACCACACTGCAATCTGCAGTAAACATAATATAATCCATCAATTTGTCGATTCGATGGAATAATCAGAATATCAAAATATTTTCATGTTTTCAAATAAACCCGATCAGCAAATTGAATCGGATCATATCAAAACAAAAACAACATGATTGGGCAAGGCAAAATAAAAAATTTGTCTACTCCACATCTTTCAGAGTTTATCTCTTGTAGTTTCTAAGCTGAAATCTATGAGATCAATCAGCACAAGTAGGGAATTATGATGGATCTCCAAATCAGAATTTTCTATAGTTTCCATGATCAAAAACATCAGCCCATGTACGGCTACATCTCTGGGGTTCTCACTGCGCTGTTACAATTCAATGGCCAGGTCAGAGGCATATACTTAATCTGAATAGTGAGTTCCTTTTATGTTCAAGGCGATGCTTTTAAAAAGTTTGTCACAAACCCCCCCCAATATTTCTGGTTGTTCAAACAAGCAAAAAGTGCAATCCTCACTATTACTATGGACATGATGAATTACCAAAGAAGACCAAAAAATTTAAACTTCTCTAACCAGACAACAATAGAAACGCTATTCACAAAATAAAACAAGTAGTTGTGTCTCATCCCTCTCTTTGCTGTGGCTGCTTATTGTTTATAAATTAACCTGGGGGTTACTAGGGACCAGCTTCCATAATCCACCTCTTTTTTTGGTGGAAGTTCTGCTCAGCTAAGTGTAAAGCTGGGTACACACAGTAACGATAAAGCCCCGGTACTGTGGATCGACGGTATCGGGGCTTTATCATTATGTGTGTACCTTCGTTTCCCGACGATCGGGTCGGCTGAGCGCTCGTTTGCGGAAAATTTCATCTGCCGATGGAAACACACGTCCCGAGCGTTCTCCCTATGATGTTCATAGGGAGAATGCTTGGTACTGTGTGTATGCAGATCATTGAAAGATGGCAGACAGGATCTTGCAGATCCTGTCTGTCATCTTTCAGAAATCTGTACGTGTGTACCTAGCTTTAGCGGGCATTTCACAGGAAGCTGCAGCCTTGCTCATCCAGAAGCAGACAGTCAGTTAGGTTACAGCTCAGAGATCCTGCATCACTGACAAGAACAGGGAATTTCTCTGCAGTCGTTTCTAACACTTTCCCTGACAATGATATATTCCTTTTAATTTTCATACAAAAGATCTTTGCAGTTTATTTCTTAGCTAGCATGGATGTAAGAACTGACTGCGATTGAATACTTGGTGTGTAGTTAGGTCTTGCCAAAAGCAGAGCATAAAACACTATTCCACCAGAGATTGTGTACAGCACGTTCCTTGGTGGTCGCATGTCATAATTACATATTTGTACAAGTCTTTACACATGAATTGTCTAGATTTTACCAATTTTGCTCAAAGTTAATGGTTGTTTCAGAAATCACAACTTATTTGGTTTGGTCTTAACAAAACAATACCCATGTGTAGCAGTCCCTTTGCTTCTCTGCCAACCAGCAACAAAGCAGTGGGACAGATAACAGTTCACTAACATTCTGCATTCATTGTTACTTCACTCTTACCACAAAGACCTTTTCTGTAGATACCAATGGTCTTTGTTCTCCATGCTACAAGAGTCTCACTGATGCTCTCTCCACATTCCCCATAGAACAAAACAGGCTGATGGGCTTACTGATTAGTCAGACTGCAGAGGAATCCTAGATAAAGATTGCTGGATCTAAATTCTAAAGGCTCGATACACACGTCCGATCTAGGCACCAACCCCCGACCACGATGCACACCTGCAATGAACAGTTGTTCCATGGTGGATCAAAGAACAGCCCCAGGGTGGCATCATAGTGGGGTCGTGGATCGGTGCCAAGAGGACGTGTGTACGAGGCTTAAGGCTGGGTACACAACAGTGGGATCCTTCGCCCGTCCAACCGTTCACACTTACAAACCAGGTGACCATGACGAAGTACACGCGACCGAAAGTTGGCCACGACAGTGTGTGCAGTCATAGGAGACCGCATAATCGGCCTTGGTTTTCCGACCTGTTCTAGTCGTTCATACTTTCGTCTGACTTCGGAGTTGGAGGTCTGACGCCCAAAAAAATCCAATATTCTGGTCGATTGACCCAATACACTGAAATGACGTCAGTACGCCCAAAATATTGCTTACAGCTGGTTAACAATAACGGGACGATTCCATAGTGCAAAAAAAGCATTCGATAGGACGACACATTCACTGTCGGTCTCCAGAAACTAAGCAAAATTTCCCTTGCCCACGATCGGCCCCTGTACTACAGTATAGGGAGTCAATAGTGGCAGAAGGAAACGTCGTGCAGCCCGAATGATTTCCTATACTTTATATAGGAAAAAGCTCGGGATTGTGTGTAGCCTGATCTTTGAAAATGACAGAGAGAATCATAAAAGAGACTGTCTGTCATCTTTAAAGATCATGACAGTGTGTACCCAGTACATGGTTAGCACTAAAAATCTTCAACTAATGTGTAGCTTAGTTTCATTCTAAGGCTCGTACACACGTGCGATCGGGATCCCGATGCGCGACGTGTACGAACAACCGTTTTGGGCAATAATCGGCCCGTGTGTAGTGCTTTATCGGCCCCAAACGGTCGTTCGTTTGGAGATCTGCCAAGTCGGTCGTTCAACGATCCTCAACCGATCAATCGTTTTGGCGATAAAGCACCCACACACAGGCCAATATCGCCCGAAACATCGCCCGATAATGCGCGTTATAGTGGTAACAGAACCAGTCGGGAAATTCTATCAAACATTGATTGAAGAACGGGAGGAAGGATAGCTCCTTAACCCCCTGGCTTCAATCAATTGTAGAAAAAGGATAGTTCCGATTGCAGTTAACTATTCCTTTATTAATAAAATATTATCTATGCATATCTGGCTCAAAAGCGGATCCACCCTGATAACGTGATATCTAAAACAATACTAATTTGTACAGAAAAGCTAGGGAAATTGACTAAAATAAAAATGCAGATCAAACCACTAGGGAGACATTATGTGAGTTATGACAATAGAAAGCAGAAAAAATGTTCGTACACACGTGCGATTGCGGGTCCCGACCCGTTTCGGCGGATAAAGGGCCCATACACGGGCCGATTATCGCCCGGAGCGATCGGTTGTTCGGAGATCCGCCTGGTCGTCGGGCAGCGATATCACCGACCAAACGGCTGATAAGTGCCCATGCATGGGCCGATTACCAGCCTTTTAGTGTTGTTAATTGATCTGGTGGGACGATTCATAATTAAGTTGATGGGAGCCATCCGATACACCCATAAAATTGTCTTAGTCTTTAAACTTCACATCCCACTTCAGATGGCAAAATCATGCGTGTACAAAGCCTACATCCTGGGCTCAAATCCCCTCAAGCCATACCTGCAAGGAGTTTTTATGTTTTTCTTTTGTCTAAGTGTTAACCTACGCATTCAGGTTTTCTTGCACAATCATAATGTATGTCTGGAATAAAGTGCTTAGATTGTAAGCTCTTCCTGATGTGAATTAATGAAATAATTGTAAAGTGATGCCTAAAAAAATTGAGTGTTTAGAAAATATATACAGCATTCCAGAATCTCATATTTATGCAACTTTTCCTTAAATACTGTGTACATTCAGACTAAGTGCTTGTCAAAACAATGGACTTCTAAACAGAAACATTCAGCCAACCTATGCTTGTAGCAGCATGTTATATCCTTACTTGCAGGTTTATTTATAATAAACATTCCAACACCTGCCACCTAAAGATAACAGCAGTCGGACACCTTTTAATGCAAACCAATAAATAGCACAAATCAAAAGCCCTGATTGCTTTTATTTCCAATTTTTACACTAATTTGAGAGTGACTTATTTAGCATGTCTGATTATATTAGCATTCAAAACATGGCAAGAATAAATATGCAAAGGTATATAGCTGGTTCCTAGATGCAGAATCCTGCAACCAAACAAGCTGGCAACCGAAAGGGACTGTGGTATGTTGGGAGGGAAGCTTTAAGCTAACTCATCTAAAGGTGTCCTGAAATTCTTTAGATTACTGAAATATTTCACAAAACAGTGAGCAGTAGCAACAATTTTATGTACACTATCAATAATGGTAAAAAGCGTGTTCGCAATGCAGGGCGATAGCGCGCGAAATTTTACCAAAAATGGTGATCACATGCATTTTGAAAACGGATCGCAGCGCAGGGGCATACAGTGTGGCCACGCCACTGAAAGCACTGACATGTCAATTCACATGCTAACAGATTGCAAAATGCGATTAGAAACACGTGAAAATCACGCCAGTGTGGCCTAGCTTTGTATGTAAACACTTGATGGGAAACAATACGAACACTTTGGGCTGATTTAACAACTGATACAGAATAAAATTAAACAATTCTAAGTATCAAAGCAAGCACAAAGCTTTAGTAGGGCTAAGGGATTCCTATGCATCAATTCTAAGTAGTTTTATTTCCTTACTCCTATAAAAATAAGTGGCTAGCTCTAGCTCAGCCTTTATTATTATAATACTATGAGGTCGCCTATGAGATATTTATTGGTAGAAGTGTTGAAACCATACAGGGTTGGAAGGACAAGCAAACACTGTTTTTTTTTTGCAGGAAGTGTTTACCAGGTGTCATTTTACTGTCTTTAACCCTTCATTCATCACATGACTGCATTACAGCAACCTTGCGGGCAGGCCCCTTTTAATCCCTACAATGGTTTACCTTTAGGGGGGAGAGTATCAAAGTCATGCTATGTACTGTCATTCGAGGCAGCAGTAGAAGCTTGAATGCAAAATAGTCCAACAGAGGCTCGAGGGGAAAAACAAGTACAGCCATTCAAAATGTAGGCAGTCTAAGTTAGAATGCTTGTGAATGCAAAAATCATGTCTCCCAAAAACAAAAAAAAAAACTAAATGTAAATGTTTTCTTAAAATGTTTTTTTTTCTTCTTCAATTATGTCTTAAATAATGCAAGATCAGTGTAAACTTCAAAGCAACTACTATGTGCAAATTAAATTCTTACCATAAACACGTTTGATACAAGGCTTCAATGGTGTCTGTGAAACAAGTGTCAGGGTGATTTAAATGAAAATGTGAATCCCAATTAAAGGTTTTAGATAGCAGATGAGGCATAAAGAATGGGGAACAATTACTATTTGCGTCAGCAAAGGACACAGACAATCTAAACCAGTGATGTCGAAACCTTGGCACTCCAGATGTTTAGAAACTACAATTCCCAGCATGCTTGGGTGAGTAGTTTCTAAAAACATCTGGAGTGTCAAGGTTCGAAACCCCAGGCTTATCTTTTGTGTCAGTTTTCTAAGACTGATCATTATGCAATCTTGTGTTGCACGGTGCTCCACATTTCACCTGCTCACAGAAAGTCTGAAATTAACTCTTTACCCAGGCAGAGCGTATAAAAATTTTTCATTAACCCTTAAAACCAAATAAAAGGGAGCAGAATTTTATCTTCCTACAGGCATTCTGCTTAAAGTAAAAATCAAAGGCACACACAGGAATGTAGAACTTGGCTTGACAGGTACCAGATGAGAATGATTAGAACAGGAACTGAGTGCCAAAACAAATTATCAAGAATAGAATGTTCTGATCAGATGGTGGGTTACTAGCCCAACCCCATTGTAATACTCCTGCTGATCACAGCGCTACCTTAATAATGGAGACATGAGACAGCTACAAATAAAGTTGTATTGCTATGAAAGGTCCAGGAGAGAGGGGTTTCTCTTGTCTATGTGATAGCACCAGCTGACAGGGAAGTCCCCCACTGCTGTTCATTATTAAGCAGCCAGCAAGCCATGTGTGGGCACCAGAGCACATGCCCCAGCATCCTTATGGTAAACTGTCATTAACAGAAGATGAACCAATCCGTCTATAAATTTCAGTAGTTGGTTAACAGACCCCAGTACAAAACACATCACACACTCCCATCTAAAGAACAAGTTCCCCTTTAATCCTAAGCTTCCCCTCTCCGCCCCCAGTTACGATCACTTTACAAACTGGAGAACCCACATGGATTAGGAAAAATTCCATAGGGCTAGAGGGAATTACCTGTCCCATGTTAACGTATCCGTATTTGGACGCTATTCTGTCGGCTTCAGGTTCCCCCAGCAATCCTCACAGCCCAGTGGTTGGTGAACATCCTAGCCTCGCACAGATCCGCGCACAGGATCCAGAGCAGCGCGGTCAGAGCGAAAAGCGGACACTCCATTGCCATGTTCAGTACAGTTCCCCTGCTCTACCAGGAGGGAGAGCCCCAGTGAGCCAGTGTGTGTGTAGTGGGGCACAGAGAGACAAACAGGGCAAAAGCTTAACAAACTTCCCAGGAGCTGAAAGGCACTTGTACTAATCCCTGTCTGTGCTCTAGCTTGTGTTTGTGGGGGCTGCACTTGGACTACTCCAGTCTGCTGCTTCTGTCTGGGTTCCTTGTGATCCCCGTCCACAGTGTCAGGATACGAGTCTCCACCTCCTCCCCGCTCCTTCCTAGTGTATTGGTGTTGGAGTGTGAGTGGGAAAAGGCACATCCCTCTCTCTGCATAAATGACCACCCCCCATTCCAATGGTCTCCTCCCGACCGAAACCAACAGCACCCAGATGGGAGAAGGAGGCGGAGTCGTCCAGCTTGCTGGCCCGCCCACCCTAGTATACTATCTCTTCCCTCCTCTTGCTTCCCGCACACGCACCGTTATACCGAGATTCCCGCAGGACCGGCTCATCAACAGGACACATAGGGAAACGGGGGATGTTATGTCGGCACAGAAATAATTTAGAGACAATGGAAGCTCACCAGCCCTGCACCCTCAGTCAGGACTACATAGGGGCTAATATAGCACTGCATTTTATTTTATAGAGTATTTTAAAGTATTTCAGTTCTCTTTTAATTAAAAATGCATGTTCTGTGACCATTGACCGGTGGTGTGTTCTGTGACCTTTGACTGGTGTGTGTTCTGTGACCATTGACCGATGGTGTTCTCTGTGACCACTGTCCGGTGATGTTTTGTGAACATTGACCGGTGCTGTTTGTTGACGCATTGACCAGTGCGTGTTCTGTGACCTTGACCAGTGCGTTTTCTGTGACCATTTACCGATGCGTGTTCTGTGCACACTGGGGGTGATGCGTGTTCTGTGACCACTGAGGACGAGCGCCTTCTGTGATTATTGATCATTGTGTGTCTTTGACATTGACCTTGCATGTTCTGTGACGATTGACCGACGCATGTTCTGTGACCATTGACTGATGCATGTTCTTTGACGATTAACCGATGCATGCTCTTTGACCATTGACTTGAGCATGTCTGTGACCATTGTCCTATGCATTTGTTTTGTGACCATTGTCCTGCATTTGTTCTGTGACCATTGACCAATGTGTTTGTTCTTTGACCATTGACCAATGCGTGTTGTGTTCTGGATTATTGACCGTTGCATGTTTCTGTGACCATTGACCGATGTGTGTTCTCTTTTGCTACATTTCAAGTTCAAACAGAAATCCATGTTAATAAATATAGCTTTGCCCCCCTCCTTTGGATCTATTCTGAGATTGTAGGATTGAAAACATGGTAAATTGTTAACCTTTTTTTAAATATCAATAAAGTCTTAGGCTTTGTTCTTACTACACTAGTCTAACATGCACAAAAATGTCTCAAGAAATGCAATGAAAACAGATTGCAGCACATGCAATGTGGCCACCCACATTGACATGCACTGCTCTGCGTTTCTCACGTGCAATAGATTGCAAAACGTAATTGTGAGTATGTAAGAAATGCACTAGTGTGGCCGAGACCTAAAGGAGAACTTTACACTTTGAATAGGAGAGTTTAGGTGGCCATACAATAGAAAGATTTTACTTACCCGACTGAGCGATCCCACAACATTAGACCGATCCTGAGAACAGGAAAGGCGGTTCCACGTCTAATGTCGTGGGATCGTTCAGTCTGGTAAGTAAAATCTTTCTAGTGTATGGTACCTTAAAGGACACAAACCCAGCAGATTAAAAAAAGAAACATAAAGAGTTTTATTATCACACTGGAACACCTCAAAAGAAAAATTTTGGGAGGGTAGGAATACCCAATCCTATTTCCTGACAGGTGCATTTTAAAATGTCAAAATTTACAGTATAGTTTCCCTTAAATGTTTAACAATTAACGGTATCACTTTTACAATACACATATACTTTTTCAAACAAAGGTGTTTCTGTAAGCTTGGCAAAAGGCAAAATAAATTTTAATGCGCAATAGTTGACACCTTCAATTTAGTGTTTAATATCTTTGGGTGCCACAACAGCATGTTGAATACACAATAGCGTGTTGAATACCACATTGGACTTCAGATTTAAAATATCTTCTCAGACACGCTTGTCTCAGAAATTCAAGTATTGTCACAGACAATCCTAATTATGTTAATTCCAGTTTAGTAATCCATTTCAACAAGAGCTAGCAAGTAACAAAACTTTTTTAAGAATTTAAGAAGATATTAGTTCCAAAGGTATTTGCAGATTTGGGACTATACGATTTGAGAGTGCTATACTAGTGTATGGTAATGTACTGATATCTGAATAAATTAAAGGGTATCTCCACTCGTTTCTTCAAGTTTTGGTAATCCAGTTCTATTGAAGAACAGGAGGTAAAGGAGCTGTGCCTTACCTTCCGTTCTTCAATGAACACACAGGAGACTGGTGATAAGCTAAGAAAATACCGCTCGCTCGCTCCCCGGCGCTTGGTTGACAGGTCCCGACGGACCTTGTCTTCTGCGCATAGATTGCGCATGCGCATAGAAGACAAGGTCCGTCGGGAACTGTCAGATACGCGCCGGGGGAGTGAGCGAGGCGGGTAAGTTTTTAGCTTGTCACCAGTCTCCTGTGTGTTCTATTGAAGAAAGGAAGGTAAGGCACAGCTCCTTTACCTCCGTTCTTCAATAAGAACTGGATTACCAAAACTTGAAAAAAACGAGTGTAGATACCCTTTAAAATGCACTGCATGGTTAGTTAAAGACTCACCTCAGATACAGGTGGAAAAACAGTGTATAGTGACATTTAATTTTGATCCTATGGAAGGTAGAAATTTAAGAGCGGATATTCAGTTCCACACTATAGAATAAACAAAGAAGGCACTTTTCTGAAATGCCCTTTTCACTGTCTACATTGGAATTACAGTATATAATAGGGGTACCTTTGCTAAACTACCTTGAAAGCAGAAATGAAAGGGTAAGCACTCAATGTTGAGGTTTTTTTTGATAGGTTGGGCTAATGATCGCATGTAATACTAGTTTTCCGGGTGAGATAATGTATCAACTTACACAGCTGCAAGAGCTGCACTTTTCCAGGGCAATGCACTGAGAGCTTCTATAGGTATGTAGCCTGTAGATTTAATGCATTTCCAAATACGAGTGTCTGACCACTGTATAACCATTTAATTCTATAAATAATATTTTTTAAAAAGTTCCCCTCCCTTGATGAAGCACCCTAAACAGAAAAGGCTTGGGAACACACACAATCAATAAATGGCCAATCCGTAGGATTTGTTCTAACCAGCCATGTGTTTGATGGAGAAATGGACAACCCCAAGGCCGACTAACTACCACCATTATCTGTGAGATCTTTTGGTCAAGGTTGAAAATGTCTATCTCTCCCTATACTTCAATCTCCCTGTTGAAAGTATTAGGGAGAATGTTGGGAATGAGTGCACCCAGCTTTAGGTGTTACTGTAAAACCTCATACACATTTAAGATAAATCTCATTTGGAGCAATTTAGGATTATTGCTTTCAAACAGGATTGTCTAATGCAGTATCTCCACTCGCACAGTACGTGAAAAAAAAAGGCTGGTGGCTCCCAGATTTCAGGGTATGTATGTATGGATAATTTTATTTACAAAGAACCTCTTGGATATGCAGCGCTGTACATTAAAAAATACAGAGTATACAAACAAGGGGATAAGTGCAAGCCATTATACAGATAGATAAAAATTAAATTAATTTCATACAGGTTAAGAAGCATATATATAAAAAATTATGTATAAAATGATTAAAGTGCAACATGCTTGACACATTAGGAATGAGATCCCTGCCCTGAAGAGCTTAGAATCTAAGTGGAGGGACAACATACAGATACAAGTGGGGGGATGGATACTAACAGATTCAATAAAAGTTCTTATCGTTAAAAATGGTGCTAAATTTTGCCCCAGCCATTCCGATGTATTTAACATTTGAAAGCTAACATCTGATTGGTTGGGGCAAAATTAGCACCATTTTAAACGATAAGAACTCTTATTGAATAACCCTGTTAGTGCTTAAAAGGGCAACAATAATTTTTTCTGTTATGCTCAGAAAGGTAGGATAACAGTCTAGATTTGAAAGCATTAATGGATGTACCAGGCGAAGCATGAGAGGGAGAGTTACAAAGGTAGGGAGCAGCAAGATAGGTGGGAGGCAACAGTGTTTGTTGGGGGTTTGTGGAGATTTCCTTGCGAGGAACTGAGGGCACGGCCTGGAACATAAGGGACCAAGAGAGAAGATTAGTAGGAGGTGCAGTAGAGCGAAGGGACTTAAAGGTTAAAAGCAGGCTAACATGATTATTTGTTTGATGGGAAGCCACCCTATGGACGCGAAGTATCGGGGTTGCGGGTTCTCTTTGGAGGAGAGCGAGATGATCCGAGCTGCGGGTTTAAGATAGACTGGAGAGGAGAGAGATGAGGGCTGGGAGTCCAAGTAGTAGAATGTTACAGTAGACAAGGCAGGAGATTATAAGGGCATGGATGAGCATTTTAGTAAGAGGAGAGCGAGAGAAAAGGGCGGATCTTGGCATATTGCGAAGGAGAAAACAACAGGTCCTAGTGACATTTTTAATGTGATGATGGAAGGAAAGATAACTCCAAGGCAGCATGCAGATTCAACTGGGTTAATGACCATATTGCAATAGAGATGGAGAAGGGTGGACTAGGTCCCAGTTTAGGGGGGGAAATAACTAATTCCGTTTGGATAGATTGAGTTTAAGGCGGCGGTGTGTGGCCATCCTGGAAGAGATAGAGAGCAGACATTTAGAGATTTGGGATTGAACTTCAGAGATTAGCCGGGGATGGAAAAGTAAATTTGGTTATCATCAGCATATAAGTGATACTTAAAACCAAAAGAAATGATTATTTCCCCAGAGAGATAGTGTAGAGGGATAACAGCAAGGGTTCTAAAACCAAGCCCTGAGGGACCCCCACACTAAGCGGAACTTGAGAGGAAATATTAGAAAAGAGACATTGAACATAGTAACATAGTAATTAAGGTTGAATAAGACATACGTCCATCAAGTACTACTCAGTCATACCTATTCACCCTCTTTTTTTTTTTTTTAACGCTACTAATAGTTGATCCAGAGGAAGGCAAAAAAAAACAGCTAAAAAGGGGGGGAAATTCCTTCCTGACTCCAAATGGCAATCGGAAAGTATCCCTGGATCAACCAGATCTATATGCATTAATACCAGTAATTCTCAATATTTTTTAGTTTTAGAAACTTATCCAGGCCTTTTTTAAAGCTATTCAATGAACTTGCCATTACCACTTCTGCTGGAAGACAGTTCCATAGTTTCACCTTTCTCACTGTAAAGAAACCTTTCCTAACCTGAAGATGAAACTTCTTTTCTTCCAACCTTAAAGGATGTCCACGAGTCCTCTGATATGAATGATTAGTGAACAATGCACCAGAGAGTTCATTGTATGGCCCATTAATATATTTATATAAAGTGATCAAAGTGATGTAAACATCCCTAACTTGTCTAATCTGCCTGCATATTCAAGCCCCTCCATTCCCCTTATTAATTTAGTTGCCCTTCTCTGAACTGAAAGATCTGTTAGAGAGATAAGAAGACAACCATGCCACAGCTTGATTTCGGATGCCCAGAGAATATAGAATCTGCATAAGAAGAAAGTGGTCCACAGTATCAACAGCAGCCGATAGGTCAAGGAGAATGAGGACCAAGAACTGTCCTTTGGCAGCTTGTAGGTCATTTTATTTCTAAAGTAGTCTGCAAAATCCTGAGGAGCGTTAATGGAATGAAGAGTGTCCATAGGGGAGGGCTGCAAGAGAGTGTTAAATAGCGAAAATAGACGACATGGGTTATTTTTGTTATTGTTTATAAGTGTGCTAAAGTAGCACGAGTACAGTGACGTAGGAACTTGGTATCTGGATTGAGCCAAGGACTGGGGTTAGTGGGGCGACATTTGTGAGTTTGCAGGGGGGGCAAAGGAGTCAATTGTAGTGGATAAGATAGAGTTATATAAATGTATTAGGGAATCAGGGTTAGAATCAGACATGAGAGCAGCGAGACTAGGACTGAGAGAGGAGGATAGAGCCGGAAGGTCTATTGCACAGGTTTTGCAAACAAGGACAGTAGATGGAGTGTCATAGGAGAGGGAAGAGTAGGTGGTAGAAAAAGTAATTAGACTCCCACTCTCTCATGTGATGAGAGAGTGGGAAGGAGGTACTAGCAACCTGTGAGACAGAAAGATTTTTAGTAAAGACCAGACATTCAGGGTAATTCAATAAAAGTTCTTATCATTAAAAATTGTACTAATTTTGCCCCAACCAATCAGATCTTATTTAACATTTGAAAGCTAACATCTGATTGGTTGGGGCAAAGTTAGCACCATTTTTAACTTATTGAATCTTCCTGATTGTTTAATAATCCAGTTAGGCTATGGATCAATAAATGATGTAAGCAAATGCCATGCAAATGTTTAGGCCATTTCTGATGACCATTATCTAGCATGTTTACAGGGCTTAGAGATAGCTGATGTATATTGAATTGGACAAAACAATCGTAATTCCCACCCTTGCGCCACCGATCTTTTGTAGATTTAAGCTTAAAAACAATAGAAATAGGTTCTGGAAAATGGGGTAGACGAAAAATGTCTTGCCTAATCCTTTTTCGATAGGCCGATAGATTACAAACACAGGAAAAGTTTTTTTCCTGGTGCATTGCTTTAAGCTGCATTTCCTGATTACAGCAAAGGAAAAATGTGTTTTAGGCTAAACTGCGCAGTTGAAGAAATACATTTTGCACATTCACAGCCCTGAAATACTTACCCTCCACACTCTTCCTTCCGTGTTCGCATGTACTCAGCGTGAGTTATTGCATCGCGGTAACCAGGCAGGTAAGCAGCACAGAGGGTAATGTCTTTATTTTAAAGGCGTTCATTTCGTGCTACTACGTAGCGCATAAACAAACGAAGCGCAGGTTTAACTCATTTTCACCCCTTTTGCGGAATATATTCATCTCCCTGTTAGTTTCTTTAAAATGTTGTTAGCATTAAATATAAACATTGTTAAATTAGCATTTTTTCTTTTCATTTGGCTTCATTGCTAGACATAGAAAGTATCACTACTTGACATTCTGCATTCGTCAGTAATTTGTTTTCTTCACAAGAGATTATTTTTGTGTGCAATTGCAAAGGATTTCACAAAAGAAATTCTGTTTACTAAAGTGAAAAAAGGTTACAATATTGATTTCAAGCACCACGAATTAGGCAAAAAAAGCAAAATAAATTCCATGTAGAAAATGTCAGCTGAGGTCACATAGTCAATTCTTTGCATTTAAATTACCCATGAATAAATGCCTTTTTGTCTCAAATTGCCTTTTTTAAATTTAGGGGCCATATACAAGTATGGTTTTTCTTTACTTTTTTTATTGGGGAAAATGTTGGATTTATTTTTTTTTGTATAGATAAAATAAATATTTTTCGTGAGAACCTTGGGAATTTATATTTTTTTTGAGAGAGACAGAGCTACCTTTGTGAAGGACTTTATCCTGAAACTGAACTCTTGTTTGCATATACTGTAAATGTAGTTCTGTCGGATATAAACAAATAAGAGTTGATGGTGTATGTATGTAAATGATTAAAAAAAGGGGCACTTAACTAAATTTGTTTATTATAAATTAATTATAAGTATAAATTTGTAGATTATGTTTCACTAAATGAAATCTCCTGGCAGTGCATGCACCAAAATGTTAAAGAAGGGGGTAGGGGGGGGTAGTGGGGGGGGGGGGGGGTCGTCGGGTATAAAGATCGCGGCTGGTAAGTCAAAGTGGCAGTTTGGGAGTAATATAGAGTTAATTAAGAATTAAACAATGTTTAATTAAGAATTAAAAAAACTTAAACAGAGTTTAGCCCCTGTTTATAGTTACCTATACATCCTTCAACTTTTTTTTTAATGCATATTATTTGTGCTTTGGAATGAATTAATCCTTCTATCTTCAATATTCCACACACTAGGCCAAGGATGTCCAATCTGCGACCCTCCATATGTTTACAAACTATAACTTCCAGCATTCCCAAACAAAAATGGCAGCCAGAAAATAATGGGAGGGCTGCATGTTGGCCTAGACTTGAGTAGAGTTTTATTTTTCTTCTTGGTTGCTTTTAATTCTAAAGAAATATTGAAAACCTTAAAGGGGAAGTTCATTTCAAATACATATGCTTTTAAGAAAAAAGAGCAGTAATTTTCCATTCCAATGACCTTAACCTGTCCATTCAACATTTTGTCTGTGTAAAAATAAATGCAACTGAAATACTGACTTCCTGTTTGTAGGACCCCTAATAGAGACTGTTATGATCTTGCCCTTGACACAGTGCCTGGGTTGATTTAGTTGCTCAGTAGAGATCTGAGCATCTTTGACCCATCCAACAGCCAATCAGTAGAAATAGCTGTTAGAAACATTCCAAGGAAGTGGTGCATCCTGGGAAGAAGAAGGGCAGATAGAACCTGAAATGTCAGCTCAGTAATGTCAACAGCAGCGAATAGCAAAGGGTATGAAATCAACTGATTTTTCAAAATGGGAAAGAATATTTTTTAAAATATGGATATTTTTCACTGAACTGAGCAAGTAATGTTGCATTTTATTAGTGTCAACGACGAGTCACTGTTCCTGAACCATACCTTAACTAATATAATTAAAATATAAAGGATACCTTCGTGATAAAATCTTAACCCTGGATTTTATGCATTAAAGTTTATGATACTTAAAATGTTTCCCCAAAAAGCTGAGAATGTGGCCACAGTTCCTGCTTTGCCACAGTTAATACAGCTCTGCTGGGTTGGGCAAAAAATCAGGGAGGGGCAACATCACTATGGATGGATACTCTGGTAGAAAAGGATTATCCACAAGGCAAACTAGGCAGCTATCTAGGGCCCAGTTCACAATCAGGAGTCCCAGTTTCAGTGTTAAAAACCATACAATACACGCATATAGAACAAAGGGGCCTCCCTTTGATCTTAATGCTTCTTAGACTGCTTGCAAAGTAGGTATAAGTTTGACCTTTTTATATATGGGTGGTGGATTGCTATTAAAGCAATATCAAGGCAACAAACCCTAGTTGAGAAACACTGGTGTAGAATATAGACCCAAACACTGCAGAGTAATAGCTATCTGTCTGTTCTTCTTTTGCATAATTGTGTGGTATATTACAAAGGGGTAGTCCTATACAAAAGGGTAGAACAAAATCCTGAGTCCTGGAAGGAACACCCCAAACCCCACCTCTCCGCCAAGCCCCCTCCCCTGTAAGTGAAGCCAGAAACGGGTAACCCTGCATGGAAAATACACTACTGTGCTTACTTACATAGAAGAATGGGAGGCAGGAATACTATGCACTACTAATACTTTTAAGGTAAATTAAGCAACACTTTCCCTATATATACCCTTTAAAGAAACCTTAAGGTTAGGAGAAAGGACTTTTACCTTTTTGTAAACTAAACACATCACTTTTCTCTTATGGCAAGCAAGGCTCTAGCACTTATATAGTTATAATTCTAATGATATAATTTATATATTTATGTATTTGCCCCCCTTGTACGATTTTCTTGTATTTTGTTATTGTACTGCGCTTGGTCCCCAAGTGGTGCTTTATAAAGTAACTATACATACATTTTTAGTGAAGTAGGAGTGAGTATTCCTACCTCCCATTCTTGTTAATTATTCACAGAATGTTCACAGAAAGTTATTTGCTTGTGCCATAACTGACAGCTTTCCCTCCCATCCCCATCATTTTCCAGCTGGGAATGGCACATAATGGCAGAGATTTGAGGAACTATTGGGCACACAGGGGCAACTGTACTGTACATAGAATACATTAACTATTTTTTACTCATTTTACAGATTTTAAGATTTCAGGGTTTCAGATTGTTTAAAGATACATAAAACACTGCACATGCCATCGAGTTTATTTTCCATTTTAGTTGCTTTTAAATTGCTTTGCCAATATGAGTAAAATATTTGGCCATTTAAATAGTGAAATGCCCTTTCTTTTTGATGGAACAGCTGTTACATTACCGAAAGCAAAGTTTCAATTACAAAGGGCAGTTTAATGGAGAAAGGCACTTTCAATAGTGAAATATCAATTTTAGTAGCATGTGATTGATTTGCCAATTTTAAATAACGGGGAAAACTGTTTTGTGTTTTTTAGAGTAATTGTTGGTTTCCTAAAACAAATCACAATTGGGTTAAGGTTCATCGGCACTTATTTGAATTATCAGAGCTGAGAATCAAATTAATTCTGAAAACATCTTGGATCATGGGAGGCATGCATAAAGGTTCCCATGAATATGTTAGACTTAAGCTAGGTACACACAGTACCGATAAAGCCCCAATACAGTTGGATCCGATGGTATCGGGGCTTTATCGTTACTGTGTGATCGGGTTGGCCGATCGCTCATTCGGGAAAGAGGTAAAATTTCCTGCAAGATTTTTGGAAGATGACAGACAGAATCTGCAAGAATCTGACTGTCATTTTTCAAAAATCAGGATACACACAGTCCCAAGCATTCTTCCTATACACAGCATATACATATACACAGCATAGGGAGAATGTTCGGGTCTGTTTATTGCCAGGGCCAATTCTACTATAGGGAGTCTACCGCAGCGAGTGAAATTTTCCAACTTTCCCGAATGAGCGATCAGCCGACCCCAACATTTGTCGGCTGCTCACTCGTTCGGGAAAGCTAAATACGCACAGTACCGATAAAGCCCAGATACCGTATTGGGGCTTAATCGGTGCTGTGTGCACCTAGCTTACCGCTGAAGTTCATGTGACATTCCAGAAAACCACCTGACTTGATTACATTGCGACCATTGTTACAGGTGTAAGAAACCCTTTTGCTACCATCGATTTGCTGTTCGGGTCAGAAAAAATATTGTATCACTGTAGTGGTGGGTGGGTGTATTACCAACATTGATCTAGTTATTTTTCCCACCATGATTCTCAGCACATCCACCCTTTACATTATTCAAACTGATTTGCAAAAATTATCAGATTATAAATGATGATTAAATCACAACTGTTGCATCTGGAAGCAATAGTTATAGTAATGATGGCTAACTTAAGGGTGTCAGCTGTAGGCTAGGTCCAGACGAACGGCACCAGTTTTGTTCACAGTTGTAGCTGCCAATAGACAATTGCTACATGCAGCATTTTCCCGTCTGCAAAACATCTGCAACCCTACCATTCATCTAAACGTAGCCTTAGTCACAAAAATAAAATAGAAAGAAAGTTTAAATTTGTCTTGAAAGGCTACACTTTAGAAGAGAATGTGTATGTCTGTGCTAAAGGTTTCAAAACTCAATAATCTTGCTATGGCAATGAAAGCGGGTGTTAAAATTTTACAATTCATTTTGATTATAATATGTCACACATTTCACAAGGTTTCGGGGGTTACATCAGGGGCAGAGGGTGACTTTTTGAATAGGGAAGGCTCAGGAGACAGTTGTGCTGCGCATAGCACGGGGCAAATTTTTTTTGGCCATGCCCCCTGGTAACACCCACTTTATATGTTAAATAACAAAAAATCTATAAATTATCAATATATATATATATATATATATATATATATACCAACCAATATGAGTGGCACTCAAAAACAGATACTAGTGGCATAGACCTGGGTGCCTCCTATAGATTTATAAACAGACTTCAGTAAAGTTCAGGAGCACTCCAGGGTTTCTTCAAAGTAGTTTATTTAAACAAAGCACATAGTGGCAACCTATGCCACTATGTGCTTTGTTTAAATAAACTACTTTGAAGAAACCCTGGAGTGCTCCTGAACCTTACTGAAGTCTATATATATATTATATTATATATATATGTATGACGTAATAAATATAGCACATCACACAAGCAAGACTATGGGAGCGCAAGCGCACTTCTGGCAACTCACCCAACCCTACTGGAAACTCTGCAGAAAACCTTACTTTATTCCTGTAAAAGGTAATCTGATATAATATTTTTTTTTTATAACCACATTTCTTTTTCCCCCCCAGATTACATTTGAGAGCTGAACTTCCTAAGCCTTACACAAAATCAGCCTATGGGTAGCCCCCTTTTTCAGGTGATCACCTGAAAAAGGGGGCATGTAACCCCCGAAACCTTGTGATATGTGTGGTTTTCAATTAACAAACTTTTTCACTTAGAGTGCGACCTCAGTTTCATCTATATCTTAAAGAGCATGTCCACCCTAATATTTAATTTTTATATTCCATTCCCCATGGGTCCCAGCCCAACCGCATTATTTTTTTTTTTTAAAAGCCCAAACTCACTTCACCTCCCTCTTTCCTCCGACACGCTCCCGGCCCTCTGCTTGCGAGGAAATGCAAGCAGAGGGGGGGGACCGGAGCCGCGTCTGGATTGGCTGAGCGGCAGCCAATCACGGACGGGCTGCCTGCAGCTCACTTCCGCGTAGGAAAGCGGAGAGGTAAGTAAAAGATTCAGGGGCTTTCTAAAAATAAAATTTGTGCGGTTGGGGCTGGGGGACATGGGGGAAGGCTGCCATAAAGGGGTTTGAAGCTAGGGGGAGGGATAGCAGAACGGGAGGGAGAGGGAGGGAGAGGGAGGGGGGAGAAGAGCTGCAGTACGCATGGCCAAAATCTCCGGTAGGCCAGGAAGCAGGCAGTGTCCTATGGACCTGCTAGCCTCCTGGTGGGCAGTTTTTGGGACTTTGTGGGGGCACTACACGGAGAACCCTATGGAGCTGGGATGTGAGGTAAGGATTAAACTACACACATGGTGGGGCCAGTAGTTGGGGGGATTATAGTTTTGGGGGTGGACATGCCCTTTAAATTGTGGTTCCCAAGGGAGGACTCTTGAGGTGTCTGCACCCACCTGTTGGGACAGTGCACTTTCTCGTTTGTTCCAGTTGATTAAATATGTCCCCTGAAAATAGTTGTTGCTTGCAGTAGCTAAACAAGTATCACAAAAGAAACCCGCTCAGCCGCCGAAAGCTTAAGTGATTTACCTAGAGCTGTAAAGCAGCTAGAGAATCTCCAAAAGTGGCTGTGGCTCTTGGTAAATCTTACCAAATGTTTAATTTATTGTACAGTCAGTACAATGTATGGTGCAGTGAACTGTACACACTGACATATTTGCGGTATACTGATGGCATGGGTTTAGGATGGGTTGTAAGGTGCCTACAACAGAGGCAGAAGCTTTGCAACTTTTCAGGATGCAATAAAATTAATAATATTTAAGATGGAATTTGCAATAGTTCTACATGCATTATTAATGCCACTAAATGCGAGGTCCTAAACAAACCCAAATATTAAAGGGCATGTCCACCCCCAAAACTATAAGTTAACCCACTACTTGCCCCACTCTGTAGTGCAATAAAATCCTTACCTTACACCCCAGCTCCAAATGGTTCTTCTGTAATCCCCTCCCAAATTACCAAAAACTGCTCACCATGAGGATAGCAGAGTACATATAGGACTCTGCCTCCTGTCTCCCCTCTGGGAGAAGTTTGGCATGCGCACTGCAGGTCTCCCCCCTCCCTCTCCTTCCCATTTGCGATCCTCCTCCTACCATAAAAACCCTTTTCCATATGGTAGTATTCCTTCCCCCAGCCCCAACTCCTATAAAAGATTTTTAAGAAAGTCCCCCGAAACTCTACTTACCTTACCTATCTCCCCCGGCGTTCTGAGCATCCGGCAGCAGCGTCCATGTTTGGCTGCCTCTCAGCCAATCAGGGATGCGGCTGGTGGTCCGGCCCCCTGCTTGCAGTGTCATGCAAGCAGAAGGCCGGGCAGTGCTGCGGAGGAGAGAGGTAAGGTAAGTAACTATTGGGGGACTTTCTTGAAAATAGCGGTTGGGGCTGGGGGAAGGAATACTACCATATGGAAAAAATATATGGGTGGACATGCCCTTTAAGACAATATTGGAATGTAATTAATAAAGGGTACACTACATTTACTGTACCAGTAATAGTTCTGCCAGTCTCAGAAATATTTACCATACTCACACTTATTTGTAATGAAAGATTTTTACATTTGTAAAGAAACAAACTCTCAGTTTGGAGAATCTTTCAACACGGCCAAGTTTATAATCTTGAAGAAACCACAATGTACATTTTGTATGCTTTGAGAAAGTAATATATAAACCTCCTGTTGAGATTATTCTTAATTTCTGCCACTTGCACTTCATAAACATAGTTTGCTCAATGACACATGTTTCATTACCGGTATGTTGCATGATATAATTCAGTGAAGCCAATTGGAATTTTTCTTTGTTCCAATGCAAGAGATCGAACATTGTATAACTAAGTTTTATTTGCATTAAAGGAATAGTTCATTCAAAAAGTGAACTATTCCTTTAATGTATTGATTGAAGCCCGTGAGGGTAAAGAGCTATGCAATTTACCTGAGTTCAGAGTAACTATAGCGCGCATGCACGATAATGCGTGCTATAGTTACTCTGAACAGGAAGTGGTTGCGAACTTCCACTGCTGCTCTGGAGGATCGTGTGCAATGTAAGTTTCTTCTAAAAAGTATTGAAAATTACTGGTACTAATCTATAATAGGATACTTTCCGATTGATGTTTGGAGTTAGGAAGGAATTCCCCCCCCCCTTTTTTGCTGTTTTTTTTTTTTGCGTTCCCTGGATCAACTGTTAGGTTAAAAAAAAAGGAGGGTGAAAAGGTTGGACTTGATGGACGTATGTCTTTATTCAACCTCAATTACTATGTTACTATGTTTGTCCATCACTCCTGGTGGATTAATTGAAGAAAGGCATATCTCCTTAACCTCCTGGTCTTCAATCAATACATTAAAGGAATAGTTCACTTTTTAAATGAATTATTAGTTTAAATAATAATTAAATATAATACACTGAGAAATACTCTACAGCCTTTATGTTGTTTAGCCTTTATGCTAAAATTCTAAATGATTTATATAACATTTTGATTTATAAAGATGTCAACCAGTAGTTATCTGAAAGCTTTTTCCAGAAGGGGTACAGAAGAACCCACTGAGCATGTGCAGTGTTACACCTTATCTGTAACTCATTGTGAGACTTGTGACAACAGTAAGAGGCTGGAGAAACATGATGACAACGGAGGTGAGGTGAGGAACAGCTTATTTGAAGTCAGGAGTAGGAATTAAATAATTCCTATATAATTTATTTAGAATTATTGCCATTAGAAAGTCTCTATTCCAGGGAGAGATAAACGGTGAGCTGTCAAAGTTCTGCTCTTGCAGTGGCTGACAGTTCACCACTTGTTTCAGTGCTCCTAGACTATGTATGTCTTTATTCAACCTCAAATACTATACTATACATCAGATGACACATAGTCACTCTCTCCTCTAATGTTAGAGGTAGGAAATATGGTCCACTGTGAGCTGTCATCTGATGTTAGTGATTTAACATAGAAGAGACAATGGACAGTATTAGGAAGATAATAATTATATAGCTGTATTAGTAGAAGGGGAGGGAGAACAGTGAGAAGACTGTAGAGAATACAGTAGAGTGTAATAGAACAGACAGAGTGGGGTCTGGGTTTCCTATAGAGGAAAGGGAAGTTGTAGATCTCATTGTAAACCTACATTGCTCCTGCTAAAAGTAATGGGGCTTATGTACCAAGTGGTGCAAAAGTTTTCCTGTGCTTTTAATCTGCAAAAATCAATCAAATGTTATTAACTCCCAACATTCCCTGCTGCCATCTTCTCTTGGTGAATGATGAGAGTTGTAGGTATTTTAACATCTACATAGCCAAAGGAAAGACACCTGTCTTTTATGATCACAAACACAAAACCATACACCCAACTCCACACAGAGACAGGTTGTGTGGGGTTGGGTGTACTGATACTGAAACTGTACTGATACACCTCAACTCCAACCCCATCCTTTTGTTTTCATGGCAGCCATACATAAATAACCATAAAAGTTAGTTTTATGGTCATAAACATAAAACATACCACCTAACACCACACAGACAGGTACACACACCTACTTACACTATACACCCCAACTCCCACCCCACCCTTCTGTTTACATACATATATTTTTATTATATGTATTTAATCAGAGTGGATTTTGAAATGAAACACCTTTCATTGCCATATCATTGAGTTTTAAAACCTGCAGCTCAGACACAAATTCCCTTTCCGAAATGCCGCTTATCAAGCCAAAGTTTATACTTAAACTTTCTCTCTAGTTTATAAATTATTGATTTCCATTGAGTTTCTGTTTTAATCTACCTTGTTTCGAATAATGAATGACAATATATATTCTAATTTTATAATCTCATGTTAGTGGAATTGCTTTAGAATTCTTTTCCAGTATAATCCATTAGAAGGCAAGCATTGGTAGTTAAAAAAATTTGGTCTAGGTCAGCACTGAACACTTTGCTTAGAAACTTTACTTTAAAGAGCAAATGCAAATATTTATAACTGGTAAAATTAAACTTTAAAGAGCAAATGCAACCATTTATAACTGGTAAAATTAAACACATCTACCTTACAACTATCTACAAATAACTGGTTAAACCATTAGGCTATGAGTTAATGAACTGAAATATCTCTATACTGGCAATTCCATATATTTATCAGTTCACCTTGAATTAATCTAATTAATAAAACACTAGCCTTGTGTCTAATCTAGAAGCTGAAATATTTCCAGGATGTACAAGTTGAAGTAATTATGAAAACACTGTGGTACTCAGAGAAATTGCTGCTAGCCAGTACACACTATATAGCGAGAAATGTTTTTAAAACTAGTCCATAGAGATCATTCCACTATAAACATTTACAGTTCCCCTTTGTACTGGAAATGTAAACACCTTGGGGCTTTTCCTTACCACTGTTGGAGGCTCTTTGTTACTGGTGCAGAATTTGGAGACAGGTTACAGTTTTGCCCCAGAGCTTTTCAAATCTTGTTTTCCTCTTGCTGGAATTGTCTATATTTGGAATCAGAACCTCAAAATGCAACCACAAGACAGAAACAAATAGAACTCATTAATGAGCCCCAATGCTATTGGTAATTCAGATTTGCACACATGGATCCAATTTATGCAACCTGCAATTTTTTAGGGTGAAAGAATACCGTGCTTTCCACATCAAATGAAATATGTTTTTGAGCATAGTGTTAATATAATTGACATATTATGAAATTGTAATGATAGCCTATTAAAGGCTCATCTAGAACTGCAATACAGTACATACTATCTATTAAAACTAAGCTACCTAATAAAGTTCTAAAGAATCTTTTCCCTTCACACCACATTGGCTTCATATGTATGAACTGTGGTCTCAAGTGAGGGTTAAATGAAAGCCTGCAGTATTTCCTTTACAATGAGCCAACAATCACATCTCTGGCTGAAGCCTGTGAGAAATTATATTGGGTTGAATGTTCAAACTTCCTGCTTCCAGTAGGTTGAGTGCATCACCTGACCTCTGCCCACCCATTTCCCCTGGGGGAGAAGCATGCTCAGTTAAGAATTAATGCTGGGGAAATCAGGATGTACCTGGGGTAAAAATTGACAGTTGAGAAGGGGAGCCTATTAAAGCAGGCTGAGGCTGATCACATGACTACAAGCTGGTCACATGGCTGAAAACAGGAAGTGTTCGAGCAGGAAGTAATATTGCTGAACCTTTCGAGCAATAACTTCTCACAAATTTTATCTACAGATGTGATTTAGGTTTTATTTAAGGTATGATGGAAGGCTTTTTATATAATCCTTACTAGTTTGGAAGAATTGGAGACCTTTAAACATGCTCAATATGTTTGAATCCAAGTATTACATTACCAATGATATATGTGAAGGGAGATGCCATGGAGACAATGTGGCTGCTTGCTGACCACTTTGGAAGAATTTTCTTCATGGCAGAAAATGAATAATGTAGTGACCCTCACCTGTAACAAAAGATTTTATTGTCAGCCACAGGTTCTCCCAGCAAATTTCTAAAGCAATTAATGTATTAATTCCTGCAAAAAGGAGGTACCAATACTGCCATTTCTATAATTATAGATGATATGGGGGAAATTGCAGTTTAGTAGTCCTGGCATAAAGCAGCATAAAACTCTAATAATTTCCCTCCTACTTATAATAGCGTGTCTAAAGTCTTTATATCATAATCTAAAGGTCTGTGTCCTCATGGTTTAGAAATGGTCATGAAACAGCTTGTAATAACTTTATATTTTATAATCGTGGTGCTCTATTTCCTATTTATATATATATATTGTGTTCATTTACTGCACCTAGAAATTACTTCTTAAGCATTTAAAGTGAGGGTGTGAAATAAATTCAACAGTACAAAAATATTAAGAACACATTGGCAAATTGTTATTTTTACTGCTACACAATAGATGTAATGCTTTATATGATTGATCATGCACCATGGGGAGATATTAAAAATTGAAATATCTTTTAAATACTTAATTGCTAGTTGGATTGGATATGGATTTTAATGTGAACATTTTTGAAATAAAGAAGGAATTTAATGTTTATTTGTTCTTTTTATCTCTGTTTGGCTCACACAAACAGGAAGAAATAAATAAATAAAAATTTAAATGAAAGGAAATCTAAACTCAAATTATTATTATTATTATAATCTGAAAGCATCTCTCCTAAGAACAACAGTGGAGTGAAGATAACCACTGAAGAAAAAGGCAGTTACAGTACATATAAAACACTGAAAAATTGGATTAGATAACTGCCCTGTCTGTACTTTTCTATAGAAGAATTAGAGAAAAACTACTCAAGAATGGTGTAACCAGCATATGCAAAAGAACACATCAAACTTTGACTAACAGGCAGACAGCTTTTTGTAAAAATTAATTGTGCATCCTAAATGCATTGACAGCAAAAATCAACTGGAATATAAGCACTGCAGTGTGTAGCCCACATCATTTTATTTTGATAACCATAATCTGCCTTTCCATAGATTTGCCTGTGAATAAATAAAAGCTTCCACAGAATGAACGTTTGAATCAACCAACATCCCACCAGTAGACTTTATTTGGTGGTCTGTGGTCCGACAGGATTTACCAAATATCGTGAGTAGGGGCCAGAACCGACTGTCCGTAATGCCAACAAATGTCCGTGGTCGGCATTATGGTCGGTTGGGAAAGACAAAAAAATTCTGTTTGTTTGTATTAGGTCCCTTTACTTTAAAGTAAAGAGAGCCAATTCCATCGGCCTGTGTATGATCAATCGTCGGGTCAATGTGTGTGGTTCCTATCGCAATGTGCCGACATTGGCACCTTGCGATGGAAATTGCATGTGTATGGCCACCTTAAAGGTGGAACATTCCATGGAAATAGGAAGCCTGGAGGGAAGAACGACCATTGATGGACCTAAAATGGCAGCTCACTACAGACCACAGCAGAGCATACCAAAGTGTCAATTGCTTTTTTTAAAAAAATGACATTATGTAGAATACCTTGATTTGTGTAATATAGATAAATCATTTAAATAGTGATAGTTTTTTCCCACTACCCTTTAATTTCTGGACAGCATTACAGAATAGTACTGGTCAGAATAGCCTTGTTGTTATTGGGAACCTCATAAAACAAAAAATTATTTTTATAAAAAATATTTAGTAATGTATATATAGGATGTGCTTTAGGTAGTTGTCATGCTAAATATAGTTATGCAAGATGTGCTAGAAAAGGTTGATCATAATAAAACATTCCCAAGGCTACGTACGAGAGGCGCTATTGCAACTTTCGATACAGCATTACTCACCTTAAGTTTGTGCGTCTTGACAGTGCAAGCAATTTACCAAATTTTAACATCATAAATGCATGATCCTAACATGATATTTTTGGACTATTTTTAACACCACCACAATGATGGTCTTAATCACACATAAAAAAAGGACTATGCACAGAGAGGTGGTATCAGTCAGTATTGTTATCATGTGATCTCACATTGAATACTGCCACAATTTATAGTCACACAGACCACTAACACATCACTCAGGCATATGTGTAACAAATAAACAACTTATGTGAGTGTATGTTGGAAAGTCAAAAGGGAAAATTAGAAGTCACAAGCTACAAGTACAAATGGCACTATTTTACAAAAGGTTATAATATTTATAAGTATCATATTTCCCTCCACATATAGTTATTTATGCCTTTTCTTCCATGTACCTATGCTGTGGAAACCCACGGTAATACAATAAGATGCAATGTATCAAAGATCATGCAAATGTACTACTAAAAACCACATTAGGTTTATAACGTGACTTTCAAACCTTTATGTAATATCTATCGCTTGCACTTCACTGTATAGGCTTTAAGGATTTTAAGTTTACACCATGTATGCGATAATGGCTCCTCGTTCATGTCATACATTAATCAATTAATGAAATACTTGATGTGGCTGCCTAGATTTACTAAAGTTGTATAGACATAATATCCATGCCAGGAGAGTGTAAAAAATTTAATTGTGCAAATTTATGACTACTGAAGCAAGGATGTACACCACTGTTATAAAATAAAATAACACATAGTTAAATTAAATTCCTTAACTTCATAGAACTGTTAAAGTATGCATCTGGGACCAGATGGCATTATTCCCATTAGAACGAAAATGCTAGAATATATTGTGTTTTTACCAGCAATTGTTTGTATCGCATCATTTCCCTTAGTGACATAATAAGGATGTGTCAGGCTTACAAGGACAAAATATACTAAAGCTGATATTTGCATTCCTAGAAATATTTCGGTTGCAAATGGCTTATTTTTTTACTGAATCCCCAGTATTGTAGATTAATACCTCTTTTGATGTTTCTTTTTAAAATATTCCAAACAAATTATGAAGCAGATATTGCCTTGCAAAGTTGCAATGTAATGTCATTTTTGCATTTTGTATTACTGATCCCTGAATGTGCCACTGAAATGGTACTGACATTATCAAACATTGAAAATGTTTGATAAATGAGGGTTTAAATGAGGGTTCAAAAATACTCAGGGTTATTCAATAAAAGTTCTTATGGTTAAAAATGGTGCTAATTTTGCCCCAACCAAGAAGATGTTAGCTTTCAAATGTTAATTTTGCTAAAATGCTAATTTTGGTTGGGGCAAAATTAGCAGCATTTTTAATGATAAGAACTTTTATTGAATCTCCCTGACTGTTTATAAAGTTTACCAACATTATTTGTGTAATTGTTTTAAGCTATGAACAGAATTCCATTATTTTTGAGTATATTCCATCTGATAATGAAGGCTAGTGTAAGGATCTTACCTGCCACGCTCCCTCGCTGTTCCGGGACTGGTGACGGCGCCGGACGCCGGCGTCGTGATCACCATGTCCGGATGCCGATCGCGCGAAGATTCAAATAGGCACTCGCAGAGGAAGCAAGTGCCTATTCGTAGACTTCGCTACCAGACTGTCAGGTTGTCGTCTGTAGCTTTCCTTACCTGACATTGGATCCAGCCTTGTATCCAGCATTGTTCATTCATTGTATCCTGCATTGTATCCAGCCTTGTATCCAGCATTGTTCCAGTCATTGTATCCTGCATTGTATCCAGCATTGTATCCAGCCATTGTTCCAACTCCATTGTTCCAGTCATTGTATCCAGCATTGTATCCAGCATTACATCCAGCCATTGTTTCATTCTATTGTTCCAGTCATTGTATCCAGCATTGTATCCTGCCATTGTTTCAACTCTATTGTTCCAGTCATTGTATCCAGCATTGTATCCAGCCTTGTATTCAGCATTGTTTCAACTCCATTGATCCAGTCATTGTATCCAGCATTGTATCATGCCATTGTTTCAACTCCATTGTTCCAGTCATTGTCATTGTATCCAGCATTGCATCCAGCCATTGTTTCAACTCCTTGTTCAGTCATTGTATCCCGCATTGTATCCAGCATTGTATCCAGCATTGTATCCACCATTATTTCAACTCCATTGTTCCAGCCATATATCCAGCATTGTTCCAACTCCATTGTTCCAGCCATTGTTTCCTGCTCCTGTTGAATCCTGCCCTACAGTCTGAACTCCTCCTAAAAGGTACAGTGAACCTCGTCCCTTCGGGACTCAATTCTTTACGTACGAATAGGCCATGGAAGTACCTGAGGAAGCTGCGGCAATTTTGAGCAAGACTCTTCAGACTATTTCCCTCCGCATGGATGCCCTTGAGCACCAGCAGAATCAACTAGCTCAATTTCTGGACTCCATTTCTCGGTTATCCCCGGGCCCTGCTCCTCCTGTTTCCTAGAGAACCCGTTCCCCACAGAGAGCCGCGAATACCACCTCCTGTGCGATATGAAGGGAGGCTCAAGCCTGTCGGGGTTCATTAACCAATGCCTTATACATTTTAAATTGCAACCTTCCCATTTTGTCTCGGACCGTGCCAAAGTCGGTTATGTCATTGCCTTGTTGGGAGGCAATGCCTTGGCCTGGGCATCCCCCCTGTGGAGAAAATGACCCAGTGGTTACACGATATCTCCTTATTTCTGGAAACTTTCTGAAAAATCTTTGACGCTCCAGGCGAACTATTGCTGCTTCATCCCGGCTGATGCAATTGCGACAAGGCTCCCGTTCGGTGGGCAGTATGCTATTGAATTCCGGACTTTGGCTGCCGAGATTGCCTGGAACAATGAGGCCCTGTGAGCAGCCTTTTGGCAGGGCCTGTCTGATCGTATCAAGGACGACTTAGGGGCATATTATAAAGAATCATAATATCGCAAAAAAATTACCGCCGCACATCGCGGCCGCGAAAATAGCGCTATCGCCGTATTTATAACGGCGAGCGCTATTCCGCGATACCTTCGGGCCGCGATGTGCTGCGGTAATTATAAGCCCCTTCGCGGCGATACTGTATAGTAACCCGCGAAGGGACTTAAAATCCCTTCCCGACGCCGCTCCTACCCCCGCCCACAACCCCCCGCGGCGGCAGCGGCGACCACCCCCGCCGCCGCCGCTTCCCAGCAGCCCCTCCCAACCCGTTCCCGTTCGCGGCAATCTCGGAACGGGAGGCTAGGAGGGGCTGCCGGGAAGGGGCAGCAGCAGTGGTCGGCACCACCCGCCCCGCCCACCCCCTCCCCGGCAACCCCTCCAAGCCCCCCGCCCCGCCGCTCCCGGGGAGGGACGGGAGGGAGCCGCTGGGGGGGTGGAGGCTCCCCCGCGGGGCCCTGAGAAGGCCTTTTGGGGCTTAGGGGTTCCCCAGCTCGAACCGGGACCCCCCTCCCCGGCCCTACAAGGGCCCTTGCGGCACTGACAAGTGCCTTTGGCGGGGGTCCCCAGCTGAAACCGGGACCCCCAGTGCGGTCTTAAAGAGCCCTTGGGCGACGTCTTCTTTCTTCCAGTCCCGGCGACACCAGCTCCGCCGAGGCCACCGACCCCGAGAGGTACCCCTGCGGCCGCCAGGGGTACCCCCGGCGGGGCCGGCGACCTCAACGAGGCCGATGTTGCCGGCGTCTTGATCCGACGCGACGTCTTCGGGCTGGCACACCAACCCCACTCAGGTCGCCGATGCCAGCAGACTCACTGCGGCCGCCAGTGAGCCTGCTGGCACCGCCGGCCTCAGCGGAGCCGATGTTGCCAGCCGCTTCTTTCTTCTTTCTTCAGCCATCTACTGCGATGGCATCTGAGTTCCGCGGCGGAAAGCTCCTCTTTATAGGTTTGCAGAAATCCATAATCCGTTTCTGATTGGTCATTTTTTAATACTTGCTTTACATAACCAATCAGATTTCTGGAAAGTTCTGAAATCTTTGGTTAATGTAAAGCAAGTATTAAAATTGACCAATCAGAAACGGATTATGGATTCTGCAAACCTATATAAAGAGAGGCTTTCCGCCGAGGAACTCAGATGCCATCGCAGTAGATGGCTGAAGAAAGAAGAAAGAAGCGGCTGGCAACATCGGCTCCGCTGAGGCCGGCGGTGCCAGCGGGCTCACTGTCGGCCGCAGTGAGTCTGCCTGGCATCGGCGACCTAGTGGGGTTGGTGTCGCCAGCCCGAAGACGTCGCCCAAGGGCTCTTTTAAGAGCCGCACTGGGGTCCCGGGTTCGAGCTGCGGGACCCCCGCCAAAGGCACTTATTAGTGCCGCAAGGGCACTTGTAAGTGCCGCAAGGGCCCTTACAAGGGCCGGGGGGGGTCCTGTTTCGAGCTGCGGGACCCCTAAGCCCCAAAGGGCTCTTATAAGAGCCGCAAGGGCACTTGTCAGTCCGCAAGGGCCCTTATAAGGGCCGGGGGGGGTCCGGTTCGAGCTGCGGACCCCTTAGCCCCAAAAGGCTCTTGTCAGACCGCAGGGCACTTGTAAGTGCCGCAAGGCCCTATAAGGGCCGGGGAGGGGGGGTCCCGGTTCGAGCTGCGGGACCCCCTAAGCCCCAAAAGGCCCTTCTCAGGGCCCCGCTGGAGGGAGCCTCCACCCCCCAGCGCTCCCTCCCGTCCCCTCCCCGGGGCGGCCGGGCGGGGGGCTTGGAGGGTTGCCGGGAGGGGGTGCGCGGCGGGTGGTCGCGACCACCTGCTGCGGCCCCTTCCCGGCAGCCCCTCCTAGCCTCCCGTTCCGAGATTGCCGCGAACGGGGAACGGGTTGGGAGGGGCTGCTGGGAAGTGGCGGCGGGCGGGTGGTCGCCGCTGCCCGCGCGGGGGGTGTGGGCGGGGTGGGCGTGTCTCCGCCGCGGGTTCTGCCCATCCCCGCCGCGGGATTGTATCGGCTGACTTCGCCTCCTTCAAGTGGCGAAGTAAAACAGCCGATACTAGCCGGCGAAACCAGTACCGCCGCTTATAAATAGAAGCGGCGGTAACAGGTAAGTATCGCGCGAAGGTTAACCTTCGTTAACTTTTCGCGGCCGTTTTCGGACCTTTATAAATCGCGGTAAACGCGATTTATGCGTTAATGTCCGCGAAAACGGCCGTGAAAAGTTAACGAACCTTTATAAATATGCCCCTTAGTGTCCTGGGAGCTTCCCACAATGTTGGAGGAAATGATTTCCATGTGTATACGGGTGGATACTCGTATCAGGAAAGGCAAGCGAAAATCCAATTATCGTCCTGTTCCTCCCAAATTTGTTCCTCGTCCTCAAAGGACGGGCCTTTGACAGCTGCTCCGCCATCGGAGGAACCCATGCAGATTGGGGGTACACACATTTCTGCTGAAGAAAAACTTAGAGGAGGACCCATGGACTCTGCCTGTACTGTGCCGCCCAGGGCACTTCACTAAAATTTGCCCTTCCAAGCCGGGAAACTGACAACCCAGACCTGAATAAGGATTCTTCTCTAGGTAAATTCAAATCTCCTTCCACAAGAATTCACTCAAATCATTTCTGCCAGCAACCCTCATTTTCAAATCTCAAACCTTCTCTACCCAGCCTTCCTAGACTCTGGAGCAGCCAGTAATTTTATTGATGCCACCTTTGCTTCTCTTCTAGGCATTCCATTATTTTCCCTACCTCATCCCCTCGAGTGCTGGCTATTGACGATCAATCGTTATCTACATAATTTATTTCAATGTCTTCTGCAGAAATTCTTCTTGGCTGTCTTCATCGTGAATCAATTCCTTCTTGTTATACAAACCCCCACGCCCCCTCTTATTCTAGGACTCCCTGGCTTCGACTCATAACCCATCATCAACTGGACTAACAACGAACTTGTCTCTTGGAGTCCATCTTGCTTTTCCAGATGTCTTTCCCATCCCAAAATCTCTTGTTCCTCTGTTTCCTGTGCAAACAAAATCTTAATTTTCTGCCTCATCAGTACCTCGACTTGAAGATGTCTTCAACAAAAATCTGCTGAATTCTGCCTCCCCACCGGCCCTATATTGTCCCATTGATTTTTTGACCGGTACCTCTCCACCCCGAGGTCGCACCTATCCTCTATCTCCTGCTGAAACCACCTCTATGGAAGATTACATCAAAGAGAACCTGTCTCGGGGCTTCATCAGACCCTCCACTTCGCCTGCCGGTGCTGGCTTCTTTTTTGTAAAAGAAAGACGGAGGGCTACGTTCATGCATTGACTATCATGGCCTCAAAAAAAAATCACTATCAAGAACCGTTATCCTCTACCTCTCATCTCTGAACTCTTTGACCAATTAAAAGGGGCTAAAGTATTCTCCAAGCTTGATCTCCGTGGAGCTTATAATCTGGTTCGCATCCGGGAAGAGATAATAGAAAACGGCCTTCAATACCAGAACTGGACATTATGAATATCTGGTGATGCCCTTCGGTCTCTGTAATGCTCCAGCATTTTTCCAAGAATTTGTCAATGACATTTTTCGAGATCTCTTAGGTATTTCAGTAGTAGTTTACTTGGATGACATCTTAATCTTCTCTTAAGATCTTTCTTCTCATCGTTGCCATGTACGTCAAGTCTTGTCCCCACTACGACCAACCACACTGTACGCTAAACTGCAGAAATGTCTCTTTGAATGCCCGCAAGTACCTTTTCTGGGCTATCTGGTTTCGGCTCAAGGCTTCAAGAGGATCCAACCAAAGTCTCAGCTATTCCAACTGGACTCTTCCCATTGGCACTAAGGCTATCCAACGATTCCTTGGTTTGCAATTATTATAGGCAATTTATTAAAGGGTTTTCTTCCATCATTGCTCCCATCTTAGCCCTTATCAGGAAAGGAGGCAAACCCAGAATCTGGTCTCCGGCCACCTTAGAAGCCTTCAAGAATTAAAAAATTCCTTTTCTTCAGTCATTGTATCCAGCATTGTATCCAGCATTACATCCAGCCATTGTTTCAACTCCATTGTTCCAGTCATGTATCCAGCATTGTATCCTGCCATTGTTTCAACTCCATTGTTCCAGTCATGGTATCCAGCATTACATCCAGCCATTGTTTCAACTCCATTGTTCCAGTCATTGTATAGCATTACATCCAGCCATTGTTTCAACTCCATTGTATCCAGCATTGTATCCCGCATTGTATCCAGCATTGTATCCAGCCTTTGTTTTCAAACTCCATTGTTTCCAGCCATTGTATCCTGCATTGTATCCAGCATTGTATCCAGCATTGTATCCAGCCATTGTTTCAACTCCATTGTTCCAGCCATTATTCCAGCATTGTTCCAACTCCATTGTTCCAGCCATTGTTTCCTGCTCCTGTTGAATCCTGCCCTACAGTCTGAACTCCTCCTAAAATGGTACGTGAACCTCGTCCCTTCGGGAATCAATTCTTTACAGTTAGGTAGCCAAACTAGCCATAAATTCAACACTTTTTTCTTTTGTGCAGTATATAGAGGGTTTTTACAATATTTAGAATAAATTAAAAAAGGTTAGACTAGATGGACATATGTTTTTCATACACCTCCAATACTGTTACTGTTAGACAGGCATTGTGGGTAGGTATAAGGGTAAACTAGAATGACCTATGTCTTTATACAACCTTAAACACTATGTTACTATGTAACTGTTTGAAAGGCTTATTGGTAGGTTAAAGGTTGGACAAGATGGATGTATGTCTTTATACAACCTTCATTACTATCTTACTATGTAACTGTATGTTACTATGTAACTGAGGCTTACTGCATGGGATCCCGTCGAAAAGACATGCGCTTTTCCACTCCATAGAAAAGGAGTTACGTTTTTTTCACAAAACTTACCTCAGCCTTTTCTGAACTGAAATATCTCTATACTGGCAATTCCATATATTTATCAGTTCACCTTGAATTAATCTAATTAATAAAACACTAGCCTTGTGTCTAATCTAGAAGCTGAAATATTTCCAGGATGTACAAGTTGAAGCAATTATGAAACACTGTGGTACTCAGAGAAATTGCTGCTAGCCAGTACCACACTATATAGCGAAAAATGTTTTTAAAAACTAGTCCATAGAGATCATTCCACTATAAACATTTACAGTTCCCCTTTGTACTGGAAATGATACAGTACTATAAACACTGAAAAATGGATTAGATAACTGCCCTGTCTGTACTTTTCTATAGAAGAATTAGAGAAAAACTACTCAAGAATGGTGTAACCAGCATATGCAAAAGAACCATCAAACTTTGACTAACAGGCAGACAGCTTTTTGTAAAATTAATTGTGCATCCTAAATGCATGACACAGCAAAATCACTGGAATATAAGCACTGCAGTGTGTAGCCCCATCATTTTATTTTGATAACCATAATCTGCCTTTCCATAGATTTGCCTGTGAATAATAAAAGCTTCCACAAATGAACGTTTGATCACCAACATCCCACCAGTAGACTTTATTGGTGGTCTGTGGTCCGACAGGATTTACCAAATATCGTGGTAGGGCCAGAACCGACTGTCCGTAATGCCAACAAATGTCGTGGTCGGCATTATGGTCGGTTGGGAAAGACAAAAAACTTCTGTTTGTTTGTATTAGGTCCCTTTACTTTAAAGTAAAGAGAGCCAATTCCATCGGCCTGTGTATGATCAATCGTCGGGTCAATGTGTGTGGTTCCTATCGCAATGTGCCGACATTGGCACCTTGCGATGGAAATTGCAGTGTATGGCCACCTTAAGGTGGAACATTCCGAAATAGGAACCTGGAGGGAAGACCGACCATTGATGGACCTAAAATGGCAGCTCACTACAGACCACAGCGAGCATACCAAAGTGTCAATTGCTTTTTTTAAAAATGACATTATGTAGAATACCTATTTGTGTAATATAGATAAATCATTTAAATAGTGATAGTTTTTTCCCACTAGCCTTTAATTTCTGGACAGCATTACAGAATAGTACTGGTCAGAATACCTTGTTGTTATTGGGAACCTCATAAACAAAAAATTATTTTTATAAAAATATTTAGTAATGTATATATAGGATGTGCTTTAGGTAGTTGTCATGCTAAATATAGTTATGCAAGATGTGCTAGAAAGGATTGATCATAATAAACATTCCCAAGGCTACGTAACGAGGGCGCTATTGCAACTTTCGATACAGCATTACTCACCTTAAGTTTGTGCGTCTTGACAGTGCAAGCAATTACAAAATTTTAACATCATAAATGCATGATCCAACATGATATTTTTGGACTATTTTTAACACCACCACAATGATGGTCTTAATCACCATAAAAAAAGGACTATGCACAGAGAGGTGGTATTCAGTCAGTATTGTTATCATGTGATCTCACATTGAATACTGCCACAATTTATAGTCACACGACCACTAACACATCACTCAGCGAGATGTGTAACAAATAAACAACTTATGTGAGTGTATGTTGGAAAGTCAAAAGGGGGAAAATTGAGAAGTCCCAATACAAGTACAAAGGTACAGAACGTGGGCAAACTAGTTCGTTACCAAAAGGTTTATAAGCAAACATATCCATAATAAAGGATCGCAACATAATGGTACCCGACCCATTTAAGTTTTATTTCAGGGCCTTGTTTCTTCCGCTGGTATGGAACCGATGCTTGGGGGAAAGCCGACACAGGGGGTGTGGACGGGTGTCAAGATAATATATTACAAAACTATCAAGGCGGCACAGATATCATGCACGACAGTGATACTCCTCGCGCGAGACCGGTAAGCGAATTGGTGAACTATACAGTGAGGCGTGCGCTATCAAAGACCTTCATTGGACTACTGGGGCAGGTACGGGTGGCTGGTCAGGGTTGTGCACAGAGAGAGGGAAGGCGGAGAGGGGAAAAGTGCACCTATCGACGTCTATAAAGTAAAAAGCAGGGTAACGAGGATCTGTAGATTTATCCACCAAGCGGCTCCAAGAATGTCTTAAGCCTCTATAGGGAATGGCCTCAGCGTCGTGAAGTCAATGGTCATACATTAATCAAATTAATGAAAGTTACTAGTGCTGCGGCCTAGATGACAAAGTGTGGTAAGAAACAATATGCCAAGGGGCCAAAAGAGTGAAAAGGAAATGGCTGTAATGCGAATGTATGACTATGGCATAGGAAAAAGTAAACAGCCCAGGAGGAAATTAACTGTAACACACGTTATACATAAAGAAAAAAAAGAAAACCGAGCTGAGTAAAAAGATATAAATGACGCTTAACTAGCATAACACCGGGATGAGAAAAGTACACTGCATCGGGGAAACAACAACAGGCAGTAAAGCCCAGATACCAACATGGCAGGCGAGAAGTTATATAAAGTCGGTGTTTTGAACCACATATTGCGGGGATAGGAAAAGATGCGTGCAAAGTAGCAACGGTGGAACTAACCCTATAAGCATAAGAGTGACGGAAGTAATGAACTACAGAACGAGGGTTACGAGGCCCAAGAATACTAAAGCTGAATAGTTGCATTCACTCAATACACACTAGAAAGAATGGCGGAAATTGAAACAATAGAACGGTATGTGTACTGAAGCCCACACAGGAATTTGGGGAGGAAGAACCAAAATCGGGGATAGATGGTTTCGGGGTAAAATATTCCAACACTATGAAGCAAGAGATGCCTTGCAAAGTTTGCAAATGTAATTTATTTTTGCATTTGGTATGACCGGATGAATGGCCACTAGAAATGGTACTGACATTAGCTAACCATTGAAAATGTTTGCATAAACATAGGGTTAAATGAGGTTCAAAATACTTCAGGGTTTCACGAAAAGTTCTTATAGTAAAATGGTGCTATATTTGCCACCAACCAGAAGATGTAGGCTTTCAAATTCCAAAGTTAATTTTGCGTAAAATGCCTAATTGTTGGTGGGCAAAATTAGCAGCATTTTAATGATATAACTTTTAGTTGAATCTCCCTGACTGTTTTATAAAGTTTACCACATGTATTTGTGTCATGTTTAAAGAAGCTCTGAACCGATTCCATATTTTTGAGTATATTTCCAGTCTGATAAGGAAGGCTAGTGTGGAATCTTCCTGCCCCCCCTCGCTGTTCCGGACTGGTGACGCGCCGGACCCGGCGTCGTGAGTCACCATGTCCGGATGCCCGATCGCCGCAGATTCAAATAGGCACTCGCAGAGGACGAGTGCCTCTTCGTAGTACCGCTCGCTAACCAACGTCAGGTTGTCTCTGTAGCTTTCCTTCCTGACATTGGATCCACCTTGTATCCAGCATTGTTCCAGTCATTGTATCCTGCATTGTATCCAGCCTTGTATCCAGCATTGTTCCAGTCATTGTATCCTGCATTGTATCCCAGCCGTGTACCAGAGTGTCCGTCATTGTATCCCTGCATTTTTGTTTTATTGTTATTGTTCCCCCAGATTGTATCCAGCCATTGTTCAACTCCATTGTTCCAGTCATTGTATCCAGCATTGTATCCAGCATTACATCCAGCCATTGTTTAATTCCATTGTTCCAGTCATTTGTATCCAGCATTGTATCCTGCCATTGTTTCAACTCTATTGTTCCAGTCATTGTATCCAGCATTGTATCCAGCCTTGTATTCAGCCATTGTTTCAACTCCATTGATCCAGTCATTGTATCCAGCATTGTATCATGCCATTGTTTCAACTCCATTGTTCCAGTCATTGTATCCAGCATTGCATCCAGCCATTGTTTCAACTCCATTGTTCCAGTCATTGTATCCCGCATTGTATGCAGCATTGTATCCAGCATTGTATCCAGCCATTATTTCAACTCCATTGTTCCAGCCATTATATCCAGCATTGTTCCAACTCATTGTTCCAGCCATTGTTTCTGCTCCTGTTGAATCCTGCCCTACAGTCTGAACTCCTCCTAAAAGGTACAGTGAACCTCGTCCCTTCGGGACTCAATTCTTACAGTACGAATAGGCATGGAAGAGTACCTGAGGAAGCTGCGGCAAGTTGAGCAAGACTCTTCAGACTATTTCCCTCCGCATGGATGCCCTTGAGCACCAGCAGAATCAACTAGCTCAATTCTGGACTCCATTTCTGCTCGGTTATCCCCGGGCCCTGCTCCTCCTGTTCTGCCTAGAGAACCCGTTCCCCACAGAGAGCCGCGAATACCACCTCCTGTGCGATAGAAGGGGAGGCTCAAGCCTGTGGGGGTTCATTACACATGCCTTATACATTTTAATTGCAACCTTCCCATTTTGTCTCGGACCGTGCCAAAGTCGGTTATGTCATTGCCTTGTTGGGAGGCAATGCCTTGGCCGGGCATCCCCCCTGTGGAGAAAAATGACCCAGTGGTTAACGATATCTCCTTATTTCTGGAAACTTTCTGAAAAATCTTTGACGCTCCAGGCAGAACTATTGCTGCTTCATCCCGGCTTGATGCAATGCGACAAGGTCCCGTTCGGTAGGGCAGTATGCTATTGAATCCGGACTTTGGCTGCCGAGATTGCCTGGAACAATGAGGCCCTGTGAGCAGCCTTTTGGCAGGGCGTCTGATCGTATCAAGGACGAATAGGGGATATTATAAAGAATCGATAATATCGCAAAAAAATTACCGCCGCACATCGCGGCCGCGAAAATAGCGCTATCGCCGTATTTATAACGGCGAGCGCTATTCCCGCGATACCTATCGCGGCCGCGATGTGCTGCGGTAATTATAAGCCCCTTCGCGGCGATACTGTATAGTAACGCCGCGAAGGGACTTAAAATCCCTTCCCGACGCCGCTCCTACCCCGCCCACAACCCCCCGCGGCGGCAGCGGCGACCACCCGCCGCCGCCGCCGCTTCCCAGCAGCCCCTCCCAACCGTTCCCGTTCGCGGCAATCTCGGAACGGGAGGCTAGGAGGGGTGCCGGGAAGGGGCAGCAGGTGGTCGCGACCACCCGCCGCGCACCCCCTCCCCGGCAACCTCCAAGCCCCCCGCCCCGGCCGCTCCCGGGGAGGGGACGGGAGGGAGCCGCTGGGGGGGTGGAGGCTCCCTCCAGCGGGGCCCTGAGAAGGGCCTTTTGGGGCTTAGGGGGTCCCGCAGCTCGAACCGGGACCCCCTCCCGGCCCTTACAAGGGCCCTTGCGGCACTGACAAGTGCCTTTGGCGGGGTCCCGCAGCTGAAACCGGGACCCCCAGTGCGCTCTAAAAGAGGCCTTGGGCGACGTCTTTCTTCTTTCCAGTCCCGGCGACACCAGCTCCGCCGAGGCCACCGACCCCCGAGAGGTACCCCTGGGCGCCAGGGGGACCCCCGGCGGGCGCCGGCGACTCAACGAGGCCGATGTTGCCGGCGTCTTGATCCGACGCGACGTCTTCGGGCTGGCGACACCAAACCCACTCAGGTCGCCGATGCCAGGCAGACTCAATGCGGCCGCCAGTGAGCCTGCTGGCACCGCCGGCCTCAGCGGAGCCGATGTTGCCAGCCGCTTCTTTCTTCTTTCTTCAGCCATCTACTGCGATGGCATATTGAGTTCCGCGGCGGAAAGCTCCTCTATATAGGTTTGCAGAAACCATAATCCGTTTCTGATTGGTCAATTTTTTAATACTTGCTTTACATTAACCAATCAGATTTCTGGAAAGTTCTGAAATCTGATTGGTTAATGTAAAGCAAGTATTAAAAATTGACCAATCAGAAACGGATTATGGATTTCTGCAAACCTATATAAAGAGGAGCTTTCCGCCGAGGAACTCAGATGCCATGCAGTAAGTGGCTGAAAGAAGAAGAAAAGGGGCGGTGGAACATGGCTCCGCTGAGGCCGCGCGGTTGCCAGGGGGCTCACGTCGGCCGCAGTGAGTCTGCCTGGCATCGGCGACCTGAGTGGGGTTGGTGTCGCCAGCCCGAAGACGTCGCCCAAGGGCTCTTTTAAGAGCCGCACTGGGGGTCCCGGGTTCGAGCTGCGGGACCCCCGCCAAAGCACTTATTAGTGCGCAAGGGCACTTGTAAGTGCGCAAGGGCCTTACAAGGGCCGGGGAGGGGTTCTGTTTCGAGCTGCGGGACCCCTAAGCCCCAAAGGGCTCTTATAAGAGCCGCAAGGGCATGTCAGTGCCGCAAGGGCCCTTATAAGGGCCGGGGAGGGGGGTCCCGGTTCGAGCTGCGGGACCCCTTAAGCCCCAAGGCTCTTGTCAGAGCCGCAAGGGCACTTGTAAGTGCCGCAAGGGCCCTATAAGGGGCGGGAGGGGGGGTCCCGGTTCGAGCTGCGGGACCCCTAAGCCCAAAGGCCTTCTCAGGGCCGTGGAGGGAGCCTCACCACCCCCCAGCGGCTCCCTCGTCCCCTCCCCGGGAGCGGCCGGGGCGGGGGGCTTGGAGGGGTTGCGGGGAGGGGGTGCGCGGCGGGTGGTCGGACACCTGCTGCGGCCCTTCCCGGCAGCCCCTCCTACCTCCCGTTCCGAGATTGCCGCGAACGGGGAACGGGTTGGGAGGGGCTGCTGGGAAGGTGGCGGCGGCGGGTGGTCGCCGCTGCCGCCGCGGGGGGTTGTGGGCGGGGTGGGCGTGTCTCCCGCCGCGGGTGCCTGCCCATCCCCGCGCGGGAGGTTAGTATCGGCTGACTTCGCCTCTCAGGTGGCGAAGTAAAACAGCCGATACTAGCGAGCGAAACCAGTACCGCCGCTTTATAATAGAAGCGGCGGGTAACAGGTAAGTACGGCGCGAAAGGTTAACGCTTCGTTAACTTTTCGCGGCCGTTTTGGACCTTTATAAATCGCGGTAAACGCGATTTATGCGTTAATGTCCGCGAAAACGGCCGTGAAAAGTTAACGAACCTTTATAAATATGCCCCTTAGTGTCCGGAGCTTCCACCAATGTTGGAGGAAATGATTTCCATGTGTATACGGGTGGATACTCGTATCAGGGAAAGGCAAGGCGAAAATCCAATTATCGTCCTGTTCCTCCCAAATTTGTTCCTCGTCCTCAAAGGACGGGGCCTTTGACAGCTGCTCCGCCATCGGAGGAACCCAGCAGATTGGGGTACACACATTTCGCTGAGAAAAACTTAGGAGGAGGACCCATGGACTCTGCCTGTACGTGCCGCCCAGGGGCACTTCACTAAAATTTGCCTTCCAAGCGGGAAACTGACAACCCTAGACCTGATAAGGATTCTTCTCTAGGTAAATTCAAATCTCCTTTCCACAAGAATTCACTCAAATCATTTCTCGCAGCAACCCTCATTTTCAAATCTCAAACCTTCTCTACCCCAGCTTCCTAGACTCTGGAGCAGCCGAGTAATTTTTATTGATGCCACCTTTGCTTCTCTTCTAGGCATTCCATTATTTTCCCTACTCATCCCCTCCGAGTGCTGGCTATTGACGATCAATCGTTATCTACATAATTATTTCAATGTCTTCTGCAGAAATTCTTCTTGGCTGTCTTCATCGTGAATCAATTTCCTTCTTGGTTATACAAGCCCCACGACCCCTCTTATTCTGGACTCCTTGGCTTCGACTTCATAACCCCATCATCAACTGGATAACAACGAACTTGTCTCTTGGAGTCCATCTTGCTTTTCCAGAGTCTTTCCCATCCAAAATCTCTTGTTCCTCTGTTCCTGTGCAAACAAAAATCTTAATTTTCTGCCTCATCAGTACCTCGACTTGAAGGATGTCTTCAACAAAAAATCTGCTGAAATTCTGCCTCCCCCACGGCCCATGATTGTCCCATTGATTTTTTGACCGGTACCTCTCCACCCCGAGGTCGCACCTATCCTCTATCTCTCGTGAAACCACCTCTATGGAAGATTACATCAAAGAGAACCTGTCTCGGGGCTTCATCAGACCTCCACTGCCTGCCGGTGCTGGCTTCTTTTTTGTGGAAAAGAAAGACGGAGGGTACGTCATGCATTGACTATCATGGCCTCAATAAAATCACATCAGAACCGTTATCCTCTACCTCTCATCTCTGAACTCTTTGACCAATTAAAAGGGCTAAAGTATTTCTCAACGCTTGATCTCCGTGGAGCTTATAATTGGTTCGCATCCGGGAAGGAGATGAATAGAAAAAGGCCTTCAATACCAGAAATGGACATTATGAATATTGGTGATGCCCTTCGGTCTCTGTAATGCTCCAGCAGTTTTCCAGAATTTGTCAATGACATTTTTCGAGATCTCTTAGGTATTTCAGTAGTAGTTTACTTGGATGACATCTTAATCTTCTCTTAGATCTTTCTTCTCATCGTTGCCATGTACGTCAAGTCTTGTCCCCACTACGAGCCAACCAACTGTACGCTAAACTGCAGAAATGTCTCTTTGAATGCCCGCAAGTACCTTTTTGGGCTATCTGGTTTCGGCTCAAGGCTTCAAGAGGGATCCAACCAAAGTCTCAGCTATTCTCAACTGGACTCTTCCCATTGGCACTAAGGCATCCAACGTTCCTTGGTTTGCCAATTATATGGGCAATTTATTAAAGGTTTTCTTTCATCATTGCTCCCATCTTAGCCTTATCAGGAAAGGAGGCAAACCCAGAATCTGGTCTCGGCCACCTTAGAAGCCTTCAAGAAATTAAAAAATTCCTTTTCTTCATCATTGTTATCCAGCATGTACCAGCATTACATCCAGCCATTGTTTAACTCCATTGTTCCAGTCATTGTATCCAGCATTGATCCTGCCATTGTTTCAACTCCATTGTTCCAGTCATGTGTATCCAGCATTACATCCAGCCATTGTTTCAACTCCATTGTTCCAGTCATTGTATCCAGCATTACATCCAGCCATTGTTTCAACTCCATTGTATCCAGCATTGTATCCCGCATTGTATCCAGCATTGTATCCAGCCTTTGTTTAAACTCCATTGTTCCAGCCATGTATCCTGCATTGTATCCAGCATGTATCCAGCATTGTATCCAGCCATTGTTCAACTCCATTGTTCCAGCCATTATATCCAGCATTGTTCCCACTCCATTGTTTCAGCCATGTTTCTGCTCCTGTTGAATCCTGCCCTACAGTCTGAACTCCTCAAAAGGTACAGTGAACCTCGTCCCTTCGGGAATCAATTCTTTACAGTTAGGTAGCCAAATAGCCATAAATTCAGACACTTTTTTCTTTTTGTGCAGTATATAGAGGTTTTACAATATTTAGAATAAATTAAAAAAGGTTAGACTAGATGGACATATGTTTTCATAAACCTCCAATACTGTTATGTTAGACAGGCATTGTGGGTAGGGTATAAGGGTAAACTAGAATGACCTATGTCTTTATACAACCTTTAACACTATGTTACTATGAACTGTTTGAAAGGCATTATTGGTAGGGTATAAAGGTTGGACAAGATGGATGTATGTCTTATACAACCTTCATTACTATCTTACTATGTAACTGTATGTTACTATGTAACTGAGGCTTACTGCATTGTGGGATCCCGGTCAGAAAAGACATGCGCTTTTCCACTCCATAGAAAAGGAGTTACGTTTTTCACAAAACTTACCTCAGCCTTTTCTGAACTGAAATATCTCTATACTGGCAATTCCATAATTTATCAGTTCACCTTGAATTAATCTAATAATAAAACACTGCCTGTGTCTAATCTAGAAGCTGAAATTTTCCAGGATGTACAAGTGAAGCAATTATGAAACACTGTGGTACTCAGAGAAATTGCTGCTAGCCAGTACACACTATATAGCGAAAAAATGTTTTTAAAATAGTCCAAGAGATCATTCCACTATAAACATTTACAGTTCCCCTTTGTACTGGAAATGTAAACACCTTGGGGCTTTTCCTTACCACTGTTGGAGGCTCTTTGTTTCGGTGGTCAGAATTTGAGGACAGGTTACAGTTTTGCCCCAGAGCTTTTCAAATCTGGTTTTCCTCTTGCTGGAATGTCTATATTTGGAATCAGAACCTCAAAATGCAACCACAGACAGAAACAAATAGAACTCATTAATGAGCCCAATGCTATTGGTAATTCAGATTTGCACACATGGATCCAATTTATGCAACCTGCAATTTTTTAGGTGTGAAAGAATACCTGCTTTCCACATTAAATGAAATAGGTTTTTGAGCATAGTGTTAATATAATTGACATATTATGAAATGTAATGATAGCCTATTAAAGGCTCATCTAGAACTGCAATACAGTACATTACTACTATTAAAACTAAGCACTAATAAAGTTCTAAAGAATCTTTTCCCTTCACACCACCATTGGCTTCATATGTATGAACTGTGGTCTCAAGTGAGGGTTAAATGAAAGCCTGCAGTATTTCCTTTACAATGAGCCAACAATCACATCTCTGGTGTGAAGCCTGTGAGAAATTATATTGGGTTGAATGTTCAAACTTCCTGCTCCAGTAGGTTGAGTGCATCACTGACCTCTGCCCACCCATTTCCCCTGGGGGAGAGAAGCATGCTCATTGTGTGATTTAGGAAGTATCGCGGCCGTTTTCGGACCTTTATAAATCGCGGTAAACGCGATTTATGCGTTAATGTCCGCGAAAACGGCCGTGAAAAGTTAACGAACCTTTATAAATATGCCCCTTAGTGTCCTGGGAGCTTCCCACAATGTTGGAGGAAATGATTTCCATGTGTATACGGGTGGATACTCATATCAGGGAAAGGCAAGCCGAAAAATCCAATTATCGTCCTGTTCCTCCCAAATTTGTTCCTCGTCCTCAAAGGACGGGGCCTTTGACAGCTGCTCCGCCATCGGAGGAACCCATGCAGATTGGGGGTACACACATTTCTGCTGAAGAAAAACTTAGGAGGAGGACCCATGGACTCTGCCTGTACTGTGCCGCCCAGGGGCACTTCACTAAAATTTGCCCTTCTCTAGGATAAAATTCAAATCTCCTTTCCACAAGAATTCACTCAAAAACCTTCTCTACCCAAGCCTTCCTAGACTCTGGAGCAGCCAGTAATTTTATTGATGCCACCTTTGCTTCTCTTCTAGGCATTCCATTATTTTCCCTACCTCATCCCCTCCGAGTGCTGGCTATTGACGATCAATCGTTATCTACATAATTTATTTCAATGTCTTCTGCAGAAATTCTTCTTGGCTGTCTTCATCGTGAATCAATTTCCTTCTTGGTTATACAAAGCCCCACGACCCCTCTTATTCTAGGACTCCCTTGGCTTCGACTTCATAACCCCATCATCAACTGGACTAACAACGAACTTGTCTCTTGGAGTCCATCTTGCTTTTCCAGATGTCTTTCCCATCCCAAAATCTCTTGTTCCTCTGTTTCCTGTGCAAACAAAAATCTTAATTTTCTGCCTCATCACTTGTCCCCACTACGAGCCAACCAACTGTACGCTAAACTGCAGAAATGTCTCTTTGAATGCCCGCAAGTACCTTTTCTGGGCTATCTGGTTTCGGCTCAAGGCTTCAAGAGGGATCCAACCAAAGTCTCAGCTATTCTCAACTGGACTCTTCCCATTGGCACTAAGGCTATCCAACGATTCCTTGGTTTTGCCAATTATTATAGGCAATTTATTAAAGGGTTTTCTTCCATCATTGCTCCCATCTTAGCCCTTATCAGGAAAGGAGGCAAACCCAGAATCTGGTCTCCGGCCACCTTAGAAGCCTTCAAGAAATTAAAAAATTCCTTTTCTTCAGTCATTGTATCCAGCATTGTATCCAGCATTACATCCAGCCATTGTTTCAACTCCATTGTTCCAGTCATTGTATCCAGCATTGTATCCTGCCATTGTTTCAACTCCATTGTTCCAGTCATTGTATCCAGCATTACATCCAGCCATTGTTTCAACTCCATTGTTCCAGTCATTGTATCCAGCATTACATCCAGCCATTGTTTCAACTCCATTGTATCCAGCATTGTATCCCGCATTGTATCCAGCATTGTATCCAGCCTTTGTTTCAACTCCATTGTTCCAGCCATTGTATCCTGCATTGTATCCAGCATTGTATCCAGCATTGTATCCAGCCATTGTTTCAACTCCATTGTTCCAGCCATTATATCCAGCATTGTTCCAACTCCATTGTTCCAGCCATTGTTTCCTGCTCCTGTTGAATCCTGCCCTACAGTCTGAACTCCTCCTAAAAGGTACAGTGAACCTCGTCCCTTCGGGAATCAATTCTTTACAGTTAGGTAGCCAAACTAGCCATAAATTCAGACACTTTTTTCTTTTTGTGCAGTATATAGAGGTTTTTACAATATTTAGAATAAATTAAAAAAGGTTAGACTAGATGGACATATATTTTCATACAACCTCCAATACTGTTACTGTTAGACAGGCATTGTGGGTAGGGTATAAGGGTAAACTAGAATGACCTATGTCTTTATACAACCTTTAACACTATGTTACTATGTAACTGTTTGAAAGGCATTATTGGTAGGGTATAAAGGTTGGACAAGATGGATGTATGTCTTTATACAACCTTCATTACTATCTTACTATGTAACTGTATGTTACTATGTAACTGAGGCTTACTGCATTGTGGGATCCCGGTCAGAAAAGACATGCGCTTTTCCACTCCATAGAAAAGGAGTTACGTTTTTCACAAAACTTACCTCAGCCTTTTCTGAACTGAAATATCTCTATACTGGCAATTCCATATATTTATCAGTTCACCTTGAATTAATCTAATTAATAAAACACTAGCCTTGTGTCTAATCTAGAAGCTGAATATTTCCAGGATGTACAAGTTGAAGTAATTATGAAAACACTGTGGACTCAGAAGAGAAATTGCTGCTAGCCAGTACACACTATATAGCGAAAAATGTTTTTAAAACTAGTCCATAAAGATCATTCCACATAAACATTACAGTTCCCTTGTACTGGAAATGTAAACACCCTTGGGGCTTTTCCTTACCATTGTTGGAGGCTCTTTGTTACTGGTGCAGAATTTGGAGACAGGTTACAGTTTTGCCCCAGAGCTTTTCAAATCTTGTTTTCCTCTTGCTGGAATTGTCTATATTTGGAATCAGAACCTCAAAATGCAACACCCAAGACAGAAACAAAAGAACTCATTAATGAGCCCCAAGCTATTGGTAATTCAGATTTGCACACATGGATCCAATTTATGCAACCTGCAATTTTTTAGGGTGAAAGAAACCGTGCTTTCCACATTAAATGAAATATGTTTTGAGCATAGTGTTAATATAATTGACATATTATGAAATTGTAATGATAGCCTATTAAAGGCTCATCAGAACTGCAATACAGTACATACTATCTATTAAAACTAAGCTACCTAATAAAGTTCTAAAGAATTCTTCCCTTCACACACATTGGCTTCATATGTATGAACTGTGGTCTCAAGTGAGGGTTAAAGAGAAGCCTGCAGTATTTCCTTTACAAGAGCAACAATCACATCTCTGGCTGAAGCTGTGAGAAATTATATTGGGTTGAATGTTCAAACTCCTGCCTGCTCAGTAGGTTGAGTGCATCACCTGACCTCTGCCCACCCATTTCCCCTGGGGGAGAAGCATGCCAGTTAAGAATTAATGCTGGGGAAATCAGGATGTACCTGGGGTAAAAATTGACAGTTGAGAAGGGGAGGCTATTAAAGCAGGTGAGGCTGATCACATGATACAAGCTGGTCACATGGCTGAAAACGGAAGTGTTCGAGCAGGAAGTAATATTGCTGAACCTTTCGAGCAATAACTTCTCACAAATTTTATCTACAGATGTGATTTAGGTTTTATTAAGTATGATGGAAGGCTTTTTATATAATCCTTACTAGTTGGAAGAATTGGAGACCTTATTAACATGCCTCAATATGTTTGAATCCAAGTATACATTACCAATGATATATGTGAAGGAGATGCCATGGAGACAATGTGGCTGCTTGCTGACCACTTGGGGAATTTTCTTCATGGCAGAAAATGAATAATGTAGTGACCTCACCTGTAACAAAAGATTTTATTGCCAGCCAAGGTTCTCCCAGCAAATTTCTAAAGCAATTAATGTATTATCTGTTGTATTCAATTAGATCAACTGGACTTGAAATGTAGTTCTTGAAGACGTTTCGCTAGTCATCCGACTGGCTTCTCAATTCAGAATGACTTGTACAAGAATCTGTGGCAATTATGACCCTGGAAAATCCCAATTAGCATATCACAGCCAGGTGTTAAGGGTGTGATCAGAATGCTCTGATTGTTGTGGGGGAGACCAAACAGCAACTGCATCACGTATGGCCCAGCACAGAAGAGCCAATTCCTGGGTCAGGACTCAGCCGTGTGATCTGCATCTTAAGGATAAAGGACATATCTTTGAAGATTGTAATGTTAACATACTGGCGAAGGAACGTGACTGGTTCAAGAGGGTGTAAGGAGGCCTTTATGTGAAAATAGAAACCAAGCCTAAATAGAGGTGGGGGGGTTCGACACCAACTGTCTGCCATGTACAATGCTGTTTTTAACACCTTACTGGGTGTTCCTATAACACCTCTTAGCCACTATCTAATCCACACCTTAACACCTGGCTGTGATATGCTAATTGGGATTTTCCAGGGTACATAATTGCCCCAGATTCTTGTACAAGTCATCTGAATTGAGAAAGCCAGTCGGATGACTAGCGAAACGCTTCAAGAACTACATTTCAAGTCCAGTTGATCTAATTGAATACAACAGATATACCATGACCTGGATGAATGAGAACCTTCACAAGCAATTAATGTATTAATTCCTGCAAAAAGGAGGTACCAATACTGCCATTTCATAATTATAGATGATATGGGGGAAATTGCAGTTAGTAGTCCTGGCATAAAGCAGCATAAAACTCTAATAATTTCCCTCCTACTATAATAGCGTCTAAAGTCTTTATATCATAATCTAAAGGTCTGTGTCTCATGGTTTAGAAATGGTCATGAAACAGCTTGAATAACTTATATTTTATAATCGTGGTGCTCTATTCCTATTTATATATATTATTGTGTTCATTTACTGCACAGAAATTACTTCTTAAGCATTTAAGTGAGGGTGTGAATAAATTCACAGATACAAAAATATTAAGAACACATTGGCAAATTGTTATTTTTACTGCTACACAATAGATGTAATGCTTTATATGATTGATCATGCACCGTGGGGAGAAAGCAGAAAAAATCAGGAGATCGAGTTACAGTGACTTAAGGAGGAATGGGAGCGGCCACAGGGGGTTTCAAGGGAACTGCAAGGGGAGGGGCCATGGGGGCCCACAAGGAGGAGGAGACAAAGAGAAGAGGGATTATCACATTGTTTCAGAGCAGGAAGCAGGAAGTTCAGGGGATCTGGTAATACTGCTACCATATCACACATATAAATTTAAACATCTTCAAAATTATTTTAAAAAATAATTAAAGTAAATTGCAAAAATACACAGGAAAGCACTTTTTGGACCACAGTTACCCTTAAACTGAGCACGCCCACTGTCCAAGCAGTGGGCGTGCTCCACCCTGAAAAATCTGAGACCAGGGCCCACGAGGACGAGTTTAAGGGTCCACTTAACATTTTTTATCTCTATTATTACTCATGTGCATACCTACCTTACTACTACTGACTCCTATTTCTATTAATATACATTTCTTACTGTCCCTTTGGCTCTGTATTTACATTTTAGCGGTTTTCTCTGTCTTCCCACCGGGGATTCCCCTGTAACTCTGTGGCCCACCCTGGAGTAATTTTAAAGGTAGGAGTGTGCTCTTTAATAAAGGCAATTTGTATAGAGACCACAGTTCTCTTTTAATGCATATGTTAATTATTAGTCCTCCAGTAGGTGGTGGTTAAAAAGATGAATTCCTCTTAACCTCCTTCATACATTTTTAGTAGGTGCATCAGCTACCTTAAGTAATGAAGTTCACATATATATAACATTTCAGTGATATATTTCGCTTGATTTTTTTGTTTATCTGCAGACACCCTTTTTTTTGCACAGGATTATAGGCCTCTTGCCTTCAATTGTTGATAGATGTATGTTTTCAGATGGCTATGACGTCACCAGCTTCCACTGGGTTTTAAAAAAAATCTATAAATGATACACCCTTGAAGCCTTTCCAGTATAAATGATGTTCTGTTATGTAGTGATGTACTCTTGGTCTTACTTGGACTGAATACTTATGAATGTGATGCAAGAGGAAACTTTTAATAAAATGATCCTTAATATTTTTCATTCTTGCTTCTTCTCGCTCAAGTCATCCCCACAAATCATTCATAGTGTTCTGCATCCTATTCTTTTCTTTCTTGTTGTGCTTATCGATTGTTATATCTGGAAGCCAAGTTTTTCCCACTGGAAATTCTTGTACTAAAAATTGGCAAAAACAAGTGCTTGCTGCAATCCAATTTTGTGTGTGCAAAGTCAAATATTATTATTATAAATATTTGAAGTACAATTCAACCTTTACCTACCGGGTATTTGGTAGGGGTGAGACTAATATAATTCTAGTAAACACCTCTCTAATCATTTCAGAAAACCTTTGACTTTTTATTCATTTTGTTCTTTCTTTTTAGAGAGAGTGGATTGTTTCTTTGTTAGGTTGACCTCTCACTATTCAAAAAAACAAAAAAAACCCTCATGTATGTTTTTAAGACTGGTAAGAAAACATTCGGTTTGAAATCAAAAATGTTTATTGTTTTTATAAATGTATGAGAACCAATGATGACATATTTGGTTATTAACATTTTGCTTATGTACATATTTACAAATACCAGAAATCGTACTTAAGGGAGCGCACTCCATATTCTGTTTTTGGCATTTTCTCACTCCAATTTGCTTAACCAAAGATGGCAATATTTGAAACCTCCAGGAAAGTGTGTAAGGAGAAAGTAGCACACATAAGTGTATTAGATTAAAAACAATGCTTTATTACATCTTTTAAAGTGCACACCAAACAGTGATTAACAGTTGGCGTAGAAAGGAAAGGAATAGTCACATTTTGTGATGTCACACCACTTTATTAGAGACCTATTATGGTGTGATGTTATGAAATGTGCCAGGCAGCATTTAATACATTTAGCACTTACTGTAATTATAAGATCGAAAACTATGAAAGTTCATTTGTAATATTTATAAAAGCGAATTATGAAGTTTCTGTTTAACATCATTCAGCTGATAAAAATGGGATTTGTGATACAAAAATGTGTTTGGAGCAATAAAATATGAGCTACAAAAAAATTGTTATATAGTTATATAGACTAGTTATATAGATTTAAAAAACCTAACACCACTTGTTGTAATTGACTAGGCGGGGACACATCTGTGCAAATGCAAAATAAAAATGTGTTCTTTACATACCTTTAGCACTAGAAATATAGGGGAGCACACTACAAATGGTGAATCCAAAATTTTATTGTGAAAAAACAACGACGTTTCGGGACGCCTTGTCCCTTCCTTAGGTATACCTGAGGAAGGGACAAGGCGTCCCGAAACGTCGTTGTTGTATAGTGTGCTCCCCTATATTTTCTAGTGCTAAAGAAGTGTCTGGCCATAGGAGTGGAGGGCAGGGGGACTGCACCTACAGAATTGCCTGGCATTGAGCCAACAGCGGTGTGCATGATTGTGACCTGGACTGTTCTTTACATACCACAGTGCTCTGGGCCCTATTTATAAAAGATTGTTATCATTGTCGTAAAATACTGACCGTTATCGTAAAATAACGACCGTTATTTTTTCGATAACGATAGCGATCTTTTAGAAATAGGGCCCTTTATTCTGAGAGAATTAAGAAAAAATTGCCCTAGAAATGTTAGAATCCTAAAGTCTCTTTCCCAGGGCTGTAGGTGGGGGGCCACTAGCGTGAGTGGTTAGCTATAAAATACATAAAAAATAGAAGCCCAGTTCACACCCAATTCAATTTGCTTACATGTTTATTCCCTCTATGATGCTGCTATAAAAAGCCTGCCATTGTCTCTGGATAAATAAAAGCAATTAGTTCAATAACTTGGCCCAATTATTTTAATCCCAGCCAGCCACCACTTCAAGGTTTGCTTCTTCTGCTGGATTCTACTCTATCAGTACTTGCCTTTTATGAACTGAAAGTCCTTGCTGCACTGTGGCTAGCTTCCTTGTGACTGACTCTCCTGCTATAAGTACTTTATTCACCTGAGCACATGACCTTATGCAGTGGCTGACATCTCACTACTGGTTGCTCATTGTGCATGCATTACTATCTCTAATGTTAAAGAAAGGAAACATAATAATTCTCTGTATGCAGAGCAATGAGTAGTCAGCTGTCAGCCTCTACACAAGGGAGACTTTGACAGCTTGCAGCTGATGCTAGTGAGGTAGGTATAATATATATATCAACCTCCCTGTCATTTAATGATTCCTAAAGTTTTGGAGGGACATAGTTGCCCTTAAAATTATGCAGACTTTTTACATGCTACATGCTAACATTGCATAATACAGAATTTAGAATTTCAACTACAAATACTGCAATTACCTAAGCATAGACATAAAGTTTGTGTTTGTTACAATGTTAACTTTGCATTTCAATAGTTAAAGGAGAACTATAGTGCCACATAAAGTTTTTTCAAAAACAGTTTAAATGAAAAGTACCTGGGGCACTGAGGTAGGATTGGTATTTTTTATCTATCAATATATTTTTTATAAGGAGCAAAACAGCACTGCAACCTGTATATCAGCACGCAATAAATATATATTAGAATAAACAGTAAGATATTTTAGAATTATAAAATCGAAACTTACTCCATAAAAATCCTACATATGAGTGATAATACAGACAATGAGTAGGCAAATAACGGCTGGCCAGCCATATACATGATTTACTATAAAATAAAACTATACATATATAATAAATATATTGCTAAAAGAACGGTTAAAGGAAATGATGATCAGTAACCACTTAGGACCAAGTTATCAAACCTGGGGAGTGAACAAATTAATAGCACTATAGGTAAGCGGCGTTACTATGTTCTCTCAAGTGGTAGCTGATATTCATTGATCAACATTTCTTTTTACTGTTCTTTTAGTATTATATTTATAATGTATCGTTTTATTTTTTAGTGAATAATGCATATATCTGTCCAGCTGTGATTTATCTACTCATTGTCTGTATTATCACTCATATGTTTGGAGAAAGTTTTGATTTTATAATATTAAAATATCTTACTGTTTATTCAGATATATAATTATTGCGGGCTTATATACAGGTTGCAATTTTGTTTTGTTCACATTTGTACCATAGAAGAGGCCAATGTCGTTTTTTCCGTGTGTTTGTTTCTTGGGGTGGGTGACCTAGGTGCACCTGTGGAGGCAAGAACCTGGTCGGTGTATATTTTGGATATTCTATGAGGAGCAGCAGCATGAAGAAAACTGGCAGTCTCACTTAGTGCTTCAGCACTATATTTAATACAGGAAGGCCTAGAGCAATAACCTAGCAGATGAAAACTGTATGTGCTGTAGCTCCTCAACTAAACAATATTAGGAGGTAGGAATAATCAATCCTACCTTCCTGCCCCAGGTACTTTTCATTTTTAAAATGTACATTTTTACGGTAAAGTTGTCCTTTAATGTAAACCCCTTAAAGCCTTTTTAAATAAATGATCACAATAGATCCTTAAATTGACCATAAAATGGCCATTTGTTTTGAGATTTGTCATCAATGTATAAGCCAGTGGATTGTGTATTGATTGGGAGAAAATAACAAAATTGTTATTCTAGGTGAAAAGTCAGCAATAATCAATTCAATTACACTTTGACCAAAATGGGTGGAGTGAGTTGCCAACTAATGGTTATAAAAATACCTTAAACAGGTTTCAGTACAATTGTACTCATTTTTATATTTGTTAGTAATATAAGGCATGAACTGTCAATGACAAATAGGCAGGTATTCCTGTTTATCTGTATCCACTATATATTTGCATGAAGAAAAACATTAACTGAATGCTTAAAACTGGAAATTTTTACAGTGTAAGAAAGGAAGTTCCAAAGGTTAATGGCAGAATAAAAGGAAACATTTCTGGACTGTATTCATGTGAGTAGAAGGTGATTGTAGAGGGATACAGAATTAGGTCATGGATATAAGAAATTATATTCTGCAGGCTTGGAGATAAGAAAAAAGGACTTTGGGAGCACTTCATATACAAAGTAGAATTACATATAATTGATATTAAAACAATAGAACAAAAAAACCCATATAAACGAAGAAAAGCAATAAATACTACCAAAAGAAAAACATGTTACCTATTTATGATTATAAGTGAAAAGCCTTCTAATTTAAGTACCCCCCTAGTAGGATGCATGTCCCTTGGTTTGAATTGTATTAGTGTAACAAGCTTTTAATTTCTCTGCCCACAAGCTGTTAAGAAGGAAAGAGGACTCAATGCACTGCTAAGCATCAAAGGCCTTAAACCTTCAATTAAAGGGCAGCTAAAGACATGATCTGCAAGGAGCACGTATTTGCATAGGACAGTCGGCAAGGAGTCCTGGACTTTCTAAAGAGGGTGGCATTACGAGCTGGTCTTTCACAGCTTCCTTTGGGGAAACTAGAGCAAACCCAGGAGTGAGGACCTAGCAGTTTAAATCCTTACCCTTGGTAAGGGAAAAGAGGGTGGTTTTGTAGTGTATAGTTGCTCTACAGTTGGCTGCCTGGTCCTGCACATGGTTTTGCAAGTTTTTTAAAACTAAAAATGTATTTATACTTTTAACTTCTGTCCTTTTGGGTGTACTCTAAATAGTTAAAGCATTATTATAAAATCTTCTCCATCTGGAAAAAGATTCTATTGGTATATTGCTTCACTAGGAGAGACTTGTTTCAGAATTCATCATCGAAGCATTTACTACTTGCAACTTTTTCAACGTTTCTTTCCTTTGGTTTTAGAATATGGAATTAAAAAAAAACTGAAATCTATATCTCTATTAGGAGTTGTTGCCACTTTGTCTTGAGGAATTTTGCCATCTTATGTGCTATTTGGATTTAAATGAACTCCTCATACTTCATTTCTATATAGGCTAAAGTAAGTTATATAGTGCTAATTGAGCCCTAAATACAGGGCCATTGTAACCATTTTGGTGCCCTAAGCAATTTTCCCCTGGAGCTTCCTTCCCATTTGAACTCTTTCCCAACCACCTTTTGCATTAATCTATGTGAAGATTAGAAATCTCGGCCAAGATTATTACACTGTATGTAAATAGGAAGACAACAAAAACTAGACTGGTAATAGCTTATTGCCCTGTCTTTTAAATAAAAAAAACACATTGAATAGCGCCTCCCACTATCTTAGTACCCTAGCAGTTCACCTATGCCTAGAAACAGCCATGCTTAATGTGTCATACTTTGGGAGATTAAATGCTACACCAACAACTCTTTTTGCATGTTACTTTTCAAATTTGCAGTTAAAACCAACAGTGCTATATTGCATAAAGCCAGAGTAACTAGGCTGAATAAAGCTACCTGCATATGTTGGATAAAGATTGTCCTCTACATACAGGCTAAGGTTGTAAAATAGGAAGAGAGAGAAATCCCAGCAGCACCACAACTTTTAGTCATCCAGTAGAATGGAATACTAACCAATGGCTATGGGAAATGCTACACAGGTTGGACTGCTATCCATAGAGAATGGCAATACAGTTGTGTGTACCGTACATAGCTGTAAGGTTTTCTAAAACTAGCCACCTATTGACTGTATGGAAAATTTCTGAAAGAAAATGTATGATTCTTCAATCATGTGAGTTGAAAATTGTATTTTTATTTTTTACCAATGTTATAATATAATTCTCGTTGTGTGCATAAGTATATATTCTGCTCATATACAAAATGACTACCTATATTCCATCTGATATTTATGAGCACATTGGTTGGGAGGGTGACCAATGTATTTTCCAGTTAGTAAACACGGGTGATACTCGTATCAGGAAAGGCAAGCTGTCGTCGAAATTCCAATTATCGTCCCTGTGTCGCTTTTCCTGGTCCACATTTGTTCCTCGTCAGTCCACCTCAAAGGACGGGGCCTTTACAGCGTGCCTCCGCCATCGGAGAACCCATGCAGATTGGGGGTACAGCACACATTTCTGCGAAGAAAAAACCTTAGGAGGAGGACCCATGGCTCTGCTTGCTATACGTGCCGCCCCAGGGCACTTCCTAAAATTTGCCCTTCCAAGCCGGGAAACTGACAACCCTAGACCTGAATAAGGATTCTTCTCTAGGTAAAATTCAAATCTCCTTTCCACAAGAATTCACTCAAATCATTTCTGCCCAGCAACCCTCATTTTCAAATCTCAAACCTTCTCTACCCAAGCCTTCCTAGACTCTGGGCAGCCAGTAATTTTATTGATGCCACCTTTGCTTCTCTCTAGGCATTCCATTATTTTCCCTACCTCATCCCCTCCGAGTGCTGGCTATTGACGATTCAATCGTTATCTACATAATTATTTCAATGTCTCTCTGCAGAATTCTTCTTGGCTGTCTTCATCGTGAATCAATTCTCTTCTTTGGTATACAAAGCCCCACGACCCCTCTTATTCTAGGACTCCCTGGCTTCGACTTCATAACCCCATCATCAACGTGGCTAACAACGAACTGTCTCTTGGGTCCATCTTGCTTTTCCAGATGTCTTTCCCATCCAAAATCTCTTGTTCCTCTGTTTCCTGTGCAAACAAAAATCTTAATTTTCTGCCTCATCATACACCTCGACTTAAGGATGTCTTCAACAAAAAATCTGCTGAAATTCTGCCTCCCCACCGGCCCTATGATTGTCCCTTGATTTTTTGACCGGTACCTCTCCACCCCGAGGTCGCACCTATCCTCTATCTCCTGCTGAAACCACCTCTATGGAAGATTACATCAAAGAGAACATGTCTCGGGGCTTCATCAGCCCTCCACTTCGCCTGCCGGTGCTGGCTTCTTTTTGTGGAAAAGAAAGACGGAGGGCTACGTTCATGCATTGACTATCATGGCCTCAATAAAATCACTATCAAGAACCTTATCCTATACCTCTCATCTCTGAACTCTTTGACCAATTAAAAGGGGCTAAAGTATTCTCCAAGCTTGATCTCGTGGAGCTTATAATCTGGTTCGCATCCGGGAAGGAGATGAATGGAAAAACGGCCTTCAATACCAGAAACTGGACATTATGAATATTGGTGATGCCCTTCGGTCTCTGTAATGCTCCAGCAGTTTTCCAAGAATTTGTCAATGACATTTTCGAGATCTCTTAGGTATTTCAGTAGGTTTACTTGGATGACATCTTAATCTTCTCTAAGATCTTTCTTCTCATCGTTGCCATGTACGTCAAGTCTTGTCCCCACTACGAGCCAACCAACTGTACGCTAAACTGCAGAAATGTCTCTATGTCTTTGAATGCCCGCAAGTACCTTTCTGGGCTATCTGGTGTTCGGCTCAAGGCTTCAAGAGGGATCCAACCAAAGTCTCAGCTATTCTCAACTGGACTCTTCCCATTGGCACTAAGGCTATCCAACGATTCCTTGGTTTTGCCAAATTATTATAGGCAATTTATTAAGGGTTTTCTTCCATCATTGCTCCCATTCTAGCCCTTATCAGGAAAGGAGGCAAACCCGAATCTGGTCTCCGCCACCTTAGAAGCCTTCAAGAAATTAAAAATTCCTTTTCTTCAGTCATTTATCCAGCATTGTATCCAGCATTACATCCAGCCATTGTTTCAACTCCATTGTTCCCAGTCATTGTATCCAGCATGTATCCTGCCATTGTTTCAACTCCATTGTTCCAGTCATTGTATCCAGCATTACATCCAGCCATTGTTTCAACTCCATTGTTCCAGTCATTGTATCAGCATTACATCCAGCCATTGTTTCAACTCCATTGTATCCAGATTGTATCCCGCATTGTATCCAGCATTGTATCCAGCCTTTGTTTCAACTCATTGTTCCAGCCATTGTATCCTGCATTGTATCCAGCATTGTATCCAGCATTGTAATCCAGCCATTGTTTCAACTCCATTGTTCCAGCCATTATAGTCCAGCATTGTTCCAACCTCCATTGTTCCAGCCATTGTTTCCTGCTCCTGTTGAATCCTGCCCTACAGTCTGAACTCCTCCTAAAAGGTACAGTGAACCTCGTCCCTTCGAATCAATTCTTTACAGTTAGGTAGCCAAACTAGCCATAAATTCAGACACTTTTTTCTTTTTGTCAGTATATAGAGGTTTTTTACAATATTTGAATAAATTAAAAAAGGTTAGACTGAGATGGACATATGTTTTCATACAACCTCCAACTGTTACGTTAGACAGGCATTGGTGGTAGGGTATAAGGGTAAACTAGAAGACCTATGTCTTTATACAACCTTTAACACTATGTTACTATGTAACTGTTTGAAAGGCATTATGTAGGGTATAAAGGTTGGACAAGATGGATGTATGGTCTTTATACAACCTTCATTACTATCTTACTATGTAACGTATGTTACTATGTAACTGAGGCTTACTGCATTGTGGGATCCCGGTCAGAAAAGACATGCGCTTTTCCACTCCATAGAAAAGGAGTTACGTTTTCACAAAACTTACCTCAGCCTTTCTGAACTGAATCTCTATACTGGCAATTCCATATATTTATCAGTTCACCTAAATGTAAATTAATCTAATTAATAAAACACTAGTCCTGTGTCTAATCTAGAAGCTGAATATTTCCGGATGTACAAGTATAGTTATGAAACACTGTGGTACTCAGAGAAATTGCTGCTAGCCATACACACTATAGCGAAAAATGTTTTTAAAACTAGTCCATAAAGATCATTCCACTATAAACATTAAGTTCCCCTTGTACTGAATGTAAACACCTTGGGGGCTTTCTTACCAGTTGGAGGCTCTTTGTTACTGGTGCAGAATTGGAGACAGGTTACAGTTTGGCCCCAGAGCTTTCAAATCTTGTTTCCTCTGCTGGAATTGTCTATATTTGGAATCAGAACCTCAAATGCAACCACAAGACAGAAACAAATAGAACTCATTAATGAGCCCCAAGGCTATTGGTAATTCAATTTGCACACATGGATCCAATTTATGCAACCTGCAATTTTTTAGGGTGAAAAAGTACCGTGCTTCCACATTAAAGAATATGTTTTTGCATAGTGTTAATATAATTGACATATTATGAAATTGTAATGATAGCTATTAAAGGTCTCTAGAACTGCAATACAGTACATACTATCTATTAAACTAAGCTACTAATAAAGTTCTAAAGAATCTTTCCCTTCACACCACATTGGCTTGATATGTATGAACTGTGGTCATCAAGTGAGGGTTAATAAAGCCTGGCAAGTTAATTTCCTTTTACCATGATCAGCAAAAAGCAAAATCACATCTCTGGCTGAAAGCTGTGAGAAATATAGTGAGTTTGAGTTAAACTCAGCCTGCTTCATTAGGTTTAGTGCATCACCTGACGCTCTGCCCACCCATTTCCCCTGGGGGAGAAGCAATTGCTCTGCGGGGTTTTAGTTTGGTTGGGAGATGTAGTTAGAATTAATGGCTGGTGAAATCAAAAGATGTAACCTGGGTAGAAATAATAGACCGTTGAGAGGACCTATTGGAATGATTAGGATCACGTGGACTAAAGTGTTGCTTAGACGAGGAAGTTTCGAGCAGTTAATAGTGACTTTCAGAGAATACTGTCGATTCATCAATTTTATTAAACAAAGTGATTAGTTTTTATTCTACAAGCAAGGTATGCATGGAAGGCTTTTGTATAGTAATCCTGTACTAGTTTGCATAATGTTGAGCCTTTGAACACATGCTCAATAGTTATAATCCAAGTCATTACTTAACAATGATTATTGGTGTAACGTGAATGCCACTGTGAGACAATGTGGGCTGCCTTCTTGGACCACTTTGAAGATTTTACTTGACTGCAGAAAGCTGATGACATAAATTTAAGTGACCTCACCTGTAACAAAAAAAAGATTATGCACCCAGGTTTAGAACTTCACAAGCAATTAATGTATTAATTCCTGCAAAAAGGAGGTACCAATACTGCCATTTCTATAATTATAGATGATATGGGGGAAATTGCAGTTTAGTAGTCCTGGCATAAAGCACATAAAACTAATAATTTCCCTCCTACTTATAATAGCGTTGTCTAAAGTCTTTATCATAATCTAAAGGTCTGTGTCCTCATGGTTTAGAAATGGTCATGAAACAGCTTTAATAACTTATATTTTAACTTATCTGGTGCTCTATTTCCTATTTATATATTATATTGTTTCATTTACTGCACCTAGAAATTACTTCTTAAGCATTTAAAGTGAGGGTGTGAAATAAATTCACAGTAACAAAAATATTAAGAACACATTGGCAAATTGTTATTTTTACTGCTACACAATAGATGTAATGCTTTATATGATTGATCATGCACCGTGGGGAGAAAGCAGAAAAAATCAGGAAGAGATCGAGTTACAGTGACTTAAGGAGAATGGGAGCGGCCACACAAGGGGTTTCAAGGGAACTGCAAGGGGAGGGCCATGGGGGCCCACAAGGAGGAGGAGACAAAGAGAAGAGGATTATCACATTGTTTCAGAGCAGGAAGCAGGAAGTTCAGGGGATCTGGTAATACTGCACCATATCACACATATAAATTTAAACATCTTCAAAATTATTTTAAAAAATAATTAAAGTAAATTGCAAAATACACAGGAAAGCACTTTTTGGACCACAGTTACCCTTAAACTGAGCACGCCCACTGTCCAAGCAGTGGGCGTGCTCCACCCTGAAAAATTGAGACCAGGGCCCACGAGGACGAGTTAAGGGTCCACTTAACATTTTTTATCTCTATTATTACTCATGTCATACCTCCTTACTACTACTGACCTCTATTTCTATTAATAACATTTCTTACTGTCCCTTTGGCTCTGTATTACATTTATAGCGTGTTTCTTTCTCTGTCTCCACCGGGGATTCCCCTGTAACTCTGTGGCCACACCTGGAGTAATTTTAAAGGTAGGAGTGTGCTCTTTAAAGGCAATTTGTATAGAGACCACAGTTCTCTTTTAATGCATATGTTAATATAGTCCTCCAGTAGGTGGTGGTTAAAAAGATGAATTCTCTTAACCTCCTCATAATTTTAGTAGGTGCATCAGCTACCTTAAGTAATGAAGTTCACATATATATAACATTTCAGTGATATATTTGCTGATTTTTTTTTTTTTTCTGCAGACACCCTTTTTTTTGCACAGGATTATAGGCCTCTTGCCTTCAATTGTGATAGATGTATGTTTTCAGATGGCTATGACGTCACCAGCTTCCACTGGGTTTTAAAAAAATCTATAAATGATACACCTTAAGCCTTTCCAGTATAAATGATGTTCTGTTATGTAGTGATGTACTCTTGGTCTTACTTGGACGAATACTTTGAATGTGATGCAAGAGGAACTTTTATAAAAATGACCTTAATATTTTTCATTCTTCTGCTCTTCTCGCTCAAGTCATCCCCACAAATCATTCAAGTGTTCTGCATCCTATTCTTTCTTCTTGTTGTGCTACGATTGATGTGCGGAAGCCAGTTTTTCCCACTGGAAATTCTTGTACTAAAAATTGGCAAAACAAGTGCTTGCTGCATCCAATTTTGTGTGTGCAAAGTCAAATATTATTATTATAAATATTTGAGTACAATTCAACCTTTACCTACCGGTATTTGGTAGGGGGGAGACTAATATAATTCTAGTAACACCTCCTAATCATTTCAGAAAACCTTTGACTTCTTTATTCATTTGTTCTTTCTTTTTAGAGAGAGTGGATTGTTTCTTTTGTTAGGTTGACCTCTCACTTCAAAAAACAAAAAAAAAAACCTCATGTATGTTTTTAAACTGGTAAGAAAACATTCGGTTTGAATCAAAAATGTTTATTTGTTTTTATAATGTATGAGAACCAATGTGACATATTTGGTTATTAACATTTTGCTTATGTACATATTTACAAATACCAGAAATCGTACTTAAGGGAGCGCACTCCATATTCTGTTTTTGGCATTTTCTCACTCCAATTTGCTTAACAAAGTGGCAATATTTGAAACCTCCAGAAAGTGTGTAAGGAGAAAGTAGCACACATAAGTGTATTAGATTAAAAACAATGCTTTATTACATCTTTTAAAGTGCACACCAAACAGTGATTAACAGTTGGCTAGAAAGGAAAGAATAGTCACATTTGTGATGTCACACCCACTTTATTAGAGACCTATTATGGTGTGATGTATGAAATGTGCCAGGCAGCATTTAATACATTTAGCACTTACTGTAATTATAAGATCAAAACTATGAAAGTTCATTGTAATATTTATAAAAGCGAATTATGAAGTTTCTGTTTAACATCATTCAGCTGATAAAATGGGATTTGTGATACAAAAATGTGTTTGAGCAATAAAATATGAGCTACAAAAAAATTGTTTTTAGTTATATAGACTAGTTATATAGATTTAAAAAACACCTAACACCACTTGTTGTAATTGACTAGGCGGCGCTGACACATCTGTGCAAATGCAAAATAAAAATGTGTTCTTACAACCTTTGCACTAGAAAATATAGGGGAGCCACCTACAAATGGTGAATCCAAAATTTTATTGTGTAAAACAACACGACGTTTCGGGACGCCTTGTCCCTTCCTTAGGTATACCTGAGGAAGGGACAAGGCGTCCCGAAACGTCGTTGTTGTATGTGTGCTCCCCTATATTTTCTAGTGCTAAAGAAGTGTCTGGCATAGGAGTGGAGGGCAGGGGACTGCACCTACAGATGCCTGGCATGAGCCAACAGCGGTGTGCATGATTGTGACCTGGACTGTTCTTTACATACCACAGTGCTCTGGGCCCTATTTATAAAAGATCGTTATCATTGTCTAAAATACTGACCGTTATCGTAAAATAACGACCTTTATTTTTCGATAACTTAGCGATCTTTAGAAATAGGGCCCTTTATTCTGAGAGAATTAAGAAAAAATTGCCCTAGAAATGTTAGAATCCTAAAGTCCTTTCCCAGGCTGTAGGTGGGGGGCCACTAGCGTGAGTGGTTAGCTATAAATACATAAAAATAGAAGCCCAGTTCACACCCAATTCAATTTGCTTACATGTTTATTCCCTCTATGATGCTGCTATAAAAGCCTGCCATTGTCTCTGGATAAATAAAAGCAATTAGTTCAATAACTTGGCCCAATTATTTAATCCCAGCCAGCCCACCACTTCAAGGTTTGCTTCTTCTGCTGGATTCTACTCTATCAGTACTTGCCTTTTATGAACTGAAAGTCCTTGCTGCACTGTGGCTAGCTTCCTTGGACTGACTCCTCCTGCTATAAAGCACATGACCTTAGGCAGTGGCTGACATCTCACTACTGGTTGCTCATTGTGCATGCATTACATCTCTAATGTTAAAGAAAGGAAACATAATAATTCTCTGTATGCAGAGCAATGAGTAGTCAGCTGTCAGCCTCTACACAAGGGAGACTTTGACAGCTTGCAGCTGATGCTAGTGAGGTAGGTATAATATATATATCAACCTCCCTGTCATTTAATGATTCCTAAAGTTAGATGTTCCCTTAAAATATGCAAGACTTTTTACATGCTACATGCTAACATTGCATAATACAGAATTTAGAATTTCAACTACAAATACTGCAATTACCTAAGCATAGACATAAAGTTTGTGTTTGTTACAATGTTAACTTTGCATTTCAATAGTTAAGGAGAACTATAGTGCCACACAAGTTTTTTCAAAAACGTTTAAATGAAAAGTACCTGGGGCACTGAGGTAGGATTGGTATTTTTTATCTATCATATATTTTTTATAGGAGCAAAACAGCACTGCAACCTGTATATCAGCACGCAATAATATATATTAGAATAAACAGTAAGATATTTTAGAATTATAAAATCGAAACTTACTCAATAAAAATCCTACATATGAGTGATAATACAGCAATGAGTAGGCAAATACGGCTGGCCAGCCATATCATGATTTACTATAAAATAAAACTATACATATATAATAAATATATTCTAAAGAACGGTTAAAGGAAATGATGATCAGTAACCACTTAGGACCAAGTTTCAACCTGGGGAGTGAACAAATTAAAGCACTATAGGTAGCGGCGTTACTATGTTCTCTCAAGTGGTAGCTGATATTCTTTGTCAACATTTCTTTTTACTGTTCTTTTAGTATTATATTTATATGTAATGTTTATTTTTAGTGAATAATCATATATCTGTCCAGCTGTGATTTATCTACTCATTGTCTGTATTATCACTCATATGTTGGAGAAAGTTTTGATTTTATAATATTAAAATATCTTACTGTTTATTCAGATATATAATTATTGCGGGCTTATATACAGGTTGCATTTGTTTTTGTTCACATTTGTACCATAGAAGAGCCAATGTCGTTTTTTCCGTTGTTTGTTTCTTGGGGTGGGTGACCTAGGTGCACCTGTGGAGGCAAAGAACCGGTCGGTGTATTTTTGGATATTCTATGAGGAGCAGCAGCATGAAGAAAACTGCAGTCTCACTTAGTGCTTCAGCACTATATTTAATACAGGAGGCACGAGGCATAACCTAGCGATGAAACTGTATGTGCTGTAGCTCCTCAACTAAACAATATTAGGAGGTAGGAATAACAATCCTACCTTCCTGCCCCAGGTACTTTCATTTTTAAAATGTACATTTTTACGGTAAAGTTGTCCTTTAATGTAACCCTTAAAGCCTTTTAAATAATGATCACATCGATCCTAAATTGACATAAAAATGGCCATTTGTTTTGAGATTTGTCATCAATGTATAAGCCAGTGATTGTGTATTGATTGGGAGAAAATAACAAAATTGTTATTCTAGGTGAAAAGTCAGCAATAATCAATTCAATTACACTTTGACCAAAATGGGTGGAGTGAGTTGCCAACTAATGGTTATAAAAATACCTTAAACAGGTTTCAGTACATTGTACTCATTTTTATATTTGTTAGTAATATAAGGCAGAACTGTCAATGACAAATAGGCAGGTATTCCTGTTTATCTGTATCCACTATATATTTGCATGAAGAAAAACATTAACTGAATGCTTAAACTGGAAATTTTTACAGTGTAAGAAAGGAAGTTCCAAAGGTTAATGGCAGAATAAAAGAAACATTTCTGGACTGTATTATGTGAGTAGAAGGTGATGTAGAGGGATACAGAATTAGGTCATGGATATAAGAAATTATATTCTGCAGGCTTGGAGATAAAAAAAAGGACTTTGGAGCACTTCATATACAAAGTAGAATTACATATAATTGATATATAAAACATAGAACAAAAAAACCCCTATAAAACGAAGAAAAGAGATAAATACTACCAAAAGAAAAACATGTTACCTATTTATGATTATAAGTGAAAAGCCTTCTAATTTAAGTACCCCCCTAGTAGGATGCTTCCCTTGGTTTAATTGTATTAGTTGTAACAACTTTTAATTTCTCTGCCCACGATGTTAAAGAGGAAAGAGGACTCAATGCACTGCTAAGCATCAAAGCCTTAAACCTTCAATTAAGGGCAGCTATGACAAACATGATCTGCAAGGAGCACGTATTTGCATAGGACAGTCGGCAAGAGTCCTGGACTTTCTAAAGAGGGTGGCATTACAGCTTCTTTCACAGCTTCCTTTGGGGAAACTAGAGCAAACCCGGAAGGACCTAGCAGTTTAAATCCTTACCCTTGGTAAGGAAAAGAGGGTGGTTTTGTAGTGTATAGTTGCTCTACAGTTGGCTGCCTGGTCGCACATGGTTTGCAAGTTTTTTAAAACTAAAATGTATTTATACTTTTAACTTCTTTCCTTTTGTGGTACTCTAAATAGTTAAAGCATTATTATAAAATCTTCTCCATCTGGAAAAAGTCTATTGGTATATTGCTTCACTAGGAAGACTTGTTTTCAGAATTCATCGACGCATTTACTACTTGCAACTTTTTCAAAAGTATCTTCCTGTCTACTATGAATTATAAAAAAAAATGAAATCCTATATCTAATATTATGAAGTTGATGCACTGTCTGAGGAATTTATGCTCTGATGGCTATTTGATTTAAATGAACTCCTCATACTTCATTTCTATATAGGCTAAAGTAAGTTATATAGGCTAATTGAGGCCCTAAATACAGGGCCATTGTAACCATTTTGGTGCCCTAAGCATTTTCCCCTGGAGCTTCCTTCCCATTTGAACTCTTTCCCAACCACCTTTTGCATTAATCTATTGTGAAGATTAGAAATCTCGGCCAAGATTATTACACGTGTATGTAAATAGGAAGACAACAAAAACCTAGATGGTAATAGCTTATTGCCCTGTCTTTTAAATAAAAAAAAAACACATTGAATAGCGCCTCCACTATCTTAGTACCCTAGCAGTTCACCCTGCCTAAAGGAAACAGCCAGCTTAATGTGTCATACCTTTGGGAGATTAAATGCACAACAACACTCTTTTTGCATGTTACTTTCAAATTTGCAGTTTAAAACCAACAGTGTGCTATATGGCCTAAAGCCAGAGTAAACTAGGCTGAATAAAGCACCTGCATTCTGTTGGATAAAGATTGTCCTCTACTACAGGCTATAAGGTTGTGTAAATAGGAAGAGAGAGAAATCCCAGCAGCACCACAACTTTAGTCATCCAGTAGAATGGAATACTAAACAATGGCTATGGGAAATGCTACACAGGTTGGACTGCTATCCATAGAGAATGGCAATTACAGTTGTGTGTACCGTACATAGCTGTAATGTTTCTAAAATAGCCACCTATTGACTGTATGGAAAATTTCTGAAAGAAAAGATGTATGATTCTTAAATTGTGAGTTGAAAATTGTATTTTTTTTTTACCAATGTTATAGATATAATTCTCGTTGTGTGCATATACGTATATATTTGCTCAATACAAAATGACTACCTATATTCCATCTTTTTATGAGAACATTACTTTTAACCTGTGTGCTCAGGCCTGCTATTTTGTTTGCAAGTGCACAGCTAAAGGGAATACTGTCCCTAGTGAATCTCTACAGTCAAAATCCTCCACTCAGACTAACAGGGAGATACAATAAAAGTTCTTATGGTTAAAAATGGTGCTAATTTCACCATTTGAAAGCTAACATCTAATTGGTTGGGGCATAATTAGCACCATTTTTAACAATATTTATAACGAGTTCTTATTGTTAAAAATGGTGCTAATTTTGCCCCTACCAATCAGATGTGTAGCTTTCAAAAGTTAAATAAGATCTGATTGGTTGGGGCAAAATTAGCACCATTTTTAACGATAAGAAGTTTTATTGAATTTTCCTGCTAAACTTTACTACATTCTTACATTGAGCAAGGCCCAGTGGTTTTTAGAAAGACTATTGTCTGCACACATATATCCTGATTTATAACCCAGAAACAACAGATTAAAAACAATACATTACTTTTCTCACCAAAGATATACTTATAGGTAAATGTTTACCCCAACACTATCCCAGTGTTACAGACATGCTCATCTAGTGAAAATTGAGGAGCTGTCCAATCAGCTTCTTTTATAGCTGTGCTAGATTTTTTATTTATAGTCAGGATAAATGTTTAAAGGTTGCAATTATTTAAATATTAACATTTTAATGCTTTTGATTTTTTTTTTCTTTGCTTCATCATTTCGATTTTTTGTTACAGTTTGGTAAAATGTACAAAACCTTTTAAAAGGTGTAGGTGATGGCTGGTTACACAGCCTTTATTGCCCTTTACAGGTAAATATAATTTTCTATTGGTTGCTGCCTTTGGCCCAGCTCTCCAGAGCACGCATTTGCAAAACATCAAATTCATCTCTATGAATGCAAACTGGATTATTTTTCTTAGTTTTATCCCAGATGCTAGAACTGGTTGGAAACATAAAAGGAGAACAGTTATGGATCTTATGTTTTACAACTGCAAAGAAACCAGTAAATAAGTGTTTGAAATGAGTGGTTACAAATGTTATGCTGCTTCAGCAGAAATATACAGTCATTTTACAGTGAAGAAATATTTATCTGAAGTTACACAGTTGGGACCACCATTTTTAGCTATAGTTTAAACAACTGGAATGGCATTACTCACTTTATGCCCCATAGTCATCTAGCTGCTTCTTAATACATTGTGCTTAGGAGATTTTCAAACTACTTATAGCAATAAGTCTCCCCAAAAAAGACCAATAAAGGTTATTTGCACTACTAAATTAATAAGTGCAATTCATCATTATCAATTTAATATCTGTCATTAGAAGCATAAAGTGAGTTTGGTTTATAATCTTAATTATTTACACACCTTATCGGTATCAATACTTTGAATAATACAACTGGTACAGTATTTGGTTTATTCCGAGTCTGTTGTAAGGGTTTTTCAGCTATATAAATGTTCTGTAGATTGAGATTTTCCAATGTGGTTAGTTCCTAAGGAACTGTGAACCATTTTACCCACATTTGTTACTCTATAGAATTTAAAGAAACTTTTTCTAGTATGGAAGACTGCATTGGTATTGATGAAGTGACCCTGATTTTAACACAGCTCTGTTCAATGCATTTCTCAGTGCATACCAATTAAAGTTAATAATCCCATGTGAGGATATTGTAAAATATTATATATATATAATAATATATTTATTATTTTACAAATGTTGTGCTGATCAGTTTTAAAGGTGTCTAGATTTGAATGTACCATCTTTAATGCAATGTTACCGTATATACTCGAGTATAAACCGACCCGAGTATAAACCGAGGTACGAAATTTCAGCAAAAATCCTAATAAAAGTTGTTGACCCGAGTATAAACCGAGGGTAGAAATGCCAACTCACTTGGCATTCAAGATGTTTGGAAACTACAACTCCCAGCATGCTTTATTAGCTGGGAGTTGCAGTTTCCAAAATCTTGAATGCCAAGTGAGGGTGGCATTCAAGATGTTTGGAAACTACAACTCCCAGCATGCTTTATTAGCTGGGAGTTGCAGTTTCCAACATCTTGAATGCCAAGTGAGGGTGGCATTCAAGATGGTGGGACTACAACTCCCAGCATGCTTTATTAGCTGGGAGTTGTAGTTTCAAACATCTTGATGCCAACCTCACTTGGCATTCAAGATGTTGGAAACTGCAACTCCCAGCTAATTACAACTCCCAGCATGCTTTATTAGCTGGGAGTTGCAGTTTCCAAACATCTTGAATGCCAAGTGAGGGTGGCATTCAAGATGTTTGGAAACTACAACTCCCAGCTAATAAAGATGCTGGGAGTTGTAGTTTCCAAACATCTGAATGCCACCCTCATGGCATTCAAGATGTTTGGAAACTGCAACTCCCAGCTAATAAAGCATGCTGGGAGTTGTAGTTTCCAAACATCTTGAATGCCCCCTCCCCCTCCACCAGTTCAGTTTGTACTGGGGGCTCTTTCTCCTGTGGGCTCTCTTCTTGTGGGCTCTCTTCTTGGGCCTCTTCTCCCTCTGGGCTCTCTTCTCGGCATTCTGGCAGGCATCCGGCAGCCGCGCGCGCATTCCTGTATTGGGCCGGCTGACGCCACTGCCCGGCGCCGGGTTGGGCCGGGCAGTGAAGTCAGACCGGCACGCCAGTACAGAAAAAGATTGCGCGGCTGCCGGAATGCCCAGGTAAGTGGTTGACTCGAGTATAAACCGAGTCGAGTTTCAGGCTGATTTTTCAGCCTGAAAAACTCGGTTTATACTCGAGTATATACGGTATTTAAAACTTTAAATAGGGCAGCATGGTGGCTGAGTGGCTAGTGCTGATGCCTGCAGTCGTGAGTTCGAATCCATCCTTGGACACATCTGCGGGAGTTTGTATAGTTTCTCCGTGCTTGTTTGGGGTCTCCTCCGGGCACTCTGGTTTTCCCCACAATCATAAAGAAATACTGATAGGATGTGTGTGTGTTATAAATGTGCTTAGATTGTAAGCTTCTCGGGGGGAGGGCCTGAAGTATCTGTTAATGTAAAGCGCTACAGAAGATGTTGGCGCTATATATATAACAATAATAATAGACAATAATATATAATAAACATTAACCTCATAAAAATAAGATCATCATGCCTTTTACCAGGTAGAAAGGGATTCTGGGATCTGTAGGCGATGCTATAAATGCATTCATGTACATGTTCAGCTATGCGTTAGGTCTCTTCTATTGATGCCCCTGGCAAAATCAATATTACAACTTAGAAGGTGCAGTAATTAAGCACTGAGACATCCAGAAGTTTCAAAGAATTAACCCCTATATAATGATTAATATATGCATCTAAAACAAATTTTTTTTTAGCTTTATGTACAGTTACGCAAAAAACGTCAATGCTATGCTTAATTACCTAGATAGCAAGGTCCCTTTATAACAATGCTGATACAATATCAAATATTAATGTCTGCTGTGAAACTTGCTAGTTATCCGACTGGCTTTCTCAATTCTGAATTAAGCTTCACATTAAGATTAGGAAAAAATGAAGGAGATTTTAAATTATAGAGTGTCTGCATTATTTTTAGTTTACACAGTTGATGAATTCCCATTATTCACCTACTAAATCCTGAAGACTTCAAGACTGCTATTGTTGAAACTTACAGCCGGATGTAATATATGGGGAGCGGTACTTAGCTGATGTAAGGAGATTGTAAAAAAACTGCCACAACACAGATAAGTGGATACACATGTGTTGAAACACACCAGATTAAATACTGTAGTGCCCAGTGCAAAATATAGTGTCAACTTTGTAGCAAGTATGCATATATGAGGGATTTTAGGAACAAGCCTAATGTTTAGGCTTTTGCTTATGGGTCTGTAAAACCTTCCCTCCCTTCTGGAAATAAAGAGTGCTTCACTACAGAATAAATAGAACTAAGACTAGTTAATTAGGCCTTCCTGTATAAAAGATAGTGCTGTGCCAGGAGGAAGCCTGGCTAAAAAGATAGTGCTGGTGCCCCTTGTTCCTCACAGAAATGACATTAGGAGGTAAGAATGAACAATCCTACCTCCCTGCCCCAGATACTTTTCATTTTAACAGTTTAAAAAAACTTTATTTATGCAATATATTTCACCTTGAACACTCGGACTTAAATCTAGTTTCTTTATTTGGGGAGGACAAACAACAAAGAAAAGAGGAAAAAACGTGTCACACAAAGGTAAGTCATATTAAAAACCTTTATTATAACTATCATGGGCAAAAATGATTAAATACATTAAAAAAGCATAATAATACATTAATCTCAAAAACAGGCAAACTCCCATGTGGTATAGTGTAAAGTGCATGTGTGCAAAGTGTCTGAAGAAATAATGATAGACAATAAAGGCAATAAAAGCTAAACAGCTATATGCATGTCTTATTATACCAAGTATAGACTGCAACACATGTGACCCTAAACAGGATAATGAGGGACCCAAAGGACTCCAAAGGGGGTAAGTACTTATAGGCAAAGGTTTGCAGTATAAGCAATGTAAATATAATGAAACAGGTACATAAGATATAACATATCTAAAAAGGTTAAAAATTGTATGCAGGTTGCGCAGAGTACTCATATACATGTACTAAAAACAGAATGAAAACCAATTGTTAGAACCAAGGTAAGGTAAGTAGGCAGCTTTGCAAAAAGAATGGACTGGTTCACACGAAGAAGCAACTTATAAAAGCTTTTTTTTAATTCTTTGTGTGAAACAGCCCATTGTTTTTGCAAAGCTGCATAAAACACAGACAGGGTTATTCAATAAAAGTTCTTATTGTTACAAATGGTGCTAATTTTGGCCCAACCTATCAGATGTTGTTTTCAACTGTTAAATAAGATCTGATTGGTTGGGGCAATTAGCACCATTTTTAATGATAAGAACTTTTATTGAATCTCCAGAGATGTGTAAGCAACTACTGAGGAATAATGGAACACACAGATGACTCTAAATCCAGTCTTCACTGCAAAGAGTAAGTTTGAACCTTTTAATATATATCAGATATTTTTATGATTGGAACTAGATATTACCTTGGTTCTAACAAATGGTTTCACTTGTTATTATGCAACCTGCATACAATTTTTTAACTTTTGGAATTTTAAGTGTTTAGTCTGGTTTGCTGCAACTCACAAAAATATAAGGATTATGGATTTCATTGCACCGTTTGGTGCTGAGAAAAAATTTGTAAATTTTTATATAAACAGGTGTAACTATCTACAAAGCAGTGAGCCATCATGCAGACCCAAGGAGACCAAAAGAGACCAGGCTGAGTGTAAAACCACACAGGGGGAAACCAGCAAAAGTGTTCTTTATTTGGGGGAGAAGGGGAGCTCACTACTGTACTTTACCCAGAATGTTCTATCTGCTTATAGACTGGATGTGATTTATGATAATGCTAGTATCTTGCTTTAGATTAAGTGAGAGACATGTAAACTATGAAATACCAGATCAAAAAAACATTCTCTATGGATAGACATTTTTGTACCATTTGTAGAAAAATGGTTTGTTTTCAAATATCCTTTATTGTGGGTTTTTTTTCTATTCAGATGTTCTACATAGCGTGGTCTCTCAGTAAGACACAGCTGCTTTTAAAACTAGAGCTGCCATTAGTATAATATCTTAACTTCAATTTTATTAATCAGATAGAAGGAATGTCATGGCTTTGACAGAAGGTCAAAATGTATCTTCTTTTCCTCAGGCAACTTTATTTCAATGTTAGCACTAATAGCCAGCGTTCACATCCATGTAATCTTCAGCCTAAGAGTAAATATTGACATTCCTCATTAGAAATGTTAAAGGTCTCCATGCCAGCTTTAAGTAAGGGACTAAATCAATGAGGGCAATAGTTTTTGTCATCAGGAAGATTTTATTTTTGTAACACTTTGGTGTGAGGGGTATTGGAGGAAATATGCAGCCTAACTAAATATTTAACTAACAGTGCTAGGGGTCTTCACAGGGGCTGCTGACATTTGTGAAAAGCGGGGTTTAGTGTTTAGATGAAAATGTTTGAGGTTTGCATTTTCTAAAATACAAATCCATCTGTTCTATTGCACAATGAACATCATGGGTCAGAAAAAAAATATGTTGTATCCGTTCAGGCATGAACAAATGGATGGAACTAAATGTTTAGATAAGAGTGTATTTAGCAGTAAAAAAAAAACCTGACCAGTTAAACAAACAAAACTTCCAATTTTATTAATTGTACAGCCGATTAGCTGAGTGTAAATCCCCCATACATATGGCTAACATATTCACCAGGATTTGCCTAATGTATGGGAGATGTGTGGGGGGGGGGGGGCAAAAAGGACTATTAACAGATTAACTATTGCATTGCAGTTGGTAAGGACTGACAAATTTCCTTTAGTTGGTATCAGCTTCATTGAATGACAACTCCATTCTTTTAGAAACATAGAGACATCTTTTAGCAAGAATGGCCTCTTTAAAATATGTTGATATATCCTACTTTGTTCTCTGGAATCATACTAGGAACCAGGAAGTAGAAACAGGGGTGGGCGAAGGACATTGTGCGGCATATCGGTTATACATAAATATTATTAATATTTTAGATTTCAAACTAATACAGTTAGGGTTCTGGGGGTGATTTACCTGTATATAATTATCGTTTGAGCTGCCCTTTAAATTCTCATAAGCCTGCTTTTTGTTACAGTGGGGTAAATGTAATTTTTAAACCATAAAGAGACACAAACTATGCCGTCCCTAAAAGCTCCCTGACATCCTCCCTATCCTGCCGCCTTGTCATCTTTGTCAAGATAAGTGTATCAGGGATACTGAGAGTGGGAGGAGCTAGAGACCAGTCAGTTATTTGTGAGTGGAAAAGGGTGAACAAGTTTTGGCCAGTGAAAATCTAATGTGTGTATAGGCCATTACTTTGATATTCATAATCAAGTTGCTATGCAGGAATGAATCATCCCAAGTCTGATCATCCAAAGTATAGATAGCCTAAGTATACTGGAGTTTAACAAGGGAGTTCAACAAGGAGATCAACACAAAAGAAACTACAAAAGAAGCAGAGGACCAATTTTACTACGCCTATACTCTGCCTTATTTGATTATAACCATTACTGTGTCTTGGTTCCACTGTTTTCTGCACCGTGTTCCTAAATTGATTTGTATCTCACCCCTCATCACAAATCTCCCAACTCTGTTTATATTCTCATCTCTTCTCTCTTCTCCCTTTACTGCTCCATACACTATATCAGCTCCCCTCTTACACTTCAGTTCCTCTCATTCAAACAAAAAAAAACCTTACAAATGCTCTTCCACCTTCTGTCTCTGTTCATCCTCTCCTTCTGTCTGCTGGTGATGTGTCCCAAATCCTGGGCCATGTAATATCTCAGTTGCCGTTGTCCACGCCTGTCTTACCTTCTCTCGCCCCCTGTTGTGATTCAATTCCCTCAACCTTTTATTTATTCCTCTGATTCCTCAATGTTGTCTTCCCTTCTCCTGTGCTCTACTTAATGTCACTCGCTGGTTAACAAACTACCCTCATCATGATCTCTTCTGCTTTATAATTCCCCTTCTTGCCTTACCGAAACCTGGCTTTCACAACATGACTCTGTATCGAGGCTTCACTGCTCATGGTGGGCTCTGCTTTCCCATTAGCCTCGCTCCTCTGGTTGTGGTGGAGGTATTGGTCTTTTACTTACGATTTACTAACATTACTCCCCCACCTGACCTTTCATTCACATCTTATGAGGCATTTCAATTCTACACTTAACTCCTTGTTCGATCTTCAGCAATGGACTAACGCTAGTACTCATAAGGATGGCCACTTCTGGCCTAGTGTTCACTAAAAAAACTCCTGTCTCATTTTCAATCTAACCCTCCCGCTTTCAGATCACGATCTTATAAAGTTTCAGGCTCAACACCCTTTCTTCCTCCTGTCCAACCCTCTTATGTGTCTATTCGTAATACTAGATCCATAGATCTCCCGCACTCACCTCATCTCTGTCCTCTAGTCTCTCTTCCCTTTTGACAGTCAATGACACGACTCTCTTGCCATTTCCTATAATTATATTCCTGACTAGCACAATACACTCTTCCTGCAGTCGAGGAAACTCTAATCCTCTTCCATGGTTCAATTCCACTTCCCGTTTATACGCAGGTGCACACGTGCTGTGCTGAATGTGTGTGGAGAAAGTCCCATACAAAGGCTGACTTCTCCATTACAAGTTCATGCTGCAATGTCACTCTCCCCAGGACTTTGCGCATTCTTTCAACATAAAGTGGAGTCCATCACATGCAGATCTTGGTACCGAGATGACTCAAAGATTAAATCCCTCAGCTACTTGGATCTTTTGTTCCTGTGACCATTCAGAAGTCTCTCTCCTGCTTCTATCATGTCTGCTCACGACCTGTCCACTGATTCTATGCCCTGGATACTGAAGCACTGTAATCATGTAGTTACCCCTATACTCCACATATTCAATGCCTCCCTATCACTATAACTCCATGCTTATAACCTATTGGATCCTTTGCAATCTGGATTCCATCCTGTGCATTTACTGAGATGGCCCTGTGTAAGTTTGTGAATGATCTGCAGGTTGCAAAGGCCAATGGTACATTTCTATTCTTATCCTCCTTTACCTTCTCTGCTTTGACACAGTCGATCATTTCCTCCTAATGCAGATACTTTACTCTTGGGCATTCAGAATGAAAGTGGCTCCTGGTTTTATCCACACTCTGACAGAACTTACTCTGTATCTTATGCAATACCTCTTCTCCGATTCCACTTGGTTGTACCGCAGGGGTCTGTACTTGGACCCTTATTGTTCTCCTCTACACTATCTCCCTGGTAGATGTCATTAGCTCTTTAGGCTTCAAGTATCATTTATTTCAGACAATACACAAATTCACTTGTAAAACCTACGCTAACTCCTGACATCCAATCAGTGTCCCGACTGCCTCCTTGCCATCTCTCTCCTGGATGTCTCAACGCTACCTCAAATAAATCTTTCTAAACTGAACTGATCGTTTTTCCACTAAACTGTTCCTGTCCCATCTTTCTCCATCTCTGTTGACAATACCCTATTTTCCCTATCCAATCAGCAGGCTGCCTAGGGGTAATTATTGACTCCTCTCTCTCCTTTTTAACCACATATAACAATTTTTTCCGAAAACTTGCCGCTTTTTCCTTCGCAATATAACCAAATTGCAGGTTTTTTCTCTCCCAACCACCACTATGCTTACGCATGCTATCATGCCTGGACTATTGCAACCTACTACTTTTTGGTCTTCCTGCTTTCACCTTTTCCCCTTCAGTCTATACTAACTCATTTCACATGTCATGCCACAGTATTGTTTCGATCTGGATCCCAAATCTCTCTGTACTGGACAACAAGCTGGCCCCCGTTTAAACCGCATATGTATACAAAATGTTTCTCCTAACTTTTAAAGCCCTTCGCTGCTCTGCTTCTTTTTATATTTTCTTCCCTAGTGTCCCCATATGTACCAGCCCGTACCCTCCACGCATCACAGAACCAGCTCCTGTACAGACCCCCCACTCGTACTGCTTCTTCTCTGCCGTAACCTTTCTCTCTTGTGGCTCCCATCTCTAAAATTCTATTCCCTCTCTTTACGTCAAGACACCTCTATAGCAGATTTAAATCTAGCCTTACATCCTACCTATCTGGTAACCAGCACACGTCTATGATTTGCACTGCATACATCTCACATACCCACTCCATTGTATCTGTATGTTTCCCACCTAACTAGATGTAAGCTCTACGGGGCAGGGACCTCCTTTTCTCTTGTGGCAAAGCCCTAGACTTCTTTATATAATTATATATTTTTGTACTGAACTATCTATGTATTATCCCCTTGTATGACATTATTGACTTTATTGTATTTTGTTACTGTACAGCGCTGCGTTCCCAAGTGGGGCTATAAATAAACTAGAACTATACATACATAAAATATGGACTATATAGATGTTTGATTAAACATGAGTAAACACTTCTGCCACATTCTTTTAGACACAAAGTATACAATTATAATGGAATTAATTTATGTAATATAAAGGCAAAAAAACAAACTATTATAAAAAATAATGCAGCACAATCATCACTGCGAAACTAAAAAATAATAGATATATTTAAACAAAACCAAATGTTGTATTTTCAGGTAATTACTGTTTTTATGAAACATTAGCATATTACATATTCGTTTGTTATGTTATCTTTGACCTAGCAATTCTGTGGAACTATTAGGAAAACACACTTTGTGATCCATAATCCTAATTAGTACATTGTCCCTTGCATATTCTCTTCTTTTAGAGCTCTCTCAAAAAGTATATTCCTTTATTTGCAACCATTTTAAAAATGGTTTTTTCAAATGCTATTTTGTAAAATTAAAGTACACTGTAGTATCATACTGAATCTCTGTAAACTAATGATAATAAAAAAATGTATGAAGCTAAACTTTTGCAAAACTTTTAGTGAAACTCCATGAAGAAATAGCTCCCTGTAATCTCTCTAAGCACTGTACAAGCCAATGTGGCATTAGTGATGATAGCATCATACATCAGTTGTAACACAAATGTCATCTATTGCAATAAGCAAGCATATGTAGAAAGAACCCACTGTCTTTAAAAGAACACATTAGTCAGCATATGAAAGTCTTTAAGACCTTTGAAAAGAGACCCTAAACCCTTAATAGGAAAACATTTTTCCATCTGTTGTAGTAGCACTGAAAATAGAGGGCTCAGTTCATAAAACCCTTGAAATTTTGTACAAAACAATTCAAATGGCCTCTGTTTTTTTAGCCAATGGGGCCGTCACTGCTAACGTTGGTCAAAAGCATAAATAAAATTTTACCTATATTGTTTAAATAAATGTCTGAATGTAATTAAATTTTTATAATGTTTGCATTATCTTTTCATTTGTTGGCACATAAATCAAAGGACAGATAAATATAAAAACACCTTTAGGTGAGATAATTAAATAATTATGTGATTGAGGGTTGTTTTTATGCTCTTACACCCATCTTCCCATGAAACTTGATGGCCTACTTAAATTTTATTTTCATGATTTAGACGGGTATGATGTTTGAAAAGTTGTAAAATTGTTGTAAAGTTGTAAACATAGCCATCTATGTCACCATTATAATAAAATCAACTCAACTCACAGTTAAATTATTTTTTAGGAAGAGTTTGGGGCAATTTACAGGAGCTGCAACCACTTATTATTAAGTGTGTTATAGCAGCGATCCGGCAAGGTGTAACATGGCTGCTTATGGTATGTGTATTAGCCTATAAATAAAGAAACATTTTTATTGGTTGCGTGACTTTAATCTCAATTTAAGCGCTGTGGCCGGCCGTAATGTTCCCAAAGGTTGCTTATAAAATTCAGTGTCTTAAAATCATGCTATTTGACTGTACTTATGTAGGTAAAAATATATTGTTCTGTTAATCAAATATGCTAATCATAACCCGAGACAAATAAACATTTCCTACCTAGAAAAAGTTTTTTTCAAAAGCGTTTTTTAAGGTGAACCATGTTAGACATGTACATGTTACTAGAGAACAAAGATTAATTTGTTGCTAACTGTTAGGATAATCATTACTTGGTCTAAACTGCATGTGTAATGTTACAAAAAGATAAGGAAGGTGTATCTTACTTGTTTTTATTTAAGTTACTCCCTATTGTATTTAGTAAAAAGGCTTTAATTCTCCATAAATTACAATACTGTGAAGTAAAAATATATAAGAAGGCCACATACACGTAAATGAATAAATGTGTTGGGATGCGAAGGTAACAATGAACAAGTGCTGTAACATAAAAAAAGTGTTTTTGGCATGGCAAACTTAAAACAAAAAACTCGTTCACAATGTTGTTACTTGCCCCCAACCCAATTTAATCAAGGCTGTGACTGCTGACATCACAACAACAATTGATTGTTCCCAGTGCCTTCACTGCACATGCTCAAGCTTATAAAAAGCTCATTGAGCAGAGGAGGATGCAGATACCTTTGCCAGAAATTAATAGAACTATATTGAATATCTGGTTACAAATGCATGTAATAAACTGAAAAAATAGCAAACTGTAATGGGTTGGGGCCCCAAGTCTTAGAGCAGTAAATGCCAGTAACTACACCAATCCAGTCTCCACTCACCAGATGAGTATCACATTGAATAAAGTTGTAGTGTAGCGTAAAAAAGGCACAGATCTGAGCTGTGATTAAACTGAAATTCATGGAAAAACATGTGTGCTACAGTTTCAGACTAAAAGTTCACTAGTTTTTTGTGGAAGGGGGACATACCCTTTAAGAGCTAAAGAGATAATAATTGGCTTATTAAATAAGATATAAGAGGTGCAAACATTTGCCTGAGCAGTTCCATGCAGGAACCAAATTAGATTTACCCTTTTACTGGTCTACTGCAGTTGGAAAATATTGGTAACATCTGTTAGGTGGCTGCATATTAAACAACACGGCAACACACAGCAATCCTATTAAATAAGCCCACTTTTATATAAAGTAGAAACAAGTTCTGGGTGCAAAGTAATTCACTATAATTGTGGCGGTGTATCCTCAGTACGAGGATGGTAAAAAATGAGGAACCCATCCTATATTCCATCTGATATTTATGAGCACATTATTTTAACCTGTGTGCTCAGGCCTGCTATTTTGTTTGCAAGTGCACAGCTAAAAGGGAATACTTGTGCCTTTGGCGGGGGTCCCGCAGCTGAAACCGGGACCCCCAGTGCGGCTCTTAAAAGAGCCCTTGGGCGACAGTCTTCTTTCTTCAGTCCCGGCGACACCAGCTCCGCCGAGGCCACGACACCCGCCGAGAGGTACCCTGCGGCCAGCCAGGGGACCCCGCGCGGGCGCGGCGACCTCAACGAGGGCCGATGGTGCCGGGCGTCTTGATCCGACGCGACGTCTTCGGGCTGGCGAACCAACCCCATCAGGTCGCCGATGCCAGGCAGACTCACATGCGGCCGCCAGTGAGCCTGCTGGCACCGCCGGCCTCAGCGGAGCCGATGTTGCCAGCCGCTTCTTTCTTCTTTCTTCAGCCATCTACTGCGATGGCATCTGAGTTCCGCGGCGGAAAGCTCCTCTTTATATAGGTTTGCAGAAATCCATAATCCGTTTCTGATTGGTCAATTTTTTAATACTTGCTTACATTAACCAATCAGATTTCTGGAAAGTTCTGAAATCTGATTGGTTAATGTAAAGCAAGTATTAAAAATTGACCAATCAGAAACGGATTATGGATTTCTGCAAACCTATATAAAGAGGAGCTTTCCGCGAGGAACTCAGATGCCATCGCAGTAGATGGCTGAAGAAAAGAAGAAAGAAGCCGGTGGCAACAATCGGCTCCGCTGAGGCCGGCGGGTGCCAGCGGGCTCACTGTCGGGCCGAGTGAGTCTGCCTGGCATCGGCGACTGAGTGGGGTTGGTGTCGCCAGCCCGAAGACGTCGCCCAAGGGCTCTTTTAAGAGCCGCACTGGGGGTCCCGGGTTCGAGCTGCGGGACCCCCGCCAAAGGCACTTATTAGTGCCGCAAAGGGCACTTGTAAGTGCCGCAAGGGCCCTTACAAGGGCCGGGGAGGGGTTGTGTTCGAGCTGCGGGACCCCTAAGCCCAAAGGCTCTTATAAGAGCCGCAAGGGCACTTGTCAGTGCCGCAAGGGCCCTATAAGGGCCGGGGAGGGGGGGTCCGGTTCGAGCTGCGGGACCCCTTAAGCCCCAAAAGGCTCTTGTCAGAGCCGCAAGGGCACTGTAAGTGCCGCAAGGGCCCTATAAGGGCCGGGGAGGGGGGGTCCCGGTTCGAGTGCGGGACCCCCTAAGCCCCAAAAGGCCTTCTCAGGGCCCCGTGGAGGGAGCCCCCCACCCCAGCGGCTCCTCCGTTCCCCCCGGGAGCGGCCGGGGGGGGGGCTTGGAGGGGTTGCCGGGGAGGGGGTGCGCGGCGGGTGGTCGCGACCACATGCTGCGGCCCCTTCCCGGCAGCCCCTCCTAGCCTCCCGTTCCGAGATTGCCGCGAACGGGGAACGGGTTGGAGGGGCTGCTGGGAAGTGGCGGCGGCGGGGTGGTCGCCGCTGCCGCCGCGGGGGGGGTGGGGCGGGGTGGGCGTGTCTCTCCCGCCGCGGGTTTGCCTGCCCAATCCCCGCCGCGGGAGGTTAGTATCGGCTGACTTCGCCTCCTTCAAGGTGGCGAAGTAAAACAGCCGATACTAGCCGAGCGAAACCAGTACCGCCGCTTTATAAATAGAAGCGGGGGGTAAACAGGTAAGTATCGGCGCGAAAGGTTAACGCTTCGTTAACTTTTCGCGGCCGTTTTCGGACCTTTATAAATCGCGGTAAACGCGATTTATGCGTTAATGTCCGCGAAAACGGCCGTGAAAAGTTAACGAACCTTTATAAATATGCCCCTTAGTGTCCTGGGAGCTTCCACAATGTTGGAGGAAATGATTTCCATGTGTATACGGGTGGATACTCGTATCAGGGAAAGGCAAGGCGAAAAATCCAATTATCGTCCTGTTCCTCCCAAATTTGTTCCTCGTCTCAAAGGACGGGGCCTTTGACAGCTGCTCCGCCATCGGAGGAAACCATGCAGATTGGGGGTAGGTACACACATTTCTGCTTGAGAAAAAATTAGGAGGGGAACCATGGACTCTGCCTGTTACTGTGGCCGCCCAGGGGGCACTTCACTAAAATTTGCCCTTCCAAGGGAAACTGACAACCCTAGACCTGAATAAGGATTCTTCTCTAGGTAAAATTCAAAATCTCCTTTCCACAAGAATTCACTCAAATCATTTCTGCCAGCACAACCCTCATTTCAAATCTCAAACCTTCTCTACCCAAGCCTTCATGCTCCTGGAGCAGCCAGTAATTTATTGATGCCACCTTTGCTTCTCTTCTAGGCATTCATTATTTCCCTACCTCATCCCCTCCGAGTGCTGGCTATTGACGATCAATCGTTATCTACATAATTTATTTCAATGTCTTCTGCAGAAATTCTTCTTGGCTGTCTTCATCGGTGAATCAATTTCCTTCTTGGTTATACAAAGCCCCACGACCCCTCTTATTCTAGGACTCCTTGGCTCGACTTCATAACCCCATCATCAACTGGACTAACAACGAACTTGTCTCTTGGAGTCCATCTTGCTTTTCCAGATGCTTCTCCCATCCCAAAATCTCTTGTTCCTCTGTTTCCTGTGCAAACAAAAATCTAATTTTCTGCCTCATCAGTACCTCGACTTGAAGGATGTCTTCAACAAAAAATCTGCTGAAATTCTGCCTCCCACCGGCCCTATGATTGTCCCATTGATTTTTTGACCGGTACCTCTCCACCCCGAGGTCGCACCTATCCTCTATCTCCTGCTGAAACCACCTCTATGGAAGATTACATCAAAGAGAACCTGTCTCGGGGCTTCATCAGACCCTCCACTTCGCCTGCCGGTGCTGGCTTCTTTTTGTGGAAAAAGAAAGACGGAGGGCTACGTTCATGCATTGACTATCATGGCCTCAAATAAAATCACTATCAAGAAACCGTTATCCTCTACCTCTTCTGAACTCTTTGACCAATTAAAAGGGGCTAAAGTATTCTCCAAGCTTGATCCCGTGGAGCTTATAATCTGGTTCGCATCGGGAAGGAGATGAATAGAAAACGGCCTCAATACCAGAACTGGACATTATGAATATTGGTGATGCCCTTCGGTCTCTGTAATGCTCAGCAGTTTTCAAGAATTTGTCAATGACATTTTGAGATCTCTTAGGTATTTCAGTAGTAGTTTATTGGATGACCATTAATCTTCTCTTAAGATCTTTCTTCTCATCGTTGCCATGTACGTCTAAGTCTTGTCCCCCTACGAGCCAACCAAAGTACGCTAAACTGCGAGAAATGTCTCTTTGGATGGCCATGCGCAAGTACCTTTTCTGGGCTATCTGGTTTCGGCTCAAGGCTTCAAGAGGGATCCAACCAAAGTCTCAGCTATTCTCAAATGGACTTTCCCATTGGCACTAAGGCTATCCAACGATTCCTTGGTTTGCCAATTATTATAGGCAATTTATTAAAGGGTTTTCTTCCATCATTGCTCCCATCTTAGCCCTTATCAGGAAAGGAGGCAAACCCAGAATGCTGGTCTCCGGCACACTTAGAAGCCTTCAAGAAATTAAAAAATTCCTTTTCTTCAGTCATTGATCCAGCATTGGATCCAGCATTAAATCCAGCCATTGTTTCCACTCCATTGTCCAGTATTGTATCCAGCATTGTATCTGCCATTGTTTCAACTCCATTGTTCCAGTCATTGTATCAGCATTACATCCAGCCATTGTTTCAACTCCATTGTTCCAGTCATTGTATCCAGCATTACATCCAGCCATTGTTTCAACTCCATTGTATCCAGCATTGTATCCCGCATTGTATCCAGCATTGTATCCAGCCTTTGTTTCAACTCCATTGTTCAGCCATTGTATCCTGCATTGTACCAGCATTGTATCCAGCATTGTATCCAGCCATTGTTTCAACTCCATTGTCCAGCCATTATTATCCAGCATTGTTCCAACTCCATTGTTCCAGCCATTGTTTCCTGCTCCTGTTGAATCCTGCCCTACAGTCTGAACTCCTCCTAAAAGGTACAGTGACCTCGTCCCTTCGGGAATCAATTCTTTACAGTTAGGTAGCCAAACAGCCATAAATTCAGACACTTTTTCTTTTTGTGCAGTATATAGAGGTTTTTACAATATTTGAATAAATTAAAAAAGGTTTAGACTGATGGACAATTGTTTTCATACAACCTCCAATACTGTGTACGTTAGACAGGCATTGTGGGTAGGGTATAAGGGTTAACTAGAATGACCTATGTCCTTATACAACCTTTAACACTATGTTTACTATGTAACTGTTTGAAAGGCATTATTGGTAGGGTATAAAGGTTGGACAAGATGGATGTATGTCTTTATACAACACTTCATGTACTATCTTATCTATGAACGTATGTTACTATGTAACTGAGGCTTACTGCATTGTGGGATCCGGTCAGAAAAGACATGCGCTTTTCCACTCCATAGAAAAGGAGTTACGTTTTTCACAAAAACTTACCTCAGCCTTTTCTGAACTGAAATATCTCTATACTGGCACTTCCATATTTATCAGTTCACCTTGAATTAATCTAATTAATAAAACACTAGCCTTGTGTCTAATCTAGAAGCTGAAATATTCCAGGATGTACAAGTGAAGCAATTATGAAAACACTGTGGTACTCAGAGAAATTGCTGCTAGCCAGTAACACACTATATAGCGAAAAATGTTTTTAAAAAGTCATAGAGATCATTCCACTATAACACTTTACAGTTCCCCTTTACTGAAATGTAAACACCTGGGGCTTTCCTTACCACTGTTGGGGCTTTGTTACTGGTGCAGGAATTTTGAGACAGGTTACAGTTTTGCCCCAGAGCTTTTAAAATCTTGTTTTCCTCTTGCTGGAATTGTCTATATTTGGAATCAGAACCTCAAAATGCAAACACAGCAAGAACACAAATAGACTCATTAATGAGCCCAATGCTATTGGTAATTCAGATTTGCACACAATGGATCCATTTATGCAACATTGCAATTTTTAGGGTTTGAAAGAATACCGGCTTTCCATTAAATGAAATATGTTTTGAGCATTAGTGTTAATAATGACATATTATGAAATTTAATGATAGCTATTAAAGGTCATCTAGAACTGCAATACAGTACATACTATAGTAAACTAAGTACTAAGAAAGTTCTAAAGAATCTTTTCCCTTCAACCCACATTGGCTTCATATGTATGAACTGTGGTCTCCTGAGGGTTAAATGAAAGCCTGCAGTATTTCCTTTACAATGAGCCAAACAATCACATCTCTGGCTGAAGCTGTGAGAAATTATATTGGGTTGAATGTTCAAACTTCTGCTTCCAGTAGGTTAGTGCATCACCTGACCGCTGCCACCATTTCCCCTGGGGGAGAAGCATGCTCAGTTTTTAAGAATTAATGGCTGGGAAATCAGGATTACCTGGGGTAAAATGACAGTTGAGAAGGGGAAGCCTATTAAGCAGGCTGAGGCTGATAAAAGAATACAAGCTGGTACATGGCTGAAAACCGGAAGTGTTCGAGAGGAAGTATATTGCTGAACCTTTCGAGCAAAACTTCTCACAAATTTTATCTCAGATGTGATTTGGTTTTATTTAAGGTATGCTGGAAGGCTTTTATATAATCCTTACTAGTTTGGAAGAATTGGAGACCTTTAAAAATGCTCAATAGTTTGAATCAAGTATACATTAACAATGTTATGTGAAGGGGATGCCGTGGAGAAAATGGGCTGCTTGCTGACCACTTTGGAAGATTTTCTTCATGGCAGAAACAGAAAATGAATAATGTAGTGACATCACCTGTAACAAAAGATTTATGTCAGCCACAGGTTCTCCCAGCAAATTTCTAAAGCAATTAATGTATTAATTCCTGCAAAAAGGAGGTACCCATACTGCCATTTCTATAATTATAGTGATATGGGGGAAATTGCAGTTTAGTAGTCCTGGCATAAAGCAGCATAAAACTCTAATAATTTCCCTCCTACTTATAATAGCGTTGTCTAAAGTCTTTATATCATAATTAAAGGTCTGTGTCCTCATGGTTTAGAAATGGTCAGAAACAGCTTGTAATAACTTTATATTTTATATCGTTGTGGCTCTATTTTCTATTATATATATATATTGTGTTCATTTACTGCACCTAGAAATTCTTCTTAAGCATTTAAAGTGAGGGTGTGAAATAAATTCAACAGTACAAAAAATTAAGAACACATTGGCAAATTGTTATTTTACTGCTACACAATAGATGAATGCTTTATAGATTGATCATGCCCGTGGGGAGAAAGCAGAAAAAATCAGGAGATCGAGTTACAGTGACTTAAGGAGGAATGGGAGCGGCCACAGGGGGTTTCAAGGGGAACTGCAAGGGGAGGGGCCATGGGGGCCCACAAGGAGGAGGAGGACAAAGAGAAGAGGGATTATCACATTGTTTCAGAGCAGGAAGCAGGAAGTTCAGGGGATCTGGTAATACTGCTACCATATCACACATATAAATTTAAACATCTTCAAAATTTTAAAAAATAATTAAAGAAAGCAGCAAAAATACACAGGAAAGCACTTTTTGGACCACAGTTACCCTTAAACTGAGCACGCCCAATGTCCAAGCAGTGGGCGTGCTCCACCCTGAAAAAATCTGAGACCAGGGCCCACGAGGACGAGTTTAAGGGTCCACTTAACATTTTTATCTCTATTATTACTCATGTACATACCCACCTTACTATACTGACTCCTATTTCATTAATATACATTTCTTACTGTCCCTTTGGCTCTGTATTTACTTTTTAGCGTTTTCTCTGTCTTCCCACCGGGGATTCCCCTGTAACTCTGTGGCCCACCCTGGAGTAATTTTAAAGGTAGGAGTGTGCTCTTTATAAAGGCAATTTGTATAGAGACCACAGTTCTTTTTAATGCATATGTTAATTATTAGTCCTCCAGTAGGTGGGGTTAAAAAGATGAATTCCTCTTAACCTCCTTCATACATTTTTAGTAGGTGCATCAGCTACCTTAAGTAATGAAGTTCACATATATATAACATTTCAGTGATATATTTCGCTTGATTTTTTGTTTATCTGCAGACACCCTTTTTTTTGCACAGGATATAGGCCTCTTGCCTTCAATTGTGTGATAGATGTATGTTTTCAGATGGCTATGACGTCACCAGCTTCCACTGGGTTTTAAAAAAATCATAAATGATACACCCTTGAAGCCTTTCCAGTATAAATGATGTTCTGTTATGTAGTGATGTACTCCTGGTCTTACTTGGACTGAATACTTATGAATGTGATGCAAGAGGAAACTTTTAATAAAATGATCCTTATATTTTCATTCTTGCTTCTTCTCGCTCAAGTCATCCCCACAAATCATTCATAGTTCTGCATCCTATTTTCTTTCTTGTTGTGCTTATCGATGTTATATCTGGAAGCCAAGTTTTTCCCACTGGAAATTCTTGTACTAAAAATTGGCAAAAACAAGTGCTTGCTGCAATCCAATTTTGTGTGTGCAAAGTCAAATATTATTATTTAAATATTTGAAGTACAATTCAACCTTTACCTACCGGGTATTTGGTAGGGGTGAGACTAATATAATTCTAGTTAACACCCTCTAATCATTTCAGAAAACCTTTGACTTTTTATTCATTTTGTTTCTTTTTTTTAGAGAGAGTGGATTGTTTCTTTGTTAGGTTGACCTCTCACTATTCAAAAAAAACAAAAAAAAACCTCATGTATGTTTTTAAGACTGGTAAGAAAAACATTCGGTTTGAAATCAAAAAATGTTTATTGTTTTATAAATGTATGGGAACCAATGATGACATATTTGTTATTAACATTTTGTTATGTACATATTTACAATACCAGAAATCGTACTTAAGGGAGCGCACTCCATATTCTGTTTTTGGCATTTTCTCACTCAATTGCTTAACCAAAGATGGCAATATTTGAAACCTCCAGGAAAGTGTGTAAGGAGAAAGTAGCACACAAAGTGTATTAGATTAAAAACAATGCTTTATTACATCTTTTAAAGTGCACACCAAACAGTGATTAACAGTTGGCGTAGAAAGGAAAGGAATAGTCACATTTTGTGATGTCACACACCACTTTATTAGAGACCTATTATGGTGTGATGTTATGAAATGTGCCAGGCAGCATTTAATACTTTAGCAATTACTGTAATTATAAGATCAAAACTATGAAAGTTCATTGTAATATTTATAAAAGCGAATTATGAAGTTTCTGTTTAAAATCATTCAGCTGATAAAAATGGGATTTGTGATACAAAAATGTGTTTGGAGCAATAAAATATGCTACAAAAAAATTGTTATATAGTTATATAGACTAGTTATATAGATTTAAAAAAACACCTAACACCACTTGTTGTAATTGACTAGGCGGCCTGACACATCTGTGCAAATGCAAAATAAAAATGTGTTCTTTACATACCTTTAGCACTAGAAATATAGGGGAGCACACTACAAATGGTGAATCCAAAATTTTATTGTGAAAAAAACAACGACGTTTCGGGACGCCTTGTCCCTTCCTTAGGTATACTGAGGAAGGGACAAGGCGTCCCGAAAAGTCGTTGTTGTATAGTGTGCTCCCCTATATTTTCTAGTGCTAAAGAAGTGTCTGGCATAGGAGTGGAGGGCAGGGGGACTGCACCTACAGAATTGCCTGGCATTGAGCCAACAGCGGTGTGCATGATTGTGACTGGACTGTTCTTTACACATCCACAGTGCTCTGGGCCCTATTTATAAAAGATTGTTATCATTGTCGTAAAATATGACCGTTATCGTAAAATAACGACCGTTATTTTTTCGATAACGATAGCGATCTTTTAGAAATAGGGCCCCTTATTCTGAGAGAATTAAGAAAAAATTGCCCTAGAAATGTTAGAATCCTAAAGTTCTTTCCCAGGGCTGTAGGTGGGGGGCCACTAGCGTGAGTGGTTAGCTATAAAATACATAAAAATAGAAGCCCAGTTCACACCCAATTCATTTTCTTACATGTTTATTCCCTCTATGATGCTGCTATAAAAAGCCTGCCATTGTCTCTGGATAAATAAAAGCGAATTAGTTCAATAACTTGGCCCAATTATTTTAATCCCAGCCAGCCACCACTTCAAGGTTGTTGCTTCTCTGCTGGATTCTACTCTATCAGTACTTGCCTTTATGAACTGAAAGTCCTTGCTGCACTGTGGCTAGCTTCCTTGTGACTGACTCTCTGCTTGTATTATTCACAGCACATGACTTATGCAGTGGCTGACATCTCACTACTGGTTGCTCATTGTGCATGCATTACTATCTCTAATGTTAAAGAAAGGAAACATAATATTCTCTGTATGCAGAGCAATGAGTAGTCAGCTGTCAGCCTCTACACAAGGAGACTTTGACAGCTTGCAGCTGATGCTAGTGAGGTAGGTATAATATATATATCAACCTCCCTGTCATTTAATGATTCCTAAAGTTAAGTTGCCCTTAAAATTATGCAGACTTTTTACATGCTACATGCTAACATTGCATAATACAGAATTTAGAATTTCAACTACAAATACTGCAAACCTAAGCATAGACATAAAGTTTGTGTTTGTTACAATGTTAACTTTGCATTTCAATAGTTAAAGGAGAACTATAGTGCCACAAAGTTTTTTCAAAAACAGTTTAAATGAAAAGTACCTGGGGCAATGAGGTAGGATGGTATTTTTTATCTATCAATATATTTTTATAAGGAGCAAAACAGCACTGCAACTGTATATCAGCACGCAATAATATATATTAGAATAAACAGTAAGATATTTAGAATTATAAATCGAAACTTATCCATAAAAATCCTCACTATGAGTGATAATACAGACAATGAGTAGGCAAATAACGGCTGGCCAGCCATAACATGATTTACTATAAAATAAACTATACATATATAATAAATTATTGCTAAAAGACGGTTAAAGGAAATGATGATCAGTAACCACTTAGGACCAAGTTATCAAACCTGGGGAGTGAACAAATTAATCAGCACTATAGGTAAGCGGCGTTCTAGTTTCTCTCAAGTGGTAGCTGATATTCATTGATCAACATTTCTTTTACTGTTCTTTTAGTATTATATTTATAATGTATGTTTTATTTTTAGTGAATAATGCATATATCTGTCCCGCTGTGATTTATCTACTCATTGTCGTATTATCACTCATATGTTTGGAGAAAGTTTTGATTTATAATATTAAAATATCTTACTGTTTATTCAGATATATAATTATTGCGGGCTTATATACAGGTTGCAATTTTGTTTTGTTCACATTTGTACATAGAAGAGGCCAATGTCGTTTTTTCGTGTGTTTGTTTCTTGGGGTGGGTGACCTAGGTGCACCTGTGGAGGCAAAACCTGGTCGGTGTATTTTGGATATTCTATGAGGAGCAGCAGCATGAAGAAAACTGGCAGTCTCACTTAGTGCTTCAGCACATATATTAATACAGGAAGGCCTAGAGCAATAACCTAGCAGATGAAAACTGTATGTGCTGTAGCTCCTCAACTAAACAATTTAGGAGGTAGGAATAATCAATCCTACCTTCCTGCCCCAGGTACTTTTCATTTTTAAAATGTACATTTTTACGGTAAAGTTGTCCTTTAGTAAACCCCTTAAAGCCTTTTTAAATAAATGATCACAATAGATCTCTAAATTGACCATAAAATGGCCATTTGTTTTGAGATTTGTCATCAATGTATAAGCCAGTGGATTGTGTATTGATTGGGAGAAAATAACAAAATTGTTATTCTAGGTGAAAAGTCAGCAATAATCATTCAATTACACTTTGACCAAAATGGGTGGAGTGAGTTGCCAACTAATGGTTATAAAATACCTTAAAAGTTTCAGTACAATTGTACTCATTTTTATATTTGTTAGTAATATAAGGCAGGAACTGCAATGACAAATAGGCAGGTATTCTGTTTATCTGTATCCACTATATATTTGCATGAAGAAAAACATTAACTGAATGCTTAAAACTGGAAATTTTTACAGTGTAAGAAAGGAAGTTCCAAAGGTTAATGGCAGAATAAAAGAAACATTTCTGGACTGTATTCATGTGAGTAGAAGGTGATTGTAGAGGGATACAGAATTAGGTCATGGATATAAGAAATTATATTCTGCAGGCTTGGAGATAAAAAAAAGGACTTTGGAGCACTTCATATACAAAGTAGAATACATATAATTGATATTAAAACAATAGAACAAAAAAACCCATATAAACGAAGAAAAGAATAAATAATACCAAAAGAAAAACATGTTACCTATTTATGATTATAAGTGAAAAGCCTATATTTAAGTACCCCCCTAGTAGGATGCATGTCCCTTGGTTTGAATTGTATTAGTGTAACAAGCTTTTAATTTCTCTGCCCACAAGCTGTTAAGAAGGAAAGAGGACTCAATGCACTGCTAAGCATCAAAGGCCTTAAACCTTCAATTAAAGGGCAGCTAAAGACATGATCTGCAAGGAGCACGTATTTGCATAGGACAGTCGGCAAGGAGTCCTGGATTTCTAAAGAGGGTGGCATTACGAGCTGGTCTTTCACAGCTTCCTTTGGGGAAACTAGAGCAAACCCAGGAGTGAGGACCTAGCAGTTTAAATCCTTACCCTTGGTAAGGGAAAAGAGGGTGGTTTTGTAGTGTATAGTTGCTCTACATGTGCTGGCTGCCTGGTCCTGCACATGGTTTTGCAAGTTTTTTAAAACTAAAAATGTATTTATACTTTTAACTTCTGTCCTTTTGGGTGTACTCTAAATAGTTAAAGCATTATTATAAAATCTTCTCCATCTGGAAAAAGATTCTATTGGTATATTGCTTCACTAGGAGAGATTGTTTCAGAATTCATCATCGAAGCATTTACTACTTGCAACTTTTTCAAATATACAAAATGACTACCTATATCCATCTGAATTTATGAGAAATTATTTAACTGTGTGATCAGGCCTGCTTATTTTGTTTGCAAGTGCACAGCTAAAAGGGGAAATGCTCCCTAGTGAATCTCTACAGTCAAAATCCTCCCACCCAGACTAACAGGGAGATACAATAAAAGTTCTTATGGTTAAAAATGGTGCTAATTTCACCATTTGAAAGCTAACATCTAATTGGTTGGGGATAATTAGCACCATTTTTAACAATATTTATAACGAGTTCTTATTGTTAAAAATGGTGCTAATTTTGCCCTACCAATCAGATGTAGCTTTCAAAAGTTAAATAGATCTGATTGGTTGGGGCAAAATTAGCACCATTTTTAACGATAAGAAGTTTTATTGAATTTCCTGCTAAACTTTTACTACATTTCTACATTGAGCAAGGCCCAGTGGTTCTTTATGAAAAACTATTGTCTGCACACATATCCTGATTTATAACCCAGAAAAACAGATATAAAAACAATACATTACTTTTCCTCACCAAAGATACTTATAGGTAATGTTTACCCCAACACTATCCAGTGTTACAGACATGCTCATCTAGTGAAAAATTGAGGAGCTGTCCAATCAGCTTCTTTTATCATGCTGTGCTAGATTTTTTATTTATAGTCAGGATAATGTTTAAAAGGTTGCAATTATTTAAATATTAACATTTTAATGCTTTTGATTTTTTTTTCTTTGCTTTCATCATTCGATTTTTTTGTTACAGTTTGGTAAAATGTACAAAACCTTTTAAAAGGTGTAGGGGATGGCTGGTTACACAGCCTTTATTGCAGCCTTTACAGGTAAATATAATTATTCTATTGGTTGCTGCCTTTGGCCCAGCTCTCCAGAGCACGCATTTGCAAAACATCAAATTCATCTCTATGAATGCAAAATGGATTATTTTTCTTAGTTTATTCCCAGATGCTAGAACTGGTTGGAAACATAAAAGGAGAACAGTTATCTGGATCTATGTTTTACAACTGCAAAGAAACCAGTAATATAAGTGTTTGAAATGAGTGGTTACAAATGTTATGCTGCTTCAGCAGAAATATACAGTCATTTTACAGTGAAGAAATATTTATCTGAAGTTACACAGTTGGGACCACCATTTTTAAGCTATAGTTTAAACAACTGGAATGGCATTACTCACTTTATGGCCCATAGTCATCAGCTGCTTCTTAATACATTGTGCTTAGGAGATTTTCAAACTACTTATAGCAATAAGTCTCCCCCCAAAAAAGACCAATTAAAGGTAATATTTGCACACTAAATTAATAAGTGCAATTCATCATTATCAATTTAATATCTGTCATTAGAAGCATAAAGTGAGTTTTGGTTTATAATCTTAATTTATTTACACACCTTATCGGATCAATATTGAATAATACAACTTGGTACAGTATTTGGTTTATTCCGAGTCTGTTGTAAGGATTTTTCAGCTATATAAATGTTCTGTAGATTGAGATTTTCCAATGTGGTGTTCCTAAGGAACTGTGAACCATTTTACCCCAATTTGTTACTCTAGTAATTTAAGAAACTTTTTCTAGTATGCTGAAGATGCATTGGTATTGATGAAGTGACCCTGATTTTAACACAGCTCTGTTCAATGCATTTCTCAGTGCTATACCTAATTAAAGTTAAATAATCCCATGTGGATATTGTAAAATATTATATATATATTATATTAATATATTATATTTTAACAATGTTTGTGCTGATCAGTTTTAAAGGTGTCTAGATTGAATGTACCATCTTTTAATGCAATGTTACGTATTACTCGAGTATAAACCGACCCGAGTATAAAACGAGGTACGAAATTTCAGCAAAAATCCTAATAAAAGTTGTTGACCCGAGTATAAACCGAGGGTAGAAATGCCAACTCACTTGGCATTCAAGATGTTTGAAACTACAACTCCCAGCATGCTTTATTAGCTGGGAGTTGCAGTTTCCAAACATCTTGAATGCCAATGAGGGTGGCATTCAAGATGTTTGGAAACTACAACTCCCAGCATGCTTTATTAGCTGGGAGTTGCAGTTTCAAAATCTTGAATGCCAAGTGAGGGTGGCATTCAAGATGTTGGAAACTACAACTCCCACGATGCTTTATTAGCTGGGAGTGTAGTTTCCAAACATCTTGAATGCCACCCTCATTGGCATTCAAGATGTTTGGAAACTGCAACTCCAGCTAATTACAACTCCCAGCATGCTTTATTAGCTGGGAGTTGCAGTTTCCAAACATCTTGAATGCCAAGTGAGGGTGGCATTCAAGATGTTTGGAAACATACAACTCCCAGCTAATAAAGCATGCTGGGAGTTGTAGTTTCCAAACATCTTGAATGCCACCCTCACTTGGCATTCAAGATGTTTGGAAACTGCAACTCCCAGCTAATAAAGCATGCTGGAGTTGTAGTTTCCAAACATCTTGAATGCCCCCTCCCCCTCCCACCCAGTTCAGTTTACCTGTGGGCTCTCTTCTCCCTGTGGGCTCTCTTCTCCCTGTGGGCTCTTCTCTGGGCTCTTTCTCCTCTGGGCTCTCTTCTCGGCATTCTGGCAGGCATTCCGGCAGCGCGCGCGCATTCCTGTATTGGCGCGCCGGCTGACGCCACTGCCCGGCGCCGGGCTTGGCGCGGGCAGTGACGTCAGACCGGCACGCCAGTACAGAAAAGATTGCGCGGCTGCCGGAATGCCCAGGTAAGTGGTTGACTCGAGTATAAACCGAGTCCGAGTTTTCAGGCTGATTTTTCAGCCTGAAAAACTCGGTTTATACTCGAGTATATACGGTATTTAAAAAATTTAAATAGGGCAGCATGGTGGCTGAGTGGCTAGTGCTGATGCCTGCAGTCGTGAGTTCGAATCCATCCTTGGACACATCTGCAGGGAGTTTGTATGTTCTCTCCGTGCTTGTTTGGGGTCTCTCGGGCACTCTGGTTTTCCCCACAATCATAAAGAAATACTGATAGGATGTGTGTGGTGTTAAAATGTGCTTAGATTGTAAGCTTCTCGGGGCAGGGCCTGAAGTATCTGTTTAATTGTAAAGCTACAGAAGATGTTGGCGCTATATTAAACATAATAATAGACAATAATTATAATAATAACATTAACCTCAAAAAAAATAGATCATCATGCCTTTACCAGGTAGAAAGGGATTCTGGGATCTGTAGGCATGCTATTTAAATGCATCTCATGTACATGTTCAGCTATGCGTTCAGGTCTCTTTATTGATGCCCCTGGCAAAATCAATATTACAACTTAGAAGGTGCAGTAATTAAGCACTGAGACATCCAGAAGTTTAAAGAATTAACCCCTATATAATGATTAATATATGCATCTAAAACAAATTGTTTTTTAGCTTTATGTACAGTTACGCAAAAAACGTCAATGCTATGCTTAATTACCTAGATAGCAAGGTCCCTTTATAACAATGCTGATACAATATCAAATATTAATGTCTGCTGTGAAACTTGCTAGTTATCGACTGGCTTTCTCAATTCTGAATTAAGCTTTCACATTAAGATTAGGAAAAAATGAAGGAGATTTAAATTATAGAGTGTCTGCATTATTTTTTAGTTTACCAGTTGATGAATTCCCATTATTCTACCTACTAAATCCTGAAGACTTCAAGACTGCTATTGTTGAAACTTACAGCCGGATGTAATATATGGAAGGAGCGTTACTTAGCTGATGATAAAGGAGATTGTAAAAAGAAACTGCCACAACACAGATAAGTGGATACACATGTGTTGAAACACCAGATTAAATATGTAGTGCCCAGTGCAAAATATAGTGTCAACTTTGTAGCAAGTATGCATATATGAGGGATTTTAGGAACAAGCCTAATGTTTAGGCTTTTGCTTATGGGTCTGTAAAACCTTCCCTCCCTTCTGGAAAAAAGAGTGCTTCACTACAGAATAAATAGAACCTAAGACTAGTTTAATTAGGCCTTCCTGTATAAAAGATAGTGCTGATGCCAGGAGGAAGCCTGGCTAAAAAGATAGTGCTGGTGCCCCTTGTTCCTCACAGAAATGACATTAGGAGGTAAGAATGAACAATCCTACCTCCCTGCCCCAGATACTTTTCATATTTAACAGTTTAAAAAAAACTTTATTTATGCAATATATTTCACCTTGAACACTCCGGACTTAAATCTAGTTTCTTTATTTGGGAGGACAAACAACAAAGAAAAGAGGAAAAACGTGTCACTCAAAGGTAAGTCATATTAAAAACCTTTTATTATAACTTATCATGGGCAAAAATGTTATTAAATACATTAAAAAGCATATATACATATAATCTCAAAAACAGGCAAACTCCCATGTGGTATAGTGTAAAGTGCATGTGTGCAAAGTGTCTAGAAATAATTGATAGACAATAAAGGCAATAAAAGCTAAACAGCTATATGCATGTCTTATTATACCAAGTATAGACTGCAACACATGTGACCCTAAACAGGATAATAGAGGGACCCAAAGGACTCCAAAGGGGGTAAGTACTTATAGGCAAAGGTTTGCAGTATAAGCAATGTAAATATAATGAAACAGGTACATAAGATATAACATATCTAAACAGGTTAAAAATTGTATGCAGGTTGCGCAGAGTACTCATATACATGTATAAAAACAGAATGAAAACCAATTGTTAGAACCAAGGTAAGGTAAGTAGGAGCTTTGCAAAAAGAATGGACTGGTTCACACAGAAGAAGCAACTTATAAAAGCTTTTTTATTAATTCTTTGTGTGAACCAGCCCATTGTTTTTGCAAAGCTGCATAAAACACAGACAGGGTTATTCAATAAAAGTTCTTATTGTTACAAATGGTGCTAAATTTGGCCCAACCTATCAGATGTTAGTTTTCAACTGTTAAATAAGATCTGATTGGTTGGGGCAAAATTAGCACCATTTTAAATGATAAGACTTTTATTGAATCTCCCTGAGAATGTGTAAGCAAATACTGATGGGAATAATAGGAACAACAGATGACATCTAAATCCAGTCTTCACGCAAAGAGTAAGTTTGAACCTTTTAATATATATCAGATATTTTTATTGATTGGAACTAGATACTTACCTTGGTTCTAACAAATGGTTTTCATTCTGTTATTATGCAACCTGCATACAATTTTTTAACTTTTGGAATTTTAAGTGTTTTAGTCTGGTTTGCTGCAACTCACAATAAATATAAGGATTATGGATTTCATTGCACCGTTTGGTGCTGAGAAAATAATTTGTAAATTTTATACTAAACAGGTGTATACTTATCTACAAAGCAGTGAGCCATCATGCAGACCCAAGGAGACCAAAAAGAGACCAGGCTGAGTGTAAAACCACACAGGGGGAAACCAGCAAAAGTGTTCTTTATTTGGGGAGAAGGGAGGCTCACTACTTGTACTTTACCCAGAATGTTCTATCTGCTTAATAAGACTGGATGTGATTATTATGATAATGCATAGTATCTGCTTTAGATTAACTGTGAGAGACATGTAAAATATGAAATACCAGATCAAAAAAAACATTCTCTATGGATAGACATTTTGTACCATTTGTAGAAACTGGTTGTTTTCAAATATCCTTTATTGTGGTTTTTTTCTATTCAGATGTTCTACATAGCGTGGTCTCTCAGTAAGACACAGCTGCTTTTAAAACTAGAGCTGCCATTAGTATAATATTCTTAACTTCAATTTTATTAATCAGATAAGAAGGAATGTCATAGGCTTTGACAGAAGGTCAAAATGTATCTTCTTTTCTCAGGCAACTTTATTTCAATGTTAGCACTACATAGCCAGCGTTCACATCCATGTAATCTTCAGCCTAAGAGTAAATATTGACATTCCTCATTAGAAATGTTAAAGGTCTCCATGCCAAGCTTTAAGGAAAGGGACTAAATCAATGAGTGCAATAGTTTTTGTCATCAGGAAGATTTATTTACTGTAACACTTTGGGTGAGGGGGATTGGAGGAAATATGCAGCCTAACTAAATATTTAACTAATTCAGTGCTAGGTGTCCTCTCACAGGGGCTGCTGACATTTGTGAAAAGCTTTGGTTTTGTGTTTAGATGAAAATGTTTGAGGTTTGCATTTTCTAAAAATACAAATCCATCTGTTCTATTGCACAATGAACATCAGGGTCAGAAAAAAAATATGTTGTATCCGTTCAGGCATGAACAAATGGATGGAACTAAATGTTAGATAAGAGTTATTTAGCAGTAAAAAAAAAAACCTGACCAGTTAAACAACAAAACTTCCAATTTTATTAATGTACAGCCGATGCTGAGTGTAAATCCCCCATACATATGGCTAACATATTCACCAGGATTTGGCTAATGTATGGGAGATGTGTGGGGGGGGGGGGGCAAAAAGGACTATTAACAGATTAACTATTGCATTGCAGTTGGTAAGGACTGACAAATTTCCTTTAGTTGGTATCAGCTTCACTTTGAATGACAACTCCATTTTTAGAAACATAGAGACATCTTTTAGCAAGAATGGCCTCTTTAAAATATGTTGATATATCCTACTTTGTTCTCTGGAATCATTACTAGGAACCAGGAAGTAGAGAAACAGGGGTGACAGGACATTGTGCGGCATATCAGGTTATACATAAATATTATTAATATTTTAGATTTCAAACTAATACAGTTATGGGTTCTGGGGGTGATTTACCTGTATATAATTTATCGTTTGAGCTGCCCTTTAAATTCTCTATAAGCCTGCTTTTTTGTTACAGTGGGGTAAATGTAATTTTTAAACCATAAAGAGACACTAAACTCATGCCGTCCCAAAAGCTCTGACTCCTCCCTATCCTGCGCCTGTTCATCTTTGTCAGATATAAGTGTATCAGGGATACTGAGAGTGGGAGGAGCTAGAGACCAGTCAGTTATTTGTGAGTGGAAAAGGGTGAACAAGTTTTGGCCAGTGAAAATCTAATGTGTGTATAGGCCATTACTTCTGATTATTCATAATCAAGTTGCTATGCAGGAATGAATCATCCCAAGTCTAGATCATCCAAAGTATAGATAGCCTAAGTATACTGGAGTTTAACAAGGGAGTTCAACAAGGAGATCAACACAAGAAACTACAAAAGAAGCAGAGGATCCAATTTTACTACGCTATACTTCTGCCTTATTTGATTATAACCATTACTGTGTCTTGGTCTCACTGTTTTCTGCACCGTGTTCCTAAATTGTATTTGTATCTCACCCCCCATCACAAAACTCCCAACTCTGTTTATATCTTCCATCTCTTCTCTCTTCTCCCTCTTATGTCCCCAACACTATATCAGCTCCCTCTACACTTCAGTTTCCTCTCATTCAAACAAAAAAAATACCACAAATGCTTTCCCACCTTCTGTTCTTGTTCATCCCCTCCTTCTGTCTGCTGGTGATGTGTCCCCAAATCCTGGGCCATGTAATATCTCAGCTGCCGTTGTCCACGCCCGTCTACCTTCTCTCGCCCCCTGTTGTGATTCAATTCCCTCCAACCTTTTATATTCCTCTGATTCCTCAATGTTGTCTTCCCTTCTCCTGTGCTCTACTTAATGTTCACTCGCGGTTAACAAATCTACCCTCATTCATGATCTCTTCTGCTCTATAATTTTCCCCTTCTTGCCCTTACCGAAACCTGGCTTTCACAACATGACTCTGCTATCGAGGCTTCACTTGCTCATGGTGGGCTCTGCTTTTCCCATTAGCTCGCTCCTTGGTTGTGGTGGAGTATTGGTCTTTTATTACGATTTACTAACATACCTCCCCCACCTGACTTTCATTCACATCTTATGAGGCATATTCAATTCCTACACTTCAACCTCCTTGTCGATCTTCAGCAATGGACTAACGCTAGTACTCATAAGGATGGCCACTTCCTGGACCTAGTGTTCACTAAAAACCTCTCTGTCTCATCTTTTCAATCTAACCCTCCCGCTTTCAGATCACGATCTTATAACGTTTCAGGCTCAACACCCCTTCTTCCTCCTGTCCAACCTCTATGTGTCTATTCGTAATACTAGATCCATAGATCTCCCGGCACTCACCTCATTCTGTCCTCTAGTCTCTCTTCCCTTTTGACAGTCAATGACACTGACTCTCTTGCCATTTCCTATAATTATATCCTGACTAGCACAATACACTCTTCCTGCAGTCGAGGAAACTCTAATCCTCTTCCATGGTTCAATTCCAATTCCCGTTTTATACGCAGGTGCACACGTGCTGTGCTGAATGTGTGTGGAGAAAGTCCCATACAAAGGTGACTTTTCCATTACAATTCATGCTGCAATGTCACTCTCCCCAGGACTTTGCGCATTACTTTCAACATAAAGTGGAGTCCATCAACATGCAGATTCTGGTACCGAGATGACTCACAGATTAACTCCCTCGCTACTCTTGGATCTTTGTTCCTGTGACCCATTCAGAAGTCTCTCTCCTGCTTCTATCATGTCTGCTCACGACCTGTCCACTTGATCCTATGCCCTGGATTACTGAAGCACTGTAATCATGTAGTTACCCCTATACTCAACCACATATCAATGCTCCGGATCACTTACACCTCCATGCTTATAACCATTGGATCCTTTGCAATCTGGATTCCATCTGTGCATTTACTGAGATGGCCCTGTGTAAGTTTGTGAATGATCTGCAGGTTGCAAAGGCCAATGGTCACTTTTCTATTCTTTCCTCCTTTACCTCTCCTCGCTTTTCGACACAGTCGTCATTTCTCCTAATGCAGATACTTTACTTTTGGGCATTCAGAATGAAGTGGCATCCTGGTTCTATCCTATCACTCTGACAGAACTTACTCTGTATCTTATGCAATACCTCTTCTCCGATTCCACTTGGTGTACCGCAGGGGGGCTGTACTTGGACCCTTATTGTTCTCTCTACACTATCTCCTTGGTAGATGTCATTAGCTCTTTAGGCTTCAAGTATCATTTATATTCAGACAATACACAAATCACTTGTAAACACCTACGCTAACTCCTGACATCCAATCCCGTGTCTCCGATGCCTCCTTGCCATTCTCTCCTGGATGTCTCAACGCTACCTCAAATTAAATCTTTCTAAAACTGAACTGATCGTTTTTCCACCTAAACCGTTCCTGTCCCATCTTTCTCCATCTCTGTTGACAATACCCTATTCCCTATCCACATCAGCAGGCTGCCTAGGGGTAATTATGACTCCTCTCTCTCCTTTTCTAACCACATTAACAATTTTTTCCGAAAACTTGCCGCTTTTTCCTTGCACATATAACCAAATTGCAGGTTTCTTTCTCTCCCAACCAACACTATGCTTACGCATGCTATCATGCCTGGACTATTGCAACCTACTACTTTTGGTTTCCTGCTTTCCACCTCTTTCCCCTTCAGTCTATATTAACTCTTCACATGTCATGCCACAGTATTGTTTGATCTCTGGATCCCAAATCTCCTCTGTACTGGACAACAAGCTGGCTCCCCGTTAAAAAAAGCATATTGTATACAAAATTTCTCCTAACTTTAAAGCCTTCGCTCTGCTGCTCTTTTTATTTCTTCCCTAGTGTCCCCATATGTACCAGCCCGTACCCTCCACGATCACAGAACCAGCTCCTGTACAGACCCCCCACTCGTACCGCTTCTTCTCGCCGTAAACCTTTCTTCTTGTGGCTCCCATCCTCTAAAATTCATTTCCCCTCTCTTTCGTCAAGACACCTCATTAGCAGATTTAAATCTAGCCTTACATCCTACCTATCTGGTAACCAGCACAGTCTATGATTTGCACTGCATACATCTCACTTATACCCACTCCATTGATCTGTATGTTTCCCACCTAACTAGATGTAAGCTCTACGGGCAGGGACCTCCTTTTCTTTGTGGCAAAGCCCTAGAACTTCTATTTATATAATTTATATATTTTGTACTGAACTATCTATGTATTTATCCCCTTGATGACATTATGACTTTATTGTATTTTGTACTGTACAGCGCTGCGTTCCCAAGTGGCGCTTATAAATAAAAATAGACATACATACATACATAAAATATGGACTATATAGAGTTTGATTAAACATGATGTAAACACTTCTCACCATCTTTTTTTAGCACAAAAGTATACAAATTATATGGAATTAATTATGTAATATAAAGGCAAAAAAACAAACTATTTATAAACAACTAATGCAGCACAATCATCACTGCGAAACTAAAAATAAATTAGATATATTCTAAACAAAACCAATATTGTGTATTTTCAGGTAATATACTGTTTTATTGAAACATTAGCATATTACATATTCGTCTTTGTTATGTGATCTTTGACCTAGCAATTTCTGTGGAACTATTAGGAAACACACTTTGTGATCCATAATACCTTATATGTAGTACATTGTCCCTTGCATATTCTCTTCTTTTAGGCTCTCTCAAAATGTATATTCTTTTATTTGCAACCATTTTAAAAATGGTTTTACAACTGTATGTTGTAAAATTAAGTACACGTAATGTATCATACTGAATCTCTGTAAACTAATGATATAAAAAAAATGTATGAAAGCTAAACTTTTGCAAAACTTTTAGTGAAACTCCATGAAGAAATAGTCCCTGTAATCTTCTCTAGCACTGTACAAGCAATGTGGCATTATTGTATGATAGCATCATACATCAGTTGTAACAAAATGTCATCTATTGCAATAAGCATATGTAGAAAGAACCACCTGTCCTTTAAAAGAAACACATTAGTCAGCATATGAAAGTCTTTAAGACCTTTGAAAAGAGACCATAAACCCTTAATAGGAAAACATTTTTCATTGTTGTAGTAGCACCTGAAATATAGTAGGGCTCAGTTCATAAAACCATTGAAATTTGACATAAAACAACAAATGGCCTCTGTTTTTAGCCAATGGGGCACGTCACTGCTAACGTTGGTCAAAAGCATTAAATAAAATTTTACTTATATTGTTTAAATAAATGTACTGAATGTAATTAAATTTTTTTTTATATGTTTGCAATTATCTTTTCATTTGTTGGCACTAAAATCAAAGGACAGATAAATATAAAAACACCTTTAGGTGAGATAATTAAATAATTATGTGATTGAGGGTTGTTTTTATGCTCTTACACCATTTTCCCATGAAACTTGATGGCCTACTTAAATTTTATTTTCATGATTTAGACGGGTATGATGTTTGAAAAGTTGTAACATTGTTGTAAAGTTGTAAACATAGCCATCTATGTCACATTACATAATAAAATCAACTCAACTCAACAGTTAAATTATTTTTAGGAGAGTTTGGGGCAATTTACAGAGAGCTGCAACCACTTATTATTAAGTGTGTTATAGCAGCGATCCGGCAAGTGTAACATGGCTGCTTATGGTATGTGTATAGCCTATAAATAAAGAAACATTTTATGGTTAGCGTGACTTTAATTCACTTTAAGCGCTGTGGCCGGCCGTAATGTTTCCCAAAGGTTGCTTATAAAATTCAGTGTCTTAAAATCTATGCTATTTGACTGTACTTATGTAGGTAAAAATATATTGTTCTGTTAATCAAATATGCTAAATCATAACCCGAGACAAATAAACATTTCCTACTCTCAGAAAAAGTTTTTTTCAAAAGGTTTTTTTAAGGTGAACCATGTCTTAGACATGTACATGTTCACTAGAGAACAAAGATTAATTTCTGTTATTGCTAACTGTTAGGATAAGTCATTACTTGGTCTAAACTGCATGTGGAATGTTACAATAAAGATAAGGAAGGTGTATCTATGTTTTTCTATTTATAGTTACTCCCTATTGTATTTAGTAAAAAGGCTTTAATTCTCCATAAATTACAATACTGTGCAAGTAAAAATCATTATCAAGAAGGCCACATACAGTAAATGAATAAATGTGTTGGATTGCGAAGGTAACAATGAACAAGTGATGTGTAACATAAAAAGTGTTTTTTTGGCATGTCAAACTTTTAAAAAAAACTCTGGTCACATGTCTGTTACTTGCCCCAACCCCAATTTTAATCAAGGCTGTGACTGCTGACATCACAACCAACAATTGATTGTTCCCCTAGTGCCTTCACTGCACATGCTCAAGCTTATAAAAAGCTCATTGAGCAGAGGGAGGATGCAGATACCTTTGCCAGAAAAATATAGAACTTATTATTGAATATCTGGTTACAAATGCATGTAATAAACTTGAAAAAATAGCAAACTGTAATGGGTTGGGGCCCCCAAGTCTTAGAGCAGTAAATGCCAGTAACCTACACCAATCCAGTCTCCATACACCAGATGAGTATCACATTGAATATAAGTTGTAGTGTAGCGTACAAAAGGCACAGATCTGTAGCTGTGATTATTAACTGAAATTCATTGGAAAAACATGGTGCACATGTTTCGACTAAAAGTCTCACTAGTTTTTTGTTGGTAAGGGGGGACATACCCTTTAAGAGCTAAAGAGATAATATTGGCCTTATTAAATAAGATAATAAGAGGTGCAAACATTTGCCTGAGCAGTTACCATGCAGTAACCAATTAGATTTTACCCTTTTACTGGTCTACTGCAGTTGGAAAATATTTGGTACATCTGTTAGGTGGCTGCTGCATATTAACAACACAGGCAACACTTTGCACATCCTATAAATAAGCCCACTTTTTATATAAGTAGAAACAAGTTCTGGGTGCACAGTTAATCAATATATGTGGTGTGTATCCTCAGTACGAGGATGGTAAAAAATAGAACAAATCAAACACAATATAAAATCTGGGAAAGACCCCTTCCGTTAGAACCCCTCTTTAGCACTCAACCACTCAACGACCCTTGGTTAATACAGAAATTGACATTATTACAAACCCCTAATACACACTAAACATTAACAAAATGACACATTCCCTAATGGACTTTAAAGGGACCATAAATATAAAGGGTACCAAACTTGTACATCGTATCTCTGCAACTTATTTCAAATTCAAATCGAACTGGTGTAGATACTCACAAGGGTAATTGTCCTTTTCGGCTTCAAGTCTACTCCACTCTGTCTTAAGTGGCAGAATACAGCTTCAGAAACAAAATGTAGATGAGCCACAAGCAGCAAGTGTGAACTGCAGCATTTTAATGTGTACACAGCTTTGTACACATTAAAATTGCTGCAGTTCACACTTGCTGCTTGTGGCTCGTCTACATTTTGTTCTGGAAACTTATTTCAATACATAAACTGCAATATATTAGTTCTAAGAAAGTTCCTCATTCATAATTGATACAGGGAATACTCTGTTTCAGGTAGAAAGTGCAATCAGATAGTAATATCCAGTTCCTTCTAGATTTGCTTCTCTAATACATTAATATTCAGGCACTACGAACTCTGAAAGTCACGCCAATTTCAAGTACTAAAATCCATATCAACGAAGGTATAAGAGGGAAAGAATGCCTGCTACCGGAGGGTTAAAAGCGATGGTCAGACACTCCAGTAGCGGCCCAAAACCAGGATCCAACTCTCCTCGCTATATTGCAGCTTACACTTGCCCAGGATTTGCAGACTGGGCGTACCAACTATTCAGGCAACATAATATTGGAAGTCTCTCATTCTGCTCGGTTGTTATGGCTATTTTACAGCCTCATGTTTGTCACGCAATTTGCAGCATCAAACAGGTAGGTAGTCATGTTCCCGAACTCCCCTGATCCTCCTTGTCCACTCGCTGTGCTGACGCGTGTTTCACTGTACAATCAGCACACAGGTTGTCAGGATATCCTGTTGATCGTGTTTTTTGATTGAAGTTGTACCAGTGCGTGAGTGATAAAGAGGGGTCCGTCACAGATGCTATGTATTTGTTTGAAGTCCAATATTGTATATTACCTTACCGCTGCTGAAAAAGTGAGAAGAGCATTTTTTTAAAGACAAAAATTGCTAGAAAATTTCCTTATTCTTGTTTTTGCTTTTCCTTGGATCAGTAGTAGGGTAATGGGGAATAAAGTGAACTGACGGGAGACTCGTGTCAAAACATTTACAGTTTACCGTCACAACTCTCTGAATTCTATGGTTCAACAACCTTAATGCAAGTAGTGATAGTTTCATCTCATCATATAGTTGGCCACAGTCCTGGCTAAAAGTTTTTTTAAATTTCTTTTAGCTGTGATTGTCTAGCAACATCATGGAGTTACCTAATAAATATGTAGTATAAATTTATACTGGTAAACAATATTTTCTATTTATTTTTAATGCATTTTAAAATGTAATGAGACGCAAACTAATATACTGTATGTTACAGAATTAAAGTAGGAATTAGAAAAAGCTAGTGAACTTAGGTATTTCTTGGTTTAACAATTCAACAGGGCCAACAAATATCCAGGTATGCCACTCCTCCCAGCAGTCGCTGGAGTCTGGGGTAGTCTACGCATTCCGGGAGACCACCTCAAACTCCCGTGACTGCAAGTAACCGGATTCTCGTCCCAGTAATGCTCCTATTTCGCCACCCCGTCATGCCCCACCACGCCCAACCACCTCACACCTTGATGATGTCACCTGATGCACCACACACCCCTGCCACGCCTCCTTTCCCCCAGATATCAACTGCATATAAATATATAAAACAGCTTCACCGCTACTAAATCAGGCTCCACATTTTAAGATACTATCTTAGGGTAAAATAAATAAGACACTAATGTAATTGGACAAAATTATAAAATCTTACGTACCTGTTATAGATTTCATTGTCTATACTTTTTGTCTCTTTTGCAGGAATTAGTCAACCAGCAGATCGTATGAAGTTAAAGTAGAGCTACACGTGGTATACTATACAAGTCTATTATCTTCATATGTTATCCATGTATGATGGTAGTTGGCATAGAGGGGGGGCACAGCGTGTGCGGCAATTGTTGATTTTATTCCACACAGGGCACATTTCACACAAGTTACTGCAATGGGAATCAATTTCTTCATAGAATATCTCTGAGTTTGCTTTATATTTCATCAATTGTATGCAATATACGTGAGGTAAGGTATATCATTAGGTGAAGGGGTGTGGTTTAGCCACCTTTAATTTAATTTAAACACAGTTGGATTGTGACTCATGTTAAGCTTGAGTAAAGTTATGGTGCAAAAAAATCTGCCTGAGCGATTTATTTGCCTCAAACTATTCACATTATACTGTACCTTTTCACAGGTACATCTGCTGCAGATTAAAGGCCTGTGCACACTGAAAATTTTCCTTGTGTGCACGGTCCTTTAGAACACAGGCAACATTAGCACCACTTAAAATAAGTTCTTTTCGTTTAAAATGGTGCTACTTTTGCCCCAACCAATCAAATCTTATTCAACATTTGAAGCTAACATCTGATTGGTTGGGGCAAAGTTAGCCACCATTTTAAACGATAAGAAATTTATTGAATACCCTGATAGTATCTTGGAGTGGTGTTACACACACAGTGTAACCTGTTGTCTCTGTGTTTGCTAGTATTTTAGAGAGAAAACCTCACTTATCCAGCATTGTTTATTGGGGCTCCAGAGTCTCTTTTTTCCAACTCTCCCCAAATTTAAAATTCTGTGGAAGGTTAAAGGGCATCTATAGTGGGAAAATAAACTTTTTGCTTTTTTCCATGTGTTCTATAATTCCCCAACTTCATTTTCTTTAGTTTCCCTCTCTGTCCTAGATATACAAATTAGAAGATGTAATTGATTCCTCTACTCCTATTTGTACGTCAATCAACTCCCTGAGTCACCTTTCCTGCTCAAGTCCCTCCCTCCTCCTGCTTGTAACAAACATAGAGATAGATCATTAGCAGGGGAGAGAGGTGCTTTGACTGCAGAGATAAGGCTGCACTTGATAGCTTGATAGCTTTCACTGATTGATGATGGGACACAAAGAGAAAGATCATATTGCAGCAGGAGAGATCCGTGTCTCCAGGACAGCTTGTTAACATGGCTACTGTGCATGGGTTTTCAGGATGTTGAGTTTTAACTCCTGCTGCACTGAGAAGCTTGGAGGAGTTAACAGAGGGGAGGGGGAAGGAGGGAGTGCTGACAGAGAGATCTGACACTATGGAAAAACAGAGTCACTGACAGAGGTAGGAGAAAGGCAGCACAAAGTACATGAATTTAACTTTGCAATGGGCCAATGTGGGTTTTTCAGTATAGATGCCCTTTAAGTCAATATTCCTACCTCAAATTTTGCTTTAAAATAAAATTGATTACATTAGCTTGAGAATGGGGCCTTAAGTCATTGCAGCTTAAAGTCTCCAGTCTGATTAGTTGTTATGTTACAAATACCGGTTCCTACCTCCTTCATAATTATCGTTCAGGTGGGAGCTGTTTTTGGGTTTATGGGGACCTTTAATTATTTTGACATAGTTACTATGGCTGCATAATTAGCATGGCCCTGAGAGCCAAATACATTTTAAGAGGATCCAGATTCCTGGCTTTGTTTAGAAGCTTAGGAATACAGAAGAGTGTTAGTGGCCAGAAAGAACTGCCAAAAAGGGTTACACATTAAATACTAATAATGGTTTATTTCACAAAATGGGACCACCTTGTTTACAAAATCCGAACAAACTGAGTTTGTTTGTGCTCCATGAATGACATCCCACCAGGCTGTGGTTGATTTATCCCCCTGCCTTCCCGTAAAAGCACAGTCTGGTATAATCATTTTACATTGTGTATGTGCTGCTATTCTGCAAGCTGCTGTTTTCCCTCTGCATTAAAATCCAAATAGCACAAGCTGCCAAAATTATCTCCATTGCTTGGAGACTTGCACAAATGTTTCTGTCTTCAAAGCCTGACATTGTAGGTTTTGTTAACTTAAAAACAGGAAGCTTAGTAATGTCCAAAGGTCAATGTAAAAATTCCCTACAGAAAGCCGAAAAAAGCAAAATGAGGATTAAGTAGCACAAAAAACACTGATTTCTCCCTTCAATATGTGATTGATGATGCAAATGATAGTGACCAGAGGTTGACAATATTGACTCCGTGCACACTTTATACGCGTGTATTTCTGTTTCTATGCCAACAGTGTTAGGGTCAGCCAAGACCGCTGGATGAATTCCATTTTCATGTCTCTACTGGTTTACTTTTTTTCGTACACGTGGAGAGCTGTGCGGATTATAATAATGTTTCCGCCATCTGGATATTCTGTTTCTACTTAAACAGCTGCTCCACATCTGTCTGCGCCCCTGTGAGTCAGCTTGTAGGTTTTATGTAGCGTTAGAATAGGGATGATGTCACTTGGATGTTATTGTGATTTTTTTTTTTTTGTTCCAGGAACTGAAGCGTTTGCCTGACTGGATGATTGCAGAAGTGCTTGGCAGTAGTAACATGGCTATGGTCATTGCATTTCTCAGAAATAAAGTCCAAACTACATACATGAAATTCAATGAATTATAGGTTTATCGGAACTTCAGAAAGGAGTGTTTGCTAGTTCTTAATGGTCAGTTTAGCATTTTATTTACAAGCTCACTAATACAACTGTCTATTATTATTACAGCCGATCTTGTAGTTGCGCTTTGGTTTTGCATTTCTGGATGCGTTCGGATAGCCGGTCAGGCCTGCTATTTTGTTTGCAAGTGCACAGCTAAAAGGGAATACTGCTCCCTAGTGAATCTCTACAGTCAAAATCCTCCCACTCCAGACTAACAGGGAGATACAATAAAAGTTCTTATGGTTAAAAATGGTGCTAATTTCACCATTTGAAAGCTAACATCTAATTGGTTGGGGCATAATTAGCACCATTTTTAACAATATTTATAACGAGTTCTTATTGTTAAAAATGGTGCTAATTTTGCCCCTACCAATCAGATGTTAGCTTTCAAAAGTTAAATAGGATCTGATTGGTTGGGGCAAAATTAGCACCATTTTTAATGATAAGAAGTTTTATTGAATTTTCCTGCTAAACTTTTACTACATTTCTTACATTGAGCAAGGCCCAGTGGTTCTTTATGAAAGAACTATTGTCTGCACACATATATCCTGATTTATAACCCAGAAACAACAGATTAAAAACAATACATTACTTTTCCTCACCAAAGATATACTTATAGGTAAATTGTTTACCCCAACACTATCCCAGTGTTACAGACATGCTTCATCTAGTGAAAAATTGAGGAGCTGTCCAATCAGCTTCTTTTTATCATGCTGTGCTAGATTTTTTATTTATAGTCCGGATAAATGTTTAAAAGGTTGCAATTATTTAAATATTAACATTTTAATGCTTTTGATTTTTTTTCTTCTTTGCTTGATCATTTCGATTTTTTGTTACAGTTTGGTAAAATGTACAAAACCTTTTAAAAGGTGTAGGTGATGGCTGGTTACACAGCCTTTATTGCAGCCTTTACAGGTAAATATAATTATTCTATTGGTTGCTGCCTTTGGCCCAGCTCTCCAGAGCGCGCATTTGCAAAACATCAAATTCATCTCTATGAATGCAAACTGGATTATTTTTCTTAGTTTATATCCCAGATGCTAGAACTGGTTGGAAACATAAAAGGAGAACAGTTATCTGGATCTTATGTTTTACAACTGCAAAGAAACCAGTAATATAAGTGTTTGAAATGAGTGGTTACAAATGTTATGCTGCTTCAGCAGAAATATACAGTCATTTTACAGTGAAGAAATATTTATCTGAAGTTACACAGTTGGGACCACCATTTTTAAGCTATAGTTTAAACAACTGGAATGGCATTACTCACTTTATGCCCCATAGTCATCTAGCTGATTCTTAATACATTGTGCTTAGGAGATTTTCAAACTACTTATAGCAATAAGTCTCCCCCCAAAAAAGACCAATTAAAGGTAATATTTGCACTACTAAATTAATAAGTGCAATTCTTCATTATCAATTTAATATCTGTCATTAGAAGCATAAAGTGAGTTTTGGTTTATAATCTTAATATTATTTACACACCTTATCGGTATCAATACTTTGAATAATACAACTTGGTACAGTATTTGGTTTTATTCCGAGTCTGTTGTAAGGGATTTTTCAGCTATATAAATGTTCTGTAGATTGAGATTTTCCAATGTGGTTAGTTCCTAAGGAACTGTGAACCATTTTACCCACATTTGTTACTCTATAGAATTTAAAGAAACTTTTTCTAGTATGCTGAAGACTGCATTGGTATTGATGAAGTGACCCTGATTTTAACACAGCTCTGTTCAATGCATTTCTCAGTGCTATACCTAATTAAAGTTAAATATTGCCATGTAGGATAGATTTGAATGTACCATCTTTTAATGCAATGTTATTTAAAACTTTAAATAGGGCAGCATGGTGGCTGAGTGGCTAGCGCTGATGCCTCTGGTTTTCCCCACAATCATAAAGAAATACTGATAGGATGTGTGTGTGTTAATAAATGTGCTTAGATTGTAAGCTTCTCGGGGCAGGGCCTGAAGTATCTGTTTAATTGTAAAGTGCTACAGAAGATGTTGGCGCTATATATATAGACAATAATTATAATAATAACATTAACCTCATAAAAAATAGATCATCATGCCTTTTACCAGGTAGAAAGGGATTCTGGGATCTGTAGGCATGCTATTTAAATGCATCTCATGTACATGTTCAGCTATGCGTTCCAGGTCTCTTCTATTGATGCCCCTGGCAAAATCAATATTACAACTTAGAAGGTGCAGTAATTAAGCACTGAGACATCCAGAAGTTTCAAAGAATTAACCCCTATATAATGATTAATATATGCATCTAAAACAAATTGTTTTTTTAGCTTTATGTACAGTTACGCAAAAAACGTCAATGCTATGCTTAATTACCTAGATAGCAAGGTCCCTTTATAACAATGCTGATACAATATCAAATATTAATGTCTGCTGTGAAACTTGCTAGTTATCCGACTGGCTTTTTCAATTCTGAATTAAGCTTTCACATTAAGATTAGGAAAAAATGAAGGAGATTTTAAATTATAGAGTGTCTGCATTATTTTTTAGTTTACCAGTTGATGAATTCCCATTATTCTACCTACTAAATCCTGAAGACCTCAAGACTGCTATTGTTGAAACTTACAGCCGGATGTAATATATGGAAGGAGCGTTACTTAGCTGATGATAAAGGAGATTGTAAAAGAAACTGCCACAACACAGATAAGTGGATACACATGTGTTGAAACACCCAGATTAAATACTGTAGTGCCCAGTGCAAAATATAGTGTCAACTTTGTAGCAAGTATGCATATATGAGGGATTTTAGGAACAAGCCTAATGTTTAGGCTTTTGCTTATGGGTCTGTAAAACCTTCCCTCCCTTCTGGAAATAAAGAGTGCTTCACTACAGAATAAATGGAACCTAAGACTAGTTTAATTAGGCCTTCCTGTATAAAAGATAGTGCTGATGCCAGGAGGAAGCCTGGCTAAAAAGATAGTGCTGGTGCCCCTTGTTCCTCACAGAAATGACATTAGGAGGTAAGAATGAACAATCCTACCTCCCTGCCCCAGATACTTTTCATTTTAACAGTTTAAAAAAAACTTTATTCTATGCAATATATTTCACCTTGAACACTCCGGACTTAAATCTAGTTTCTTTATTTGGGGAGGACAAACAACAAAGAAAAGAGGAAAAACGTGTCACTCAAAGGTAAGTCATATTAAAAACCTTTTATTATAACTTATCATGGGCAAAAATTATTAAATACATTAAAAAAGCATATTTACATATAATCTCAAAAACAGGCAAACTCCCATGTGGTATAGTGTAAAGTGCATGTGTGCAAAGTGTCTAGAAATAATTGATAGACAATAAAGGCAATAAAAGCTAAACAGCTATATGCATGTCTTATTATACCAAGTATAGACTGCAACACATGTGACCCTAAACAGGATAATAGAGGGACCCAAAGGACTCCAAAGGGGGTAAGTACTTATAGGCAAAGGTTTGCAGTATAAGCAATGTAAATATAATGAAACAGGTACATAAGATATAACATATCTAAACAGGTTAAAAAAATTGTATGCAGGTTGCGCAGAGTACTCATATACATGTACTAAAAACAGAATGAAAACCAATTGTTAGAACCAAGGTAAGGTAAGTATGCAGCTTTGCAAAAAGAATGGACTGGTTCACACAAAGAAGCAACTTATAAAAGCTTTTTTATTAATTCTTTGTGTGAACCAGCCCATTGTTTTTGCAAAGCTGCATAAAACACAGACAGGGTTATTCAATAAAAGTTCTTATTGTTACAAATGGTGCTAATTTTGGCCCAACCTATCAGATGTTAGTTTTCAACTGTTAAATAAGATCTGATTGGTTGGGGCACCATTTTAAACGATAAGAACTTTTAGTGAATCTCCCTGAGAATGTGTAAGCAACTACTGATGGGAATAATAGGAACACACAGATGACATCTAAATCCAGTCTTCACTGCAAAGAGTAAGTTTGAACCTTTTAATATATATCAGATATTTTTATTGATTGGAACTAGATACTTACCTTGGTTCTAACAAATGGTTTTCATTCTGTTTTTATTATGCAACCTGCATACAATTTTTTAACTTTTGGAATTTTAAGTGTTTTAGTCTGGTTTGCTGCAACTCACAATAAATATAAGGATTATGGATTTCATTGCACCGTTTGGTGCTGAGAAAATAATTTGTAAATTTTTATATCTAAACAGGTGTATACTTATCTACAAAGCAGTGAGCCATCATGCAGACCCAAGGAGACCAAAAGAGACCAGGCTGAGTGTAAAACCACACAGGGGGAAACCAGCAAAAGTGTTCTTTATTTGGGGAGAAGGGAGGCTCACTACTTGTCCTTTACCCAGAATGTTCTATCTGCTTAATAAGACTGGATGTGATTATTATGATAATGCATAGTATCTTGCTTTAGATTAACTGTGAGAGACATGTAAACTATGAAATACCAGATCAAAAAACATTCTCTATGGATTAGGCCTCAGGAATAGACATTTTTGTACCATTTGTAGAAACTGGTTTGTTTTCAAATATACTTTTATTGTGGTTTTTTTTCTATTCAGATGTTCTACATAGCGTGGTCTCTCAGTAAGACACAGCTGCTTTTAAAACTAGAGCTGCCATTAGTATAATATTCTTAACTTCAATTTTATTAATCGGATAAGAAGGAATGTCATAGGCTTTGACAGAAGGTCAAAATGTATCTTCTTTTCCTCAGGCAACTTTATTTCAATGTTAGCACTACATAGCCAGCGTTCACATCCATGTAATCTTCAGCCTAAGAGTAAATATTGACATTCCTCATTAGAAATGTTAAAGGTCTCCATGCCAAGCTTTAAGTAAAGGGACTAAATCAATGAGTGCAATAGTTTTTGTCATCAGGAAGATTTTATTTACTGTAACACTTTGGTGTGAGGGGTATTGGAGGAAATATGCAGCCTAACTAAATATTTAACTAATTCAGTGCTAGGTGTCCTCTCACAGGGGCTGCTGACATTTGTGAAAAGCGGTTTTAGTGTTTAGATGAAAATGTTTGAGGTTTGCATTTTCTAAAAATACAAATCCATCTGTTCTATTGCACAATGAACATCATGGGTCAGAAAAAAATATGTTGTATCCGTTCAGGCATGAACAAATGGATGGAACTAAATGTTTAGATAAGAGTTATTTAGCAGTAAAAAAAAAAACCTGACCAGTTAAACAACAAAACTTCCAATTTTTATTAATTGTACAGCCGATTAGCTGAGTGTAAATCCCCCATACATATGGCTAACATATTCACCAGGATTTGCCTAATGTATGGGAGATGTGTGGGGGGGGGGGGGGCAAAAAGGACTATTAACAGATTAACTATTGCATTGCAGTTGGTAAGGACTGACAAATTTCCTTTAGTTGGTATCAGCTTCACTTTGAATGACAACTCCATTCTTTTAGAAACATAGAGACATCTTTTAGCAAGAATGGCCTCTTTAAAATATGTTGATATATCCTACTTTGTTCTCTGGAATCATTACTAGGAACCAGGAAGTAGAAACAGGGGTGACAGGACATTGTGCGGCATATCAGGTTATACATAAATATTATTAATATTTTAGATTTCAAACTAATACAGTTATGGGTTCTGGGGGTGATTTACCTGTATATAATTTATCGTTTGAGCTGCCCTTTAAATTCTCTATAAGCCTGCTTTTTTGTTACAGTGGGGTAAATGTAATTTTTAAACCATAAAGAGACACTAAACTCATGCCGTCCCTAAAAGCTCCCTGACTCCTCCCTATCCTGCCGCCTGTTCATCTTTGTCAGATATAAGTGTATCAGGGATACTGAGAGTGGGAGGAGCTAGAGACCAGTCAGTTATTTGTGAGTGGAAAAGGGTGAACAAGTTTTGGCCAGTGAAAATCTAATGTGTGTATAGGCCATTACTTCTGATTATTCATAATCAAGTTGCTATGCAGGAATGAATCATCCCAAGTCTAGATCATCCAAAGTATAGATAGCCTAAGTATACTGGAGTTTAACAAGGGAGTTCAACAAGGAGATCAACACAAAGAAACTACAAAAGAAGCAGAGGATCCAATTTTTACTACGCCTATACTTCTGCCTTATTTGATTATAACCATTACTGTGTCTTGGTCTCACTGTTTTCTGCACCGTGTTCCCTAAATTGTATTTGTATCTCACCCCTCATCACAAATCTCCCAACTCTGTTTATATCTCTCCATCTCTTCTCTCTTCTCCCTCTTACTGCTCCCATACACTATATCAGCTCCCCTCTTACACTTCAGTTTCCTCTCATTCAAACAAAAAAAATACCTTACAAATGCTCTTCCCACCTTCTGTCTCTGTTCATCCTCCTCCTTCTGTCTGCTGGTGATGTGTCCCCAAATCCTGGGCCATGTAATATCTCAGTCTGCCGTTGTCCACGCCCTGTCTTACCTTCTCTCGCCCCCTGTTGTGATTCAATTCCCTCCAACCTTTTATTTATTCCTCTGATTCCTCAATGTTGTCTTCCCTTCTCCTGTGCTCTACTTAATGTTCACTCGCTGGTTAACAAATCTACCCTCATTCATGATCTCTTCTGCTCTTATAATTTTCCCCTTCTTGCCCTTACCGAAACCTGGCTTTCACAACATGACTCTGCTATCGAGGCTTCACTTGCTCATGGTGGGCTCTGCTTTTCCCATTAGCCTCGCTCCTCTGGTTGTGGTGGAGGTATTGGTCTTTTACTTTACGATTTACTAACATTACCTCCCCACCTGACCTTTCATTCACATCTTATGAGGCATATTCAATTCCTACACTTAACCTCCTTGTTCGATCTTCAGCAATGGACTAACGCTAGTACTCATAAGGATGGCCACTTCCTGGACCTAGTGTTCACTAAAAACCTCTCTGTCTCATCTTTTCAATCTAACCCTCCCGCTTTCAGATCACGATCTTATAACGTTTCAGGCTCAACACCCTCTTCTTCCTCCTGTCCAACCCTCTTATGTGTCTATTCGTAATACTAGATCCATAGATCTCCCGGCACTCACCTCATCTCTGTCCTCTAGTCTCTCTTCCCTTTTGACAGTCAATGACACTGACTCTCTTGCCATTTCCTATAATTATATCCTGACTAGCACAATACACTCTTCCTGCAGTCGAGGAAACTCTAATCCTCTTCCATGGTTCAATTCCACTTCCCGTTTTATACGCAGGTGCACACGTGCTGTGCTGAATGTGTGTGGAGAAAGTCCCATACAAAGGCTGACTTTCTCCATTACAAGTTCATGCTGCAATGTCACTCTCCCCAGGACTTTGCGCATTACTTTCAACATAAAGTGGAGTCCATCAACATGCAGATCTCTGGTACTCGAGATGACTCACAGATTAACTCCCTCAGCTACTCTTGGATCTTTTGTTCCTGTGACCCATTCAGAAGTCTCTCTCCTGCTTCTATCATGTCTGCTCACGACCTGTCCACTTGATCCTATGCCCTCTGGATTACTGAAGCACTGTAATCATGTAGTTACCCCTATACTCACCCACATATTCAATGCCTCCCGTATCACTTACTACCTCCATGCTTATAACCTATTGGATCCTTTGCAATCTGGATTCCATCCTGTGCATTTTACTGAGATGGCCCTGTGTAAGTTTGTGAATGATCTGCAGGTTGCAAAGGCCAATGGTCACTTTTCTATTCTTATCCTCCTTTACCTCTCCTCTGCTTTCGACACAGTCGATCATTTCCTCCTAATGCAGATACTTTACTCTTTGGGCATTCAGAATGAAGTGGCATCCTGGTTTCTATCCTATCACTCTGACAGAACTTACTCTGTATCTTATGCAATACCTCTTCTCCGATTCCACTTGGTGTACCGCAGGGGTCTGTACTTGGACCCTTATTGTTCTCCCTCTACACTATCTCCTTGGTAGATGTCATTAGCTCTTTAGGCTTCAAGTATCATTTATATTCAGACAATACACAAATCTACTTGTAAACACCTACGCTAACTCCTGACATCCAATCACGTGTCTCCGACTGCCTCCTTGCCATCTCCTCCTGGATGTCTCAACGCTACCTCAAATTAAATCTTTCTAAAACTGAACTGATCGTTTTTCCACCTAAACCTGTTCCTGTCCCATCTTTCTCCATCTCTGTTGACAATACCCCTATTTTCCCTATCCAATCAGCAGGCTGCCTAGGGGTAATTATTGACTCCTCTCTCTCCTTTTCTAACCACATTAACAATTTTTTCCGAAAACTTGCCGCTTTTTCCTTCGCAATATAACCAAAATCTGCAGGTTTCTTTCTCTCCCAACCACCACTATGCTTACGCATGCTATCATGCCTGGACTATTGCAACCTACTACTTTTTGGTCTTCCTGCTTTCCACCTCTTTCCCCTTCAGTCTATACTTAACTCATTTCACATGTCATGCCACATGTATTGTTTCAATCTCTGGATCCCAAATCTCCTCTGTACTGGACAACAAGCTGGCTCCCCGTTAAACAGCATATTGTATACAAAATGTTTCTCCTAACTTTTAAAGCCCTTCGCTCTGCTGCTTCTTTTTATATTTCTTCCCTAGTGTCCCCATATGTACCAGCCCGTACCCTCCACGCATCACAGAACCAGCTCCTGTACAGACCCCCCACTCGTACTGCTTCTTCTCGCCGTAAACCTTTCTCTCTTGTGGCTCCCATCCTCTAAAATTCTATTCCCCTCTCTTTACGTCAAGACACCTCTATTAGCAGATTTAAATCTAGCCTTACATCCTACCTATCTGGTAACCAGCACAGTCTATGATTTGCACTGCATACATCTCACTTATACCCACTCCATTGTATCTGTATGTTTCCCACCTAACTAGATTGTAAGCTCTACGGGGCAGGGACCTCCTTTTCTCTTGTGGCAAAGCCCTAGAACTTCTATTTATATAATTTATATATTTTTGTACTGAACTATCTATGTATTTATCCCCCTTGTATGACATTATTGACTTTATTGTATTTTGTTACTGTACAGCGCTGCGTTCCCAAGTGGCGCTTTATAAATAAACTAGACATACATACATACATAAAATATGGACTATATAGATGTTTGATTAAACATGATGTAAACACTTCTGCCACATTCTTTTAGCACAAAAGTATACAAATTATAATGGAATTAATTTATGTAATATAAAGGCAAAAAAACAAACTATTTATAAACAACTAATGCAGCACAATCATCACTGCGAAACTAAAAATAAATTAGATATATTCTAAACAAAACCAATATTTGTGTATTTTCAGGTAATATACTGTTTTTATGAAACATTAGCATATTACATATTTCGTCTTTGTTATGTGATCTTTGACCTAGCAATTTTCTGTGGAACTATTAGGAAACACACTTTGTGATCCATAATATCCTTATATGTAGTACATTGTCCCTTGCATATTCTCTTCTTTTAGAGCTCTCTCAAAATGTATATTCCTTTTATTTGCAACCATTTTAAAAATGGTTTTACAACTGCTATGTTGTAAAATTAAAGTACACTGTAATGTATCATACTGAATCTCTGTAAACTAATGATAATAAAAAAATGTATGAAAGCTAAACTTTTTGCAAAACTTTTAGTGAAACTCCAAAATAGCTCCCTGTAATCTTCTCTAAGCACTGTACAAGCCAATGTGGCATTATTGTATGATAGCATCATACATCAGTTGTAACACAAATGTCATCTATTGCAATAAGCAATATGTAGAAAGAACACCTTCCGTTAAAAGAACACATTAGTCAGCATATGAAAGTCTTTAAGACCTTTGAAAAGAGACCATAAACCCTTAATAGGAAAACATTTTTCCATCTGTTGTAGTAGCACTGAAATATAGTAGGGCTCAGTTCATAAAACCATTGAAATTTTGTACATAAAACAATTCAAATGGCCTCTGTTTTCTAGCCAATGGGGCACGTCACTGCTAACGTTGGTCAAAAGCATTAAATAAAATTTTACTTTATATTGTTTAAATAAATGTTACTGAATGTAATTAAATTTTTATATATGTTTGCAATTATCTTTTCATTTGTTGGCACATAAATCAAAGGACAGATAAATATTAAAAACACCTTTAGGTGAGATAATTAAATAATTATGTGATTGAGGGTTGTTTTTTATGCTCTTACACCCATCTTCCCATGAAACTTGATGGCCTACTTAAATTTTATTTTCATGATTTAGACGGGTATGATGTTTTGAAAAGTTGTAAACATTGTTGTAAAGTTGTAAACATAGCCATCTATGTCACCATTACATAATAAAATCAACTCAACTCAACAGTTAAATTATTTTTAGGAAGAGTTTGGGGCAATTTACAGAGAGCTGCAACCACTTATTATTAAGTGTGTTATAGCAGCGATCCGGCAAGTGTAACATGGCTGCTTATGGTATGTGTATTAGCCTATAAATAAAGAAACATTTTTATTGGTTAGCGTGACTTTAATCTCACTTTAAGCGCTGTGGCCGGCCGTAATGTTTCCCAAAGGTTGCTTATAAAATTCAGTGTCTTAAAATCTATGCTATTTGACTGTACTTATGTAGGTAAAAATATATTGTTCTGTTAATCAAATATGCTAAATCATAACCCGAGACAAATAAACATTTCCTACTCTCAGAAAAAGTTTTTTTCAAAAGCGTTTTTTTAAGGTGAACCATGTCTTAGACATGTACATGTTCACTAGAGAACAAAGATTAATTTCTGTTATTGCTAACTGTTAGGATAAGTCATTACTTGGTCTAAACTGCATGTGTAATGTTACAATAAAGATAAGGAAGGTGTATCTTACTTGTTTTTCTATTTATAGTTACTCCCTATTGTATTTAGTAAAAAGGCTTTAATTCTCCATAAATTACAATACTGTGCAAGTAAAAATACATTATCAAGAAGGCCACATACAGTAAATGAATAAATGTGTTGGGATTGCGAAGGTAACAATGAACAAGTGCTGTAACATAAAAAAAGTGTTTTTTTTGGCATGTCAAACTTTAAAACAAAACTCTGGTCACATGTCTGTTACTTGCCCCCAACCCCAATTTTAATCAAGGCTGTGACTGCTGACATCACAACCAACAATTGATTGTTTCCCCTAGTGCCTTCACTGCACATGCTCAAGCTTATAAAAAGCTCATTGAGCAGAGGGAGGATGCAGATACCTTTGCCAGAAATTAATAGAACTTATTATTGAATATCTGGTTACAAATGCATGTAATAAACTTGAAAAAATAGCAAACTGTAATGGGTTGGGGCCCCAAGTCTTAGAGCAGTAAATGCCAGTAACCTACACCAATCCAGTCTCCACTACACCAGATGAGTATCACATTGAATATAAGTTGTAGTGTAGCGTACAAAAGGCACAGATCTGTAGCTGTGATTAAACTGAAATTCATTGGAAAAACATGTGTGCTACATGTTTCAGACTAAAAGTCTCACTAGTTTTTTTGTTGTAAGGGTGGACATACCCTTTAAGAGCTAAAGAGATAATATTGGCCTTATTAAATAAGATAATAAGAGGTGCAAACATTTGCCTGAGCAGTTACCATGCAGTAACCAATTAGATTTTACCCTTTTACTGGTCTACTGCAGTTGGAAAATATTTGGTAACATCTGTTAGGTGGCTGCATATTAACAACACAGGCAACACTTTGCACATCCTATTAAATAAGCCCACTATTGTATATAAGTAGAAACAAGTTCTGGGTGCACAGTTAATCACTATAATTGTGGCTGTGTTATCCTCAGTACGAGGATGGTAAAAAATAGAACAAATCAAACACATATATAACATCTGGGAAAGACCCCCTTCCGTTAGAACCCCTCTTTAGCACTCACACACTTCAACGACCCTTGGTTAATACAGAAATTGACATTATTACAAACCCCCTAATACACACTAAACATTAACAAAATGACACATTCCCTAATGGACTTTAAAGGGACCCATAAATATAAAGTGTACCAAACTTGTACATCGTATCTCCTGCAACTTATTTCAAATTCAAATCGAACTGGTGTAGATACTCACAGGGTAATTGTCCTTTTCGGCTTCAAGTCTACTCCACTCTGTCTTAAGTGGCAGAATACAGCTTCAGAAACAAAATGTAGATGAGCCACAAGCAGCAAGTGTGAACTGCAGCATTTTAATGTGTACACAGCTTTGTACACATTAAAATTGCTGCAGTTCACACTTGCTGCTTGTGGCTGTCTACATTTTGGTTACCGGAAACTTATTTCAAATACATAAACTGCAATATATTAGTTCTAAGAAAGTTCCTCATTCATAATTTGATACAGGGAATACTCTGTTTCAGGTAGAAAGTGCAATCAGATAGTAAATATCCAGTTCCTTCTAGATTTGCTTCTCTAATACATTAATATTCAGGCACTACGAACTCTGAAAGTCACAGCCACATTTCAAGTACTAAAATCCATATCAACGAAGGTATAAGAGGGAAAGAATGCCTGCTACCGGGAGGTTAAAAGCGATGGTCAAACACTCCAGTAGCGGCCCAAAACCAAGGATCTCAACTCTCCTCGCTATATTGCAGCTTTACACTTGCCCAGGATTTGCAGACTGGGCGTACCAACTATTCAGCAACATAATATTGGAAGTCTCTCATTCTGCTCGGTTGTTATGGCTATTTTACCGCCTCATGTCTTGTCACGCAATTTGCAGCATCAAACAGGTAGGTAGTCCATGTTCCCGAACTCCCCTGATCCTCCTTGTCCACTCGCTGTGCTGACGCGTGTTTCACCTGTACAATCAGCACACAGGCTTCGTCAGGATATCCTGTTTGATCGTGTTTTTTGATTGAAGTGGTACCAGTGCGTGAGTGATAAAGAGGGGTCCGTCACAGATGCTATGTATTTGTTTGAAGTCCAATATTGTATATAACTTTACCGCTGCTGAAAAAGTGAGAAGAGCATTTTTTTAAAGACAAAAATTGCTAGAAAATTTCCTTATTCTTGTTATTTGCTTTTCCTTGGATCAGTAGTAGGGTAATGGGGAATAAAGTGAACTGACGGACTGATGACTCGTGTCAAAACATTTTACAGTCTTACCGTCACAACTCTCTGAATTCTATGGTTCAACAACTTTAATGCAAGTAGTGATAGTTCATCATCATCATATAGTTGGCCACAGTCCTTGGCTAAAAGTTTTTTTAAATTTCTTTTTAGCTGTGATTGTCTAGCAACATCATGAGGTTTACCTAATAAATATGTAGTATAAATTTATACTGGTAATACAATATTTTCTATTTTATTTTTAATGCAATTTTAAAATGTAATGAGACGCAAACTAATATACTGTATGTTACAGAATTAAAGTAGGAATTAGAAACAAGCTAGTGAACTTCTAGGTATTTCTTGGCTTTACAATTCAACAGGGCCAACAAATATCCAGGTATGCCACTCCTCCCAGCAGTCGCTGGAGTCTGGGGTAGTCTACCGCATTCCCGGGAGACCACCTCAAACTCCCGTGACTGCAAGTAACCGGATTCTCCGTCCCAGTAATGCTCCTTATTTCGCCACCCCGTCATGCCCCACCACGCCCCCAACACCACCTCACCACCTTGATGATGTCACCTATGATGCACCACACACCCCTGCCACGCCTCCTTTCCCCCAGATATCAACTGGCATATATAAATATATAAAACAGCTTCACCGCTACTAAATCAGGCTCCACATTTTAAGATACTATCTTAGGGTAAAATAAATAAGACACTAATGTAAATTGGACAAAATTATTAAAATCTTACGTACCTGTTATAGATTTCATTGTCTATACTTTTTGTCTCTTTTGCAGGAATTAGTCACTGCACCAGCAGATCGTATGAAGTTAAAGTAGAGCTACAGCTGGTATACTATACATAGTCTTATATCTTCATATGTTATCCATGTATGATGGTAGTTGGCATAGAGGGGGGGCACAGCGTGTGCGGCAATTTGTGATTTTATTCCACACAGGGCACATTTCACACAAGTTATCTGCACTGGGAATCAATTTCTTCATAGAATATCTCTGAAGTTTGCTTTATATTTCATCAATTGTATGCAATATACGTGAGGTAAGGTATATCCATTAGGGTGGAAGGGGTGTGGTTTAGCCACCTTTAATTTAATTTAACACAGTTGGATTGTGACTCATGTTAAGCTTGAGTAAAGTTATGGTGCAAAAAATCTGCCTGAGCGATTTATTTGCCTCAACTATTCACATTATACTGTACCTTTTCACAGGTACATCTGCTGCAGATTAAAGGCCTGTGCACACTGAAAATTTTCCTTGTGTGCACGGTCCTTTAGAACACAGGCAACATTTAGCACCACTTAAAATAAGTTCTTTTCGTTTAAAATGGTGCTACTTTTGCCCCAACCAATCAAATCTTATTCAACATTTGAAAGCTAACATCTGATTGGTTGGGGCAAAGTTAGCACCATTTTAAACGATAAGAAATTTTATTGAATAACCCTGATAGTATCTTGGAGTGTGTTACACACACAGTGTAACCTGTTGTCTCTGTGTTTGCTAGTATTTTAAGAGAGAACCACTCACTTTATCCAGCATTGTCTGTTTATTGGGGCTCCAGAGTCTCTTTTTTCCAACTCTCCCCAAATTTAAAATTCTGTGGAAGGTTAAAGGGCATCTATAGTGGGAAAATAAACTTTTTTGCTTTCTTTCCATGTGTTCTATAATTCCCCCAACTTCATTTTCTTTAGTTTCCCTCTCTGTCCTTAGATATACAAATTAGAAGATGTAATTGTATTCCTCTACTCCTATTTGTACTGTCAATCAACTCCCTGAGTCACCCTCTTCCCTGCTCAAGTCCCTCCCTCCTCCCTGCTTTGTAACAAACATAGAGATAAGATCATTAGCAGGGGAGAGAGGTAGCTTTGACTGCAGAGATAAGGCTGCACTTGATAGCTTGATAGCTTTCACTGATTGATGATGGGACACAAAGAGAAAGATCATATTGCAGCAGGAGAGATCCGTGTCTCCAGGACAGCTTGTTTAACATTGGCTACTGTGCATGGGTTTTTCAGGATGTTGAGCTTTTAACTCCTGCTGCACATGAGAAGCTTGGAGGAGTTAACAGAGGGGAGGGGGAAGGAGGGAGTGCTGACAGAGAGATCTGACACTATGGAAAAACAGAGTCACTGACAGAGGTAGGAGAAAGGCAGCACAAAGTACATGAATTTAACTTTGCAATGGGCCAATGTGTGTTTTTCAGTATAGATGCCCTTTAAGTCAATATTCCTACCTCAAATTTTGCTTTAAATTAAAATTGATTACATTAGCTTTAGAAATGGGGCCATTAAGTCATTGCAGCTTAAAGTCTCCCAGTCTGACTTAGTTGTTATTGTTACAAATACCGGTTCCTACCTCCTTCATAATTATACGTTCAGGTGGGAGCTGTTTTTTGGGTTTAGGGGACCTTTAATTATTTTGACATAGTTACTATGGCTGCATACTTAGCATGGCCCTGAGAGCCAAATACATTTTAAGAGGATCCAGATTCCTGGCTTTGTATTAGAAGCTTAGGAATACAGAAGAGTGTTAGTGGCCAGAAAGAACTGCCAAAAAGGGTTACACATTCAAATACTAATAATGGTTTATTTCACAAAATGGGACCACCTTGTTTTACAAAATCCGAACAAACTGAGTTTTGTTTGTGCTCCAAATGAATGACATCCCACCAGGCTGTGGTTGATTTATCCCCCTGCCTTCCCGTAAAAGCCACAGTCTGGTTAGTAATCATTTTACATTGTGTATTTGCTGCTATTCTGCAAGCTGCTTGTTTTCCCTTCTGCATTAAAATTCCCATATAGCACAAGCTGCCAAAACTTATCTCCATTGCTTGGAGACTTGCAAAATGTTTCTGTCTTCAAAGCCTGACATTGTAGGTTTTGTTTACTTAAAAACAGGAAGCTTAGTAATGTCCAAAGGTCAATGTAAAAATTCCCTACAGAAAAGCCGAAAAAGCAAAATGAGGATTAATGTAGCACAAAAAACACTGATTTCTCCCTTCAATATGTGATTGATTGATTGCAAATGATAGTGACCTAAGAGGTTGACAATATTGACTCCGTGCACACTTTATACGCGTGTATTTCTGTTTCTATGCCAACAGTGTTAGGGTCAGCCAAGACCGCTGGATGAATTCCATTTTCATGTCTCTACTGGTTTACTTTTTTCGTAACACGTGGAGAGCTGTGCGGATTATAATAATGTTTCCGCCATCTGGCATTTCTGTTTCTACTTAAACAGCTGCTTCCACATCTGTCTGCTGCCCCTGTGAGTCAGCTTGTTGTAGGTTTTTATGTAGCGTTAGAATAGGGATGATGTCACTTTGGATGTTATTTGTGATTTTTTTTTTTGTTCCAGGAACATGAAGCGTTTGCCTGACTGGATGATTGCAGAAAGTGCTGGCAGTAGTAACATGGCTATGGTCATTGCATTTCTCAGAAATAAAGTCCAAACTACATACATGAAATTCAATGAATTATAGGTTTATCGGAACTTCAGAAAGGAAGTTGTTTGCTAGTTCTTAATGGTCAGTTTAGCATTTTTATTTACAAGCTCACTAATACAACTGTCTATTATTATTACAGCCGATCTGTAGTTGGCGCTTTGGTTTTGCATTTCTGGATGCGTTCTGGATAGCCGGCAGCCGTGTCCGTGATTGGCTTCCTCTCAGCCAATCACGGACACGGCTGCCGGTCTGGCCCCCTGCTTGCAGTTTCATGCAAGCAGAGGGCTGGGACAGTAAGAGGAAAGAGATAAGGTAAGTAATGATCGGGGGAGTTTTTGACAAAAGTATTATAGCGGTTGGGGCTGGGGGGAGGGAGACCTACTATATATTAAAATGTATAAAAAGGGGTGGACATGCCCTTTAATCACTTTTACACATGTTGTATATGCAACATGTTAGCTTTACTGTTGGATATTGAATATTTAATCAGTACCAGTGACAACCTACATACTTTCCTGGAAATTATAGCTTGCATTTTAAATAGTGTTTTTATGTTTTTTGCATACTTCAGTGGTCCCTTTACTAGTTATTTATAATGTATCTGCCTAGGTCAAGTCTATGTTAGTCCAGTTAGTCATTTACTATATTGGGCTTGGTTTTCACAAGATTTTTTAAAAATTTCCCTCAGGAGTAGAGATGGTCGAACTATTGAAAGTTCGGTCCGTTTTCGAACTTTTGAACTATTGTAAAAGTTCGAAAGTTCGAAAGTTCGAAAACGGACCCATTAAAGTCTATGGGAGGCAAATAGTTCGAAAAGTTCGAGTCAAATACAACTAAAATATTAATGGTAACTTAATGTAAATGGCTGTGGGACCTTGGAAATGGTCTGGGGAGCATGTTCCAATATCCAGGACTTTCGTAAAATCGATTTTACTCTCACGCGCGCTACTTTCGAGCTTTCGCATTCGAACGTTCGAGGTAACATGGACATTTTACTCGCAGATTCGATGCTCGCCTATAGGCTGTAATGGAGACTTTACTCGCAGATTCGATGTTCGCGCCTAGATACCATGTAAATTTTACTCGCGGATTCGAACGTTTGAACATTCGATAAATCATCGAAAGTCCGGGAAATATCGAAAGTCCACGTCCGAGATAGTTCGAGAAGTCCGGGTCCGTTCGAACTCGAACAGTTCGGCTCGAACTCGGGTTCGAGTTCGAGTTCTATGCCATCCCTACTCAGGAGTCCCAGGGAGTCGACTGCGGTCATAGGGAATATGTTGGCCCCAAACGTTCTCCCTATACTATTTATACTGTAGGGAGAGCGCTCGGTACTATGTGTAGCCTAATCTTACTGATTCTGTCTGTCATCTCTTAAAGATTGTTACTGTGTGTACCCAGCTTTCCTCCTTCAGGATCCCTCGTATTGTTCATTATGGCCTTGTCCCCCTGGGCAATACATTTCTCATTAGAAATCTGAGCATGTTTGAAACACCCAACAGCCAATAATTTAGAAGTTACTATTAGAAACATTGCAAGGAAGTGAGGGAATAAAATTAATTGATTCTCTACAAAACGATAGAATGTATATTATTACTGAGGTATCTGTATTGTAAATATTTCCAAAATGAATCACCAGTTGGCCAATTAACTCCAAATGATTTTTTCATTGTGGATTTGTAAACAACGGTGTACAAAACAATCATTCACACTAAATATCAATACTCTGTATTGTGCCCCCGACCAGCAGATTACCAATCATTATACTAATTGTAGTGCCAAGGAATCTGCTCTTGTGTACCCAGCTTTAGGTAGAGGAAAACAAGAAGGAATGTAAACAAAGGAGAGGCAATGCAGAGAGATTGCAATAGGGAAAAAAAGGAAGGAAGGGAAATAATGAACTCACGGGGGATGTAAAACTTACCATCCGCTCTCCTCTTCCTTCTGGGTTCTCACAATGCAATAATCACTTACAGGGCGATGCACCAACGGGCGCATCGCTCCTGATTTGGAGTTAAAGTTGCGCTAACCGATGTTATATCGGTTAGCATGACTTTAACTCCTTCCTTGCGGCAGCTGCGTGGCTGACGCGAAAGTTAACAGCGCAGCCGCCGCAAGTGATGTTATATGCCGAAATCGGCATTTTATTGCGGCACTTTCAACACCAGCTAATAGCTGGCGTTGAAAGTGCCGGAATAGAACAGCGCCAAGTAGCGATGTTCCGAGCGCCGCTATCGGCATATAACATCGCCGGGCTGTTTGCACCGGTTGCCGATAGCGGCGCTCGGTGCATCGCCCTGTTAGTGTGAGTAACTGCATCATGGGAACCCAGCAGGTAAGGAGTGTGCAGGAGAACATCTCTATTTTGAAGGTGTTCGTTATATGCGCTACCCTCCACGCTTCTTGCCTAAAATAAAATGACATTTTGCTAAAAAAAATTAAACCCACGCTTCACAGGGTATAAAGGTTAGGGGAATTGCATCAGGTGCTTGTTCCATTAATTCAAAACAGTTCATCTCCCAGAAGAATGAAGTTAAACCTACACTAACCCCATATTACATCGGAAAATGTATTTATTTATTTTTTGCAAAATGTCGTTTTTTTGGCAAAACATTATTCTGTGTAATGTGCACTAACACTGCACTTACCTCTTGTTCAAATACAGATTAAAAAAACACTTAAAAATCCTCCTCCCTCCTTCTGTCTGCTGGTCATGTGTCCCCAAATGGTGGGCCATGTGATATCTCAGCCCTGTCGTGGTTTAATTCCGTCCAACCTTCTATCTATTCCTCTGATTCCGCCGTCTTCTCTGCCCTTCTCCTGTGCTTTGCTTAATGTTCACTCACTAGTTAACAAATCTACCCTCATTTATGATCTCTTCTGCTCTAATAATTTTCACCTTCTTGCCCTTACGGAAACCTGGCTTTCCCAACATGACTCGGCTATCTAGGCCTCGCTTGCTCTTGGTAGGCTCCACTTCTCCCATTTGCCTCGCTCCTCCGGTCAAGGTGGGGGAATTGGTCTTTTACTTTCCTCCTCCTGTCGATTTACTAACATTACTTCCCCACCTGACCTTTCATTTTCATTTTTTGAGGCTCATTCAATTTAGCTCTCGCACCCCTTGTTCCTAAGAGTAGTGTGGTGGTGTACAGACCGCTGTCTACAGCATCTCCAGCTGCATTCTCCTCTGACTTTGATACTTGGCTTGCTTTCTTCCTCTCTGCTGACTGCCCTGTCCTTATTCTGGGGGACTTTAACAGTCACATTGATAACTCCTCCCTCTCCTGGTCCTCTCGCTTCTTACACTTAACATCCTCGTTCGATCTTCAGCAATTGACTAACGCTAGTTCTCACAAGGATGGCCACATCCTGGACCTAGGGGCTTATTTATAAAACAGTTTAGTTAATTTACAATCGTGGTCGTAAATTTACGATCACGATCGTACATTTACGACCGAATGTTCAGTAATTAACGAACTTTCGGTTGTAGAATACCATGTGGTAGTAAACTACCGCAATGGTATTCTATGAGGATCGTAAATCTACGATTTTGTTATTGTAGATTTACGATCGGTACCATTAAATTACGATCGGAGATTACCGATCGGAAATTAACGAATGTTAAACCGATCAGAAATTAACAACCGGTTTAACGATTGTTTTACCGATCGCTAAAAAGCTCTGGCTTTGTAAATACGGCCCCTAGTGTTCACTAAAATCCTCTCCGTCTCATCTTTTCAATCTTACCCCTTCTCGCTTTCTGATCATCATCTTGTCTGTTCATAATACTAGATCCATAGATCTCCCGGCACTCACCTCACTCCTGTCCTCTAGTATTTCTTCCCTTTTGACAGTTGATAACCCCAAATCACTTGCTAATTCCTATAACTCTATCCTCTTTTGCCCCCTTTCATTCCCTCAAACAAGGAACCTCTAACACTTGTCCATGGTTCAACCCCACATCTCACTTTATACGCAAGTGTACGTGTGCTGCTGAATGTGCGTGGAGAAAGTCCCATACAAAGGCTGACTTTCTCCATTACAAATTCATGCTGCAATGTCTCGGGTCCTGCTGGCAAAACAGAACTGTTACTGTTCAACTCCTTCTGCGCCCCTCTCCCACTGACTCTCTCCTTTCTCTGCACTCTCCCCAGGACTTTGCGCATTACTTCCAACATAAAGTGGAGTCCATCCACATGCAGATCTCTGGTCCTAGGGATGACTCTCAGATTATGTTGCCCTTTCCTCCTTCTGCTATTCTTGGATCTTTCAATCCAGCGACCCATTCAGAAGTCTCTCGCCGGCTTCGATCATGTCTGCTCACAACCTGTACTCTTGATCCTATGCCCTCTGTATTAATGAAGCACTGTAATCATGTGCTTACCCCTATACTCACCCTCATATTCAATGCCTCCCTTACATCTGGAACTTTCCCTTCCATCTTTAAGCATGCCCATGTTAAGCCCATACTAAATAAGCCTCTGCTAGACCCCTCTTGTTTAGTTAACTACCGCCCAGTCTCTCTCTTACTGATAGCCTCTAAACTACTAGAATGATTAGTCTTCACCCGTATCACTAACTACCTTCATGCTTAAAACCTAATGGATCCTTTGCAATCTGGATTCCGTCCTGCACATTCCTCCTTAGATTTCCTCTCTAGTCTCCCCATATGTTCCTGCCTGTACCCTCCGCTCATCGCAGAACTAGCTCCTGTACATACCCCCCACTCGGACTGCTTCCTCTCGCCTTAAACCTTTCTCTCTTGTGGCTCCCACCCTCTGGAATGCTATTCCCCTCTCACTACATCAAGAAACCGCAATTAGCAGGTTTAAATCTAGCTTTACATCCTACCTATCTGGTAACCAGCACAGAATATGATTGTTTTATTTGCACTGTATACGTCTCACTCTTATACTCATTCCATTGTATCTGTATGTTACCCACCTAACTAGATTTTAAGCTCTACGGGGCAGGAACCTCCTTACCACTTGTGGCAAAGTTCTAGCACTTATATTTATATAATTTATATATTTATGTACTTAACTATCTATGTATTTATCTCCCTTGTATAACTTTATTGTATCTTGTTACTGTACAGCGCTGCATCCCCTAGTGGCGCTTTATAAATAAACTATACATACATACATACATACATTAGCAACATTCCTAACTTAACTGTTCATAAACAGAGGGGCTGATGCAATAAAGGGGGGAAAGGTTTGCTTGTGTATTTATCTGCAGCAACCAATCAGATGTCATCTAACGGCAGCTAATATCTCATTGGTTGCTACAAATTAATAGAATGGGTATACTTTTGCTCCTCTCTGTGTAAAATACTGTTAAAAATATTAAGTCGGGCAAAATACATAAAGTAATTTTGCCATAGAGATTCATTTAAACAAGCATTAAACTTCTGCAATGTTACAGTATATAAGGTATAAGAAGGTGCCCTTTTAAGTTATTTGCAGCCTGTCTGTATAATATGTTCAGTTGAAAGGGCTTTGCCTATCCTTTGTCAATTAGAGAGTTAATTGGAGGAATAAAAGAGACTGAAAAATTATAGAGCAGAGGCAGAGAAGTTGAAATGAATTAGTGCAGCAGTGCAGAGCAACAGAGATAAAAAGAGAAATGAGTTAGAGAAAACACAACAGCAGTGAAGGGCATTTTAAATAATCAGCTTCCTCTAAGACCAGAGATGTACATCTTTCAATAGACCCAGGGAATGAAGTTGTAAAATCTAATTTGTGGACAGAAACAGTGTTTTCTATTCTAGGAACAGACACTACTGTGTAGTAAACTGCCACAAACAGATAATCTTATCCTGTGCATGTAAAATCCATTTGTATTTAATGCTGTTTTTGATTTTGTTTGGCTTTATTTTGGTATTTAACAATAAAACAATTAACAATTTAAAAAATTTTAAAACTTCCAAAAATATTTACTGTACTAGAGATTAGAAATGAACAAAACATTTTCGATTTCTTCATAGACATTTTCCGGCAATTCCAAATCAAAACTAGGTTCATTTTGAAACAGGGACTCATGACTACTGGAGACACAAAAGATCTAAATTGTTCACAAATAGTGAAATATGCAGTTTGAATCCATTTAGTCTCCTCCTTGGTGTTTAAACATATTAACCATCATTGGTGGCTCTCACCATTATTGGGGGTCCTGCCCAAAGGACACGATGAATCTTTATGCAATTGGTGCTATGTAAATACCTGTGCTCATTAAGATGTGTTGGTTATACTGTAACATTAAGAGAAAGGTTGAAAAAAGGAAAATTAATGTTGTGTAAAATCTTTGTATCCCATATTCTACTTAATGCACAAAATATATTAAAAATAGGCAACATCACTGTGTGAATGGGCTGCTAAAAAAGATAAAGATAAATTACCTGGAGAAGTATTGAATTTGGATTTTGTGTAATTAATGTTTCCTTAAACTTCATACACACATGCGATTGCAGGGGACCAACTCTATCCCCGATAACCTTTACAACATATTTTGATTTTGCTATTTACCTGATTTTGCTTTTTATGTATCTACTGTCAAATGTGAGGTGGTGTAGAAGTAGAAGGTTATCAAGAAACACACTGACCTATTTTGTATAGTATGGAACATTTTCCATTACACTTCATAAACATACAGTAAACTTAATAAACATGGTGAAATTAACTGTAAGCCAAATTTCAACCCACAATAGATCCATTATACATTCCAAGTTTACTGATCCATTTAAATCACCACTGAGTCAGATACAGATGACCTGCTACAAGGATTAATTTATCTGCTTGCTTTGCTGCACACAGTAAGGTTAACTTTACTCTCACTGTACATAAATGTATGAATATGTAAAACCACAAAAAGATAGATTATCTATGCATGGCTATTCTGCATAAAGGATAGAAATACCTACTGTGCACTGATTATATTGTTTAATATATTCAAGCTATATAAAAATATTCCCTTGAAGAACAGGTTGGCTTTTTATGGCTTCAAGTCTTATAAATATGATTATGCAAATTAATAAATTCTACTGAATACTACAAAGTGCAAATAGCTGAACGGTAATCAATGGGAAACAAATGCTTGTTATACAGCGTTAAACAGTATATAGAGTATATCATATTCGTGAACAGAAACAGTGTTTTCTATGCTAAAAACAGACACAACAGTGTATAAACTGCCACAAACAGTAAACCTTATATATATTTATATATTTGTATAAACAAAGAAACAATAATCAATGCACATTCCTGGGCCTCATACAATATCATATTATCTGTACATTGCCATACATTATAAACAAAGGGGTTTTTGTATATGTTACTGTGATCACATGAATGAAAAGCCTTCTAACCACATCAAGGTAACTCCAGCCTGGAAGGTCCTAACTTACAACCTTTTTTACTAAAATAATGTGCAGATAAAATGAAATTGTATGGGGCCCAGGAATGTTCATTGATTATTTTTTCTTTGTATAAATGTTTGACCAGATCAGTAACAATTCCGCAAAATGTAGTTGTAATTTAGCCTTAGGATTGCTTCCACAATCCTTCTATTGTATGTATTTATATATTTGTATAATAACTAGCTGGTGGCAATTTGAATTAGTATGTTTTCTCAAAGCAGAAAAAATAAATATATTTCCACCTGTATACTTACCTTCACCGCCATCCCAACCCAGAAATCGTTATACCTACACCTTTACAATCCCCAAAGCTCTTTTACCTACTTGTCTCCGCTAAAATTTTTCTCCATTGTTTGTTTCCTTCCTCGTTGCAGCTGTCAGTTATGGCCATGAGGGTGACTGACATTAATGACTTACAGCTGTATACTGTCATGCTTTCTCTGCAGCTGCATGAGCTTTCATTGACCTTGCAGAGGAAGCCACAACTGAAAGGGCCAGTGTTGGTGGAGGCAAGAAAATTTGCTTCCGGGACCGAAGGAGGTAAGTAAGAAAAAAGAAAGAGAGAACTGACACTTGACATGCCGATTCGACCAAAGCAACAAGAAACAGCATAAACAATTAGCTGAACTATCATCTACAGCCCATTTGTCTGGTTATTAATGTAACATTACTCAATAAAGATATTTATTTAAAACCTTTTGACTTATTGTATTATTACAGTATGAGTTAAGGGCTAGTGATCAAAAGGGAGGAAGGGTGGGGTAAGACCTCTGTGGTAAGAGGGTTAAGGAGATCTAGGAATTAGGTAACCGTGTACCACCAATCATGGGGTACCTCTTGTGGTAAGTTGCAACATTAGAGTTTTTTTTAGCAGTTTGAGTCTTAGAATAGTATCCATGAAGTTCATCTTTCCTTGAATGTATCTTGTTTATTATAAATGGAGGTCGTCAGCTCCTCCAATACAATGATATGATATAGTTTGTTAATCCATTTGTAGGGTAGAGGACATTTCAGACAGCGATTAGGAAAAAAACAAGTCAGATAACCAGATGTGGGACATAATCACCATTGCATCTCCAACAAGGGACATACCTTAGGGAAAACTTTCAGGGTTATTCAATAAAAGTTCTTATCGCTTAAAATGGTGCTAATTTTGCCCCAACCAATCAGATGTTAGCTTTCAAATGTTAAATAAGTTCTGATTGGTTGGTGCAAAATTAGCACCATTTTAAACGAAAAGAACTTTTATTGAATCTCCCTGTTTGTGTGGAATCGCGAGACATCGGAAAATAATTTTCAAGCTGCTCTTCTGAGTTTGTATCATAGTAGCATAGTAATGGAGGAAGACATACCTCCATCTAGTCCAACCTTTATACCCTACTATTTAACCCTACCTAACAGTTGATCCAGAGAGGGCAAAACCCCCCCCCCAAAACAGCTGAAAAGGCGGGAAAAAAATTACTTCAATCGGTTTCCTGGATCAACCAAAACAGTACAGTATAGATTTTAATACCAGTAATTCACAATGTTTGAATAGGGGCCACTCCTTTCCCAGAAGTAGCAATAGGCCCGAAGAAACAAAAGTTGGTATGTCTGTTTCTGGGCTCTTTTGGCAGTTAGGGTTAGAGAGGGGTCCCCTACACTACAGAAAAATTAGACTTTGGGGTGGAGATACCCTTTAAGATCCGAATAAGTATTTCATCAGGTCCTGGGGCTTTATTAATACTAACTTGTCTAATATTTTCCATACCGTACCCTCTGTCAGCCGAAGTGATTATTCCTCATTTTTACCCCACTAGTGAAACTGTAGGGGCCTGGCCCCCCTTCAAGTTTTCTGACTGGGCCCCTGACAACCACATCCTTCCCAGCAGCACCGCTATCAGCGGTTTAAAAACAGCTGATCAAGGTGAGATCGCAGGCCCTCCTGTTCTCCGGGACCCCCCCCCGCCCCTGTTGGGCCCTGCAAGCCCTGCACTGTAGTTACGACACTGTACCCTTCATATTATTACAATACCTGCTATAAGGAGTAACATTCTCTGTAGTGTTTACAGCAGAGGGGTGGGTGGCAGGGGCGTAACTAGAGAGGAGCAATGGCAGGGGGGCCCAGGATCCAAGGGGGTCCCATCTTCTTATTTTTTTGACAGATATAGCCTCCTCCCAGAAAACCACTGTGGATGAAGCACGGATAATTTTGCTGGGGGGCCCAGTGATTCCTAGTTACGCCATTGGCGGGGGGACTGTTTAGCCTATTCGGCATCCGCTATAACCATCTTAGCCCCATTATTTAATGGCCTATATTCTCTGTCCTCATCATTTTACTATTGATATACTGTACTTAAAAAACATTTTGTATTTCATTTTCTATTTTAGCTTGTTTAATTGCTCTCTTGCACTCCTTTTTCTGCTTTTATACTTCATGTAGTCTTGTCCTGTTCCCTCTGATTTTAAATGTTTTTTTCTTTCTTTCCATTTCACCTTTTAACCTGAGCATTAAGCTGTGCTCGGAGGCCGGAGGCCGGGTTTCCAATCCCCAATATGCTTCTATAGAATTAGAAGAGGTGGTGCCAACTCTGGCACTGAAGATTACACTAGACACAGCTAAGGTGTCTATGAAACCTAAAGTTTCTTCAGAGCTTCATGACCAGCTAATGTGTGTTTTAGAAGAAGTCACAAGAAATGTGAGTTTTCTAACCTTTAAATAAGATGTTTAATATTTCTGTCAGCCTAGAGTGTCAATAACATATTTTACCTACCAATGCATCATTAGAAACAGAACGCACAACTTGATAGGTGGGTGTGCTCTTTTTCTAAAGATGTATCAGCTGGTAAAATGACAGTGATGATTCTTTCAGCTTTCTCTAGGAAAAATAGGTTAGTGATTTTGATGAATTTTGCCAAATAACAAAAATGTTCCTTAGTACATAAACACTAAAACTTTACATTTAAAGAGATACACTGCCTGAATTTAAAAATAAAAGCAATAACATATACTATAAGGCCAAATGGATGTTTGTGCTAGATACTAGGGTGCCAAAAGGTCTAAACAGTATTTTTGATATCACAGGATTTGTAGATTGATTATACATACTGTCTGTATTGTATGCTAGATATACATCTGTTAGATGCATGTCTATGTATCCTTAATGATATTATGTATCTTTAATGAGTTTCCTAATATACGTGTTTTTTTTAAAATTCTGTTTCTAATGTACTTGCTTCCTTCTTTTCTTTTTATGAATTTTGTCTTATCTATCTCTTTTTCTGGTGTCAGTGTGTGTACCTTTAAATTGGGAGGAGGTGTGTCCTCCATTGATACATTTGTGTATTTAAACTGCTAATGTTCCTGAACCAGGTTGTCTCTACCTATGAATAAGTGCTGATGCCCAAAACGCGTCAGGTGACCTCCTGGGTCCGGGCACTGATGTTTTAATAAAATTTACCTGATTTTACTTTTGGAGAACCGGTCTTTTCAGTGTGCACGCTCCATTTTTTTTTTTGGAAACTCTATACGTGTACACATATTGAGAGATGACTGCAACTCAATTGCAAAGCCCTTTAAACATCGTTGCAGTATATACATAGAAGTGGAACCCTGCTAATCCAGTCCTCTTCCGGTCCACTTTTTACTCTAAGTGTAATATACAGCAAGCAGGTAGTCCTGAATATCTGACCAAATGAGATTCCCCTCCAGCAAGTCTCGCAATAGTAGGAGCTTGAACGAGATTTTAGTAGAGCAAGGAAAGCCAGCAAGTAAAAAGAGAAAGGAAAGCTTTTCCAATGGCTTAATTAAAAAAAAATGCAGCTTTGCAATTGACTGAACTTTGATTTACACTGTGCATTCCCTTTAAGAGCATATGTGTGTGTGCTAAGTTCATTAGCCAAAGTTCAATAGCCAGTGTTGTCATTCCTCCAGTTCATTAGCCTGTGTTGTCATTCCTCCAGTTCATTAGCCAGTGTTGTCATTCCTCCAATTCATAAGCAGTGTTGTCAGTCTTCCAGTCCATTAGCCATTGTTGTCAGCCCTCCAGTTCATTACTCCATGTTGTCAGTACTCCACTTTCTGAGTGAATTAATCCTTTAACCACATCGTACACTTGCAGGTAACTATGAGAATAATGGTGTTTAAATTGAGTGTATACTAAAAGTATACTGATGGAAACCATCTAAATGCATTGTATTCCAATATCAATAGAATAGTTTAGCAAAATCTGCTCAAGTTACAGAATACAGGAGTAAATACATATATAACATGAAATAAGTTGAGTCTTTTAATGATTAGATTATATGGATTATATGTCCAGAGGCATTATACTATGAAGATAGTGAAGATGAATTTAATGTGTGTACCCAGCTTAAGGGAGATGTCCACCCCCAAAACTAATGATGTAAAAGGGCATGTTCACCCCAGCTTAAAGGGCATGTCCACCCCCAAAACTAAAATTTAACCCCATACTGTGTACTTTAAAAAAAATCCTTACCTTACATCTCCGCACCTTATGGTTCTCCTGCTGTGCCTTTTCAAAGTCCAGGAAGCGAAGCGTATTAGCTGTCAGTGAGGCATTCGGTCCCTGCTGCTTCCCTAACTTCAACAAGGCAGTCACATGCGCAGGGGAGCCCTTCTTCCTCCCTCCCTCCCTTTTGGCATAAGGTAAGTGACCCCTGCCCACCCCCAACAGCCGTAATATTTCATAGCTTGCTACTTATGGTCCCTTCTCTCCCGCGGCGTCTTCAATGATGTCAGCCGCATCTTAGCCAATCACAGACGCAGCTGATGTTCCAGCCCCTGCTTGCAACTTCCGCAAGCAGGGAGGCAGATCAGAGACAACGCGGAAGAGAAGGGTCTGTAAGTAGCAATTTAAGCTTATTTTTACAGAAATAAGTGGTTGGGTTGGGGTGGGAAGGGGTCACCTACCTTATACTAAGAGCTAGTTTTTAGGGAGGACATGCCCTTTAATCTCATCAGTACCTTCACCAGCACAGTATATTATTGTTTTAAACTGACACAGCACATGTTCAATATGGCACTTCTACCCTTCCCTATGTACCTGTATGTTACCCACAACTAGATTGTAAGCTCTTCAGGGCAGGGACCTCTTTCCTCCTGTTGCATAGTTCAAGCTCTTGTGTATATTGTTATTAATGCACATATCTATGTATTTATATTTTTATCCCCTTGTATGGCTTTGTGTATTAGAATGTTCTACTTAGATTGTAAGATCTTTAGGGCAAGGATTCTAATCTCAATGAGTCAAGGCACACCACACTTACATCTAACCATCGATTTGTAGTCTTAACCTATGTATTTAATTTATCTGTTTTTTATGTTGCTTGACCCACAAAGAGTCATGAATGTTTCATAAATAGAACATAATAGACTTACAGGGAGATTCAATAAAGTTTGTATAGTTAAAAATGGTGCTAATTTTGCCCCAACCAATCAGATATTATTTAACATTGAAATCTGATTGGTTGGGGCATTAGTACCAATTTTAAAGATAATAACTTTTATTGAATAATTCTGTTACTTCTATATAATATGTGGCGTTATGTCTCATTATAGAATATTCCACAAGTTGATTTTATGCTCTATGGCTTCAGAAATATACCTATATAGGGTTCAATGCTAGCTGTATAAAGTTGCAGGGAGGCACACTCAGTAATTAATTAATACATTTCCGTTTATTTAGGTGCTGAAAACAAAAAGCCAGGTACCTGAGGAATGGGGTTTGACACCCCCCCCCAAACGTTGTGTACCTAGCTTTTTGTTTTCAGCACCTTCAATGCTAGCTGCTAGCTGTCTGAGAGAAAGTACTAACAAAGGCTGAGGACTGAAATAAACCATTTTGAACTTGCTGTATATTATAGAAATCAAATAAATCTCATGTATCCTGCTAAAAGGATTCTGCTAATTTTCCTAAAAATGAACCAAGAAAGTACATATAACAAAATATAGAACTATCTTCTGTATTAAGCTATTGACCTAGATTTAGTTTGTGGCTAGTAAACTGGTCTGCAAGTCATGTGGGAGTTTATAGGGTTTTGCAGAATGCAGGAAGGAATAATTAGAGGCAAAACTAAAGGTAATAAAAGTTAGGCCAACTCTACTTCCCAACAACCTAGAGAAATTAAAAATGGGGTTATTATTAGTATGTCAAATGGATTTAATTGTTTGGATTCCAACAAAAATAACTGTATTTTATATGTAGTATAATAGTTTATCTTACGTTTAACGAGAGAAAACTTTAGTTATTATAAATTATTCATACCGGTATTTGCCTTTTATTTTCACCAGTGTTTCTGTCTGTTTTTATGGAACTGTTTTTATAAAACTATTGCCATCTACTGTGCTCTTACAATGTAGCATTAGGTGTTCACAGGAGATAAAAGTGGTGGACGATTGCCGATTACAGGATTACAGATTTTTTTTTTTTACACACTACTGCTAACAGGTTTTGGTTTCCAAAGCCTCCTCTAACCTTGTCAACTAGAGCAGCAGAAAAAAAAAGCTCATTGTACCATAACAAGATATGTGATCTGCATAATTGCTTTAATTGTGGTTAAAACCAAATGAATGTTCAAAGACAAATGTGAGGTCTTAACATGAAATAATCTCCTGTTACTTTTGTGGTTTAGTAACATCAGGTGTATGTATGCTTTCATTTCCTTATATATAGCGCTAAACATTATGCAGCATTTTATTCTCCATTCATGTGTGACCCCTGAAGAATTGTAAATACTTTAGGTGTGTAACTAAGAGAAAATAATTAATAATACATACTATGCCTGGACAGTGAAAGAAGGAACCACCAATAACTATGACATAAGCACTACCATGATTAAAATAAGGGGGAGGGAAATGAAGTGAGCATGATATTAGCACAGCTCTGTGCAATGCATTTCTCACCTTTTTAAAGGGAATATTGGGGGGGGGGTGGGGGGGATCAGAATCTGCTTCTTTGTGTGACTCCTTTTTGCAATCAGTTTACCAGTTTACTATTTGCCTCATACTTTTACATTTAAATGGTTTTTTTTGTAATTTGTCAGACGAGCCATTTAATTACTTGTTTAATAAACATTTAGTGCAGGAATTAATGTCAACACTTTTTTACATTGTCCTGGATGATGATTGAACTATACCTCCCAGCATCCCTTACTGAACAGTTACTTAAATGTTCCCAAAATCACATCTTTCTGGGCAACAGAAATAACTATGTTATAAGAACACTATCAGGCCTATGCAATAAAAGTTGTTATTGTTAAAAATAGTGCTAATTTTGCCCCAACCAAATGATAGATAAAATCTGATTGGTTGGGGCAAAATTAGCACTATTTTTAACATTTTTAACGATAAGAACTTTTATTACTTAGACCTATATGTCTGGTAAAAGATTAAAAGTGTAGTTCAACCATTAACTAGGGTCATTTCACCACACATTGTTGTGGCATTAATTTCTGCCCTGAATGATGCAGTTTTTTTGATAATGGATGATGGGAAGTGTAGTTTAACAACCAACCAGGACAATTTAAAATAGTTACTTAAGTGATAAAAACAGTACATCTTAGGACAACAATGCTTATTTAACAAAAGCACATGAGTAAAATGATCTTAGTTGATATTGAACTACTAATTCCAGCAAAAAGTTATTTAAAAAGTAAAAAATGCATTTTATAGTAATGAAAAGCTCTCTTCTTATTTGTTGCCTTATGGCTGAACTACAGATCCCACCATCCAACCCAACCAACCACCTGATTTAAGGCATAGTAATTTATTTTATTTTGTATACCCACCAACATTCCCTTTAAATAGGTAACACTATTAAGAAATGCATTGCGCAGAGCGTGTGTTAAGATCAGGTTTACTCTGCAGCTTGCACCATGTTGTTTCTATAAGTGCAACTATAAAGGGGTAATATTGAAAGGTATGCATTTAAGGATGATGTTTTAATAACATTAAATTTAGAGATTGTACATTCAAATCTAGTCAGCTTTGAAATGAACAAATTAACCAACAACAGTGATTTGTTGAAATAAATAACATTCTACTATATACCGTATATACTCGAGTATAAACCGACCCGAGTATACCGAGGTACCCAATTTCACCTAAAAATCCTAATAAAAGTTGTTGACTCGAGTATAAAACCGAGGGTAGAAACTTGGCATTCAAGATGTTTGGAAACTACAACTCCCAGCTAATAAAGCATGCTGGGAGTTGTAGTTTCCAAACATCTTGAATGCCACCCTCACTTGGCATTCAAGATGTTTGGGAACTACAACTCCCAGCAGCTTTATTAGCTGGGAGTTGTAGTTTCCAAACATCTTGAATGCCACCCTCACTTGGCATTCAAGATGTTTGGAAACTACAACTCCCAGCTAATAAAGCATGCTGGGAGTTGTGTTCCCAAACATCTTGAATGCCCCCTTCACCCTCCACCCAGTTCAGTTTGTACCTGTCTTTCTCCCTGTGGTCTCTTCTCCCTGTGGGCTTGGTCTCTTCTCTCTCCTCCATCCAAGGTAGGGTGCGGTATCCTGAGCATTGCAGGTAAGGTGCGGTATCCATCTTGCAGGTAAGGTGCGGTATCCTGAGCATTCCGGCAGCCGCGCGATCTTTCTGTGTACTGGCGCGCCGGCTGACGTCACTGCCCGGCGCCGGGCTTGGCGCCGGGCAGTGACGTCAGGCCGGCGCGCCAGTACAGAAAGATCGTGCGGCTGCCGGAATGCTCAGGTAAGGTACTGACTCGAGTATAAACCGAGTCTGAGTTTTCAGGCTGATTTTTCAGCCTGAAAAACTCGGTTTATACTCGAGTATATACGGTACCTATATTCCTGTTTAAAAGCTGCGGTCTGTAAAGCTCACTTTCGGGTTCATTTAATTAATCAATTAAAACTAATTACTCGCATTGAATCCAATGCAGTCTGCAACATGCATTAGAAAAGTTGCAAATGGAGGTAGAGGATTGAAAATGTTTCACAGTCCCTAACGAACAAAACATTCTGGGAAATTTACAGATACCGAGAATGTCTATAGCTGAAAAATGGAGGCCCCCAACTGTTTAACTTCAGATGGATATATTGTCACTATGAAACTACAGATTCATCTATACGTCAGTAAATTCTGTTTAATGTGTTAAGTGCAGTATTTCTAGCCTTCAAGCCTAAAGGTTATTTTTTCCACTTAAGTTCTCCTTTAACAATTTGAGGACCAAACCCCCAATCTTATATATTTTTTTGTTGTTCTAAATTTCATTCATGACTAATTATGAAAGTCTTATTTCTAATGGGTTTAATTATACTTTGTTTTATGAACTTTATTTAATTAGAGAAGTAGTAACTACATGGGGCTGCATGCCATACTAAATTTATATGGAAGAACTACTATTAACATATTAAATACATCTTGGCTTTGGAGAGTTGCAATGAATTAGATGTCTAATTTAAACGTCTGGTAGGAATTTCTTAGCTTTATGATTGAACTTTCTTTATATATAACTTTAGAATTTTATGCTTCAAAGATGGATTAGGTGCAAACGAGGCTTCGGGGATTGGAAAGTGCAATAAGTTCTTTTGATGTTTTTTTTGTCATTTGCATTAAAAACAACCACATAAATGTTTTCGTGTAACTATATGTATAATGTTTAACTAGCAGAGCTGCCAAATAATACCTTCTAGAGTTATATAGCAATACCGCACTTTTAGCACAAAATACTACTTGGAAACATTTATTTTGTTATAGAAAACATTTGTTTTCATTTTTTTATTAATATACCAACCATATGCGAAATATTTTATGTACCAACTTATGGAGCAGTTTAGTAAAAGTAAATGGAAGTATCAACATACATTAGTAGAGGATATAACATTTAGGACACAATATGTTGCATAAAACTGTATATTAAAGTGTAAACAACTTTATTATTTATGAAAACCTCAATAATGACAAAATACAATGACACCTGTAAGCTATATCAGGGCTAGTCCACACTGTTGTGGTTTTCTTGCGTTAGCGCATGCATTTGCGCATGCGTTTTTTCCGATCATTGAAATCGTGGCAATGCACCGAAATTCCGCGTTTTCCGGGGGCAATGTTATTGCGATTTGCGTTCCGCATTTTTAATCTCAATCGCATGCGTTTTTCTATATCTATCAAAAAACGCATGTGCAAATGCAATGAAATTGCACATGAAATCGTATGCAATTCCGTGTGCGATTGCGTTTGCGGCGCAGTGTGGCCGTGCCCTCAATGCCTAATTTCTTCTTCAAAACAGTGTTTTTTTAAGGATGGGGTACTGAATGGCATTCAATGCATATATTTTATTATATTTAAAATTTGTATGGAAACATTCTATTATCACATAGTTGACAATAGTCCCAACATTTGCAGCATGCCTTAAAATGTCCTGCAGGTTGGCAGACTTTCCACTGCATTGTCTAGACAGATGGCATGGTATGCCCGATAATCTTGCATGTGTATTTATTCTGTCGGAGTCGTTCATTAATCGACCATGGTGGATTAACAAACACCCCCAACCGAACACATACACACGCGGGATTATAGGCCAAATCGCCCCATTTGACGTGGGTATCCGTCGTGGTCAGTATGAAGCTTTACTTGCAGTCAAGTTACAGAAACAGGATGTTTATACAAAGGTGTCAAAAACAGAATTTATTCTGTAGGTTGTGAAATGTGCTCTTTAATATTGCAGCTTGTGAGCCTTTCAGTTTGTGAATCGCTTTGTTTTTTTTATTAGTGACGTTTAATTCTTAAATTAAATCTTGTTATTTTCAGTGACTACAATGCCCCCTATTAAATGACATTGTTCGTGACAGTGTCGAACAGGGAAGAAGCCTGAAGTAGAATTTTAAAAAATTTAAAAAGTAACAATAAAAATGCAATAGAAACATTTTTCAAAAAGTAGTACGATTTTTGCTCTGTGTGAACCAAAATTGTGCCAATCCATTTTGTGGTCAAATACAATCATAAATAAAGTAGAAATATATCTGGTAATTAATTGTATGTGTGCCTGCAGTGCTATCACTCTCCCGATGCATTAAAGGTATAGCTGCTCTCCGTGCATTGCGACCCTGACTTATGCTATATGCTGGCATTAAAAGCCATACATAAGTGAACAATATTGCTTAATTACTGCATCTGTTTTGATTTGAGTTTTAGATGGCGCAAAGCCTTACACGCTCCAAGATACTACAAAATCTTTGGGGGATATGGAATCAATTTGTCTATCACAACTGACCTGCACTTTCCGCAGGCGCAGGCAATGCAAAATGAGTAGCAAACCCTCACTAACCAGATATTAGATCAGTTAGCATGGGTTTTGCTCTTATTTTTCCCCTTAGCACAGGACATTGCATCTCCATTTTTGTATAGCTGACTTCACGCTTATCAGAATTTGGTGGAGAGATAACAAACTGAATTAAATATTTTGATCTAATAAGTAATAAGCAAGAATGAATATCGACTATCCCATGCCATTTGAATAGAGAAGTGCTCTGAGGAAGCGGAAGTCTCCGTGAAGCGCGTCAGACCACGTTTCCCCCCCCATCTGATGGTCCGTGTCCTGGGACCCGTGTGTTTGAGATGTATCCCATGGGATTGAATAAACAAGGAGGTTTTTAGATTTGGTATCGGCTCCCTCTTTACATTTGGCCGCGGATCCTATCATTTTATATGGTAAAAGGGCAGTGGAAAACTGGTTACTCTCCCTGGAACTAGTAGCAACTTTACAGGTGGGAGAAACTATAGAGGCTCTGAAACCATTTTACAGTTTAAACAATAAAAACACACACTTGAAGTCCACTCTATCATTGATTGGTCTGCGAGAACCATGGGTTGTGACTGAAGAACTGCATGGGGGATGATGCAGAAGCTTTAGTGGAACAATAGGGGTAAAACTGACAGCCTTATTCAGGCCATACACTAGTTGACTTACCTGCCACCTTGTATGAATTATTGACCAGATTAGTAGCACTTCCACAGAACTTAGTTTTAATTTAGTCCAAGGAGTATTCCCACTGTCCATCTAATATATGTATTTATTGGAAAAAGTGGTCAAGCTTCCATGTAGTAGTAGAACCCCCAATGTGGCGCTTTGATTGGAGGTCTGATGCCTGAAAATAAAGCACAGGATGGATGGCCTCTTCCCTCACTATAAAAAGCCATTGGGCAGGAGAAAGTTAAAGCTTGCTATACTAATCCAATACAAAAGTATGTGAAATGCAAAAGTTTACGTCTAAAAAGTCATCAAGGTAAAAAAGTTAGGACCTTCCAGACTGGGGTTACCTTGACATGGTTGTTTTCCATTTGGCCGCGGACCCTACCATTTTATATGTATATTTATATTTCAGAGGTCAGACCGTTTATTATAGGACCTGCAAGTGCCGGGATCTTGGAAGAAAGCACACACTGAACTGTAGCAGCTCCTCGTGGTCATGTGAGTACATAACCCTTATCAGGGTTCATATCATGCTATGTAGCCAAATTTAAATTTGGTACCAATCTTTAACAGATGACAGGCAGAATCTATAAATTGTGGCTATGCACAGGCCCGATCACTCTCCCTGGATCAAGCAGATCTATATGTATTAATACCAGAAACTTATCCAGGCCTTTTTTAAAGCTATTTAATGAACTTGCCATTACCACATCTGCTGGAAGACAGTTCCAGTTTCACCTTTCTCACTGTAAAGAAACCTTTCCTAACCTGAAGATGAAACTTCTTTTCTTCCAGCCTTAAAGGATGTCCACGTGTCCTCTGATATGACCTATTAGTGAACAATGCACCAGAGCGTTCATTGTATGGCCCATTAATATATTTGTATAAGGTTATCATACGTAAATGTAAACGTTGCTTCTCCAATGTAAACAGCCCTAACTTGTCTAATCTGCCTGCATATTCAAGACCCTCCATTCCCCTTATTAATTTAGTTTCCTTTCTCTGAACTTCTTCCATTTCCAAGATGTCTCTTTTGGATATGGGATTCCAAAACTGCACCGCATATTTCAAATCAGACCTTACCAGTGCCTTGTAAAGAGGGAGAATAATATTTTTCTCTCTTGAATCTATTCCTCTCTTTATACAACACAATATCTTGCTAGCTCTAGCCGTTGCTACCTGGCATTGTTTGCTACAGCTCAGTCTGTTATCTACCAGAACTCCCAAATCTTTTTCCATTACAGATGCACTTAACACAGAGTTATTTATGGGGTAGGTGGCACAGGGATTATTAATTATTATCACCTTACATTTATCAACATTGAATCTCATCTGCCATTCTGCTGCCCATTTTGATAATCTATCTAGGTCTGCTCGCAGCACTTGCACATCATTTGAAGTTTCCAAAGCTCTGCATAGTTTAGTGTCATTAGCAAACACAGAGACCTTACTCTCAATGCCCTCATCTAAGTCATTTATAAACAGATGAAACAGAAGTGGCCCCAGTACAAAACCCTGAGGCACTCTGCTTAGAACTTTAGCCCACATAGATGTAGGCCTCTGTTTGCAACCAATAACTGGTCTCATTTATAGAGATGGCGGATTATTCCGGATTTTCCGCCTTCCGAACTTCCGAACCGCGTTTTTTTTAAAAAAAATTCGTAATTACGAGGATCTCCGTATTTTCGAAATGCGGAGAAAACGGAGGTCCTCGTAATTACGAGAATTCTCATAATTTCGAAAATTTTCGGAAAAACGAGAAAAGGCTGCTTCACAGGCGCCATTTTGTCAGTGTGTTGGAGTGTGTTTAGTGGAGACCTGACAGTGTAGGAGTTGGAGAGAGTTTTTTGTGCTTTTTGAGTTTTTTTGAGCTTTCTGTGTGTGGATTTCAGTATGGTGGTTTAGCACTTGTTGTTAACCACGCTGTATTCACACATTTGAGACCAACAGTCTTTTAGGACTAACCTTGTTGTAACGGAGGGAGGACCCATCTCTCCACTGAGAATGTGGACCGCCTTACATTCATCAAGATGAATGAGGCGTGGATCACATCAGTACAGCACCCCTATTGCTGAGTTGATGCCCGTGACTGAAGGCCTGCCCCTGGCCACCCGTACTGCTCTTCCGCCTCATTTTCTGCCTAGAGGCTTAGCTGATGCCAGCTTAGCTGGCAAATGGCAAATTTTTCTTATTGGCAGGGCCATATATGGTTCTACCTTGCTCTACTGCATTCAAGTTGTAAAATAACAAATGACTGTCTCTGGAGGGTAGAGACAGTGGTCTGGTAGCCAAAGCGGCGCAGGAGCCGGCGCTGGAGCCCCTCCATAATCCTGCGCTTTTGGCGCCGCACATGATAGGTGCCAGGGGGGAAATCATCGTACCCCCTGGCCAGGAGGTACTGTGTGGCATACATCTGCCTTACAGAACTCGCCATTGTGCAGGCAGAAGGTTCCGGTTCCTCGTTTTTATGAAAATCCTCAGTTTTACGAAAATCCTCGTTTTTACGGGAATCCTCGTTTTTACGGAAATCCCCGTTTTTACGGAAATCCTCGTATTTTCAAAAATACAGCTTTTTAAAATTCACGCTAGTGGACTGTAATTTTTAGGTATGTAGGATGATACGTGTTCTTAAGGTCATTACCCAGGTCCCTGAGTGATTAAGTGTACGTTACCAAGGCTATTTAGACCACTTTTAATGCGGATTTTGCCGAACTTTCATTTTAATACGTTTTAACGGGTCCGCTCGCGGATTTTCGAATTCATGGATTTTTTTGAAAGTTCGGACATCTCTACTCATTTACTGTCCTCTGTTATCACTATTTCTTTGCATGATCTATTTGTTTCAGTTTTTTCCTTTTTTAAGTTTTTTTGTTTCTTTTACAGCATTCATGTCTAAAATTGTCTGATCAAAGGGATTCAGTACCCCAAATTGTATTTTTAATTGCTTTATTGTTAGCCATTAAAGTTTTCATATACTGCACTTTGGCGTTCCTTTTTGTTTGTATTTATTACTAACACGGTACTACCTATTTTCGGTTTGCGATCTACAGGGGAAACAAAAATAGTAAATAAATATTAACACTGCAAAAATAATTTATTCCACATGTAGCAGAAACAGTTTTTTTTCCCAGAAGGCAAATGGTCCCTTGAAGTATCAACTTTGTTTTTATTTCTCTTGCATTAGTTGATAATTGATATCTATTTTTTATATACACAACTGCCTTTCCTTCTAAGTTTTTACTTTGATGATTTCATTTCCTTCTCTGTTCTGTAAATAATCTTTAATAACATAAAATTAGCTTTTCTAGAAAGAAGCTGAGCTATTTTATATTATTTTGCATTAGACAAAGCAGACCATATAGAATTTACATTTTCACAGTAATTTAATATATTCTCTACTCTTCCACATGGTGTTAATGTGGTTTAAAGAGATAAGCCAAATGCATTTCTTAGCAATTTTATTCACATATTCTGTATGTTCTATTTAAAAAGGGGTAAAGGAAAGTAACGGATTAGTCAAGAATAAATAAATACATATCCTGATCTAGTTAAACCATTTTATCATAGCCACAATGCTTACATTTTACCTTTTAGAGGAAAGCTAGTCTTATCCAATTTGTACCAGTATGGACAGTTGGACAAATTATAATTATATAAAATTATAAATTATTATATACAAATTGTGTATGAATGTATTAATATCAATAACATTCATTTTTGTTTAATTCTAAAATGGCATCCATCCCTCTCTTGTAGGGGTACTTTTAGACCTTTTCGCGCCTGAGCTGCCCATATATCTTCCTGTGGCACATGAAGCAAAAAAAGTAGGTATTGCTTGTGCAGGTGGGTGTGGTTTGTGAAGGTGGATGTGGTAGGCTAACTAACACTGGCTGGTAAACTGGAGGGCTGGCCTAACAGTGGCTGCTGAATCCTCCTGCCCTCCAGTTCACTGATAGGTCAGCCCTCCAGTTCAACAGGAACTGTTAGGTCAACCCTCCAGTTCATCATAAACTGTTAGGTCAGCACTTCAGTTCACCAGACACAGTTAGATCAGCCCTCCAGGGTCTGAGAGCTGACACACATATGCCACACAGAGAGTACTAATATGTTTGCCTTCAGTGACTGGTACATCAAAGTTTGTCTACAGTGAGTGTGTACATATAAGTTTGTCTACAGTGATTGGTACATACAAGTTTGCCTACAGTGACTGGTACATACAAGTTTGCCTACAGTGACTGGTAAATATACGTTTGCCCACAGTGGTTGGTACACACAAGTTTGCCTAGATTGACTGGTACATGTAAGTTTGCCCACAATGATTGGTACATATATGTTTGCCCACAGTTAGTGTGACTGGTACATATACATTTGCCCATAGTGATTGGTACATACAAGTTTGTCAACTGTGAGTGTGACTGGTACTTACAAAAGTCTTTACTCTGCCAGGACAGGAGCAGGAAACATGAAAGGCACACCGATACTGCAGGACTTCTTATAGATAGCCTGATGTAAAAAAAAGGTGAAAAGGTTTGGCCATGCTAATAATCTGCAGCAACCAATAAGGTGCTATCTAACTGCAGTAACCCAGTAAAAAGCAAACATTTGACTGGTTGCTGCAAACGGGCAAACCTTTGCAACTATTATTGCATCAGCCCAATTATGTTTTGATATCGATTTTAAATAAGCAATACAGGCTGGCGATATAACCACTGAGTAGCCTGACATTTGCTGATATTGAATTTAGTCAAGAATTGTATAGTCAAACTTTAACTTGATCGATTGTCCGCCTCTAACAATTATACAATTTATACAATGGGAAAACAAAATCCCCTTTCACATTTTTACAAAATTAGTTAGACCTCTAAGGATGAAACTATAAAATGCAAAATCACAAACCTCTTGAGTATGAGGGAAAATCTCGCAGACTTTTAAATCGCTGTTAATTGCTTTGAGCCCTTGGAGTAAAGCAATGTCCATTTCATTAAGAAACTGCAAGAAATTTCACTTTTTTTCATTAGAAACAGATTTTGCTTCATGGATCTTCAAATGTCAACCTAGAAACTGTTTGTAATCACTGCTCATAGTTTTTAGAGGTACTGTAAATTACAGGAAGTAGGCCGGAAGTGTGCGCTGTGCTCATTGCAATTTCCTAATGCATGTGATCACCATTTTTGGTCCATTTTGGTCAAAACTCGCACTTAAAACAAGTCTATTGTAGCGTATTAAAAATGCGGACACTATTGAAGTGGAAATAAATCAATAGGACATGCAATTTTCTTTTTACCCATAATATGCTTCAAAACACAAGCACAAACTCACAAGAGGACAGAAGCACAGGGAAAAAGCACACAGAAATGCACATCGCTTTTTTATGTGTTAGTTAAGCCACAGCCTAATGATACGTTTTACTCTACCAACACTAATATTCAACACTTTTTTTGTATGAGCCATGTCATAGTAGCAACACAGCTATCCTGAATACTGCTAATGAATAAGTTTTTTCAGGTGGCCATGGCCAACATCCGACCTTTTATTTGTCCGAATCAGATGAATGAGCGATTAGGCGCACAAATTGCTAGCCGTGGCTACTTTCACTGCAGTTACAGTAATTGGTTCCGGGCAATCGCTCACTAGTGGCAAACAGTCGGTCAGAACAAATACATAAGCTGGTGTGTACCCAGCTTAAGAAGGATACCCCAGTCATCAGGATCAAAAAAACCTGTAGCACTCAAACCGAAACACCGTAACCCACACCCCATATGCTTGTTATTTAAAAGTATATGAATGAAGTATAAAAACCCATCGCCACTTAGTTACATATATTAATTAGGTGCAATAACAAAGATTGATATTCACGTTAAGGTGCACTAAAAATTACATATTAACATAGTAACATAGTAACATAGTAATGTAGGTTGAATAAAGGCATACATCCATCTAGTCCAACCTTTATAGAATACTCATTAACCCTACCTAACAGTTGATCCAGAGGAAGGCAAAAACAGCTGAAAAGTTGGGACAAAACTGCCCGACTCAAAAAAGAATAAAAGTAAATTGCAAAAATACTTAGGAAATTCCTGTCAGTAAAGTAATTTTTGGACCACAGTTCCCCTTTAAATTCAGTCCACTTCTTTTCAGTATCAGAACATTTCACCCCAGTCTATGAGAAGGAGCAATTATTTTATTAGCACAAAATGAGCTTTCCTAAAGTTAAAAGTGTTTGTTAACCCAGTGCAATTTTACAGTTGGTTAACATTTTAGAATCTATTGAGGGATAGACCACAGTAGCGCGTTTTTAGAACGGAATCTGAAAAATTCATGCAATTTCCAATGCGATTGTGCATTCGTTTTGCGGTCACCATTTTTGTTGCTCAAACTCATGTATTTCCATTATGTAAAATAGTGAAATCACATTCTCTTTGGTGCGTTGTAGTGTGGCGTCAGCCTAAATGACAATATATTATGATCACTTTTCCCCAAGCTTCCCATTACCTTCATCTCCAAAACGAGCTCAGGGTTATAATATATTGCCAGCAGCCAGATCCATCAAAGCATCCTTCCTAGTAGGAACTTCTACATTTTGTAAAAGACAATGCTCATATAGCAAATTATAGAGCATGTCCACCCCCAGAACTATAATTCCCCCCACTACTGTGTAGTGAATAAAAATCCTTACCTTACATCCCAGATCCAAATGGTTTTCCTGTAATTCCCCCCCAAAATAAAAAAAATGGCCACCAGGAGGATAGCAGAGTCCATATAGGACTCTGCCTCCTGTCTCCCCTCCGGGAGAAAATTGGCATGCACACTGCAGCCCCAACCACATTATTAAATTTACCAGAGACTTCCCCGATAGTTACTTACCTTACCTCTTTCCCCTGGCATTCTGAACTGCCGGCAGCCGCGTCCGTGATTGGCTGCCTCTCATACAATCAGTTCCCTTACTCCAATCAATATCAAGGATAAGTTACCAAACCTTTAGTTACTAACTTGTTGCAAAAATCATAGTTCTAAGGGGGTTTATAAGAGTTAAAGTGTTAAAGTATTATACAAACCTTGTACTTTGGGAAAGTGAGGTTTGCAGTAAGTTGCACTAATACTGTCTTTAAAATAGAGATCATTCTTCCTTAAAGTTTAAAGTTTCTTGAACACCTTTTCACAGCATAATATCATCAGTTAGAAATGTCTAAGGCCTAGAGTTATCACAAGTTCCTACTCCATAAATACATTATTCATATATTGATATGATGACATTTTCCTTCGATGTTTTACTTTAATTAAGCATTATCTCATATCAGTTAACAACATAAAGACTATGGTTTGAACTTTGAATAAAATGTTCAAAAATAAGTTTATTTTGAAAAAAAATGACTCATACACCTCAGGTCTATATTAATGCTGAGCAATTCAAAATCACTTACACAATGACTAAGTCTACTGTTCTGTAAATCTGTAGCACACTGAACTTTGCACATGATAGCAGAAATTTTTCTAGGCCTATGTTTAAGAAATACATTTTATTTGGATTTACTAATAGATGTCCTGATGAAGACGTCCTGCGAGAATAAAGAGTGATTGGTTTTCACAAGACAACAGTGTGCCCAGGAATTATATTCGAAATTTGAACCATAATATTACACATAGCGAATGGGAGCTGTGTGACCTGGAGGCACCTGAATATAGTAACATGGTATATTGGATGAGTGCATTTGAACCTGAAGATATTATTTGGATTTACTGTATAATCAAATAAAGGGCAACTATACTGTATAAATGACTTTGCCTCAACTTAATCTATAAATAAATACATGTAAGTAGCCTTTACTCGGAGCTGTGTGTGCTGCTGCATGCCTTCAATCCAGTACTTGTTTTGCTCAGCCTAAGTATTCCCCTTCAACTCTTAAACAACTCCTTTTTTTTATCTTGCATGACTTAGAAGTCAAGTATGCTCAGTAATGCCCACCGTGCCATTCACACATTCCAACTGTTAAAGCAAAACAGTACACAGCAGAAGAGTTCATAATAATAAGGGACTTGTTTGACACCTGAAATGTGAGATGTTTCTATAGATATCTAAAGAAATAGGGGACTGAACTGCAAAAAAGTATACAGTGATAGTTGGGAAGATTTATAGTTTCCAGTAATGGGCAATAAAAAAATACATTTCAGTACAGTATTGCATGATATCATGTCAAAATATTCACCACCAGTCACCTTCTTGACTCTAATTAGCTATGGTTATAATCCATGGCCAACTGTATCAAGAGTCCTTATCGCTAAATATAGTCTTAAAGCTGTGCTAACCAATGTACTAACAGTTAGCATGGCTATATTTGCAGCAGTTTATGAAGGCAACAACACAATCGCTGGTTAATTAATGTGAGTTCCTTAATGCCAGATAATTGCTGGCATTGAGCACACACAACGTACTGAGAAGAGTAGTAAATTTCAGAGCAGGGGGCAATAGAGAGTGATAGCAGCTGTCTTGACATTGCCTCCAGCCCTATAAATTATTATAAGTAAAATTCCATTAACTTTTATTCCTTAAATGTAACCAGTTGTCTCTTGAATATCCAAAAAACCTACCAGTAACACATCTTCTAGAAAACACTACCATAGTTTTACTATTCTTACTCAAGAACCTTTTCTATGCCAGAAGGCACGCCCCCCCATCCCCCCCAAGGGATGTTCATGTGTGCTCTGAAACAATCTATTGTAAGGAATATTAACGTATTTGTATAAAGATATTGTATCTCCATGCAAGTACCAAGCTTCCTCTGCCAGATTGGGGGCAATCATTATACTTAAATATCTGGTTAGTGCAAAATATATCAGTTGGGGTTGGAGGCAGATAACCAACAAGACTCCTGTACTCACTTCTACAGCATTAATAAACAGATCAATAAGCATTGACTCTAATACAGAACACTGGAACTGAGAAGTTTAATTCATGCAGATGATATTTCATTAACCACCGCTCAGTCCACAATATTTTTGAATCAATTTTCTATTCATGTACAAATGTGTTTTGAAAGGCAACACAACTTTATTTATACATTAATATACATTTATACAATGATTGTCTGTGTGACACAGTATCAAAAGTAAGTTTACCAAATGTACTGCTACTGCTATTAAGTGTATTTTATGTAAACCCTTGTTGTTGAAGCACTTGATCAATGGTGATGTAGGCTCTACTATTTATTATTGTATAATTACCATTTGTACTCCATAACCTAATATTTATTTTTAAAAATGTAAAACCAACTTCTAAAACAATAAATCATTTCAATTCTATAATCTAAATGTAAAGTGCAAATTTCAAAAGATTTTCTCTAAATTGTTAACGCAAACTTCTGCCGTTTGTACTCTCTGTGTACCTGTTTCTGTTTTAGCAACTTTTTTTATTGAACGATTTGGCTATGTGCACTTAATTACTGTATTACATCTCTTTGGATGGAAGTGTATATTAAATTCTGAATTTCCCAGGTAAAAGGAGCAGTTTTGCAATTGCAAAAAGTCCTGTAGCATTGAGCTATATCTATGAGTATTTTGTCTGCTGTTCCTGCAATCAGGAATACCAAACTTGTGATATAGCGATAAAGTGTTTTTTTTTACCTGACTAAAATCAGACTAAAAGCTTTTTAGTGCAGTTATGTTAAACCAAATGACATACAGTATAAAAAAATAGAATTATTTGTACTGCATAGACACTGGGGAATTATCATAGGCTGTTTTTGGAAAGTTAGAGAGAGACTGAGTATGGCACAGGGACATTTCCTTAAAAGACTGTGTGCTGTTTAACTGTACAAAATACTTATAAAGCAAATTAAATCTAAATCATGCAAATATGTGGTAAATCAAAAGGTAGGGGGGTATGCAAAACACCCCTCATGCTCTGCAGTTCCTCCTCCCAAACACTATTTGACTGCACTCTAAAAACTTGACTTGACTGTGTATAATGAGCCAGGTGTATGGTGTACTGGCAGATTTAGGTGCATAATAAGTGAAGAGGAAATACTTGGAAAACATGCAAAATATTTTAGTGTTTGGTCTGCTAAAATGACATGTAAAATCTCTACAGTATTTAGATATTTTATTGAAATGATGTGATAAAACCCCAATAATATTTACAGCAATGTTTTTATTTTAGTAACCAAAGTTTCTAGAATGAGTAAATATAGATTTGTAATGTAATGAAAATTGAGTATTGGTATATTTAAATACAACAAAAGATGGAATTTACTGTACTCTAGGATTTTTTTTTATTTTACTATTCTCCCCTAATAGAGGAATTGCAATACAATACGCTCAGAAGTGTTGAATCTGTGATACACTGAATTTTACATTATTTTCATGAGGTAACCATATGCACTTTTTATATTTAATAACATTTGCATGTCATGGTTTGTTCTATATTAAAAAATAAGAGTACTATAAGGGCTAAAGGTGGCCATACACTCTAACGATAATGGATAAATCCCATCAGGGCACAACAGGGTTTACCCATTATCATCAGTGTGTAGGGGCTCTTCCCAACAAATCCTAGTGCCGACGAATGACCATAGTGGGCGTTATGGTTGGTCGGGAAGGACAGAAAATTTCCATTGGTCAGTATTGGCTCCCTTAAAGGTGGTTGATCCGATCGTGCTGTGTATGGTCGCACGGCCGGCCGATCCCTATACCGCGTATGTGGATCTGTCAAGTCCGTGTGTGCGGTCCCCGCAGCATGTGTGCCAATGTGTGCCATGTGTGCCAATCGCATTGTGAAAATCGCATGTATGTATGGCCATCTTAACAGTTAATTTAGTTGACAAGCTTTCGAGGGCTATACCCTCTTCATCAGGTCAGAGCAGTAGTGATTTTGACAAAAGTTTAACAGAAGGTAAAAAGCTAATTCCAAAAGATAAAACAACAGGGGAGGAGAGAAGGGGGGGGGAAAACTAGTAAAAAGAAAAAGGTGCCAAGGAAAGTGTAGAGGGTAATAAAATGTGTGGAGAGAAAACAGAATAGTGAAGGGGGCAAGTAATGAAGGGGGTGGGAGGAAGAGAAGGCAGGGAGTACCAAAAAAGACACTAGTCAAAAGCAAAATGAGAAAAGGAAAACGTATAGGTAGTATAAGTTTTCATGCAGAGAAGGTTTTTTTGTTAGGTGGTGTAGTATTGCAAAGTCTTTTTGATATCACAATTAAACCATTAAACTGACTTACAGTTGTCTATGTGTTGTGTTTAAACTATAATATTATTACAGGTGGGACAGATTTTTGATATTAAGTATGAGACCAGGAATTTGGACTGTGTCCAAACAAACTGTGTCTTAAAGATCAGATGTATGTAAGTATGTATATCCATATTGGTACTTTTACATTTGAACTTAAGTCCAAAATGAAGTTGTTGTTTTTTTCATGCATGAGAGAAAAATGGAATTAATTGTTTGTTTTATACTTTTGCTCTTTCAGAACAAGCCACCCACATTCTTCAATGGCAGCTATTTAGGGAATAGAAATAAGTCCCTGATTTGGAAGATACCTGGTTTCCATTTCAACCGTGGTATAAAATTAAAAAATAGAGGTAGAAAATTAAAAGTTTACACTCAAAAATGCTAAAATTGCAGTCGAAAAGTCTTAAATTGCGACTTTGTGGTCAAAAATTTTATGTAAAAAATTCCATTTCTATTAGGTTTGAACTTTCAGAATTAACAAAACTCACCAGTTTCGATTTTCTCTATTAGAGAAGCCTAATGTTTAATCGCCCATTTGCTCTGCCTCAAGGGTTAAAGGAGATAAATCCTGGTTTTTAAAACTAACTTGGATTAGATTCAGAACTGGTGGTTTCCGGAAATCCAAGGATTCAGTATAATTTTTAAAATGGCGAATGCCTGAACTTATTGAAAAATCGCTTTTGAAATTTGTGGTTGTAAAATCATTTTTACAACCAAAAAAAAATCATGATCAAAAAAAATTTTAGGTAACAATTTAAATATTACAGTCAAACAGCAAAATTGTGGCTCAAAAGTCTTTAATTTGCGGAAAAATGTAAAAAAATGCCTATTCTATTGGGTTTAAATCAAAGTTTCATAATTTCAATACGTTCCTCGAAACTACTGTCAGAACAAAGATTTCATTTATCTTTATAAGAGACAGCCATTATTTAATCTCCCATTTGTTTACAGGTAGAGATAAGTCCCAGTTTTGAGACTTACTTTGTCAATTGTGGAATTTCAATAAGAAAATTTGAAATGAAACTCAACAGTTTAGTTCATCCCTAGTTACAGGAACATAATCTGTGCTTGATTAGCTCAGTGAGAAGAATAAATTAGAATGAAAAAAGCAAGTGTTCCAAAGTAAGTTTTAATTTACTAAAAGTACAGTTTAACATTGTTAATGTAAAACATGTTAATGTTTTAAATGACAATCATAGCTGGAAATGGCTGGGTGTTTTAACTATCTACATAGGTGTATAGAGGCCCATTTTAAGCAACAAATTGTCCTGTGTTCAAATGGAATGCTATCAGGGAGATTCAATAAAAGTTCTTATTGTTTAAAATGGTGCTAATTTTGCCCGAACCAATCAGATCTTATTTAACATTTGAAAGCTTACATCTGATTGGTTGGGGCAAAATTAGCACCATTTTAAACAATGAGAACTTTTATTGAATTACCCTGTATGTTTACTAATGCAAGTTTAGAATTATAAAAGATAAATTGATCATTAGAAAATGATTATGCTATTATATTAGCACATTGTTAATTATATTTATTAAATCATTTTAATCACATGATTCCTGCCTTACAGTGTTGATTCAGAGAAAGGCAAAAAAAAAAAGCCACATGCACCTTTGTGTGTGATGTTTCCACAATTACTAGCTTGTGATTTTTGCAAAGAAACGTACAGTAAGGGCTAGGCCACACTGCTGCGTTTTTGTTTGCGCTTGCGATTGCGTTTGCGCTTGCGATTTTCCAAAATTATTGAAAACGCGGCAACGCAAAAAAAACGTGCGTTTTTCGGTGCGATTGCGATTGCGTTTTGTGTTCTGCATTTTTAATCGCAATCGCATGCGTTTTCCTATACTTATTGAAGAAATCGCAATCGCAAACGCAACGAAAATCGCACATGAAATCGCATGCTATTGCGTTTGCGTTTGCGTTTCAGCACGATTTCTCATGACCTAACAAATGTTATTGTGCTAATTAGCACGTGATCATTGCATGTCAATGTAGGTGGCAACATTGTATGTGCTGCAATCCGTTTTTGGAGCGCACGTGATCACGATTTTTTCCCTAATTTCATGCGCTCTGATTACACAAAATTGCACATATTGCAGCTTTTCACGTACATTGCCTTCCAATACAGTGTGGCCCCAGCTGCCTAATGAAGAAAAAACATATGAATACATATGTTACAACATATGCATTATCATGCGTTTTACAGCAGTTAGATAGTGTCACCAAAGCCTTACAGTTATTAGTTCTATGACTTCTAATTCTCCAGTTTTTCTAGCTTGACCTCTAGCATTTGTAAACATACACATTTTTGATGATCATTTCATTTATTTAGGCATGTTGATGTACAACTCTCCATATCCTCAATGCTACACTGTCCATCCTCTCCTCCACCCATTAACTTATTTACACCCTGTGTTCTTACTCTACTATTGACCCCATTGATGTCTACAGTTTTTCTTACACCAACATATTTACTATGCATTAATACTTTTAAGCTCTTGTTACCTCCCAAATGTAGAATGCGGTACTGTTTTAGAAAATACTACCCTAAATATATGTGAACCCTCGGAAGACATTTTAAGGGACCTTTACTCCTCTCCAAACTTTGCTATTGGCACCAATGTGAGCCACGAATGCTGTGTTATCCCCAGCTCCACCCAATTATCTGTCTACACAATCCACCAAATCGAACCCTAGCACCATGTTCATGAAGCATGTTCGGTCCTATCGGCAGATAACCCTGACCACTTTTTTATTACTGGAATCCACTGCCATCTGCTAAGCCTTCCTGACACTTGGTTCCTCCTCCCTTGTATAATCTGCAATGCTGCACCTTAGTTTCCAACAGGGCAACATAAGGCCCTAAACTAAAAAGTCTGAAACACAGCATCTGATGCAGTAAGGACATAGCTAGGTTTTGTTCTACTATGTAGAATGAAACATGACATCAATTAAATAAGGGTGTTAAACCAGCACTTCCATGATGCAGTAAGTGTAAGTGCAGTAAGGAGCATCGGGAGTAGTACTGCATTGTTTTAAAATGTATGTGTATTTTTTTTTTCTGGGAAGTAAACGCTATTCATTGTGAATAATTCTTAAGACACTTTTTGAAAAATCAGTTGAATATATACCCCTTGCTATTACCTACCGTAGTGAGCTCACATTTTAGGTTCTGTAATGGTCCTTCTTCTTCCCAGAATGCACATTACCTTGGAATGTTCCTAACAGTAATTTCTACTGATTGGCTGTTGGATGGGTCAAACATGCTCAGATCTCTATTGATCAACTGAATCAACCCAGGCGCTGGGTCAAGGGAAAAACCCATAACAGTCTCTATTAGGGGTCCTGCAAACAGGAAGTCAGTATTTCAGAAGCATTTATTTATACACAGACAAAATGCTGAATGGGCAGGCTAAGGCCATTAGGATGGAAAATACTACCTTTTTTCTATAAAAGTATATGTATTTGCACTTCCCTTTTAAGACTCAAAGGGGCATATGCAATATAAGGTGTAAAAGTTTGCTTCTTCAAAATTTGCAATGCTTAGGAGAATAGTATTTTCTCTATTGGATTTTTATCTCTCATTATAAGATAAGGTGTAAGATGTTAGGTCAGCATACCATATAAATATCTTCACACTGGATGCATAGTTTTGATTGTTGCTGGGGCCACCGCACACTAGTCTTCAAAAGTGATTGATTATTTAATTGATGTTTGTGAAAACAACTGAATGGAGGATGGGCCCCTGGCACTCACCCCTCCACTCCCCAGAAGATCTGCAATCAGCTGTTTTTAAACAGCTGATCACAAGTATGAAGTAAAGATAAGTGCAATCAGCTGTTTAAAGGGTGTCTCCACTGGTAAAAAAAAATTTGGTATTTAGTTTTATTGAAGAATGGGAGATAAAGGAGCTATCGCTCATGATATAAAGATACACGTAATCAGCTGTAGTATCACACATTAACCAATCATATTTGAATATTAAAATACAAATATGATTGGTTAATGTGTGAACATATGATTACAAGCATTGATATATTAACCAATCACAATTGGATTTTGTCCTTCGGCGAACCTATATAAAGAGGTGCAAACCCCGCAGAGCTCAGAAGTCATCGCAGTGATGGCAAAAGAAAGAAGACACCGGCAACACCAGCGGTGTCACTGGCGGCCACAGTGACATCGCCCAGTGTCAGTGACATTAGCGGAGTTGGTGTCACTGGCTGAAAAGAAAGAAGACTTTGGATCAAGATGTTGGCAACACCGGCGACGTTGAAGCGCCGAGCTGCGGGACTCCTCTAAGGAGCCGGTAGGGGTCCGAACGTCTGGCTGTGGGACTTTCGGCCATTCGATAATCCTCAAACAGCCGAATTTGGGAATCCCGAATTTGTGAATCCTTGAATGTTCAAGGATTCTAAAATCAGCCATTTGAGGATTACCGAAAATCAGCCTGCGAAAACCCAGAAGTAGCGCATGTGTTTCTTTGCTGTTCTTCCCGCAAGGACGTGTTCCCCAGACCATTTCCCAGGTCCCAGAGCCATTTGCAGTAAGTTACCATTGCTATTTAAAACATTATTTTAGGCAGAAATTTCACAGATTTTTGAGCGGAACGGATTTTCGGAGGTCATCTCTAGTTGTCACAGATTATTCACAAAACCAATACTTACTAGCACTATTTTACTTACTGTTGATTTAAGTTAATTTGTGCAAATCTGCTTTATTGTGAGACCTTCTTCATGATGAAAAGAGGCACTAGCACACAGCTCTGAATTTTAAATCTGCTTGGGGATAATTTGCACAAAGTGACTTACATTTTATTTCTGGTTTGTCTGGGTTTAGCTTACACTAGTGTCTAGTGCTTAACTAGAGATGGGAACTAGAGTCAAATCCGACTCAGACCTGGATCCGACATGGAACCCATCTGTTCCGAAATCAGAATGTTCTGTCCGAAACCGGATGAATCGTTCAGATTTCTGGTACTTCTGGGCACATTTTCAAATTTTATCGAACGTTCGAGCTATTTTCGAAAATAGCCTCAAACATTCGATAAAACTCGAAAACGGAATTTAAGTTCCGTTTATGGATTTTCGAATTTTCAGGATTTTCCCGAGATCCGAAAACCTGAAAACGGAACGAAACCCAGCAGTTTCGGCCATCTCTGTGCTTAACACATAATTGAAATAAAATTGCTGATCTCCAGGTTGTAGAGTTAATATACAACTGGTTCAGCAGGATCTGCAAGATCTCCACAATTTTAGATTTTATGCAAATGTTTAAATGAGAAGCGGTTACTTTAAATTTACTCATTTCTATCAAATGGGGATGAGATAGAAGAAACTTCATTAGTACAATATTTAGGCGCAGAGGAAGTTGTAAAAATAAGTTCTGTCACAGTAAGTTGATTCATCTAAGGATCAAAGGTTCACTTCCAAATATTTCCATGTGTGACTGAAAAGAAAAATCTTGCAGTGTAAAAGCTTTTATAAACTCCAGGAGAAATAAAATCCATGTGTACATAGAAGCAGCCAGTGGATAAGCTTTCTTTCTGTGACAGTATAACTAAACTCATTCATGAAATATTAGTCACTGCAGTGGAGCATCATAAAGAGCAGTAATATCTTTTAAGATGAGCGAATTGTAATATTATATTGTAATATTATTTTGCATGTAAATAACACCATGTTTGTTTGTTTTTTAATATTGTAATATTATTTTTGTGCTTTCTGGACAGCTTTGGTTTTATAGCAACTAAAATCAAATGTTTATCAGTCTGAAAGATGAGAACGGACTGTTCCTAATGCTACTCCTTGATTTAAATCTGCTCTTTCTGAAAACAGAAACTAGGCTTGAGCTTGTATGTGAATCTGGGTTGTCTCAGAGCTTATTTATAAAGAGGGAATGCATCTGCCTCCTGAACCAGACCATTTAGGGAGGTCAGTCGGCTCATTATACAGTATATGTCTCTTGGTTCAGCACAAATACATATGCTTTCAAGAAAACAAGTAGTATTTTCTCACTCCACTAACCTGAATCTGTCTATCCAATTTGTTTGTGAATAAAGAAATGCTTCCAAAATACTTTCTTCCTGTGTTAAGGACCCCCTAATAGTGCCTGGTATGGTCTGGCCCATAAAATTAGCCCATGGGTCATTTCAATTCCTAAGTAGATATCTGGGCATGTTTGGTCCACCTAACATTCAATAGGGTAAAATGACTTTTCAGAACATTCAAAGGAAATGAGCATCCTGGGAAGAAGAAGGACATTGTAGAACCTGAAATGCCAGCTTACTACTGACCACAGCAAGACATAGCAAAAATATGAAACAATTGTATTTTCAAAAATTAAAAGAATTTGTAGCATTACTGAAGCAGGTGTAATCTGAAATTGTTTAAAAATAAAGTTTTATTTTCCACTGAACTTTCCATTAATGTATAGAAAGAATACAATGTAGAATATAGAAATACATTGTTTGATGTATTTTTTTTACACTTATTTTTCTGTTTTTGCATTATTTAATTAATTCTGTAGCGTAAAAGATTTCCCATACTACCTATCAACAGCTTGTGGCTTTGAATAACTATTTATTTTCACAATGTTAGCAGCTGTTACTCTTTATGCCCAGAGCACTGGCTTGTGTCAGTTAGTACAGAAGTCTTGAAAATTATTATTGCACTTGGCCCTTAAGTTAACAGGTTATTACATTGTGTTAACAGTGCTCAAAGAGGATTTAATTTTTGTCACACATCTGGAAATCTCCTTTGGGACTTTGGCATATAATGCATGTTTATGGGCTTCTTTTTACCATAAATAATGTCATGTTTGCCCTACTTTTCTATCAAACTCTGCTGTTAAAAATGTTATTTACAGTTTAGAATAGGATAAAATCCATTTCCATCGTATTATAATAAGGCCAGTTGCATTTTTTTTATTTGGCTACTGTATGAATCACAGATTTGTGCAGAAATGGACAAGAAATAAAATAGTAACAAACAAATAAAAGCCCAAAAAGCCTTGCGTATACCACCTTATGAAAAAAGTTGGGGGTAACGAGACTGCAGGCTTAAAAGGCATGTGAGTGTACATTTATAAATCTTACAGTATAGCTCTTAGGGTCTTAAATACTGTGTTAAAGGGTCACTATACTCATTCAAATAAATTTACATGATCTGAAACTACAATTTGAGTGAAGTAAAATGGTGGTACTCACATTATTATGTGCTTGCTTTGTCAGTAAATTATTGATGTTTAGTGAGTGCTCCTAATTTCCCCCACCCTCCCTTACTCACTGCCTTCTTGTAGTGTCTGCGATGCTAATAAGTTCTACACAGCCTCACCCTGCTCTGCTTACACATCTCCCCCCACTCCCCCACTTCTTTTCTCTGATGATTCTCTTAGATGTTGCAGAAAGTGTACTGGCATGCAGCCAAAGATCCTAGTAAGAGTTCAGGACACACATTATAATTTCTGCTTCTGGAGTGACAGGTCTTTCCCTGTAGATGCTGTGATTTCAAATCATGATTTCTCAGAATCTACAGTTCAGATTAAAAATCCATAACATGTTTTGGAGTAGTGGGATCTTGTATCTAAGGGGCATATTTATAAAATGGCGAAAAGCGCATTTACATTGTTAATAGGTGTGTTGTCAACTTTATTATTTTTCTTTCTCTGTATTCTCCCAATTTTTGCTAAATTGAAATATAGTGCCAAGAATGTTGAACAGCTGGCTAGCTGGTAACAATGATTGGATGTGGTTTTCACTTCTTTTGCTACAAATATCACATAATTAAAAAACAGGAACAATAAAGTTTAATTGATAACAAACACTATTTAAACAAGCATCTTAAGCGTATCATTGTGGCTATAGAGGAGGAGCTACTTTTGTTTGGCTATGTCTAATGGTTTTCGCAATGCAGTCATCTTGTAGACGCGTTAAGTTTTCGCTGTGATACTTTTCGCTCTTTATCGCTGCAATACTTTTCGATACTTTTCAGATGTGAAGTCTTTTTTTCTCGCTTTTTTATAAATACCAGGAAAAGAAGTTCCAAAAAGCGTTGTTTTCTCTGCGATGTTCACCGTTATTAACTAGGCAAAAAATTTAGACTTTTATAAATATGCCCCTAAATCTACAGATTTTGAAACTTCAATTTTTTGGGGGAGTAGATACTATTTAACTACATTATTTTTTATAATAGCCACACTGCAAAATAAAGACGATATGGCAAAATAACCACGCAGTATTTTGCTACTGTGCGTTATCCATTGGAAAACCATTCTTGTATTTTAGATTTAAGGTTTTGGTACACATATTTCCCGTGCCATTGCCCAGCTTCCTATGCATTTTTGAACTCTAACCAGGACTATTGCACTTCAAATTAAAGGAAGGCATTTTTTGAATTTGGCCATAGGCTTTAATATATATGGAACACACAAGGCAAACAAAGCCCAAATATTGGTATTAGTGTTGAGCCTGCCATGAGGTGGCCATTTTAGAAAACAATTTTTTAAAATAAAATTCAGACATAAATGTACAATGCAATAAATGTAAAGAAAGCTTCAAGTGGCCGTTTAAATAAAGTGTTTATATTTATTACCACTCCTTCAATCAAAACCTTATCCACTAAATACACAATCCATACCATCCAAAATTTTCATCAGTTTTACCATTATTTCTGATAATGGTCATTTCTTTTAAATAGAAAGATTATTGTGTGAATTTTTTTTTGTAATATCTGCATGTGTATGGCAGGCTCTCGGTTGGAATGGGTTCCCATATCTCTGCATTGTTGGTATAACATCATACTGTACATACACATATTGCTTTAATATGAAAAGTATTAACAGATTTTTCTCACTTCCTGACACATCTTTTTTAGATTCTAGTACAAAATAAACTAGGCTAATTCTAAACTTTCTTTTTCTTAATCCTGAACTGTTTTAATGTGTGTTTGATTCTTTTTGTTTGTTTCACATAATTACATTCCTGGTCATTCTCCTAATGTATTTTCTGGCAGACCAGAATTTATGGGTCTATCAGTAAAGATAAACAGTCCATGTTGCAATGCTTTAATGAGTTACCACACCATCACACTCACACCAGCCACAATCATGTTTGACTGTTAGGTGGGAATTTATATAGCATCCGTATATTGACCAAAACCTTAAATTTAAATACAACAATGGCTAATACCAATGGATAATGCACAGTAGCAAATTACTGCATGGTTATTTTGACATATTGTCTTTATTTTGCAGTGTGGCTATTATAAAAAGTAATGTAGTTAATGTTTTATGTGAGGGTTTTGAACCTAACATAAAAGTTCTCCTTGCAGAACGATCCACTTGTAAAGGGATTTTCTGTTTTAAAGGGATATGTCTGTTTTTAAGAGAAGCGTTTATAAACTTTGGTTTGAGTGAATGTTTTATCTTAGCACTATTTATTTCTGGGAGTGTGTCTGAGTAAGTAAATAAAAATCACTTGTTTTTTTACTGCTTACTACTGGAATAAGGTGGTGGGGATTGTTTAAGTAAACTTTAGGCACAAGGTTTCTAAACGAAATACTTATTATCAACTACATTGTTACCTGTAGGGTGGGGTCTGGGAAAAGGCATTTTTTTTGTTTCTTTCCTCTCTGATTGGATGAGGGTGTAGCTAATTGGTTTAAATTACCAGAGCAATATAGGGTAGTTGGTATTGAACCTCACATAAATGTTTTCCTTGCAGAGCGATCCACTTGTAAAGAGATTTTCTGTTTTAAAGGGGTTTGTCTGTTTTTAAGGGGTGCATTAAGAAACAAAAGTGTTTAAAACAAAAAAAGGTTTAAGAACAAGATTGCTGTATGTTGTTGTGTATTGCTGCTTCTGTATTGTGCATTGCTGCTTCTGTGTTGTGTATTGCTGTTGCTGTGTATTGTGGTTTATTATGGTCAGTTATGTTGGGGCCATGCAATGGGCATACGGAAGGGTAGGGTCTCTTCAATCCCAACAGATTTGCCATGTTAGGTGAAGATCTGGAGGACAATGGCTCAGAAGTAGCATGTATGGAGCGGGCCATTCCCTTAAGCACGCCAAGACCCTACATGCCGAACAGTGTGTTACCTGCCTGGTGCTAGGGACCGTTTGACATGTGGTAGATCGTATAGACAGATTATTGGGTGGGACTGGGAGTGACCCAGCAGTCCTGGTTTACGTTGGGGCCAATGACAAAGTTAGAGGTGAGGTCCTTAAAAAGGATTTCTGAGAGTTAGGGGCCAAGTTAAAAGTAAGGACCTCAAGGGTAGTGTTTTCAGATATACTACAGCAGCCATGTGCTAGGCTAGGCAGGCAATGGGAGCTTGGGAGTATAAATGCATGGCTAAGAGGGTGGTGAAAGGAGATTGGGTTTTGGAGAATTGGGCTGACTTCTCTGTTGGTTACATGCTCTTTAGTAGAGATGGACTGCACCTCAATGATGATGGCGCAGCTGTTTTGGGGGAGAAGATGGCTAGAGGGTTGGAGGTGATTTAAAATTAGGTATGGGAGGTAGGGTACATTGGACAACACAGGGGTAGACAGAGGAAATAGGGATCATGGGGCTATTAAGATAATGGAGGGTGGAAATGGGGGAGCACGTCCAAATTTGGAAGCAAATTGAATGATAATCTAAAATTTATGTTTACAAATGCAAGAAGTCTGGAAAAACTGGAGAACTAGAACTTATAGCTTAAAATGAAAGGTATGATGTGATTGGTATAGCAGAAACATGGCTAAATGATTCACACGACTGGACAGTACATATTAAAGGATACTCCTTATTTAGACATGACAGAGTTAATAAGAAAAGTGGGGGAGTATGTATGTATGTTAAACAAGAATTGGAGCCAAATTTAAAATATTGGGGTATAGGCCATAAGGCAAAAACAATATGGGTAGATCTATGAACAGGAATCAAGAAAGTGGGTAAATTAATTGTTGTGGTTATAAGCTGCCAAATGCCAGTGAGGATGTGGAAATGAATCTCCATATGCAGTTGGCGAAGGCTGCTGGTATGGGGAATGTTCTAGTTATGGGGGATTTCAATTACCCTGACATAGATTGGAGTAAGGGAACTGCCAGGACCTCAAAAGGTATCAAGTTCTTAAAACTTCTTTATGAGCATTTTCTTTCACACATGGCAGACAGGATGTGTTGTTTGATCTGGTGATATCTAATAAGTCTGAGCTCATTTTAGAGATGAAGGTAATGGGAAGCGTAGGGAACAGTGATCATGATATAGTGTGATTTAATATAGGTTGCAAAAAACAAAAGTGTAAAAAAGGTCTTCTCCTGCCTGGTTTAATACGCAGGTAAAAAGGGAAATGGAAAGGCTTTTAAAATTTTGAAATTGGAGAGAACCGAACAGGCATACAGGGAGTATAAAAGCTGTTATAATGAGTGCAGGAAAGCAATTAAACTAGCTAAAATAAAAAATGAAATACGGATAGCAGAACAAAGCAAGTTTAACCCCAAAATCTTTTTTAAATATATCAATAGTAAAAAGACTGAGAACGTGGACCATTAAATAATGGGGCTGAAATGGTTATAGGGGATGCCAAGAAGGCTAATGTGTTTCCCCTCTGTATTCACTTTAGATAATCCTAGTCCTAGTCCTTATAGTAGGGACTGTAATTATATGAAGGGTATAAATGAGGAATATTCACTCTGGCTGATAGATGATATACTGCGGAAACAATTAGACAAAGTTAACATCAATAAAGCCCCAGGACCTGATGGAATACATCTTCAGATCTTAAGAGAGCTTAGTTTACATTAGAGAACTGGCATTTGTGTGGGGATATGATCAAACATCAACAGGTAACACAACGTTTTGAGGGTAACACCCCCTTCATCTGATAAAGGGGGTGTTACCCTTGAAACGTTGTGTTACCTGTTGATGTTTGGCTCACAATAAATCGTTCACATTGAAGTGCAAGTCTACTTTGTTTCTCTTCAGTATTTAATTCCATTTGAAGTAGGGGAATTAGACTCTGTGCACCCATACAGGGTTAGTGTGCATATGGACTTTTGTTACCTATGGGGATATGATCACTTTATATAAATATATTAATGGGCCATACAATAAACTCTCTGGTGCATTGTTTACTAATATGTCATATGAGAGGACATGTGGACATCCTTTGCGATTGGAAGGAAAGAAGTTTCATCTGCAGGTTAGGAAATGTTTCTTTACAGTGAGAACGGTGAAACTGTGGAACTGCCTTCCAGCAGATGTGGTAATGGCAAGTTCATTGAATAGCTATAAAAGTGGCCTGGATAAGTTTCTAAAACCAAAAACCTTGATAATTACTGGTATTAATACATATACTGTAGTTCTGGTTGATGGGATACTTTCCCATTGCCATTTGTCAGGAAGGAGTTTTCTCCCCATTTTTTTGCCTTCCTCTGGATCAACTGTTATGTACAGTAGGGCAAAAAAGGAGGGTGAAAAGTTTGGACTTTATGGACACATGTTTTTATTTAACCTCAATTACTATGTTACTATGTTAATCCCACCAAAACAAAAGAAATGTAATATGATTTGTCTGTATCTGAAAAAGAAAAAGCAAATAACTTTAGTTATTAGTAACTTTAGTAGTTAAGACATTAGTAACTTTAGTAGTTATCCTTGTAAACATTTTTTTGTCAATATCACCTTTTTAGAAAAAATGCATATAGTGTTGTTTTAGAAACAGTTTGATTAATTTAGTAGATGTACCCATCAGTTTTGCTACAAATGTTTCTTCCCCTTTAAAATTTGCGATACTGCAAATTAAGACTTGATGATTTCTTTATTATTGGTATTGCTAGTGACTCCTTGTGGATAACTATAAAATTACAGTTTATATTGTTTTATTGTTCTGCTAGCATCAAAATGTCCAGGTGGATTATGATTCCATTTAGCATGTCAGATGCATTATATGATCTTTTTTTGGTTATGGATAAAAAGGTAATAACATTTTCAGAAAAAAAACGAAGGAATCCAAGGTTATATAGGAACAATAGAATGCGGCTTTAGTAAAACATCAAATCTTTATCTGCAAAAAGAAATGCCTTATGATCTGCTCATACAAAAAGATCTTGTTATTTATCAAGGACAGACATACTATACTTTGACATTATTTCTCATTTTCAATGCATATGAGATAGTTAAGGATCAGTAGTGCCAGAAATCCAAGGGCTTCAGGGTACACATGGTACAACTTCCTACTTTCACTGGCCATTTTATAAAGGTTTTGTCAGCTGTAGGAAATGCATATTTTAGTGAAATGATGATTTAGAATAATATTTAAATATAGAGTCAATTTGATAGGGCTCATTACCTGTATGGACCCCATCTGCTTCAGTAGCATGAAACTATATTTCCACACAGCTGTGAACATTGCATTTTTATAGTTATCCCTTGCAAAGTGAGTTGTTTGATAAATTACATAGTATACTAACATGACCAACGTAACAGGACCAACTGTGTAATTATTCCAGTGTCAATTGATATTGCTACTGTAGCTTTTTGAATTTGTGACGTTGGCTAAAGGTTCGTATACACTCTCAATCTGTGAGGAACGCCCCCCTGACAGCCGTGTGTACCAACCTTTAGAAACTGCCAATTGAATAAAATTCATTAAATTCATTTTAGCACATATGTATTTGTAATTTATTTATTGCTGTATTCATTTTACACTTTTACACAAACTGATAGGACTATTGTGCGCAGTTTCCACAACCAACACAGGTACAGATGAATCAAGTCAATCGACCTTAGACCTATGAAAATGTACAAATATCATAAACAAGCCCCTAATGTATGGTTAGAGACTGTATACATTTGCCCATAACCTTTCATGTGGCAAAATCAATTCAGTAGTGGATTTTAAGCAGGCAGAATAATTCTGAAATGAATAAACTCAACTTTAAATAAAGACAGAGATATGTAATTCTGTGCATCCAGCCTTACTTCTATATTGTAACATTTTTGTCAGCCATGATTTGTGGGTAATGACAAAGAATAAGGAATTGTTAAAGTTGTCAGACTGGATACATAATTAACCTTGTGGGTGAGAGATTTATAAGGAACTGCAGTGATGACAAGCTCTCTTCCTAGAAGATTTTTACAACCTGAATCAGATGGAAAATAAAGGTTTGTGTTTACACACAGCTAAATATGGGCAATTCAATGGTTTTCAAACTTATATAGCTCTGAACATATCATGCAGTGTTTTACAATTTGTTTATTTCATCAAGCCCTGCACCAATTTCCTTAAGGGCATGTCCGCCATGAAAACCATTTTTTCTGTAATGTAACGCTCTGCCTCCCAACCCAAACCGCATTGTCCTTTTGTAAAAAAAAACCCCAGAGAACATTACTTACCAGCTAGGGATCCCGTGGCCTCAGTCCTCAATGCAACGTCCGGGACAGTCAGCCAATCACAGACGCGGCTGCCGGCTATTGAGTTAGCCGCGGGATCCTTGGCTGATAAGTAATGTTCTGAGAAGTTTTTTTACAAAAGGACAGTGCGGTTCGGGTTGAGTGGGTAAGCGCTACATTACAGAAAAAGGGTTTACTGGTACACTGCATCTGCAGCCCGATGGATATAGATGGGAGGGGGAGAATCTGCTCCACTGCACACTTTTCTCCGGGAGGCTGCAGGAGAGGCAGATATGTTTACATAGGAAGACTCACTCCACTCACTTTGTGTAACTATGATTAGGCAGTGCAGAGGAACCATGTGGAGCAGGTAAGTTTTTTTAACACTAAATACTAGGGACAGTAGTGGGTTAAATTATAGATTTGGGGGTGGACATGCCCTTGAAAGCTAGGGTCCTGTGATGCACAAATCCTACCAGTCTGCTTTTATGATTGTTGGTGAAACAATTCAGCAAGAATTGAAAGGGGAAAAGTGTGTCTTTTATAAGCCATGCCCTAGGCGAGGGGGGGGGCTAGACTAGAGGGTGCAACTTATTATTGCCAACAATCTAATATAATCTAATCTAATCTAATATACCCCCCGGTGTTGAGACCTAATACACTAAGTGGTTTGGGGGTTTCATTTGTATGTAAATGGAAAATACTAATGTACATTTTTCATTAAATATGTCCAATAAAAGTTAAGCCATAATTGATTACTTATAATTCAAATGGACATATCTGTTGTATTCAGTTAGATCAACTGGAGTTTAGTTTTTGAAGACATTTCGCTAGTCATCCGACTGGCTTTCTCAATTCAGAATGACTTGTACAAGAATCTGTTAGCAATAAATACCCTGTAACAGCAAGGTGTTAGGGACCTTCTGAATGCAAGGTGTTATAACATTGTGGCTAAGAGGTGTTATCGAAATCAAAATTGAGTAAGGCGTTAAAACAGCATTGTACATGGCAGACAGTTTAGCCACAATCACACCTTGAATTCAGAAGGTCCCTAACACCTGGTTGTTATGTGCTAATTGGGACTTGCCAGGGAACTTATTGCCAACAGATTCTTGTACAAGTCATTCTGAATTGAGAAAGTCAGTCGGATGACTAGCAAGAACTAAACTTCAAGTACAGTTGATATAACTAAATACAACAGATATACCATGACCTGGATAAATGAGAACATTCACAAGCATAAAATGTATATTAGGATTGTAATGACTATTAAAAATCATGTCATACACTTCTATAAAACAAGATCCATGAACTTAAAACTATCAACTCATAACCCAAGCACTTTTATATATTTTGGGATCCTAGTCACACAATATTGCACTTCCAGATGTTGTTCTCTACCTCAGATGCTTTCCGTTTTCCAGTAAATGCCATTTTTTATTATTAATATATAGTTTAAAACATATAAGGAATTTGATTTCATCCAAGCATTTTCAATAACTTTTCATTTTACAGCTTTAAAGTTTCACTTTTGGGAAAAAAACAGGATTCCAAAACACCTCAACTGGATTACGTTTTATGTTAAATTTATATATGAGAAAAGATAGAATATTTACAGAAAAGCTTTATTAATTTATAAAGTGCTAACATATATCCAAGAGCTTGGCAAGAGAATTTATCATGGATTGCACTATAACAGTGTAGGATTTATTTTCAGGGAAAGAATGCGTTAATCAGATTAGGCCTCTCTGGTTTATATTCAGTACTCAAAGTAAAGATGGCAATTTTCAAACAGTTTAAATAAGATAAATAAAAGAATAAATATAGAATACCATACATTTACTTTATGAAGTCAGTGTATCTTAGAAACAATAAAAACTAAAAAATGTGTTTTAAATATTTTTAAATATAATACACTTTTAAACTGGGTATACAAGTGTAATTTTGTCACCGATTCCACAACAGATTCAGAATCTGTCTGTTTATATTTATTTTCTTATAAAGCACTAAACATATTATGCAGTGCTTTACTTGTCTTAACTATTTACATTAGGCCTTGCAATTTATTTCAAACACATATTCATATGTTTTTATGTTATCTGTGACCACTGTCTCCCTTTACTAATATTGTGACTTTTTAGTCTGAATAGATAAATCACATAAAATGATAGCCAATCAGAGATCCTTCAGTATGGAGGCATACCCATACCCAGTATGTAGCAAATCCAATTGCATCCAGTAGCATTTGCCAGTAGTTAGTCATATGGTATATATGGTAATTTTAGGCTGATATTATTAAGGTTCTTTCAACTGAACTTGGATCAAACAGCCAGCCATGAAAAGTTCTCGATGTACAGCTTACTTTGGTTACTATTGCTCAAAAACATTAAAAAAATACTTCCTATTTATAAAATGGCGATAACAAGTGGTGAAAACTTATACTGATGCATATCACCATTTTGCTTTTCACAGCATATACATTGTTTTATTGCATACATTGTGGTAATAGCCACACCATTGTATTTAGAAAGCTGCAAAAAGTTTTTCTTGTGTGTTCAGTTAAGCCTACAAAAATTGTCTGAGGTGTCGATAATGCGTAGTGGGCAAAATTTCTATCCTGAAAATATGTAACTGGAAGGTGTCAGTACACCCAATACAAATGAGTGTCCAGATTATTTACTAAATTGCGATTAGTGATTTACAGTTATCAAATTTTTGCATTCTAAAATAAATGGGGGTCTTATCTCCACATTACATGAGTGTTTTAACTGCCAAAGACACCCCTGAAATGTTGCCTAGTTCTCAGTTACTACTTCACACTGAAAACAATCCAGTTTATAAATACGGCGATTATAACACTATTAGGGTCAGAGAAATTAGAGCTCCTTAATAAATAAGCCCATTAGTTCCAGTTTAATAATTGTTGGCTTTGTTCCTTTATTCTAAGACAAGCAAAAAAGGGCTATATTTTATTTCTAAGGAGCAATAATTCTAATTTCCTTTATGGTTTTATTAAATATTTAATTTAAATTTGTACAGAATTATCCTTTCATTAATTACTGGATTCAAATTGCAGTGTAATAATATTCATATTAAAAAATAAAGATAAACTTCGTAACTTGTCTTGGGAAATACATATCTGGGGAACACATATCAATGCCCCAATTTTTTAAAAAAAAACACCGTCCAGTTCTGGAAACTTAATGCACTTCCTGTTTTAGCATTCTGCATTGTATTTTTGATATTTCTAATCTACTAAATCGAAAATTTTTTAATTTTTTTTTATCTACACTAGTGCCCCGGGGAGAGGCTATAAATATTTTGTGTGGTTAACTTTTTTTGCATAAAACCCTTTTTGAGCATTCCTGGTGGTATGCTGTGAGGGCTACTATGAAGACTATTTTTCTAAATTTTGTAGGTTTCTCCCAGTATGCTCATTTAAGAAAAATGAATTGCCTGCCTTTATTCTTTAGATCATCTGCTACACACCTTTTTGCACACTAACTAAATGTACTCTATTTATGTCTGGTTAAAATCATAGGTAATTTTGTCTTTAAGAAAAACATGTCTTACTTTGCCTTTGTCTTGAAACATCTTTTTAATATGTTGTTAAAGGAAACAACAATGTCAGCAAAATTAATACACTGAGAAATGTTTTTCCATTACTGGAAACAACTGTATACTTCTTCCCAACTATCAATGTACCATTTTTGTTGATCTGTCCCCTATTTCTTTAGATATCCACTTTGAAACATCCTAAATTTCAGCTGTCAATCAAGTGCCTTAGTATAATAAACTCTACTGTTATGTGCAGTTTTGCTGAAGCTGAAATGGTGAAATGCAGTACACAAAATGCATGGTGGGAAATTCCCTCTCTCAATGTTGCCTCATAGGGATTACTGAGCATGTTTACCCTCACAGAGAGTCAGATAGTTTGGCAGGGGGTTGGGGGACTGAGGGGCTTAGCTTAAACAAAACAAGTACTGTATTAAAGCCATGCAGCAACACAAACTGACTAGAGTAAGTGCTGCTTACATGTATTCATTTATAGATTTTTTCAGTGTACAATTCCACATGTAAATGGGATATAAAAAAGAATATTGTGGTGATCTATTTTGTAATCACAATTTCATAATAATATTAATAACTCAACAGTCACTTTGTTTAAACCTTAAACAGTATATTTCTTCACATATTATAGATGAAATGTAAAGAAAAACATACCTGCTTAGAGCTCCCGTGGCACGTCCTCCACTTCCGAGCGCCTTCTTTGGCTGCGTTCGCGGTTCATTCGTCAGGACTTGCCATTCGGCGATCCTTGCGGTTTCCCGAACATTCGCGAACGCGCCTTCTTATACTTTGCAAAAGCGCGTTCCGAGCTTAAAGTGACAGTGCTCTCATTTATTCATAATCCTTCTATTATCCAATCTGTTCTCTTCTTCTTCTTGGCTGTTCTCCTATTGGTCCTTCTAGTTGGTCCTTTTTTTATGCCTAAAAAAGCACAACTTGTAGTGAGTTTGGGAAAACTGGGAATAGGTCATTTTGGGTATCCTTAAGCCCTGGAAGGTTAAGTAAATATGGTTGGACAAAGTTAACATATTGGATATATGTGGTGGTGGTAAAATAATTACATGAGCGTAATAAGCACATTAGCTGTGGTTTTTCAGGATAGATTCCTTGGGCAGGTCTCATGTAACAGTATGTTAGGCTTTACTTCAGTGTTATTGGGCCTGATTGATAAAAAAACAAACACGTGCCAAGAAACCAAATAAATTAGATATCCAAGGTTATAGGCATCCATTATTTTAAAATTTTTGTTCCCTTTCATTTCATTTTGTTAAACTATATTGTTTTATTTTACCAATTAATTCTACAGATACTGATTTGTATGCTCAAACTATAAAGAAGTCAGTGATAATAAAGGACACTTATTAAGGCTTGAATCTCTGCATAGCCCCTCCTAAGATGAACTTTTTAAAAGAAATCCCTTCAAATGCACTTGGAGAACATCGATAAGAATATATTGAATGTTGTACTGAGAGTACACAGCGTGATCATTGACTTTCTAATTAAAACACAAACAACACTTGTTAATAAAGTACTAGCCGATGGTAACAGTGATATAGATCACTTTTAAAATGATGATTACTAGTTAATATCGCACTGAATACAACCTGGGAAAAACACAATCAACTGTTAAATTAGTTTTTATTGAAGTTGCTTAACTGAGTGAAATAACTATTAGAGGAGAGCTATTTGTACACAAAAAATAAAGTTTACCAGTGAGAAGTATGTTTCCTATGATAGTCAGTTCCCTGTTTAAAGAGAAAAAGAGCTGCAACATCACGGATGCTCAAATTAAAAAAATCAGTTTTATTACATACTATTTAAAAATTGCAGATGGTATACGGCAATAAAAAGGGTTAAGGTAAGGTTTACTATCCATAAATTATAAAGAAAAGTTATATCTGTTGTTTTCAGTTGGATCAACTGGACTTAAAGTTTAGTACTTGAAGACGTTTCGCTAGTCATCCGACTGGCTTTCTCAATTCAGAATGACTTGTACAACAATCTGTTGGCAATAATGTACCCTGGAAAATCCCAATTAGCATATCACAGCCAGGTGTTAAGGGCGTGATTGGATAGTGGCTAAGAGGTGTTATAGGAACGCCCAGAGTAAGGTGTCAAAACAGCATTGTACATGGCAGACAGTTGGTGTTGAACCCCCCCACCTCTATTTATGCTTGGTTTCTTTATTTTCACATAAGTGGCCTCCTTGACACCTCTCTTGAACCAGTCATGTTCCTTTGCCAGTATGTTGACATTACAATCTTCAAAGGTATGTCCTTTATTGTTAAGATGCAGGTACACCCCAAAACTAAATCCCGGATTAAACTAATAAACTCAGATTTACCATTGCTACAAATATTGTACAAGAACATATATATTTACTGACGGGGGCGGTGGATGGAGCGGACACCGGGGACCAGAGCGGAAAAGGTCTCTAACACCGTATACAAAAGTAAGACCAACTCATAAACAGGTTTATTAAGTTGAATGTTGCTTATGGTTATATAATGTCTCCCACCAATATAACAATATCCTAGGTAAAGCAATCTTTTAATGTAATAATTGAAACACACTAAGAATATCTTAAGACCTATACAGAATCTATGCAAAATAATTATGTAAGATTGAATTAAATGCTATATTGGTGTGATAAAACAAAAGCAAATAATAAAAAAAAAGAAAAGATGCAGGTACACGGCTGAGTCTTGACCTGAGGAATTGGCTCTTCTATACTGGACCATACGTTGATGCAGTTGCTGTTTGGTCTCCCCCACATACAAATCAGAGCATTCTTCACTGCACTGCACCGCATATATGATGTCGCTTTGCTTGTGTTTCAGTATTGGGTCTTTCAGAAGTACTAATTGCTGCTTCAGTGTGTTGTTTGGTTTAAAGCAGACAGGTATACGGTATTTTTTGAAAACTCTTCTTAATTTCTCAGAGACCCCTGCTACATATTGCATGACCATGTTCTTTCTCCTATCTTGCTTTTCCCATTCACTGTTGGTATACATGTTCTTTTTTTTCCTTCTGCCTATTTTGACAAAGGCCCAGTCTGGATATCCACAAGTTTTAAGAGCTCCTCTGAGATGTTTTATTTCGTTAACCTTTGCTTCTGTGCTAGTGGGGATGTTCTCTGCTCTGTGTTGCCTGAATAGAGGTGGGGGGATCAACACCAACTGTCTGCCATGTACAATGCTATTCCGAAAGTCCCTAACACCTATCTATGATATGCTAATTGGGACTTTCTAGGGTACATAATTGCCACCGATTCTTGTACAAGTCATTCTAAATTGAGAAAGACAGTTGGATGACTAGCGAAACGTCTTCAAGAACTAAACTAAAGTCCAGTTGATCTAATTGAATACAACAAATATACCATGACCTGGATGAATGAGAACCTTCATAAGTATAAAAAAAGTTAGTTTTACTGACTAAAGTGCAAAAACATACCCCCTAACACCACACAGAGACAGACACACTAACTGATACACCCACCTACCCTCTGTTTCCCTGGCAACAATACCTAAATCAACAAATAAGTAAATTCCACAGTCATTAATGCAAAAACATACCCCCTGATACAACATAAATACAGGTACACATGCCTACTGATGCAAAACATGATAATACAAATATATGTATTTTATCAGAATCAATTATGACCTTTAAATGCCTTCTTTCATTGCAATAGCAAAATTATTGAGTTTTTAAACCTGCAGCACAGATACACACATTCCCTTCCAAAGTGCAATATTTATAAATATTATATTTAAACTTTCCCTTTCTAGTTAAATGTTTGTTATTACACCATAATATTATTAAGTATATATATTAGTTAAACCTTAATATATATTTATCTAATAAAAACTCAAGTTGTTGTTTTGCTTCTATTCTATATTGGTACTGGGTCTCAGTAACAAATACACACAGATTAATCTTTGCATAGTTATCTCTGTGCACAAGATACGGATACTCTGAATTAAAGCCCATAATTATAGCATGATATAACCCCCTTTCCGCTAATAGTCTGATCACTACCTCACAAATGCATGTAATAAACTAGGAAAAATAACAGTTGGGGTTGAAGGCAGATAACTGAGAACTTGAGACTTGCTTTAAGGGTAAAAATGCCCTTTAAACTTCCTCTCGAGTTAAATAGCGTGGTCTTTTCTGTGGCTTATGATTTCTGAGATATTTGCATAAAAGTGTATGCTGTTTATAATAGAAACCCTGCCCCTTCAAACTACCAGCCAATCAAGCTTCAACACTAATTAAGTGCTAGGCCACACTAGATTGATTTCCGTGCGTTTGTGCATGTGTTTTTTTTAACATTAAAATCATTTACTCAGCCCTATCCTGCCCTACCCAGCTCTGTCCCAACTCCATTGATTATAGTAGAAGGAGGAAGATCCAGGACCATGGAACAGAACCCCAGAATTTAGACAATCCTAATCAAATTAGAACAGTTGGAAAGAATGAGAATGAAATAAATTGCTTAATATCCTCTTCTTTTAGATTTTAAGCCATGGACTACAAAGTAGATGCCAGCTGCATTGCATGAATTCAACCTGGAAAATGTGAATGTTCCCACTAAAAATAGCACCTATCAATGACACTACCTTTATTGAAAGTTTTTTTCCTAAACATTTGCAAAATCCTTTTACCTTTCCCATGCATTTTATTGTTACTAATATCCAACCTATAATGTTTATAACACAAATATGATTTTGCATTCAATAACATACGTAAAAGAATATAATATATAGAATTCTATAAAGCAATGACAATGCTTTGGGTTATTGCTGTGGTTTATCTTGGAATATATTGTTTGTTTTATGTTCTATAAATATGCATTTCCCACGTAATAGACCAGGGAATGTAAAAAGAAAATAATCTAGATGACTACTTCCTTCTTATTTTAATAAAATTCTGCATTGTTAATTTGCAGTCTCTGAAGGTCGCCTGAAATGTGTAGACATAGCGATGCTATGAGCAGCGCTTCCCAATTTAACTGTTGCATTACACTTTGCTAGAGACATTACAAGACATTGCTTTCACGTAATGGAAAAACAACAAACGTCTTCTATAAGTACGTGTAACATTTCTAGTATCTAAGATATAAAAACAACATAAAATGGTTCAACGAGTTGCTTATAGACTTTCTGTATTTTGCATATAAAAGAAATGGGGCATAGATAGACTAAATCTGCCTGTTATAGCATGTCAGCTTGTCAGTAGGAAACAGAAATTAGGCAAGTTAACCAGAAGAAGAATGCTTCTTACTGTGGCCAGTGGCGTAACTAGGAATCACTGGGGCCCCCAGCAAAACTATTCTGGGTCCCCTCTTCCTGTTTCATCTATAGTGGTTTTATTTGTGGAGGCTATATATCTTATAGGAAAATAGAATTATGGGGGCCCCATGGCTCCCAGGCCCTCCTGGTAGTTACTGCTTTGACTGTGGCCCTTCGTTTTATTATGTTAGTCTGCAATGCCTATAGATGATATTCATCGAGTCAACTGGTGGATAATCACGGCAGTATAGGACCCAATTGAATTTACTTTTTATATATTAGAGAAGAGAAAAAGACACTTGGGCGCACTGTGAATAAACCACACTATACTTTATTATATATAACAATGTGACAAAGATAGGTGAAATTTACTTTTAAAAACAACTACTACTAGACCACGTTTTCCACAGAAAGGAACCCTGATTCAGTTATTGCTTCAGTTTCTAAACCTTTGGTAATCATAGCTTGGTAAATCTTTAGATACTTTTTTAGTCAGGTCGCTAACTTAAGTAGTGTAAGAAATCTTATCCTACTTATCAGATCTTTTTATAACTACATCTGGTAGCTGCTGAAATTCTTTGATTGCCTTCTGTTCTATATAAGTTAGATTGGAACCCATTTTGTTACATTTGTTACTTTGTAAATTACTTTCCTGTAACATACAATTGTAAAAGGTTGAAAAAGTCGGATAATCAGAAAACGGAGGGGTTAAATCTATCTAGATGTTGGTCGAAACTTACTTGGAATATGGGGATACTTGTTGTCACTTCTGGTTTATTTGTATTCTCATGTTTTGTGTGAAAATAGGATTTTAAAGCAACAGGAATAGATCCTTTGTTAGATTAAATTTATCTATTCCTATAGTAAGACAGAAAGTCCCATGTTCACTACCTGTATCTGTGGTTGAGTAAAACATTTTTGGATAGATTAACTATCTGAAAATTTCTTATATTCGTTGCCTCTTGTAGTTCTTGTCTGGGGTAATAACCTGGGATGATTCCCTTGTGTTCTTTGAGAACCTGTTTGTGTTAAAGGGTAACTGTGGTCTAAAAACAAGTTAGGGTTAAATAAAAGCCTGCAGTATTCCGATAAGTATCCCTTAATAACTACACTTCTAATTTCATGTGGGTCCTTCGAGTGAGCTATGTTTTGGGTATATTTTTATATATTTGAGTTAGAGTCTGGTGTACTTTGTATGCTGACTGCTGCTTTATATGATTATTAAATTAACATACTTAAGGGAAGTGAATGGGGTTTTCTGTTGTTTTTAATTGTTTTAATTTCTCTTTTCTGATGTATCAAATGTATCCACCCTAATAGGCAGCAAGGACTTCACAGGAAGTTTACCTCTCATTAAAATAGGTAGTGTACAGCTCATTGAGGAAAAGGCATATTTGGCAGGCGACCTATAATACAATAGGGAAACACACTGCCACTATTTGCAAGGTCCACATTTTGACTCCCCTATTTTACAATATTACAGGCAGTCCCTACAACATATCCCTATATGCAGTAAATTATGTTCACAACAGCACACACACACACGCATATATATAGAGAAAGAGAAACATACATATAATAAACACTGTAGTGGGGTGATACCCAGGGTAACTACTAACAAAGGAGCCATGTTGGAACACATGTTCCCTGTTCCCTAACATTTATAAAGTCATTAAATATACAGATTATGCTCTAAAAGATGCTGTAAAATACAAACACCAATAATATTGCAGGTATATACTGTATACTTCTTTTATATATCTAATATAAAAGATATCTTTTATTCACCTTTAACTATAAAACTGAGATTGATATAGAAAGAATCATACCTTCTCCAGATACTAATGTGCACTGAAGGACTAAACCAACTCAGACACAGGGAGGTAAGATAGAGATGGCCGAACTTTGAAAGTTCGAAAACGGACCCATTAAAGTCAATGGGAGTCAAATAGTTCGAAAAGTTTGAATGAAATACAATTAAAATATCAATGGTAATTTAATGTAAATGGCTGTGGGACTTGGGAAATGGTCTAGGGAACATGTTTGAATATCTAGGACTTTTCGAAAACTCGATTTTACTCTCACGCGCGCTACTTTCGAGCTCTCGAGTTCGAACATTCGATAATTATCCCATGAACAACTTGCGGATTCGAGAATTCGATATTTACTCTCGTATTGGTATAATAGACATTTTACTCGTGGATTCGATATTCGATATTTACTCGCATATAGGTATAATAGACATTTTACTTGCGGATTGGATATTTACTCATGTATTGGTATAATAGACATTTTACTCGCATATTCGCATGCCTCAAACATTCACATATTCGATAATTATTGAAAGTCCAGAATATATCGAAAATCTGGGTCCGGGATAGTTCGAGAAGTCCGTGTCCGTTCGAACTCGAATAGTTCTGCTCGAACTTGGGTTCGAGTTCTAGTCCATCTCTAGTTGGAGAGTTCCATTATTACATGGTTTTGCAACCACTGTGGTCAAATAGTTAATACTAAAGAAAGGGGGATTTATCCCTGCTGAGTAAATGGTACCACCCTTACACTTCTATACCAATTATTTTAACTCTTTTGTGACCCAGGAATATTTGGTGAACATCCATATAATAAATTTTACTGCGTTACAACACATGTGGGTTATGTAAGGAATAATGTGTAGCATAAGGATATTAAGTCACCAAGAAATGGCCCCTGGCTTTAGTATACAAACTCAAAGGTGACATAATATCCTTTTAAAAATCTTTTTATTTATTAATATTTTATTGATTTATATTTTGTGGGTGAGATTAGATTTTATTTTATTTTTTCTTTTAAGGTTATCAAAATGAAAAACTCTAATCTGTGATATTAATGTACTTTTCTATAAAGTCATTTACAAAATTACAAACATTTTTGCTTCTCTGCTGCTTCATGGTATTGCAGAGTGTGACCAAGCATTTACATGTCCTTACTATGAAATGTAAAGAGATCACCCATGTTTAGTACTGAGGAGACTGGCATGTGCACGCTATATTTCACTGTAAGTTGTCAGGACTATTGATAATAATGGACATCGCCTGGAGATACAATGGTGGGTTTTCCTAGTCAAGCTCCCCTGTTCAATTATTTTATTGCCCTTTTCTGAATTCTATTCAGTACCATTTTATTATACAGTATCCCAAAACTGCGCTGCATGTTCTTAATTAGGTCTTGCCAGTAGGGATGTGTTTTGGGTTCGAAATGAACTCTGTTCCGAGTTCGAACTGCCAGTTTCAAATGTCCATTTTGGAATTTTGAGATCGAAATTTTTGAGTTTTCATCATCATTTAAAAAATTTGTGAAGGTTGTGGGCATTGATATGTGGGCAAAGATATGAGGGAGATTCAATATATCACGTAGCCTACCTCTCCCCAATACCGCACAGCAATACTAGATGAAAATGTGATTACATCTGGTATTGCATCGCACCAAGGTAAGAAGCAGGGCTTTACGCTACTTTAAAGTCCCCTACAATACCATTTTAAGTTTAGCGATACTAAAATGGTATTCTGTTAAGAGTGCTGCACTATTTCCAAAAACTTTTGGAAATGGTGCAGCACCCTTAAAGAATTGTAAAATTCCCATTAATCCGATATAACTATAGGTTGTGTGCATTTTGCACTTATTTTTTCTCATCTAATCTCCCTGATGATCTCCCTGATCCTGCTGAATCCATGATTACTTAAAGTAATACAGAATAATAGGTAAGATGTTTATTTTGTCTTGTTAACACTTTAGTAGACACATAGAGGGAGATTCAATAAAAGTTCTTAGGATTAAAAATGGTGCTTATTTTGCCCCAACCAATCAGATCTTATGTAACATTTGAAAGCAAACATCTGATTGGTTGGGGAAAAATTAGCACCATTTTTAAGGATAAGAATTTTTATTGCATCTCCCTGATAATTTAATATATATTAACAATGAGTATAAAAACATCCATCAAAAAGATTTCCACTGAGCGTGGGCTCCCTTTAAACATATTGGGTTTCACTGGATAAATGTGATATTTTAAATGTTCCTACCTACAGTACAAGGGAAGCTTTAAAAACTTTTATGAACTAATTGTGAATTTTATATTCTTAGGGAATAAATAAAAAAAAAAGATTATATCTAGTCCCATGTGGTTTAATTACAAGGCAAATAAGCTAATAGAGAAGGAAATGGCATTTAAAAGGTTTAAAAGACAGAGGTAATAGAATGGAACATATTTTGCAAGAAAGCAATTAAGATAGATAAAATAGGAAATTAAGAATGTATTGCTTAACATCAAAATCAACCACAACAAGTTTTTTAAGCATATAGCTATTAAAATATGAAAACTGAGGATGTTTGCTCTCAAACAATGAAAATATAATGTTTCTCTTATGCAAATGTTTACTCTTTTTGCTGTTATATTTTCACCATCTTGCATGTGGACTTCCTTTACTTCTTTTTACTACTTTTTAAGGGCTAGGCCCCCTCTAGTGCTGAGATTTGTGATAATTTGCACCCCATGTGATCCTCAAAAGATATTTTGTTTATAAAGTAAATCGCAGGAAGTAGGCCCCACTGTGTGCAGTGCAATCTGCAATTTTCTATCACCATTTTTGGTCCGTTTCTGTCAAATTCACACTTAATGCAAGTCTAGCAGACACAAGTGGATACAAGCAGACACAAATCAAAAAGTCTGAGTCAAGCTATAGGTTCCAGACTTTGGTGTATTTAGTTGGGCATTTCCTGAGAAGATATAGCAGTTTGTGTATGCAGAAATGGAAATTCTGTCTGTTTACAATGGCGCACTTGTAGATTTATGAATCAGTATGATTAACTCAAACTAGTCTCTGGCCAGTGTGTCATAATCTATTAATTGTGAATTTTGTATCACCCGGTCAAATGTGAGTACACCTTCATTGATCCAATCCATATTATGGAAAAAGCTGCAAGCTGTGGGTAGTTACTATTTTACAATAAGCAGGTATGTGTGAAGGTTCCTTGTATTTGTTGGACTCTCCCCATACTCCAGGGCCCAGGCCCCCATGCAAAATTGGTGGCAGGCCCCAGACACGCACCACTTCCTAGCGCACCGCATGTATGCAGTAAGGTTATAAACAGCTGATTGTGTGTATCTTAAGCACAATCAGCTGCATTCGTCTTCTTAGATTTGGAATACTTGCTTGAAGTTTAAAGTGTGTATAGAAGACGAATCCAGTGGTGAGAACTTATTGGTTTAGGTCCTCACCCTGGGTACTAACCATCAGTGGACAGTGGGTAAGTTGAATATGAATGTCCCAGCATCTTAGTAATTTGACTTTGCTGGCCAAGTCATATAGTTTAAAGTTTGGTAAGGCAAGTCCTGCTTGGTACTTAGGTGCTCGCAGTTGTGTCAGGCAAATTTTTGTTCTTTTGCTGCCCCAAAGGAAACTTGTTAGCAGGCTCTTAATGGAAGAGGAATAGGGAATGGGTCGAACATCTGGCTGTGATATGCTAATTGGGACTTTCCAGGGTACATAGTTGCCACAGAGGAGTTTGATGCCATGCACCTCCCCTGGTCTTTCCCAAAACAGCCCTGGTTTTGGTTTACTATAAGATTTGTGAATGGATCAAAGAAATCCATTCACAGATAGAATGTCCTTGGTTGTCCAGTTTAAGGTACTGAACTGCGATCTCCATTCAGATCGCAGTTCAGTACCTGCTATAGTAAGTCTCAAAATGGCTGCTTACTATAGTATTTGTGAATTGATCAAAGAGGTCCATTCACAGAGATTTATTTAATTAGTCTTTGTTAATTAAAGATTTAAGTCTCGTAAAAAAACGTGCGTTCTCGGGTCCCAACCGGTGATGCACAATGTGTACGAATGAACGTTTCGGCCGATAATCGGCCTGTGTGTAGGAGCTTTATCTGCCGAAATGGTCGTTTGTTCGGGGATCGTTGAACGACCGTTGAATTGCCTATACACGGGCCGATTATCGGCTGAAACGTTCGTTCGTACACATAATGCGTTTAGAAAAAATTTAAAGACGCAGACTACAATTGATCTTTGCCAATGAAAAAAAAAAAAACAAAGAACATCAACCTGGGGGAGAAGGAGAGGGAGGTGGTATAAAAGTACCAGAAGATCCATAAAAGAATAAGAAGAGCGGGCGGGCATCAAGTTCTAATCCTTTAAAATGGTGCTAATTTTGCCCCAACCAATCAGACTTTAGCTTTCAAATGTTAAATAAGTTCTGATTGGCTGGGGCAAATTTAGCACCATTTTAAACGATAAGAACTTTTATTGAATAACCCTGTATGCATTTTGTGGCAGAAAGCCACTTTATCAAGAGTGTTAACATGCAGTTACTCCCCTCCATAACCCGGTATAGTACAGTATTAGTTACTTAAAGGCAATAATGCTACAAAAACATATTCAGCACTTAAAACTAATATCCAAAATCCACCATTTTGGTTCCCTCTATTTACACAATATAAGTCATTGCATTATACACTGCACATTAATATGAGACATGTATATATAACCAACATTCATAGATCATACCATACATTCAAGATCATATCATACATTTTATAGATATAAGTTTAATAAAACAGCTTAATTCAAAGTCCCAAATAAGGCCCATTGGTTGTATAGTTTTAAGCTATATATCCAAAATGCCTGCTTTTTGAGAAGAGCTTTTTGTCTGTCCCCTTTCCTTGCGTGACTGGTTACCCCTTCTATTATCTGAAAGTATATACTAAGCTTCCCTTCATGTTCACTTATCAAGTGCATGGAAATAGCAGTATTTATTTCACCACTTCTAATGGCATTTATGTGTTTAGACACATTTGTGTCTAAACATGAGTTTATACATGAGTTCTTATTGTTTTAGCAATAAATTGTTTTTTGCAATCGCAAGTAGCTAGATATACAACATGGTCTGTCATACAATTATAATAATGCTTAATGTCAAAAGTATCACCTGTTTTATTGCTTTTAAAAGTTTTAGACACATGTATATATCTATGTACTGTGCATCTCAATCGGCCACATTTGTACATGCCTTTATATTTCATCCATGTACTTCCTTCATTTTCCCTGTGTTGATCAATTAGAATACACAGTGTTACACATGTACTTATTTGACGGCCCATCGATATACAATATTAGAGATACAAGCAAGACAGGAGAAAGAAAATGGTCATCCCATATGTAGCAGGAGTCTCTGAGAAATTAAGAAGAATTTTCAAAAAAACACCGTATCCCTGTCTGCTTTAAACCGAACAACACACTGAGGCAGCAATTGGTACATCCAAAAGACCCAATACCGAAACACAAGAAAAGCGACATCCTATACGCAGTGCAGTGCAGTGAAGAATGCTCTGATTTGTATGTGGGGGAGACCAAACAGCAACTGCATCAACGTATGGCCCAGCACAGAAGAGGCAATTCCTCGGGTCAGGACTCAGCCGTGTACCTGCATCTTAAGGATAAAGGACATACCTTTGAAGATTGTAATGTTAACATATTGGCAAAGGAACGTGACTGGTTCAAGAGAGGTGTTAAGGAGGCCATTTTTGTGAAAATAAAGAAACCAAGCCTAAATAGAGGTGGGGGGGGTTCGACACCAATTGTCTGCCATGTACAATGCTGTTTTGACACCTTACTCTGGGCGTTCCTATAACACCTCTTAGCCACTATCCAATCACGCCCTTAACACTTGTCTGTGATATGCTAATTGGGATTTTCCAGGGTTCATAATTGCCAAAGATTCTTGTACAAGTCATTCTGAATTGAGAAAGCCAGTCGGATGACTAGCGAAACGTCTTCAAGAACTAAACTTCAAGTCCAGTTGATCTAATTGAATACAACAGATATACCATGACCTGGATGAATGAGAACCTTCACAAGCTTATCATCTGATTGGTTGAGGCAAATTAACATTATGGGCAAATGTTAGCACCTCATTTTTAGCTTAATTTACATAAACTTACATTAAGTAGCCATTTTCTCATATAATAAAAACTGTATTTACCTGTTAGTATACAGAAAACATCACTTGTTGGGCCAGTACAGAGGCATACATTTTCAGCAGTTATTAGCTTACCAAATCTGTCTGATTTATATATTCCATAGGGGCCTTTACATTTTTGAGCCAGATATCAGTAAAATTGCTGTCCATCTTGTCATTCAATTTTCCCTTATTTCACACTTAACTTTGGAGAATTTGGAGCTTGGTATAATAGGTAGGCAAGCTCATTACTCTCTTTGGCAAAGCTGAATACATTAAGGAGAAGCAGTTGTCTGCTTAATAAATCGCCTCCATGGAGTTAAACAAAGTGGAAAGTAGGGGAAAGGTAGAAAAAATAATTTAGGTAATTTACCTTCTTAGTTTTTTAAGAGGTGATAGCAGATAATCTAGGGTGTATAAACTGAAGAAAACATTTAAATGAAGATTAGAATAGAAAATCACAACACAATACTGATTCCAGTGTTGCAGGTAATCACTTTATACAATTAATATTCATTTTTGGTTTTAATTTTAATAAAAACCAAGAACGTTTGAAGAAATGTAGGTCTCTACAGACTGGCTACTGATTCCATAGTAAATATGTCCAGATTTACATCTCAGGAGCTAGTAAACATAGCAAGTTTGGTGCCTTAGGTTGAAATATTGGCTTTAAATCAGTATATCAATTGGTAGAACTGTTTATATATAGGGTAAAGTTTGCCATGTGTTCTAAGTCTAAGAGGTGTTCATGAAAAAGGCACTGAAACAAATGACAATCAGGGTTATTCAATAAAAGTTCCTATCGTTAAAAATGGTGCTAATTTTTCTCCAACCAATCAGATGCTAGCTTTCAAATGTTAAATGACATCTGATTGGTTGGGGAAAAATTAGCACCATTTTTAACTATAAGAACTTTTATTGAATCTCCCTGAATATCCTTGCAAGATTTAGCTTTTAAATAAAGTGGAAAAACATCATTTTTATTAAAATGATATATCGTATTACCTAACTATTCCACAAACTGTTTTTAGTTTTAAAAAGGTATATTGATTTCATCCTCTTTGCTATACTTTGCTGCGGTCAGTAGTTAGCTTCCATTTTAGGTTCTGTAATGGTCCTTCTTCTTCCCAGAATGCAAACTACCTTGGAATGTTCCAGTCATTTCTACTGATTGGCTGTTGAATGGGTCAAACAGATCTCTACTGAGCAACTGAATCAAACCAGGGACTAAGACCATAAGAAACACTAATACGTATTACTAGGACCTTACTTCTACCCTCCATTGTGACCCCTAAGCCTCCTGCAGCATCTGACAGCTCACTGTTCCTCTTCCTGTCAGCTTTTTCTCCAATATAATATGCACCTTTCTTACGTCTGCAATAGTATGGCTTGTGCATTCTAAGCAATGAGTAATTTGACAAACACATATATTCGGGAGGATATATGTCTTACATATATAATAATAATATTTCTTACAAAAATATACGGATTTATTTTTCCATTGATACTGTTGTTACATCTTTATTGCTTATTCTGCTTTTCTGGTACAAATGTGTGTGAGTGTAAAATGCTCAATTGTGTCTGTTATAGCTTTCAGGTTTTTCTGCTCAGTTTAAAAAAATAAGTTTCATCTTCATTTTCTATATTATTTTACAGAACAGTCAAATTTGCATTTAAGTAGATAACAGAATGAAGGATATTGCAGTTGAATAACACCGATGCCACAAGCAAAATCAATAAAACGAGTTTGCTATTATTTTTTGATTTGAAGATGTTAGCATGGCAGTTGGGCAAAAGAATAAATATATTTTTCAAGTTCTCTTCAGGATAAGATATTCTATTTGAATAATATGAGCTGAGTAGGCTGGAGTCTTCCACTGTTAAAAAAACATGAGAAATACAAGAAAAAAATATGCACTGCCCATATGTAGCAAAAAATATGCAAATTTAACAAATACACTGAACATAAATGATGCCTGTGTGATTCCCCATGTACTATAATATAAAGAACAATGGGTCACATTTACCAAGACCCGCATTCGTCCCCCATCTTAAGGTCAAGTTACTAATGCCGGAGATAAGACCGGGTAGGGATTTACCCACAGCTGCACATGCACTATTAAATAGATAAGAGACCAATTGCTTACATCTCACGTTAAATCTCAATAAATATTTTTAACTATTAAAAACAAAACCTTATTTTCTGTTTCCCATTGTCCTATGCATCCGGTGACATCAGTGCAAGTGGTTGATGCTATATAAAAGTTTGGACAACCAGAAACATGTTACCAGTACAGATGAACAAAAATGGCAAGTTTTGTTCTGACCTCAGTTTCTTGGAACTTTCACAATGATTGGAATAATTTTAAGTTTGTGATATAGTATACCCTATATACTCTAATATAATTCTACCCGAGTATAAGCTGAGGTAACTATTTTTACCTGAAAAAGGAGTAAAATGGATTGACTCAAGTATAAGCCAAGGGTAGTTCCTGCGCATTACACTAAACCCTCCAAAGACCCCAAAATCAGTAAACCCTAATTCCTTGGGACTGCAGATGTTTGGAAACTATAACTGCAGATGTTTGGAAACAGTGGGACCAGATGTTTGGTCCCACTGTGTCCCTTGAATTACATCTGTGAGGGCACGTAACTTATGTGCTGATGTGTCCACGCTGTGGTGCATGCTCTTGCCTACGTGCACACTCGCGACTGCTCCGGTTTGTGGCCGAAAGGAAGGTAAGTCATGACTGATCCGAGTATAAGCTGAGGTTTTATTTTTTGGGTAATTTTAAAGCTTAAAAACCTTGTTTTATATTCAAATATATAAAGTAGTTCAATGGATTAAAATATCACCAAACAGGCACAGTAGAGAGACATATAAAATACCATTGTGAACAGAAAGAAATATATTGGCACTGTACTGTATCTGTTATGTCTCACTTGCCTCCTTGGATAAATAAATCTCTCTTTTTCTTTTTCCTTCCAATAGAGGGCTCAGTGTGGACACATGACTTGTGCTATAGTTCCAAAATGTCACTTATCTAACTTGGTTGACATGCAAGAGAACCACTAATGAGAGCAAAAAAATAGATTTTTGTCAGACCCATCCTTGGAAATCAAAATGGCCAATTCTCAAAATGAATCCTGTCACCTAAAATATAATTCAAATAAATTGTATCTGCAAAGACTAAAACTAGTTTCTTTTATCTACATTGTTGGACAGACCTTTAACAGCATTTTATATTTCCTAAAATAATGTATTTTTGTTTCAGATAAATAGCCTTAAAATTAAAATAGTAACTTGCCTAGATACAAGGCTGCATATCTATAGTCCTGCAAAGTAGCTTAATTCTTAATGGAACCTTATAGGAGGAATTTACATTTCTATGCAGTTAGCCAAGGATATCCATTACTCATCTTCACATTTCTTTCGGACGTAAAAAATGTATACATATTTATAACTCACAGAATAAAGCACATAACATTTCACAAATTAAGGACAATAAAGGGTCTCAACTGACTTAAAATTCCTTGTTGAGAAAGATATATGAAAGGAAACAGAATGATTAAGACCTAATTGTCCTAAACATAGCATCAAGCTAATACCGGTATGCATATCAGTTCTGGAGGCTTTAAACGTGTTCTTCCTAACTACACTTGTACCTTGGGGCTCTCAATAAACTTCCTTGCACAATTTAATTTTTGTCAGACAAATCCTGTGACATATAGAGAAAAACTAGGTCAGTGGTGGGGAAATTTTTTTTCCACAAGTGGAATACTTGCAAATTATTGTACCACATATCTTTCTACACCCTCCTTTTAAATATAAGGCTATATTTATAAAGGTTCGTTATTGGTAATGTCTGATAATTATCCTTTATATTGATCAGAAAATATATTGTGCAATACTGAATAGCGCCCCCCCATTGACTTTTACACCCCAGCAAAGATTATTGTTGTGGCCAAAACCCAACATTGACATAAAAAAAAATTACCTTTACTAGCAATATCTGTTGTATTCAATATATCAACTGACTTGAAGTTTAGTTCTTGAAGACTTTTCGCTAGTCATCCAACTGGCTTTCTCATTCAGAATGACTTGTACAAGAATCTGTGGCATTATGTACCCTGGAAAATCCCAATTAGCATATCACAGCCAGGTGTTAAAGGGCATGTCCACCCCCAAAACTATAATCCCCCCAACTACTACTGGCCCCACCATGTAGTGTAGTTTAATCCTTACCTCACATCCCAGCTCCATAGGGTTCTCCTGTAGTCCCCCCCCAAAGTCCCAAAAACTGACCACCAGGAGGCTAGCAGGTCCATATAGACACTGCCTGCTACCTGCCTCCGGAGATCATTGCCATGCGTACTGCAGCCCTTCTCCCCCCCCCCTCCCTCCCCCCTCCCTCTCCCTCCCTCTCCCTCCCGTTCTGCTATCCCTCCCCCTAGCATAAATCCCCTTTAAAGTAGTAATCCCCCATGTCCCCCAGCCCCAACCGCATAATTTTTATTTTTAAAGCTCCCCAAACTTTTACTACCTCTCCGCTTTCCTACGCAGAAATGAGCTGCCGGCAGCCGCTTCCTGACTGGCTGCCGCTCAGCCAATCACAGAACGCGCTGCCGGTCCCGCCCCTCTGTGCATTTCCTCGCAAGCAGAGGGCCGGGAGTGCGTCAGAGGAAAGAGGGAGGTAAGTAGAGTTTGGGGGGCTTTATAAAAAAATAAATAATGCGGTTGGGCTGGGGAGCCCATGGGAATGGCATACAAAAAATGAATTTTAGGTGGACATGCTCTTTAAGGGCGTGATTGGATAGTGGCTAAGAGGTGTGAGAAAAGAAATGTGAAGATGAGTAATGGATATCCTTGGCTAACTGCATAGAAATGTAAATTCCTCCTATAAGTTTCCATTAAGAATTAACTACTTTGCAGGCTATAGATATGCAGCTTGTATCTAGGCAAGTTACTATTTTAATTTTAAGGCTATTTATCTGAAACAAAAATACATACAAAAAATAGAAACGCCCAGAGTAAGGTGTCAAAACAGCATTGTAACTGGCAGACAGTTGGTGTAAACCCCCCCCCCCACCTCTATTTAGGCTTGGTTTCTTTATTTTCACATGAATGGCCTCCTTAACACCTCTCTTGAATCAGTCACGTTCCTTTGCCATATGTTAACATACAATCTTCAAAGGTATGTCCTTTATCCTTAAGATGCAGGTACACGGCTGAGTTCCTGACCCTAGGAATTGGCTCTTCTTGTGCTGGGCCATACGTTGATGCAGTTGCTGTTTGGTCTCCCCCACATACAAATCAAGCATTCTTCACTCACTGCACTGCGATATGATGTCGCTTTTCTTGTGTTTCGGTATTAGGTCTTTCGGATGTACCAATTGCTGCCTCATGTGTGTTTTGGTTAAAGCAGACAGGGATACGGTGTTTTTTTGAAAATTCTCTTAATTTCTCGGAGACCCGTGCTACATATGGGATGACCATGTTCTTCTCTCCTGTCTTGCTTTTCCCCTTCACTGTTGGTATCCATGTTCTTTTCTTTCCTTCTACTCTTCTTTGACAAAGGCCCAGTCTAGATATCCACAAGCTTTAAGGGCTCCTCTGAGATGTTTAATTCTTTAGCCTTCGCCTCTGTGCTAGTGGGGGATGTTCTCAGCTCTGTGTTGCAGGGTTCTGATGACACCCAGCTTGTGATAAGGGTGGTGGAGTCAAACATCAAATACTGATCTGTGTGTGTTGGTTTCTGTAAACCTCTACTTCCAGTTTACCATTTTCCTTAACTTCTACCAAGCAGTCCAAGAAAGCCAGTTTGTTGTTTTGTACCTCTCTTCCCTTGTAAATTTTGTTTTGGTCTACCGCATTAATGTGTTCCGTGAAGCTTGTACTTCCTTCAGGTGGATTTTAACCCAGGTGTCATCCACATATCTGAACCAGTGGCTGGTTGCTATGCCCTTAAAATATTAAGTGCGTGTTTTTCTACCTCCTCCATGTAAAGGTTGGCCACAATGGGTGAAACTGGAGATCCCATAGCACATCCGTGTTTTTGCTTATAGAACTTATCCCTGTATTTGAAATAGGTGGTATTCAGCACAAGTCCGTAAGGAACACACGGTTCTGGGTTGAGATCAGTTCTGCTGGTAAGAGTGCTGTCTTGCCTAGCCTTTTCTCACCATGTCAACAGCCTCCTTGGTGGGTATACAGGTAAGAGAGATGTCACATGATAGGACACAATAGTTTCTTCTGCACCAAGTACATATCTTCAATCTTGTTGGTGAAATCCTGAGAGTTCTGGATTGTGATGCTTAGAATTTCCCACCAATGGTCCTAAGATGTTGGCTGTATTTTGCCACCTTGTATGTTAGAGAGTTGATGCTGCTGACAAGGTCTTAGTGGTGCCCCTTCCTTATGTATTTTTGGGAGTCCATATATGCATATCGCCTCACCGGGGTAGAGGCGATGATACATTGCTCGATCAATGGCTTTATCCTTTTGAAGCTGTTGTAGTAAGTCTATGACCCTTTTTCTTGTAACGGCTGGTGGGATCCCTGTAAGGAGCATGGTCACCTTATCATGGTAGTCTGAGGGTGTTGAGTACCACTGTGCATCTTCCCTTGTCTGCTGGTAGAATGGTGATACTGAATCTTTCTTGAGGGATGTTAAGGCTAACACCTTACCTCTGGGCGTTCCTTAGCCACTATCAGATCACGCCCTTAACACTTGCTGTGATATGCTAATTGGGATTTTCCAGGGTACATAATTGCCACAATTCTTTTACAAGTCATTCTGAATTGAGAAAGCCAGTCGGATGACTGCGAAACGTCTTCAAGAACTAAACTTCAAGTCCAGTTGATCTAATTGAATACAACAGATTACCTTGACCTGGATGAATGAGAACCTTCACAAGCATATTTACTAGCAATACTTTTTTGAACATTATAAGATTTATTACTCACTATTACTAATAATGATCCTTTCTAAATATGGCCCATAATCCATTAAATACTCATATATATATATAATATATATATATATATAATATATATATATATATATATATATAACACAAGGATAAACTATGTTGGAGGAATTGTGTTTATAAAGGAAACCTAATCCATGTATTTTGGCAATGTCCTAAAATCAACAAATTATGGAGGAAAATCTTTTTGGTTACCAAAACTTCTGGACTATCCACTTATAGCTACCCGAAATGACACTACTAATATAGGTTTAGAGGAACATGATCCCGGATGTATGATGATATACCATATTATCAAGCCACTTGACTGTCTATAGCGAATAAATTAAAAACAGAATAAATCTCAATAAACAATATGTAACATGTTTATTGAGATTAAAAAACAATTTTTAGCTTAGCAAATAACACACATTTGAATTTCTAGAAAACTTCAAATTATGGATTGATAATCTGAATTGTCTAAATATATACTAAATGTTTAAATGTATTATTAGATATTGTAACTTCCCAATTACACTAAATGTAACACACAACTTATATACATTTCTATTTGAAATATTTGTTGTTACTCTATTTTCTATATTATAACCAATTAAAATATTGTTCATAAAAAAAAATACTCACAAGAAGTTCATTGTACAATGTCATTGTAAAAACAGGAACCAACATCAGCCAATGTCCACCATTTCTTGTAACCAATTGAATTCTACAAGCCATTTTCTCATTGTTTGATGTGGTGTGTAATCTGTAAAACACCATTTAACAATGTAATATCTCAAGTCATTTCTAAGCAACATATACAGAATGTGTTGAATTCGCAGTGGGATAATCATGCTCAGTGGGCCTTATCCGGAGAGAGTAAAGGTTCGTACACACGTGCGATCGCGGGATGCCAACCAGCGATGCACGATGTGCATGAACTGCCATTTCGGACGAATTGTGCCTTGTGTGGACATTTCTCAGGCGAAAACAGCTGCTCGTTCGAAGATTCGCCTGGCCGGTCAGGCAACACACCCAGACCGAACGGCTGTTTCGACCGAGAAAGTGTCCATACATGGCCCAATTATTGTCTGAAACGCCCGTTCATACAAGTTAAGGATGAGTCCAATTAGAGTAATCTCTTAGTATCTCGCTGTGCATAAGGGAAGGGTTGTTAAAGTAGGTACAATATAATAGTACTAAATGCTTTACAGGTGATCATACTGATGTTAAGACTGAGGCACAGCAATGCTTACTTTCCTTTATTTAGAGAATAGGAAGAATAGTTTAACCTCTTCTACCCTTTTGAAGAACATCAAAAAATGCTTTAAAATGAAGTTTTACCAAGTTTTACCAAGTTGTTGTGTATATTTAAATATGCTGCAGGGTATGGGTTTCTAAGTGGTCACCCACATGGCTGCCACAATGGTATTCAAATTCCAAATCAGACCATAAAGTCAATGCTATTTATGGAGAGCCATAATATCAATCAGCTCCCTTGATGTTTCCAGACCCAGACTATTCATTTACATTAATATAATGGCAAAGTAATCAGTATAATATCATGGGAAAATTGTCAGGTAATTCGAAGGCATGTGACATTGTAAATTTCTGATGGAAGTAAAGGATTAGAAAATGGAGATGGTGGTGGTTATACCAATGGTTCATTTTCCAAATAGATTCTTGCTTTTTAAAATGTTTATTATATAATTTAGGGTTCCAGGGAAATAATAGCAAATAGCAAACCAGATACATTAACATCACTTGAGTTTAATACATCCAAAATGTAAAATGAGTAAGTTGTTTTCAAAGTTTACAATGATACTTGACAGTGCTAGAAAATGATTAACATACTATTACTTCTCTAAAGATACTTAACCAGGAGCGAATGGAAAATGTGTTTATAGCAAATGTGCCCAGCCTCTTAGGACTACTAAAGCCATACTGTGTTCGGTAAATGAAATCCTAAGCTAATATATAGGTGTCAGAAAAAGCACAACACACACACACATATATATATTCTGTATATATATAACTGTATATAATTATAGGGATATGCTGCTCAAAGGACCGGCAATTTATACATTACACAAAAAACTCCAGCACTCAACTACACTAACATTAAATGAATGGGGTTAAAGAATTAGACATGTATGCAAGTAATGAAGGGTAATCACCTGCACATTGTATTAATTAAGGGCAGTGTGGCCAAGCCTTAATAATCTCTTGCTCCGCTGTGTAATTATCTCCGGTAAAGATGTGTGGTCTGTAAGGGCAGTATAGAAATTCGGCGCAGCATGAAGCGGTGCGGTATATTTCATATAGAGTAAGGTGGCCAGGGGGGCGAATCTAGAGGGTTCATGACTGAAAGGTGACGACGGGACAAACATGACATCAGGGTTATTCAAAAAGTTCCTAATCGTTAAAAATGTGGCTAATTTTTCTCCAACCAACAGATGCAGCTCAAAGTGAATGACCTATTGGTTGGGGAAAAATTAGCACCATTTTTAACATAAGAACTTATGAATCTCCCTGAATACCTGCAAGATTTAGCTTAAATAAATGGAAAAACATCATTTTTAAAATGATATCGTATCCTACTATTCCACAAACTGTTTTTAGTTTTAAAAAGGTATGATTTCATCCTCTGCTATACTTTGCTGCGGTCAGTAGTTAGCTCCATTTTAGGTTCGTTATGGCCTTCCTTCCCAGAATGCAAACTACCTGGAATGTTCCAGTCATTCTACTGATTGGCTGTGAATGGGTCAAACAGATCTCTACTGAGCAACGGAATCAAACCAGGCAAGACCATAAGAAACACTAAACGTATTACAGGACCTTACTTCTACTACCCCCAGTGGACCCCTAAGCCTCCTGCAGCATCTGACAGCTCACTGTTCCTCTTCCGTCAGCTTTTCTTCTCCAATATAAATGCACCTCTACGTCTGCAATGTATGGCTTGTGCATTCTAGCAATGAGTAATTTGACAAACACCATATATTCGGGAGGATATATGTCTTCATATATAATAATATATTTCTTACAAAATACGATTATTTTTCCATTGATACTGTGTTGTTACATCTTTGCTTAGCTTTTCTGGTACAAATGTGTGTGAGTGTAAATGCTCAATTGTGTCTGTATATCCTTTCAGGTTTTCTGTCTCTTTAAAAATAAGTTCATCTTCATTTTCTATTTATTTCACACAGCAAATTGCATTTAAGTAGATAACAGAAGAGAGGATATGCAGTTGAATACACCGATGCCACAAGCAAAATCAATAAAACGAGTTTGCTATATTTTGATTTGAAGATGTTAGCATGGCAGTTGGCAAAAGAATAAATATATTTTTCAAGTTCTCTTCAGGATAAGATATCTTTTGAATAATATGAGCTGAGTAGGCTGGAGTCTTCCACTGTTAAAAAAACATGAGAAATACAAGAAAAAAATATGCACTGCCATATGTAGCAAAAAATTGCAATTTAACAAATACACTGAACATAAATGAGGCCTGTGTGATTCCCCATGTACTATAATAAGAACAATGGGTCACATTTACCAAGACCCGCATTCGTCCCCCATCTTAAGGTCAGTTACTAATGCCGGAGATAAGACCGGGTAGGGATTTACCCACACTGCACATGCACTATTAAATAGATAAGAGACCAATTGCTTACATCTCACGTTAAATCTCAATAAATTTTTAACTATTAAAAACAAAACCTTATTTTCTGTTTCCCATTGTCCTACATCCGGTGACATCAGTGCAAGTGGTTGATGCTATATAAAAGTTTGCGCACCAGAAAAATGTTACCATACAGATGAACAAAAATGGCAAGTTTTGTTCTGACCTCAGTTTCTTGGAACTTTCACAATGATTGGAATAATTTTAAGTTTGTGATATAGTATATCCCTATATACTCTAATATAATTCTAACCCGAGTATAGCTGAGGTACTATTTTTACCTGAAAAGGAGTAAAATGATTGACTCAAGTATAAGCCAAGGGTAGTTCCTGCGCATTACACTAAACCCTCCAAAGACCCCAAAATCAGTAAACCCTAATTCCTTGGGACTGCAGATGTTTGGAAACTATAACTCAGATGTTTGGAAACAGTGGGACCAAATGTTTGGTCCCACTGTGTCCCTTGAATTACATCTGTGAGGCACGTAACTTATGTGGCTGATGTCCACGCTGTGGTGCATGCTCTTGCCTACGTGCACACTCGCGACTCTCCGGTTGTGTGCCGAAAGGAAGGTAATCATGACTGATCCGAGTATAAGCTGAGGTTTTATTTTTTGGGTAATTTTAAGCTTAAAAACCTTGTTTTTTACAAATATATAAGTAGTTCAATGGATTAAAATATCACCAAACAGGCACAGTAGAGAACATATAAAATACCATTGTGAACAGAAAGAAATATATTGGCACTGTACTGTATCTGTTTGTCTCACTTGCCTCCTTGGATAAATAATCTCTCTTTTTCTTTTTCCTTCCAATAGAGGCTCAGTGTGGACACATGACTTGTGCTATAGTTCCAAAATGTCCTTATCTAACTTGGTTGACATGCAAGAGAACCACTAATGAGAGCAAAAAATAGATTTTTGTCAACCCATCCTTGGAAATCAAAATGGCCAATTCTCAAAATGAATCCTGTCACCTAAAATATATTCAAATAAATTGTATCTGCAAAGACTAAAACTAGTTTCTTTTATCTAATTGTTGGACAGACCTTTAACAGCATTTTATATTTCCTAAAATAATGTATTTTTGTTTCAGATAAATAGCCTTAAAATTAAAATAGTAACTTGCCTAGATACAAGGCTGCATATCTATAGTCCTGCAAAGTAGCTTAATTCTTAATGGAACCTTATAGGAGGAATTTACATTTCTATCAGTTAGCCAAGATATCCATTACTCATCTTCACATTCTTTCTGGACTCTAAAAAATGTATACATATTTATAACTCACAGAAAAAAAGCACATAACATTTCACAAATTAAGGACAATAAAGGGTCTCAACTGACATTAAAATTCCTTGTTGAGAAAGATATATGAAAGGAAACAGAATGATTAAGACCTAATTGTCCTAACCATAGCATCAAGCAATACCGGTATGCATAATCAGTTCTGGAGGCTTTAAACGTGTTCTTCCTAAACTACACTGTACCTTTGGGGCTCTCATAAACTTCCTTGCACAATTTAATTTTTGTCAGACAAAATGCCTGTGACATATAGAGAAAAACTAGGTCAGTGGTGGGGAAATTTTTTTTTCCACTAAGTGGAATACTTGCAAATTATTGGTACACATACTTTCTACACACCCTCCTTTTAAATATAAGGCTATATTTATAAAGGTTCGTTTGGTATATGTCTGATAATTATCCTTTATATTGATCAGAAAAATATATTGTGCAATACTGAATAGCGCCCCCCCATTGACTTTTACACCCCAGCAAAGATTATTGTTGTGGCCAAAACCCAACATGTGACATAAAAAAAAATTACCTTTACTAGCAATATCTGTTGTATTCAATTAGATCAACTGGACTTGAAGTTTAGTTCTTGAAGACGTTTCGCTAGTCATCCAACTGGCTTTCTCAATTCAGAATGACTTGTACAAGAATCTGGGCAATTATGTACCCTGGAAAATCCCAATTAGCATTCACAGCCAGGTGTTAAAGGGCATGTCCACCCCCAAAACTATAATCCCCCCACCTACTGGCCCCACCATGTAGTGTAGTTTAATCCTTACTCACATCCCAGCTCCATAGGGTTCTCCTGTAGTCCCCCCCCAAAGTCCCAAAAACTGACCACCAGGAGGCTAGCAGGTCCATATAGGACACTGCCTGCTACCTGGCCTCCCGGAATCATTGCCATGCGTACTGCAGCCCTTCTCCCCCCCCCCCCTCCCTCCCCTCCCTCCCCTCCCTCTCCCTCCCGTTTGCTATCCCTCCCCCTAGCATAAATCCCCTTTAAAGTAGTAATCCCCCATGTCGCCCCAGCCCCAACCGCATAATTTTTATTTTTATAAAGCTCCCCAAACTTTTACTTACCTCTCCGCTTTCCTACGCAGAAATGAGCTGCCGGCAGCCGCTTCCGTGACTGGCTGCCGCTCAGCCAATCACAGACGCGGCTGCCGGTCCCGCCCCTCTGCTTGCATTTCCTCGCAAGCAGAGGGCCGGGAGTGCGTCAGAGGAAAGAGGGGAGGTAAGTAGAGTTTGGGGGGCTTTATAAAAAAATAAATAATGCGGTTGGGGCTGGGAGCCCATGGGGAATGGCATACAAAAAAATGAATTTTAGGGTGGACATGCTCTTTAAGGGCGTGATTGGATAGTGGCTAAGAGGTGTGAGAAAAGAAATGTGAAGATGAGTAATGGATATCCTTGGCTAACTGCATAGAAATGTAAATTCCTCCTATAAGGTTCCATTAAGAATTAAGCTACTTTGCAGGACTATAGATATGCAGCCTTGTATCTAGGCAAGTTACTATTTTAATTTTAAGGCTATTTATCTGAAACAAAAATACATACAAAAAATAGAAACGCCCAGAGTAAGGTGTCAAAACAGCATTGTACATGGCAGACAGTTGGTGTAGAACCCCCCCCCCCACCTCTATTTAGGCTTGGTTTCTTTATTTTCACATGAATGGCCTCCTTAACACCTCTCTTGAATCAGTCACGTTCCTTTGCCAATATGTTAACATTACAATCTTCAAAGGTATGTCCTTTATCCTTAAGATGCAGGTACACGGCTGAGTCCTGACCCTAGGAATTGGCTCTTCTGTGCTGGGCCATACGTTGATGCAGTTGCTGTTTGGTCTCCCCCACATACAAATCAGAGCATTCTTCACTGCACTGCACTGCGTATATGATGTCGCTTTTCTTGTGTTTCGGTATTAGGTCTTTCGGATGTACCAATTGCTGCCTCAGTGTGTTGTTTGGTTTAAAGCAGACAGGGATACGGTGTTTTTTGAAAATTCTTCTTAATTTCTCGGAGACCCGTGCTACATATGGGATGACCATGTTCTTTCTCCTGTCTTGCTTTTCCCCTTCACTGTTGGTATCCATGTTCTTTTCTTTCCTTCTACTTCTTTTGACAAAGGCCCAGTCTAGATATCCACAAGCTTTAAGGGCTCCTCTGAGATGTTTAATTTCTTTAGCCTTCGCCTCTGTGCTAGTGGGGATGTTCTCAGCTCTGTGTTGCAGGGTTCTGATGACACCCAGCTTGTGATCTAAAGGGTGGTGGGAGTCAAACATCAAATACTGATCTGTGTGTGTTGGTTTTCTGTAAACCTCTACTTCCAGTTTACCATTTTCCTTAACTTCTACCAAGCAGTCCAAGAAAGCCAGTTTGTTGTTTTGTACCTCTTCCCTTGTAAATTTGATGTTTTGGTCTACCGCATTAATGTGTTCCGTGAAAGCTTGTACTTCCTTCAGGTGGATTTTAACCCAGGTGTCATCCACATATCTGAACCAGTGGCTGGGTGCTATGCCCTTAAAAGTATTAAGTGCGTGTTTTTCTACCTCCTCCATGTAAAGGTTGGCCACAATGGGTGAAACTGGAGATCCCATAGCACATCCGTGTTTTTGCTTATAGAACTTATCCCTGTATTTGAAATAGGTGGTATTCAGGCACAAGTCCAGTAAGGAACACACCTGTTCTGGGTTGAGATCAGTTCTGCTGGTAAGAGTGCTGTCTTGGCCTAGCCATTTTCTCACCATGTCAACAGCCTCCTTGGTGGGTATACAGGTAAAGAGAGATGTCACATGATAGGACACAATAGTTTCTTCTGCACCAAGTACTATATCTTCAATCTTGTTGGTGAAATCCTGAGAGTTCTGGATGTGATGCTTAGAATTTCCCACCAATGGTCCTAAGATGTTGGCTAGGTATTTTGCCACCTTGTATGTTAGAGAGTTGATGCTGCTGACTATAGGTCTTAGTGGTGCCCCTTCCTTATGTATCTTTGGGAGTCCATATATGCATGGATGCGCCTCACCGGGGTAGAGGCGATGATACATTGCTCGATCAATGGCTTTATCCTTTTGAAGCTGTTGTAGTAAGTCTATGACCCTTTTTCTTGTAACGGCTGGTGGGATCCCTTGTTAAGGAGCATGGTCACCTTATCATGGTAGTCTGAGGTGTTGAGTACCACTGTGCATCTTCCCTTGTCTGCTGGTAGAATGGTGATACTGGAATCTTTCTTGAGGGATGTTAAGGCTAACACCTTACTCTGGGCGTTCCTTAGCCACTATCAGATCACGCCCTTAACACTTGGCTGTGATATGCTAATTGGGATTTTCCAGGGTACATAATTGCCACAGATTCTTTTACAAGTCATTCTGAATTGAGAAAGCCAGTCGGATGACTAGCGAAACGTCTTCAAGAACTAAACTTCAAGTCCAGTTGATCTAATTGAATACAACAGATATACCTTGACCTGGATGAATGAGAACCTTCACAAGCATATTTACTAGCAATACTTTTTTGAACATTATAAGATTTATTACTCACTATTACTAATAATGATCCTTTCTAAATATGGCCCATAATCCATTACAATACTAATATATGATAATATATATATATAATATATATATATATATATAATATATATTATATATATAGATATATATATATAACACAATGGATAAACTATGTTGGAGGAATTGTGGTTATAAAGGAAACCTAATCCATGTATTTGGCAATGTCCTAAAATCAACAAATTATGGAGGAAAATCTTTTTATGGTTACCAAAACTTCTGGACTATCCACTTATAGCTACCCCTGAAATGACACTACTAAATATAGGTTTAGAGGAACATGATCCCGGATGTATGATGATATACCATATTATTCAAGCCACTTGACTGTCTATAGCGAATAAATTAAAAACAGAATAAATCTCAATAAACAATATGTAACATGTTTATTGAGATTAAAAAACAATTTTTAGCTTAGCAAATAACACACATTTGAAATTTCTAGAAAACTTCAAATTATGGGATTGATAATCTGAATTGTCTAATATATTAACTAAATGTTTAAATGTATATGTAGATATTGTAACTTCCCAATTACACTAAATGTAACACACAACTTATATACATTTCTATTTGAAATATTTGTTTGTTACTCTATTTTCTATATTATAACCAATTAAAATATTGTTCATAAAAAAAAATACTCACAAGAAGTTCATTGTACAATGTCATTGTAAAAACAGGAACCAACAGTCAGCCAATGTCCACCATTTCTTGTAACCAATTGAATTCTACAAGCCACATTTTCTCATTGTTTGATGTGTGTGTAATCTGTAAAACACCATTTAACAATGTAATATCTCAAGTCATTTCTAAGCAAACATATACAGAATGTGTGTGAATTCGCAGTGGGATAATCATGCTCAGTGGGCCTTATCCAGGGAGAGAGTAAAGGTTCGTACACACGTGCGATCGCGGGATGCCAACCAGCGATGCACGATGTGCATGAACTGCCATTTCGGACGAATTGTGCCTTGTGTGGACACTTTCTCAGGCGAAAACAGCTGCTCGTTCGAAGATTCGCCTGGCCGGTCAGGCAACAACCCAGACCGAACGGCTGTTTCGACCGAGAAAGTGTCCATACATGGCCCAATTATTGTCTGAAACGCCCGTTCATACAAGTTAAGGATGAGTCCAATTAGAGTAATCTCTTAGTATCTCGCTGTGCATAAGGGAAGGGGGTTGTTAAAGTAGGTACAATATAATAGTACTAAATGCTTTACAGGTGATCATACTGATGTTAAGACTGAGGCACAGCAATGCTTACTTTCCTTTATATTAGAGAATATGAAGGAATAGTTTAACCTCTTCTTACCCTTTTGAAGAACATCAAAAAAATGCTTTAAAATGAAGTTTTACCAAGTTTACCAAGTTGTTGTGTATATTTAAAATATGCTGCAGGGTATGGGTTTCTAAGTGGTCACCCACATGGCTGCCACAATGGTATTCAAATTCCAAATCAGACCATAAAGTCAATGCTATTTATGGAGAGCCATAATATCAATACAGCTCCCTTGATGTTTCCAGACCCAGACTATTCATTTACAATTAATATAATGGCAAAGTAATCAGTATAAATATCATGGGAACATTGTCAGGTAATTCGAAGGCATGTGACATTGTAAATTTCTGATGGAAGTAAAGGATTAGAAAATGGAGATGGTGGTGGTTATACCAATGGTTCATTTTCCAAATAGATTCTTGCTTTTTAAAATGTTTATTATATAATTTAGGGTTCCAGGGAAATAATAGCAAATAGCAAACCAGATAACATTAACATCACTTGAGTTTAATACATCACAAAATGTAAAATGAGTAAGTTGTTTTCAAAGTTTACAATGATACTTGACAGTGCTAGAAAATGATTAACATACTATTACATTCTCTAAAGATACTTAACCAGAGAGCGAATGGAAAATGTGTTTATAGCAAATGTGCCCAGCCTCTTAGGACTACTAAAGCCATACTGTGTTCAGGTAAATGAAATCCTAAGCTAATATATAGGTGTCAGAAAAAGCACAACACACACACACATATATATATTCTGTATATATATACTGTATATATATATATAGGGATATGCTGCTCAAAGGACCGGCAATTTATACATTACACAAAAAACTCCAGCACTCAACTACACATACAATTATAAATGAATGGGGTTAAAGAATTAGACATGTATGCAAGTAATGAAGGGTAATCACCTGCACATTGTATTTAATTAAGGGCAGTGTGGCCAAAGCCTTAATATATGCTTTGCTCCCTGTGTAAATGTATTCTCCACCCGTTGAAAACAGTCCAGATAGAAAGAAGGTATATAAGCTCTGTAAGCTCACATGAGTCCCTAGAATAGATCAAACTAAATAAAGAGAGAAGCAGGTATGGTCTTATTGCCCCAGGGAACATATATTTTTTTCACTAGGTTAGGACTGATGCCTGGATACTGCCTTGGAGTGGCGCATCCGCTGATGCATGTTTGTACAAACAATGTAAATAAAGGTATCCATTTAAACTACAGACCCTTTATTGCTTGCATACATGTCTAATTCTTTTACCCCATTCATTTATAATTGTATGTGTAGTTGAGTGCTGGAGTCTTTTGTGTAATGTATATAGTTTTAAATAAAATAAATTTTATAAAAGTGATATCTTTAAAATATGGGAATATTTTTCTTCTTCTTAAATGAAATGTTTAGCCTACTATCCAATATATAAAAGAGGTGAATGACACATCTACAATCAGTAGACGTTAAACCTGAAAGTGATGAAAGGATTGTGACTTGTATTTCCATCTCCCCATCTCCCCATTTCCTCAGGAGGATATTACATTGTAGTTTTACCGTGTTTGTTTTCTTAATAATATGATGTCAATATCAAACAACTACACACAGTATCCTATATTGATTTTAAACATGGGCCTATCAGAAATGTAAAAATTCATCTGATTGTGTTCATCTTAAGCCAGAATAGATGGTTGTGCAGTTTAGTAAATAAGGAATCTTGATTACAAAAATTACATTTATTGTAAAATCTTTAAGCTCTAAACTCCATTAGCAATGAAATCTAAAGAGAACATATTTCAAAACCCTGCATTTACTTATTCAAACATTATTTGCTTCCATAGTGTAAATATACATGTGGAATCTGACAGTGTAGTGTTGAAGAAGCAGAATGGAATGTTTAATTCTGTTTCTTTAACTCCATAAATCACTTTAATGTGATGTCAGAATCTGAAAAAACATGTATATGGCAACAAAAATACTTTGAATATTGTCGATGGTATTGCTTTGCCAAATATGCATGTTTTAACATAATTAATGTATGACTTGCCAATTTTTCTTGCACAGGTATGTCAGACCAGTAATAAAGTAGCCCCCCCAATTACCTGATGAATGAAGTTTATTATTGATGTGTCAAGGAGATGCAATTTCTTTTTATTATTATTTAAATGGCATGTCCACCCCCAAAACTATAATTTCCCACTCTACTGGCCCCACTGTGTAGTGTAGTAAAATCCTTACCTTACATGCCAGCTCCAAGTGGTTCTCCTGTAATGTCCCTGTAAAGTCCAAAAATCTGACCACCAGGAGCAATGCAGGGAGGGAAATTGTTTCTGCCTCTGAGGCTTCCTCTCAGAGGTTTTTGGCTTGCTCAGAGCAGCACTCCCCCTCCTCTCTCTCCCTCCCATTTTCCTCTCCCTCCCCCTAATGTAAAACCCCTTTGGGGTACTGTAGGGCTTTCTCCTCCAGCCCCAACCGCTATATTTTTATATCTCTCCCCCAGCGTTCTCCACTGCCGGCAGCCGTGTCTGTGATTGGCTTGCTCAGAGCGGCCAATCCCTCCCCCAATCCCTCCCCCTAGTGTAAATCCCTTTTCATATATTGTAGGGCTTCCTCCCCCAGCCCCAAACGCCATATTATTATGTTCAGAAACTCCCCCGATCTTTTCTTACCTTCCCTCTCTCCTCTGGAATTCTGAACTGCCGGCAGCCACGTCCGTGATTGGCTGCCTCTCAGCCAATCACGGATGCGGCTGCCGGTCTGGCCCCCTGCTTGCAGTTTCATGCAAGCAGAGGGACAGGCAGTACGGCGGAGTATAGAGGGAAGGTAAGTAATGATCGGGGGACTTTTTGAACATAATAATAATGCGTTTGGGGCTGGGGGAGGAAGTTCTACAATATATGAAAAATTTAGAAAAGGGGTGGACATGCCCTTTTATTTTAAACTTTACTGTCTTACCTGCTGCCCTCAGAGGAATCAAACAGTACAGTGTAAATTTATATTACCAAATAAAATTCGAAAAAAAAAGTGAAAGTTTCTGTCCATTTTAAGGGACAAATAGTAATCGTAGGTTACTGTAAATGACACACAGACTTGGGGAATGGTCTGGGGAACCCGTAAATATAACCAAAACTTATTTTAAAACTATCTTTCCTCACGATCGGGCTGTTTTTGAGCTTCCGCATTCCATTTTCGAGAGGCACCGAAATTGATCATTACTTTAGAGGATTAGATTTTTGATAAAATGTCTACTTTCTTTTTTCGATAATTGTCTACTTTCGATTTTCGATGAAAATCGAATAATCCAGGTTCCGTGAAATCCGGGAGTTCCAAAAATTTCGTCAGGATTTCGAAAGCCTCAGATTCGTTTTGAAACTGGGTTCTATTCGAACCCACATTACATCTCTATCCACCACTGGTCAAGATATTCCTGTCAACAAACAATATTTTGACACTGCCGACAGAACGTTATACCTGTAAATACCCATCTATAGAATCCCATGAGGCAGGCTACCAACAATGTGCAATAAGTTAAAAAGTCCAAGTTTATTAAGTAATTGATTAAAACCATAGATACCACACATTCAAGCAAGATGAAGACCCATAAGCTCGCTCAACGCATTTCATAGTTCAATGCCTATTCCTGAGGGGCTTTGTCAGAACTAATGCGTTGACTGGCCAAAAAAGAGAGCTAGTGCCTTGCTATGCTTCATTTGTTTGTTTTTCAACACTTCCCCATACACTTGAAAAACATATTCCCCACAGTCTCTGTGTAATACTATTTTGCTCTACTCTCTGTCATAGTGCTGCCATCTTTAATAAGATATTGCATTCATATGTCTAAGCAAAGCTGTGCATCATTAGATGCTTGAGAGGGGAACTAGTCTAGCATGCTTTCTCCTATGGGACAGAGTAGATACACATTGCCAATTTTCAAAAGCCATCTAATAGAAACAAGGAATTTAATGAACTCATCTTTGCAAAAAAAAAAAATAAACCACACCAATACATATGTGAAGGGTAATCTACAAAACCTAACATAGATAAAATATGTATATGTATGTATATAAATATATAATATATTACACTTTTAAAGCATAAGTGCACTGTAAAATCAAAATATGTTCATTTGGAAGCTGCAGCTTTAAAAATACTTTTGCCATATTTTTTGAGCCTACCTTTGTGCCCTGAAAGTTGCTGACATCTTGTTACTGGTTTTGCTGAATGTTAAGCTCCACCACTCTGAGATTTCCTCTGCGTGTGCACGGAACTCACAGGCATTACTCTTTGAGGCTCAAGCAGGAGAGTGCACGGAACTCACAGGCATTACTCTTTGAGGCTCAAGCAGGAGAGTGCACAGAACTCACAGGCATTATCGTTTTAAGCTCAAGCAGGAGAGTGCTGTAAAATACTTACCTCCGCCCGAGCGCGGGGACGCACACCGGCGGTCACGCGCAGGAGCGCGCTTCTTCGCACGGACCGCCCGTCCGTGCATCCATGTCTTTTCTATGACACAGGAACGTGGGTGGCACCCCCTGGGGCAATTTTCTTCTGGCGCGCAAGCACCCCGGCGGGCGCGTGCGGGGACGCACGTCCATCGGTGATGACGTCCTCTGGGCCTATTTAGGCCCCTCATGGCAGCCAGCATCTTGCTGCCAGTTCAGAGTGTGTTTTTGACTCTGAAACCTAGCTTTCTCTAGTTAATCTAAATCCTATGATCTACTACAGCTCCTACCTCCAGGTACCTCCGGTTTCCATATCTACTACAGCTCCTACCTCCAGTTACCTCCGGTTTCCATATCTACTACAGCTCCTACCTCCAGTTACCTCTGGTCTCCAGATCTACTACAGCTCCTACCTCCAGTTACCTCCGGTCTCCAGATCTATTACAGCTCCTACCTCCAGTTACCTCCGGTCTCCAGATCTATTACAGCTCCTACCTCCAGTTACCTCCAGTCTCCAGATCTACTACAGCTCCTACCTCCAGTTACCTCCGGTCTTCAGATCTACAACAGCTCTTACCTCCAGTTACCTCCGGTCTCCAAATCCACTACAGCTCCCCACTACAGCTCCTACCTCCAGGTACCTCTGATCTCCAGATCTACTACAGCTCCTACCTCCAGTTACCTCCGTTTCCATATCTACTACAGCCCTACCTCCAGGTACCTCCTGTCTTCATATCTACTACAGCTCCACCGTCAGGTACCTCTGGTGTCCTTATCTCCCTTCAGCTCCTACCCTCCTGTTTACTCCGATCTTCATCTCGATTGCTTTCCCACTTGTGGGATTGGCCTTTGTGGTTCTCTCCTCTGGAGCCGCGACCTGGTGCCTGCTTGCCGTGAAAACATCCTCACCATTAGAGGCTCTGGTGAAGACGGCAGGTGCTTAGACTCCGCGTCCAGAGGGGGTCTCATAGAGGCCTTCTCCTGAAGAAACCATAACAAGTGCACTTAAATCACAGGCATTACTTGTTGAGGCTCAAGCAGGAGAGTGCATGGAACTCACAGGCATTACTGTTTGAGGCTCAAGCAGGAAAGTGCATGGAACTCACAGGCATTACCATTTGAGGCTCAAGCAGGAGAGTGCACGGAACTCACAGGCATTACCGTTTGAGGCTCAAGCAGGAGAAAGCAGAGGAAATCTCAGAGGGGCGGAGCTTAACATTCAGCAAACCAGTAACAAGATGTCAGCAACTTTCAAGGCACAAAGGTAGGCTCTGGAGGGGCATAGGTAAAAGAAAAATATAGCAACAGTTGCAGCTTCCAAATGAACATAACTTGATTTTTACAGTGCACTTATCCTTTAAGTGTATATGGAGGTTTAATGATAGAAATGTATATTTTTAATTTATTCTTCACACAACTCATGTTTAGTTTTCCTTTTTAATAGTTTTCTGAAAATTTGATCCAAGCATTATCATTGATTGTTAGATGTACTTGTAGGCCTCCATTGATTAGATTATTTGTTTTTAGCACTTCTTATTACAATTATTAGCTTACAGTCTTTGGTGTTTGCTTTTTCTTAACTCATTTATATATATTTGTACACACAAAAAAGAAAAAACTGTAGTACCACCAGCATTGTACCCAAGTAATAAAGAGCTTCTAACTCCAATCAGTTAAAATATAGCTATGAAAAGTTTCTTATTTCAAGGCTGATCGGGAGCTAAAATATCTCAGAAATACTGTAAATCGACAGTACTCCAACCCACGTTGTGGTGTTGACCAGCTGATGAAGCACCCTAGTGCAAGCTGCAAAAAACAATAAAAAGCCATTGTTTGTACACACAAAAAAGGATAAATTGTCAGCTAGCTTACACATATTGTATATTTATATTTATGCCTACCAGCAAAATGTAACACAGAGCACTCCTAGGACTTCTCAACAAATAATTTTATTCCATAACAGTAGGACTATATTTATGTCTATATATGAGTGCGGCATATTGCATTTATAGCAGTAAATATATACAGATAAAAGACTGTAGGGTCTCTGTACAAAATGTCTTCTCATATATTTTATTGTCTTTTACTAAGGATGTACTGAAAAAAAAAGTCACAAGCATTCGTTTCATTTTACTAAGCATCAAAAATTAATTCACCATATTTAATGTAAATGACACCTAGGAACAAAAAATACAACCAGTGGAGCCGGCAATCTATTTTTGTAACCGCAAGAGAATAAATAGATGGGTCGCGCTGCACAAACTGGATCACACCACAGTCGGAGTACCGTTGCAATATAACAATTTATTAAGGTGGAAACAGCTTAACGCGTTTCGGACCTATCTGGTCCTTAAGATAGGTCCGAAAAGCGTTAAGCTGTTTCCACCTTAATAAATTGTTATATTGCAACGGTACTCCACTGTGGTGTGATCCAGTTTGTGCAGCGGACCATCTATTTATTCTCTTGCGGTTACATGAAACGGACAAGCGACGGGTCTGGGGCTGTTTGGCACCTGGAAACACCTGAAGACCTCTTGAGTTATATATTTGCTACATTGTGTTTGGGGCTCTATTACATGTGCTTGAATCAGGCCCCCGGAGGTACGTGAGAGACACGTCTATCGCTGTGGCGAGGGGTTCGGGGCTGATACGCACCCGGACCACCCCTCTTGATAAGTAAGTGTGTAATTACACTTTACACTCACCGAGTCGGGACCTAATACTGTGGCCGATGGGGTGTAGCACCTATTTTCTCTGTGTTTGTTTAAGTAATCTATTTTTGTAGCCTCACTCCCTCTGTGACTTTCTTCAGACTAAAAATGTGAAGATTGTACTTTCTCATAGACTGTTTTCTTTTAGGCTGCACAATGTACAATCCATATGTTTAATAAAGGATTTACCAAATGAGTTATGAAAACAATGTATTCAGAAGAGAGCTTCATTGAGCATCTAAATGTGTCTTAATTTCCAACAGAATAAAGAAGACATTGATAATAACAGACATAATAGAATTTGTGTGAATTCATTTAAGACAAGTAACAATAATGTCTTTTAAAGCTTTAGTCATATTTTACCTTTTAATGTTTTTATTACAAGTCTGATATTTTTGTTGTTTTTTTTCATCAATGAAACCAGCTAGAAACATTTCTGAATACATAAATAACAGGTATAGGCTGTACTAGTTATACACACCTATTGTAGCTTTAAAGGAGAACTATAGCACATACAATGTTTTTAAAGTCGAAATGAAAGTACCTGGGGAAGGGATGTAGGATTGTATTGCCAAGCTCCCAATATTTGTAAAGAGCACCAGTTTGAAAACTGCTTCTGCCAAATTTCCTCAGGTCTTCAGCACTATATATAATACAGGAAAGCACTAAATCTGGGAAGAGAAAACTACTATATATATAATATATATATATAATATATGCTAACACCCCAACAAAATTATATTAGAGGTAGAAATAATAAGTCTTCCTCCCTGTCCCAGATTTACTGTTTACTGTTAGTGTAGTATTCTGACTTTTGCTTACCAGAGGCAGGGCACTGCCTGAGTGTACAAAAGGTTTTCTATTGTTAGTTTCTAACACTATAACCTATTTTCCTGAAATCATGCCTAATCAATGCCTATTTCTATAGTTAGATAAAATTTTAATCTCTTCTTTATTGTGAACAAATTTATAGGAGAACTAAACTCATATATTTTTAAATACTTATCTGAAAGCTTTTCTCCCCAGAACACCAATGCATTTTGTAAGATTCTTCTCTAGTAACTTGCATGTAGTACATGTAAGTACTGTGTAAGTAAGAAGGTTTCCATGTTGTTGCCATTACAACCCACAGCCTATGTAGTCATAAAAGAGCCACGCCCCCTGACCCCAGTATTCACTATGTCCATGCCTCTATACAGAAGTTTCCACACTGACAATTTTTCAATTATTCTATCCCGAGCTAAAGATAAAGCTTCTAAATGTACCTGGATTTTCTGCTTATGTGTTGGTGGCGCACATGGTGAGGGCACCTGTTTTAGAAAAACACAGTCTAGTTTAATTCCCCTATTGATAAGTTACATATATAGGGATGTTCCTCCAGATGTTTGAAAAACATTTGGAGGGCGCTTTCCCCCAATGGTTTTATTAGTCCCAATTGAAGGTATGGTGGGGGCATAGGGCAGGGGCAGCAACTTTTGGGCTAAAAATCTTTCTCTAAGGTTTGTTTGATGCTGAGAAAGGTATAAAAGAAAGAATCCGCTAGTAGAGCACCAGTAGGTAAGTTAAACTCTTTTACCCAGGCATTCCATTATTCACAGGAAGGTGGAAATAAGCAATCTCACCACTCTGTGTTTATTCAATAGGATGGGAACATTAATAGGATGGTTTAGCATCCCTTTAAAAGCCTTTAGTAAAACATCTCTTACAATGTCCATGTTTTAAACAATTCCAGTGAGTCCCAGTATTTAACAATTTCAGTGATGTTACTAGGTAGAGAGCTCCCCCCCCTCGGGTGAATCTTTAATGGGGCCCCTTCCCTCATTTATCTACATTTGTTGTCTGGGAAGAGGGTATATCCATCAAAGGAAAGGTAAGATATTGGGTCCACTCTGCTCCCATTGTAGTTACACTCCTGAACAATTCCCTTTAGTTTCCTGAAAGAGATGCTGTGGAATGCAGGACACCTGTTTTAGAAGCCTGGAAAATAAAAATCTATTAAAAAGTCTAGATGATGTAGTGTCTAGTCAGCTTGAAATCTAATAGTGTAGAGGAGACCAAATAAATCTGTTTGTAAATCAGCAGAAAATTGAATCAGAATTAGATTGTATCCACTGTTATTGGATTACAGTATGGTTTATTTTTTTAATGCAATATAAATCTAAACGTCTGAGATTTTGTCGAGGATTTAAAACTAGGAAAAAAGCAGAATTTTGCAACTATTGCAGATTCAATAGTCATTAGATACGCTCTCACCTTAGAGTACAGCCAACACAGCGAGGGCCAAATTAAGATAAACCTGGTGTCTTATTTTTAACCACATGAAAAAAAAAAAGGTATTCATTTTCATGGGTTTTTTTTTTAAGCCATATTCACGTAACTACTGTATCTGGAAAATTTCTATTGGTGTCAGTTTAACCTTCAAGAAAAACTATTACATTAATTAAAAAAATATGTTAGTATCACATATATGCAACAACAAAAAAAGCCCAAAATATAATTGATACTATATATCAGGGAGATTTAATAAAAGTTCTTATCGTTTAAAATGGTGCTAATTTTGCCCCAACCAATTACATCTTATTTAATATTTGAAAGCTAACATCTGATTGGTTGGGGCAAAATTAGCACCATTTTAAATGATAAGAACTTTTATTGAATAACCCTGAAAGTTTGTTATATTCCAGAAGTATAAATACTACTTTTTACTACTATTTAATAATACTATTGCAAACATAAACATGAAAGGGCACGTCCGTCTGTCTAGTAAAAAAAAAAAGAATGCAAATAAATCATCTTATATCTCAAAATCTTAATAGTAAAAAAAAATCTGTGGAATCTAAATGTTATGCAGATTGTAGTTCCGCACCTGTCTCTCAGCCTTCTAAAAAGGTTTCCACCTACTTTTAAAGCTGAATGAGCTCTTCATATTCACAAAGAGGGAAACTGTTCCTACCTGTAGTGGGGCATTGGTCTCCATATCATGTTAAGTGTAAAGGCGCCCATACATACAGCAGACCAATCCACATACAATCAATTTTTGAGGAACCGCCTTTCCGGATCTTCTTTGCAAAACAACTTAGGTTTACAAATTGAATGGGACCTCCCCTCCCGGAAAGGCGGTTCCTCTGAAATTGATTGTATGTAGTGGATCAGTCTGCCAGGTAAGGTGTATGTATGGGCACCTTTAGATTCTACAGCATATTTCTTTTGCAGTTTTGGGTTTTATGGTGGATTTAACTTTTTTTGTTACTGGTGGGATGCTCTTTAACTGAATATGTAATTGTAAGGCCAATAGCGCAGAGGTGGACCGACCCATTCACAGGACAATCAAGGGCACAGGTGTATAATACATGGCCTTTTCTTCTGGTCTCCGATTAAGTGGTGTTCGCGAAGTGAAACCCATAAGACTGTTTTTCCCCCTTTATTGTACTTGTTGTTTGTTTCCTAACTTTTTTATGATGTACAATAAAGTTTGTTGTATTATACACCTGTATCCTTGATTGTCTTGTCCACCCCTGCACTATTGGTCTTATGGATTATAGCAAGAGTGGCTGGCCCTAACAAGGACCCAGGTATGACTGAGGCGAATGTGGGAGCATTCCTGTGTCTGTACTCGGTGTGTGTTTCTTCTTTATCTCTTCTGTAAGTGTAAGGGACTGAGAAGCTGGAGTGATGTCAGAAGCTCCTTAAACTAGATGATTTTTCTATTTTAATAGGCTCTATCTCCGGGATCAGATACAAGTCAAAAGGAAGTGATACACATGGACAATACACCCATAGCCATGCTGGTTTGCTTAAAGACCAGTCATGTAATTAAATAATATACCTAAACTGACTGGCATCGCTATATATTCTGCATTTAGCCAGCAGGCAGTTGTCTAAAAGCTAAAAAAAACTTGGCTCATTTATTTTACTGGTTTGTAAAGAACATTGATTTTTTTCCCCTAAGTAGATTTATACTGCTTTTACTCTTAAGAAATAAAAACATTCTGTCATTTTTACCAAGCTTGACAAACTGTTTAGGGGTCATTATGGTTTAGTGTAAGCGTCAGCACCTTAGACAAAATGCACTAAAGCTGCCAATTTTAACTGATTTATCTGCACATTTGGCAGAATCTGCATGGTATTTTCTGAGTTGAATGGGACATATTATGGCATCATAAATACAGGTTTGTACTGTTATTTAATTATGCTCTCTGTCTACATCTAATAAAAGCCTATTGGTAACAATTTAAATAATATGTATTCTATACATTATGGTGCCTCTCTGGAATCAGATACAGCAAGAAGGATGCTCTCTGGGCCAGAAGAATTTTCAGCACTTGCCATTCATTTGGTTTAATGAAGGATTAGATAACATTATATTTTGGCACAAACTGTACTTTAAAGGGAACTGTGGTCTCCATACAAGTGGCATTTATTAAAAAGGCACACCCCTACCTTGACTCCAGGATCATGCTTCTAGCTGCAGTCTATCCACAGTTACAGCATTAGAAATGGTGTTTCTGTTCCAGCTAGCACTGTGAGCTGTGGCATCATCAGCACTGCTGGTCTGCCCCCAAGTTTAATATTGGAACATGACCAACCTTGGGTGGAGCTTATGACACAGCTTATATCACCTGCCTTTTACAAAAAAACAGAAAGAATTCTGGGAAGTGTAACTTTACAAGCTTAGAACTTCCAGGGAAGCTAGAGACATCACCCCAGGCCTTTTAAAAAATGATCAGGGAGATTTAATAAAAGTTCTTATTGTTAAAAAAGGAGCTGATTTTGCCCCTAAATTTGGTTAGGGCAAAGTTAGCACCAATTTTAACAACGAGAACTTATATTGAATCGAGAGCTCTTTTCAACTGCACTTGTATAGTGACCACAGTTACCTTTTAAGATGTTCCCTTTAATACCTGCAAGACAAGAAAAGAACATACTATAGGCCAGTCTGCCATATTTGAATTAAACAGTACCCCACTGATAACTTTGAGTGATTGGAAAAATTTGATCAGATTGCTTTAAATATCTATCCTGTGTATGCCGTTTTTCCGATCAAGAATATTGAGGTGGAAAATTTTCCCACTGATCATATGTTCAAGTCCCCATCTCTCAGCAGATTTCGCCTTGAAAGATCAGTGGCACAAGGTGGGAAACTTTGAGCAGTTCTTCTGGTAGGATTTCTGATATTTTTTTCCAGAAATCTGATTTGAAAGGACATCTGCCTGTGTATGGGTAGCTTTACACACATTTTTGTCAGGCTATACAAAGTTCACATCCGTACCTAGGAAACAACCCAACTCAAACAATATATTTTTATATTATTTTATACACAGCTTCAGCTACACTGGGGTGGCAATCTTTCAGTCATACATGCAGAATTCTGGATTTTTTAACCCCCACGGGGCACAGGTACACACACCTACTGACCTACCCCTCCATTACTGTTGCAGCCATACTTAGGGTAACTAAGATCAAAAAAAAAAATTGACCATTCATTATAAAAGTTTGTTTTTTAACTTCCAACCTGATCCAGGTAAACATGCCTACTCACCTACCCTTCCATTTTCATGACAGCAATATTTAAAGGGTAACTTTAGTCGAAAAAACTATTTTGACTAATCATCAACAAAGTTTTTTTTAAACCCCCCAACCTTACCCAGGTACATACTACTGACCTACCCTTCCATTACTGTGGCAGCCATACTTAAAGGGTAACTAAAGTAAAAAAAAAACTAATTTTGACCAATCATCAAAAAAGTTTGTTTTTTTAACCCCCAACCTGAGACAGGTACACATACCTACTGACCTACTCTTCCATTTCTGTGGCAGACATACTTAAAGGGTAACTAAAGTCAAAAATAAATTTTAAGTTTGTTTTTTTAACTTCCAACCTGACACAGGTACATACACCAACTGAGGTACCCATTAATTCATGTGGCAATCATATTTAACCCTTTCCCTGCCACAGATCGTATATTCACGATCTGTGCAGTGAATGACCAAACTGCCATAGATCGTGAATATACGATCTGTGGCTGTACCTGAAAAAAAACAAAAAAAAAACGCTGCTAGGGGCGATCGGGGGGCAGTATTCAACTGCCCCCCTAGCCCCCTCGATCCCCCCTCGGTTTCGTCCAAATCCGAGGGGGGGATCGGGAGATTTCCTTACCTTTAGCCGGGTCCGCGAGGAGACAGCCGGTCCCACGTGGAGGAATGACAGGAAGCGGAAAGGGAGACCCCGGTGACGTCACATGACTTCCTCATTCACCGGGGTCTTCCCATAGATAGGTAAGAGTCTGCCCCTGGTGGTCTAGTTGAGGTACTGCAGTGTGATCTCCATATAGATCATGCTGCAGTACCTGTATAGTACAAGCTGTCATGCTTGACAGCTTTACTATACATTTTGTGAATGGAACTCCAAAGTTCCATTCACAAATAGGATTTTTTCTAAGTCTTGCTACTTAGCGAAGACTTAGAAAAAAAATGGGGACAGAGATCAAAATTTGGTGATCACTTCTGATCACCAAATTATTGATCTTTGCCAATGAATGAAAAATCACTTCCTGGAAAATGATTTCCGATCGGATTTCGAATTGGAAAACGGGCATTTATGCCCATATTCCAGTTCGGTATCATTCCCTAAGATGATTTGATGATCATCTTTGGGAATGATCCCCCAAAAAAGGGGAAATGCACACAAAATAAAATCTTAAAGTGATACACACACCTTTTTTTTTTTACCTAAAAACTATAAATTAGCAAAAAAAATTCTTCTCCAAGCTTCCCCATGTCCCCGGTGATATCGCTAAAGTAAACGGGATCATTTATTTGTTCGGTTTCAAGGAAACTAGCCTATTTTAGTAGGGAATTTTTCAGAGGTACCAAAAAAGACCGGATTGAATTTTTAGGATCAGTAAAGTGTGGAAAAACTTGTGGGACTCTCCGTACTAACTGCTTTCACTAAAATACCACTAAAAGGGGGAGTGGGGATGGGGGTGGGGGGTGGGTTGTGGCGTTTTTTTTTTCTTGTAATTGCAATTGCGCATGGATCCCATTGAGCTAGTTGGTGGCCCCGTTCTGTTTGCACCCACCCTTATGGCATACCGTTTGATTCAGGACATGTGGGAGATTGCGGTTTAGTGGGTTTTTTACTTGCCGAGTGGGTTATGTAGGATTTCAACCATTGAGTCCTCTTATTTATTTTTTCACAAAATCTCCTAAAAGCACTGAGTTCTATGAATAACAGCGCCTGGAATTCTTCATGTATATACGAAAGATGATACCATCACGTAGCTGAAGGTGTGTAGCTTCCAAAAATATATAGTTTGTGGGGGGTATTTCCAAGTTGATTAGGCTGTTCAAATTACAGAACACTTGATTTTTTTCTTGTAATTGCATTTGTGCATGCGTCCCATTGAGCTAGTTGGTGGCCACGTCTCTGTGTGCACCCACACATATGGCATACCGTTTGATGCAGGATAGTGGGAGATTGACATTTAGTGAGTTTTTTTGCTTGTCAAAAGGGTTTAGGTAGGATTTCAATCCTTGAATCATCTTATTTTATTTTTCACAAAACCTCCTAAAAACACGGACTTCTTTGGATCAGTGGTCTAGAATTCTTCATATATGTATGAAAGCATGGCATTGTAACATAGCTGAAGGTGTGTAGATTCCAAAAATATATAGTTTGTGGGGGAATTTCCATGTTTCGAGACTGTTTCCTTAGAAAAGTGTAGGCTGTTCAAATTACAGAGCACTTTGATTCTTTCTTGTAATTGCATTTGTGCATGGTCCCATTTGAGCTAGTTGGTGGCCACGTCTCTGTGTGCATCCACACATAGGGCATACCGTTTGATTCAGAACATGTGGGTAGATTGAATTTAGTTGGGGGTTATATTTGTGGGGGGCATTTCCAAGTTTTGGGGCTGTTTGAAATTACAGAGCACTTTGATTTTTTTCTTGTAATTACACTTGTGCATGTGTCCACTTTGAGCTAGTTGGTGGCATGTCCTGTGTACATCACAGCATATGGCATACCATTTGATTCAGGGCATTTGGAAGATTGATAATTGACAAGTTTTTTTTACATGACATGGAAATTTGCCATGATTTTAACTTTGAATTGTATTTTTATAATTTTTACTGAAAATCTGGTAAAAAAGCGAAATTTTAATGAAACTGTGCCACACCATTGGTGGTATGCATAAAGGAATCACACCATTGTGTAGCTGAAGGTGTGTAGATTCCAAGAATATATAGTTTGGGGGGGTATTTCTAATATAGGGGGTGTTAGTCTGACAAATCTGAAAAGTTGCTGTAATTGGGCCATTGTTCATTGGCTCACTTGTGGCTAGTTGATTCCACGTTTGCGTGTGTAACCATACATAGGGCATACCGTTTTATTCAGGACATTTGGGAGATTGATATTTGGTAACTTTTTTTACATTACTGGGATTTTGGCATGATTTCTACTTTGAGAGTGTTTTTTTTAATTTTTTAGAAAATCTGCTAAAACTGTGAACTTCTACGAAGAACTGCGCCCACACCATTGATGGTACGAAGAACAAAATACAGAATTTCATAGATAAAGGTGTGGGGATTCGAGAAATATATGGTTTGTGGGGGAAAAATTGCAGACTGTTCAAATTCAGATTTGGCTGAATATTTTTGCTGTTCTGAGCCATCGTGCATTGTCTCACTTTGTGGCTTTTCGCTTCCTCGTCCACGTGTGTAACCATACATATGGCATACCGTTTGATTCAGGACATTTGGGAGATTGATATTTAGTAACTTTTTTTTACATTCCATGAGGTTCGGCATGATTCTCCCTTTGAAGTTGTTTTTTGTTCATTTTTTCAGACAAATGCGAATTTCTACGAAGAACTGCGCCCACACCATTGATGGTATGAATGAACAAACTACAGTGTTACATAGCTGAAGGTGTGTAAATTTCAGGAATATATGTTTGTGGGGGTTATTTCTAAGTTACGGGGGTGTTTTGTAGAAAAACTGCAGACAGTCTAAATTCAGAGTTGGCTAAATATTTTGCCGTTTCTGAGCCATCGTGCATTGTCTCATTTGTGGCTTTTCGCTTTCCTGTCCACGTGTGTAACCCCACATATGGCATACCGTTTGATTCAGGACATTTGGGAGATTGATATATAGTAACTTTTTTTACATTCATGAGGTTTTGGCATGATTTCTACCTTTTGAAGTTGTTTTTTGTTCATTTTTTCAGACAAATGCGAACTTCTACGAAGAACTGCGCCCACACCATTGATGGTATGAATGAAAAAACTACAGTGTTACATAGTGAAGGTGTGTAGATTTCAGGAATATATAGTTTGTGGGGGTTATTTCTAAGTTACGGGGGTGTTTTGTGGAAAAAACTGTAGACTGTCCAAATTTGGAGTTGGCTGAATATTTTCTCTGTTTCTGAGCCAACGTGCATTGCTCACTTTGTGGCTTTTCACTTCCACGCTCCGTGTGTAACCACACATATGGCATACCGTTTGATTCAGGACATTTGGGAGATTGATATTTAGTAACTTTTTTAAGATTCCATGAGGTTTTGGCATGATTCTACCTTTTGAAGTTGTTTTGTTATTTTCAGACAAATGCGAACTTCTACGAAGAATTGCGCCCACGCCATTGATGGTTTGTATAAAACAAACTACAGTGTTACATAGCTTAAGGTGTGTAGATTTCAGGAATATATAGTTTGTGGGGGTTATTTCTAAGTTACGGGGGTGTTTTGTTGAAAAAACTGCAGACTGTCCAAATTCGGAGTTGGCTAAATATTTTTGCCGTTTCTGAGCCATCATGCATTGTCCCACTTTGTGGCTTTTCGCTTCCACGTCTGCGTGTGTAACCACACATATGGCATACCGTTTGATTCAGGACATTGGGGAGATTGATATTTAGTAACTTTTTTTTACATTCCATGGGGTTTTGGCATGATTTCCACCTTTTTGAATGTTGTTTGATGTTCATTTTTTTGGAAAGTCTGGTAAAAGTGCAAACTTCTACGAAGAACTGCGCCCACACCATTGATGGTATGAATGAACGAACTACAGCGTTACATAGCTGAAGGTGTGTAGATTTCAGGAATATATAGTTTGTGGGGGGTATTTTTTTTTTTGTTTTTTTTATTATGAGTTGGGGGGGGTGTTTTGTGGAAAAACTGCAGACTGTTCAAATACAAAACTGGCTAATTTTTTTTTGCTGCTACTGACATTTGGCACTGGTCACGCTCTGGGTTAGTTGGTAGCCATGTCTCTGGGTAGACCAATGAATGTGGCATACCGTTTTATTTGGGAGGGGTTAGGCTTTCATATTTGAGATGCGGTTGAACTTTCCTCCACAGTTTTTAGCTGAAATTCGCATTTGATTTTGTCTCTGATTTTACAGTTGAGGAAAAAAAGGAAAATGTGAGAAAATAACTTACAATTGGACGAAGAGCTGCGTCCGGGTATCTGCATTTTGATCAAAACTTACCTCACTCATAAAATCCTGCGGGTGTGTAGTTTCTAAAAATATCTCACTTGTGGGGATATTTTAGTTAATTTGGAAGATATTCTATGTTAACTGTCAGTAGTAGTTATACATTTTAATTTGGTGTAATATTCTTGAAGGTGCAGTTTTAGTTTGGGGGGGTCTCCTGTACAGGAAAAGTCGGGTACCTACATATATCTGGTATCGTTGCACTCGGGAGTATCTGAGCTTTTAGAAACAGTAAGATTTTTGTGTGTAACCTTAAGATAACTATAAGTAAAAATGGGAAAAATCCATGAAAATTTGCAAATTTTTCATTTTTTTTTACATATTTTACCCATAATTCCAGTAAAATTTCCAGAAAAGTTACAAAATTCTGTTACCATGTTAAAGTAGACTTTGTGCTGAAAAAAACAATGTATAATATTCCTGATTTACTGCAAGGTTTCCTACTGTAAAATTAGTCTAAAGCGATTAAGGGCAAAATCCTGAAAATTCTTCTGGCAGTTAACGCAAAAAAAATTGAAAATCTCCTGGCAGTGAAAGGGTTAAAGGATAAATATAGTTAAAAAAACACATTTTGACCAATCATCAAAAAAGTTAGTCTTTTATCCCCCAACCTGACATGAGTACACACACCAACTGACCTGCCTTTAATTCATGTGACAGCCATATTTAAAGGGTAAGTAAAAAACAACAATGTCCTCGTTATTGGCATTATTGAGTTTTAAAATCTGCAGCACAAACACACACATTCCCTACCAAAATGTGGCCTTTCAAGCCAAATTCAAAGTTTATACTTAAACTTTCCCTTTCTAGTTTATTATTGTGCTTTTATTTAATGCATTATAGTATTTTAGCTTGTGTTTGTTTGTGTCAAACACACATGACTGTACTGAACTTTCAAACCAAATTAATTAAAAAGTAAGTCACAAGTATTATTTCATATTTCAGTATTTACAGTAAATTTTTGTCTCATAAAAAAAAATCTTTTTTTTAACATAATGTGTGTTTTTATTGTATTAAGAATACTCTTTAACAGAAGAATATTATTTATTTTATCATCACACTCTTTTTATCCCAATTAATAAGAATGAATAATACAAGATAAGCAAGTAATAAATGATCTAGTCAATCTACTCATACAGTATGCTGTGTCTGTAGGATATTTGACTGGCGTATAAAATACACGATTCTTCAATTACTCCACTGAGAACCCAAAGCTTTATGTTAAGACAGGCCGATAAGTAAATCTAGCTCAATCTATCTTTTACATATTTCTGTCATGTTTCCTCTTGCCTTTGTTTCTGCAGTTCATCTGAAGATGAAGAAAACTCCCGCTGGTATAATGTAATCTGTCCATTGGCACTATATAACTAGCTTGGCTTTCCACTGAGAAATGAATTATGGGGTCAGCTCAAAGTCAATCCTAAATTTAAAAAGGAAGAAAGCCTAATATTTTCATTCAGACTGACACATCTGCCTTAGTTTAAGAATGATTTAAACATAACGCGACTTCAGTCATTATTTTGCCTATAAAATTCTAGATGTGTACAGCATCTCCTATTTATATCTGAATGGGGAACATTTGTCAGATTGAAAAGGTAGAAAAATGAAGGTGAATTTAGGTAAAGAAGATAATTTTTCTCTCAAACAAAGAATAGCAAATGTTATCTAAAGGAATTGAATATTTAGATGCATCAGTCCTCAATGTGGAACACAAGTCATTAGTTTTTTATTATTACCTGTGGGTCATTAAAGGGCCTGATTTTTACTTTTTTGCTCCTTTGAATTTGTCTAGTGGGTATATTAAGAAACAACAGGCGAAATGTGCAAGTTTAAATTGGGGTTTATCTAAATACAAAGGAAAGATGCATAGACGGATTAGTGTTCCCTCTAAATTGCACACAACTCGGGAGGCCTCTTGCACACACAAAAATCTGCTGGAAATTAAAGGGCACATCCATCCTTAAAAAAACTGGTGATTTGTCAGGTATCTGCCCACAATCACAGCTCCTATTTTTATCAGTTTATTGCAAGCATTTGTAACCAGATATTAACAATGGCCCCTAGGCCAGCTGCCCTCCAATAAATAAAGTTGGGCGACGCAGCAGTAGCTGCAAGAAGAAAAGCTGCCTTGCATATTTATGCTACCACTCTAGCAGACGTGCTGCCCAAGATCACAACCTAGGTGGCTTAGTGAGAAATCTGGCCCTGCCATCATGGTGAAGAGTCATGAATAGAGAGTTAACTCACTTTTTAACAGAACTGAAAATGCATGCTGACCTGTTCCACAGCACTGTCACCCTGCAGCAAACTACCAGGCAAATCAGAAACATATACGTGACACAGACAATTGAGTCAGCTAAGCAGCATTTCCAGTTTTGGTGAATAGTGAGTTAACTTGCTATTCACTGCCTTTCACCTTATATCTCCTGCTGGGATGAGACGTGCCATTAAGGTGTGTTAAGTATGAAATCCTTAGCAGAATTCTGTGGTTTGCAGATTTATGGTGGTATTTATAAAGGATTGTTATCAGTAAACTCTGATATTGATTTGTTACCACAGCGTTCATGATTTTAAAATATCAATATAAAAAAAAATAACGGCGCAATCATAACTTACAGCACGTTATCAGTAATATGCAATTGCTGCCTTATTTTACAACTGCATCATAAAACAACATTGGTAATCGGTGGCCTGATATGCACGGTAATGAAATTCTGTGCTATAGGAAAATTCTGCACATTATCAGAACTTATGCCATGATCTGTAATTTACATGGTGGTTGTAAAGTGGTGATCTGTATCTTTAAAAAACAGTTGCCACTGATGTCTTTTCCATTTTGGAGCAAATCTAGTACTCATTGTAGAATTTTTATTAAAAAAGGCTGATAGCATAAAAATCAAATTACTCATCATAATAGATGGTGCTTTTGAAGGCTCTCATTCATCAAGGTCATGGTATAGCTGTAATATTTAACTAGATCAATTGGACTTAAAGTTGAGTTCTTGGAGAGGTTTTTCTAGTCACCTGACTGTCTTTCTTAATTCGGAATGATCTGTTAAAAAATCTGTTGGCAATAAATACCCTGGAATATCTCCCAATCAGCATATAACAGCAGGTGACTTCCTGAATGCAAGGTGTTGATTGCATTGTATCTAAGAGTTGTTGTGTCCAGGGTAATGCATCAATGTACAATCCTGTTTTGATGCCTCACCCTGGGCTTGGGCACTTTTGATAACACCTCTTAGCTAAACATCTAGTCCAGCTGATCTAACTGAGTACCACAGATACATAATATATGGTATGTTTTTATTGTCCTTGATGATTGCCTAGGGAGAAAATCTACCACTACATTTTTGCTATGTAGTTCATAAACTTTGATGGAACTTGATTTCATTGAATATGGTTCTAAATAGGGGTTTTCCTTTAATCCTTTAATCTTTTCAAAATAATCACAGATATTAATAAATTTGAGAGCAAGATATAAAGTAACATATGTAATAGATAATTTTGATGTAGAGAATGGATCATCCTTAACTGTTGGACAGAGGGATGTTAGAGCTGAAAAGGATCTGTTAGCCTTGACTTGCTATGAAGAATATAATACTTAGTTAGGATTACATGTGGACTTGAAAGAAAATCTTTCTTTGTCTGAATATCAGACCCTTGAATCCTTATAGAAGGATGATTCCATCACTATTAAGAGTGCTGACAAGGGATGTTCAGTTGTGACTTTGAAAAAAACAGTTTATTAGAATGAGGCTATAAGGCAACTTAATGACACCAACACAAGTATTTACAGGTGACCCTACATCTAAATATTGTTTAGATTTGAAAGATACTGTTAAAGAGGGTCAGTTTTGCTACTGAAGTAATAGATGACTCTATGGTGGAAGGGATGTTACCGCAGTGCTCTGGGATTCCAAGGTTCTATCACAAAGATGATGAAGGAAGACCTATTATAGCAAGAATAGATTCTTTAAATGACACTACTCATATTATGCAATTGCTTAACCAATTTGAGTGGCTTCCATATTATGATTTTGTGACCATTTATGTCATCTTATATTAAAGCATACCCCATAATTGGCACTTACTAGCAGTCAAATACTATAATGATGAATATAGTGGAAAACATATATTTTGAAAGCCTTACAGTACCAATTAACACATCACTATTTTCACCAAATGTTATCTTCAGGTATGTGGTTCAGTGATAGGGGTGACATTTGCCCCCACTTATGCAAATTTGTACTTGGGGTGGTGGCCACAAACTTCCAGTTCACATGGTACTATGGAGGTGACAATCTAGACCTATCTATTGCGATTAAGTATTTTTAAATCTATTCTTTTATTTTTTGTAAAACAAATACTAAGAATATGTTACTCCATGCCAAACCAATCCCCCGTAACATTGTATCAGATGGATCCCATATAGTACATTTTTAAGACGTTTGTTTAGTGAATAATGACTATTAGTCATTATTCACTAAAAAGTCACTAAAAGGGGGTGAAATGAAAGGCTGCTTTGTCCAATTATGATGCTAGCAATATTGAAAAAGCTATTTTTAAAGCCTGAAAGAAGAAAAGAACCGATCTCATCACTTATAATCAGGATGTAAGGAGAAAGGGTGCTACTCAGGATAAGGATAATGAAAATGGAAATAAAAGAAGGAATGTGGATAGAAATGGAAATGAACATGAGGATATTGATCATGATAAAAGCATAAACAAAATTGTAAGTCATAGGAATCATAATACAAAAAACAAGAGCTGCACAGACATTTTCTTTGTTTCTAGCTATAGTCCTCGGTTTTATGATATTAAGGATATCTAAAGACATCTCTAAAATTTGGAGGAGATCTTTGAGGAGTAATTTAAATATGTACCCAGGAAAGCATGTACTTTAAGGGATATACTCTCACCTAGTGAGTATATGGACAACAGTAGGACATCTGTTATTTGGTGGTGTATTAAAGGCACTTCTCGGTATGTATTACTAGCACCCTTAAAATTCGTCAATCTTTTATGTGTACCTCCATTAATAAGGAATACTACATTCATTGATATATTAATTGTGTCAGAAAATGTCATAAATCTTTTGGCATACGGGAAGTGTATTTTGCAATATGTAGGTTGTACGCATGTTAAATTCTAGAATACACGAGCATGTTATCAAGAACAGAAATGAAACAAGTCCAGCGGACAGAGATTTAATGAGTCTGTCCACTGGACAGATTAATAATGATTATGTAAGTGCGGGAAATTAAGCAGGTAGACAGTATCAGGAAAAAGGATCACCTTGCTAGCCTATTAAAATATGAAGTGGGAGTCTTACATTCCATGTTTGTTGTCAGCTGTTTTACTGGCCATATCCCTAATATATTTTATGTAAGGAAGATAAAACAGTGGCCCTTTTATTCTATGTTTATGATTCCCTCCTATTGTGGAATGAATATTAAACATGATGGTCTTAAAGTAATTTTTTGGTTATGGATAGGTATACGTTTCCCTCGTATAATTTTTCTAAATAAATTAAAGCAGTTTATGTACATGGAAGTAAATTCTACTGTTGCTTTTTATTAGCAATATTGTATTAATGTTTTTTGTATTGATACTTTTGTAAATATGTGCACTTTCTTATACTTACTAATACAGTATTATTGCCAATTTGTTGCCTATACAAGATGCTCCCAAGATGGATGGACTGTCCAGATGTTACATCATTTAATTTTTTTGTGCTATTTTAGCACACATTTGAATTGTTTGATTGTTGCTTAGGATTAAGGTCCGTAATGCATCAAGCAATGTTAATAAACACGTACCTGTAGAGTAAGCCCTTGTCTTGGAAATAATTGAAATAATTGAATCAAATAATTGAAAAACTAAATTAACAGATTGCTTGATATTTAAAAGAAAATATACAAGCAAATAGAAACCACATTTCAATGGCAATATGTCTATGTAAGATCTTTTACCCAATTAAAGGGAATGTCTACTCTCCAGAAAAAAAAAAATATACCCAAACCTTAAGATCCTTATAGATATTTATCTCCTCATGGTCCCCTAAGCCCATCATCATTACCTTTCACTGATGCTCTTCTCCTCATTGGTCCTTGCCTCCTCTATAAGTTCAGGGAGCTTTAACAGAGGAGGCATTTTGGAATGCAGTCAGTCAGCTGCCATGCGGCTACCGTCAATGCAGTTATTGACTGCTTTCTTGTAGCAAAGAAAGGTATAGATTATGGGTTTCAGGTACCATGGGGGAGTAAGTAACTATAATGATATTGGCGTTTAGGGGGGTGGGGAAGGAAAGTATGGAAAGCCCTTTAAGAGCCAAAAAAAAGGGATTTTGTCTGTCTGCTTCTACATAAGCTTCATTCACAAGTGTTTCCTGAAATTGCATTTCTGTGTATTATGTAAAACTGCAAAAAAACACAAATGCACTGCATTCAAAAGCACTATTTGCATGTGTTTCTTATACAGTGTGCATTTTCATGCATTTTAAATTTACTAGTGCAAATGTAGCCTTAAACTACTGTTGGAAAAGGATTTTTCTTTCCCCTATCGAGGAAGCGGAAATCTCCGCAAAACGTGTCAGGCCATGTCCCCCTTCATGTTCTTGTGTGCATATTTTTAATATGATGTGTTATATTCAATAAAAGGTTATCTAACCTGGGACTGGAGTATTCCATATTACAGTTGATCGATGTCCAAGTATCCTCACTGTATGTTATTTCTCCTTTCCCAACCATATTTGTCTTCTGATTATAAAGTGGAATTAAATTATTATACATTAACTTTGGTAAATCCCCATGTAATGAGTAGCTTATCTACTATGATTTTCATTTTTGAATGCAAAACAAATAGTTAAAAGACATTCCAATCACTAATGCACCCTTCCATCATATTTTCCATGATTCTTTGCTGTTGATAATGTAAGACACTCCAAGTCTCTGGGGTTGGCACCAATTAAAGATATGGCTTACAGGTAAGTGCTACCAGGTAAGGGGACAGCATAGTGGAGGCATAAACGTCCAAGTATGGAAGTAAATCAATTGATAATCTAAAATGTATGTTTACAAATGCAAGAAGTCTGCCTGGAAAAACTGGGGAACTAAAACTAATAGCTTAAAAGGGCATGTCCACCCCCAAAACTAAAATTTAACCCCTTACTGGCCACATCAAGTTGTTTAAAACAATCCTTACCTTACATTCCTGCTCAAAATAGTTCCCCTGCTGTGCCCCTCCAAAGTCCAGGAAACTGCTGTGTAGGAGCAGTGTGTGACTCATGCTGTGCCTGAGACTTCCTCAACCTCATCAAGGTTGAGGCATGCTCAGTGCAGCCCTCCCTGCCTCTCAGCCAATCACGGACGCGGCTGCCGGTCCCGCCCCCTGCTTTCAATTCCATGCAAGCAGAGGGCCTGAACACTGCAGCGGAGGAGAGAGGGCAGGTAAGTAAGAATCGGGGGACTTTCTAACAATTATATTAATGCGGTTGGGGCTGGGGGAGCATGCCCTACCACATATCAAAAGTTAAATTTCGGGGTGGACATGCCCTTTAAAGGTTAGGTATGCTGTGATCGGTATAGCAGAAACGTGGATAAATGATTCACACGACTGGAAAGTAAATATTGAAGGATACTCCTTCTTTAGACATGACATAATAAGAAAGGAGGGGGAGTATGTATGTATGTTAAACATTGAATTGAAGCCAAATCTAAAAGATGGAATAGATGGGGACATAAACGATATGGCAGAAACAATATGGGTACAGCTGTGTACAGGAAGCAAGAAGGTGGTTAAATTAATTTTGGGGGTATGTTATAAGCCGCCAAATGCCAGGGAGGAGGTGGAAATGAATCTCCGTATGCAGTTGGCGAAGGCTGCTGGTATGGGGCATGTTTTGGTTATGGGGGATTTTAACTACCCTGACAAATATTTAAGTAGGGGAACTGCTAGCACCTCAAAAGGTATAAAGTTTTTAAATTTTATATATAAGCATTTTCTTTCACAGATGGTAGAAGTTCCTACTAGACAGAATGCGTTGTTGGATCTGGTGAAATCTAATAACCCTGAGCTCATTTTGGAAATGAAGGTAATGGGAAGCTTAGGGAATAGTGATCATAATATAGTGTCATTTAATATACGTTGCAAAAAACTGGGTTAACAAAAACTTTTAACTTTAGGAAAGCTAATTTTATGTTGTTAAAGGAATTACAACTGCTCATAGACTGGGGGAAATTGTTTCTAGGTAAAGATGCTGAGCAGATGTGGATCACTTTTAAAGGGATATTAAACTATTACATCTAAATTTGTACCTTTAGGGAACAAGTGTAAAAAAATTAGGTCCACTCCTGCATGGCTTAATGCTCAGGTAAAAAGGGAAATGGAAAAAAAGAAAAAGACTTTAAAAATTTTGAAATCAGTGGGAACAGAACAGTCTTACAGGGAGTATAAAAGCTGTAATAAAGAGTGCAAAAAAGCAATTAAACTAGCTAAAATAGAAAATGAAATATGGATAGCCGAACAAAGCAAATCCAACCCCAAAATGTTTTTTAAGTATATAAATGGTAAAAAGATGAGGACTGAGAATGTGGGACCATTAAACAATGGGGCTGAGATGGTTGTAGAGGATGCCAAAAAGGCTAATCTGCTAAACCGTTTTTTTACATTGGTTTTCACTATAGAGAATCCTAGTCCTTACAGCAAGGATTGTAATTCACATTGGCTGCCGGAGGATATGGTACGGAAACAATTAGACAAAGTTTTTATCAATAAAGCCCCAGGACCAGATGGATTGCATCCCTGGATTTTAAAAGAGCTTAGTTCAGTTCTATCTAGACCACTGTTTCTCATCTTTTCAAATTCACTTTGGTCTGGGGATGTGCCACTGGATTGGAAAAAAGCCAATGTAACACCAATATTCAAAAAAGGTAGTCGTTCACAGCCTGGTAACTATAGACCTGTAAGCCTAACATCAGTGGTAGGGAAGGTGCTGGAAACTTTGTTATGGGATCATGTCCATGACTTTGTCTCCAGAACTGATCTTATTAGTAGTAGTCAGCAGGGATTTATGAGAAATAGAGTGAGTAAGAATTTAGATACCACATCCACAGGCACAGCAGTGGATGTGGTATACCTGTACTTGGATTTTGCTAAATAAACAAGAACAAAAGCAAAGGATCCCATAAAAATCGTTCACTCACACAGGTTTGTATAAAGTGTAATATAATACTGATCTTTATTGAACTCCATATTTTGCGAAAGCTTTTGATACTGTGCCACATAGACGACTAATGTATAAACTGAGGACTGTTGTTCATGGATAGAGAATTGGTTATTGGATCGCAAACAGAGAGTGGTGGTAAATGGAGCTACATCTATGTAGGCTAAAGTTCTAAGCGGAATGCCTCAAGGTTCTGTACTGGGGCAACTTTTTTTTAAATCTGTTTATAAATGACTTAGAAGGGGGCATTGAGAACAAGGTCTCTGTGTTTGCTGATGACACTAAACTATGCAGAGCTTTGGAAACTTCAAATGATGTGCAAGTACTGCAAGCAGACCTAGATAGATTATCAAAATAGGCAGTAGAATGGCAGATGAGATTCAATGTTGATAAATGTAAGGTGATGCATTTGGGATTTAATAATCACTGTGCCACTTACACCATAAATAACTCTGTTATTTATGGTGTAGTGAATCTGTAATGGAAAAAGATTTGGGGGTTCTGGTAGATAACAGACTAAGCTATAGGAAACAATGCCAGGTAGCAACGGCTAGAGCTAGCAAGATATTGTCCTCTATAAAGAGAGGAATAGATTCAATAGAGAAAAATATTATTGTCCCTCTTTACAAGGCACTGGTAAGGCCTCATTTGGAATATGCGGTGCAATTTTGGAATCCCATATACAAAAGGGACATCTTGGAAATAGAAGCCGTTCAGAGAAGGGCAACTAAAATAATAAAGGGAATGGAGGGGCTTGACTATGCAGGCAGATTAGACAAGTTAGGGCTGTTTACATTGGAGAAGTGACGTTTGCGTGGGGATATGATAACCTTATACAAATATATTAATGGGCCATACAATGAACTCTCTGGTGCATTGTTCACGAATAGGTCATATCAGAGGACTCGTGGACATAGTAATCCTCAACTACTATGTTACTAAGTAAAAGCCGAGAAGGTTGTGAAGAAGAGAAGGAGCAGTGGCAACAATTATATGGATAGCTTTTCCGGTGTTAAAATTACAGCAAGTCCTCATTACATGGAAAACAAATAATTAAATTTTTAAATTTATAATTAGACTTTCATTCCTCTTTAAGTATTTATCAACACTAGTATTTCTTGACTTCTAGATCCTAAAAAATATTAGTCAAAGAAATCCAAAATCCAGTTTACCTAGGCCACTCTAGAGGTGACAATAATTTTTACATACACGATGAGCCAGTAAAATGTTCTAATTTCAGCACAATGGGGAATCTGCACAATAGATTCAGGCATAATCAATAATAATTATCTTAATTATGGCAATATACTGGGGTGGAAATACAAATTGGTGTGACATGGTTGATTAAAAAGTACATACAATAGAGGGAGTTTAGGAGCACAAAATAGCAGGTAATGGTCAACTAAAGCCTCAGAACAAAAATGAATCAGAAGGCAGACCACCAACACAAAAAAGCAGTTATCTGTCTCTTAGTTCTCATTTTGATGCGGATGCTGAGGATTTTACCTTACTAAATAAAAGGGCTCATGTGCTTTGCCCCTCAGTATTTTAGTATTACAGTTTGATCACTGACTATGATGTTCACATTTCTAATCCTAAACTACTGCAGGAACATGTTACAGCAGGAGGCGTCAATGACTAGTCTCTAGCCAATCCTGATACAGTCCAGAATATATATACAAAAAAAGAAAATTAGAAATCCCCTTCCAAATGCAATCAGCTTAGCAAAACTGAACACAGCCGACAAAGTGGGGTAAATTAAAACGTAACCTTTATTAAATATGCATTAAAATCATACACACTTAGAATAAAATCCATTACCGCAGTCAGCAAAGCTTAGACTAAGCTTTCGGTAGGGAGCGAAATGCGTCAGGGGGTTCTTTGTCTTTTAACTAGCACTTCATAATGGGGTCATGCTGTTATATTCCACTTAGGCTATTAGGGTAAACTGTGGGGTCCACTTGGCACAACTTCCCTCTAGCATGGCAGCAACCAGCAGGACTAAGCATAAAGGTGCTTACTTTTTAATTCATACCATAGTCAGCTTTCTTTTAGCAATAGGGCCATAAAGACTAGCCTCTCTGTTATCATGGACTAGGAGGGCACCGAGTGACTAGGGCTCCTTTTGTAAGTTGTAAAGGGCTAACTAATTTTTGGTGGAGAGTTTGCTCCCACCTAATTGAGGGACAATAAGGCTATTTTCTGTCTTGTGTCTCAATTTCCTTTTTGCTGACTGCGGTAATGGGATTTTATTATATATGTGTATGATTTTAATGCATATTTAATAAAGGTTACGTTTTAATTTACTCCCCTTTGTTGGCTGTGCTCAATATTGCTGATTGCATTTGGAAGGAGATTTCTAATTTTCTTTTTTTGTATTATATATAGTTTCTGAATTTAATCCCCAGCTCTCAGCTTTACCTCCTGCTGGGGTAGCAGTTATCTTCTATTACAGTCCAGATTATGCAAGGGAGAATGTTTACTGGGTACAAGAGTTGTGGACATACACACACACTTATATAGTTCATGAGTTCCTCAGAAGGTTACATTTACTGCAGTGGTATTTTACAGTTTATTGGTTTTCTGATCTTGTCAATAAATCATACAAACAAAGAAAAGCTAATCAATGCACATTAAAAGTTCAAAATAATTTCTTACGATAGGGGCAATGCTATAAATATATTTGTATGAATTAGTACAAAACCCACAAAACTTGATGTACTATCATGTTAGTGATAGTCACCAATTTAGCAGTGGCAGTGCCATTTCCAAAACCTTTTTGGAAATAGAGTGACGTAGCCTAATCCATAATGGCTAAGTTAAGTTTTGCGTTCATTTTTTTTTTTTTTTAATGCCTTTAAATGGAGAAGTACACAACTTACACAACCAGGGTTTACAGCATCGCAGGAAGGTATGATGTGCTGATCGCATTGCTATATCTCTCTGTATCTGTGTACTTGCATACATAATAAACAAAGTGGCTTTAGCTTTATGTTTATGATCATAAAAATGAAAAGCATTCAATCCACACCAAGGTAACCAGTATGGAGAATATCCTAACTTATTAACTTGTTTGCTTTTTCTTTCACAGACTTTTGCATTAAAAAATACAACAGGATTTTACATCCACCCTGACCACTGGTTTATACAACATGGAAAGTGACCTTCCATCCAATGATTTATATTATAGAAATAATACCTCTAATTAAAGGCAGGGTTGAAGTTGCTACAATCATAAGGAAGCTTGGCCTGTCTGCCTACTAAAAGGAATAGTTCACTGGAAAAGTGAACTATTCCTTTAATGCATTGATTGAAGACTGGGAGGTTAAGGAGCCGTGCCTTACCTCCTGTTCTTCAATCAATTTCTTAGGAGCCAAGAATGAAGGAGAAAGGTATTTACCTTACACACATAATGTGTGCTATAGTTGAAATGATCCAGGGAGCGTTCGGGCCCTCTAATGGGGGGACAGGAAGTGTTATGCTCTGCTTACACATATTAGATATTAGAGAGATTTGAGGTTCGACCTATCTAATGTTTAAAAACACTGTGGTTTTACCACATTACCTATATTAAATGATTCAGGTGGTTGTATGAACATCACAGGAGCATTGGAAGGTACATTTATTTCCTAATGGATTGCCAGCTTAAGTTGCTTAAATGTATCCAATGCAAGGTCACAGAGACAACTGTTTCCAAGAAAATGCAACCAAGAAAGGGCATGAAAGCCCATTGAAGGCTCTAACTAATTACCCAAGATAATTAGTTAGAGCCTTTCATAAATCCACAGATAGATGGGGGGAAACCAAAACTTGCACAGGCTATGCTGTGATAACTGTGTTTATTTCACACACAACATGTTTCAGTTGTCATGTACCTTTATCAAGTGAGTGAGAGCCTTCCATATTGTGGTTCCCCCCCTCATTGATTTGGTCATGGATTTGGATCTGGATACTTAAGGATTTCCCTTATTATTCATATCTACGCACCTAGACTTGTTTAGATAAGGATCTCAAAATAGAGTGGATTTGTTCCTCTCCGCTCTTCCAATATGGTCGGTCTGAGACACCTGGTATATGGGGCCCTATTTATAAAAAATCGTTATCGTTATCGTAAAATACCGATCGTTATCGTAAAATAACGACCGGGGTTTTACCGATAACGACTGTTATTTACCGATAACGGTCGTTATTTACCGATAACGACCGGTATTTACCGATAACGACCGGTATTTAACGATGTCGGTAAATAACGGTCGTTATCGGTAAATAACGGTCGTTATCGGTAAAAACCCGGTCGTTATTTTACGATAACGATCGGTATTTTACGATAACGATACCGATCTTTTATAAATAGGGCCCATGGACACCTATGAAATAGAGAGTACCTTTATAAAGACCTAGTATGGAATACCTAAATAATGATTGGAACGAAGGTGTTAGATATTTACCTTCCATGCAATCCACCGCGGCCACTCTGACAGGTCCCGATCGCTTCCTGTTTCAGCTTAACTATGGCGCGCATGGACGCATGTAGTAATGACTACATACTATATTGAATAGCTTTAACACTTTAAGTGCTTAGAGCTCCATTCACAAATAGTTTTTTTTCTAAGTCTTTTCTACTGTGCAAAGAAAGGAAAAAAATGGGGACAGAGATCAATATTAGGTGACTTCCGGGCAGTGATTTTTCCAATCAGATTGCGACTTGGAAAATTTTTTTTGCCCATATTCCAAGTTCGTTATCATTCTCTAAGATGATCTGATGATGGGAATGTTAAAAAAAAAAGTGAAATGCATTTCCAAAAAATTCTTTAAGTAATACACACTTTACACTTTTTTTACACTAAAACCACAAATTAGCAAAGAAAATTTGTCTTCTTCAAGCTTCCCAATTCCCGGTGGTATTGTTAAAGTAAGCGCAGATTATTATTCCTTTGATTTCAAGGGAAACTAAGCCTATTTTATTATAAAATTTTGCAGAGGTACCAAAAAAAGACAGAATTGGATTTTTGTGATCAGTAAAGTGTGCAAAAACTTGTGCGTCTCTGAGTACCAACCGGTTTTCACTAAAATACCACTAAAAGAGGGAATGTGTGTGCGTGGGAGGTGGGTTGTGGCATTTTTTGATTTTTTTTTTCTTGTAATTGCACTTGCATCCAATTTGAGCTAGTTGGTAGCCATGTCTCTGTATGCATCCACACCACTTGATTCACACCACTTTATTCAGGACATTTGGGAGATTGCCATTTAGTGGGGTTTTTTTACTTGTCAAGTGGGTTTAGATAGGATTTCAACCTTTGAATCATCTTATTTTTCTTTGGATTAATGCGTCTGGAATTCTTCATGTATGTATGAAAGCTTGGCACTGTAACATAGCTGAAGATGTGTAGATTCCAAAAATATATTATTTTGGGGGGTATTTCCAAGTTGTGGGGCTGTTTCCTTTGAAAAAGGGTAGGCTGTTCAAATTACAGAGCACTAACTTTTTTCTTGTTAATGGCACTTGTGCATGCTTCCCATTTGAGTTAGTTGGTGGCCATTTGTCTATGCACCCATGCATATGGCATACTGTTGGATTCAGGACATTTGGGAGATCGATATTTGGTAACTTTTTTTCATTACTTGGGGTTTTGGCAGGATTTTTAACTTCAAAACTTCAGAAAATCTGCTAAAAGTGTGAAATTCGATGAAAATCTGCACACACACACCATTGATGGTATGAATAAAAAAATGACACCATTGATTAGCTGAAGGTAAATTAGATTCAGAGAATATAAAGTTTTGAGCTAGAGTGGTGTTTAGATTTGAAAAATCTGAAAAGTTGCTGCTATTGGGTCATTGCGCATTGGCTTTCTTTGTGAGTAGTGGCTTCCATGTCTGTGTGTGTAACCATGCATATAGCATATCGTTTCATTCAGGACATTTGGGGGATTGATATTTGCTAACTTTTATTTAAGCAGCAAATTTGGAGTTGGCAGAATATTTTTGCTGTTTTTGAGCCATCGTGTATTGTCTTACTTTGTGGCTTTTTACTCCCACTTCCGCATGTGTAACCATGTATATGGCATACTGCTTGATTCAGGATATTGGGGGATTGATATTTGGTAACTTTTCTTTACATTCCATGGGGTTTTGACATGATTTCTACCTTCAAAAGTGGATTTTTGTTCATTTTTCAGGAAAAGTGTGAACTTCTACAAAGAACTGCGCCCAAACCATTGACGGTATGAACTAACAAACTACAGCATTGCGTAGCTAAAGGTATCTAGATTCCAGGAATATATAGTTTGTAGGGGGGTATTTCTGAGTTATGGGAGTGTTTTGTGGGAAAAAATGCAGACTGTTCAAATTTGGAGTTGGCTGAATATTTTCACTGTTTCTGAGCCATCACGCATTGTCTCACTTTGTGGATTTTCGCTTCCATGTCCACGTGTGTAACCATGCATATGGCATACCATTTGAGTCAGGACATTTAGGAGATTGATATTTGTTAACTTTTTTTTTACATTAAATAGGGTTATTGCATGATTTCTACCTTTTGAATGTTCTTTTATGTTTATTTTTTCAGAAAATCTGTGAAAAGTGCAAATTTCTGTGAAGAACTGCGCCCACACCATTGATAGTATGAATAAACAAACTATAGCGTTACGTAGCTTAAGGTGTGTAGATTCCATGAATATGTAGTTTGTGGGTATGTTTTGTGGATAAACTGAAGACTGTTCAAATGCAAAACTGGCTAAAAAATTTGTCTCTGGGTACATCCATGAATGTGGCATACCGTTTTATTTGGGAGGGGTTAGGCTTTCATAAATTGAGATGCTTTATAACTTTTTTCTACAGATTTTAGCTGAAATTCGCATTTGATTTTGTCTCTAATTTTAGAGCGCTCGGGTATTTGTATTTTGGTCCAAACTTACCTTACTCATAACTTCCTGCGAGTACGTAGTTTCTAAAAATATCTCACTTTTGAGGATATTTTAGTTAATATGATAGATATTCTATGTTAACCATCATTTGTACAGGAAAAGTGTTGGTACCAACATATATCTGGTATCGTTGTACTCGGGAGTATCAGGGCTTTTAGAAACAGTTTTTTCTGCGTAACCATAAGATAACTATAAATAAAAATGGGAAAAACCCATACAAATTTGCAAATTTTGCATTTTTTAAAACATATTTTACCCATAAATCCAGTAAAATCTCGAGAAAAGTTACAAAATTCTGTTACCATGTTAAAGCTGAAAAAAACGATGTATAATATTTCCTACTGTAAAATTAGTCTTAACCAATTGAGGGCAAAATCCTAAAAAATCTGCTGAATGTAAAAACACTGAACGCAAAAAAATTTACATTTTGTTGGCACTGAAAGGGTTAAAAAAGGTTATGCTAATTTACATTTTGTTGGCACTGAAAGGGTTAAAAAATGTTATGCTAATTTACATTTTGTTGGCACTGAAAGGGTTAAAAAAGGTTATGCTAAAAGGAGATTGTGATGATCACTAACAATATTCCAGAAGAATTCCAGAGCATAACGCAAAACAACAAAATCATTCACTAGTATACTGGATATAAATAACTGGTCTCAGAACACATGCCTAAGAAGATATCAATGTGAAGCAGTACTGATGAGGTGCACTAATCATACACGCGCGGAGCTAGCAAGATATTGTCCCTATAAAGAGAGGAATATATTCAATAGAGAAAAATATTATTGTCCCTCTTTACAAGGCACTGGTAAGGCCTCATTGGAATTGCGGTGCAATTTTGGAATCCCATATACAAAAGGGACATCTTGGAAATAGAAGCCGTTCAGAGAAGGGCAACTAAAATAATAAAGGGAATGGAGGGGCTTGACTATGCAGCAGATTAGACAAGTTGGGCTGTTTACATTGGAGAAGTGACGTTGCGTGGGATATGATAACCTTATACAAATATATTAATGGGCCATACAATGAACTCTCTGGTGCATTGTTCACGAATAGGTCATATCAGGGACTCGTGGACTGTAATCTCACTACTATGTTACTAGTAAAAGCCGAGAAGGTTGTGAAGAAGAGAAGGAGCAGTGGCAACAATATATGGATAGCTTTTCCGGTGTTAAAATTACAGCAAGTCCTCATTACATGGAAAACAAATAATTAAATTTTTAAATTTATAATTAGACTTTCATTCCTCTTTAAGTATTTTTCAACACTAGTATTTCTGACTTCTAATCCTAAAAAATATTAGTCAAAGAAATCCAAATCTCCAGTTTACCTAGGCCACTCTAAGGTGACAATAATTTTACTACAACACATATGAGCCAGTAAAATGTTCTAATTTCAGCACAATGGGGAATCTGCACAATAGATTCAGGCATAATCAATAATAATTATCTTAATTATGGCAATATCCTGGGTGGGAAATACAAATTGGTGTGACATGGTTGATTAAAAAGTACATACAATAGAGGGAGTTTAGAGCACAAAATAGCAGGTAATGGTCAACTAAAGCCCAGAACAAAAATGAATCAGAAGGCAGACCACCAACACAAAAAAGCAGTTATCTGTCTCTTAGTTCTCATTTTGATGCGGATGCTGAGGATTTTCCCTTACTAAATAAAAGGGCTCATGTGCTTTGCCCCTCAGTATTTTAGTATTACAGTTTGATCACTGACTATGATGTTCACATTTCTAATCCTAAACTACTGCAGGAACATGTTACAGCAGGAGGCGTCAATGACTAGTCTCTAGCCATCCTGATCAGTCCAGAATATATATACAAAAAAAGAAAATTAGAAATCCCCTTCCAAATGCAATCAGCTTAGCAAAACTGAACACAGCGAACAAAGTGGGGTAAATTAAAACGTAACCTTTATTAAATAGTCATAAAATCATACACACTTAGAATAAATCCATTACCGCCAGTCAGCAAAGCTTAGACTAAGCTTTCGGTAGGGAGCGAAATGCGTCAGGGGTTTCTTGTCTTTTAACTAGCACTTCATAATGGGGTCATGCTGTTATTTCCACTTAGGCTTTAGGGTAAACTGTGGGGTCCACTTGGCACAACTTCCCTCTAGCATGGCAGCAACCAGCAGGACTAAGCATAAAGGTGCTTACTTTTTAATTCATACCATAGTCAGCTTTCTTTTAGCAATAGGGCCATAAGACTAGCCCTCCTGTTATCATGGACTAGGAGGGCACCGAGTGACTAGGGCTCCTTTTGTAAGTTGTAAAGGGCTAACTAATTTTTGGTGGAGAGTTTGCTCCCACCTAATTGAGGGACAATAAGGCTATTTTCTGTCTTGTGTCTCAATTTCCTTTTTGCTGACTGCGGTAATGGGATTTTATATATATGTGTATGATTTTAATGCATATTTAATAAAGGTTACGTTTTAATTTACTCCCCTTGTGTGGCTGTGCTCAATATTGCTATTGCATTTGGAAGGAGATTTCTAATTTTCTTTTTTTGTATTATATAGTTTCTGAATTTAATCCCCAGCCTCAGCTTTACCTCCTGCTGGGTAGCAGTTATCTTCTATTACAGTCCAATTATGCAAGGGAGATGTTTACTGGTTACAAGAGTTGTGGACATCACACACACTTATATAGTTCATGAGTTCCTCAGAAGGTTACATTTACTGCAGTGGTATTTTACAGTTTATTGGTTTTTCTGATCTTGTCAATAAATCATACAACAAAGAAAAGCTAATCAATGCACATTAAAAGTTCAAAATAATTTCTTACGATAGGGGCAATGCTATAAATATATTTGTATGAATGTAACAAAACCCCAAAACTTGATGTACTATCATGTTAGTGATAGTCACCAATTTAGCAGTGGCAGTGCCATTTCCAAACCTTTTTGGAAATAGAGTGACGTAGCCATCCATAATGGCTAAGTTAAGTTTTGCGTTCATTTTTTTTTTTTTTAATGCCTTTAAATGGAGAAGTACACACTTACACAACCAGGGTTTACAGCATCGCAGGAGGGATGATGTGCTGATCGCATTGCTATATCTCTCTGTATCTGTGTACTTGCATACATAATAAACAAAGTGGCTTTGCTTTATGTTTATGATCATAAAAATGAAAAGCATTCATCCACACCAAGGTAACCAGTATGGAGAATATCCTAACTTATTAACTTGTTTGCTTTTCTTTCACAGACTTTTGCATTAAAAAATACAACAGGATTTACATCCACCCTGACCACTGGTTTATACAACATGAAGTGACCTTCCATCCAATGATTTAATTATAGAATAATCACCTCTAATTAAAGGCAGGGTTGAAGTTGCTACAATCATAAGGAAGCTTGGCCTGTCGCCTACTAAAAGGAATAGTTCACTGGAAAAGTGAACTATTCCTTTAATGCTTTGATTGAAGACTGGGAGGTTAAGGAGCCGTGCCTTACCTCCTGTTCTTCAATCAATTTCTTAGGAGCCAGAATGAAGGAGAAAGGTATTTACCTTACACACATAATGTTGCTATAGTTGAAATGATCCAGGGAGCGTTCGGGCCCTCTAATGGGGGGACGGAATGTTTATGCTCTGCTTACACATATTTATATAGAGAGATTTGAGGTTCGACCTATCTAATGTTTAAAAACACTGTGGTTTTACCACATTACCTATATTAAATGATTCAGGTGGTTGTATGAACATCACAGGAGCATTGGAAGGTACATTTATTTCCTAATGGATTGCCAGCTTAAGTTGCTTAAATGTATCCAATGCAAGGTCACAGAGACAACTGTTTCAAGAAAATGCAACCAGGAAAGGGCATGAAAGCCCATTGAAGGCTCTAACTAATTACCCAAGATAATTAGTTAAGACTTTCATAAATCCACAGATGATGGGGGGAAACCAAAACTTGCACAGGCTATGCTGTGATAACTGTGTTTATTTCACACACAACATGTTTCAGTTGTCATGTACCTTTATCAAGTGAGTGAGAGCCTTCCATATTGTGGTTCCCCCCCTCATTGATTTGGTCATGGTTTGGATCTGGATACTTAAGGATTTCCCTTATTATTCATATCTACGCACCTAGACTTGTTTAGATAAGGATCTCAAAATAGAGTGGATTTGTTCCTCTCCGCTCTTCCATATGGTCGGTCTGAGACACCTGGTAATGGGGCCCTATTTATAAAAAATCGTTATCGTTATCGTAAAATACCGATCGTTATCGTAAAATAACGACCGGGGTTTTACCGATCACGACTGTTATTTACCGTTAACGGTCGTTTTTACCGATAACGACCGTTATTTACCGATAACGACCGGTATTTAACGATGTCGTTAAATAACGGTCGTTATCGGTAAATAACGGTCGTTATCGGTAAAAACCCGGTCGTTATTTTACGATAACGATCGGTATTACGATAACGATACCGATCTTTTATAAATAGGGCCCATGACACCTATGAATAGAGAGTACCTTTATAAAGACCTAGTATGGAATACCTAATAATGATTGGAACGAAGGTGTTAGATATTTACCTTCCATGCAATCCACCGCGGCCACTCTGACCAGGTCCCATCGCTTCCTGTTTCAGCTTAACTATGGCGCCATGGACGCATGTAGTAATGACTACAACTATATTGAATAGCTTTAACACTTTAAGTGCTTAGAGCTCCATCACAAATAGTTTTTTTTCTAAGTCTTTTCTACTGTGCAAAGAAAGGAAAAAAATGGGGACAGAGATCAATATTAGGTGACTTCCGGGCAGTGATTTTTCCAATCAGATTGCGACTTGGAAAATTTTTTTTGCCCATATTCCAAGTTCGTTATCATTCTCTAAGATGATCTGATGATGGGAATGTTAAAAAAAAAGTGAAATGCTTTCCAAAAAATTCTTTAAGTAATACACACTTTACACTTTTTTTACACTAAAACCACAAATTAGCAAAGAAAATTTGTCTTCTTCAAGCTTCCCAATTCCGGTGGTATTGTTAAAGTAGCGCAGATTATTATTCCTTTGATTTCAAGGGAAACTAAGCCTATTTATTATAAATTTTTGCAGGGTACCAAAAAAAGACAGAATTGGATTTTTGTATCAGTAAGTGTGCAAAACTTGTGCGTCTCTGAGTACCAACCGGTTTTCACTAAAATACCACTAAAAGAGGGAATGTGTGTGCGTGGGAGGTGGGTTGTGGCATTTTTTGATTTTTTTTTTCTTGTAATTGCACTTGCATCCAATTTGAGCTAGTTGTAGCCATGTCTCTGTATGCATCCACACCACTTGATTCACACCACTTTATTCAGGACATTTGGGAGATTGCCATTTAGTGGGGTTTTTTACTTGTCAAGTGGGTTTAGATAGGATTTCAACCTTTGAATCATCTTATTTTTCTTTGGATTAATGCGTCTGGAATTCTTCATGTATGTATGAAAGCTTGGCACTGTAAACATAGCTGAAGATGTGTAGATTCCAAAAAATATATTATTTGGGGGTTATTTCCAGTGTGGGGCTGTTTCCTTTGAAAAAGGGTAGGCTGTTCAAATTACAGAGCACTAACTTTTTCTTGTTAATGGCACTTGTGCATGCTTCCCATTGAGTTAGTTGGTGGCCATTTGTCTATGCACCATGCATATGGCATACTGTTGGATTCAGGACATTTGGGAGATCGATATTTGGTAACTTTTTTCATTACTTGGGGTTTTTGGCAGGATTTTTAACTTCAAAACTTCAGAAAATTGCTAAAAGTGTGAAATTCGATGAAAATCTGCACACACACACCATTGATGGTATGAATAAAAAAATGACACCATTGATTAGCTGAAGGTAATTAGATTCAGAGAATATAAGTTTTGAGCTAGAGTGGTGTTTAGATTTGAAAAATCTGAAAAGTTGCTGCTATTGGGTCATTGCGCATTGGCTTTCTTTTTGAGTAGTGGCTTCCATGTCTGTGTGTGTAACCATGCATATAGCATATCGTTTCATTCAGACATTTGGGGATTGATATTTGCTAACTTTTATTTAAGCGAAATTTGGAGTTGGCAGAATATTTTTGCTGTTTTTGAGCCATCGTGTATGTCTTACTTTGTGGCTTTTTACTCCCACTTCCGCATGTGTAACCATGTATATGGCATACTGCTTGATTCAGATATTGGGGGATTGATATTTTTAACTTTTCTTTACATTCCATGGGGTTTTGACATGATTTCTACCTTCAAAAGTGGATTTTTGTTCATTTTTCAGGAAAAGTGTGAACTTCTACAAAGAACTGCGCCCAAACTGACGGTTATGAACTACAAACTACAGCATTGCGTAGCTAAAGGTATCTAGATTCCAGGAATATATAGTTTGTAGGGGGGTATTTCTGAGTTATGGGAGTGTTTTGTGGGAAAAAATGCAGACTGTTCAATTTGGAGTTGGCTGAATATTTTCACTGTTTCTGAGCCATCACGCATTGTCTCACTTTGTGGATTTTCGTTCCATGTCCACGTGTGTAACCATGCATATGGCATACCATTGAGTCAGGACATTTAGGAGATTGATATTTGTTAACTTTTTTTTTACATTAAAATGGTTATTGCATGATTTCTACCTTTTGAATGTTCTTTTATGTTTATTTTTTCAGAAAATCTGTGAAAAGTGCAAATTTCTGTGAAGAACTGGCGCCACACCATTGATAGTATGAAAACAAACTATAGCGTTACGTACTTAAGGTGTGTAGATTCCATGAATATGTAGTTTGTGGGTATGTTTTGTGGATAAACTGAAGACTGTTCAAATGCAAAACTGGCTAAAAATTTGTCTCTGGGTACATCCATGAATGTGGCATACCGTTTTATTGGGAGGGGTTAGGCTTTCATAAATTGAGATGCTTTATAACTTTTTTCTACAGAGTTTTAGCTGAAATTCGCATTTGATTTTGTCTCTAATTTTAGAGCGCTCGGGTATTTGTATTTTGGTCCAACTTACCTTACTCATAACTTCCTGCGAGTACGTAGTTTCTAAAATATCTCACTTTGAGGATATTTTAGTAAATATGATAGATATTCTATGTTAACCATCATTTGTACAGGAAAAGTGTTGGTACCAACTATATCTGGTATCGTTGTACTCGGGAGTATCAGGGCTTTTAGAAACAGTTTTTTCTCGCGTAACCATAAGATAACTATAAATAAAAGGGGAAAACCCATACAAATTTGCAAATTTTGCATTTTTTAAAAACATATTTTACCCTAAATCCAGTAAAATCTCCAAAAAGTTACAAAATTCTGTTACCATGTTAAAGTACACTTTGTGCTGAAAAAAACTATGTATAATATTCCTGATTTACTGGGGGTTCCTACTGTAAAATTACTCTAAACCGATTGAGGGCAAAATCCTGAATAATCTGCTGGCACTGAATGCAATTTTTTTAAAAATTCTGCTGGTACTGAAAGGGTATAAATACTATACTGTAGTTCGGGATGATCCAGGATATTTCCTGTCGCCATTTAGAGTCGGGAAGGAATTTCCCCCCTCCCAACCCTTCTTTTTAGCTGGGTTTTTGTTTTTTTTTTTTGCCTTCCTCTAGATAAACCGTTAGGTAGGGGTAAAGAAGAGGGTGTAAAGTTTGGACTAGCTGGATGTATGTCTTGGCTGAGATATGATGGATGCGCCTAACCATCCCTTAACCCATTTACCCTAGCTGACCCCTTAGAACCCTACCACCTCCCTTAAATATAACGCACTCGACAACTGACTTTTTGGATCAAAAGGGGTCACAGCTTTATTTAGTTAACAAATTTGTTACTGAAATCTCCAAATGTCACATCTTAATAAAATAAATAACATTGTTTCTTACTAAAACATTTTAAACATTTAACACTCTAACGTGGCTCACTGGAAGCTACCGTTGGATTTGCTCATCAGTCCTGGCTGCACCGACTCGATGAGCACATGCCCTATGGTCCAAACCAGGATATTCCGGAGCTGCCACCCCATGGACTACCTCCACCACTTGCCACACCAGCCAGCTTCCAGTGACCAACTGCCACTGTGACATCACTTTGCCATGACGTAATTCCTGTAATAAAAAACAATCACAGGGCGGACGGGGACGACTTCTTCTGTCTCCTCTGCTTCCCTGTCCCTGAACCCTCCCCCTCTCCTTACTTATATTCCCTTCCCTATTCTAAACTGCAACATTGTTTAACCTCCCCAGCCTATCCCTTGCCCTTAACCCCTAGCCTATCACTGTCCTTATTTATTTTTAAATCTGCCTAGCAATACTGCTCCCTCTCAGCCATGTATCCCTATACTTTAATGCGTGGGATTTCTTGGCTGAAATATGATGGATGCGCCTAACCATCCCTATAACCCATTTCCCCTTTGATTTCTACCCTAGCTGACCCCTTAGAACCCTACCGCCTCCCTTAAATATAACCTACTCGACAACTGACTTTTTGTATCAAAAGTGGTCACAGCTTTATTTAGTTAACAAATTTGTTACACAAATCTCCAAATGTCACATCTTAATAAAATAAATAACATTGTTTCTTACTAAAACATTTTAAACATTTTAAACATTTAACACTGTAACGTGGCTCACTGGAAGCTACCGTTGGATTTGCTCATCAGTCGTGGCTGCACTGACTCGATGAGCCCCTTTCGGGATATGCCTTCCCCATACCCTATGGTCCAAACCAGGATATTCCGGAGCTGCCACCCCATGGGCTACCTCCACCACTTGCCACACCAGCCAGCTTCCAGTGACCAACTGCCATAACAGGAAGACCTGACACCTTAGGGCTGCCTGTTCCCCCATACTGCCCAGGCCATTTTTATTCCATCCCTTAAATCAAAATTAAACATATCCATGCCGATCTCATTGAGAACCTTTGAGAACCACCCTGCCTTCTCTATCTCGAGGTCCCTGTAACTAATGGACTTCCCCCCATTCCTGACTACAAATTTATTAATGGACCGGTTGATCTTGATTCTCGTCCTCTCCACTGCTTTGTATGATCAACAGTCCCTCCAGTGCAGGCGGGTCGTAATTTCAGACCAGATCACCCGCATTGCAGGGAAAGCCGCCCAAAGTCTCAACAGATCACTCTTTATGTCCTTCATCAGAACTCTACTGGGGACTGAACAGAGATCATTTCCGCCTAAATGGATCAACAAAATGTTAGGTGGACCGTAGATTCTAACCCGTTCCAAGAACTGGGGAAACAGATTGCCCCAGAGCATCCCCCTATGTCCCAACCAATGGACCGAAATTACCCGTTTCTGGAAGCCTAACTGTCTACCCTCCTTCCTAACCACTGCCCGCTTGGCTGCATGGTGAACAAACGAATGTCCCATAATCCATAGGACTCCCGGTGGATCTATAGGGAGAGAAGCATATTACCCAGTGTAAATAAGGTGTACCATCTACCTATCTTTTTTACTACTTTATCTCCGCGCCTACGCGGAATGAGTGGGATCCGAATTCCTTAGGTGTTAGACCCAGAACTGCTAGGCCTTTTTTTAACACCGAGATGTATTGATACCGTGAGAGAGATGTTTCATCTATTTGTGTAAAAAGGGGGCCCAGTCCTGATGGACTCTGTTCCATGAACTTCCTTAATGACATTACCGGGCAGGCTTTGCCCCCTGTGGCTGCTATCCTGACACATTTTCCTTTGCCACCCTGATCCATTTTCGACCTTGCTAGCCAGATCCCTACTTGCTGTTCTGCTAAAGCGATGTCCGCCAACTGTATGCCCCCTTTGTCCCTCCTCGACCTAGGCAAAAGTTTGCTAATGCAAAAGGCTCCAAAGAATGCCAACGTGAACGCTGCCCTAAACAGCAGTTCTTCGTATTCTGAAAACGCTTATCCTCCCTTTGTGAGCCTTTCCTATACCCTTTCAATGCTTGGTTGACTAACGTGTCCTTTGTCCAATCCGTTGAACCCTGGATCCTGAACATGAAGGACAAACCCGCCATTCTATTTGTTACTACCACTCGTGACACGCCTTGCTTGTACATATCCACTACCCAAGAGAGTAAGGTCTGTTTATCATCCTCCCTCTGTGATTGGCACCATTTCTTTTTAATGGACTCCCATTCTGACCATATTTTTGCATATCTCTGCCAGGTAGTACGTGCCACAGATCTCTTAATTAATTCCTCAAGTCCCGAGCCACTAAATCCCATATTAATGGTGGGCACGGACGGTTGATTGATTCTGCTGCTGGGGCCATCTTCCGGAACCAGTCCCACTGACAACGAGATAATGCATCTGCTATGTTATTTTGTAACCCTGGGATGTGTTTGGCCTTAATCACTATGGGGCATATTTATAAAGAAACGATGTTAGGGCAAAAAAATTACCGCCACATCGCGGCCGCGAAAATAGCGCTATCGCCGTTTTTAACGGCGAGCGCTATTCCCGCGATACCTATCGCGGCCGCGATGTGGCGCGTAACAATACTGATAGTATCGCGCGAAGGACTTAAAATCCCTTCCGACGCCGTTCCTAAGGGGGCGGGGCATACGCCCCCCACCCACCCCCGCGGCGGCAGCGGCAACCACCCGCCGCCGCTGCTTCTCAGCAGCCCCTCCCAACCCGTTCCCCGTTCGCGGCAATCTCGGAACGGGACTAGGAGGGGCTGCCGGAAGGGGCCGCAGCAGTGGTCGCGACCACCGCCGCGCACCCCCTCCCCGCAACCCCTCCAAGCCCCCCGGCCGCTCCCGGGGAGGGGACGGGAGGGAGCCGCTGGGGGGGTGGAGGCTCCCTCCAGCGGGGCCCTGAGAAGGGCCTTTTGGGGCTTGGAGGTCCCGCAGCTCGAGGGTCCCGGTTCGAGCTGCGGGACCCCCTAAGCCCCAAAGGGCCTTCTAGGGCCCGCTGGAGGGAGCCTCCACCCCCCCTGCGGCTCCCTCCCGTCCCCTCCCCGGGAGCGGCCAGGGGCTTGAGGGGGTGCCGGGAGGGGGTGCGCGGCGGGTGGTCGCGACCACCTGCTGCGGCCCCTTCCCGGCAGCCCCTCCTAGCCTCCCGTTCCGAACGGGGAACGGGTTGGGAGGGGCTGCTGGGAAGCCGGGGGGGGGGGGGGGGGGGGCGGGGTGGGCGTGTCTCCCGGGCTGCGACCACCCGCCCGGGTTGCCTGCCCATCCCCGCCGCTGGAGGTTAGTTCGCGCCGCGGAGGTTATTATCGGCTGACTTCGCCACCTTCAGGTGGCGAAGTAAAACAGCCGATACTACCGAGCGAAACCAGTACCTCATACCGGCCGCTTTATAAATAGAAGCGGCGGTAACAGGTAAGTATCGCCGCGAAAGGTTAACGCTTCATTAACTTTTCGTGGCCGTTTTCAGACTTTTATAAATCACGGTAAACGCGATTTATGCGTTAATGTCCGCGAAAACGGCCGCGAAAAGTTAACGAACCTTTATAAATATGCCCCTATGTTATTTTGCAAGCAGCGCAGGACTAAGTGTCTTAGCAGATGAATAACTGTTGGTGAGGAGGATGACAATGTGTTGAGGGCCTGAACCACACTGAGGTTGTTGCAATTAAACATTACCCTTCTGTTTTTTAGCTGTTCTTGCCATAGCTCTATCGCCACGATAATGGGGAACAGCTCCAGGAAGGACATGTTCTTTGTTACTCCTATCTCTCTCCAAGAGTCGGGCCATTCTTCCACACTCCACTGTCCCCTGAAGTATGCCCCATACCCGCGGCTGCCCGACGCGTCAGTAAACAGCTGTAGGTCTGCATTAGACACTTCTTCTTGTTGCCATACTGTCCTACCATTGTAGTTTTCTAGGAAGTAAGCCCATACGGCTAAGTCCTCCCTCACTGCATGTTTAATGCACACAAAATGGTGTGGGCGTGGAATACCTTTTGTCGCCAGGGACAGTCTCCAGGAAAATATTCTGCCCATCGGCATGACTCTGCAAGCAAAGTTTAACCTTCCCAGCAGAGACTGCGCATGGCGCAAAGGTAAACTTTTACAGTGTTTTGCCTGTAAAAACAAGTGTCTGTAGTTCTTTTACTTTTTGCGTGGGAAGTCTGAATTCCATGGCGATGGAGTCTAGTTCAATTCCCAGGAAGCTCAATACTGTAGTTGGACCTTCCATTTTGTCTGTTGCTAAGGGTATGCCGAATCTATCTGATATCTGTTTCATTGTTTCCAACAGCCAGTTACATTGTTGGGTCCCCTGCTGCCCTATAAATAGGAAGTCATCGAGATAGTGTATTACTGACTCGATTCCTGCCTCCAGTCGGACCACCCATTCCAGAAATGTGCTAAAACTTTCAAAGTAAGAGCGTGAAATGGAGCAGCCCATAGGCAGACATTTGTCGACATAATATCTCTCTCTCTCATAATATCTCTCTCTCATTTGCAGCCTAGCAGGTGGAAACAATTGGGGTGAACTGGCAGTAGGCGAAAGGCGGACTCAATATCCGTCTTCGCCATCAGTGCTCCCTGTCCTGCTTGACGAAGTAGGGTGACTGCTCTGTCGAAAGATGTGTATGTGACTTTACACAATTTATTTTCAATGTCGTCATTTACTGAACCCCCTCTGGGGTAGGATAAATTATGAATTAGTCGGTACTTTCCCACCTCTTTTTTGGGAACCAAACCTAGTGGTGATACCCTTAGGTTGGTGAAAGGTGTTGAGTTAAAGGGGCCTGCCATTCTCCCCACTTGAACTTCTTTGTTTAGCTTATTGCCAACTATGTCTGTGTATTGTAGTGCTGATTGAAGATTCCCTGATATTAGTGGAGTCTGCACTGTCTTGAATGGGATGAAAAAACCTTGACTGAAACCCAGTTCAAGCAGCGTGGCTGCTTGACTGTCCTTATAAATGTTTAGGAAAGGGGCCATCGCGTGAACATTCACTGGTGTCCTCCGTTTTTCCAGCGGCCTCAGTGTGTCTGCCTGTTTGTCTGCTTTTTCTAAAACATCTGGTGAAGCTATTGGACCCCCTGCATTGCGAGCATTCATGCTTGAATTTGCAAGCCTGACCAAATTTGCAGTGTCCCTCGTTAAATGCCCAGCAGAAATCCTTTTTTGTTTGTACTGCTGAGGGAGGAGGCTGCCACCCTCCCCCAGAAGATCCGTGAAAGGGGGTTATAGAGGGGCAGCTGGGGCACGTGAGCTTCAACCAGAGGCCCATGTCCCTGTGGTCCCATTGGATCCCCGGCCTGACAGCCTTCCTTTGGCGGAACTGCTCGTCGTATTTAACCATGCTAACCCACCAAACGTTTTATATGCCTCAAATATGCCATTTAAATAGCAAAACAAGGCGGAGCATTCGCCTGGCGACTTTTTGCCCAGAACGCTGCCAAATATAAGGAAGGCTTGCAGCCAATTATGGAATGTTCTTGGTATAAGCCACACCCTCCTGGACTCCTCGTCTTACTTCTTTGATTCTTCTTGCTTTGTCATCCTTTCCGTCTGTACCCTTTCTGTGGGTAGAAGCGCAAAGAAGTCCATGTATTGCCCTTTCCATATGCGCTCCCGCAACTCTGGTTTTAAGTGGGTGCCCAGAGGACCCTCAAAGCAAAGGTAGGTTGCCCCTGTCTTTGTTCCTACCTCGCCCCTCTTCTTGCTCCTTGCTATGCTCCATTATTGCGCTATTCGCTGTTGGTGTTTCTAAACCCATTTGTGCTGCTACCTGTCCAGAGCTTACCCAGGCCTGTGTTGGATCGACTTCTATCTGTGCCTGTCCTCCTGTGCCTCTATCTGCACTCCTTTCCCCCCTTCTTGGTGCTAGCCTTGTTTCCCAGGACCTCATTAAATCCTTCAGGGCCCCTAGAAATTCCCTGAACATCCTGTCCTTTTGCCCTGTAGGATCTACTACTGGGATGGGTAGTACTGATTGGTAATTTGTCAGTGATTTGTGTTGTGTGGTGCCAGGACCCCCATCAGGGGACTCACCGATAAGCTGGTCAGCTCTTGCGGTGCCGACTACCGTGGGAACCCTTGATACTGCAGTTGAATGTGGGACCTCTATGACGCTCCTCATTGTTGGTCCGGTGAAATCATCGCTGGAGCTCTGGCTGTTTTCTTCATCACTGACTCCCTCTGTGATGACACCCTCTGCGGTGGGATGAACAGCTGTGTTGGATGTGGAGGCTGGATCTCCGAAGCTGCCTTGAAGATCCCTTCTTCCTCTTCTGCTATGCAGGGATCCCTCCCTGCTCTCTCCTGTACGCCTTCTGTGAGATGCACAGGGGGATCATTCTTCTGCTGCAGGTGCAGCCTCTGTGTCCTGCTGTCTCCTTCTGCTGGGTCTCCTTGAGCTGGGAATCAGCGATCCCCGCTGATCCCTGTTACTGGCTGGATCCTGCTTTCTCCTGGTCGCTTGTGTATCCCCTTTGCTGCTGGTCGGGTGGGCGTTGTTAGCCCCGCTCCTCCTCGTTCTTCCGGCGCCTGGTGTTGACATCCCGGTCCCGGTGCCTCCTGATGACATCACAGTCCCGGCGCCTCCTGATGACATCACGGTCCCAGCTCTGCTTCTTCTCGCGGGATCTCGCGCTGCTCCTGGATGTCGGGATTGTATGGGCCTACTGCTGTTGCTCCTCCTTCTGCTCCGGATGTCGATGGCTTCAGGTTGTGAGTTGATCCTCTGCAGTTCAGCTTGAAGCCAGGCATCTCCCCTTGTCGCTGCCTTGGTCCTCAGCTCCTGCAGCAGTCGCTCGATGTTCTCCATGGCTGCCAGGGAAAGCCCAGTGAGTGAGCTACAGCTAGGGTGAGTTACAGCTCTGCTGGGCGCCCCTTTAGCCATTTTCTGCAGGTGGTTTTCTTCGGGGGGACTTCTTTTGTCTCCTCTGTTTCTCTGTCCCTGAACCCTCCCCCTCTCCTTACTTATATTCCCTTCCCTATTCTAAACTGCAACATTGTTTAACCTCCACAGCCTATCCCTTGCCCTTAACCCCTAGCCTGTCACTGTCCTTATTTATTTTTAAATCTGCCTAGCAATACTGCTCCCCCTCCCTCTCAGCCATGTATCCCTATGCTTTAATGCGTGGGATTTCTTTATTCAACATCAATTACTATGTTACTATTTGCGTGTTTATTTGTACTTTCACTGCCGTTTCAAAACAACACACATAGTAAACAGTTGCTTTGTTTAATGTAATCTACTTGACACAACATATGGCATGACAATCATGTTGTGTGGGTCATTATTATAATAAAATATATAAGTTTGCAAAATAGCATGCTGTTTATTTTTCCTACTCTTAAAGATTTCCGCTGTTCATTAATCTTTCTTTTGATCTGACATATGAAAGGATGAATAACATTTCTTAGTTGATCATAAATATTATGACTGTATAAGAAACATGGAACAGAAGATGGAAAAGTCCTTCTCCCACAGAAGCAAGAAAGTATAAGGTCTGTCATTGTTGCTTTATAATGCTTTTGGCCCTTAATACTTTTAACATTTTACTTAAAGTTGAAATACATTTTGAATGAATCACAGCCAATTGCTATATTAAACAATTCTATAAGAGGGCTTTACTTAGCAGGAGATTTAATAGGATATAATTTATACAAATGGCCACCGCTTTAAGGTTCTTTATTATAATAAGGTTCTTCCATAGTAAATTAAAACTATTAGAAAAAAGTCAGATTCATTTCACCTTTTAGTAATTAGGAAATAATGATGTTCTCCCCACTCTCCCCAATATTAGTCTAGGTTTGCTGTGGTCAAGTAGTGTAAAATGTGCAGGTGTGTATATGTACCGTCCTTGTGTGCTGCACCTCTATGAACATTTACACTTTTAATAAGATAATTGTTCTTTGTTAGAGAAAAACTGTCTAGAGAAAAACTGATTTTCGTTCTGACAGCAGTTCCCGCAGAATCTATTGATTCAGAAAATCCAATTAAAACCCAATTGGATAGAAATTATTTTGCACTTTTTTGAATTTTTCGAATTTTGATTTTCTAATATCAGAGTTTTGAAAATCTCATAAAATCTGTCTGATCTGCAGATTTTCGAAACTGGCATTCCTGAATCTAAACCAGATTTCATCACTATTTTTCATGTGCCACAGTGTAATGCAGAAGAAATTTCAGCAGAAAACATTTCTAATTTTTCCATCTAAACATGATGGGAGACTGCTTTTTATCCACAAATTTTTGTTTTACCTAGATGTAAAAAGCATGTTCTGGACAATTGGATTATTTCAGTAGAACTAACCTTCTTTTTAGCCTTTATGTGTTATACAGTATTATCTACTGCATTATAGCAATCTCCCTCTTAAATTAGTTATCATTTTGAAAAGGCCCCTCCCCTATTCCAGTCCACATAATCAGCTGCTTATAAACAGTTGATTATGTGTATGTTATCTTCATATGCATGATCAGCTGTTTAAAATGTCCCCGCATGGTGGTCGGGCGGTAGTTAAGCCACTGGCTTTAGATACAGTATATATCAGGGATAGGCAACCAATGAATACAGGGCCAGATTTACATCTACATTACTGAAAAAGGTATTACAACCCCTGTTATATATAGGCCTGCAAAATTTCTCAAATTAAATATACAGTATTTCTTTTGCTTTTCCACCCCCCCCCCCCCAAAACCTTTTATAGTTTTAACTCCTCCGAGCCTTTGAGTTATATAGAACATGCCATTGTGATGTGCACATTTTTTCAAAAAATATTTTCTTGGTCTTTTCTGAGTCTCTGTACATATGGCAGCCATGATTTTTGCAGCCAGGAATAAGAACTGGAAAGAACAGATTCTCAGGGCAACTTAACCAGAGCCGCTAGCACTCTCATCTTAGCGGGACAAACTATTTAATATTGCTTTTGTCACTCTGGGTAAATCCCAAATGGTCTACAAGCAGTGTGACTTTAATACCAACTGTTACCTGGCGTTTAAAATTCAAGGATCCAAGAGACCCAACACTGTGGTGGGAGCTGCTCATTGCTTTCCAATGTAACTGTTTAACAACTTGTGTTTATACCAGGTGTTTTTTTCCTTTTTTTTCTTTGCCACCTTTTTATATGATTGATTGCTTTCTCACTTTATAACATAAAGTTAAAATTGCAACTTCACTATTTAAGTAACCCCTTAGATTTAAATTGCATGAAAACCAATAGGGGTCTAGGAAAGACAAAATGCATTTGGTCCTGTCCCCTTCTTCAATCATACTGGCTGCAAATTAAATGGAAGCCACATGACGTCTCCTGACTAAAGATGCTTCTTAAATAGCACAATCACCCGCATGGACTCTGTTGGCAATGACCTTTTAACTGACACAAGGGGTGAGTAATAGCTGACATATACAAAGGCAGCTAAGTATATCATATACTGCAAAGCACTGGGCACTTTAGTGTGTTATTTGCTATTAATGTTTAAGACATATGAAATTACACATGCACGCATTATACTGATGAATTAGGGTTTATGATTCACAGTTTTTAGGATGTTTTAATTGGTTGTTAATACCTTTCCGTCTGTTCCCCTATTTGTTTAATAAATTAAAGGGATTTTACTATATATAATATTGTTGGTTTCTGGAGTGTGCAGGCCCAAGGGAAGCCTTTTGTTCCCACGTATATTTTGTGACATTGTTACTCAAACTACAGACATTCTTCCCTTTGAAGAACAAATACTTTAGAGATTTCTACTGAATTATAATAATATTTTTTAAAAGTCACTGTAAAAGCCCTGCAAATGTGATATTACATCGATTTCACTGGCTCACGGTTGTCTTGTAATACCCATGCAGATGTCGCAGCTCCTATAGAAAAGCCATGCTAACCACTGGTAAATTGCTTTACTTAAAGGGCATTGGCTCTCTAAATTTTTGAGATGTCCGTCTAATATATTTCATAAATTACCATGGGCAATATACAGACAGTTTAATTATTTTCTGTTTTTATTTTTTATGTTACTGGAATTTTTTCCAGACCTTTGGCAACAGCAAAACATTTTCTTTTTCAGGATAGACATCATATATGAGGGATAGTCTATTTTATAAGTTTATTTATAAGCTCCAATTTCGGCTCTATCTTGATGAACCAAATAGCAAGATTGGGAATTATTATCATTTGTACTAAATCTTCAGTAAACCTTTGTGATGAATAATATCAGACATGATTGCTAATATTTTCATGGATTTAATTCAATGCACCATTGATAGAGAATTTATGTTACAGTGGGAGATGTGCTTTGCAAAAAAAAGTGCTTTTCCATGTGCTAGGTCCTGGAGTTAGGGTGTGTGCCAAACTGGACCTGCAAGTGCAAGTTTACATATGTAAGTATAATTGGTGGAAGAGCTACTTATAGATTAGGTCCTAATTCTCTGTACTTCTAATGGGAGGGGTGTAATGCTGCCCTGACTCCGTTGGGGTAGAGTACAGGGAAGACTCACGTTTTAGTTGGATGAAGGAGGAAGTAGTGGGAACTGGATGCTGGAATGCACTGGAGACCGGAGCTGGATGCTGGAGTACACTGGGAACGATGGCTGGATACAATAGCTGGATAGATGGTAACAGGAATAGTGCTGGATTAAAGAATGGTAACAGGAACAACGGCTGTGATACAATGGCTGGATAGATGGTAACAGGAACAATGGCTGGATACAATAGAATGGTAACAGGAACAACGGCTGGATACAATGGCTGGATAGATGGTAACAGGAACAATGGCTGGATACAATAATGGCTGGATACAATGGCAACAGGAACAATGGCTGGATACAATGGCTGGATACAAAGGCTGGATACAATGGCAACAGGAACAATGGCTGGATACAATGGCTGGATACAATGGCAACAGGAACAATGGCTGGATACAATGGCAGGATACAAAGGCTGGATATAATGGCAGGATACAAAGGCTGGATACAGTGGCAACAGGAACAAACAGCAAAAACCCTAGACACCAGAAACAACTGACAAGCGGGCGTCTAGGGATGGACTGAGCGGACTTTTAAACTTCGCGCCGGCCGGCGCCCCTGCGTGGTGACGTCACGACGGCGCTCACGCAGGACGTCACTGGGGCCGGAGCGCCGCCCAGCGGATCGTCGCTGGAGCAGACACCCGGGTAAGTACCTTACAAGGGGTATACAGAAGCAGATTTTTCTAATGCATCTGCTATGTTATTTTGTAACCCTGGGATGTGTTTGGCCTTAATCACTATGGGGCATATTTATAAGAAACGATGTTAGCGCAAAAAAATTACCGCCGCACATCGCGGCCGCGAAAATAGCGCTATCGCCGTATTTTTAACGGCGAGCGCTATTCCCGCGATACCTATCGCGGCCGCGATGTGCTCGGTAACAATACGTATAGTATCGCCGCGAAGGGACTTAAAATCCCTTCCCACGCCGGTCCTAAGGGGGCGGGGCATACGCCCGCCCCACACCCCCGCGGCGGCAGCGGCACCACCCGCCGCCGCTGCTTCTCAGCAGCCCCTCCCAACCCGTTCCCCGTTCGCGGCAATCTCGGAACGGGAGGCTAGGAGGGGCTGCCGGGAAGGGGCCGCAGCAGGTGGTCGCGACCACCCGCCGCGCACCCCCTCCCCGGCAACCCCTCCAAGCCCCCCGGCCGCTCCCGGGGAGGGGACGGAGGGGCCGCTGGGGGGGTGGAGGCTCCCTCCAGCGGGGCCCTGAGAAGGGCCTTTGGGCTTAGGAGGTCCCGCAGCTCGAGGGGTCCCGGTTCGAGCTGCGGGACCCCCTAAGCCCCAAAAGGCCCTTCTCAGGGCCCCGCTGGAGGGAGCCTCCACCCCCCTGCGGCTCCCTCCCGTCCCCCCCGGGAGCGGCCGGGGGCGGTGGAGGGTTGCCGGGAGGGGGTGCGCGGCGGTGGTCGCGACCACCTGCTGCGGCCCCTTCCCGGCAGCCCCTCCTAGCCTCCCGTTCCGAACGGGGAACGGGTTGGGAGGGGCTGCGGGAAGCCGCGGGGGTGTGGGCGGGGTGGGCGTGTCTCCCGGGGCGGGTGCGACCACCCGCCGCGGGTTGCCTGCCCATCCCCGCCGCTGGAGGTTAGTATCGCGCCGCGGGAGTTAGTATCGGCTGACTTCGCCACCTTCAAGGTGGCGAAGTAAAACAGCCGATACTAGCCGAGCGAAACCAGTACCGCCGCTTTATAAATAGAAGCGGCGGTAACAGGTAAGTATCGCCGCGAAAGGTTAACGCTTCATTAACTTTCGTGGCCGTTTTCAGACTTTTATAAATCACGGTAAACGCGATTTATGCGTTAATGTCCGCGAAAACGGCCGCGAAAAGTTAACGAACCTTTAAATATGCCCCTATGTTATTTTGCAAGCAGCGCAGGACTAAGTGTCTTAGCAGATGAATAACTGTTGGTGAGGAGGATGACAATGTGTTGAGGGCCTGAACCACACTGAGGTTGTTGCAATTAAACATTACCCTTCTGTTTTTTAGCTGTTCTTGCCATAGTTCTATCGCCACGATAATGGGGAACAGCTCCAGGAAGGACATGTTCTTTGTTACTCCTATCCTCTCCAAGAGTCGGGCCATTCTTCCACACTCCACTGTCCCCTGAAGTATGCCCCATACCCGCGGCTGCCCGACGCGTCAGTAAACAGCTGTAGGTCTGCATTAGACACTTCTTCTTGTTGCCATACTCCTACCATTGTAGTTTTCTAGGAAGTAAGCCCATACGGCTAAGTCCTCCCTCACTGCATGTTTAATGCACACAAAATGGTGTGTGGGCGTGGAATACCTTTGTCGCCAGGGACAGTCTCCAGGAAAATATTCTGCCCATCGGCATGACTCTGCAAGCAAAGTTTACCTTCCCAGCAGAGACTGCGCATGGCGCAAAGGTAAACTTTTACAGTGTTTTGCCTGTAAAAACAGTGTCTGTAGTTCTTTTCTTTTGCGTGGGAAGTCTGAATTCCATGGCGATGGAGTCTAGTTCAATTCCCAGGAAGCTCAATACTGTAGTTGGACCTTCCATTTTGTCTGTTGCTAAGGGTATGCCGAATCTATCTGATATCTGTTTCATTGTTTCCAACAGCCTACATTGTTGGGTCCCCTGCTGCCCTATAAATAGGAAGTCATCGAGATAGTGTATTACTGACTCGATTCTGCCTCCAGTCGGACCACCCATTCCAGAAATGTGCTAAAACTTTCAAAGTAAGAGGTGAAATGGAGCAGCCCATAGGCAGACATTTGTCGACATAATATCTCTCTCTCTCATAATATCTCTCTCTCATTTGCAGCCTACAGCGTGGAAAACATTGGGGTGAACTGGCAGTAGGCGAAAGGCGGACTCAATATCCGTCTTCGCCATCAGTGCTCCTGTCCTGCTTGACGAAGTAGGGTGACTGCTCTGTCGAAAGATGTGTATGTGACTTTACACAATTTATTTTCAATGTCGTCATTTACTGAACCCCCTCTGGGGTAGGATAAATTATGAATTAGTCGGTACTTTCCCACCTCTTTTTGGGAACCAAACCTAGGGTGATACCCTTAGGTTGGTGAAAGGTGTTGAGTTAAAGGGGCCTGCCTTCTCCCCCTTGAACTTCTTTGTTTAGCTTATTGCCAACTATGTCTGTGATTGTAGTGCTGATTGAAGATTCCCTGATATTAGTGGAGTCTGCACTGTCTTGAATGGGATGAAAAACCTTGACTGAAACCCAGTTCAAGCAGCGTGGCTGCTTGACTGTCCTTTAAATGTTTAGGAAAGGGGCCATCGCGTGAACATTCACTGGTGTCCTCCGTTTTTCCAGCGGCCTCAGTGTGTCTGCCTGTTTGTCTGCTTTTTCTAAAACATCTGGTGAAGCTATTGGACCCCCTGCATTGCGAGCATTCATGCTTGAATTTGCAAGCCTGACCAAATTTGCAGTGTCCCTCGTTAAATGCCCAGCAGAATCCTTTTTGTTTGTACTGCTGAGGGAGGAGGCTGCCACCCTCCCCCAGAAGATCGTGAAAGGGGGTTATAGAGGGGCAGCTGGGGCACGTGAGCTTCAACCAAGGCCCATGTCCCTGTGGTCCCATTGGATCCCCGGCCTGACAGCCTTCCTTGGCGGAACTGCTCGTCGTATTTAACCATGCTAACCCACCAAACGTTTTATATGCCTCAAATATGCCATTTAAATAGCAAAACAAGGCGGAGCATTCGCCTGGCGACTTTTTGCCCAGAACGCTGCCAAATATAAGGAAGGCTTGCAGCCAATTATGGAATGTTTCTGGATAAGCCACACCCTCCTGGACTCCTCGTCTTACTTCTTTGATTCTTCTTGCTTTGTCATCCTTTCCGTCTGTACCCTTTCTGGGGTAGAAGCGCAAAGAAGTCCATGTATTGCCCTTTCCATATGCGCTCCCCAACTCTGGTTTTAAGTGGGTGCCCAGAGGACCCTCAAAGCAAAGGTAGGTTGCCCCTGTCTTTGTTCCTACCTCGCCCCTCTCTTGCTCCTTGCTATGCTCCATTATTGCGCTATTCGCTGTTGGTGTTTCTAAACCCATTTGTGCTGCTACCTGTCCAGAGCTTACCCAGGCCTGTGTTGGATCGACTTCTATCTGTGCCTGTCCTCCTGTGCCTCTATCTGCACTCCTTTCCCCCTTCTTGGTGCTAGCCTTGTTTCCCAGGACCTCATTAAATCCTTCAGGGCCCCTAGAAATTCCCTGAACATCCTGTCCTTTTGCCCTGTAGGATCTACTACTGGGATGGGTAGTACTGATTGGTAATTTGTCAGTGATTTGTGTTGTGTGGTGCCAGGACCCCATCAGGGGACTCACCGATAAGCTGGTCAGCTCTTGCGGTGCCGACTACCGTGGGAACCCTTGATACTGCAGTTGAATGTGGGACCTCTATGACGCTCCTCATTGTTGGTCCGGTGAAATCATCGCTGGAGCTCTGGCTGTTTTCTTCATCACTGACTCCCTCGTGATGACACCCTCTGCGGTGGATGAACAGCTGTGTTGGATGTGGAGGCTGGATCTCCGAAGCTGCCTTGAAGATCCCTTCTTCCTCTTCTGCTATGCAGGGATCCCTCCCTGCTCTCTCCTGTACGCCTTCTGTGAGATGCACAGGGGGATCATTCTTCTGCTGCAGGTGCAGCCTCTGTGTCCTGCTGTCTCCTTCTGCTGGGTCTCCTTGAGCTGGGAATCAGCGATCCCCGCTGATCCCTGTTACTGGCTGGATCCTGCTTTCTCCTGGTCGCTTGTGTATCCCCTTTGCTGCTGGTCGGGTGGGCGTTGTTAGCCCGCTCCTCCTCGTTCTTCCGGCGCCTGGTGTTGACATCCGGTCCCGGTGCCCCTGATGACATCACAGTCCCGGCGCCTCCTGATGACATCACGGTCCCAGCTCTGCTCTTTCTCGCGGGATCTCGCGCTGCTCCTGGATGTCGGGATTGTATGGGCCACTGCTGTTGCTCCTCCTTCTGCTCCGATGTCGATGGCTTCAGGTTGTGAGTTGATCCTCTGCAGTTCAGCTTGAAGCCAGGCATCTCCCCTTGTCGCTGCCTTGGTCCTCAGCTCCTGCAGCAGTCGCTCGATGTTCTCCATGGCTGCCAGGGAAAGCCCAGTGAGTGAGCTACAGCTGGTGAGTTACAGCTCTGCTGGGCGCCCCTTTAGCCATTTTCTGCAGGTGGTTTTCTTCGGGGGGACTTCTTTTGTCTCCTCTGTTTCTCTGTCCTGAACCCTCCCCTCTCCTTACTTATATTCCCTTCCCTATTCTAAACTGCAACATTGTTAACCTCCACAGCCTATCCCTTGCCCTTAACCCCTAGCCTTCACTGTCCTTATTTATTTTTAATCTGCCTAGCAATACTGCTCCCCTCCCTCTCAGCCATGTATCCCTATGCTTTAATGCGTGGGATTTCTTTATTCAACATCAATTACTATGTTACTATTTGCGTGTTTATTTGTACTTTCACTGCCGTTTCAAAACAACACACATAGTAAACAGTTGCTTTGTTTAATGTAATCTACTTGAACACAACATATGGCATGACAATCATGTTGTGTGGGCATTATTATAATAAAATATAAGTTTGCAAAATAGCATGCTGTTTATTTTTCCTACTCTTAAAGATTTCCGCTGTTCATTAATCTTTCTTTTGATCTGACATATGAAAGGATGAATAACATTTCTTAGTTGATCATAAATATATGACTGTATAAGAAACATGGAACAGAAGATGAAAAGTCCTTCTCCCACAGAAGCAAGAAAGTATAAGGTCTGTCATTGTTGCTTTATAATGCTTTTGGCCCTTAATACTTTTACATTTTACTTAAAGTTGAAATACATTTTGAATGAATCACAGCCAATTGCTATATTAAACAATTCTATAAGAGGGCTTTACTTAGCAGAGATTTAATAGGATATAATTTATACAAATGGCCACCGCTTTAAGGTTCTTTATTATAATAAGGTTCTTCCATAGTAAATTAAAACTTAGAAAAAGTCAGATTCATTTCACCTTTTAGTAATTAGGAAATAATGATGTTCTCCCCACTCTCCCCAATATTAGTCTAGGTTTGCTGTGGTCAAGTAGTGTAAAATGTGCAGGTGTGTATATGTACCGTCCTTGTGTGCTGCACCTCTATGAACATTTACACTTTTAATAAGATAATGTTCTTTGTTAGAGAAAAACTGTCTAGAGAAAAACTGATTTTCGTTCTGACAGCAGTTCCCGCAGAATCTATTGATTCAGAAAATCCAATTAAAACCCAATTGGATAGAAATTATTTTGCACTTTTTGAATTTTTCGAATTTTATTTTCTAATATCAGAGTTTTGAAAATCTCATAAAATCTGTCTGATCTGCAGATTTTCGAAACTGGCATTCCGAATCTAAACCAGATTTCATCACTATTTTTCATGTGCCACAGTGTAATGCAGAAGAAATTTCAGCAGAAAACATTTCTAATTTTCCATCTAAACATGATGGGAGACTGCTTTTTATCCACAAATTTTGTTTTACCTAGATGTAAAAAGCATGTTCTGGACAATTGGATTATTTCAGTAGAACTAACCTTCTTTTTAGCCTTTATGTGTTTATACAGTATATCTACTGCATTATAGCAATCTCCCTCTTAAATTAGTTATCATTTTGAAAAGGCCCCTCCCCTATTCCAGTCCACATAATCAGCTGCTTATAACAGTTGATTATGTGTATGTTATCTTCATATGCATGATCAGCTGTTTAAAATGTCCCCGCATGGTGGTCGGGCGGTAGTTAAGCCACTGGCTTTAGATACAGTATATATCAGGGATAGGCAACCAATGAATACAGGGCCAGATTTACATCTACATTACTGAAAAAGGTATTACAACCCCTGTTATATATAGGCCTGCAAAATTTCTCAAATTAAATATACAGTATTTCTTTGCTTTTCCACCCCCCCCCCCAAACCTTTTTAGTTTTAACTCCTCTGAGCCTTTGAGTTATATAGAACATGCCATTGTGATGTGCACATTTTTTCAAAAATATTTTCTTGGTCTTTTCTGAGTCTCTGTACATATGGCAGCCATGATTTTTGCAGCCAGGAATAAGAACTGGAAAGAACAGATTCTCAGGGCAACTTAACCAGAGCCGCTAGCACTCTCATCTTAGCGGACAAACTATTTAATATTGCTTTTTGTCACTCTGGGTAAATCCCAATGGTCTACAAGCAGTGTGACTTTAATACCAACTGTTACCTGGCGTTTAAATTCAAGGATCCAAGAGACCCAACACTGTGGTGGGAGCTGCTCATTGCTTTCCAATGTAACTGTTTAACAACTTGTGTTTATACCAGGTGTTTTTTTCCTTTTTTTTCTTTGCCACCTTTTTATATGATTGATTGCTTTCTCACTTTATAACATAAAGTTAAATTGCAACTTCACTATTTAAGTAACCCCTTAGATTTAAATTGCATGAAAACCAATAGGGGTCTAGGAAAGAACAAATGCATTTGGTCCTGTCCCCTTCTTCAATCATACTGGCTGCAAATTAAATGGAAGCCACATGACGTCTCCTGACTAAAGATGCTCTTTAAATAGCACAATCACCCGCATGGACTCTGTTGGCAATGACCTTTTACTGACACAAGGGGTGAGTAATAGCTGACATATACAAAGGCAGCTAAGTATATCAATAACTGCAAAGCACTGGGCACTTTAGTGTGTTATTTGCTATTAATGTTTAAGACATATGAAATTACACATGCACGCATTATACTGATGAATTAGGGTTTATGATTACAGTTTTTAGGATGTTTTAATTGGTTGTTAATACCTTTCCGTCTGTTCCCCTATTTGTTTAATAAATTAAAGGGATTTTACATATATAATATTGTTGGTTTCTGGAGTGTGCAGGCCCAAGGGAAGCCTTTTTGTTCCCACGTATATTTTGTGACATTGTTACTCAAACTACAGACATTCTTCACCTTTGAAGAACAAATACTTTAGAGATTTCTACTGAATTATAATAATATTTTTTAAAAGTCACTGTAAAAGCCCTGCAAATGTGATATTACATCGATTTCACTGGCTCACGGTTGTCTTGTAATACCCATGCAGATGTCGCAGCTCCTATAGAAAAGCCATGCTAACCACTGGTAAATTGCTTTACTTAAAGGGCATTGGCTCTCTAAATTTTGAGATGTCCGTCTAATATATTTCATAAATTACCATGGGCAATATACAGACAGTTTAATTATTTTCTGTTTTTATTTTTTATGTTACTGGAATTTTTTCCAGACCTTTGGCAACAGCAAAACATTTTCTTTTTCAGGATAGACATCATATATGAGGGATAGTCTATTTTATAAGTTTATTTATAAGCTCCAATTTCGGCTCTATCTTGATGAACCAAATAGCAAGATTGGGAATTATTATCATTTGTACTAAATCTTCAGTAAACCTTTGTGATGAATAATATCAGACATGATTGCTAATATTTTCATGGATTTAATTCAATGCACCATTGATAGAGAATTTATGTTACAGTGGGAGATGTGCTTTGCAAAAAAAAGTGCTTTTCCATGTGCTAGGTCCTGGAGTTAGGGTGTGTGCCAAACTGGACCTGCAAGTGCAAGTTTACATATGTAAGTATAATTGGTGGAAGAGCTACTTATAGATTAGGTCCTAATTCTCTGTACTTCTAATGGGAGGGGTGTAATGCTGCCCTGACTCCGTTGGGGTAGAGTACAGGGAAGACTCACGTTTTAGTTGGATGAAGGAGGAAGTAGTGGGAACTGGATGCTGGAATGCACTGGAGACCGGAGCTGGATGCTGGAGTACACTGGGAACGATGGCTGGATACAATAGCTGGATAGATGGTAACAGGAATAGTGGCTGGATTAAAGAATGGTAACAGGAACAACGGCTGGATACAATGGCTGATAGATGGTAACAGGAACAATGGCTGGATACATAGAATGGTAACAGGAACAGTGGCTGGATACAATTGGCTGGATAGATGGTAACAGGAACAATGGCTGGATACAATGGCTGGATACAATGGCTGGATACAATGGCAACAGGAACAATAGCTGGATACAATGGCTGGATACAATGGTAACAGGAACAATAGCTGGATACAATGGCTGGATACAATGGCAACAGGAACAATGCTGGATACAATGGCAGGATACAAAGGCTGGATACAATGGCAACAGGAACAATGGCTGGATACAATGGCTGGATACAATGGCAACAGGAACAATGGCTGGATACAATGGCAGGATACAAAGGCTGGATATAATGGCAGGATACAAAGGCTGGATACAGTGGCAACAGAACAAACAGCAAAAAACCCTAGCACCAGAAACAACTGACAAGCGGGCGTCTAGGGATGGACTGAGACGGACTTTTAAACTTCGCGCCGGCCGGCCCCTGCGTGGTGACGTCACGACGGCGCTCACGCAGGACGTCACGTCACTGGGGCCGGAGCGCCGCCCAGCGGATCGTCGCTGGAGCGACCAACCCGGGTAAGTACCTTACAAGGGGTATACAGAAGCAGATTTTTCGGACCAACAAACCAATAATTCGGCATATTGGTTGGTTTCACCCAACTGCATATTTTTTATAGGCATGCAAACTGTGCTAAATCCATTTTCAACTAATCACACAGCAATAAGGATTAATTTCCATCAACCTTAAATCTGCTTTTAGGTGTTGCACACATATATTGGTAATAAATCAACAGTGCACATGGGGTAGGTGAACAAGATGGAGAAGAGAGGCTCAAGGCAATCTCTTCTAATGGGTTAAAGTCAATCTAACCAATTTATAATCAGTTGCCGCAACTTTAACCCTTGCTTTGCGGTGCCTGTTAGAGTATCGGAAGAGACAGTCGTACAGCCATCGCAAGCCTATATACGAGAAGCTGCATGACTGATAGCTAACGTTAAATATTTATTTGCAGGTGAGACTCACCCTGAGCCGTGTTGCAAATGTTAGTTTGCTACATTTGCAAAACATGGATCTACATAGCACATGGAACTATTGCTTGGCACAAACAGTTTACTACAAGGCTAAATTTGTATTATTTCATTGTGCTTATAATCCTTACATAATGCTTCACTACTGGAAACCAAAATAAAACAATATGGAATCTGACTTGAGTTTGCCCAAATTGCATGTGTATGGTCAGCTTAAAGGGAATGTCCACCCGTAAAACAAAAAACTGATGACTTGTCTGCTATTTTTCCCACCCAGCTTATTACCTGTATTGGTAACCAAATGTTTTAAGGGAATGTCTATCCAAAAAATTTAAGTTTATCATTAGTTTTAGCACCCCCAAAACCCCATTATTGCATACTTAAAGGACAGCTAAAGCCACAGAGCAACACTGAACTAGAAGGCAGAACACCTTGATATATAGCCAGTAATCTGTCTCTTACCTCTCATTTTGATACAGGCGCAGGTAAATTTACCTAAATAACATATGGTTTGTGCTTTACTTCACAGCATTCTATATCACACAGTTTGGTCAACGACCATTATGTTCTCAGTCCTTAGCTATGGCAGAAACGTGTTACAGTTGGTCACTAGAGATGTCCGAACTTCGAAAAATCCGGTCCGCGCGAGGATTTTCGAATTTTTGGATTTTTTCGAAAATCCGCGAGCGGACCCGTTAAAACGTATTAAAATGAAAGTTCGGCAAAATCCGCATTAAAAGTGGTCTAAATAGCCTTGGTAACGTACACTTAACCACTCAGGGACCTGGGTAATGGCCTTAGAAGCACGTATAAATGCCAACAATACCTAAAAAGTACAGTCCGCTAGCGTGACTTTAAAAAAACGGTATTTTTCGAAAATACGAGGATTCCCGTAAAAACGAGGATTTCAGTAAAAAAACGAGGCTTTCCGTAACTATGATAGCTGCCATTGGCTAATTTGGATCATGTGGCTTGCTCCGTCTTGAAAAATTTACACGAATTACTCGTTTTTACGAATATTCTCGTAATTACGAGAATACTCGTAATTACGCGAATCCTCGTAATTACGCGAATCCTCGTAATTACGAGGATCATCGGTTTTTCTGGATCCCGAAAGTATCGTAGATCCTCGTAATTACGGAGATACTCGTAATTTCGAAAATTTTCGTAAAAAAAAAAATCCGCAGTTCGGAAGTTCGGAAGTCCGGAAAGTCCGGAATAATCCGCCGTTCGCGGACGGGAGAAATCCGCGGCGGATCCGGGTTCGGGTCCGCGAACCGGCCATCTCTATTGGTCACACCCATTAATAATCTCTAGCCAATCCTTTTACAGAACAGATAAAGCAAGGAAGCATGTGATTGAGGTCAGGAGGTGTGGTCTGACACTGCCCATACACACAGATACTTCATCCAGTTCTTAACAGGCTTTACATTTACTTTAATACAATTTACTGAAGTGGGATTTTATAGCTTATTGGTGTTTTTAGGGGGGTTGTTTTCAGATTCTGGAGTATAAAAACTTACCAGATAAATATATAATTTTATTTTATGGCTAGACGTGCTCTTTATGCTCGTTAGTAAGAAAGCTCTATTCCTTTCTGGCAAAATGATCTGCCTTATCCCTCTGCTCTAAGAGCTTTTTATATGCTTGAGCATGTGCAGAGTAGAGATGTCCGAACTTCGAAAAATCCGGTCCACGCGAGGATCCGCGGATTTTCGAAAAAATCCGTAAATTCGAAAATCCGCAAGCGGACCCGTTAAAAACGTATTAAAATGAAAGTTCGGCAAAATCCGCATTAAAAGTGGTCTAAATAGCCTTGGTAATGTACACTTAATCACTCAGGGACCTGGGTAATGTCCTTGAAACACGTATCAATGCCTACAATACCTAAAAATTACAGTCCGCTAGCGAGAACGGTATTTTTCGAAAATACGAGGATTTCCGTAAAACGAGGATTTCCGTAAAAAACGAGGACCTCCGTAAACCCGCGGATCTCCGAAAAACGAGGATTCCTGTAAAAACGTGTAATCATGTTAGCTGCCATTGGCTAATTTGGGTCATGTGACTTGCTCCGTCTGAAAATAATCCCCAAAAATTCGAATTTACAAGATTTCTTGTTTTTACGAAAATTCTCATAATTACGAGAATCCGCGTAATTACGAGGATCTTCGTTTTTTTCTGGTCCCGGAAGATCGCAGATTCTCGTAATTGCGGAGTATACCCTATCCCTCCCCCTAGCATAAATCCCCTTTAAAGTAGTAATCCCCCATGTCCCCCAGCCCCAACCGCATAATTTTTATTTTTATAAAGCTCCCCAAACTTTTACTTACCTCTCCGCTTTCCTACGCAGAAATGAGCTGCCGGCAGCCGCTTCCGTGACTGGCTGCCGCTCAGCCAATCACAGACGCGGCTGCCGGTCCCGCCCCTCTGCTTGCATTTCCTCGCAAGCAGAGGGCCGGGAGTGCGTCAGAGGAAAGAGGGGAGGTAAGTAGAGTTTGGGGGGCTTTATAAAAAAATAAATAATGCGGTTGGGGCTGGGAGCCCATGGGGAATGGCATACAAAAAAATGAATTTTAGGGTGGACATGCTCTTTAAGGGCGTGATTGGATAGTGGCTAAGAGGTGTGAGAAAAGAAATGTGAAGATGAGTAATGGATATCCTTGGCTAACTGCATAGAATAATTTCTAGCCAATCCTTTTACAGGACAGATAAAGCAAGGAAGCCTGTGATTGAGGTCAGGAGGTGTGGTCTGACACTGCCCATACACACAGATACTTCATCCAGTTCTTAACAGGCTTTAATTTACTTTAATACAATTTACTGGAGTGGGATTTTATAGTTTATTGGTGTTTTTAGGGGGGTTGTTTTCAGATTCTGGAATATAAAAAAATGGGTTTAGTTCTCCTTTAAGGAGACACCAATAATGGTCGATGTTTTCTTTAAATAAATTAACGGTGGCCATCTGGCGGGATTTGTCAAATACTGGCCATGCGTATAGCGGACCCCAGGCTGGGTACACACCAGCAGATATATCCGTCCGACCGATAGTCGATAGTGCCGTGGATTGGACGGCCGGCAATGTCTCATGGTGTGAGGCCATTCGTTCGAATCGGGCGATCGTGTCCGTTGGTAATTCACGGCTGATCCTTCACGCACAATGTCGACCACGGCTACTATTCCTGTATCTGACAATCATTTGTCCCGGCCGAATAATAATAATAATAATAATAATAATAATTCATCGTTTTATGGGTACCCGTGAAATCTTGTTATGGCCACCCAATAGACTGACACGGGGTGGCAAGTTAGTCTAGCATCTCTTCAATTATTGAGTTTTTGGGGAAGGATCAACCCAACGCCTGACCAGACAGATTGAGTTGCCATCCATTGGTATACCATGTCCTCCCTGTATCGCTCTTGCCAGGTCAGGGTCACAAGCCCAAATCCCAACGACGGGGCCCTGGGCACGAACCGATATGAGCAATTACCAAGTAACATTGGGAATGCCCTGACTGATTAAACAGGATACAACGGGATGGTGCAGCCCTGATCTAGATGAACACCGGACACACATGGGAATGCCCTGATCTCGATTAACACAGAAAAACAACTGGGAAGGCCCTGAGCTAGATTACAGGATAAACTGGGGAATGTCCCTGAACAATTCTCTCTTAACCTTAAAACATGTGGATGGCCCTGATCTAGATAACACCCAGGATCAACACATGGTGACTGCCGATCTAGATTATCCAGATAAACCGGTGGGAATGGCCCTGATCTAGATCACACAGATCAAACCTGGGGAAGGCCCCTGATTTAGAGTAAAACATAGATAAAACATGGGCTGGCCCTGATCATATTAAACAGGCTAAAAAAAAAAAATACATGGATGGCCCTGACAGATTAACAACACCGAAAACATGGGGAATGTGCCCTGATCTAGATTAACACAGTATAACACATGGTGAATGCCTGATCTAGATTAACCACCGGAATAAAACATGGGAATGGCCCTGATCTAGATTACACAGGATAAAACATGGGGAATGGCCTCTGATCTAATTCAACGGATGAACTGGGAATGGCCCTGAATCTGATTAACACAGGATAAACATGGGGAGGGCCCACTGATCTAGATTCCACAGGAATAAAACATTGGTACTGGCCTGATCTAGATTAACACAGGATAAAACAGGAAACAAGGTCTCTGTCTAATAACACAGGATAAAACATTGGAATTTGCCCTCATCTAGATTAACACAGATAAACATGGGATGGCCCCATCAGATTCACACGGATAACACATGGGTAATGGCCCTCATCTATATTAAACACAGCTAAAACCGGGAATAAGGCCCTGAACTATATTAAACAGTAACAAACAACGGGAATTCCCTGATCTAGATTACACAGGATAAAACACGGGGAAGGCCCCTGATCTAGATTAAACACAAGCTAACACCTGGGAATGTCCCTGATCTAGATACACAGGATAAACACGGGAATGCCTACTAGATTTAACACAGGATAACCACGGGGAATGCCCTGTCCTAGATTAACAACAAAGTATAAACACTGGGAATGTCCCTTATCTAGATTAACCACATGTAATAAACACGGGAATGGCCCTGATCAGATTACCACAGGATAAAACACGGGGAATGGCCCCTGATCTAGATAACACATTCTAAAACCCTGGAATGGCCCTGATCTATATAAACAACAGTCTAAACCGGGTAATGGCCCTGATCAGATTAAACACATGATCCCACGGGGAATTGCCCTGAATCTAGAGTAACACAGGATAAACACACGGGAATGGCCCCTGATCTAGATTACCCCAGGATAACAACACGGGGAATGTCCCGGATCCTAGATTAACACAGGATAAAACAACGGGGAAAATGCCCTGATCTGTTAAACACGTAACACGGGGAATGCCCTGATCTAATTACACACGGGATAAAACACGGGAATGGCCCGAAGTTAACACACGTATAAACACCACGGGGAAATGTGCCCTGATCTAAGATTAACACAGGATAAAACACGGGGAATGTCCCTGATCTAATGAACACAGGATAAAACACGGTGGAATGGCCCTGATCTAGATTCACAGGTAACACTTGGGAATGGGCCTGATCTAGATTCCACAGATAAAACGTGGGGAATGGGCCTGATCTAGAGTAACCATATAAAACGTGGGGAATGGGCCTGATCTATATTAACACAGGATAACACGTGGGAATTGGCCTGATCTAGATTAACACAGATAACTGTGGAATGGTCCCTGATCTAGATAACACAGGATAAAACGTGGGGAATGGGCCCTGATCTAGATTAACACGGATAAAAACTTGTGAATGGGCCTATCTAGATAAACAGATAAACTTGGGAATGGGCCTGATCTATATTAACACAGGATAAAACTTGGGGAATGGTCCTGATCTAGATTAACACAGATAAACAATGGGAATGGGCCTGATCTAGATACACAGGATAAAACAATGGGATGGGCCTGATCTAGATTAACACAGATAAACATTGGGAATGGCCTCTGATCATAGATTAACACAGGATAAAACATGGGGAATGGCCCTGATCAGATTAACATAGGATAAAACATGTGTAATGGCCCTTGATCTAGATTAACACAGATAAACCGGGGGAATGGGGCCTGATCTAGATTACACAGGAAAAACAAGGGATGGGCCTGATCTAGATTACACAGGATAAAACGTGGGAATTGGCCTGATCTAGATTAAACACAGGATAAAACGTGTTTGGTGAATGGGCCTGATCTAGATTACACAGGATAAACGTGGGGAATTGGCCTGTATCTAGATTAACACGGATAAACGTGGGAATGGCCCTGATGCTAGCTTAACCATGATAAAACTTGGGAATGGCCCTGATCTAGATACACGGATAAACTGGGGAATGGCCCTGTCTAGAATTAACACAGGATAAACAATGGGGAATGGCCCTGATCTAGATTAACACAGCTAAAAACATGGGGAATTGGCCCTGATCTAGATTAACACATGGAGGATAAAACATGGGGACGGGCCCTGTCTAGATTAACAACAGGTAAAACTGGGGAATTGCCTGAGCTAGATTAACACGGATAAAACATGGGAATGGCCCTGATCTAGATTAACACGGATAAAACATGGGAAATGTCCCTGATCTAGATTAACGACAGGATAACATGTGGAATGTGCCTGAATCTAGATTAACACAGGATAAACATGGGGAAGGGTCCTGATCTATATTACACAGGATAAAACAGGGGATGGCCCTGCTCTAGATTAACACAGATAAACTGGGGAATAGGTCGGGTTACGTTACTGTATTTTCAATGAACTGATAGAACTTTGGATAGAATCTTTAAAGGGCAACTAAGTCCACAGAAACAACACTGAACCAGAAGCGGGGAGACACATTGATATAAAAACCAGTAATCGTGTATCTTAACCTCTCATTTTGATAACGGGTGCTGGTACATTACCTTAATAACATTGGTTGTTGCTATACTACAGCATTCTATATCAAGTGCGTTGTGTCAATGACCATTTAATGTTTGCATCATGATCAGTCCTTTAGCTATGGCAGAAGACTTGCTTACAGTCGGATCAACCCATTACATAATTTCTAGCCAATCTTTACAGGACAGATTAAAGCAGGAAGCTGTGATTGAGCGTCAGGAGTGTGGTCGACACTGCCCACATACACACGATACTTCTCCAGTTCTTAACAAGGACTATAATTACTTTAAATACAATTTTAGATGGAGTGTGACTTTTATAGTTTATGTGGTGTTTTTAGGGGGTTGTTTTCAGATTCTGGAATAAATAAAAAGGTTAGTTATCCTTTAGGAGAACCTAGGCAGGGTTAAAATAAATTAGTAAAAAAAATTTTAGTCGTAGTCTGCAGGATTCGAACCTGCGCGGGAGACCCCATGGATTTCTAGTCATCGCCTTAACCACTCGGCCCACGCCTACACCGTTAAAACCAATTGTATAGGATCCTGTGTGAAAATTCCTACTTTCACAAGTGCACAAAAAATGGACAAAATTTGCATACACCACCATGTCCAAATACACCAAGATGAGTTCTCACTAAGCTTGAATTGGCTGGTGTCTCCATACAATGTCCTCTATTAAAAAGGTCACAACTCCTACAGTAAAATGATGTTTTGTCCAAATGTAATAACCGTAAAGGGGATGATATCTGGCCTCTAAGGGGCCAATATGTCCCAACCCTTACAACTCTGGGTCTTACGGTAAATTCCTAGTGCATTATATGAAAAAACTCAGACAAATTGACTGGTGTTTTTTACCAAAAGCATAGCTTTATTATTAAAAACATTTTAAAATGGATTAAACTCGCTGCTATTAATTCAACACCTTATGCCAGCTGTCCACAACAAATGTTACACAGTCCACTACACTTGTTTTTATTATAAACAATCCATAAACATATCAATTACTTCAAATTTATCATGACAATTTTCTAAATGAACTATATCATTATCTTACGTCTCTCAACATTTTTTTGGGTGGGGAGGGAGGTTGTTCTTACCTATCCCTACACTGTGCAATAGCTGACTGTGTTCCGAATCTCCCGCGCAAATTTTTACAACTCGTGCTTACCTCAAGGCCCACCCCTTTGGGCTCGCACCACACCAATCAGCTCCTGTTGCTAGCCCTCTTTCACCCATAACCTTGTTCTATTGGCCCACTTGGCCAGGCCTGTCGACCGACCTATTTGTCTGCTGCCAGGCCAGTCATTGCATCTAAGGGAACCAAGAATTTTCCCAACCCTTACACTTGGATCTATAAGGAAAGTCCCTTTACACCACATTTAGTGGTATATCATAAAACTCAGACACAAATATGACTGTATGATTATTTTGACATCTTTATATTCAAAACATTTAAAATTATTTACTCAACTCAACTGCTTTATTAACACATTATGCCTAAAGCATACGTCACACACAAACCCCCATGACATGACATGTCCGAAACAGATTAACTTATAGAATCAAGAGTCTTAAAACCACACCGTCCAGTGATAGCACCACAACCTATCACCGTGGAGTAGCCAGGCTTTCCTTCCCCCCTTTAGGTGGTTTGCAACTCCCCAGGTAACCAGATCAGCCTGACATGGCCAAATGGCTTACATTAACAACCGCCCCTTGGCGACCCATTATCAATGGGACTGCCACCACCAGCATATAACCCAGGGCCGCCTCGATACCACTTTGGAAATCCAACATTCCAGATGTCTAACCTCTACGATTGAGATGAATTCCAATCTTATATCTCACTACAACCAGGAATTCTGCCTTCTAATTCTTTATGACGAATTGCGCCCCACCTATGCTTCTCGGACAATGCAGACACAGGCATGTTTAATTTTCGTCTGGCCAAGTTTTTCTAGCGCCTTAACATTGCTTGTCTGCTCATTTTCTAGGAACTACAGCTCTGGACCTATAAGAACTGCCCCTCTTAACAATCAGAACATCTAGCTAAGTCTTGTTTTATGCTTCTTGATCATATCTACGTTTGCGCATAAGTAACCACAATATAGGTTGCCACCATGTGAATAACACAAATCATCTGGGCCCCCCGCACACAAAACCCCAAGCTGCAAGACTTACACTAATGGTATAGCTTTTTGCTCAATCTCAAACCCCTGATACTTCCCATCCTATCCCCAAATTGCGTGGCCGTAAGGGACTATTTCCACTCTCTTGCAGCCCCAGGTATCCTAACGCGTGACCCAGACCCCCCGCTGTGGCAACTCCTACAAGGCAAACATACATACTGTTTTTGATCCCAAATTAACAAATAGCGAACTTAAATGATGGCTTAGATTCTTTACCTCCAATTGATAACAGTTATGGTCTAATTTACGTTTGTTGAATCTTTAAGTCCATCTACCCAACTCCCTAACCTCCTTGCGTTCGACATCCCCATTGGACAGCTCGGTCCAGATCAGAATCGGAGCCCCTTTTTCTAAATGAATGTGTTGAGTACTTGTTATAGGGAATCCCAATGTTTACCGCATAACGGAATACTGAACTAATTGGACTTTGAGAGTAACTGCCCCATCTTTGTGAATCAGCAGAAAGGGGCCCTTTTCTGTTAGGTCTATCCACAAGTCAGAATCTCCAGAGGGAAACTGAACAAGATCTCTGCCCCCTAAACAGGCAGTACAAAGTCCGACTCTACCTTCCTATTGGTCTATCTTGAAATCATATCTTTATTAGCACTGAGTCTGTACAAAAACGACAAAATCTTCTATTTGTCCGTTGCTTTTTTGTTAGTGGTTGAGACTACTCTCTGATGGCGCAAATGCATGCACCGAAACAAATGCCAGCGCGAAGGCACATTTAAACAAGCTTAAGGCAGCATTTCCTCAAACTTTGACTTGCATTCAGTTCCGGAGTAGCCCCGATTGAGCTCAAATACAACCATTGTAAAGGATACGGGGCGTCATATCAATCCGTTCTTGCTGACGTTCGTTTCCACCTGACACATTCTTGTATGGGCAAATCTTTGGATACATCCCGCCAATAAGAAAGATCAAGCCGACAGAGCCTATCAGATGAGGCCAATTTTTTTTCAAAATTCGTAGTGATAGCAATAAGACCATGCCTCCAGAATGCCCCCTTTCGAATCAGCTCTAACACCATCCTCCCATACTCTATACCCTATGAGGACCATGTTGAGAAGACCCTGGACAGCAAATTAACTCCGTAACAATTTTTTACTACGAGGGTCCACAAGTCTAGCGTCACCTTCCGACATCTCAACCATTCGTCACAGTCCCTCGTTATCTCCTCGACTGCTTCAAAACTGACCGAGAAGAGAGCGAATCATAATCTGAGAGCGGAAAATTTTTGGCCTGAAACAAATGTTAGCCTTAAACAGAATGTAACAGACAACTAGTTCCCTGAGGATTGTTTATTGATTGCTCCTACCACTGAGATGTTATGGCACAAAAAAACGATCCTTTTGTTTCTCATTTCATTACCCCCCCCACAATGAACTGCCAACTACTATTTGAAATATTGTTAAAGTAAGTAGTAACATAAGAGGTTCCTGATAATATCCCATTGTAAACCAATCTATGGGGCCAAGTTCGATATATATAAAATAGCGCACCAATGCCCTTTGAAAATATGCCCAGAACCTATAACTCCCTGTGGCGTCCTGTAAATAATTGCATACGAAGATCAGAAAAACGAGGGAATCCTTCGGAGCTCAATTCACACTCCATCATGTTGTATCCGTTTTTCAAACGGGTGTGTAGTAAAAAAATGGACAGACAGGTAAAACCCATAGATTTCATAATCTCGTTCCGAAATTAACCTGCTTGTTTAAGTAAAAATAATTCGTATCTGTTTCCAGTCTGTTTGAAAAACGCATGCATTTTCTATAGAAATCGTATGGAATGACACATTGTTAAAAAATGGATCCAAAAATGTCGTGAAAAAAAGAAATGATACAAACTGACAGAAAACACATGCGGTACTATGTACGGTCAGTTTCTGTCAGTTTCTAGTGTAACGAGCCCTTCCTTTCCTGGCCACATGGTGTGACCTGGGAATTCGACTGGAACCGCTAGCGAGAAAACCCTCAAGTCTCCTTCATAAGTTTGGTTACTCTTATAATGGTTTGGTTTGGTGCTATCCCTTTTGTACCCATGATAAGCTTCTACAGAAAATCCACCCATTCGGGAGGACATTTGTGCCCAGTCAGGGATTGCAATTTGCCCCAAAGTAACTTTTCTTTGCTAATAGACCCTCTATTACATCTAACAATTGTTTTATTTTACCATCAGGAGCTAAATATCATTTCTTTCTTTTCTTTCTGATCGATTTCTAGATCCTAGGAATGTAAGAGACCAATAGAAGGAACGCTCTGTTTTGTTTAATAGCTAGGGCACTAATATCCAAAATTTTAACATTCATTTTTGAAATCCTTTAATAAATTTAATGTTAATTTATTTAATACTAATAATTTCAAATATGTCCAAATTTTTTTAAGGGCCTACAAATAAAAAATTGTCCAAATAGTGTTATAAATATGATACCACTCCCGAGTAGATTCTGACCGCACACATAACTAAAAATGAACTAAAAACTTCGAAATAATACATGATAATGGATCATCCCTTGGAATGCCAATAGTCTATAAAGAACTGATCCCTCACCTTCTCCTAGGGGTGGCAGCATGCTGGGTGGATTGGGAGCAATCTAAAGGCGGACTGAAACAACAATACAAAACGATATATGACCTAAAGGTACAGTCTTGGCACCTGCAAACGTATCAATTTTAGTGCATTAAATACGAATGATTGTAGTGCACCCTTTGATTCCTACAAGCCAGAAGTCTTGATTCCATCGAGTGGTGGAAGTTTACTCTGAAGCTCCAATCTCTTGTTTAGGTACTAACCCTAGGGGAAATACTTTGTGGAATGGTGGCTGTTTTTTGGAAAGGGCCCCCCCCCCCGTCCTAACGGCTATTAACTCTTCATCATATTTTTCCAAACATCTCCCTCCTCAAAGTTGACTAAAGCAGATTATGGTTAGGAAACTGGATACAGGTAATCATTAAGGTCAGTTAAAAGGTATCCGAAAACCTGCTTCAAACCCTGATTCGATCATCTTGCCCTCCCTTTTATTATGTATGATTTTAGCTATGGCCTGATGTCCCCTTTTCTGTTGCAACTGGTGCCATTGCTCTTCATGAGAGGTAGGACAACTGTCCCCTGCATAGGGATTTTGCCTCTTAAAATAAAACACGCTTGCTGCTGGGTGAGCTCCGCTACAGACGGAGCCTCGGCTGTATTTACAAGATGAGAACCACCTACAGTGCTCTCATTGTTATACATCAGACAACCCTTTTCCTCCCCTGGCTGCCCGCTCCCCTTGCTGAATGCGCTGGTCTCTCCCCAGAAAGGGGGGTGATACTATTGGCCTTAGGTGGAGTGTCTATCGGAGCTATAGGCTGAGATCTTGACAGTCCCATTTAATAAAAACACCCCGCGTGCCTGCCATTTGTCTCTACAAAATAATTCAATCCTAACGTAAACTAACAACATCACCCACATTACCTGTTCCAGAATTCCAGCAGCTGAATCACTTACTCACATTTACGGCCCCTTTACAACAAGCATGACTAATTGGAACGGCAGAGAGAAGTCGCGAATCAGAAAAAAAATGTTGATGAGAAGTGGCTGTACACAACCTTTACTCCTTTAAAGAATATATTTTTTTAAAAATTCATGAGGCAATACATTATCCTTTAAAGAAGGTCAATGTACCGGCCCAAAAATCATTATTTAATATATGATGCTCCCCCCCCCCCTGCCCATCCCAACCGCTGTGTTATTTCTTTAAAATAAGCAAGCAGAAACATAGATGACCATGCCTGCCTTCAATGAAGCATATAGCCGTGGGAACAAAGGTCTGTAGTACAGTCTGATTGATTTTTTTAATAAATAACAAGGCGGTTATGGTTTTTGGGCAAGGGGGAATATCATTATACTAACAAATGATATTCCCGACTAAGTGCAAACGGCTGCAGAGGATGGTATGGTGTCCACGGTCCTCGTCCGAGGTGGGAAACTTTCTTTCATTTCCTGGATTTGACAAGCACTTGCAAGAGAACCTAAGGAGCAGATGTAAGGTAGGGAATTTTTTTAATTACACAGTGGGGGCCAGTAATGGGTTAAATTTTAGTGGGGGGGTTGGACATCGCCCATTAAGCAACAATGTAACCTTGAAACACAAGGTAGGAAGACTTTCTTAAAACAATTCGTGTTATGGCAGTGAGACTTATATAGTTTCTTATCAGTGCAGCTAGCACCCACAATAGGTTTTCTCTTCAATCATTACCTTTCCCCTGACATAAACTGGTACACAAGTGTACGATAAAGCCCCGATACCGTGGATCCGACGTAATCTGGGCTTTATCCGTTATGTGTGTACCTCGTTTTCCCCTAACACTCAAGGCGCAGCGAAAACACATATGCTGACGATCTTGCAGATCTTTCCGAAATCTGTAATCTGTGTTACCTAGCATAGACTGCTATAAGCAAGGTCATGCTGTGCACACCAGACTTCATAAACACAAAGGGTTTTTATTACATCATTAAAACCTTGTAACGTTTCGGCAAAATAATTTCCGCCTTCATCACGAAAGAACGATACAATTGTGGTATGTGTCTGATGAATGCGGAATTATTTCGCCAAAACGTTTACAATGTTTTTAGCTATGAAATAACACACTTAGATTGTTTATAAGTCTGGTGTGGCACAGCATTCCCTTGCTATAGACGTGAAGTTAATACTACACAGATTATTTTATTTTTTTTTTTTTCTACCTGGACACCAGCACTTTATCATGCAAATATTGGATTACAGGAGTGTAATGCATATGATCTCTCGGTAAACTAGCTACTCGAACTTCTATATCCCTCCTTCTATCACTATCAAAATAACAATAGACAACTGTATTTCCTGTTCTCCTTTATTTTCTTTCCCCTACAACACTCTCATACTGTTACAAAATATTCTATTTACTAGTCTATATTCTGAACCTGTTTGTTTGGTCCTTGGACATCCTTCTATAAGTTCCGTTCATGCGTTTGTTGCTTTCCAGTTTACTGAACTGCATTGTCTGATTCATTATTTGGCTTGAAAAAGCCAAATTACTGATCTTTCGTCTATTTCTTTCTTCTTCTTCTTTTTTTCTTCTCCGTTTATTCTCCGCTTTGTTGGACTGTTGGACGCGAAATTCGGTACATACCTCTGCGGGGCATATATTAGAAGTCTTCTAGCTAGGAATCCGGGGAAGCGTTACGGCCCGTTATTCTGGCTAATTTCCGTAACATTTTTTTGTCCCATAGACTATAATGGTAATAATCGCTCAAATTGGATATTTCAAAACATTTTTTTTTTTCATGGGGAGTGTGGTCATAAATACAATGGTGATACCCCAACCCCCCCCACACAGACCCAGTACACCCACCTTCCCTGACTCTACTTTCCATTCCCATGGAAGCATTTAAAAGGGTACTAAAGTCCAAAAAACTAATTAGCAACATTTTATCCTCACTAAGAATAGTTTTTTATGGTTATGGAACCACAAAAAAGACATACCCCCCCTCAACCAACCCAGTACACAACCTACTGATCTACTTATATCCATTACAGTGGAAGCCAAACTTAAAGGGTAACTAAGTAAAAAACTAATTTTATATTTATCCTCAATAAAATTATTTGATATGGTTTAAACACAAAAAACATACTCCTCAACCGAACCGCAGGGTACACACCACCTACTGAGCTACTTCTCCATTACTGACTGGTGGAAAGCCATACTTTAGGGTACACTAAAGTCAAAAAAGCAAAATTTTTGATCATATCAAAAAACTTGTTTTTTTTAACCCATCCACGTGCATACAGGGTATCCAAACCAGCTACTGACCTAACCCCTCCATTACTGTTGCGCCATACGTAAGGTTAACTAAAGCAAAAAAACCTATTTTTGCCAACATCAAAACAAGTTATTTTTTTTTAATAAACTCTCAACCCGACACACGGTAGCACACACCTACTGATCTACTTATCCATTTACTAATGGCCTCCATACTAAAGGGTTAAACTAACAGTAAAAAAACTCATATTACCAATCATCAAAAAGTTTATTTTATCCCCCCACACTGCTATGAATACCACACACACCACTGACCTAACCTTTAATGCATGTGACATAATTTAAGGATACAGTAAACACAAACACATCACAATGATCCTCTTCATATAGTACGTTTATTGAGTTTTAAATCCTGCAGCACAAACCACAAATTCCAGACTTCCAACCAAATTCAAAGTTTATATACGTAAACATTTCTATATGGCCTGTACCCGTCTGTTAGTAGGCTGGGTACACACCATCAGAACCTTGGTCCGCGGCCAATGAATGAATCAATGTCATTCACAGCAAACGAAAGCTTGGCCGTCACTGGGGTCCATAAAATTTGTTTACAATGTGGGAGCCCGACCAGCAAGTTGTTAGTTCAGCGACAACAGTTGGCAACATAAGCCGCGGCCAGCAAAAAACACTGGAATTTTTTAACTATATAAAGGATTAACCCACTATTTCTAGCTGTGAACAAAATATAAATCAATCTTAAGACTAGCAGCACTTTACTAATTGACTCTAAAGTCCTGAAGAAAATAGTTTTTGTATTTTTCAAGTTTTTTATTGTTAAAAAATTCTACTTATTATTATTTAATTATTTAAAATTCGCCACCTATACCAAAAAATAGGTTATTTTAAATTGACCTAACGGAAATTATAATTCTTCCCAACCACCACTTTAATTTTTTTTGTTGATCTGCCCCGATTTCTTTAAGATATTCAATCTAAACTGATTAAGATTTCAGCTTTCAAACATCAAGAATTCCTTGTGCTCTCAAAAATATTCTTTCTTCTGTGAGTAGTTTTTTTACTGGAGCTTGGAATGGTGACAGAGTTTTGACAGTTGGAATGCTGTATGCTGTGTGCAGGCCTTGACAGTTTCGTTTGTGGGGGAAAAAGTCAGGTCGGCATTGAATTGGGAGTGGTTAAAAGAGGACGTGGGATACTGTCTCGCAAACAAATGTGTTGCTGGATTGAAGGCATGCAACACGACACGAAATCAGAGTAGTGCTCTTACCAGAACACACCATCCCACTGTCAAATATGGTGGTGGCAGCTCTGGGGTGCTTCTCTCAGCAGGGACAGGGAGCTGGTCAGAGTTGATGGGCATATGATGGAGCCACAATACAGGCACGAAGATACATGGAATAAAACCTCTTGAGTCAGCAAAAGATTCTTTAGACTTGGGACGGAGGTTCACTGCGCAGACCACACGACCTAAACTAAGCCTGGGCACAATTGAAATGTTTAAAACCTATCCATGTGGTTAAGGCCAGTCAAAGTCTCATATCTAAATCCAATCGAATACACACTTGTGGCAAGGTCCGGAAACTGCTGCTCACACCCCCTGTCCATCTATCGCACTCTGAGCTGGGGCTGTTTTTTGGCTTCAAAGAAGAATGGGCAAGTATTTCAGTCGCTAGATGTGCAAAGCTGGTAGAAACATCCCTAAAAGACTGGCCGCTGTATTTGCAGTAAAAAGAATCGCAACATGTGGTTCTACAAATTGACTCAGGAGGTGCTGAATAATTATGCCACCCCACTTTGCAGTTATTGATTTTTGGTTTAAAAAATTTGGAATCATGTCAATGAATTTTTCTTCCACTTCTCACGTGTACAGAAAAAAAAATAATAACCACTTGTATGGTCTTATGTTCACGTGGAATTAAAATAAAAAATATTCATGTTTGTGGCACATTTGTGACAACACAGATTTGGAAAACTGCAGGGGGGGCCGAATACGTTGCCAACCACGTATTCAATTATAGATTTCGATGGGCAAAGATCAATTTATAGTTTTTCAGATGATAGTGGTCCCTTACTGAAATATGATTTAATCTGTTAAAATAAGGCCTCGTCTTTTCATGGTTGTGAGTTTTGGAATCTGTAATTCATGTGGTAGTATTTTTTGAAGTCAAAAATTAGTGCTGGATACAGATACTCTAACCGCATGTAGGTTATTTACTTAGCAGATCTACATTTATTGAGACACAATACCTTGATATATTTTGGCCAAGGTGTGTTTTAATTGAAATATTGATATATGTGATCCACCTTATATTTAGATAATTGACTTTCTTAGTATAACCTAGTTTTCCTCTACACACAACAGTGGTTAGAATGAGTTTCAATGATTTTCATTATCTGTCGCAGCAAGATCACTGCATCATTTTGTACTTAGTGAGTTTTTTTCTCAAAAATGTTAAAAAAAAAAGCACAAAGAATCAAATTCATAATATTTCTTTTAAACACATGGGAGTCCTTCAGCACGCATAATATCACATTTATGGAAGTTATTGAGTCAAGGTTCTTCTTTGTGTCGATTTCAGTACACCTTCACATATCAATAATACGACTGAATACTGTCTGTATCAATTCAAATTGTGAGTTTTTTTTTGATTGTTAAAGACTGATACAGCATACCATAAAACGTGGGATTAACCCAATATTTACACCCCCAACTTTTTATATCCAATTACCCAGATCTCTACATACAGGTAATAACCAAGTGACACATTACAACGTAACTACAGTCGTGATAATACATAAAACTTCGAGCTTTAACACACAAGCCATGATAAACCGACCTCGGTTTATAGTCGGGTCAACTGCTCTTCCACATCCTCTACATACTTGCGTGAGTCCACTTCTCGGCGCCGGGCTCTCACTTCCGTCGCGCGGGTAGTGACGTCAGGCGCAAGCAAGAGGAGGGAGCGAGTGGCGCTGGATTACTAGAAGGTAGGAAAATGATGCCCAGGCAAATTAACACTAGGGAGGCTCTCGAGGGAGGGGCAGTAATCCCAGTAATTTCCAACTAAAGCAAGCTGGGAGTTGTAGTTTGCAGATCGTACACATCAATACAGTAATCCCCCAAATTTATGCATTCCATTTGTAAATGCTGCTGCAAACAAAATCTATACACCATCAGAACCTGCTATTCTCAGTATTAAATTTCTTAGTATCTACGCGTAACATTTCTATTTTATAGTACCATGTAGACCCAATTAATGCAAGCCAATATCACAGCACACAGTTGTTTTCCTAGACAGGAAAACACAAACAAAATAAGCTATTAGGAGTACAGAAAATGGTATGAGATAACATGTATATTCAAAAATGTAAGAAGTAATGAAACTTGCTACCCATACAGTTTTTATGAAAGATCATAAGCTAACAATGTAAAAAATCTGCTGTGTGATTGAACATTGTGTTGTGATTTGTGTGATTGGATTTATTTAAACAGAACACCTTGCTTGGCATTTCCTCTATTGGACTGCTAAAAAAAGGTATCAAAATAATGTAAATGGTATCAATCAAATGGCACATCTGGAAGGGAAAAAACAAGTGCCAGGGTGGCTGTAAGGATAACTACACAGTAAAACAGCTGGCAGTTAGTGGAGCCATCTTCTACTGTGCTTTTAATCAACATCCCTTGATTACAAACGTTCTCATGCCATTTTAATAAATATTACTATTTTCTGTATTTTGCACACTGGCAATGACAGACATTTTAAACAAAGTAGTACTGAGGGATAAAAGCCAACGAAATTCGTATGGCAAAAAGTTCCAAACAAAATACAGAGGTCAGGAAAGTAATGATAATCTAAAACTGACACTATAGACATCCATAAGGAAATAATTTTATTTTCTCATAGAATGTAGGTCATCTATGGGAGAACAATGGTGTCTTATACTAATCAACGTATACATCTGTAGCTTGTGGGACTTTGAGCAATAGCCTTACAAAAATACAGAGGTACGGCACTAAAAGTTTAATATTGCATTAAATATAGAGATATTAGAAAGAAAGAAAATAAAGTGACCCATCTAAAAATAATGTGTTTTAAGCAATGTGACAGGTGGTGGAACCTCAGAATAGGGCACTTTTTTATTAATAGGAAAGTAGGTATAGTATGGAGAGAGAATGGTGGCGTTTCTCACATCACACTGTTACCATTTTTTCCTTAGGGAAATCGGTGAATTTCTTGGTGCCGTACTAGTGTAACTGCCTGGCAATCATATATCTTTCCCAACCATGGATCTCAATTCAGTGTGCTGTCACTGTTTTACATGTCGGCATGCATGGTTATTAGTTCTTTTGGGCAATTATGATGACCCTTCTTAAACAGAGAAAGATTGGTACATAGACATAAGCTGATTGAATTGATTGATTAAATGTACGTGCAGAACAGCATAATTAGGACAAGCCACTATAACACAGTGCTTATACCAGAAACTAAGTAAATCATACATAGTATTCTGAATAAAGTTATAAAGAAAGTGCAATAATTTAAAAGCACTAATAAATGGGTCATTAATAGTTGATTAAAAAAAATCCAAAGGGGGAAAAATGGAGGTGGGTGGTTATATTTTTGTTTAACTTAAAGGTACATATACTCACCCTTTCCCCCGGTCCAGAGCATAATACCCAGGATGGGACCTACATCGCCTAAGAATCCTTCACCCTGGGTCTACTATTCCTAACGTATATATCAAAAAAAAGAAAGAGACTAAAGGGGAAAACATCCCTTAATGCAAAGTCCCCAAAAAAATGGCACGGACATAGGCTGCCCCAAAATATAGGGTTTCTTGATTACTGCACCCCCTACAGTTTAATAACAACCAATAGTATCAAATAACACATAACAAAAGTGCTCTCATCATACCCCTACCTAGTAACACACCCAGTCTCAAACTAAGCTCAAACGCAATCAAAACGCGGTGACCCTGGTTATACAAAAACAGCAGTCAGATACCATACGAATACGCTTCAGTGAAGACTGCTGTAACGGAACAACAATGCATATATAATGCAACAGGGACTTTTGGTGAGAAGCAAGACCAGGGCGGCCTTACTTACCAAATCCCCTGGTCAGCACCACACTCTTCCAACCATTAAGCTCTTAGGAGGGACTAAGCTTCTATATGTAAGAGTCCATAACCTTTGCTGGTTCATATCGTGATTCCTAGTTCTTCTACAGTAGTCGTTGAAGGTCCCCAGCTCCAACCATACTTCAACGCCAAGTTAAACCTACCAGCTGTTTCGCCCTACTCACATCCTTCAAGGGTTCGTCAGGTCACATGGTGCCTGTTACTTGGACTCTCTTTATACCCTAGTACTCTTGATTCTAATATGCCCCCCCTCCCTTTCCTTAAAGTGGGTTTGTTACATATTTTATACAGATTTTTTTTTTTTACCAAGAATGTAGTAAAGCCCTAGAATACAATATTTCCCATCTTATAATTGTTCAGTGTTACACCAAGTGATCTCCATTTTAAATTAGGGCATTCCTAGATACAATGTATCTATATGTACCCATAGCACAGGTCAACATAATTGCTAGACCCTGTTTTCTTTTAATATAAGGGAGGGAAGGGAGGTAGAGAAACACAGATCGCTGGTCCTTTTATAATCTTTGTCATCTTACATCTCTCTCTCATCTTCAATTGAGTTAATAATAATAACACAGGAGCGGGTCACAAATTAGCAGGAGAATGCATCTCCTCATTCAAACCTGATGGAGATTACTGTTTTAGCTTATGCATCCATCTTAGTTCTTTTGCCAAATTCCCACCACGTATTTCTAGGACACAAAACACTCCCAACCCATAACAGACCAATCGCTCAGACCCACATATTTATAATTTCAGATTGTGTTTTGTAATGCATGATCGCTCTTCGCATCCCTATTTACACCACCTTCTATGTTCCTTGATCCTGGAGAAAGGGGTCTTAACGTTTTCGCAACGTATCAAAACTGCAGCAACATTCCAATCAAGTATATCACTCCCTTTAGATTGACAGAATATATATTGATTGATGTGGTATATTTCCCCTTTTGGATACCTTTTCTTTTCTTTTATGAAAGAGGTATCAGGCAGGTACCACATTTTTTGTGCCCTTCACCTGTTTTCCAATTAGCCACTCACAACCCTTTCCTCTTAGATTTCCAACACAATGGCTAAGTGAGAGTCTGTCTCTTAGATTGGGGAGCCCTTTTCCGCAGTAAGAGAGGGATATTTCCTACCTCATCCGCCAAATCCCTATCCAAAGAAAAAGGGCGTATGTTTCTTCTTTCCTTCAAAATGTTCTTAATCGAGGGCCATTCTTGGTTATAACATGTTAAAAATCTAGTTTTAGATTCCACTTTATACCTGAGATTTGCTCTCGATTTTTTTTTGAAGTAAGTCTGTCTGTTAATTCTTTGAGTTTTTCTAAGCCCATTTTGATGGCTCCCTTTACATACCCACTCTGCTGGCGAATCTATAACAAGCTAGTTTGCTCGATGAGCAAACGTTTCTTGTTTAACAATTTTGTTTTATTCTTTTAAACTGTCCACCGGTAATGCCTTTAATTAGATTAGGTGGATTGTGGCTGTTGGCTTCTAACAATGCATTGACAGATGTCTCTTTACGAATGTGTCTCTCTGTAAAATGTTACCTTTTTAAATGATTTTTAAATCCAAAAAAATCACTATCACAGGATTGAACTCAAACGTTATTTTGGATATTCAATTACCAATAAATGTATCAAAGCTTTTTCAGACCCCTTCCAGATAAGGAGGATGTCGTCCATATATCTACCATATGGCACGTCCTCCCCATCCTGTACTTTCGAAATTCCTCATTAACCATTTTTGTTCCCACAGTCCCAAGTGGAAGCAGGCATATGTGGGCACAAGCCACCCTTCGCTGTCCCCCTTACTTGTCTGTTATACTTGCTGCCACTGAACACAAACACGTATTGGTAAGTATAAGTGTAATAAAGAAATTACAAAGCTGTTGGCTTCTTATATTTTCCCCTCTGGTACTAGGAATGATTTAGAGCTTTATCCCAGATCATGGGGTATTGAGGAAATTAGGCCCTCTATACAAGGTCACCATTATACATCCTCATCCACTGTGATGCCCTAAATTTTTCTCTCAGTACATCCCCTGTATCCATACAAAAGAACTTAACATGGGAGAAAAGGGACAAAATATCTCATCAATATATTTGAATATTACATTTTCTAAGGTCCACTTGGCCTGAATAATTGGGCGACCCTGAGGGAACTTTTTATGTTTGTGTACTTTTGGAATTAAATTAAGTGGGCATCTGGGATTGTCATTCCACATGAAGTCATTTTTAAGCCCTACGGTTTTAATATAACCTTCAATTTTTGAATAGAGAACTTGGTTTTCTCCAAGCGTTTCGTATGGGTTTTATGTGTTATTGATGTAATGCCGCACTTTTTTATTGTACTTTTATCATTATTATGACATACCCCCACCATCTTGGTCCACCACCTTTTGACTAAATCTCGAACACACTCAAGATTCCTCAGTGCTCTGTATTCTCCCTTCAATAGGTTAAGAATTGTATAACCCCCTATCAGGAAGGCTCAATTTCCTCTCATTACGATTCACAAACAGTTCAACATTAGGAAACCGCTAAGGTCAGGGTACCAGGATATTTGTTTTTTAAGAGAATGAGTTACTGGATGTGCTCATATCAAAACTTTCATTTGTTTTCCACACACATTTTAGTTCATTAAATCAACCAAAGCTTCAAAGCTTTTTTATCATGCTTTTCCCCCCTTTTTTTTTTATATACACCACAGAGCTATTCTAAAAGTTCTTATCGTTAAAATGGTGCTAATTTTGCCCCACCCAATCAGATGTTATTTAACATTTGAGCTAACATTGTTGTTGGGGCAAAATTAGCACCATTTTAATGAATAGAACTTTTATTGAATCTCCCGACAGTTTTTAACCCTCTGAGCCCCGCTGATTGCCGATCCTCCATATGGCTACTATCCCTAACTCTATCTATTTACTGAAAATCTGCTTAAGTGAAAAAAACATTATGTTCCCTCCCCTTACCATCCTGACTAGGATCTCAGCATACTTTCTGCAACAATTTAAGAAATCAGAAGAGAAAGAAGGAGTGGGTAGGGAGGGGAGATGGTGAGTGTGGCAGCACACACAGGACAGTGAGTATGGAGGGTGAAGGCAATAAGCAGCACCTCACTAACATAATAATTTAATGACTAAGCAGACACAGATACAGTTGTGAGTACCACTAATTTAATTTTTTAAATTAGTTTTAAAAAAAAGTAGTTTTTCAGATAATGTTAAGTTGTTTTGAGCGAGTATAGCAGCCCTTAAGGCCATTGTAGTACACCTCAAAGTACTATTGTTTGCAGTAAATCCTCTCCCAATGTTTCACAGCAGTTTCCCCAAGAGTGGTGAGTATGCTGTAAGAGCTTTGGGGCATGCTTCACGTAGAAAATCCTGGGTATAGCTGTGGAGAAATGGCTCCTAGGCCTGGGCCATTTTTGCTAATTTAAAATACATTCATTTTTTACTTCTCTATACAGTCTAACTTGAACTATGTTAGTTTTTTTATCCTGAATTAAGAGAGCTCATTTTTAGGGGATTTTTATGTCTGCTAGACATGAGGAGTACATCTCTCAGAAAGGGCAAGGCAGAAGGAGTGATGTGTGGGTAATATATGTTACGCCTATAGTTAACAACCATTGAAAATGTGGATTATATGTCCCATGCAATGAAAACCACAGAATTATTATTTAGAATAATTTTAAAATATGTGTATAGAAAAAGTAATGTAACCTTCTCAAAAAGGAGAGCTCTCATGCTGCGTCATGGGTGATTATTTATTCTGTCTCAATGCAATGTACCCTGTGCATACAGCCAGATGGTCTGATCACAGCCAAATGTGTGCAAATACATCAAAATGATCCAACTCAATAATTAAATTGTAATGTTTTATAATGACATATGGCAGAGGGACAAAACATATGAAAAAGTTTTTTGCCAATAAATTTTTTTTTTTTAAAGCTAAATATAATTTCTGAAGGAATAAAACCCCTTCAGCATTTTTTTACTATAATGAGTAATTGTTACAGACTTTTACCTTAAAGATTGGTACGTTTTCCAAATAGTGTCCATTCCCCATCTCTCATGCTGTGGTGCCTTGATACAAATAGGAACTGCCCACCTAAAGCATATTACGGGTTCATCAATTACTGGATAAATAATCAAAGCTTCCTATTGTGTGGGTCTCATTGCAGGTCAGCCTCAGTTACACTTTAAACCTCTAAGATTGTTAAAAAAAACCTCTAAAGATTTTCTTCTAAAACAAGAAAATCTAGTAATTGTTGGACACATACATTGGAGAATCTAAGTACTGGAAATGCAAATGCATGCTCAAGAGGCATTGCATAAAGAATAGTGAAAAATGATGTTGCTACTATTGCTCTATCCCCCTAAGCTATTTTAAACATGCTCTTCATTATAAACAGGAAAAGTTGAACTTTTAGTCATTAGAGCATTGCAAAAATTGTCCTTGCTTTAACCTGTGGGAAGTAACTTATAATATTCTATGGCCATAATTTTCAAACGTTGAGTTTTTTTTCCAGAATGATATGGTGCTGTAAGTGACAATACTTTATAGAACATTTGGAACCTTAACTAGTTTGCAGACAGACTTAACACATTCAACTAGTGTAAATATTCCAGTCTCTGAAAAAAATCACAGGAGCATTATTTTGTAGTATTTTCTGTTTTTTTTCTACTTTATGTAGATTTTTTCCTTATCCTATTAACATATCAGACAAATTATTATAAATGCTAACACAAAACCCAGAACACTTATCTTGTGTATGTAAAATACCAAACACCTGCAAAAATTGTATATAGTGTAAAACTTTCCCAGGTGAAATCTCTGTTTGTTAATATGATAAGACATTACGGCTAATTTTCTGAATGACTTTCAGCAATTTTTAGCAATTTCATGTATGGTAACTTAGCACTTTCCTCCATGTACAAAAACTTTATTCTAGGTAAAAAAAAAAAACAGAAAAGACACAAACAGGGTGAGATTCAATAAAAGTTCTTATCATTTAAAATGGTGCTAATTTTGTCCAAACCATCGATCTTATTTAACATTTGAAAACCTAACATCTGATTGGTTAGGGCAAAATTAGCACATTTTAAACGATAGAACTTTTATTGAATAACCCTGATTTGTTTGCAGTACCCATAGGTAAGTAAAGGAAATAGGGTAGAAATAGCACGGGAAAAGAAAAACCTTCATGACTTTCTGCAATGAAAAAGAGAATAAATTATTTAGGAAGAGAGCTCAGTTTTAACAACAATTTCTAGGCCATAAATCATTAATATTTGCTATAGCTAAACTTCTCCTTTTTGGTATTTCTATTCTTAAAAACATTTTTCCCCATTTGTTTTGCTCTATGCTTTATATATCCTACAAATCAGAAAACACTTATGGCAAGGCTAAGTGACACAAGGATTTCTATGTCACAGTGTTCAAAGGCACATTTTCCTATTTAATCCTCAGATTTGATTCCATATAATGTCCTTCTTTGGGCCGTCCTTGGAAAATTAGAAATACCTCTCTCTTAAACAGTTTATATGTCAGTTGCCTTTATATTATGGACATAGAGAAGGTATCTATAGCTATCTAAGAAATATTTCTTAGCCAAGGAAATTAGTTGGGCTACTTGCTTTAATATGAAATGAACACAATTCTGCTAAGAGAAAAACATCCAACATCATACCGTATGCATTTGTATAAAATGATAAATAGGAAAATAATTTGAGCAGACACATTTCAATGTCAAGACATTTTTAACAAAATGCTTGGCTTATGATAGGAATCAATAGACACATAGATAAAATCCAAGGTCAGAACAGCGGCAGAGTATCAGTAATCCAGGAAGAGGTTAGAGTAAATTCACTTTGCTGAGCCTACCGGTGTGTGTGCTTTGGTGTGGTTAACTTGGTTAACACAACAGATACAAACAGATTACATCCTTATTTAAGCGGGTACATGCAAGATTAAGTACCAGTTTATTAAATGTATTCTGTATGCTTGTTTTATCCATATCTAAACGAATACCACCGACTGCATGCTGTGTCGTTTACAACTGAATCCCACACAACCTTCATTGTACTTTTGTGTAAATACGGAAAGACTTTCAAGATGATGATTTAATATTTGCTTAAAAGGAACAGGTGGAAACCATAAGTAAAGTGTTCAACATGGTTCAAAAATGCTACAGATCAACTCTTTACCATTGAAAGTAAAGAAAATTCTTGCAAGCTTTATCGACTCCCCTCCAAGGCATCTCTTTGCGTCTGAGAAGATCGGGGCACTGTTGGGCACTTCATTTTTTTTTTGAAGACCACGTCCCTTCCTCCACCCCAATTTAGCCACACCCAGTTAGGCACTTAATAGGGATAGACAGAGAGACAACCAGCAGACAAACATAGATAACCAAATAGATTCACAGCCAGGAAGTTATAAATAGAAAACAGAGAAATAGAAAGACAAAAATAGATAGACAGTGATAAGGTGTAGAGGCCATATCCATTAACTGGTAGCAAACTACAATTTCACAGATGCTGGTACAAAGTAAATTTCAGTTTATACTGGTAGAAAACTGGAAATGTCATATATACTGCTATCAAACTGTCATTCCTTATATACTGGTAGCAAACTGTAATTTTGCTTATCTGGTAGCCCGCAATTATTATATACTTAGACGTGACTGGTCAGAGAGGTGTTAAGGACCTTTAATGTGATAAAGACCAGCCTAAAATAGGTGGTGGTACACAATGGCATTCAATGCTGTTTAAACATTCTCTGGGCGTCTATAACACTCTTAGCCACTTCTACATTACACCTGTGTTGCTATTGGGATTCCAGGTACATTGGTCCACGATTCTTGTAACAACGTATTCTGAATGGAAGTCCTCATGACTACGAAACTCTCAAGCTACATTTCCAGTCAGTTGATTTTGAATACAACAGATATATATACTGGTAGCCATGGAATTTCTTACATACTGGTAGCCATTTCATAACATACATGTAGCCATGAGAGTTTCTTACATATGGTAGCCATGGAGTTTCTTTACATACTGGTAGCCATCATTATATACTGTTAGCCATGTGCCTTTTGTTGCTATGTGTGATGAGGGACCATGGGCCATGGGCCTTTCATTATATAATATCACAACTGGCAATTTCATCATATACTGGGTAGGCTATTACCTACTCCATGTGAAGGCAATCCACTAATTATGAGTGGCTTGCCCTGCACATAGGTTAGGTACTAGCTGTGGACTGTTTGCTTGACAGAGACCTAGAGTCTGGAATTCACAGAAGAGCTATGCAGAGCAGTGTAGGGGCGGCAGTTCCCAGCAGTACAACACAGCCGGCGCAATCATTAATCGCAGCCGCAAAGCACTACTGGGTAAACAGATTTGGGGCACCTCTTCAGGTAAGTTGTGTTAAAACATTCGGGCACTTTGACAAAAATCCAGGGCGCGCCCCGAATGTTTTAACAATCGACGCCACTGCTACCTCCTATGATAAGTGTTCCCGGCAACATTAATTTTTTTTAGATCACTTTGCTAAAGCTGTGAACCCACTCCACCATTCCATGTAGAAATGCACAGCCAGATTATGAGAAGTCCTTTAAGGCTCACACACACTGCAATAGTGGGGGGCAAGGGGGGGGCATGTGTATGCACCTCTGCATTTCATCCCACAATCGTGCTGTGTATATGCTATTTTCAGCTGTAAACATCAGTTCGGTCAGGGCTCATTGCCTGATCCGCTGGGCGGAGATTATAACGAGCCCACCAAAATGGCTGTTTTGGTCGATACCCGTGTAGCCGGCGCAACAAGTGAAGTCAATAAAGGTGAAGACCTCCTTTGGATCTGGTAGACTCTCACAACTGAGATGACTGATAACAAGGTGCTAGAAGAGCAGTCTTTCCTCCCATTTAAGGAGTGGCCAGGATGTAAAATTGCCTCCAAAAGATAGGTAAAATTGTGGGAGAGAAGGAGAAATTCACAGAATGAGGACTTTATCAGGCATTTTTTATTATTTTGAATCTACAAATACCTTAAAACCATTTAATTATTAATACTCTATTTCTAATTAAGTGGCACTAAAGCCCTCAACCCGCTCCTTGCTTTTTAAAGTACCCAGGATGAGGACCTACAGGTCACACAACATCCTAGGTTTATCTTAGATCAGACACACTTGATATAGGAAGTTGCTGCCAACTATGGGAAGGCATGTATTGGAACATACACATCCTCCCAAGATACACCCAGCCAAGCCACCTTATTTATCAAGTGTGCCAATATAAGATAAAACTTAAATGCGTGGGAACTTAAAAAAGGAGGGATTGGCTTTGAGGCTTAAGTTCCTGATTAAGATTAAGAAATAGCTAGGATTGTTTAAAATTTCAAATGATTAAAATGCACCATAATATCTGTAAAACAAAGAGACACACTTGGCAATTTAAAGCAATCGGATAATATTGTCACATTCCCTTCTGAAAGATCAGAGAAAGCCAAAGTGTTTCTAAAATTCAAATTATTATAGCATACACAGGATGATCTGACATTTTTTGGTAAATATTGGTAAAATCATTCACTGTGAAAATACAGCAGCTGTTTCAATGCTTACAAAATAATTAATTGGCTTTACTTGTGTTGTTTTAGGTAGAGATGTCCAAACTGCGGGTTTGTTCTGTTTAGTTTATTGACTCGGGAAAATACTCGAAAGTAAAACCTTGAACTTGTTGATAATACTCGAAAATACAATTGGAAACTATCAAGTTTCTGATCATATTTTGGGTATTATCTAACGTTCTAGGCATTTGTGAATTTTGAAAATAGCTCGAACATCGATAAGAATTGAAAATACGATCGAAACTCGAGGAAGTCTCTGATGTCCCACAATCCAAACAATCCTTCTGGTTTTCGATGGAACATTCGGATTTCTGAACCAAGTCACACCCGGATCCCATTTCTAGTTTCAGGTTCATTTGTATATAATGGAGGTATAAAACAAAACACATTGTTATTTTGCAAGCAGCTGTTCAAGGTTTATCGTTGGTAAAAGGATTCTCCCTAGCAGTCAAAATTGTTCTCAACATCACCGTGATTCTATCAATTGAAAGGTTCTAACCACATACTCATACTCAGTTTTTAATTATGTCCCTTGTGTTAAGTTATATGCTCTGATTAATTTTACCTGTTCCCAACACTGTGTCCGGCCAGTGTTTACACCTCAGCAGCTTCCTTTTCATAATTCAATTGCTTATTTCAAACTGTCTATGTTTTTTCATTCTTTACCATCTAGTTACTACATACACATTTGTATGAGTTTTATCTTTCAATCAAAAAAGCTTTAAAAACAATTTCAATTACGGTACATTTTACTGTAGTTACCAATAAAGGAAAGTAAAAGTGTTTGCAAAAGTTAAAAACCATAGATTGTCTCTGAAAACTAACATCCATTAAAACTATGTGTGTCCTATACTGCTTGAATGTTGCTACAGTCCATATGGTATATTTACATATGTATGAAACCTTAAATCTCAGCTTTTGGAGACATTGACTTTCATTATTTTTCATAAGCCTTCATTTCATCACTTTCAGGGATAATGTTTTTCTTATCTACCAGAACATAAAATGTGAATCCAGTGATAAATATCAAAATGATTCCTGGTTTTCCTTTGACCGTAAAATGCTATTAGCTCATCAGAGGCAAAAAGCTGATAAAGGTGCTCTGAGAAGTCCATATAGTAACGATATGAACTGGTTCACCATGAATAATGATACCATGGCTTTCAGTAACCATACACAGTTGTATTTTCATATTTTAACAACCCTTTCATTCTAAACTCTGATTTGTAACCCAATGATGTCAATTGAAGAAAGTGCTTATTCTGAGAGAGAGTAGGCTGCCTACATGCACTGTGTGCTACAAGCCTTCACATTTGGTAAATCTTGAATAATATTGTTCATGTGAGCGGTGGAAGTATAATGAATACAGAGAATCATTGCTATGATGATAAGTAAAACATGTCAAACATTTTACAACCCTTTTCATGCATATTTCCAGAATAAACTAACTGAGAGATCTGTAAAAGGCACCTGGTTGAATTTATACCTGAATGAATCACACAAGCATTTTGAAAAATACAGAGGTCCTTGTAAGTGCACTTAAAATAATTACTGCTGAGTATATGAATAGCTAAAGCAGCTCTCCAAAATATCAGGGAGATATAATAATAGTTCTTTATCGTCAAAATAGTGGCTAACTTGCCCTAACCAATTAGAAGCGACCTTTCAATGGTAAATAACATCTGATTGGTTGGGGCATAATAAGCACCATTTTTAAAGTTTTTATAAAAACTTTAATTACATCTCCCTGATAGTGTTTCCAAGGTAGCTAGATTTAAAGAAATAGACTAATGAATATATACAGAATGATAAGCCATTTTACAATTCTCACTTGTTTATGTACCTCATATGGACATTGCTTTCCTATCCTGGAATTATGTTTAGATAATAAACCTGCAATCCCTTGAATGTTTATCAAAGGAAACCTGAATAGTTCATGTGAAATCCTTAGCTTCAGTACAGTTTGTGATTCTTTGTCTGCAGCTTAAGAGAGATTCCCTTCACTTAAATTTTAGTTAGTGATCTTTCTTAAAAGTGTGCTTAACACTACGCTTTAAATCATGTCAGAATGTGGAGAAAGTTTCAGGGAGAGTTTTTCATATAAATTTAATATGGGCTTTGATTCATTCATTGTTTTGCTGCTAATGGATGATGTTCAGTAGATATACTGTATTCGAAAGGAATATATATCAACGAAACACATTTTTTGAACCTGTTTTCAGACTGTACCTTGGATATCTAGATACAAAAGCAAGCACAAAGCACCTTACTGTTCTGATCTCTGATTAAAAATAAATGTAATATTTAAAGAGCATGTCCACTCCCAAAACTAAAATTTAACCCACTGCTGGTCCTGCGTGTAGTGTTTTCAAAAAATCCTTACCTTACTCATCAGCTCCAAATGTTCTCCTGCAGTGCTCTGTCAAAGTGAAAAGTAGAGCTGTCTGTGAGTTAATCCAGTATCTGCCCCTTCCCTGTCATCCTGGTGGACTTTGGCATGGACAGGCCCCCCCCCCATCTGACTTTTTCATTCTACTTTTTTGAAATTTTCAGTTAAACCCCTAGCATTTAGAGTTGGCGGGGGTCCCCTACACTAATTTAAATTTAGATTTTGGAGTGGTGTACCCTTTAATTAAACTTATACAAGTATATTCATGTAATTTAAGAACTACATCACAAGTGCATTTTTTATAATTCTGTATTTTTTATTTAAAAAAATTAAGTTGGGTTTTCAAGGTTTCTGCATGGATAATATAGTCGAGAACACCTGCTAAAGACAGTCTTGCAATATATAATTTGTATTATTTGATTCTGTAGTTACTTTGAATACTGCAACGTTTGTGGTAAAGCACCTGCAGTTTTTTCTGCATTGTGTGGCAAAAAAAAAACAGAATGCAGAGAGTGGTGGAAGATTGGCCTGTTTCAGTTTGAGGCTTGGCTCTTGGGCTGTTTGTTAGCTCCAGAAATTACTCTATTATAATAAAGTCTCTATGTATTTCATACTTAGCACATTTTATCATATTATATGTATAATTCACAATATCAAAATGAAAAATACTAATACCATTGACAATTAATTAATTCATACAAATAGCTCAGTTAAAATTTGAGTTGGGCCCCACCGATGGACAGTCTGGCAGTTTGCAATTGAAGAACGGGAGGTAAAGGAACTTTGTCTTACCTCCCTTTCCTTTTACATGATAGATAATCCTCTTTATTTATAAGTAGATGTAAAATTAGCTAACGTGTTTTGATTTATATACATTGTTTATTATCAGTGTAATATCTTAAAAGGCATGACTGCCCCTTCTACTAAAATTTAACATGTTATAGGACACTTCCTGAAACCCCAGTTCTGTCTTACTTACAATATTAAATATGCTCCCAGGGCTGAGAAATTAAATTTCCATTCCATGATCCACCGTGGTCCACACTCCTCTGCTGCTGCAATATGCCCTTTACGTTCACAAGCAGCAGCAGTGGAGGCTCAAGTAATAAGTAATGGCGTCAGCAATTGGCTATGATGTCACTGTCATGGCAATAATATGTTGGTTACCAGGAAGTAGAAGGGAGCCACGGGGTGGATTGTGGATTTGTACTTTTAATTTTTTTCATCATTGGACATTGTAACTAAGACGGAACTGGTATTTTGGGGGGTGCTCTTACTAATGTTAAATTTTAGTAAAAAAGCTAGCATTCCCTTTAACTGTATGCCCTTATCTATTTATCCCTATTTTATTCATCATGAATATTAAATAAAAAATATATATTTTATTTCCAAGTTGGCTAATTGTATAGCAAGTATGGTCAGTTTCGAAAATTTGCAAATCTGGCAGAATTCTGAGAAATCTGTAAATTCTGTTACTGAACAGTAGGTATTGGCCAAGCAGTAAGTTGGGGGCATTCATTCAGTGTTCTCTATAGATAATGTCCTTTTATCAAATGTAATAGTCTGACAGTGTCCAGAAACATTCATAGGACAAACTAAATTTTTCTACCAAATCCAGGTCGGCTGGAAGATACAAAAACAAACCCTGATTATGTTAACTGTAGATTATCTAGCAACAACAATAACATTTATAAACGCGTCTCTCCTATGGGACTCCAAGGCATTATATGTCTCAGTTCAATAATCTGGCACAGAGGAAGGGAACTACTTTATGTGAATGCAAACAGATGATTTTCAGTCTGAATTTCAACACCTACACACTGCTGATTATAGATGTAATACATGACAGCACAGACAACACACTAATAAGGGGCTTATTTAATAAGAAATGTACATGTTGCCTGTGCTATTAATTCCACAATATCTAATCAGATGTATTGTAACTGTAGTAGACCACTAAAAAGAAAACATCTGATTGGTTGTGCATAAATTAACAGTTTGGGCAAATTTTTGCACCTCTTATGAAATAAGCCTGTAAGTAACTATTGACAGATTATCTCTTATCCCTGGGTGAAACATTTGTTGGGTAGTTTACCAAACATCATTAAAAAACTGAAGATATGAAGAAATCCTGTTTTGGAATTGTTTTTTTTTTCCTGCTTTAAATTATAGCAGAAATACCTTTAATGCACGGTAGTTAGATGTATAAAAAGAGGTACAAATCATTTTTAACTCAGGAACATATTAAATATATTAGGTTGTCATGTCTTCGGTATAACGTTTAATTGACCTGAATAATTAAACCACAAAAACAATTACATTGATAACTGACTTACATATAGGTCAATGGTTTGGATATAATTCTTGGTAATCTTTGTCGTACAATATCTGACAAAAGTAACACTGCCAAGAGTCCTAAAGACAAACATTTGCTTAATTAGGAATCAATAGACCTTAACTAGAATTAGGAGAATTGCCAGGAGTAAATATTAACATCCTGCCTTTCACGGTGGCATTAGAGTAGAGGCGTTGATAAGGACAGCACAAGTACAGACATCAACCCATGCAGATTGGAATCAATACGGAGTCAATTTAATTTAAATCCAAAACAAAGGAAACCCCTTTATTCTAACGTATAAAACTGTCAAAGGATAACTTTATTAAAAATAATGATAATTTACTGCATTGTGCAGACACTCAGTAGTCTATGTCATGGTTTGTGTCTTCTTGGTAGAAACCTAATACTGCATGTTTGCATTGTAAAGCAATTTGCATTTTCTAGCTGATTTTCAGCCTGTCTTGAGAAAAACAGCAGCAAATCCAGAACCAACACAGAGGTGACCATAATAACAAGAACATTTTATCAAGAGATGTGGAGCAGTTACGAATGCATTGCAGTGGAAAAAAACAACTAATTCATGTTTGACTTACATTTATTTATTATAGTTAGACCATTTAGCACATTTGCTATTGTTGTTGGCATCAATCTTCATTCAGGCTAATTCACAATTTAAAAGACATGTTTAGCCTAAAACACAAAAATGGTCAATTGTCCATTACCTGCTCCTAACTGATATATTTTGCACTTTATTACCTGCATATAACTAGATATTTAAGGATAATTATCACCTCTATTCTGGCAGAATAAGCTGGCCCTCCATCCATGCAGTTAATCAAGGCTGCTATTGCTGATATCACAACCAAAGGTTGATTTTGTTCGCCTGCTGCCTCCTCTGCACTAGAGATGGCCGTTTCGCGGACCCGAACCGGGATCCGCCGCGGATTTATCCCGTCCGCGAACGGCGGATTATTCCGGATTTTCCTGCCTTCCGACTTCCGAACCGCGGATTTTTTTTTTACTAAAATTTTCGAAAATACGAGTATACCGTTCTCCGCTAGCGGACTGTAATTTTTAGGTATTGTAGGCATTGATACGTGTTTCTAAGGACATACCCAGGTCCCTGAGTGATTAAGTGTACATTACCAAGGCTATTTAGACCACTTTTAATGCGGATTTTGCCGAACTTTCATTTTAATACGTTTTAACGGGTCCGCTTGCGGATTTTCGAATTTACGGATTTTTTCGAAAATCCGCGGATCCTCGCGTGGACCGGATTTTTCGAAGTTCGGACATCTCTCTACCTGCACATGCTCAGCATATAAAAGCTCTTAGAGCAGAGGGATAGGCAGATCATTTTGCCAGAAAGGAATAGAGCTTTCTTACTAACGAGCATAAAGAGCACGTCTAGCCATAAAATAAAATTATATTTTATCTGGTAAGTTTTTATACTCCAGAATCTGAAAACAACCCCCCTAAAAACACCAATAAGCTATAAATCCTCCACTTCAGTAATTGTATTAAAGTAAATGTAAAGCCTGTTAAGAACTGGATGAAGTATCTGTGTGTATGGGCAGTGTCAGACCACACCTCCTGACCTCAATCACATGCTTCCTTGCTTTATCTGTTCTGTAAAAGGATTGGCTAGAGATTATTAATGGGTGTGACCAATAGAGATGGCCGTTTCGCGGACCCAACCCGATCCGCGCGGATTTCTCCCGTCCGCGAACGGCGGATTATTCCGGACTTTCCGGACTTCCAACTTCCGAACTGCGATTTTTTTTTTTTACGAAAATTTTCGAAATTACGAGTATCTCCGTAATTACGAGGATCTACATACTTTCGGGATCCAGAAAACCGATGATCCTCGTAATTACGAGGATTCGCGTATTACAGATTCGCGTAATTACGAGTATTCTCGTAATTACGAGAATATTCGTAAAAAAACGAGTAATTCGTGTAAATTTTTCAAGACGGAGCAAGCCACATGATCCAAATAGCCAATGGCAGCTATCATAGTTACGGAAAGCCTCGTTTTTTTACTGAAATCCTCGTTTTTACGGGAATCCTCGTATTTTCGAAAATACCTTTTTTTTTAAAGTCACGCTAGCGGACTGTACTTTTTAGGTATTGTTGGCATTTATACGTGCTTCTAAGGCCATTACCCAGTCCCTGAGTGGTTGTGTACGTTACCAAGGCTATTTAGACCACTTTTAATGCGGATTTTGCCGACTTTCATTTAATACGTTTTAACGGGTCCGCTCGCGGATTTTCGAAAAAATCCAAAAATTCGAAAATCCTCGCGCGGACCGGATTTTTCGAAGTTCGGACATCTCTAGTGACCACTGTAACACGTTTCTCGCCATAGCTAAGGACTGAGAACATAATGGTCGTTGACCAAACGGTGTGATATAGAATGCTGTGAAGTAAAGCACAAACCATATGTTATTTAGGTAAATTTACCAGCGCCTGTATCAAATAGAGGTAAGAGACAGATTACTGGCTATATATCAAGGTTTTCTGCCTTCTAGTTCAGTGTTGCTCTGTGGCTTTAGCTGTCCTTTAAGTATGCAATAATGGGGTTTTGGGGTGCTAAAACTAATGAAAACTTAAATTTTTTGGATAGACATTCCCTTAAAACATTTGGTTACCATACAGGTAATAAGCTGGGTGGAAAAATAGCAGACAAGTCATCAGTTTTTTTGTTTAACGGGTGGACATTCCCTTTAAGCTGACCATACACATGCAATTTGGGCAAACTCAAGTCAATTCCATATTGTTTTATTTTGGTTCCAGTAGTGAAGCATTATGTAAGGATTATAAGCACAATGAAATAATACAATTATTTTTCGAAAATACGAGGATTTCCGTAAAAACGAGGATTTCCGTAAAAACGAGGACCTCCGTAAACCCGCGGATCTCCGAAAAACGAGGATTCCTGTAAAAACGTGTAATCATGTTAGCTGCCATTGGCTAATTTGGGTCATGTGACTTGCTCCGTCTTGAAAATAATCCCCAAAAATTCGAATTTACAAGAATTTCTTGTTTTTACGAAAATTCTCATAATTACGAGAATCCGCGTAATTACGAGGATCTTCGTTTTTTTCTGGTCCCGGAAGATCGCAGATTCTCGTAATTGCGGAGATACTCGTATTTTCGAAAATTTTAGTAAAAAAAAAATCCGCGGTTCGGAAGTTCGGAAGGCAGAAAATCCGGAATAATCCGCCGTTCGCGGACGGGATAAATCCGCGGCGGATCCCGGTTCGGGTCCGCGAACCGGCCATCTCTAGTGCAGAGGAGGCAGCAGGCGAAACAAAATCAACCTTTGGTTGTGATATCAGCAATAGCAGCCTTGATTAACTGCATGGATGGAGGGGCCAGCTTATTCTGCCAGAATAGAGGTGATAATTATCCTTAAATATCTAGTTAGTAATGCAGGTAATAAAGTGCAAAATATATCAGTTAGGAGCAGGTAATGGACAATTGACCATTTTTGTGTTTTAAGGCTAAACATGTCTTTTAAATTGTGAATTAGCCTGAATGAAGATTGATGCCAACAACAATAGCAAATGTGCTAAATGGTCTAACTATAATAAATAAATGTAAGTCAAACATGAATTAAGTTGTTTTTTCCACTGCAATGCATTCGTAACTGCTCCACATCTCTGATAAAATGTTCTTGTTTTATTATGGTCACCTCTGGTGTTGGTTCTGAATTTGCTGCTGTTTTTCTCAAGACAGGCTGAAAATCAGCTAGAAAATGCAAATTGCTTTACAATGCAAACATGCAGTATTAGGTTTCTACCAAGACAGACACAAACCATGACATAGACTACTGAGTGTCTGCACAATGCAGTAAATTATCATTATTTTTAATAAAGTTATCCTTTGACAGTTTTATACTGTTTAGAATAAAGGGGTTTCCCTTTGTTTTGGATTTAAAATTAAATTGACTCCGTATTGATTCCAATCTGCATGGGTTGATGTCTGTACTTGTGCTGTCCTTATCAGACGCCTCTACTCTAAATGCCACCGTGAAAAGGCAGGATGTTAATATTTACTCCTGGCAATTCTCCTAATGCCAGTTAAGGTCTATTGATTCCTAATTAAGCAAGTGTTTTGTCTTTAGGACTCTTGGCAGTGTTACTTTTGTCAGATTATTGTACGACATAAGATTACCAAGAAATTATATCCAAACCATTGACCTATATGTAAGTCAGTTATTCAATGTAATTAGTTTTTGTGGTTTAATTATTCAGGTCAATTAAACGTTATACCGAAGACATGACAACCTATATATATTTAATATGTTCCTGAGTTAGAAATGATTTGTACCTCTTTTTATACATCTAACTACAGTGCAACCTAAATGTATTTCTGCTATAATTTAAAGCAGGAAAAAAAAAACAATTCCAAAACAGGATTTCTTCATATCTTCAGTTTTTTTAATGATGTTTGGATAAACTACCCAACAAATGTTTCACCCAGGGATAAGAGATAATCTGTCAATTAGTTACTTACAGGCTTATTTCATAAGAGGTGCAAAAATTTGCCCAAACTGTTATATTTATGCACAACCAATCAGATGTTTTCTTTTTACTGGTCTACTACAGTTACAATACATCTGATTAGATATTGCAGATTAATAGCACAGGCAACATTGCACATTTCTTATTAAATAAGCCCCTTATTAGTGTTTGTCTGTGCTGTACATGTATTACATCTATAATCAGCAGGTGTGTAGGTGTTGAAATTCAGACTGAAAATCATCTGTTTGGCATTCACATAAATGTAGTTCCCTTCCTCTGTGCCAGATTATTGAACTGAGACATATAATGCCTTGGAGTCCCATAGGAGAAGACGCTTTATAAATGTTATTGTTGTTGCTAGATAATCTACAGTTAACATAATCAGGGTTTTGTTTTTGTATCTTCCAGCAGACCTGGATTGGGTAGAAAAATTTAGTTTTGTCCTATGAATGTTTCTGGACACTGTCAGACTATTACATTCTGATAAAAGGACATTATCTATAGAGAACACTGAATGAATGCCCCCAACTTACTGCTTGGCCAATACCTACTGTTCAGTAACAGAATTTACAGATTTCTCAGAATTCTGCCAGATTTGCAAATTTTCGAAACTGACCATACTTGCTATACAATTAGCCAACTTGGAAATAAAATATATATTTTTTATTTAATATTCATGATGAATAAAATATTGAGATAAATAGATAAGGGCATACAGTTAAAGGGCATGCCTAGCTCTTTTACTAAAATTTAACATTAGTAAAGAGCACCCCCCAAAATACCAGTTCCGTCTTAGTTACAATGTCCAATGATGAAAAAAATTAAACGTACAAATCCACAATCCACCGCCGTGGCTCCCTTCTACTTCCTGGTAACCAACATAATTTATTGCCATGACAGTGACATCATAGCCAATTGCTGACGCCATTACTTTATTACATTGAGCCTCCACTGCTGCTGCTTGTGAACGTAAAGGGCATATTGCAGCAGCAGAGGAGGTGTGGACCACGGTGGATCATGGAATGGAAATTTAATTTCTCAGCCTGGGAGCATCATTTAATATTGTAAGTAAGACAGAACTGGGGTTTCAGGAAGTGTCCTATAACATGTTAAATTTTAGTAGAAGGGGCAGTCATGCCTTTTAAGATATTACACTGATAATAAACAATGCTATAAATCAAACACATTAGCTAATTTTACATCTACTTATAAATAAAGAGGATTATCTATCATGTAAAAGGAAAGGGAGGTAAGACAAAGTTCCTTTACCTCCCGTTCTTCAATTGCAAACTGCAGACTGTCCATCGGTGGGGCCGCAACTCAAATTTTAACTGAGCTATTTGTATGAATTAATTAATTGTCAATGGTATTAGTATTTTTCATTTTTTGATATTGTGAATTATTACATATAATATGATAAAATGTGCTAAGTATGAAATACATAGAGACTTTTATTATAATAGAGTAATTTCTGGAGCTAACAAACAGCCCAAGAGCCAAGCCTCAAACTGAAACAGGCCCAATCTTCCACCACTCTCTGCATTCTGTTTTATTTTTTGCACACACAATGCAGAAAAACTGCAGGTGCTTTACCACAAACGTGCAGTATTCAAAGTAACTACAGAATCAAATAAATACATTATATATTGCAAGACTGTCTTTAGCAGTGTTTCTCGACTATATTATCCATGCAGAAACCTTGAAAACCCAACTTAATTTTTTTAAAATAAAAATACAGAATTCATAAAAATGCACTTGTGATGTAGTTCTTTAAATTACATGAATTATACTTGTATAAGTTTAATTAAAGGGTATCACCACTCCAAAATCTAAATTTAAATTAGTGTAGGGGACCCCCCCGCCAACTCTAAATGCTAGGGTTTTAACTTTGAAAATTTCCAAAAAGTAGACTGAAAAAGTCAGATGGGGGGGGGGGGGGGGGTGTCCATGCCAAAGTCCACCAGGATGACAGGGAAGGGGCAGATACTGGATTACTCACAGACAGCTCCTACTTTTCACTTTGAACAGACACTGCAGGAGAACCATTTGGAGCTGATGAGTAAGGTAAGGATTTTTGAACACTACACAGCAGGACCAGCAGTGGGTTAAATTTTAGTTTTGGGAGTGGACATGCTCTTTAAATATTACATTTTCATTTTAAATCAGAGATCAGACCAGTAAGGTGCTTTGTGCTTGCTTTTGTATCTAGATATCCAAGGTAACAGTCTGAAAACAGGTTCTAAAAAATGTGTTTCTGTGATATATATTCCTTTCAGAATACAGTATATCTACTGAACATCATCCATTAGCAGCAAAACAATGAATGAATCAAAGCCCATATTACATTTATATAGAAACTCTCCCTGAAACTTTCTCCACATTCTGACATGATTTAAAGCGTAGTGTTAAGCCACTTTTTAAGAAAGATCACTAACTAAAATTTAATGTGAAGGGAAATCTCTCTTAAAGCTGCAGACAATGAATCACAAACTGTACTGAAGCTAAGGATTTCACATGACATATTCAGGTTTCCTTTGATAAACATTCAAGGGATTTGCAGGTTTATTATCTAAACATAATTCCAGGGATAGGAAAGCAATGTCCATATGTAGGTCACATAAACATAGTGAGAATTGTAAAATGGCTTATCATTCTGTATATATTCATTAGTCTATTTCTTTAAATCTAGCTACCTTGGAACACTATCAGGGAGATGTAATTAAAGTTTTTATAAAACTTTAAAAATGGTGCTAATTATGCCCCAACCAATCAGATGTTATTTACCATTTGAAAGCTAGCTTCTAATTGGTTAGGGCAAAGTTAGCACTATTTTTGACGATAAGAACTATTATTATATCTCCCTGTATACTTTGGAGAGCTGCTTTAGCTATTCATATACTCAGCAGTAATTTATTTTAAGTGCACTTACAAGGACCTCTGTATATTTTTCAAAATGCCTTGTGATTTCATTCAGGTTATAAATTCTACTACCAGGTGCCTTTTACAGATCTCTCAGTTAGTTTATTCTGGAAATAATGCATGAAAAGGGTTGTAAAATGTTTGACATGTTTTACTTATCATCATCAGCAATGATTCTCTGTATTCATTATACTTCCACCGCTCACATGAACAATATTATTCAAGATTTTACCAAATGTGAAGGCTTGTAGCACACAGTGCATGTAGGCAGCCTTACTCCTCTCTCAGAAATAAGCACTTTCTTCAATTGACATCAATTGGGTTACAAATCAGAGTTTAGCAATGAAAGGGTTTGTTAAATAATGAAAATACAACTGTGTATGGTTACTGAAAGCCATGTTATCATTATTCATGGTGAACCAGTTCATATCTGTTACTATAATGGACTTCTCAGAGCACCTTTATCAGCATTTTTGCCTCTGATGAGCCTAATAGCATTTTACGGTCAAAGGAAAACCCAGGAATCATTTTGATATTTATCACTGGATTCACATTTTATGTTCTGTGTAGATAAGAAAAACATTATCCCTGAAAGTGATGAAATGAAGGCTTATGAAAAATAATGAAAGTCAATGTCTCCAAAAGCCTGAGATTTAAGGTTTCATACTATATGTAAATATACCATATGGACTGTAGCAACATTCAAGCAGTATAGGACACACATAGTTTTAATGGATGTTAGTTTTCAGAGACAATCTATGGTTTTTAACTTTTTGCACCACTTTTACTTTCCTTTATTGGTAACTACAGTAAAAATGTACCGTAATTGAAATTGTTTTTAAAAGCTTTTTTGATTGAAAGATAAAACTCATACAAATGTGTATGTATGTAACTAGATGGTAAAGAATGAAAAAACATAGACAGTTTGAAATAAGCAATTGAATTATGAAAAGGAAGCTGTCTGAGGTGTAAACACTAGGCACAGGACACAGTTGTTGGGAACAGGTAAAATTAATCAGAGCATATAACTTAACACAAGGGACATAATTAAAAAGCTGAGATATGAGTATGTGTTAGAACCTTCAATTGATAGGACTCACGGTGATGTTGAGAACAATTTTGACTGCTAGGGAGAATCCTTTTACCAACGATAAACCTAAACAGCTGCTGCAACTAACAATGTGTTTTGTTTTCATCACTCCCATTATATACAAATGAACCTGAAACTAGAAATGGGATCCGGGTGTGACTTGGTTCAGAAATCCGAATGTTCCATCCGAAACCAGAAGGGTTGTTTGGATTTTGGGACATCAGAGACTTCCTCGAGTTTCCGATCGTATTTTCAATTCTTATCGAATGTTCGAGCTATTTTCGAAAATTCACAAAAATAGCCTAGAACGTTAGATAATACCCAAAAATATGATCAGAAACTTGAAAATAGTTTCCAATTGTATTTTCGAGTATTATCAAACGTTCAAGGTTATTTTCGAGTATTTTCCCGAGATCAATAAACTCCAAAACAGAACCAAACCCGGCAGTTTCGGACATCTCTACCTAAAACACACAAGAAGCACAAATTAATTATAATTACAAAATAATTAATTTGCTTTTGTGTGTTTTAGGTAGAAGTGTCCGAAACTGCCGGTTTGGGTCTGTTTTGGAGTTATTTGATCTCGGGAAAATACTCGAAAATAACCTTGAACGTTTGATAATACTCGAAAATACAATTGGAAACTATTTTCAAGTTTCTGATCATTTTCGGGTATTATCTAACGTTCTAGGCTATTTTTGTGAATTTTCGAAAATAGCTCGAACATAATTAAATTGCATGAAACAAGCGTGTATTTTCCACATATTTTACCAATATTTACCAAAAAATGTCAAGACTCATCCTTGTGTATGCTATAATAATTTAGAATTTTAGAAACACTTTGGCTTTCTCTGATCTTTCAGAAGGGAATGTACAATTATATTCCGATTGCTTTAAATTGCAAAGGTGTCTCTTTGTTTTACAGATATTTATGGTGCATTTTAATCATTTGAAATTTTAAACAATCCTAGCAATATTTCTTAATCTTAATCAGGAACTTAAGCCTCAAAGCCAATCCCTCCTTTTTTAAGTTCCACGCATTTAAGTTTTATCTTATATTTGGCACACTTGATAAATAAGGTTGGCTGGGTTATCTATGGGAGGATGTGTATGTTCCAATACATGCCTTCCCATAGTTTGGCAGCAACTTCCTATATCAAGTTTGTCTGATCTAAGATAAACCTAGGATGTGTGTGTGACCTGTAGGTCCTCATCCTGGGTACTTTAAAAGCAAGGAGCTGGGTTGAGGGCTTTAGTGCCACTTAATTAGAAATAGAGTATTAATAATTAAAATGGTTTTAAGGTATTTGTCAGTATTCAGAAATAATAAAAAATGCCTGATAAAGTCCTCATTCTGTGAATTTTCTTCCTTCTCTCCCACAATTTTTACCTTATCTTTGGAGGCAATTTTACATTCCTGGCCACATCCTTCAAATGGGAGGAAAGACTGCTCTTCTAGCACCTTGTTATTAGTCATCTCAGTTGTGAGAGTCTACCAGATTCCAAAGGAGGTCTTTAACAACTTTGTTGCGCCGGCTACACGGGTATCGACCAAAACAGCCATTTGGTCGGGGCTCGTTAATAATCTCCGCCCAGCGGATCAGGCAATGAGCCCTGACCGAACTGATGTTTCAGCTGACAAATAGCATATACACAGCACGATTGTGGGATGAAATGCAGGTGCATACACATGCCCCCCCACTTGCCCCCCACTATTGCGTGTGTGAGCCTTAAAGGACTTCTCATTAATGGCTGGAGTGGGTTTCACAGCTTTAGCAAAGTGATCTAAAAAAAAATTAATGTTGCAGGGAAACACTTAAATCATAGGAGGTAGCAGTGGCGTCGATGTGTTAAAACATTCGGGGCTTGCGCCCTGGATTTTTGTCAAAGTGCCCCGAATGTTTTAACACAACTTACCTGAAGAGGTGCCCCAAATCTGTTTACCCAGTAGTGCTTTGCGGCTGCGAGATGATATCATTGTGCCGGCTGTGTTGTACTGCTGGGAACTGCCGCCCCTACACTGCTCTGCAATAGCTCTTCTGTGAATTCCAGACTCTAGGTTCTCTGCTCCACAGCACACAGCTCCACAGCTAGTACCTAACCTATGTGCAGGGCAAGCCACTCATTATATTAGTGGATTGCCCTTCACATGGAGTAGGTAATAGCCTACCCCAGTATATGATGAAATTGCCAGTTTGTTGATATTATATAATGAAAGGCCCATGGCCCATGGTCCCTTCATCACACAATAGCAACAAACTGGCACCATGGCTAACAGTATATAATGAAATGGCTACCAGTATGTAAAGAAACTCCCATGGCTACCAATATGTAAAGAAACTCTCATGGCTACATGTATGTTATGAAATGGCTACCAGTATGTAAAGAAATTCCCATGGCTACCAGTATATAATTAAATTGCCAGTGTGCTACCAAGTATATAAGCAAAATTACAGTTTGCTACCAGTATATAAGGAAAATGACAGTTTGATAGCAGTATATATTGACATTTCCAGTTTTCTACCAGTATAAACTGAAATTTCTACTTTGCTACCAGCATATGCTGAAATTGCTAGTTTGCTACCAGTATAATGGAATACTGTGCCTCTACACCTTATCACTGTCTATCTATTTCTCTGTCTTTCTATTTCTCTGTTTTTCTATTTATAACTTCCTGGCTGTGAATCTATCTCTTGGTTAATCTATGTTTGTCTGTCTGTTTGTCTCTCTGTCTATCCCTATTAAGTGCCTAGTGGGTGTGGCTAAATTGGGGTGGGGAAGGGAGCGTGGTCTTCAAAAAAAAATGAAGTGCCCAACAGTGCCCCTGATCTTCTCAGACGCAAGAGATGCCCTTGGGAGGTAGGAGTCGATAAAGCCTTGCAAGATTTTCTTTAAGTTTCAATGGTAAAAGAGTTGATCTCTGTAGCATTTTTGAACCACTGTTGAACACTTTACTTTATGGTTTCCACCTGTTCCTTTTAAGCAAATATTAAATCATCATTCTGAAAGTCTTTCCGTATTTACACTAAAAGTACAATGAAGGTTGTGTGGGATTCAGTGTAACGACACAGCATGCAGTCGGTGGTATTCAGTTAGATATGGATAAAACAAGCATACAGAATACATTTAATAAACTGGTACTTAATCTTGCATTCACCAAGCTTAAATAAGATGTAATCTGTTTGTATCTGTTGTGTACCAAGACTGTTTTAAAAGTCAGCCACACCAAAGCACACACACCGGTAGGCTCAGCAAAGTGAATTTACTCTAACCTCTTCCTGGATTACTGACTACTCTGCCGCCTGTTCTGACCTTGGATTTTATCTATGTGTCTATGATTCCTATCATAAGCCAAGCATTTCTGTTAAAAATGTCTTGACATTGACATGTGCTCTGCTCAAATTATTTTCCTATTTATCTATTTTATACAAATGCATACGGTATTGATGTTGGATGTTTTTCTCTTAGCAGAATTGTGTTCATTCATATTAAAGCAAGTAGCCCAACTAATTTCCTTGGCTAAGAAATAATTTCTTAGATAGCTATAGAATACTCTCTCTATGTCCATAATATAAAGGCAACTGACATATAAACCTGTTTATAGAGAGAGGTATTTCTAATTTTCCAAGGACAGGGCCACAAAGAAGGACATTATATGGCATTCAGAATCTGAGGATTAAATAGGAAAATGTGCCTTTGAACATTGCTGAAATAGAATCCTTGTGTCACTTAGCCTTGCCATAAGTGTTTTCTGATTTGTAGGATTATATAAAGCATAGAGCAAACAAATGGGGAAAAATGTTTTTTAAAGAATAGAAATACCAAAAAGGAGAAGTTTAGTCTATAGCAAATATTAATGATTTATGGCCTAGAAATTGTTGGTTAAAACTGCGTATCTCTTCCTAAATAATTTATTATTTCATTTCATTGCAGAAAGTCATGAAGGTTTTTTCTTTTCCCGTTTCATTTCTACCCTATTTCCTTTACCTTTACCTATAGGGTACTGCAAACAAATCAGGGTTATTCAATAAAAGTTCTTATCGTTTAAAATGGTGCTAATTTTGCCCTAACCAATCAGATGTTAGGTTTCAAATGTTAAATAAGATCTGATTGGTTGGGACAAAATTAGCACCATTTTAAATGATAAGAACTTTTATTGAATCTCCCTGTTTTGTCTTTTTCTGGTTTTTTTTTTTACCTAGTAATAAAGTTTTTTGTACATGGAGGAAAGTGCTAGTTACCATACATGACAATTGCTTAAAAATTGCTGAAAGTCATTCAGAAAATTAGCCGTAATGTCTTATCATATTAACAAATCAGAGATTTCACCTGGGAAAGTTTTACACTATATACCATATCTATTGCAGGTGTTAGGCTATTTTACATAACAAAGATAAGTGTTCTGGGTGTGTTAGCTATTTATAATTAATTTGTCCTGATATGTTAATAGGATAAAGGAAAAATCTACATAAAGTAGAAAAAAACCCAGAAAATACTAAAAATAATGCTCCTTTGATTTTTTTTCAGCACTGGAATATTTACACTAGTTGAATGTGTTAAGTCTGTCTGCAAAATCTAGTTAAGGTTCCAAATGTTCTATAAAGTATTGTCACTTACAGCACCATCTCATTCCTGGAAAAAAACACTCAACGTTTGAAAATTATGGCCATAGAATATTATAAGTTACTTCCCACAGGTTAAAGCAAGGACATTTATTTTTGCAATGCTCTAATGACTAAAAGTTCAACTCTTTCCTGTTTATAATGAAGAGCATGTTTAAAATAAGCTTAGGGGGATAGAGCAATAGAGCAAATCATTTTTTCACTATTCTTTATGCAATGCCTCTTGAGCATGCATTTGCTATTTCCAGTACTTAGCATTCTCCAATGTAATGTGTCCAACATATTACTAGATTTTCTTCGTATTTAAGAAGAAAATCTTTAGAGGTTTTTTTTAACAATCTTAGAGGTTTAAAGTGTAACTGAGTGCTGACCTGCAATTGAGACCCACACAAATTAGGAAGCTTTGATTATTTATCCAGTAATATGAACCCGTAATATTGCTTTAGGTGGGCAGTTCTCTATTTGTATACAAAGGCACACAGCATGAGAGATGGGGAATGGACACTATTTGGAAAACGTACCAATTCTTTAAGGTAAAAGTCTGTAACAATTCATTCATTATAGTAAAAAAAATCTGAAGGGTGTTTTATTTCCTCAGAAATTATATTAGCTTTTAAAAAAAAAAAATTTATTTGGCAAAAAACCTTTTTCATATGTTTTGTCACCTCTGCACTATGAATTATAAACACTTACAATTTATTTACTGAGGTTGGATCATTTTGATGTATTTTGCCACACATTTGGCTGTGATGACAGGGTACCAATTGCAGAATAAATCACCCCATGACAGCAGTGAGAGCTCTCCTTTTTGAGAAGGTTACATTACTTTTTCTATACACATTATTTTAAAATTATTCTTAAATAATAAATTCTGTTGGTTTCATTGCATGGTACATTAATAATCACATTTTCAATTGGTTGTTAATACTAAGGTTCAACATTATATTACCCACAAATCACTCCTTCTGCCTTGCCCCTTTCTGAGATATGTCACTCCTCCATGTCTAGCAGACATAAAAATCCCCTAAAATGAGCTCGCTCTTAAATTCAGGATAAAAAAAACTAACATAGTTTCATAGTTAGACTGTATAGAGAAGTAAAAATGAATGTATTTTAAATTAGCAAAATGGCCCAGGCCTAGGAGCCATTTCTTCCACAGGCTTACCCAGGATTTTCTACTGTAAGCATGCCCCAAAGCTCTTACAGCATACTCACCACTCTTGGGGAACTGCTGTGAAACATTGGGAGGATTTACTGCAAACAATAGTACTTTTGAGGTGTACTACAATGGCCTTAAAGGGCTGCTATACTCGCTCAAACAACTTAACATTATCTGAAACTACTTTTTTTTTAAACTAATTTAAAAAAATTAAATTAGTGGTACTCACATATGTATCTGTGTCTGCTTAGTCATTAAATTATTAATGTTAGGGAGTGCTGCTTATTGCCTTCACCCTCCACTACTCACTGCCTCCTTGTAGTGTCTGCAACACTCACCATCTCCCCCTCCCTACCCACTTCCTTCTTTTCTCTTCTGATTCTCTTAATTGTTGCAGAAAGTATGCTGAGATCCTAGTCAGGAGGTCAGGGGAGGAACATAATGTTTTTTCATTAAGCAGATTTTCAGTAAATAGATAGAGTTAGGGATAGTAGCCAATATGGAGGATCGGCACTCAGCGGGGCTCAGAGGGGTTAAAAACTGTCAGGGAGATTCAATAAAAGTTCTTATCATTTAAAATGGTGCTAATTTTGCCCCAACCAATCAGATGTTAGCTTTCAAATGTTAAATAACATCTGATTGGTTGGGGCAAAATTAGCACCATTTTAAACGATAAGAACTTTTATTGAATAGCTCTGTGTGTATATAAAAAAAAGGGGGGAAAAGCATGATAAAAAAGCTTTGAAGGCTTTGGTTGATTTAATGAACTAAAATGTGTGTGGACAACATGAAAGTTTTGATCTGAGCACATCCAGTAACTCATTCTCTAAAAAACAAATCATCCTGGTACCCTGACCTTAGCGGTTTCCCTAATGTTGAACTGTTTGTGAATCTGTAATGAAGGAAATTGAGTCCCTTCCTGATAGGGGGTTATACAATTCTAACCTATTGAAGGGAGAATACAGAGCACTGAGGAATCTTGAGTGTCTCGATGATTTAGTCATAAAGGTGGTGGACAAAGGAGGTAATGTCATAATAATGATAAAAGTACAATAAAAAATTGAGGCATTACATCAATTAACACATAAAACCCAATACGAAACGCTTGGAGAAAACCCAATGTTCTCTATTCAAAAAAAAATTGAAGGTTATATTAAAACAGGGCTTAAAACATGACTTCATGTGGAATGACAATCCCAAGATGCCCACTTAATTTAATTCCAAAAGTACACAAACATAAAAAGTTCCCTCAGGGTCGCCCAATTATTTCAGGCCAAGTGGGACCTTTAGAAAATGTAAATATTTCAAATATATTGATGAGATATTTTGCCCTTTTCTCCCAATGTTAAGTTCTTTTGTATGGCATACAGGGGATGTACTGAGAAAAAATTTAGGGCATCACAGTGGATGAGGATGTTATACTGGTGACCTTAGATATAGAGGGCCTATATTCCTCAATACCCCATGATCTGGGAATAAAGGCCTCTAAATCATTCCTAGATACCAGAGGGGAAAAATATAAGAAGCACACATGCTTTGTAATTTCTTTATTACACTTTATACTTACCAATAACGTGTTTGTGTTCAGTGGCAAGTATTACAGACAAGTAAGGGGGACAGCGAAGGGGTGGCTTGTGCCCCCACATATGCCTGCTTCCACTTGGGACTGTGGGAACAAGAAATGGTTAATGAGGAAATTTCGAAAGTACAGGATGGGGAGGACGTCGCCATATGGCTTAGATATATGGACGACATCCTCCTTATCTGGAAGGGGTCTGAAAAAGCTTTGATACATTTTATTGGTAATTTGAATATCAAAATAACGTTTGATTTCAATCCTGTGATAGTAGATTTTTTTGGATTTAAAAATCATTTAAAAAGGTAACATTTTACAGAGAGACACATTTCGTAAAGAGACATCTGTCAATGCATTGTTAGAAGCCACCAGCCACAATCCACCTAATCTAATTAAAGGCATACCGGTTGGACAGTTTCAAAGAATAAAACAAAATTGTTCAACAAAAGAAACGTTTGCTCATCGAGCAAACTAGCTTGTTGATAGATTCCGCCAGAGGTGGTATGTAAAGGGAGCCATTCAAAATGGGCTTAGAAAAACTCAAAGAATTAACAGACAGACTCTACTTCAAAAAAAAATCGAGAGCAAATACTCAGGATAAAGTGGAATCTAAAACTAGATTTTTAACATGTTATAACCAAGAATGGCCCTCGATTAAGAACATTTTGAAGAAACATACGCCCTTTTGTCTTTGGATAGGGATTTGGCGGATGAGGTAGGAAAATATCCCTCTCTTACTGCGAAAAGGGCTCCCAATCTAAGAGACAGACTCTCACTTAGCCATTTTGTGGAATCTAAGAGGAAAGGGTGTGAGTGGCTAATGGAAAACAGGTAGAAGGGCAACAAAAAATGTGGTACATGCCTGATATCCGCTTTCATAAAAGAAAAGAAATAGGTGATCAAAAAGGGAAAATCTACCACATCAATCAATATATATTCTGTCAATCTAAAGGAGTGATATACTTGATTGAATGTGGCTGCAGTTTATGATACGTTGGAAAAACGTTAAGACCCCTTTCCTCCAGGATAAAGGAACATAGAAGGGTGGTGATAAATAGGGATGCAGAGAGATCTGCATTAGCAAAACACATCATGAAAGATTATAAATATGTGTCTGCTGATTGGTCTGTTATGGGTTTGGGAGTGGTGTCCCTAGAAATACGTGGTGGGAATTTTGCAAAAAGAACTAAGATGGATGCATAAGCTAAAAACAGTATCTCCATCAGGTTTGAATGAGGAGATGCAATTCTCCTGCTATTTGTGACCCCTCCTGTGTATTATTATTAAAGTGGAAATCGTCACATTTGGATATTAAAAGAAAACAGGGGTCTAGCAATTTCTTGCTGTGCTGGTCAGTATAGATACATTGTATCTAGAACTGCCCTAATTTAAAATGGATACGGTGTAACACTGAACAATTATAAGATGGGAAATATTGTATTCTAGGGGCTTACTAAGCATTCTTGGTAAAAAAAACTCTGTATAAAATATGTAACACCCCTTTAAAAGATGGAATTTAGAATCAAGTACTAGGGTATAAAGAGGTCCAAGTAACAGGCACCATGTGACCCTGACGAATCCCTTGAAGGATGTGACGTAGGGCGAAACACGTGTAGGTTAAATTTGGCGTTGGAGTATGGTTGGAGCTGGTGGGACTTCAACAGACTCTGTAGAGACACTAGGAATCACGGATAACCAGCAAATGGATGGACATCTTACATATAGAAGCTTAGTCCTCCTAAGAGCTTATATGGGTGAAGAGTGTGGTCTGACCAGGGGATTTGGTAAAGTATAAGGCCAGCCCTGGGTCTTGGCTTCTCACCAAAAGTCCTGTTTGCTTTATATATGCATTGTTTTCCGTTACAGCAGTTCTTCCACTGAAGCGTATTTCGTATGGTACTCTGACTGCTGTTTTTAGTATACCAGGGTCACCCGGTTTTGATGCTTGTGAGCTTAGTTTTTAGACATGGGTGTTACTAGGTAGGGGTATTATGAGCACTTTTGTTATGTGTTATTTGATACTATTGGTTGTTATTACTGTAGGGGGTGCAAGTAATCAATAAACCCTATATTTTTTGCAGCCTATGTGCCAGTGCCATTTTGTAGGGGACTTTTGCTAAGGGATGGTTTTCCCCTTTAGTCTCTTTCTTTTTTTGATATATACAGTTAGGAATAGTAGCCAGGGTGAGGACTTAGCGATATTAGGTCCTCATCCTGGGTATTAGGCTGCCATGGACCGGGGGAAGGGTGAGTATAATTGTCCTTTAAGTTAAACAAAAAATATAACCCCCCACCTCCGTTTTTCCCCCTTTGGATTTTTTTTTTAAATCACCTATTAATTGACCCATTTATTAGTGCTTTAATTATTGCACTTTCTTTAGAACATTTATTCAGAATACTATGTATGATTTACTTAGTTTCTGGTATACATGCTGTGTTATATGTGCTGCCTAATTATGGCTGTTATGCAGTACATTTAACAATCAATTCAACAGCTATGTCTATGTACCAATTTCTCTGTTTAAGGGTCATCATATTGCCCAAAAGAACTAAATAACCATGCAATGCCGCATGTAAAACAGCAGCACACTGAAATGGATCCAGGTTGGATAAAGATATTGAATTGCCAGGCAGTTACACAGAACGGCACCAAGAAATTCAGATTCCCTAAGGAAAAAATGTAACAGTGTGATGTGAGAAAGCCACCATTCCTCTCCCATAAATACCTATTTCCTATTAATAAAAATGCCCTTTATTCTGGAGTTCCTACCTGTCACATTGCTGTAAAAACACATTATTTTTAGATGGGTCACATTTATTTTCTTCGAATATCTTCTATATTATGCATATTAAACTTTTTAGTGCCGTAACCTCTGTATTTTTTTAGGCTATTGCTCAAAGTCCCAAAGCTACAGATGTAATACGGTTGATGTAGTAAAGACACCATTGTTCTCCCATAATGACCTACATTCATATGAGAAATATTATTTCCTTAGGATGTCTATATGTCAGTTTTAGATTATATTACTTTCCTGACCTCTGTATTTTGTTGGACTATTTTGCCACTATATTCCGTTGGCTTTATCCCTCGAATACACTGTTAAAATGTCTGTCAATTCCAGTGGCAAAAATACAGAAAATAGTTTAAAAATGGCATGAGAACTGTTGTAATCAAGGAGATAAAAGCACAGGGTAGAAGATGGCTCACTAAACTGCCAGCTGTTTTTACTGTGTAGTTCCTTAACAGCCACCCTGGCACTTTGTTTTTCCCTTCCAGATGGTGCCATTTGATTTGATTACCATTTACATTATGTTTTGATACATTTTTTTAGCAGTCCAATAGAGGAAATTAGCCAAGCAAGGTTTAAAATCCAATCCAACAAATCCAAACAAATGTTCTACACACAGCAGATTTTTACATTGTTAGGCTTATGCTTTCAATAAAACTGCTATGTGGGTTAGGCAAGTTTCATTAACCTTCTACATTTTCTGAATATACAATGTTATCTCATACATATTTTCTGTACTCCTAATGCTTATTTTGTTTGTTTCCTTGTCTAGGAAACAACTGTGTGCTGGGATATTGGCTGCATAATTTGGGTCTAACATGGTACTATAAATATAGAAATGTACTCTTGTAGATACTAAGAAATTTAATACTGAGTAATAGACAGGTTCTCTGATGTGTATTAGATTTGCAGCATTTAAAAATGAATGCAGTAAATTTGGGGGATACTGTATTTGGAGTGTCCAGATCTTTGCAAACTACAACTCCCAGCATGCTTTAGTTGGAAATTACTGGGATTACTGCCCCTCCCTTCGAGAGCCTCCCTAGTGTTAATTTGCCTGGGCAATCATTTTCCTACCTTCTTAGTAATCCAGCGGCCACTCGCTCCACATCCTCTGCTTTGCTGCCTGACGTCACTACCCGGCGCCGGGAAGTGAGACAGGCGCCGAGAAGTGACATCAGCCGACAGATTAGAGGATGTGGAGAGAGCAGTTGACCCGACTATAAACCGAGGTTCGGTTTTCAGGCTATTTTTAAAGCCTGAAGTATACTCAAGTATATACGTTAATTGCACTTGGTTATTTACCTGATGTCAGCAAGGGAATTGCATATAAAAAGTTGGGGGTAAATATTGGGTAATTCCACGTTTTCATGGTTTGCTGATCATGTCTTTAACAATCAAAAAAAACCTCACAATTTTGATTGATCCTAGACATGTATTTAGCATTATTATAGGAAGGACTGAAATCACACAAGAGAAGCAACCTTGACTCAATAACTTCCAAATGTTATTATCGTGCTGAAGGACTCCCATGGTTTAAAAGAAATATTTATTGATTTTGATTCTTTGTGCTTTTTTTTTTTTTAACATTTTTGAGAAAAAACTCACTCATGTACAAAATGATGCCGTGCTCTTTGCTGAGACAGATAATGAAAATCATTGAACTCATTTCTAACACTGTGTTAGAGGAAACTAGGTTATACAAGAAGTCAATATCTAAATATAAGGGTGGATAAATATATCAATATTTCAATTTAAAAACACCTTCAAAATATATCAAGGTATTGTGTCTCAATAAATGTGATCTGCTAAGGTAATAACCTACACTGCGGTAGAGTATTGTATCCAGCAATTGTTTCTCAAATAATAAACCACATTGAATTACAGATTCCAAAACTAAGCACAATGAAAAAGACGGGCCTTATTTTAACAGATAAATCATTTCAAAGGGACACTATACTGAAAAAATGACTTTGCCTCATCTAAATCTATAATTGAATACAGTGGTTTGCAAAAGTATTCGGCCCCCTTGAAGTTTTCCAAATTTTGTCACATTACTGCCACATGAATCAATTTTATTTTAATTCCACGTGAAAGACCAATACAAAGTGGTGTACACGTGAGAAGTTGAAGGAAAATCATACATGATTCCAAACATTTTAAACAAATTAATAACTGCAAAGTGGGGTGTGCGTAATTATTCAGCCCCCTGAGTCAATACTTTGTAGAACCACCTTTTGCTGCAATTACAGCTGCCAGTCTTTTAGGGTATGTCTCTACCAGCTTTGCACATCTACTGAAATCCTTGCCCATTCTTCTTTGCAAAACAGCTCCAGCTCAGTCAGATTAGATGGACAGTGTTTGTGAGCAGCAGTTTTCAGACCTTGCCACAGATACTCGATTGGATTTAGATCTGGACTTTGACTGGGCCTAACACATGGATATGTTTTAAACATTTCCATTGTTGCCCAGGCTTTATGTTTAGGGTCGTGGTCCTGCTGGAAGGTGAACCTCCGTCCCAGTCTAAAGTCTTTTGCTGACTCCAAGAGGTTTTCTTCCATGTATCTTGCCCAGTATTTGGCTCCATCCATCTTCCCATCAACTCTGACCAGCTTCCCTGTCCCTGCTGAAGAGAAGCAACCCCAGAGCTGCCACCACCATATTTGACAGTGGGGATGGTGTGTTCTGTAAGTAGCACTTACTCTGATTTGCGTGCGTTACTGCATGCCTTCAATCCAGCACACATTTTGTTTAGGAGCAGTATCCCCACTCCCTCTTTTAACCACTCCCACTTCCATCCGACCTGACTTTTTCCCCCACAAACCAACTGTCAAGCCTGCACACAGCATACAGCATTCCAACTGTCAAAACTCTGTCACCATTCCAGCTACAGTAAAACTACTCACAGAAGAATAGTTTTTGAGAGCAAGGAACTTGATTGACAGCTGAAATATAATCAGTTTTAGATTGAATATCTAAAGAAATAGGGGGCAGATCAACAAAAAAAATTATACAGTGGTGGTTGGGAAGAATTATAATTTCCAGTTAAGGTCAATTTAAAATAACCTATTTTTTGGTATAGGTGGCGAATTAAATAGTTAAATAATAAATAAGTAGAATTTTTTAACAATAAAAACCTTGAATAAATACAAAAACTATTTTTCTCAGGACTTTAGAGTCCAATAATAGTAAAGTGTCTGCTAGTCTTAAGATTGATTTATTTTTGTTCACAGCTAGAAATAGTGGTTAATCCTTTTATATAGTAAAAATTCCAGTGTTTTTTTAGCTGGCCGCGACTTATGTCGGCAACCTGTTTGTCCTGAACTTACAATCGGTCAGGCCAGTAAACAACTTTTATGGACCCCAGTGACGGCCACAGCTTCTTTTGCTGTGAATGACATTGATTCATCATTGGCCGGGACCAAGGTTCTGATGGTGTGTACCCAGCCTAACAGAGGTAACAGCATAATAGAAAGTTTAAGTATAAACTTTGAATTTGGCTTGGAAGTCTGGAATTTGTGTGTTTGTGCTGCAGATTTTAAAACTCAATAACGTCAATGAAGAGGACATTGATGTTTTTTACTTACCCTTTAAATATGTCACATGCATTAAAGGTAGGTCAGTTGGTGTGTGTGTGTATTCATATCAGGTTGGGGGATAAAATACATTTTTTGATGATTGGTCAATATGAGTTTTTTTTACTTTAGTTACCCTTTACGTATGGCTGCCACAGTAATGGATAAGTAGATCAGTAGGTGTGTGTACCTGTGTCGGGTTGAGAGTATGTCTTTTTTGTGTTTACAACCATAAAACTAATTTTATTGAGGATAAATCTAAATTAGTTTTTTACTTTAGTTACCCTTTAAGTATGGCTGCCACTGTAATGGATAAGAGATCAGTAGGTTTGTGTACGGGTCTGGTTGAGGGGTATGTTTTTTTGTGTTATAACCATAAAACTATCTTTTAGTGAGGATAAATCTGAATTAGTTTTTTTGACTTTAGTTACCCTTTTAATATGGCTTCCATGGGAATGGAAAGGTAGGTCAGAAGGTGGGTGTACCTGGGTCTGTGTGGGGGGGTTGGGGGTATCACCATTTGTATTTATGACCATGAAAAAAACTGTTTTGAAATATCCACATTTGAGGATTATTACCATTATAGTCTATGGGAAAAAATGTCCGGAAATTCGCCAATAATGCCGTAACGCTTCCGCGGATTCCTTAGCTAGAAGACTTCTCCTATATGCCCCGCAGGTCTGTACCGAATTTCGCGTCCAACAGTCCAACAAAGCGGAAGAATAAAACGGAAGAAGAAAAAGAAGAAGAAGAAATAGAAAGAACAGTAATTTGGCTTTTTCAAGCCAAATTAATGATCAGACAATGCAAGTTCAGTAACTGAAAGCAACAACAGATGAACGGATATAGAAGGATGGTCCAGGGACCAAACAAACAGGTTCAAGAATTAGACTATGTAAATAGAATATTTAAAGTATGAGATTGTTTGTAGGGGAAAGCAAATAAAGAGAACAGGAAATACAGTGTCTATTGTTATTTTGATAGTGATAGAGGAAGGGACAGCAGTCTATAGCTAGATACAGAGAGGATCCTGCACACTCCTAATCCAATATTTGCACTGATAAAGTGCTGGGTGCTCCAGCGTAGTGGCAAACTTCACGTCTATAGCAAGGAATGCTGTGCACACCAGACTTATAAACAAAAAGGTGTTTATTAAATCAGTAAAAAACCTTGTAACGTTTTGGCGAAAAATTTCCGCCTTCATCAGACAACATACACATATTTGTATGTGTCTGATGAAGGCGGAATTATTTTGCCGAAACGTTACAAGGTTTTTTACTGATGAATAAACACCTTTTTGTTTATAGTCTGGTGTGCACAGCATTCCTTGCTTGCAGTTATGCTAGGTACCACGTACAGATTTCTGCCCCCCCCCCCCCCCCCCCCCCCCCCCCCCCCCCCCCCCCCCCCCCCCCCCCCCCCCCCCCCCCCCACCCCCCCCCCCCCCCCCCCCCCCCCCCCCCCCCCCCCCCCCCCCCCCCCCCCCCCCCCACCCCCCCCCCCCCCCCCCCCCCCCCCCCCCCACACCCCCCCCCCCCCCACCACCCACACCCCCCTGCCCCCCCCCCCCCCCCCCCCCCCCACACCCCCCCCCCCCCCCCCCCCCCCCCCCCCCCCCCCCCCCCCCCCCCCCCACACACCAACCACCCCCCCCCCCCCCACACACACAAAAACACCCCAACCCAAAAAACCCCACAAAAAAAAAAAAAAACCGACCCCCCCCCCCCCCCACCCCCACGATGCAAGATCGTTCAGAGGCCGCGCGCTCGTTCGGGGAAACGAAGGTACACACATAACGATAAAGCCCAGATACCGTCGGATCCGACGGTATCGGGGCTTTATCGTTACTGTGTGTACCCAGTTTATGTCAGGGAAAGGTAATGATTTGAAAGAGAAACTCTGTGGTGCTAGCTGCCTGATAAGAACTATATAAGTCACTGCAATAAACCTGAATTGTTTTTAAGAAAGTCTTCCATACCTTGTGTTTCAAGGTTACATGCTGCTTAATGGGCATGTCCAACCCCCAAACTAAAATTTAACCCACTACTGGCCCCACTGTGTAATTTAAAAAAATCCTTACCTTACATCTCTGCTCCTTATGGTTCTCTTGCAGTGCTTGTCCAAAGTCCAGGAAATGAAAGAAAGTTTTCCACCTCTGAGAGGACAGTGGCACCAGATCCATCCTCTGCAGCCGTTGCACTTAGTGGGAAATCATTTTAGTAAATGATATTTCCCCCTTGCCCAACCCTAACCGCCTTGTTATTTATTAAAAAAATCAATCAGAAGTGTACTTACAGACCTTTGTTCCCACGGCACTCTCCATTGAAGGCAGCAGCGTCTGTGTTCTGATTGCTATTTTAAAGAAATAACACAGCGGTTGGGATGGGCAGGGGGGAAGCTATCATATATTAAATAATGATTTAAAGGATAACTGTATTGCCTCAATGCATTTTTAAAAAAATTCTTTAAGGAGTAAAGGTGTACAGCCCTCCCCATACATTTTTTTTCTGATGTCGCGCTTCTCTCTGCCGTCCAATTAGTCATGCTGTAAAGGGGCCGTAAATGTGAGTAAGTGATTTCAGCTGCTGGAAGTCTGGACATGTAATGTGGGTGATGTTGTTGGTTACGTTATGATGAATTATTTTGTAGAAAAATGGCAGCACGCGGGGTGTTTAAATGGGACTGTCAAGATCTCAGCCTATAGCTGCCGATCATGACATCCACTAGGCCAATAGTATCACCCCCCTTTCTGGGGAGAGCCAGCGCTTCAGCAACTGGGGCGTCGGCAGCCAGGGGAGGAAAAGGCGTCTGCTAGTTATACAATGAGAGCCACTGTAGGTGGTTCTCATCTTTTAAATACAGACACGAGTGCTCCTTCTGTAGCGGAGCTCACCCAGCAGCAAGATGTTTTAAGAGGGCAAAATCCCCTATGCAGGGACAGTTGTCTACTTCTCAGAAGAGCAATGACCCCAGTTTGCACAGAAAGACTCAGGCCATAGCTAAAAATATACGATAATAAAAGGGAGGCAAGATTGATCGAATCAGGGTTTGAAGCAGGTTTTCGGATACCTTTTACCCCTAATGATTACTTTATCCAGTTTCCTAACCTCAAATCTGCTTTAGTCAATGAGGAGATTGTTTGGAAAAAAGTGATGAAGGAAGTTAATAGCCGTAGGACGGGGGGCCCTTTCCAACAGCCACCATTCCAAAATGTATCTCCCCTAGGGTTAGTACCTAAAAAAGTGATTAGATCTTCCAGATTAATTCATCACTTGTCATTCCCCAAAGGGTCGTCGGTGAACGATGGAATCAAGAGGGAGGAATCAAGGGTGCACTACATATCATTCGATAATGCACTAAAATTGGTACGTGCAGTGTGCCAAGGAGCCCTTATGGCAAAATCGGATGTGCAGTCCACCTTTAGATTGCTCCCAATCCACCCAGAATGCTTCCACCTCCTAGGATGTAAGGTGAGGGATCAGTTCTTTATAGATATGGCATTACCAATGGGATGCTCCATATCATGTTATTATTTCGAAGTTTTTAGTTCATTTTTAGATTGGGCGGTCAGAATCTACTCGGGAGTGGTATACTATTTATAACACTATTTGGACAATTTTTTATTTGTAGGCCCTAAAAATTTGGAAATATTTTGAAATTATTATTATTAAATAAATTAAATTAAATTATTACAGGATTTCAAAAATTGAATGTTACATTTTGGAGTGCCCATAGCTATTAACAAAACAGAAGGTCCTTCTACAGTCCTTACATTCCTAGGGATAGAAATCGATTCAGAAAGAATGATATTTCGCCTTCCTGATGGTAAAATAACAAAATTGTTAGATTTAATAGAGAGGTCTATATCAGCAAAGAAAGTTACTTTGTGGCAAATGCAATCCCTACTGGGCACATGTCCTCCCGATGGGTAGGATCTTCTGTAGAAGATTATCATTGGCTACAAAAGGGATAGCCAAACCACACCATTACTTAAGAGTAACCAAACTTATGAAGGAGGACTTGAGGGTTTCGCAGCGTTTCCTAGTCGAATTCCCAGGTCACACATGTTGGCAGGAACAGGAAGGGCTCGTTCACACTAGAAACTGACAGAAACTGACCGTAACGTACAGCATGTGTTTCTGTCAGTTTGTATCATTTTTTTTCATACATTTGTATCCATTTTTTAACAATGTGTATTCCATAGATTTCTATAGAAAATGCATGCGTTTTTCAAACAGACTGGAACAGAACGAATTATAACACAGCAGGTGTGAACGATATTATGAAATCCTATGGGGTTTTACTGTCTGTCCATTTTTTTATACGCACCTGCGTTTGAAAAACGGATACAAACTGATGTAGTGTGAATTAGCCCGAAGGATCCACTGTTGATCTTGAATTATTTACAGACGCCACAGGGAGTATAGGTTTCTGGGCATATTTTAAAGGGCATTGGTGCGTCGAACGTTGGCCCAAAGATTGGTTTACAATGGATATTATCAGGAACCTTACTTACCTTACTTACTTTAACTATTTCCAATAGTAGTTGCAGTATCATTGTGGGGTAATGAAATGAGAAACAAAAGGATAGTTTTTTGGTGCCATAACATCTCAGTGGTAGGAGCAATCAATAAACAATCCTCAGGGAACTAGTGTTACTCTGTTTAAGGGCTAACATTTGGTTCACGGCAAAACATTTTCCGCTCTCTATGACGCTCTCTCTCGGTTTCAGTTTGAAGCAGTCGAGAAGATACCGGGGACTGTGAGAGACTGTCGGCAGGTGCCGCTATACTTGTGGACCCTCATTTAAAAATGTTAACGGAGTTAATTGCTGTCTCAGTGTCTTCCTCAACATGGTCCTCATATGGTAGAGTATGGAAGGATTGGTTGTTAGTAGCTGATTCGGAAGGGGGCATTCTGGAGCATGGTCTTACTTGCTATCACTAATTGAAAAAAATTGGCTCCATCTACAGGCTCTGTCAGCTTGATCTTTCTTATTTGAACTCATGCATTGGCGGGATGTATCCAAAGAATTTGCCATTAAAAGAATGGTGTCAGGTTGGAAACGAAGCTCAGCAAGAAAGGATGATAGACGCCCTGTATCCTTTACAATGTTGAGTGAGCTAATCGGGGCTACCGAACATAAATGTAAGTCAAAGTTTGAGGCAGCTTTGTTTAAATTTGCCTTCTCGCTGGCATTTTTCGGTGCATTTGGCATCAGCGAGCTAGTCTCCCCATCTACAAAAAAGCAACAGGAATTCAAATAGAAGATTTGTCAGTTTTAACAGACTCAGTGCTAATAAAGATATGATTTTCTAAGATAGACCAATATGGGAAGGGTAGAGTCGTGACTTTATGCTGTTTAGGGGGCAGATCTTGTTCAGTTTCCCTCTTGGGAGCCTACTTGTCGGATAGACCTAACCAGAAGGGCCCTCTGCTGATTCACAAAGATGAGGCATTTCTCTCAAAATTCCAATTTAGTTCAGTATTCCGATTATGCGTAAAACATCTGGGCATTCCCTATAACAAGTACTCAACACATTCATTTAGAAAAGGGGCTGCGACCGAGGCTGTCCAATGGGGAATGTCGAACAAGGAGGTTATGGAGTTGGGTAGATGGGACTCTAACAGATTCAAAACGTACATTAGACCATAAATGTTATCAATGGAGTAAAGAATCTAAGCCATATTTAAGTTCTGTATTGTTACATTTGGGATAAAAACAGTTATGTCTGTTTCCTTGTAGGAGTTGCCACAGCGTGGGTCCTGGGTCACTCGTATGTATACTGGGCTGCAAGGAGAGTGGAAATTCGTCCCTACGGCCGCCATTTGGGGATAGGATGGGAAGGTATCAGGGGTTTGAGATGATCACAAGTTATACCAGAAGTCTTGCAGCTTAGGGGTGTGTGCGGGGGGCCCAGGATTTTGTTAATTCACACTGGTGGCAACTATATTGTGGTTATATGCGCAACGTAGATCTGATCAGAAGCATAAAACAAGACTTAGCTAGATGTTCTGATCTGTTAAGAGGGGCAGTTATTATATGGTCCAGAGGTAGTTCCTAGAAAAAACTGGAGAGCAGCAAGAAATGTTAAGGCGATAGAAAACTGCAGACGAAAATTAAACATGACTGTGTCTGCATTTGTGAGAAGCATAGGTGGTGTAGCAATTCGTCATAAAGAATTAGAAGGCAGAATTCATGTTTGTTGAGAAAAGATGGAATTCATCTCAATCGTATAGGTTTAGACATCCTGAATTTGGATTTCCAAAGTGGTATCGAGGCTGCCCTGGCTATGCTGGGGTGGCAGTCCCATTGATAATGGGTCCGCCACTGGCGGTTGTTCATGTACGCATTTGGCCAGGTCAGGCTAATCTGGTTTGACCTGGGGAGTTGTAACCACCTAAAGGGGGAAAGCCTGCTACTCACGGTGTGGGCTCATCCCTGGCGGTGGTTTAAGACTCTTGATTTTAAGTTTATCGTTCCTGACTGTCACATGGTTGTGACAGCTGGCATAATGTGTTAATAAAGCAGTGAGTTAATAATTTTAAAATGTTTTTAATAAAGCTGTCAAAAACACCAGTCAATTTGTCTGAGTTTTTATTATATACACTAATGGTAAAGGGAATTTTCCTTATAGACCTAGAGTTGTAAGGGGTTGGGACATTTGGTCCCTTTAGATGCCATGACTGCCTGGCAACAGACAAATAGGCTGGTGACAGGCCTTGGCCAAGTGGGCCAATAGAACAAGGTTATGGGTGAAAGATGGCTAGCAACAGGAGCTGATTGGATGGGTGCGAGCCCAAAGGGGTGGGCTTGAGGAGCGAAAACTTTGAGCGGGAGATTAGGCAAACAGTCAGCTATTTGACAGCTTAGGGATAGGTAAGAAAATCTCCCTCCCACCCAAAAATTGCTTTAGAGACGTAGATAATTATATAGTTCATTTAGAAAATTGTCATGATAAATTTGAACTAATTGATGTTATGATTCTTAAAAAAAAAAGTTTGTGCCTGTTACATTGTTGTGACAGCTGGCATAATGTGTTAATAAAGCAGCGAGTTAATCATTTTAAAATGTTTTTAATAAAGCTATGGCCTTTTGTAAAACACCAGTCAATTTGTCTGAGTTTTTATTATATAATTCACTAAGGGAATTTACCTTATAGACCCAGAGTTGTAAGGGGTTGGGACATTTGGCCCCTTAGAGGCCAAGCATCATCCCTTGTACTGTTATACATTTGGAAAAACATAATTTTACATGTAGGAGTGTGACCTTTTTAATAGATGACACTTGTATGGAGACCACCATTCCCATTTAAAGCTCTAGTTAGAACTCATCTTGGTGCATTTGGAATTGCGTTGTATGCAAATTTCTGTCCAATTTTTTTGTGCACTTGAAATTACTAATCTCCTTAAATAGTAAGGAAAACAGGCCAAAAATGGCGATTGTATGCATTTTTAAAATAGACCACATTGAAAATTGCTTATACTGAGGCATAGTTCCTGCGATTTCCAAACAAGGTACATTTGTGGATCGAAAATGTATACAAAACCATAAGCAGATAACAAAACATGAGAAACTGCGTACAGTGGGACTAGCCTTAAAAGTACTGCATCAAGTACAGTTTAGAGTAGGGGTGGGCAGTCATTTTTCACAGGGGCCACATGAGGAACTGGGGCTGTTTTGGTAAAAGTTACTGCTTTCTATAATAAAGATATCCAACAAGAACACATTCGTTTGGAACTAAATTCTTAGCTGCTGAGGATACTCAGTATTAGTAATAATAAAAATAAAAACAATTACTTTTTTAAAGGACATGTCCACCCCAAAACTTTATATGTTATTGGACATGATTCTATCTTTAAAACAAGCTATGCCTCATCAAAATCCATTCAGTCAATTTATAAGTCCATTCAACAAGATATATATATATATATATATTTTCCAACATGCCTTTTACAGACCAGGAGCAGCTCACTGTAATCCAATCCGTGCCTTCAGCCTCCTTTGGCTCCCCCCATACACACCATCCAGATCCATCCTCAGTCCCCCTGCATCGTAGCGTGAAATCCTTTTAGAGTGTGATAGAGGAAAACTACCCAGACCCAAACACCGGATTATTTTAAAAAAAAATATGTTTGTAGCCTTAAACCAATTAAGGACGCAGGAACGAAGGGCTGTAAGTAAGGCTACAAACATTTTTTTTTAAAAAAATAATCCGGCGTTTGGGTCTGGGCAGGGGGACTCTATCACACCCTAAAAGGATTTCAAGATAGGTAAAAAAGTATGTATCTTTATATTGGCTGAACGGGTTGGCTTGTTTTAAAGCTAGAATCATGGCCAATAACATATAAAATTATAGTTTTGGGGGTGGACTTGCCCTTTAAGAATAGGACCACTATTAGGCAATGAAAAGTTGAACAGTCATAGTCACTCAGAACACCAATACTTTATTCAACATCTACAAAAAGAGACATTGAATATGGCCATGTTTTTGCAGGATTTCAAAGACAAAAGATAAATTAACTTTAAAATTGCCACTGCGATTTTTCTTAACAAGAGAGATTTAATGAGAGAGATCCAGTCTGTGTTGAGCCTGAACAAGTGCACTAAAGTATGGGTGAATATCTGAGGTGGATATGCGAAGGACAGTTGACAGGTGATCATTAGTGAGATCTTTATCTGAATTTGTTAAACTTTATAAATGGAAATGGTCTGTTCACATATGCAGTTAATGGCATATGCATGCTATTACAATGGTATCTCCGAGCACAGGATAATTAGTATTACTGGTCTTGGTTATTGAACTTAACCATTAAGGTGGTGTCTGTAGAACACATTTTAAATACAGTTGTGTTCAAAATGATTCACCCCCCACTGAAATAGAGTGTTTTGGCCAGTTTAACATTGATTGATTTTTCAGTCATCTTGTTTACAATTAAATCAGAGACACTTGTAAGTCAGACAAATATAACATAACATTTATAATGAAATAACCACAAATGTCTTTTCTGTGCTCACATCATTATCAGTTTTATTCAACCCTCAAGTCATATTCATTCTTAGTACTAAGTAAACTCCTTTCCAGTTATAACAGCTTTTAAATGTAAAGCATAGCTTGATGGGGTATCTTAACCCATTCTCATGGGCAAAAGCCTCCAGTTCAGTCACATTCTAGGCTTGCGCGCTGCAACTTCTTTCTTTAAGTCCCACAGAGGTTCTCAATCAGATTTAAGTCTGGTGACTGCGATGGCCACTCCAAAATGTTCCAGCCTTTAAACAGCAACCATGCTCTAGTGGATTGGAGGTATGCTTGGGATCATTGTCCTGTTGAAAGGTCCAACGTCTCCCAAGCCTCAGGTTTGTGACGGATGCATCATATTTTTTTCCAATATCTCCTGGTACTGAAGAGAATTCATGGTACCTTGCACACGCTGAAGCTCGTTGACATCCACAAGTGTTTTCAATACCTGATCGAAAACACTTGAATGTACCTCTGTTCTTAACAGTGGTAGTCTTTAAGAGGTTGAATAATTGTGTCAATGAAGAAATCACAAAAGAAAACTTTTAATACTGTATTACAAAAACAATTAATGTCATTTTAGTTGCATTTGGTTCAAAAAGTCCTTGTAAGATTTCATTCTGAACACAATTACAATGTACACTGAATTCCCTAAAACCCTACAGCATTGGGGGTTGAATAATTTTGAAAACAACTGTAGATCAAGTTAAAAGCAAAGGATCTACAAATGGCACCAGAAAAAAACCAAAAGACCAGATTTAACATGGAACATGCCACTTTAATGCAGTTACAGAATCAGGCTTCCAAAATAACCCACATTCCCAAGTCATGCTTGGGGTGTCGGCAATACTTCCCGGGAGCAGTTTTGAAAAGAACAACCTGGCCTACATACACCAAGCTGGGGGTGTCAGCGGCTAGCGGTCAGTATGGTTAAATAAGGGGGTGCAAGGCATTGTCAGCTCGACTTGTGGTCAGTTTAAATAATTTAGTAAAAATTGTTTTTTTTACCTATTATATTTTAAGAGTTAAACAATTTATTTCAAGGTAAGATATAAAGGTAACAAAGAAAAAGGTAGATGATGGGTGAATAATCATCCTTCATCCTTCAGGTTTAGCACTACCATCATGTTTTTGCCTTTTGTCTCAGGGCCCTTTTTAGGAATAGGCCACATACTGTAGGCAAAGAGCTAGGGTGCCCAGTGTTGAACTAGGGCACCTTTTCTTCTCCCTAGCATCTCCCTGTCAGCTTTAAGGGCTAGGCTGCGTTTTTTGTGCGTTTGCGCTTGCATTTTTTTCATAGAAAGCAATTACATACTGTATATCATGTCAATGCTGGCAGCTGTACTGTTTGATACATTACTACTACTTAAAGGGCATGTCCACCCCCAAAACTTAATCCCCCCAACTACTGGCCCCACCAGTAGTGTAGTTTAATCCTTACCCACATCCCAGCTCATAGGGTTCTCCTGTAGTCCCCCCCAAAGTGCCAAAACCTGCCCACCAGGAGGCTAGCAGGGCTTTCCTCCTACCTTGCCTCAGGTAGAATTTTGCCATGCATACTGCAGCCCTTCTCCCCCTCCCTCCCCCTCTCCTCTCCGATTCCCTCCCCTGCGTTAATTCCTTCATATGTAAGATTCCCCAAGGGCTCCCAGCCCCAACCGCTATGTTTATATCTTTAAAAAGCTCCCCAAACTTTACTTACCTCTCCTCTTTCCTCTGGCGAAGTGAGCTGCCGGCAGCCGCGTCCGTGATTGGCTGCCGCTCAGCCAATCACAGACGCGGCGCGGTCCCGCCCTCTGCTTGCATTTTCTTGCAAGCGGGGACGGGAGCACGGGCAGAGGAAAGAGGAGAGGTAAGTAGAGTTTGGGCTGCTTTTAAAGATATAAACATAGTGGTTGGGGCTGGGAGCCCTTGGGGAATCTTATGTAAAAAAATTATATTTTGGGTGGACATACCCTTTAAGCAGCCCCACTATAAAGAATCATCCAGTCTCAGAAGGAAGTGAGTGGGGAAAGCCTGCTGTAGTTTGGCTGGCCAAGTTTGGCGGGGGGGCACTAAGATGGCAAGAAACGGCCCTGTTTTGTCTCATAAAAAATCTTTAATCTCCACTCTCAGGTCCCAAACTCATTTAAGCCCAGGCTGAGCCATCTGACAGCAGTGTGGCAGCATTGTTAGTATGTTCAGTCTAATGCTCTTCCAAAAGTGCTCTTGCCCTGATAAAGTTAACAGTTTTAGTAACAACATCAGTAACATGATTCATTTTTAGTACTGACTTACATACCATTTCCTGATGTATAATGCAATGAAAAAATACCAATTTCTGTTCTAGGTTAATTCTACTTTTCTACTTACATTATCTTGCATCTGCATTTTTCCCTGTCATACTTGGACAACCATCTGTCGTAACACCTGCAAGTTTGTCCCATTTCAGCCCCAGGTTTTGTAAGCATGTATGTACCTCCATAAATGAATCACTCCCTGTTATTACTTTTATTGTTCGCATTTCTTTAAAATAATAAGCAACTGGGTTGTGTTACGGACATCATAACTCTCATCCAAAGCAACTTGATTTTATAGGTGAATCTTTATGTTTCTTGCAATGTCCTCAATACTTCTTGTTACAGTTTGTCTGGAAAGGGGCATATTTTTAAATGCTACTTTTTTTCTCAGGTCATAATATTGCTGCAGCGTCCACCAGACAGTCTTCAATAAAGTCCCCACCAGAAAATGGCAAACTGCTTTGTGCAATTTTGTCAGTGCAATCAACAAACTTTGTGATATCCATCTTATAAAGCATGAAGCTTGGCCAAATTTCGCTGTTGTTTACTAGAGATGGACTTAGAACCGAACTAAGTTCGACCCGAAGTTTAATAGTTTGGATGAACTCTAACTTCTAGAACTTTCCAAACTTCGAACTAGTTTGGTTTTCCAAACTCGGACGTATTTTGGATAATTATCAAAAAATCATTATTGAATTTGCGTACCGTTCGCTAACCCTCAATAGTGGCCATAACCCTCAAATGTTCTCTTTTGGCGATAACTCAAATGTATCATTCAATTTTGGTAATCCTCGAATGTATCATTAGTATTTCGGTAACCCTCGAATGTAGCATTCTATTTCGTTAACCCTCAAATGTATCGTTGTATTTCGGTAACCCTCTAACGTATCGTTCTATTTCGGTAACCCTTGAATGTATCATTCTATTTCAGTAACCCTCAAATGTATCATTCTATTTTGGTAACCCTTGAATGTATCATTCTATTTCGGTAACCCTTGAATGTATCGTTATCGTTCTATTTCGGAAACTCTCGAATGTATTGTTAGAATTTGGTAACCCTCAAATGTATCGTTCGATTTTGGTAACCCTCAAATGTATAATTCTATTTCGGTAACCCACGAATGTATAGCTTGAACTCGGTACCCCTTGAATGTATTGTTCGATTTCGGTAACTCTCTAATGTATCATTCGATTTTCGGATGTATCGTTTGGTAACCCTCGAATTGGTGATATCCCTCGAATGTAGCATGCGGAAACCTGACGATTGCCCAATCGCGGGGGAAGGTAGTGTTTAAACAAGTTTTGGTGATATGTACGTGTTTCCCAGGAGAATTATAGCATATAATATGTAATAACTTTTATTGGCTAACTAGACAACAAAAATAGCAAGCTTTCCTTGTCCTAAGCCCCTTTCCTCAGGCTGGATGTTACAAAAGAAACTGATAATTCACAAACTTATATATACATGGGAACAGTCAACATCAAACACTAGTGAAAAGTTGAACAGATGACCAGGCACAGATACAGACGGGGGGGGGGGGTAACAGTTGTGGAGCTGTGAAAGTAGATAGCTGTAATAATGTGAGAACAATGACCTTTGAAATGGAAAGTGTCCTTTGAAATGTATCAAACAGTACAAGACAGTGTCCTGCTCAGTGGGTTTAGTCTGGGTGGTGATGTAGAACAAGTTGCTAAGCTTGCTATTTTTGTTGTCTAGTAAAGGTGGCTCACAACATTAGACTGATCCTGCCAGAACCACCTTACCTGTACTTCAATGCGACTGACATGTGATCACAAAATGAATGGGATTTGCGATTGCATGTCGGTTGCATAGAAGAATGGAAAAGGTGGTTCTGGCAGGGTTGGTCTAATTTTGCAGGAAACGCTTGGTCAGGTAAGTAAAATCAGATATTTGTATGGCCACCTTCTGCCAATAAAAGGTATCACAACTCCACTTTTATTCTCTTACTTATAAGAACCTCATTTATTGCTTTGACCATTGCTATACAAGCACTGTATTTAATCTGATCTTTTCAAACTATTTTCTCCCATTGACTTTAATGGGTTAGTTTCTGAGCTATAGAACATTTTCTATAGTTAGGAAATTAACTAAACTTCAGGAAGTTCGTCCATCTCTATTGTTTTTGCAGTTTACAAAATAAATCTACCGATATACGGCCCCGCTCTGCATCTGCCATGTTCTTGTATTGTGATGCATGTTTAGTCTTGTAATGGCGACTCAAGTTGTTATCCTTCATCACACTGATCTGTACTGTGTCTTTTGTTTTTTAACTTGATTTGACAGCACTTTGCATCTTGCAGTTGCCCCTCTCATGCGTGCACACTGTGTTAAAAAGAGCAAAACACAGTCAGAGACGTAAACTGAAAAAGAGGGGAAAGGGGAAATGAAAAGGGGGAATCCAAATGAAAAAGGGAAACTCAGAATGGAAAAGAAAACATTCTATTTTCCCTTTTTTCATTCAGCTTTCACATTTTTCAATTCCACTTTCTCCTTTTCCTATTCTTTTCAAGAAATGTGTTTTGCTTATCATGCTGTCACATTTGTACTGATCCATTTTACCGTTCCTTTTTTTCAATTTTGCCATCTATTACCTGTCCTAGTCTTATTTTCCGTTTCCCTATTTTCCCTTTTTTTTCATTCTGCTTTCCAGTGTCCCCATTCTGCTTTCTCCATAACCAGCAGCTGCGTCTGTGATTAGCTGACTCTCAGCCAATCACAGGCGGGGCTGCCAGTCTGGACCCTAATGCTACTCCGTTTCTCTAGCATTAGAGACAGAGGCCAAGGGAGCCAAGGTTAGTAAGTTTCTTTGGACTTAAAGGTTTCAGACATCCCACCCTGCCATTTCATGCTTCCAGGAAGGGTGGGAAAGGGGGCGTGATGGGGCGTGGCATCACACAGAGGCGGGGCATGATGTCACACAGAGGTAGGGCTAGTGGCCTAGGGGTGGTGAGAGGCGGGTTAAGGTGTTCCTGGGGCATAATCTGCAAAAGGGGGCATAACTGAGGAGACTAGTCTAATCATGGACAACAAACCGGAAGCTTAAAAAGGTACAATAGATCAAATCACAGCAGGAACCAGATTGACAGAGCCGAGGGCATAGCTAGATATTACAGGACCCCATAGCAAGGTTTTAGAAGGGGCGCTCCGCATAAAAATCTGTTTGGTGCAGTTCAACCAAAACCCGGACAAATTGCAGCTAGGTTTTTTAAAGGTTTTTTTTAATGTCCACCTCCTAAGAAAAAGTGTACTTCATCTAGTTCAGCCCCACTACATGAGGGCATCATTGAAAGGTTTAAGTAAAACTAAAATGGGGTTTGTGGGATTGAACTATGTGCCTGCAGGGGACCTGGATGGGCCCCCTTTGGCTTTGGGCCCAATAGCAACTGCTATGGTTGCTATAGTGATCCCTACACCCCTGGCTGATCCCATTCGAATTTGCTGCCAAAACAACCAAGAACCAATAGGGGCGAAATAGAGAACAAAGGAAATTGTTTACAAAACGATTGTGTGTGCATGCACACAAAACAAAGAAGCCAAAACTATCCAGAAGGGCTGCGTGAGAAGGAAGAAGTGGAGACAGTGGAGTGGAAGTGGAGTAAATGTAGGTGAGCTCTGGCATTGGTACATATTCCTCAGGCTATTTCCCAGATTCCTATTGAATTTGTATAAATGTAATATTGGTAATCATTAAAAAACAACTAAAATCATGTTATGGTCTCCATGAACTTAATTTAATAGATTTCAAATGATTCGACAAAAAAAATTTTTATTTTATGCATTGTTGAATTTTTTTAGTTGTTATAGGTGATAGTATGTAATCCTAAGGTCTAGACTATTTTATTCTCTATGTAACCCTCATTGGATCAAGGTAGACATGGTCCACAAAGCATAGTTAAGAAATTCATAGGTAGAATTAGCAGAGCAATTTTCAGTAATTTTTATGAAATTTCGCAATTCATTCACATTAAAGTTATCGTAGCATCTCATGCATTAAACTAAAGGAAGCTTTTATATGTTGGAAATATTTGATACATTGCAAGTTTGTGACCCGTGTGCCAACTACCACAAATTTCTTTAATAACAGAGAGAGATGTTTCAAAAGTGGTAAAAGGATATTTGGAGAAACATATTGTGATGGTTTTCTTGTACAGAAGACATCTAATCAGTTAGCATTGCGGTGAGCCTCTTACAGTTCAATACCTTTGCTCATGTTCAAGTGGAGATGTGGGCAATAAAACACTGCAAGAATACATTACAACACTCATCATCCCAGTAACTGTCACCCTGTCTGGAATTACAAAATATTGCTTGGGAAAAGATACATCATTGTCTGTCTATCAGCTGAAATTGTGAGCATGAAACCATTTTTACTGCGGAAACACTTACTGTTATATCAATTTTAGTTTACTTTTAGAGATTTAACTTTAACACTATATACAGTATATATATATATCCCTTATATTATATAAATATATTTATATCTTCATAGGAGATTGCATTGAGTTTTTAGGAGCTACCAATGAGATGGGGAGTATATGATATTACATATAGGAAAGTTGTGTATGTGTGTACTGTCTCACTATTACCATTTAAATTACCATCAATAAATGTATATAAAGTATAGCACTGACTTATATTAGGTACAACACAAAATATACAAAATACATAAACTTACTTACAGAGCTGAGATCCCTATTTCAACATGGAATGGTCAAAATGGGAGGTTAAACCACACCCCTGTGTCTGCTCCATGTGAAAGGAAGTATAATCCAAAAAAAGTTTCTGTCTGCTACACAGGATGTGATGTGTATTGTAATAGACACATACACCAAGGCTTCTTATATACCACCTCCAGCCTGCAGGTGGGATCAGTAAATAATAAAAGACAAGACATCCCTGCTCTCTATGGCTAGGAGTGAGAGAAAGTGAAAGTAGATTGTGGTGTGTGCTTTGGAGAGATAATGACTGCAACACAAGATCCTGTGTATGAGGTTGGTATCCTGTTACCAACTGTTGGGAGGAAAGATTATTGGACAGACAATTTACCTTATTGGATACAAACTCTGAGGCAACAGATAAGTGTACACCAACTTACAAGGACACACAATATACAAGTCAATATTCAAAGTGGTGCACCATAGACAAGGACACCCCTGATTACTACATATGTTATGTGGGGAACCTGTTTATGTGCACTGTCTGCTTTGTGCCAGACAACCAGAGTAACCCGCTGTGTGCCATGCTACCCATAATCCTTCCATAAAGCAGTGATCTCGTACAAATTGGTGGCAGCGGTGCTGGTAATACCATTTATTCTAAATGTTTTCTTTGTATTAAGCTATGGAGGCTGCTACTGATATAGTAAATCAGCACAGGATTTAAATCCTCCTGTGCTGGTACCTGCAGATGAAATTCCCCATTTAGACTCAGTAGCTCTACCAGGCCCAATTGCCAAACCAATTTTTAAATCTGATCCATTTGATGGGGTAACTAGGAAGAGGACTGATCGGCTATAACAATTTGAATTGGCAGCCACTATTAATGGTTGGGATGAAGGTGCTTGCTTGCAAGTCCTTAGCCTTTTCTTAGTGGTAACGCCAGGCAGGTATACCAAGGATTTACTGTAATACTGAAATAAAAAGCAGTTATCAGTTATTAAAAATTGCTCTGAAGCAATTTTTTTAAATTAGATATGTATAAAAGAGTATATAAAGGATAAATTCATTTCTTTAGGTAAACTGGGAATGAGAAATGTTTATACGTTAGATTATTAGGGCAATACTATAATAATAACATGATGCTGTGAGGTACCTTCTGTTATAATATATGAGGTACCATCACCACTTGCCGTGGTGAATACTAATAAGCATTAACTTAGAATGTTTAGTTTCAACCACACAATGTAGCAGGATTGCCTGTGTCTACTGTCAGACCTGCAGGATTATCCTATTTGGTTCCTCTGAAAGCTGGTGACTGTCTGAGTAACAGTTTAAAATATACCTGTGTAAATATTCTATATATATATTCTATATACCAACGGGCACACTTTTGCATATATATATATATATATATATATATATTATATGATGTAATAGCAAAGAGGTAAGTTTAAATACCCTCAATGGTGGGCGGCCCAGCATAAGGGACTAATTAAAGATGTGGCAGGACATTCGAAAATTGAGTTACAAACAAAAATAAAGGTAATAATACCAATAGAATTGATAGCAATAAACCAATATATAATTGTAGCTAAAAATAAAGAACATTGTGCCACATTTGTTGCCAACTTATACGCCAGTCTGTTTCCCATTTCCACCTTTAGATCACTGAGGTCCCAATTGGACAAAAAGCCACAAAAGTATTTTTGAATTTTTTCAAAATTTTGAATGGTTTGAATACAATTATAAAAAAACAATTATACGGCAGTTGCTCATTTACCCTTTAGGGGATAAAGTGTCAAGTGTATGTATCCATCTTGCCTCTTTGTGGAGGAGCAGTTTGCCTGAATCTGGTTCGAGGTCTGTTCTACTTCACTGTGCTTGCCAGAAACCTCTCAGAGGAAAGGTAAGAGCGGAAACCTTTTCACTCACAGACAGGCTCCTGGTCTTCACTTTAAGGGACTTTGGACAGACATTGCAGGAGAACCATTTGGAGCATAAAGGTAAGGTAAGGATTATTTAACACTGCACAGTGGGGCCAGTAGAGGAAAAAAATGGTTTTGGGGTTGGACTTGCCCTTTAAGATCACTGCTATAATAGAGTCCAGTAGTAATCCTAATGCTATGGTTACAATAAAGCAGCTCCTTTAAGGCTATCTGTAAGAAATGTCCTATACTGATATTTTTCCTGATCATTTATTTAAATACAGTAAAGCCAAACACACCGTACACTTACACATAGACAGTTTATTTTATGTGTAATATATTTCTGTGGAACACAGTAAGTTTGTCTCAAGCCACTTTTTTAAAACAAGAAATATATTTTATTGAAATTCATTTTATTGTGAATGACAATGTGATATTACTTTGTTTATCTTCTCTGTTATACATGACATTTTATTAGAAACAGTGTTGTGATTTGGTCATGAAACTTGATAGGTGTAGTCCCATTTTCTGTTCTAGCTTAGTACAGCAGCATTATATATTTGTATAGAACTGCATTAATGATTAAAAATGATTAAATTATTTTAAAAAAACAATAGCTTTTGTAGGACCCACTAACACCCCCCCCCCAGGGATGCTGCCTTTACTATTTCATCCTCCTTGATTTATAGAATTACTGGGGTTCTAAGTTCTAAGTTAAATACACATTAACAACTGGTTAAGGTTTTCTTCCTAGCAATAAAGCAAACATCCCAAGGTCTGTCTTTCTCTTGATGGAATGTGTATACTGTTTCACTAGTTTTAAAGGGTATGTACACTGAAAATCCAACTTAACCTTACTAGATAGCTTTACCCTACCTCACTTTACATATAAAGCCTAAGCTATCTAGTAACATTAAGTTGGATATACAGTGTACATACCCTTTAAGGGCAAATCCTCACTTATCAAGTCCTTTATGAATTGTTCTTTATTCCTAGGAGCACAGAAACCTCTGTAAGTCCTAATTCAGGCTCCAGTTTGAGTGTCTACCAGTGAAGTAAGTAGTGTAAGGCCTCCTTTTTTTACATGAACAGAATAGCATAATATGCCTGCTTTAGATAAAGACTTCTTTTACTTCATCAAAGATATATTTAGCTTCTTTAAATACTTCCTTTCTCTACCTCATTTCACCCTTTGTTCTCTACCCCTATTTCTTTAAACTCTACACCAGTACTTAAAATCGAAAAACAAATCAATACAATAATCTGATAGCTGGATAGGGATTTCATTAAAGAGAGCTACCAATAATTTAAGAATGTATATTTTTGTATAAAATGAGAATTTTTTTTCTTTAAATAATATTTTTTTAAGGCAGCACTATCCCTTTAAGCAGCAGTTACCCCCAGAGCTTTAAAGGGCATGTCCACCCATTTTTACAACTTTTTCTGTAGTGTAGGGCTCCCAACCCCAACCGCTATAGTAATTTGAACCAAAACTCCCCCAATCATTACTTACATTGCTTGTGAAGGTTCTCATTCATCCAGGTCATGGTATATCTGTTGTATTCAATTAGATCAACTGGACTTGAAGTTTAGTTCTTGAAGACGTTTTGCTAGTCATCCGACTGGCTTTCTCAATTCCAGTTGATCTAATTGAATACAACAGATATTACTTATATTATGATATTGCTTCTCTCCCCCGACGTTCAGTCCCAGCCCTCTTTTTGCATGAAACTGCAAGCAGGGGGCCGAACCGGCAGCCTTGTCCGTGATTGGCTGAGAGGCAGCCAATCACTGAAGCGGCTTCCGGCTGTTCTGAATGTCGGGGGAATGAGGCAATGTAAGTAATGATCGAGGGAGTTTTGCTTTAAATTACTATAGTGGTTGGGGTTGGGGGAGGGAGCCCTACACTACAGAAAAGGGGATTTACACTAGGGGGAGGGAGAGAGAAATGGGAGGGAGGGAGGAAGGGCTGCACTGAGCATGTCATTTTCTCCTGGAGGAGAGACAGGAGACAGAGTCCTATATGGACTCGGCCAGGCTCCTGGTGGTCACTTTTTTGGACTTTGCAGGGACATTACAGGAGAACCATTTGGAGCAGGGACATAAGGTAAGGATTTTACTACACTACACAATGGGGCCAGTAGTGGGTTCAATTGTAGTTTTGGGGGTGAACATGCCCTTTAACAATAGTGTTTCACACCCACCCCCTAAAGCTTTAGGTCCTCACCCCTAGGCTTAGCCTGTATAATAAGAACAAAAGTTTAAATTTTGCATCACGCTGTCCCCTGTGCTCCTATTCGGCCTTGGTCTAGACCACCAATAGGAAGACACGCTTCTTGCACAGTGTGTCTTACTATCGGTCAGGCTGCGGGACTGAAAGAGGAAGTGGAGGGAGGCAGCCACATGAAGCAAACTATTACAGCTTCCTTCTAAATACAGGCTAAGCCAAGAGCTTAGTGCTTTAGGTCCTCACCCTGGGTACAACTGACACAGAGTAGAAGAGGAGCGGGGCTGAGGTGAATTGTCCTTTAAACTTGTTCCATTTCTGATTCATGCTGCTGTTTACTATTCTAAACAACAAGATAAACAGAGCTGACAAACCCACTATGTTTGTTTGGAAAACTCCACTTAGACTCCAAGTCTAATTAAGGGTTAGGTCCCACTATGTGCTGTGCATTCCTTTTCCACGCATTTTGGACAATACATTTGTCCACTTTCCAGTCTATTTGTGGGTTAACAGACATGTGATTTTCTGTGCATGTGTCCCCATTTCTGTTCTGTTTGCTTTTTTGGAAAATCAACAGGAAAAACCAGGCAAAACACACACAAAAGAAAATATGTTTTTTCCCGTTCCCATAGACTATTATAATAAAATAAATAAATAAATAAAGTTTAGACTACAGGACTAAGGGAAATGTGTCAAATTTTAGGGTGTCTGTATATTATGTACCTGTTTATTATTATATTGCAAAGGAATAGTAATACTTCATAAGTTATAAAGGCTTTACAGTGATACTGTTTACTGCATAGAATACGGGTATATTAGCTGCTGTGCTGACACATTTTTAAAGCAAAATATTGTTTTTAGTGTAGTCTCATGTTCAATATTGTACAATTTCCTTTCAAGTAAATATCACTGAACTCACATTTCAGTAATGCTTCAGGCCTCAGGCAGTAAAGTTAGATGAAGCTTACTCGGTCGGGTAGAAACTTTGATATTTGAATGGCTTTTTAGAGCTTCAAATTTTCTCTTAGCTGCCCTTATGAAACACTTCAGCAATTAGTGCTCGGATAGTTTAACTTTATGAAGCCCGAGAGATGGCTTTATATCTTTAATCTCTATATTAACATGGTAGATGCATTTCAGTAATACTAACATGAAGGGCCTGAAATTTCCAGGAGCATTTCAGGGAATGTTTCATTTTATGTTTTTACTGTTGTGAATTTAAAGAAAAACGGTTATTTAAAAATTATTTTTCCCGCTATGGCATTTTTTACACATGAGCTTTAACTAAGGGGCATATTTATAAAGAAACGATGTTAGTGCAAAAAAATTACCGCCGCACATCGCGGCCACGAAAATAGCGCTATCGCCGTATTTATAACGGCGAGCGCTATTCCCGCGATACCTATCGCGGCCGCGATGTGCTGCGGTAATTTTAAGTCCCTTTGCGGCGATACTGTATAGTATCGCCGCGAAGGGACTTAAAATCCCTTCCCGACGCCGGTCCTAAGGGGGCGGGGCATACGCCCACCCCGCCCACACACCCCCCTGATTGGTCAATTTTTTAATACTTGCTTTACATTAACCAATCAGATTTCTGGAAAGTTCTGAAATCTGATTGGTTAATGTAAAGCAAGTATTAAAAATTGACCAATCAGAAACGGATTATGGATTTCTGCAAACCTATATAAAGAGGAGCTTTCCGCTGCACGGAACTCAGATGCCATCGCAGTAGATGGCTGAAGAAGAAGAAGAAAGAAGCGGCTGCAACATCGGCTCCGCTAGGCGCCGGTTGCCAGCAGGCTCACGGCGGCCGCAGTGGAGCTGCCGGCACGGCGACGAGTGGGGTTGGTGGCCAGCCCGAAGACGGCTCGCCCAAGGGCCTAAGAGCCGCACGGGGGGGGCCCGCGGGGCGAGCGGCGGGGGCCACAACCACCACCCCCCCCACCCCCACCCCCCCAACCCCCCACACCCCCCACCCCACCACCACCCCCCAACCCTCCCCCCCCCACCCCCCCCCCCCCCTCCCTAACCACGACCCCCCCCCCCCCCCACCCCCCCCCCCACCCCCCCCCCCACCCCCCCCACACCCCCCCCCCCCCCCCCCCCCACCAACCCCCCCCCACCCCACCCCAACACCCCCCCACCCCCCCCCCCCCAACCCCCCCCCCACCCCCCCCCACCCCCCCCCCCCCCCCCCCCCCCCCCCCCACCCCCCCCCCCCCCCCCCCGCCAAAGGCACTTGTCAGTGCCGCAAGGGCACTTGTCAGTGCCGCAAGGGCCCTTACAAGGGCCGGGGAGGGGGTCCTGTTTCGAGCTGCGGGACCCCTAAGCCCCAAAGGGCTCTTGTTAGAGCCGCAAGGGCACTTGTAAGTGCCGCAAAGGCCCTGATAGGGCCGGGGAGGGGGGTCCCGGTTCGAGCTGCGGGACCCCTTAAGCCCCAAAAGGCTCTTGTCAGAGCCGCAAGGGCACTTGTAAGTGCCGCAAAGGCCCTTACAAGGGCCGGGGAGGGGGGGTCCCGGTTCGAGCTGCGGGACCCCCTAAGCCCCAAAAGGCCCTTCTCAGGGCCCTGCTGGAGGGAGCCTCCACCCCCCCAGCGGCTCCCTCCCTTCCCCTCCCCGGGAGCGGCCGGGGCGGGGGGCTTGGAGGGGTTGCCGGGGAGGGGGTGCGCGGCGGGTGGTCGCGACCACCTGCTGCGGCCCCTTCCCGGCAGCCCCTCCTAGCCTCCCGTTCCGAGATTGCCGCGAGCGGGGGGTAGGGGGACCGTGGTTGGGAGGGGCTGCGGGGAAGCGGCGGCGGCGGCGGGTGGTCGCCGCTGCCGCCGCGGGGGGTGTGGGCGGGGTGGGCGTTGTCTCCCGGGGCGGGTGCGACCACCCGCCGCGGGTTGCCCCATCCCCGCCGCGGGAGGTTAGTATCGCGCCGCGGGAGGTTAGTATCGGCTGACTTCGCCACCTTCAAGGTGGCGAAGTAAAACAGCCGATACTAGCCGAGCGAAACCAGTACCGCCGCTTTATAAATAGAAGCGGCGGTAACAGGTAAGTATCGCCGCGAAAGGTTAACGCTTCGTTAACTTTTCGCGGCCGTTTTCGGACTTTTATAAATCGCGGTAAACGCGATTTATGCGTTAATGTCCGCGAAAACGGCCGCGAAAAGTTAACGAACCTTTATAAATATGCCCCTAAGATTTGACAGATTAATGAAAAGGACAGATTATACTCTTTTAACCCACACTCCTCACATTAAACAGGTCTCCCTCACTGCTCTGCCCCTCTTATGCTCTGCACAGACTGGGAGACGAACGGCCATTTCAGGCTACTACTGGTTTGTCTATGGATGTTTGGTTGATCATTGCTGATCTGTCAGGTGTGATCATCAATGACTCCCAATTGAATGGCTGTATAGCCCAACTGAGTGCCCACCGACAAATCTCCCAGTCATGAGAAAGAAGACGTAAAGGTTCGTACACACGTGCGATCGTGGGTGCTGACCTGCGACGCACGATGTGTACGAACTGCCATTTCGGCTGATAATCGGTCTGTTTATGGGCACTTTATCGGCCAAAATGGCCACACGTTCGAGAATTGCCCAGCCGGTCAGGCAACGATTATTATACACAGTATATTGGCCAAAACGATTATTGGTCAAACAGTTGTTCGTACACATCGTGCATCGCGGGACGGCACGGGGAACATGCGATGCACATGCGATGCACATGCGATTGCGCGTCCGTTTTGGTAACGCATACGCAAAACTGCAAAACCGCATGCGCAAAACGCATGCACAAACACAAGAATCGCGAAGAAAATCGCATGCAATAATGCTCGCTATTTTGTGTGCAATTCCTGTGCGTTACAGTATGGCCTCAGCCTAAGACAAAAAACTCAAGATCAGGATCACATGAAGCAACCAGTAAACCACTCTGGAAATAAACTCCTTAATAGCTAGCCTGTATACAGGTGAGGAGGATTGTGATGATGATAAGGGGAATGACAGACTGGTGAATAATGAGAATGCAGTTCAGAAGAACTAGAAATGTAGGGAATCCTAACCAATAGATGTCGGTTAGCATGTATGCATCATGGTTCTGTACACTGCACTACAGTAAGGTCTGTGGATTACTCATGAGGTACAATAATTTGCATGGCCTCAAAGTTTATTAGGCTATTGATTTGGGGGGTTTATTTGATTAGAATTATATTTTATTACCATTGGAAATGGTATCTATACCAGCATTCCGTCCTTTCCACTAGCTTGAACATTGTGGGTGTTTTTAACTATTCCAACTACTATCTGTCATTATCCTCACAACTCTGCATAGAGGACACTGATAATGTAAAAGCAAAGTCTTAAATGTTAAACGTCTTCAGGACTTTGGCTGGATATAAACAGTATGATATAGTCCGTGTTTGTGGCAGAATAACGGTGGTACTGTAATTCATTGGCCACAGGATATCTCGGATGTAACTTAATATTTCTTTATTATAGGAAGACAATAGTGTCCACTGCTCACCTGCAGAATCTACCTATACAGTGGAGAGGGAGAGCATTGAGAGCGTACATGTAGCCAGTATCATACTCTATGGCAGATTACCTCCAATAAAATCTGCCTATAATCTGCTACATCTCTGGCATATGTGTACCCAGCTTTTGTATTGTAATCAGATACTGAAGACTTGAAAGTGTTCATCTAGAATCAAGAGCATCACAAGCTTGTCAAGTTAAATGTTCTGGTGCTGATCAGCAAACTACGGGTAAATTCAAGGAACTAAACATATAAAGTATGCTGAATTCTATTACCATTAAATCTTTCGGAAACGAGTAGATGTGTGGGCAAAGGACAACGTTGCTAAGTCAAAGTCTTTCACTTTACAGATCCATCTAATAGTTTTGAAAAGTTTTCAGAGTCAATTTCAGGCCATTGCTACTCTATAGTCAGTGTTTCTTCCCAGATCAATACCGTACAGGTTTCCCCATTTCTTTGCTCGTAATAACCTCCTTTAACTAAAATTTTTTTCCAAAACACGATCTAGCATTTTGAACTCTCTCATTTTCTATTCACTTTCACAAAATGTATCTGCCAGTAAATGTTCCTTAAAAATTTCTTCCCTGACGACTATTTTATAAAGCAGCGCATCTTGGCAATATATTCAACATTTAAAGGAGAATTACATAATAGCGCAGAGATTGTTCATTTAAACAATGTATCAAATATCTTTCTAATCATCTTACACACATTTTTAAGGAAAATGACACCTTAAGTACAACCCCCTTCAAATCTATAATTCTATTGGAGGTGGCCATAGACAGACCAATATTATCAGCTAATCAAGGACATTTTTGCTGGACCAGTAACAAAAGATTTTGTTGGAGCACACCACACAGAGCAATCATCAGCTGATACTGGGTATTGTAATATCTCTACATGTATGGCCACCACAATAGTCTCCATGGCTGGTTTTAATAACAAATACTGTTAGACATATTTCTGCAAGTCAGAAGTCAGGCAGAGAATGGCCAACTTGTTGAATTCAGACAGGTAGGATGAAAGCTGTGGGCACGCAGTAACCAAACTTCTAAAGCAATTTACTTTTAAATAAAAGCAGAATCTTTATTTCTACCTCCCATATAATTATACATTCTTTAGGGAAAAGTTTTTAAGGTGAAGTTTCCCTTTAAAAACTGAAACCTATAATTTAGTTACTGGATAAAGGTAAATGCAGGGGAAGATTTTACTTCTACCTTTGAATCTGTGTGTATCAATTATTCAGTAGTAGTAGAGAATTGCTGAATTTTTCAGTAATAGAAAACATACCTCATTTTTTAGTAATGTGCTCAATAGCTAATCACCCATCTTGAAGACATAATCAGGTCTCCTTTTTAGCTTGCAGATCAGAATTTGTACCACCCAAGAACATTTATCCTATTATATCTATGGGTCATCTGTTACCTTAGTCCACAAACAAAAACAACTACAAAATTTTGCAGCAAATGCCTGACTGAATTTCTTTAAAAAAAAAACTTCCCATTTCAAAATTTGCACTCAGGTAAAAGTCCCCCCAGAACGTAGGAACTGTTATACTTACCTTAACAATTCTGCTTCTCCAAGGAGATATTCACCGCCATGCCTCCTCACTCCTCGCTCACTTCCAGTTCCAGGCTCCTTAACCACTTCCAGGCTTTTCCGGGTTCAAGCTGCAGCGATGGATGATGTCACGGGCAATGACTACAGTTTTTTTTCAGGAGCCCGTTTGTATTGTTTAGGAGGGGGGGAGAGAGGGGGGGAGAGTATTAAGAATATCTTTAAAAAGTAGAATTAAACAGGGTAAATATAACGGATCCTAGGTTTTGGGGGTCTTTAAAAATAAAAGTTTTGATTTTGATACTTTTGATATGGTCAGTTATTCAAAATGGAAACACAGGCTCTGTGATTGGAGATTTACATCACCCCACTAAAAAAAAAAAAAATGTTTAGAAATACGATTTACAAAAAAACATTTAAAACAAAACATCCTGCTAAAATCGTCTTCGAAACCCCTCACTATTAAGAGAAATGTCTGGGGGGGGGGGGCAGATGGACTTTGATTAAATGTAAAAATGCTGATAGCTAAATATAGTTATCATTCTTGTTAGTCATTTAAAATATAAAACATACACTATACAACAGCTGGGGAAAGGTATTCCATTTGGGCTTCAAGCCACGAGTTTCTTGGAAAATTGAGGGTTTCATTTGGCAGGTATGATGTACACTATGTGTGTGGTTATGGAAACATCATTCCTAGTATCAGGGGTGGGGGAAAACATAGCTGAAAACTATGTTCATACATATTTTATCGATGTCTTGGGTAAATATGTGTCAAAGGCTGTTAAAGCTTTTCTTGGCTTTCAACTACACCTGATCTGTCAGTGCACTGCACCTTTAAATCTACTCACAGATTTGAAATTCGCAAATGTGTTACAAAAATAAATCTGTTTCTGTGTGGCTATGAGAATAAATGTGTCTATGAGTGGCTGTTAGTGCCAGCATTGCTGCATAATGCTTTTTTGATAAAGTTGTTGACAGTGCCTGTGGACTGACGTGCTGCAATCAAAAACGTTTAAAATAAAACTTATTGCAGGTTAACAACTCAATAAAGAAATGACATGTTTGAGGTTAAAGTAATGTAAACTGCAAAAAAAATGTTCACTTCAGGTTCTATGTATACAGTATACTGAAAGACTTGTCTCTACATTAGGCAAGTAATATTTTAGATTTGAACATTCTAAATAATGTTGTGCAGCTAAAGATCATTTGACTAACAAAGTTATTCAAGGAAGAGGGTAGGTAGATCTTTTATTTTGCAATAGAATATCAGTTCCAAAATGGTCAAGCTAGGCAGTCAATTAGTGTAGGGTCAGAATAACAATGACCAAGGATAAAGGTTTTGTTTGTGATCATGTTGATCAAGAATGCAGACATCTGCTATAAAAAGAGGTGCAACGGTTTTCCTGCACTATATTCTTTGGCAGTCAGTTTAACCTTTTTCTTAGTCAACTGCAGTAACATAGCATCTGAACGGTTACTGACAATTTATAGCATAGGCTAACTTTTGCACCTTTTATTACATAAAGGGCAACTTTAACCAAGTCATTCAGATGTATTACTGTTATCAAATTCTTTATGTTATTAAAATAAGTAAAAGGAATAGGTCAATATTAAAGTGGTACATGTTTAGATAATGTATCCTTTGGAAGATTGAAAATTGTCTGTAATTTAATGTTTCGTCCAATTATTCTTAAAGATTTGTCATTACAGAAATCACCCAGTGAATATGACCAAACTATTAGGCCTGGTGGTAAGTTGTTTTTGCTAGTCTTTATGTATGATTCAGATATGATATCATTCAGAGGGATTCGGTGTATCTTGACGTAGAACATTACTGTTCTAATGCAAGTAGAATGATCCAAGATGGTATTGCCAGCACCCATGCAACCTCAGGGGTTACTGTATAACTTGAATAGTTACATAGTTTTATAGTCAATTTTGGGTTGAAAAAAAAGACAATAATCAATCAATATTTTTGTTTAGTGTACTACCTCTTCTATGCTTAAAAAGAAATGGATGTTTGTTTAGCAAAAACCATTTTGCAACATAATATAACTAGCAGGAGAATGAAATGCTTTAAAAAAAGACCAGTGATAGCCCTTCATAGATGGATTGGATTTGTGACTTTCTGTACAAAAAGCCAAATTACTGAATAATCTCCATATTGGAAGATTTATATAATTGATTTACAGTGCAATATGGACTTTGGATTAAGGATTTCTTCCTTAAAGGAATACAAAATTCCAATAATATATTAGTTTTAGGTAATTCCCCATGTAAACCCAAACCTGCTATGTTCTTAAATAGATAATACTAATAATATCTTTTTAAAAAATAAGGTCATGAATATTACATCTCTTCCTGTTTCCCAAAGTTCTCTAGGGCAGGTAATGTTTTGTGAGAAAAAAAAAGCAGCGACTGCAATTACGTCAATCTTAAAATATTCACGGTTATAACAAGCAAAGTTCTCTCTATTTTTATACCCTGTGTGTGCACCACAATTTCATGTGTGCAAAATTTTTCAAGTGAAATTTAATTTTGTGCTCTACAAAACAATGGAGCAGTATACAAGAATGCTGTCAGATGCCCTCTACCTGACTCCTGTTCCTGCAGTTTCCTCCTTTCATCGGCCACATCACTTCCGGGTATGAACCTTTGGATGCGCGCCAATTGTTACGTGCCAGTGTTTTCTTCCGGCTGTCTGCTCCTATTTGGTGCTTCTCGTTTGGGGTTTGGGGGCAGACTTAAATTCTGTTCAGATCTATTTAGCAAGGGGTGTGGGCTCTCATTTCAGGATATGAAGGCAGCATCTGTACTGTCACCAACCATTCATTTATATAACTATCTAATGAATTGGTAATGAATTGGCATGGTCCTACATTTTAGAACAGCCTTCCCAGACTGCTAGCGCAACCATTTTGGTTTTTTTTAAATGGAGATTACTCTATATCAGTGATTACTGACATCACTGCCATATATTATCTTTTTGGAGGTTGTATGCCTAGCCACAACTTAAGAAGCAAACTTAATATAGTAGCATACACCCCAGTATACATTTGTTTTGCCCCAGTATAAAATTGATTCTCCTCCCGCCAGTATAAAATCTGATTCTCCTCACCCCCAGTATAAAATTGATTCTGCTCACCCCCAGTATAAAATTGGATCTGACTCACCCCAGTATAAAATTGATTCTCCTACCCCCCAGTACATCACTGATTCTCCTCATCCCCAATATAAAATTGATTCTCCTCACTCACAGTATAAAATTGCTTCTCCTCCTCCCAGTAAAAAATTGATTCTCCTTACCCCAGTATACAATTGATCTCCTCACCCCAGTATAAAATTGCTTCTTCTCCCCATTATAAAATGGATTCTCCTAACCCCCCAGTATAAAATAGATTCTCTTCACCCCTAGTATAAAATTGATTCTCTTCCCCCCAGTATAAAGTTGATTCTCCTCCCCTAGTATAAAATCAATTTGGCTCGCCACAGTATAAAATAGTTTCTCTTCACCTGCCAGTAAAAAATTGCGTCTCCTACCAAATTTTTGAAGGTAGAAGAAAGACACAAGGTGAGTGAAGAAAAAGGGTGTACGTGCACTTTAAGATAAGTGATGAGTGTCATCGGGAAGGAGACAATAAAAATATTTACTACCATTCAAACAGGGCGATGCACCAAGGGCCACTATCAGCAACTTCGTGCAAACAGCCTGGTGATGTTATTTGTCGATATTTGCCAGTAGCCCAAAATGATTCTGATTTTCTCATATGTCACGTGTAAATGTTGAGCTTCAAGATGCTGCAGGTCCCTGAGTGGTGCTACAGGTGCTACATTTTTTTTAAAGTGAAATGCTGACTAAAATGATTTAAAGGGTATGTCCACCCTTAAAATTTTTTTTTTGATATATCATTCCCCCTGTCCCCCCAGCCCCAACCGCTATATTTGTTATTTTAGAAAGTGCCCCAAACTTTACTTACCTTCCCTCTTTCCTCCGCCACACTGCCAGGCCCTCTGCTTGTGAGAAAACGCAAGCAGAGGGGTGGGACCGGCAGTCGCGTCTGTGATTGGCTGAGCGGCAGCCAATCACGGACTTCAAGATCCCCCCTTGATTTATAGAATTACTGGGTTCTAAGTTCTAAGTTAAATACACATTAACAAACTGATTAAGGTTTCTTCCTTCCAGCAATAAAGCAAACATCCAGGTCTGTCTTTCTCTTGATGGAATGTGTATACTGTTTCCAGCTAGTTTTAAAGGGTATGTACACTGAAATCCAACTTAACCTTACTAGATAGCTTTACCCTACCTCACTTTACATATAAAGCCTAAGCTATCTAGTAATTAAGTTGGATATACAGTGTACATACCCTTTAAGGGCAAATCCTCACTTATCAAGTCCTTTATGAATTTCTTTATCCTAGGAGCACAGAAACCTCTGTAAGTCCTAATTCAGGCTCCAGTTTGAGTGTCTACCAGTGAAGTAAGTAGTGTAAGGCCTCCTTTTTTTACATGAACAGAATAGCATATATGCTTGCTTTAGATAAAGACTTCTTTTACTTCATCAGATATATTTAGCTTCTTTAAATACTTCCTTTCTCATACCTCATATTCACCTTTGTTCTCTACCACCCTATTTCTTTAAACTCTACACCAGTACTTAAAATCGAAAAACAATCAATACAATAATTCTGATAGCTGGATATGGGATTTCATTAAAGAGAGCTACCAATAATTTAAGAATGTATATTTTTGTATAAAATGAGAATTTTTTTCTTTAAATAATATTTTTTTAAGGCAGCACTATCCCTTTAAGCAGCAGTTACCCCCAGAGCTTTAAAGGCATGTCCAACCATTTTTTACAACTTTTTCTGTAGTGTAGGGCTCCCAACCCCAACCGCTATAGTAATTTGAACCAAAAACTCCCCAATCATTACTTACATGCTTGTGAAGGTTCTCATTCATCCAGGTCATGGTATATCTGTTGTATTCAATTAGATCAACTGGACTTGAAGTTTAGTTCTTGAGGACGTTTTGCTAGTCATCCGACTGGCTTTTCTAATGTCAGTTGATCTAATTGAATACAACAGATATTAACTATTATGATATTGCTTTCCTCCCCCCGACGTTCAGTCCCAGCCCTCTTTTTGCATGAAAACTGCAAGCAGGGGGCCGAACCGGCAGCCTTGTCCGTGATTGGCTGAGAGGCAGCCAATCACTGAAGCGGCGTTCCGGCTGTTCTGATGTCGGGTGGAATGAGGCAATGTAAGTAATGATCGAGGGAGTTTTGCTTTACTTACTAGTGGTTGGGGTTGGGGGAGGGAGCCCTACACTACAGAAAAGGGGATTACACTAGGGGGAGGGAGAGAGAAATGGGAGGGAGGGAGGAAGGGCTGCACGAGCATGTCATTTTCTCTGGAGGAGAGACAGAGAGACAGAGTCCTATATGGACTCGGCCAGGCTCCTGGTGGTCACTTTTTTGGACTTTGCAGGGACATACAGGAGAACACATTTGGAGCAGGGACATAAGGTAAGGATTTACTAACTACACTACACATGGGGCCAGTAGTGGGTTCAATTGTAGTTTTGGGGTGAACATTGCCCTTTAACAATAGTGTTTCACACCCACCCCCCTCTAAAGCTTTAGGTCCTCACCCCTAGGCTTAGCCTGTATAATAAGAACAAAAGTTTTAATTTGCATCACGCTGTCCCCTGTGCTCCTATCGGCCTTGGTCTAGACACCAATGGAAGACACGCTTCTTGCACAGTGTGTCTTACTATCGGTCAGGCTGCGGGACTGAAAGAGGAAGTGGAGGGAGGCAGCCACATGAAGCAAACTATTACAGCTGTCCTTCTAAATACAGGCTAAGCCAAGAGCTTAGTGTCTTTAGGTCCTCATCCCTGGGTACAACTGACACAGAGTAGAAGAGGAGCGGGGCTGAGGTGAATTGTCCTTTTAAACTTGTTCCATTTCGATTCATGCTGCTGTTACTATTCTAAAACAACAAGATAAACAGAGCTGACAAACCCACTATGTTTGTTTGGAAAACTCCACTTAGACTCCAAGTCTAATAAGGGTTAGGTCCCACTATGTGCTGTGCATTCCTTTTCCACGCATTTTGGACAATACATTTGTCACTTTCCAGTCTATTTGTGGGTTAACAGACAGTGTTTTCTGTGATGTGTCCCATTTTGTCTGTTTGCTTTTTTGGAAATCACAGGAAAAACAGGCAAACCCACCAAAAAAAATATGTTTTTCCACAGTTCCCACAGCCCCCTTATAGACTATTATAATAAAATAAATAAATAATAGTTTAGACTACAGGACTAAGGGAAATGTGTCAAATTTTAGGGTGTCTGTATTATGTACCTGTTTATATTATATATTGCAAAGGAATAGTAATACTTCAAAGTTATAAAGGCTTTACAGTGATACTGTTTACTGCATAGAATACGGGTATATTAGCTGCTGTGCTGACACATTTTAAAGCAAATATGTTTTTAGTGTAGTCTCATGTTCAATATTGTACAATTTCCTTTCAAGTAAATACACTGAACTCACATTTCAGTAATGCTTCAGGCCTCAGGCAGTAAATTAGATGAAGCTTACTCTTGGTCGGGTAGAAACTTTGATATTTGAATGGCTTTTTAGAGCTTCAAATTTTCTCTTAGCTGCCCTATGAAACACTTCAGCAATTAGTGCTCGGATAGTTTAACTTATATGAAGCCCGAGAGATGGCTTTATATCTTTAATCTCTATATTAACATGGTAGATGCATTCAGTAATACTAACATGAAGGGCCTGAAATTTCCAGGAGCATTTCAGGGAATGTTCATTTATGTTTTTACTGTTGTGAATTAAAGAAAAAAACGGTTATTTAAAAATTATTTTCCCGCTATGGCATTTTTTACACATGAGCTTTAACTAAGGGGCATATTTATAAAGAAACGATGTTAGTGCAAAAAAATATACCGCCGCACACATCGCGGCCACGAAAATGTACGCTATATCGCGCGCTATTCCCATTACTTCCGCGATACCTATCGCGGCCGCGATGTGCTGCGGTAATTTTAAGTCCCTTTGCGGCGATACTGTATAGTATCGCCGCGAAGGGACTTAAAATCCCTTCCCGACGCCGGTCCTAAGGGGGCGGGGCATACGCCCACCCCGCCCACACACCCCCTGATGGTCAATTTTTTAATACTTGCTTTACATTAACACAATCAGATTTCTGGAAAGTTCTGAAATCTGATTGGTTAATGTAAAGCAAGTATTAAAAATTGACCAATCAGAAAACGGATTATGGATTTCTGCAAACCTATATAAAGAGGAGCTTTCCGCCGCGGAACTCAGATGCCATCGCAGTAGATGGCTGAAGAAAGAAGAAAGAAGCGGTGGCAACATCGGCTCCGCTGAGGCCGGCGGTGCCAGCAGGCTCACTGGCGGCGCAGTGAGTCTGCCTGGCATCGGCGACCTGAGTGGGTTGGTGTCGCCAGCCCGAAGACGTCGCCCAAGGGCTCTTTTAAGAGCCGCACTGGGGTCCCGGTTCGAGCTGCGGGACCCCCGCCAAAGGCACTTATCAGTGCCGCAAGGGCACTTGTCAGTGCCGCAAGGGCCCTTACAAGGGCCGGGGAGGGGGTCCTGTTTCGAGCTGCGGGACCCCTAAGCCCCAAAGGCTCTTGTTAGAGCCGCAAGGGCACTTGTAAGTGCCGCAAAGGCCTGATAGGGCCGGGGAGGGGGGTCCCGGTTCGAGCTGCGGGACCCCTTAAGCCCCAAAAGGCTCTTGTCAGAGCCGCAAGGGCACTTGTAAGTGCCGCAAAAGGCCCTTACAAGGGCCGGGGGAGGGGGGGTCCGGTTCGACGCTGGGGACCCCCTAAGCCCCAAAAGGCCCTTCTCAGGGCCCCGCTGGAGGGAGCCCTCCACCCCCCAGCGGCTCCCTCCGTCCGCGGGTGCGCGGTGGGTGGTCGCGACCACCTGCTGCGGCCCCTCTTCCGGCAGCCCTCCTAGCCTCCCGTCCATCAAGATTGCCGCGAACGGGGAACGGGTTGGGAGGGGCTGCTGGGAAGCGGCGGCGGCGGCGGTGGGTCGCCGCTGCCGCACGGGGGGTGTGGGGCGGGGTGGGCGTGTCTCCCGGGGCGGGTGCGACCACCCCCGCGGGTTGCCTGCCCATCCCCGCCGCGGGAGGTTAGTATCGCGCCGCGGGAGGTTAGTATCGGCTGACTTCGCCACCTCAATCAAGGTGGCGAAAGTAAAACAGCCGATACTAGCCGAGCGAAACCAGTACCGCCGCTTTATAAATAGAAGCGGCGGTAACATGTAAGTATCGCGCGAAAGGTTAACGCTTCGTTAAACTTTCGCGGCCGTTTCGGACTTTTATAAATCGGCGGTAAACGCGATTTATGCGTTAATGTCCGCGAAAACGGCCGCGAAAAGTTAACGAACCTTATAAATATGCCCCTAAGATTTGACAGATTAATGAAAAGGACAGATTATTACTCTTTTAAACCCACACTCCTCACATTAAACAGGTCTCCCTCACTGCTCTGCCCCTCTTATGCTCTGCACAGACTGGGAGACGAACGGCCATTTCAGGCTACTACTTGGTTTGTCTATGGATGTTTGGTTGATCATTGCTGATCTGTCAGGTTGTGATCATCAATGACTCCCAATTGAATGGCTGTATAGCCCAACTGAGTGCCCACCGACCAAATCTCCCAGTCATGAGAAAGAAGACGTAAAGGTTCGTAACACGTGCGATCGTGGGTGCTGACCTGCGACGCACGATGTGTACGAACTGCCATTTCGGCTGATAATCGGTCTGTTATGGGCACTTATCGTTTCGGCCAAAATGGCCACACGTTCGAGAATTGCCCAGCCGGTCAGGCAACGATTATTATACACAGTATATTGGCCAAAACGATTATTGGTCAAACAGCTGTTCGTACACATCGTGCATCGCGGGACGGCACGGGGAACATGCGATGCACATGCGATGCACATGCGATTGCGCGTCCGTTTTGGGTAACGCATACGCAAAACTGCAAAAAACCGCATGCGCAAAACGCATGCACAAACACAAGAATCGCGAAGAAAAATCGCATGCAATAATGCTCGCTATTTTGTGTGCAATTCCTGTGCGTGGTGGTCGCCGCTGCCGCCGGCGGGGGGTGTGGGCGTGTGGGCGTGTCTCCCGGGGCGGGGTCGCCCACGCCGGGTTGCCTGCCCATCCCCGCCGCGGGAGGTTAGTATCGCGCCGCGGAGGTTAGTATCGGCTGACTTCGCCACCTTCAAGGTGGCGAAGTAAAACAGCCGATACTAGCCGAGCGAAACCAGTACCGCCGATTTATAAATAGAAGCGGCGGTAACATGTAAGTATCGCCGCGAAAGGTTAACGCTTCGTTAACTTTTCGCGGCGTTTTCGGACTTTTATAAATCGCGGTAAACGCGATTTATGATGCGTTAATGTCCGCGAAAACGGCCGCGAAAAGTTAACGAACCTTTATAAATATGCCCCTAAGATTTGACAGATTAATGAAAAGGACAGATTATACTCTTTTAACCCACACACTCCTCACATAAACAGGTCTCCTCACTGCTCTGCCCCTCTTATGCTCTGCACAGACTGGGAGACGAACGGCCATTTCAGTAGGCTACTACTGGTTTGTCTATGGATGTTTGGTTGATCATTGCTGATCTGTCAGGTGTGATCATTAATGACTCCCAATTGAATGGCTGTATAGCCAACTGAGTGCCCACCGACAAATCTCCAGTCATGAGAAAGAAGACGTAAAGGTTCGTACACACGTGCGATCGTGGGTGCTGACCTGCGACGCACGATGTGTACGAACTGCCATTTCGGCTGATAATCGGTCTGTTTATGGGCACTTTATCGGCCAAAATGGCCACACGTTCGAGAATTGCCCAGCCGGTCAGGCAACGATTATTATAACAGTAATATGGCCAAAACGATTATTGGTCAAACAGTTGTTCGTACACTCGTGCATCGCGGGAGACGGCACGGGAACATGCGATGCACATGCGATGCACATGCGATTGCGCGTCCGTTTTGGTAACGCATACGCAAAACTGCAAAAACCGCATGCGCAAAACGCATGCACAAACACAAGAATCACGAACAAAATCGCATGCGATAATGCTCGCTATTTTGTGTGCAATTCCTGTGCGTTACAGTATGGCCTCAGCCTAAGACAAAAAAACTCAAGATCAGGATCACAATGAATCAACCAGTAAACCACTCTGGAAATAACCCCTTAATAGCTAGCCTGTATACAGGTGAGGAGGATTGTGATGATGATAAGGGAATGACAGACTGGTGAATAATGAGAATGCAGTTCAGAAGAACTAGAAATAGTAGGGAATCCTAACCAATAGATGTCGGTTAGCATGTATGCATCATGGTTCTGTACACTGCACTACAGTAAGGTCTGTGGATTCTCATGAGGTACAATATATTTGCATGGCCTCAAAGTTATTAGGCTATTGATTTGGGGGGTTTTTTGATTAGATTTTATTTTATTTACCATTGGAAATGGTATCTATACCAGCATTCCGTCCTTTCACTAGCTTGAACATTGTGGGGTGTTTTTAACTATTCCAAACTACTATCTGTCATTATCCTCACAACTCTGCATAGAGGACACTGATAATGTAAAAGCAAAGTCTAAATGTTAAACGTCTCAAGGACTTTGGCTGGATATAACAGTATGATATAGTCCGTGTTTGTGCAGAAATAACGGTGGTACTGTAATTCATTGGCCACAGGATATCTCGGATGTAACTTAATATTTCTTTATTATAGGAGACAATAGTGTCCACTGCTCACCTGCAGAATCTACCTATACAGTGGAGAGGGAGAGCATTGAGAGCGTACATGTAGCCAGTATCATACTCTATGGCAGATTACCATCCAATAAAATCTGCCTCTATAATCTGCTACATCTCTGGCTATGTGTACCCAGCTTTGTATTGTAATCAGATACTGAAACTTGAAAGTGTTCATCTAGAATCAAGAGCATCACAAGCTTTTCAAGTTAAATGTTCTGGTGCTGATCAGCAAACTACGGGTAAATTCAAGGAACTAAACATATAAAGTATGCTGAATTCTATTACCATTAAATCTTTCGGAACGAGTAGATGTGTGGGCAAAGGACAACGTTGCTAAGTCACAGTCTTTCACTTTACAGATCCATCTAATAGTTTTGAAAAGTTTTCAGAGTCAAATTCCAGGCATTGCTACTCTATAGTCAGTGTTCTTCCCAGATCAATACCGTACAGGTTTCCCCATTTCTTGCTCTGTAATAACCTCCTTTAACTAAAAAAATTTTTTTCCAAAACACGATCTAGCATTTTGAACTCTCCATTTTCTATTCAACTTTCACAAAATGTATCTGCCAGTAAATGTTCCTTAAAAATTTCTTCCCTGACGACTATTTTATAAGCAGCGCATCTTGGCAATATATTCAACATTTAAAGGAGAATTACATAATAGCGCAGAGATTGTTCATTTAAACAATGTATCAAATATCTTTCTAATCATCTTACACACATTTTTAAGAAGAAAATGACACCTTAAGTACAACCCCCTTCAAATCTATAATTCTATTGGAGGTGCCATAGACAGACCAATATTATCAGCTAATCAAGGACATTTTTGCTGGACCAGTAACAAAAGATTTTGTTGGAGCACACCACACAGAGCAATCATCAGCTGATACTGGGATTGTAATATCTCTACATGTATGGCCACCACAATGTCTCCATGGCTGGTTTTAATAACAAATACTGTTAGACATATTCTGCAAGTCAGAAGTCAGGCAGAGAATGGCCAACTTGTTGAATTCAGACAGGTAGGATGAAAGCTGTGGGCACGCAGTAACCAAACTTCTAAAGCGATTTACTTTTAAATAAAAGCAGAATGGGAGGTAGAAATCTTTATTTCTACCTCCCTATAATAATAGATTCTTAGGGAAAAGTTTTTAAGGTGAAGTTTCCTTTAAAAAACTGAAACCTATAATTTAGTTACTGGATAAAGGTAAATGCAGGGGAGATTTTACTTCTACCTTTGAATCTGTGTGTATCAATTATTCAGTAGTAGTAGAGAATTGCTGAATTTTTCAGTAATAGAAAACATACCTCATTTTTTAGTAATGTGCTCATAGCTAATCACCCATCTTGAAGACATAATCAGTCTCCTTTTTAGCTTGCAGATCAGAATTTGTACCACCCAAGAACATTTATCCTATTATATCTATGGGTCATCTGTTACCTAGTCCACAAACAAAAACAACTACAAAATTTTGCAGCAAATGCCTGACTGAATTTCTTTAAAAAAAAAACTTCCATTTCAAAATTTGCACTCAGGTAAAAGTCCCCCAGAACGTAGGAACTGTTATACTTACCTTAACAATTCTGCTTCTCCAAGGAGAATTCACCGCCATGCCTCCTCACTCCTCGCTCACTTCTCCAGTTCCAGGCTCCTTAACCACTTCCAGCTTTTCCGGGTTCAAGCTGCAGCGATGGATGATGTCACGGCAATGACTACAGTTTTTTTCAGGAGCCCGTTTGTTTGTTTAGGAGGGGGGGAGAGAGGGGGGGAGAGTATTAAGAATATCTTTAAAAAGTAGAATTAAACAGGGTAAATATAACGGATCCTAGGTTTTGGGGGTCTTTAAAAAAAGTTTTGATTTTGATACTTTTGATATGGTCGTTATTCAAAATGGAACACAGGCTCTGTGATAGGAGATTTACAATCACCCCACTAAAAAAAAAAAAAATGTTTAGAAAATCGATTTCAAAAAAACATTTAATCAAAAAAATCTCTGCTAAAATCCATTAGAAACCCCTCACTATTAAGAGAAATGCCTGGGGGGGGGGGGGGCAGATGGACTTTGATTAAATGTAAAAATGCTGATAGCTAAATAGTTATCATTCTTGTTATCATTTAAATATAACATACACTAACAACAGCTGGGGAAGTATTCCATTGGGCTCAGCCACGATTTCTGGAAATTGAGGTTTCATTGGCAGGTATGATTACACTGTGTGTGGTATGGAACATCATCCTAGTATCAGGGGTGGGGAAAACATAGCTGAAAACTATGTTCATCATATTTATCGATGTCTTGGAAATATGTGTCAAAGCTGTTAAAGCTTTCTGGCTTTCAACTACACTGATCGTGATGCACTTTTTCTTCAGATTTGAATTCGCAATGTGTTACAAATACGGCTATGTACAGAGAAATTCTATCGTAAGAACAATAAGAGAGATGGAGTGGCGATGTGATAGCTGAATAAAAGTCTCAATTTGTTATGGTGTGATAGATAGTGTTGACAGTCCTTTAAACATGACACGATTGCTGAAACTAATTCTTTAATATATAATACTTGTTGAGGTTAGGGCATGCTCAGAAAATAGAATATCGTTGTGCAGGAATTGTGTAGGTGAAAGTCAACTATACACGTGTGCAAAAAAACTGTGAACACTATGTCGAGTTAACTATGAGTAATACAAAAGGATAATAACTGAAAAGTAAACGTTTGGTGCTCTACATTAGGCAAAAGTATATTTATAAGATTTGAACAGTTCTAAATAATGTTGTGCAGACTAAAGATCATTTGACTAACAAAGTTATTCAAGGAGAGGGTGAGTAGGTGATTTATTTTTGAATTAGATATCGTATACAGTTCAAAATGGTCAGACTAGGCAGTCAATTAGTGTAGGGTCAGAATAACAAAGGACCAAGGATAAGGTTTTGTTTGTGATCATGTTGATCAAGAATGCAGACATCTGCTATAAAAGAGGTGCAACGGTTTTCCTGCACTATATTCTTTGGCAGTCAGTTTAACCTTTTTCTTAGTCAACTGCAGTAACATAGCATCTGAACGGTTACTGACAATTTATAGCATAGGCTAACTTTTGCACCTTTTATTACATAAAGGGCAACTTTAACCAAGTCATTCAGATTTATTACTGTTATCAAATTCTTTATGTTATTAAAATAAGTAAAAGGAATAGGTCAATATTAAAGTGGTACATGTTTAGATAATGTATCCTTTGGAAGATTGAAAATTGTCTGTAATTTAATGTTTCGTCCAATTATTCTTAAAGATTTGTCATTACAGAAATCACCCAGTGAATATGACCAAACTATTAGGCCTGGTGGTAAGTTGTTTTTGCTAGTCTTTAGTATGATTCAGATATGATATCATTCAGAGGGATTCGGTGTATCTTGACGTAGAACATTACTGTTCTAATGCAAGTAGAATGATCCAGATGGTATTGCCAGCACCCTTGCAACCTCAGGGGTTACTGTATAACTTGAATAGTTACATAGTTTTATAGTCAATTTTGGGTTGAAAAAAAAGAACAATATCAATCAATATTTTTGTTTAGTGTACTACCTCTTCTATGCTTAAAAAGAAATGGATGTTTGTTTAGCAAAAACCATTTGCAACATAATATACTAGCAGGAGAATGAAATGCTTTAAAAAAAGACCAGTGATAGCCCTTCATAGATGGATTGGATTTGTGACTTTCTGTACAAAAAGCCAAATTACTGAATAATCTCCATATTGGAAGATTTATATAATTGATTTACAGTGCAATATGGACTTTGGATTAAGGATTTCTTCCTTAAGGAATACAAAATTCCAATAATAATTAGTTTTAGGTAATTCCCCATGTAAACCCAAACCTGCTATGTTCTTAAATAGATAATACTAATAAATCTTTTTAAAAAATAAGGTCATGAATATTACATCTCCTCCTGTTTCCAAAGTTCTCTAGGGCAGGTAATGTTTTGTGAGAAAAAAAAAGCAGCGACTGCAATTACGTCAATCTTAAAATATTCACGGTTTATAACAAGCAAAGTTCTCTCTATTTTTTACCCTGTGTGTGCACCACAATTTCATGTGTGCAAAATTTTTCAAGTGAAATTTAATTTTGTGCTCTACAAAACAATGGAGCAGTATACAAGAATGCTGTCAGATGCCCTCTACCTGACTCCTGTTCCTGCAGTTTCCTCCTTTCATCGGCCACATCACTTCCGGGTATGAACCTTTGGATGCGCGCCAATTGTTACGTGCCAGTGTTTTCTTCCGGCTGTCTGCTCCTATTTGGTGCTTCTCGTTTGGGGTTTGGGGGCAGACTTAAATTCTGTTCAGATCTATTTAGCAAGGGGTGTGGGCTCTCATTTCAGGATATGAAGGCAGCATCTGTACTGTCACCAACCATTCATTTATATAACTATCTAATGAATTGGTAATGAATTGGCATGGTCCTACATTTTAGAACAGCCTTCCCAGACTGCTAGCGCAACCATTTTGGTTTTTTTTAAATGGAGATTACTCTATATCAGTGATTACTGACATCACTGCCATATATTATCTTTTTGGAGGTTGTATGCCTAGCCACAACTTAAGAAGCAAACTTAATATAGTAGCATACACCCCAGTATACATTGTTTTGCCCCAGTATAAAATTGATTCTCCTCCCGCCAGTATAAATCTGATTCTCCCACCCCCAGTATAAAATTGATTCTGCTCACCCCCAGTATAAAATTGATTCTGCTCACCCCCAGTATAAAATTGATTCTCCTACCCCCAGTAATCACTGATTCTCCTCATCCCCAATATAAAATTGATTCTCCTCACACAGTATAAAATTGCTTCTCCTCCTCCAGTAAAAATTGATTCTCCTTACCCCCCAGTATACAATTGATTCTCCTCACCCCCAGTATAAAATTGCTTCTTCTCCCCATTATAAAATGGATTCCCTAACCCCCCAGTATAAAATAGATTCTCTTCACCCCTAGTATAAAATTGATTCTCTTCCCCCAGTATAAAGTTGATTCTCCTCCCCTAGTATAAAATCAATTTGGCTCGCCACAGTATAAAATAGTTTCTCTTCACCTGCCAGTAAAAAATTGCGTCTCCTACCAAATTTTTGAAGGTAGAAGAAAGACACAAGGTGAGTGAAGAAAAAGGGTGTACGTGCACTTTAAGATAAGTGATGAGTGTCATCGGGAAGGAGACATAAAAATATTTACTACCATTCAACAGGGCGATGCACCAAGGGCCACTCATCAGCAACTTCGTGCAAACAGCCTGGTGATGTTATTTGTCGATATTTGCCAGTAGCCCAAAATGATTCTGATTTTCTCATATGTCACGTGTAAATGTTGAGCTTCAAGATGCTGCAGGTCCTGAGTGGTGCTACAGGTGCTACATTTTTTTAAAGTGAAATGCTGACTAAAATGATTTAAAGGGTATGTCCACCCTTAAAATTTTTTTTTTGATATATCATTCCCCTGTCCCCCCAGCCCCAAACGCTATATTTGTTATCTTTAGAAAGTGCCCCAAACTTTACTTACCTTCCCTCTTTCCTCCGCCACACTGCCAGGCCCTCTGCTTGTGAGAAAACGCAAGCAGAGGGGTGGGACCGGCAGTCGCGTCTGTGATTGGCTGAGCGGCAGCCAATCACGGACTTGGCTGCCGGGAGTTCAGTGCGGCAGGGGAAAGAGGGAAGGTAAGTAAAGTTTGGGGCACTTTCTAAAATAACAAATATAGCGGTTGGGGCTGGGGGGACAGGGGGAATGATATACCTAAAGGGTTTTATGGTAGGGGGAGGGAATCTTAATCGGGAGGGAGAGGGAGGGAGGGGGAGAAGGGCTGCAGTACGCATGCCAAACTTCACCCGGGGCCTGATAGGAGGCAGAGTCCTATATGGACTCTGCTATCCTCCTGGTGGGCAGTTTTTGGGACTTTGGGGAGGACTACAGGAGAACCATATGGAGCTGGGATGTGAGGTAAGGATTTTATTACACTACATGATGGGGCCATTACTGGGGGGGATTATAGTTTTGGGGTGGACATGCCCTTTAAAGTTGTATTTCAAGCCAACCTCCTAACTTTAGCACAGGGTGATAGAAAGCATGGATAGAGTTCTTTGAGCATGCCTAGCCTACTGGGAGAAGTGTGATAACGATGAAATATCTCACTTTTTATTACCTTACACAAGTCTCTTTAGTTTGTGGTTTCAGGACTATTTGATTAGGAATAAAATGCATATTCCATTTGTTTTCATTGCCATGTGTATCTCTGTTTTGTTTATGAAACAGAAAAAGCAAAGGATAGTGTGGCATTGCCAGTATACATTTCATTTTTATTAATGTACAAAGAGGGCCAAGTAGAATCTTTTTTTTATACCAGTTTTTGTTTTTTATGTTAGCTTAAATAATAAATTACCCACCTATCTAGACAGCTGTTTAAAGTAGCATAACATAAAACTATTAATACAATGTAGCATATAAGGCAATTTATTAATATAGAAGTATTTGTTTGAAGCTGAATATTACAAGATTAATCCATCAACATATCTAACAAAAAAAATAATTGCTTAGACATTTCTGTTTAGCTCTGACAGTCACTTTATTGGTAAAAGGATTTGTGTGTGTAGCAAGACCCAGGAGTGATGCATTTATTAGACAAGTTGTAAAATACAATTAGACCACAAAGGTGAATGTTGCTCACATAATCTTTTAAGAGCCAGACCTTGGCATTCTACTGGTTGGTCTGTTAAGCTTTGCAGGATGATATATCTGTTGGATTTGTGACTTTCTGTACAAAAAGCCAAATTACTGAATAATCTCCATATTGGAAAATTTTAATAATTGATTTTCAGTGCAATATGGACTTTGGATTAAGGATTTCTTCCTTAAAGGAATACAAAATTCCAATAATATATTAGTTTTAGGTAATTCCCCATGTAAACCCAAACCGGCTATGTTCTTAAATAGATAATACTAATAATATCTTTTTAAAAAATAAGGTCATGAATATTACATCTCCTCCTGTTTCCCAAAGTTCTCTAGGGCAGGTAATGTTTTGTGACAAAAAAAAGCAGCGACTGCAATTACGTCAATCTTAAAATATTCACGGTTATAACAAGCAAAGTTCTCTCTATTTTTTTTATACCCTGTGTGTGCACCACAATTTCATGTGTGCAAAATTTTTCAAGTGAAATTTAATTTTGTGCTCTACAAAACAATGGAGCAGTTTACAAGAATGCTGTCAGATGCCCTCTACCTGACTCCTGTTCCTGCAGTTTCCTCCTACCATCGGCTACATCACTTCCGGGTATGAACCTTTGGATGCGCGCCAATTGTTACGTGCCAGTGTTTTCTTCAGGCTGTCTGCTCCTATTTGGTGCTTCTCATTTGGGGGCAGACTTAAATTCTGTTCAGATCTATTTAGTTAGATCAAACAGACTCAAAGTTTAGTTCTTGAAGACGTTTCACTAGTCATCTTACTAGCATTTCAATTCAGAATGACCTGTACAAGAATCTGTTGGTAATTAAGTACCCTGGAAAGTCCCAATTAGCATACGACAGCCAGGTGTTAGGGACATTCTGTATGCAAGGTGTGGATGCATCAAGGCTAAAGGGTGTTATAGGAACTGACCAGGGTAAGGTGTCAAAACAGCATTGTACATGGCAGACAGTTGGTGTCGGGGGAAAAAAACACCTCTATTCAGGATTTGTTTCTTTATTTTCAAATAAATGACCTCCTTGACACCTCTCTTGAACCAGTCCTGTTTCCTTCGCCAAGATGTTGACTTAACAATCTTCAAAGGTATGTCCTTTTTCCTTAAGATACGGTACACCGTTGAGTCCTATTCTGTGCTGGGTGAAGTTGCTGATTGGTCTCCCCAAATACAAATCAGAGCATACTTTACTGCACCGCACTGCATATAGGATGTCACAAGGGCCCTTTGGGGCTTAAGGGGTCCCGCAGGTCAAACCGGGACCCCCCTCCCCGGCCCTTGTAAGGGCCCTTGTGACACTGATAAGTGCCTTTGCTGGGGGACCCCCAGTGAGCGGATCTTCTTTCTTCCATCCGGTGACACCAGCTCTGCTGAGGCCACCGATTTCGAGAAGTACCCCTGCGGCCTCCAGGGGTACTTCCGGCACCGGTGGCCTCAACAAGGCCGATGTTACCGGCGTCTTGATCTGACACAACATCTTCAGGCTACCGACACCAACACCACTGTGGTCGCCGATGCCAGGCAGGCTCACTGCGACCAACAGTGAGCCCGCTGGCACCGCCGGCCTCAGCAGAGTCGATGTTGCTAGCCGATTCTTTCTTCTTTCTACTGCGATGACTTCTGAGCTCTGCAGAGCATTGCACCTCTTTATATAGGTTTGCAGGAAGTCCTAATCCTGTTGGCCGCAGTGAGCCTGCCTGGCATTGGGAACCTCAGTGGTGTTGGTGTCGCCCTAAGACGAGGGGTACTTTTTGGGGTCGGTGGCCTTAGCGGAGCTGGTGTCACCAGATGGAAGAAAGAAGACGTTGCCCAAGGACTCTTTTAAGAGCCGCTCACTGGCTGTTCCAGCTGCGGGACCCCCAACAAAGGCACTTATCATTGTCACAAGGACCCTTACAAGGGCCAGGGAGGGGGGTCCCGGTTTGAGCTGCGGGACCCCTTAAGCCCCAAAGGGCCCTTGTCAGGGCCACAAGGGCACTTATAAGTGCCGCAAGGGCCCTGATAGGGCCGAGGAGGGGGGTCCTGGTTCGAGCTGCGGGACCCCTTAAGCCCCAAAGGGCCCTTGTTAGGGCCACAAAGGTCCTTGTATAGACCCAGGAAGGAATCCCGGTTTTGAGCTGAGTCGGCCATTCGGGGTTTTCGGGAATCTCCGGCCGTTCTGGGATTTTTGGAAGTAGCCATTCGAGTTTTGCCATCACGCGGAAACCAGAAGTAGCACGCATGTGCGCTACGTCCAGTTTTTATGCTGTTCCCCGTGCACGGACGCGTTCACCAGACCATCTCCCAGGTCCCAGGGGCCTGTAAGGTAAGTTTACACTGCAATATTCATTCAAACTTTCTGAATTATTTACCCCCATTGACTTTAATGGGTCCAACTTTCGAAAGTTCGAAAACGGAATGAAGTTCGGCCATCTCTACATAGCAAAGTTAGTGTAGTAAGTTAGTAAGTTAAAAAGTAAGTTAGGCTCGGGGACCTGGGAAATTGTCTGGGGAACACGAAAATATAACCAAAACTTATTTGAAAACTTTATTTAAAATCTTTTTTCATGTTCAAGGTATTTTCGAGGTTCAGCATTGAATATTAAAGGGTACACAAATTTAATTTTTTTCCACTGTCTGTCACGAATCACAATCTTCTAGCCAGCTTAACATTCTGCTGTAGCAAAGCTCTAAGCAAACATAACACTGTATAATATACTTCAGGTGCTGATAAGCAAGGTAAAAGATCACAGACAGAATCTTTACAAACGGGGGTATATTTATAAAGGCACAGTATTGCGATTTCACCATTCCTCACCTTTAATGGTCAGTAGTTTATGACTGTGATCGTGCAATTACAACTGTGATCATAAAATCACGTAATTGTATGATATCTACTTATATGTGGTGCTCTAGTACCCATGGGTGTTCCTAGAGTTTTGACACCTGAAACAACTTTTAATTGCCGCTAATTGGTAGACGGGGGGCAACATTAAGCAGGCGTGGCTTCATCATGGAACATAGGCGTGGCTTGTGGAGGTTGGTATGGTGGGCTGACTTACAATGACTGGTGAACTGAGGGATGACTTAACACTGACTGAAGGGGTTACCTTAACACTGATTTGTGGACTGGTGCTGAAATGCGGTATTGCAGGAAGGAGGATTTTTTTAACTACCGCCTATCAAGCGTTCCGCCGCAGGGGCGAGCCCTGAGAAAATGTTTCAGTTTGCTTCATGGTAGGGGCACCCCTGCTAGTACCCCATGGTATGGTACACGCACATGTGGTTGTAAATGTACAACTACAGCCATAAACGTAGCAATTTTAGAGCTATCCTGCAGTATCAGAGGTTTCCAATACCGAGGGTTACTAAATATGCCCCACAGTCCCAGGCAGAGAATGTTCGGGACTGACACATTCCCTTTAGTTACATCTGACTCCCTATACCTTTATACTGGGGGCCAACTGCGACCGAGGGTGAACGTTTGTTGGCCTTGAAAATGCTCATTTCTGCTCTACACAGTGCATGACTGAGAGCGTCTGGCTGATGAAGCCAGTCTGAGTGTGTCTATGTGACTGAGTGTGTCTGCGTGACTAAGAGTATCTGAGCAGGACTGTAAGTATGTTATTAAGGTTTAAGGTTTTTCCAACCCTGTTCCAGGGTTCTTGAATTTGACGGTTTACAAAATTGTTATTAACTGGATTTCAGATCTCGATCACTATTTCCTGTTCTCTCCCACTGTGTAATGGTGGCAATAGACACTACAATCACGGACGTATGATCCGCGGTATTGGGCAACAAAAAAATGTTAGCCGCATTGCAATGCTTTCGCATGTGAGAATCACAGCGCAGTGAATGTCAATGTGGATGGCCAATTATCATTTCTAGCAAATTGCATGTGCTCCGATTATGCAAAATTGCACGAATCGCAGCACAAATGGATGGTAACACTGACACGTTGTCCAGTATGCTGACTTTTATACCCAGAGGTTGGCACTGCTGTGATTTTAGGTCATGTAGCTGGATCATTTTTGAAAATTTTCGTATACTTTTGATTTTGAAAATGTGCAAATTTTATTACCCCCGATTACTTTTGGGTTTTTGGTTGAAAATATACTGGCCTCTCTGTTTTTTTACATTTTTCTCCTACCCATTTCTATGGCAACGTTTCTATTTCCCCACTGAGGTTTTGTTTTGTTTTGTATATGCTTTCCCGAAAAAATTGACACCTTTGCTTAACCAAATATATTCATGAAATTCTTTTGATATGTTTGTTTAATGCATAGTAAAGTTTGCTGCAGTCTGTGACCTGCAGAGATTTTTCTTTTATTATTATTCAAACCTTAATGTCATTACAAAACATATATACAGTACATGGTGTGGAAGAACGCCCTTCTCCAGTGTGATTAATGCATTAAGCTCCTGGAAATGCTTTTCCAAATGGCTAAAAGCTGAAGTAAAGAAACTTCTCAGTACATAAAAATAAATTTAGCATTCCTAGTGGTGTCATTAGGAAGCCAGCAATATATAACTATTATGGCTGCTTCCCTGACATTAGGCACAGTACAATATGCAATTAACAATTTATCACTAAGCATCTTCCAAGGTAATCAGATAGAACTATTAAATAGAATAATACATGGTACATGTTGAAAAAGACTATGAAACTGTAAACTTTATATGTGTGAGCACATGAAGGAATTGGAAATTAGAGGGTGGCCAAATGTCTAGATCTGGTTAGCTACACAAACACACAAAATATTGGCCTGGGAGGAATGTCATGATCCAGGCTTGGCATCCTCTTAGCAGAATAGCAGAATGTGTGCGTTTCCAAGATCACAGTGGTGACTTTAGGTTTCCCAAACCACTTTACCTGCAAATACAGTACTTATAGCCATTATAATTCTTGTTTAACCTTCTAATGTCTTCAATCACTGCATCCACAATTCATTGCCTTTACTTCATTGCCTTTGTTTTTATTTAAAGAAGAAAAGATAAAAATATATACTATATAATATATATAATATACTATATATTTATTATAATATACTGTTCTGTTAACAATCATGTAAACAAGATGCATTTTTTTAACCGAATTGTAAATAAGGCAAAGCCAACTCAATCTCTATCCAACAGAGTTTTTTTATTGTTTACATTAGGGCAACTTTGAACAGTACAGGGCATTAATAGTAGAGAGATAAATTCAAGTGCTCTTCTGAAGGCTTGGGTTAAAGGGACACTATACTGAAAAAAATTAATTTGCCTCATCTTAATCTATAAATGAATACATGTAAGTAGCACTTACTCTGATTTGCATGTGTTGCTGCATGCCTTCAATCCAGCACACATTTTGTTTAGAAGCAGTATTCCCCCTCCCTCTTTTAACCACTCCCACTTCCACCCCACTTTCCCACAAACCAAAACTCTGTCACCATTCCAGCTACAGTAAAACTACTCACAGAAGGATAGTTTTTGAGAGCAAGGAATTTTAGATTGGATATCTAAAGAAATAGGGGGGCAGATCAACAAAAAAAATGATACAGTGGTGGTTGGGAAGAATTATAATTTCCAGTTATGGTCAATTTAAAATAGCCTATTTTTCAGGATAGATGCCCTTTAAATAGGAAGATTCTTTTTCAAGTCAATGTTTCTCATGTATGTTTTTTGTTTTGTTTTTAAGATTGGTATTTTTGATAGTTTGATCTTGTGCTTTTTTCCCCTTTAATATTGAGTTTTGTTTGTTATTTATTTGTTCAACTGCAAATCTCAGTGTTGCCTGGAGATAAAAGTACTATTGTGCCTTTTCTGTGTTTGCAATGGTTCAGTGACTTTCTGTAGAGCATAAAAGACTCTATCACGTCATGTGAAAGGCACCTAGGAAGAACAAGGACACACAGTGTCAGTATCATTTAAAACTATTCTACACACCTGCTAAAATCGCCCATTCGATGACATATTTTATAACCTAAGATGATGCTTTTTTAATGAAGTGCAGTTCATACAAAAAGTTAGTTTAATGTATATCTGAGGAAAGTGAATTCAGTGCACCAAATGTTACATATCTCAGTAGAACAGTATTACAAGTTTTGCAGTGTCATTGGTTTGTGCTGGATTGTGGTAGTGAATAACATGACAGTAGAAGGCTGTAACTTTCAATGGTTATGGTAAAGAAAAGGGAAGATAAGTTTGGGTAGTTATGTGTGTTCTATTGCCAAGCCTACAATATCAACCAAATAATTCCTGCCAAAAATACATGGGAAGAAGTGTCAAGTGAAATAAGGGATAATTAATACTGGTTATAACTCATGTGATCACTAAACTTACACAGTAAAGATGTACAAGAAACCCTTCCAGTAGTGTTTATATATACAGTATATATATTGCTTTATCCATTTGCTTCTATGTCAGAAGGTGTACCCTATATCCCTATTATCCTATACTATATATGTCTTAAAGGGGAAGTTCAGTGCATATACATGTACTTCTCAGAATAAAGAGCAGTATTTTTTCATCCCAATGACCTTACTCTGCCCATTCAGCATTTTGTCTGTGTATAAATAAATGCAACTGAAATACTGACTTCCTGTTTGCAGGACCCCTAATAGAGACTGTTATGGTTTCCCTTGACCCAGCGCCTGGGTTGATTCAGTTGCTCAGTAGAGATCTGAGCATGTTTGACCCATCCAACAGCCAATCAGTAGAAATTACTGTTATGAACATTCCAAGGATGTGGTGCATCCTGAGAAGAAGAAGGACCATTAGAACCTGAAATGTCAGCTCACTAATCAATAGCAGGGAACAGCAAAGGGTATGAAATCAATAGATTTTTCAAAATAGGAGAGATTATGTACAATAACTAAGAAGGCATTTCACAAAATAACAATTTAACAAATATTGATAATTTCCACTGAACTGTCCCTTTAAGCACTGTACATTGTATGTTGGGCTTGCTTTATAATCTGTTAATATTGGACATATAATGCTTTGTGCTGTTTGCTCCAGCTAATACTATATCTGCATCTGTTTTTAAACTATGCATGTTGGCACTTAATTTTTTGTAGGAATGGAGTTTGTATACAATTGTATATCTTCGTATTGTGCACATGGGCTGCTGCCTTCATGAATGGAGTGTATCTTCTACAGCACTCCTCTTCGCATTGGTATGAGTTATCAACAGATGGGTAATATGTGCTTGTGTCCACTAGACCACTCCCATTTCTGGACCCATGGATCCAAAACACAAGAAACATGACGCGGCACACCTTTGCATCAATATATTATATAAGTCATAAATATAACAACAATCACCACGTATATAAAAGTATCAACAGGATATTAATTAACAAGAAATGACCGTATTCCATTTAGAAAAGCAACCCTGTATCATGTATTACATACTCTAATGCAACCATGTATTATATACAAATAATACTATGAACACCACCAAATCTACTTATAATTCACATCTTCATTGATTTAAAGGCATTGCTTGAACAGCTATAAAAATATATTTAAATCATAGTCTCTATTGAAACCATTTTCAGATAAAGATTTAAGGTGGTGGATCCACACCTATTTTTCTTAAACATGAGCTCTCTATCACCATCAATAACCATGAACCTCAACTACTGTTGCTATATTTAATATATTTAATTTAATTTATCAAATTGGCCAAATTCATTACAAGCATGGTTCTGCTTCTGACTCTATAGGACACTGCAACCTGTTGTAGAAACCCTAAGTGCATTATACCTTCTGTATTTAACAGGATATTAATAATATTTCTGTTTTATAAAACACTATATTATTTATTTTTTGCTGTAAATCAAACTGGTGTTTACTATCTTTTTAATGGCTTGTGAAAAAATATAGTAAAAAAAATATAGTAAAAAAGCATTTATGTACCGGTATATGAAATGAATTACACCAACAAACACAGTCATAGTAATTTGTACCAGGGTTCTTAGCCAATTATTCCTCAGTTAATGCAGTGTAACTGTTCAGTCAGTGACTCAATCGCGAGTGCCAGAAGTAGAAAAATACAAATCGGTATCTCATGCTTGCTGTCATTTAGACTCATTTGTGCTGTATTACGCACATGACTGCATGAGATAACAGGACACATTTCCTTTCCCATCAGGGATTGGTACTGTCAGCTCTGAAGGTTTTTACCCGTTAAGCATAAAACAGAGACAGGTTATAATGGGCTAATTTCGAAATCACACATATGTAGAATTGAATTGGTTGCATGGAAGGCATCTATTTAGCAATTTAACAGAGCATGATTTACAGAGCCAACACCAGCAGACCTAAAAAAAATTAAGAATAGCTGCTTTCAATGCAGCATTGTAAAACAAGTCTAAAAAAGGGTTAAAGTATTCTCTTATAGTATCTACCTAGCAAAGTGTTGCTTGGATTTACATATTTATGTGATTAAAAAAGGTAGCAGCTAATGTAGCTGTGCATAGATCAAAAAGTCAATGCAACCCAATGTTTCTTCTTGCACTGTTTTGCTTGGATTGCTTTCACTTGCAATCTTTCAAAATACAAAATACGCCAAAGAGGGTTGTTCAAATGAAAAATAAGACTATAAAACCCTCAAGCTTATGATATGTAGCTTAGAGTGTTCAGCTGTGGGGAAATATTTTTCCTGTTTAGAAATCCCCAAAACATTGTAATGTGTAATTTTATTTTAATGACACATTATTTTTATATGAAAGAAAAATCTTCCAACTTTCTGTTAATACATCTAATGTATCACACCATACAGAGTAACTTTCTCTGTTTCCTTCATGTTTTTTACAGCTAAAGAGTTTTAAGCATCTAATTAATATAAGAATGCATGCAATATAGTAGGGACTCTAGCACAAGAAAGATATGGGGAAGCACACTAATCAGGTGAATTCACAACTATTTATTGTAACAACACATACAACGTTTTGGGACGCCCTGTCCCTTTCTCAAGTATGAGAAAGGGACAGGGCGTCCTGAAAGTACTTGAGAAAGGGACAGGGCGTCCCGAAACGTTGTATGTGTTGTTACAATAAATAGTTGTGAATTCATCTGATTAGTTTACTTCCCCATATCTTTCTTGTGATAGATAGGGCTAGGGGAACTGCACCTATTTACTTGTCTAGAATACAGCCAACAATGGTGTGCTGGAGTGTTCCTTGGACTGTAATATGGTAGGGACCAATGGAAAGTCCAGGCTAACTATGCAACCATTTTCCCATACCAAGTTGTTAGTAAAAGTTTAAAGGGCATGTTCACCCTTTAAATAAATATTATAAGTAGGTAAATCAACCCCTAAATAGTAAGAAAGCTGATAGATGTAGGGCTAATCTGTTATACAGTGAAATGTTTCTTCTGCATCTCAAAAGGTTCCTGCCTTCTCTTTAAGCTCTGTAGGTCTTTTTACAATCTTTTACATGCTCAGAGGAGGCAGCTAGGGGAGTAGCATTCAGTCATTGGCTGTGGAGTCACCTGTTATACCAATGACTTACAGATGCTTATAACAATAACCAGGCGGAAAGAGATGAGCATTTCAGGTTAGTCTTACATCTCTTAGACTTCTAACTATTATAGGTTTGGGGGTTGATATACCAATAATACATTTTTAATTTCAGGTGACTTTGCCCTTTAAAAGGAAATGCAAATACAAAAAAATTTTACTTAACGAGATTTTCTTTTCCTGGTCCATAGCACAGCAGTGGTTACCAATGGACTAATTTCCCCTAGCTGCTTAAGTGACAGGATAGACTCTCCTCAAGCCTATAAGAAGAAAATTAGGAAGCCCCTTGCCTTTGAAATGGATGTCTGAGTGAGGGAAAATCAAGAGAAAAGACCCTCAAAGAAGGGGAGGGTAGCTAACCACCACCATGCTACGGACCAGGAAAAGAAAATCTCTGTAAGTATGATAGGATTTTCAATTTTTCCAGGTCCTACATGGCAATAGTTACCAATGGGACTGCTAGATGCATGATGTTTCCCAGATTGTGTTTCCAGGTTCAAGTCCCTTTCTTGACCAGTTTTGTGCAGGTGGATATTTGAATAACCCTGATAGTGTTTCCAGGGTTAATATTTGAAACCTTTCAGGAGCAAATTGTAACGTGTTACAGACCTTAAAGGGCAAGTCCAGCCCTGAAATGAAAACTTACATACAGGTAAATCACCCCCCAAAGCCCTAAATGGTAATAGTTTAAAATCTGAAATATATAAGTCAGACCTGAAATCCTGCACAATGTCCTGTTTCCCCTGTTTCTGCTTCCTGGTTCTTCCAGTTAGTAACTGTCAGCTCTAGATTTGACAGTTGACATCACAGACTGAATGTTAATCCCCTGTCTACCTCTTCTGAGCATGCTCAGGCTCAGTACAGGTTTCTAACTTGCTCAATTTCCATGAGGCATCCAGATGCATAGCAGTCATACAGTAATGAATTCATAGGACAAACTATGATATATCAACATATATTAAAGAGGCCATTCTTTCTAAAAGATGTTCTTATGAGGGTAGAGTTGTGCTTTTAGGGAAATGTCTGGTTCCCTCTGTATAGTTGTTGTTCTGTGTGTGCAGCCCTTTGAGTTGTGTAGCTGTACATTACGCTGTTATTGTGTCACTGAACGGGACTCTGTGTTATTGAAGTCGGGCAGCACACAGAGCCCAGGCCCTTCATCTAAATTACTGAATTGGGGAATCAAACTCTGCGAGTGACGTGCAGGCTTTCTATTGGTCAAACTGGACTTCATGGGTGTCGGCCCTTTCAGAGGGCATCACCGTTACATGTGGCTGTGAGGTGAGCGCATACATACACATATACATACATACATACGTACATACAAGATTTCTACTTTATATAGTAGATGTCAATGCCAGGCAACTGCAGATTATACGTTCTGATAATGCAGGGTAATTGCATATTATACGTTATGGCAATGCAAGGTAACTGCAGTTTATATGTTATGGCAATGCAAGGTAACTGCAGATTATACGTTATAGCAATGAAAGGTAATTGCAGATTATACGTTACGGCAATACGGGATAATTCAAATATATGTTATGGCAATGTCAGGTGACTGCAGATTATACATTATGGCAATTCAAGGTAACTGCAGATTATACATTCCAGGAATGCAAGGTAGCTGCGGATTATTCATTCCGGCAATGCAAGATAACAGCAGATTATACATTATGGCAATGCAAGGTAACTGCACATTATATGTTATGGCAATGCAAGGTAACTGCACATTATATATTATGGCAATGCAGGATAATTAGATTATATGTTATGTTAATGCTAGGTAACTGCAGATTATATGTTATGGCAATGGAAGGTAGCTGCAGATTATACATTATGGCAATGCAAGCAATCCAAGGTTACTTTAGAGTATACCATATTGCAATGCAGGGTAACTACATAATACAATATTGCATCGCAGGGTCACTGTAGATAATACACTATTGCAATGCAGGGTCACTGTAGATAATACAATATTGCAATGCAGGGTAACCGTATGTTATACAAAATAGCAATGCAGGGTAACCAGATTATACATTATTGCATATAGGAAAACTGTAGGTTATTATACATGATTGCATTGCAGGATAATAAGCTATACATTATTGCATGGTAATAAGCTATACATTAGAGCATCGCAGGGTAATAAGCTATACATTATGGCATTGCAGGGCAACAATCCATACACTATTGCACTGCAGGGCAACAATCCATACATTACTGCATTGCAGGACATCATTGTATTGCAGGATAAAATGTTATCCTTTATTGTAATAAGCTATACATTATTACATTGCAGGGCAACAATCTATAGATCACTGCACCACAGGGCAACAATCCAGACTCCATTGCATTGCAGCAAATTATTGTATTGCTCGCTAATTGGTTATACTTTATTGTAATAAGCTATATGTTATTTGTTATAAATTATTGCATTGCAGGGTTGGTAATGCGTGCTATAGTTAAAAAGAATTTGGAAGCGGTCAGGAATTTCAGTGCTGCTACGGAGGATCGTGTAACAGGTAAGTTTGCTCTAAGTTCATTTCTGGCTCCACTTGCATTGATTGAAGAATGGGAGGTAAGGCATAGCTCCTTATTCTCCCTGTCTTCAATCAATGCATTAAAGGAACAGTTAAATTTGGTAGTAAACTATTCCTTTAACTTCTAAAGCCCATTTAATCTGGTGTATTGACAATGGTTTTCCAAGATCAGACAAGATCGAGCACATTCAGGTTGGTGTAGCACAATTTGTTTGGAGGCTCACCACCTTGATTCTCAACTTCTTATCTCTCTAGAACTCTAGAACTTGAAGGTACTGTATTTGTAATTGAGAGGTAAAATTAACAACATACTGTACGCACATGTTACTCACAAGTAGCAGGACAGAACATTCGCTAGTCGCAACTTTACATGAATATGTATTGGGGTGATGATTGCGTCTGCACATTATGCAAGCGTTTAGGTATAAACCAGGACCAAGGAGGAAGAGCTAGAAACAGGAAGTCACTCAGAAAGACAGGAATGAAAATGGCAAGGGACGGGACTTCCTAACCTTTTTCTTATAGACTTGGGGAAAGTCTATCCTGTCACTCAAGCAGCCAGAAACTGCCGTGTAGGACCAGGGAAACGGCCATTGTCATTACTAATGAGGAGTCAGTACTCACATTTTAATAGCAATGATATGGCCGACATTTGTTTCCCAGTACATTGTGTACATTTACCAAGGTGCTATTACTCCCCAGTATACCGGTATATAGAAAAAGTATGTTTGTTAGTTCCCAAATAGAAATGACATGAGAACTATGCTCATTGGTCTCCAGTACATTTTGTGTACAAAAAGTACATTTGGGATTATTTAATCAAAAATGTATCATTCATTTAATCAAAGCGCATGTATATTTGCCCATGCTGTTAAAGGACAACTACAGTATAATCACCTAAGTTAGAATTCTCGTGTTTGGTCCTTGGAAACTGACATATTTTACCTAGATACAATGAGATCATCTCTCTGCTTACACTGCCATTAAATGAATACTCTTTTCAATGACCCTGAACTGATTCTAGATTTTCCCTATAGCTTACTGCTTGATATATGCTGGAAACAGACAAATGTCCTTTAGGAGGTGGATCTGATGGGAAGAGTCTGTGACTTAAAATGTCTGACACCCGCACACAATAATACATGGTTAGTTAGACATGGATCATATGTTACCTTACAATGGGAGAGACGGGGGTGACCAGGTACGAGTAGTGGTAACGTTAAAGAATCCCAGCTATGCTATAGACAGAACTTTTTCTTTATATTAACGTATACATTGTAAAGTATTTTATACAGCATTTTAGTGCTAAGGTTGTTGATTTCAGGAATTTGGTGGTAATATATACTGTATGTTTTGGGGTTTATTAAACTCATATTAAGGACACTTAACCTAGATCTTGGTCATAGTCAAAGGACACTTAAATAAATTGCCATTAGACATAGTCACTACATTGGATAACTTAGACTTTACCCTGTTTTTTTTGCGACTACCATTGGAAGGCGGGACTTTTGAGAGGGTGGGGCTTATATACCTTTATATAGTAAGAAGTCAAATGCATGTAGGCCCACTCGTTACTAAAGTGGTGCCTGGGTGCAGAACAAAACCAAGGAAGATGAACGCACTCACGGCTCTAACGAAGAACAAACAATTTATTCCTATGTACTTTTATATAGTTGTATTTCACTTTGTGCCACTTTACAACAAACAATTTTTGTGTTCCTAATAACTGGGCTAAGGGCACTTTAGCACCAAGTAGTAGTTGGTGTGTTCCTTTATGTTTACCTGATTGGGACATGGGTGGGTGTCTGAGGTCCTGCACCTGGATTTCTAATAATGGGAAATGGGGGCTATTGCCGCTCCCCAGCTGTACTTTCCTTTTCGTAAAGTGATATTTACCTTTTTTGATAATTTTGTTGTTTTCTTTTTATTTAGGTATTTTACTAATTAATATTGGTACATAATATCTGGAACAAAGGAAGGTTAAACTATTATTTGCAAAAGCATGAAACCAATCAGACCTCTAAGAATAAGCAGTGTGTCCTACAGAATGCATTTTAAAAGTGAGGCACAAAAAACATGTTAGTTAGTTCATGTTTGACAAAGCTGTATAGAAAGAATTCCAGCCTGCAGTATGCATTACAGCTTTTTGTTTATAAGGATTAAAATTAAAGTGTTTGCTATTAAACATATGAAGAGAATTTCTCGCAAATATTTGCCTTGTTGATAAAGCACTTTTAGGGCTAGACCACACTTGCGCACTTTAACACACAATTCGGTTGTTGTGGCCACACTAGCAGGGAGATTCAATAAAAGTTCTCATTGGTAAAAAAGGTGCTAATTTTGCCCCAATCAGTCAGATGTTATCTTTCAAATGTTAAATAAGATCTGATTGGTTGGGGAAAATTAGCACCATTTTAAACAATAAGAATTTTTATTGGATCTCCTTGTAGGTGTGCTGCCGTGCAATCTGCATGCAATCTGCATTTTTTCTGCAATCCCATGCACTCATATTGTGCACGGCAATGCTTACTAGTGCACCGGAAACACTTGAATGCGCGTTTCTGGTCTATTGGGAAGAGTTGTTGTGTGGTCTCAACCTAGGTGTAAATCCTTTAGTTATGTGGATAAAAGTTTAATAATTCCTTTGCTCCCTAAATCAAGAACCAATGGTAACCCACACTGAACAAGTTCAGGTACTCAGGTCAGATTATCACTTCATGTTTAGGCATGCAGTAGCTTTTAAGTATAAACTAGAAAGGGAAAGTATAAACTTTGAATTTGTCTTGAAGGGCTGCATTTTGGAAGGGAATATGTGTGTTTGCTGCAGATCTTAAAACTCAATAATGGGAATGATGAGTTTGTAGTGAACGCTTGTTTGGGATAAAAAAAACTTTTGTGTGTACCCAGCCCAAAGTGGTGCTAATTTTGATCCAATCAATCAGAAAGCTAACATCTGATTGGTTAGGGCAAAATTAGCGGCATTTTCAATGATAATGATTTTTGATCAAAATGTATTTTTTTTGACTTTAGTTACCCTTTAAGTATGTCTGCCACAGTAATGGATAAGTAGATCAGTAGGTTTGTGTACCTGTGTCAGGTTGGGGGTTAAAAAAACTTTTTTGATAATTGGTCAAAAAACATTTTTGACTTTAGTTACCCTTTAGGTATGGCTGCAACAGTAATGGAGGGGTAGGTCAGTAGATCTATGTACCTGTGCCACGTGGGGGTTAAAAAAACCAAACTTTTTCGATGATTGGTCAGAATTTGTTTTTTTTACTTTAGTTACCTTTTAAGTATGGATCCAACAGTAATGGAGAGGTAGGTCAGTAGGTGTATGTGCCTGTGCCACGTGGGGGTTAAAAAAACAAACTTTTTTGATTATTGATCAAAATTATTTTTTTACTTTAGTTACCCTTTAAGTATGGCTGCCACAGTAATGGATAAGTAGATCAGTAGGTGTGTGTACCTGTGTTGGGTTGGGGGTTAAAAAAACAAACTTTGTTCATGATTAGTCAAATTTGTATTTTGACTATAGTTACCCTTTAAATATGGTTGCCATGAAAATGGAAGGGTAGGTCAGTAAGCATGTGTACCTGGATCAGGTTGGGGGTTAAAAAAACAAATTTTTTTGATGATTGGTCAAAAAAATTTTTTGACTTTAGTTACCCTTTAGGTATTGCTGCAACAGTTATGGAGGGGTAGGTTTGTAGGTTTATGTACCTGTGCCACGTGGGGGTTAAAAAAACTAACTTTTTTGATTATTGATCAAAATTATTTTTTTTACTTTAGTTACCCTTTAAGTATGGTTGCCACAGTAATGGATTAGTAGATCAGTAGGTGTGTGTACCTGGGTCGGGTTGGGGGTTAAAAAAACAAACTTTTTAGATGATTGGTCAAAATAATTTTTTTTTAATTTAGTTACCCTTAAAATATGCCTGCCACAGTAATGGAGAGATAGGTCAGTAGGTGTATGTACCTGTACCACGTTGGGTATTAAAAAAATAAACTTTTTTGATGATTGGTCAAAATTTATTTTTTTGACTTTAGTTACCCTTTAAGTATGGCTGCCACAGTAATGGATAAGTAGATCGGTAGGTGTATGTACCTGTGTCCAGTTGGGGGTTAAAAAAATAAACTTTTTTGATGATTGGTCAAAATTAGTTTTTTTGACTTTAGTTACCCTTTAGGTATGGCTGCAACAGTAATGGAGGGGTAGGTCAGTAGGTGTATGTAACTGTGCCACATGGGGGTTAAAAAAACAAACCTTTTTTATTATTAATCAAAATTAATTTTTTTGACTTTAGTTACCCTTTAAGTATGGCTGCCACAGTAATGGATAAGTAAATCAGTAGGTGTATGTTCCTGGGTCTGGTTGAGGGGGTATGTCTTTTTTGTATTTACAACCATAAAACTAGATTTTATTGAGGATAAATCTAAATTAGTTTTTTTGACTTTAGTTACCCTTTAAGTATGGCTACCACCACAATGAATTAGTAGATTAGTCGGTGTGTGTACCTGGGTCTGGTTGAGGGGGTATGTCTTTTTTGTGTTTACAACCATAAAACTATCTTTTATTGAGGATAAATCTAAATTTTTTTTTTACTTTAGTTACCCTTTAAATATGGCTGCCACCATAATGGATAAGTAGATCAGTAGGTGTGTGTACTTGGGTCTGGTTGAGGGGGTATGTCTTTTTTGTGTTTACAACCATAAAACTATATTTTATTGAGGATAAATCTAAATTCGTTTTTTTGACTTTAGTTACCCTTTAAGAGCTACTACCATAATGAATTAGTAGATCAGTAGGTGTGTGTATCTGGGTCTGATTGAGGGGGTATGTCTTTTTTGTGTTTACAACCATAAAACTATCTTTTATTGAGAATAAATCTGAATTAGTTTTTTTTACTTTAGTTACCCTTTAAGTATGGCTGCCACAGTAATGGATAAGTAGATTAGTAGGTGTGTGTACCTGGGTCTGGTTGAGGGGGTATGTCTTTTTTGTGTTTACAACCATAAAACTATCTTTTATTGAGGATAAATCTAAATTAGTTTTTTTGACTTTAGTTACCCTTTAAATATGGCTTCCATGGGAATGGAAAGGTAGGTTAGTAGGTGGGTGTACCTGGGTCTGTATGGGGGGTTGGGGGTATCACCATTTGTATTTATGACCATGAAACAAACTGTTTTGAAATATCCACATTTGAGGATTGTTACCATTATAGTCTATGGGGAAAAATGTTCGGAAATTTGCCGATAACGCGGTAACGCTTCCGCGGATTCCTTAGCTAGAAGATAGCACACTTCTCCTATATGCCCCGCACGTCTGTACCGAATTTCACGTCTCTAGCTCAAAAACTGTGGGAGGAGATACGGTCCAAAAAAGCGGAAGAAAAAAACGGAAGAAAAAGAAGAAGAAATAGAAAGAACAGTAATTTGGCTTTTTCAAGCCAAATTAATTAGTGATTGCTCCAAAATGCTGCTGACTTCAAAAGTGAGAGGGACAGCTACCTGGAGTTCTAGAACTCATTCTGGGTCCGTTCTATTTTCTCTTTACTTCAATACTGCTTAACATATCTTAGATGTAAATTTGGCATATCAGCAGTCAGCAGCCTCAATTATTTTTACCAAAGAATTTTTATTATCATTATAATTTATTTGGAAAATATAAAAACTTAACTATTATTATTTCTAGCAAAGATATATATGTTATTATACATGTGACACCAAATATGCAGTTTATGCATTGTGGTGTTCATGTAATTTGGTATATGTTATAAGATTGAGAGAGACTTAATTGCCGGTCTCAAGGCATTTTGTCAAACAGGGACATGGTGAAAATGACTTAAAATTTGTGGTTTTGGAAACTGTTTCCATGCCTTAAAGAGGTGGGGACAGGGTTACAATTCTAAAAAAGAGAGAGGTACAATGGATACACAGATTTAAAAGTTTGCCACCAGGGGGTCTTAATAAAGACTACAATTTGTACCTATTTATATAATTATGAACTGGGTGTTGCTCATTCTCTCCATGTCTGTTTTCTATTTACTTGGATTCACCAAAGAAATGCTTAAGTTGGTTTCGTACTCATTAATTCATATAATATAGGTGGTATGGAAATATGCATAAAATAAAGATATAGGAATAAGTAAGGTCACTTCCTGCCACCATCCACCTTAAAAGGAAGGGAAATATAAGATTGTATTTGGTATCTGTCCCTTATGAAGAGGACGCAGTTTCCTCGAAAAGTATTGAAACAGTAACAAATGTATTAAAAAGAAATAACAAGCAAATTGAATAAAGCACATCTGTGTGCAGTACTGGACTGGTTATATATATATATATATATATATATATATATATATTGGGTCATAGGACGCACTCTAGCTTGTTGTATCACTCGCCCTGGTGCAGCCCACAACGTAAATATTCTTCTGTCAGATAAAAGCGTACTCCAGAGGACTTTCACTAAAATATAGAATTTTTATTATTACATACATATTGTGGCCGTCGTCAGACATAACGTAATGAAATACATCACTTCCTTAAAAACACAACACACCCCAAGTGTCACACCCCCCCCCCCCTCCCATCACCACTCCCCCAATAACCACCATCACCTTACAGATCATATGGCAACTTCAACAATTGATACACAGTATGCGATATGTCCCAGTGTGTCAAAACATTACTTTAATAGCTACCTACAGTTTGCTTTAGACACTGGGGCTGTGTTGTGTTTTTAAGGAAGTAATGTATTTCATTAAGTTATGCCTGACGACGGCCACAAGATGGCCAAAACGCGTGGCAGCGTTTTTTAATATGTAATAATAAAAATTCTATATTTTAATGACAGTCCTCTGGAGTGCGCTTTTATTTGACAGAAGTATATATATATATATATATATATATATATATATATATATCCCTTATATTATATAAATATATTTATATCTTCATAGGAGATTGCATTGAGTTTTTAGGAGCTACCAATGTGGTGAGGGGTATATGAATATTACATATAGGAAAGGTGTATATGTATGTGTGTACTATCTCACTATTACTATTTAAATGAGTAAATGTAAAAAGAATAGCACTGACTTATATTAGGTACAACACAAAATATACAAAATACATAAACTTACTTACAGAGCTGAGATCCCTATTTCAAAATGGAATGGTCAAATGGCAGCTTAAACCACACCCCTGGGTCTGCTCCATGTGAAAGGAAGTGTAATCCAGAAAACGTTTCTGTCTGCTACACAGGATGTGATGTGTATTGTAATGGACACACAGAAAGTGAACTGAGAAAAGATTGTGGTGTGTGCTTTGGAGAGATATTGACTGATCCTGTTACCACCTGGACAGATTTTTGGACAGACAATTTACCTTATTGGATACAAACTATGAGGCAACAGATAAGTGTACACCAACTTACAAGGACACTCACTATACAGGCCGGTCAATATTCAAAGTGGTGCACCATAGACAGGGACACTCCTGATAACTGCACATGTTATGTGGGGAACCTGTTTATGTGCACTGTCTGCTTTGTGCCAGACCATCAGAGTAACCCACTGTGTGCCATGCTACCCATAATCTTTCCATAAAGCAGTGATCTGGTAAAAATTGGTGGCAGCGGTGCTGGTAATACCATTTATTCTCCCTTTTTTCTTTGTATAGTTGCTCTCTGTATTAAGCTATGGAGTCTGCTACTGATATAGTATTGATTTAAATCCTCCTATCATGGTACCTGAAGAGGAAATTCCCCAATTAGACTACGTAGCTCTACCAGGCACAATTGCCAAACCTATTTTTAAATCTGATCCATTTGATAGGGTAACTAGGGAGTGGACTGATTGGCTAGAACAATTTGAATTGGCAGCCACTATTAATGGTTGAGATGAAGGTGCTCGCTGGCAAGTCCTTAGCCTTTTGCTTAGTGGTAAAACCAGGCAGGTATACCAAGGATTTACTGTAATACTGAAATAAAAAGCATTTATCAGTTATTTAAAAAATTGCTCTGAAGCAATTTTTTTCAATTAGATCTGTATAAAAGAGTATATAAAGGATAAATCCATTTCTTTAGGTAAACTGGGAATGAGAAATGTTTGTTTATACGTTAGATTATTAGGGCAATGCTATTATAATAACATGATGCTGTGAGGTACCTTCTGTTATAATATATAAGGTACCATCACCCCTTGCCGTGGTGAATACTATTAAGTATTAACCTATCATGGTTAGTTTCAACCACACAGTGTGGCAGGATTGGCTGGGTCTACTCTCAGACCTGCAGGATTATGCTATTTGTTTCCTCTGGAAGCTGGTGACTGTCTGAGTAACAGTTTAAAATATACCTGTGTAAAGATTCTATATCCACACATAGCAAAACATACACACACATAATTTCCATTGTGCACACTTACTTTTTCTAGTATATATTGCCATTGATGTGATGTGAATAAACCCACTTGTTTGCATGACCAAGGAGTGTCCTGATTCATTGTGCGTGTTATATTATTGGATCTCTCGGGAGCACCCTGGCAGTTGCATCTAGTTAGTGAGTGCAAGTCTTTACCATTTATACATATATAGATATAATCCAGATAGAGGGCACTCGCTATATAACAATTTAGTAGGCTTGACAAAGGTTCAGAACCAGGAGCCGAAACGTTGCCTGTTGTAATGCACAGCTAATAAAGGATTGAGTTCATTACAAAATTCCCTGAGTGCATTGGACTTCTTTTGGATTATATATATATATATTAGCAAAAGTGTGCCCATTGGTGTACAGTGGAAATTATGTGTGTATGTTTTGCTATGTGTGGATACAGTGGATATAGAATCTTTACACAGGTATATTTTAAACTGTTACTCAGAAAGTCACCAGCATCCAGGTGAACTGTGGTTCAAACTAAACAGCTCCATTAGGTAGCCTGAGACCCTAAACAGGATCCAGATAAACATGCTATATTCATACCTATTAGTATTCACCATGGCAAGTTCCCCATTTATAGCTGCTTATGTTACGACTTGGGAGCACAGGATACTGATTAGGTTTCTAGATTAAGATGAAGTTGGGCTAAAGGTGCTAAATGCTTCCCACAGAGTATAAAATGAAATAGAGCCTTCTTATAACAGAAGGTACCTCAGAGCCTCATGTTATTATAATAGCATTGCCTTTATAATCTAACATATAAACAAATATTTCTCATTCCCCAGTTACCTAGAAAAATGGACGGGACATGTAAGTATCCTTTATATCCTCTGTTAATACAGATCTGGTTGGAAAACTTGCTTCAGAGCACTTTTTAATAACTGATAACTGCTTTTTATTTCAGTATTAAATGCTTGTTAATGGACTGATTTATGGGTAGCATAGCACACAGTGTGTTACTCTGGTGCTCTGTCACAAAGCAGATAGTGCACTTACTTTCTTTAAACAAGATAAAACAGTTTCAAATATAATAGTAGTATTGCAATGATTTAATAACAAAACATACATTTTCTCCACATAACATATGCAGTAATGGAGTAGTCCCTGCCTATGGTGCACCTCTCTGAATATTGACCACGGCTGTATATTGTGTGTTCTTGTTCGTGCAAACTGTGACATCACACTGTGCAAGGGATCAAACCAAACATATCAGGCCCATCAGGAGCACACATCACACACTTCTATCTACTTTCACTTTCTCTCATACTAGCCATAGAGAGCAGGGATGTCTTGCCTTTTATTACTCACTGATACCATCTGCAGGCTGCAGGTGGTATATAAGGAGCCTTGGTGTATATATATTATTATTATTATTATTATTATTGTGGATTTATATATAATATCTAAAATCAGTCAACACAAATCATTTATTAGATTAAAACATACCCACTTACCAGTACAGAGACACTTTATAGATTAAAAACCATACGGTAGAGGACCTTCGATTTATAGTGTTAGAGGGTATACCCCTCAATTTCCAAAGAGACCGCCAATTAAGGTTGAAACAGAGGGAGACATGGATGAAGAAATTGGTCTCTCTTGCACCTGTGGGAATGAATAGGGATTACAACCTATATCCATTCCTATAATTAATGGGATCATCCGTCTACCCCAGGTAGCACTGACCACTTTTAACTGCTGTTTACTAAATGGAATAAATTTATATCTATTGTATCTATGTATGTAAGTTTTTTTTGTATATGTAAATTGTTTGTGGTGTAATTTCCTCTAGGGGAGGAGATATCCCTTTAAAAGCTGTAATAGAGATGATGTAATTACCTCCTTTCAAACTTGAAAAAGGGACTGTATGTTGCGAAATGTAGATGTGTTTTGTAAGCATGCAATAAATTGATATAACCATTGTATATGGTCGAGTACGGCTCCTTTGTTACTTTTGTATACTGATAGGGGAGGTTCGACCCCCTGGAGATGCGCACCATTTGAAACCTGTTACAGTGTGCTGCTGCTGGAAACAGTATGTATATATATATATATTATATAATATATATATACAAACATAGAAAAGATAATCAATGCACATTCCTAGGCCCCATACAATATCATATTATCTGCACACTGGCATACTTTATAAACAAAGGGGGTTAACCCCTTTGTTTATAAAGTATGCCATGTGCAGATAATATGATATTGTTGGGGCCTAGGAATGTGCATTGATTATCTTTTCTATGTTTGTATAAATGTTTTACCAGATCAGTAGCACTTCCGCTAAATGTAGTTGTAAATTGAGTGCTTACACAATTCTTGTATTGTATATATATATATATATATATATATATATATATATGTATATATATATGTATATATATATATATATATATATATATATACTGCATATAAACCTCCAAACAATTTCTATCCTCCTTTCTGACAATCTTTCATAGCACTGTCACAAAGTAAAAATAAGTACCTTGAGTCACCTTTTTAGAAAATGCAGTTTTCCTGATTGCTAGGAAGGTCAAACATTTTTTTCCAGCAGATAGCTTTCCATCTTCACTCACAGCAGTTAGAATGGCCTGAATACCCAGGAAACTAAAAATGCCATTTTAAGTTAGAAACACAAGAAAGTTCTAAATATTATACTACATGTTACAAATCCAGTAAAACCCCCAACATGTTAAAATGGGCAAGCACCAATCAAAGCAAAGATGTAAAGCTTGCACCCTCCAGCATTGGAATTATAGTTTCCAAACATCTGGAGGGTCACAAGTTTGATATCCCTGAATTAAAGTCTAATTTCTGTGTGATCCATCCCAAAAAGTTATTTTAAAAATTAAAGCTTAAATGGGAAAAATGATACTTTTCATATGATCAAAAAAAACACCTCACAAAAACAAAGAAGTTTGAGAGAAAGGGGGTAATATTGTTATCACTATTTCTCCTAAATCACTCCTCTGTGACCATCATAAATACGTAGAACTAAGGAAGATGATGGAGCTCATTGTGCAGAGCAGCATCTCTAGGGTTTTTGCCACCTGAGCCAAACTTTTGAATGCCGCCTCTATGTACCACGAGGTGCAATGAAATGTGCCACCGCAACCAGTCAGGTGTGTGTGGCTTCCAGAAATGGGCGTGGTTTATCATTTAGTCTTTTTAAACTTCCCGGCAGTATTTATACAGTTCCTCAAAAAGACATTTATCCACACCATAATTCCTGTAGAATAAAAGATTTTTTTTCCAAGAGATTTGTAAGCCTGCCACCATGTCAAGGTAAATACTTTTACCAGGGCCTTAACTAACCTAACCAAGTTGCCCTCCTGCCCAGCTCACACAGATAGGTACATATAACATGTCCTATTGCCCAAATCAAATACACTGGTACATATAACATGCCCTAATGCCCAGACCACACATATAGGCACCTATAACATGCCCTAATGCCAAGTTCACCCAAGCTACATTGAAAATAAGATTAGCCCAACTTGACCTATGACGATCAGAGGAGGGTCTGCATGAAGGCAGCAGCTAGTGCAGAGCTAAGAAGGGAAACCGTGGGTTCATGAGTGTGCACACACTCATGCACCCGTGATTTTATTTACCTTCTGCTCTGCCTGCCGCTTTTCTAAAAAGAAAAAAAAAAAACTCTGCCTGCTGCCTCTCTGATATTTCACAGGGGTGCTGCCTGAGCATTTTGCTCATATTGCCTCATTAGAGAGAAACCCCTGCCCAGGAGCCCCCAGGGGCCCATCTTCTTATTTTTGACAGATATAGCATCCTCCCAGAAAACCCACTGTGGATGAAGCACAGATAGGGGCCCAATCATAGTTTTGCTGGGGGGGGGGGGCAGTGATTCCTAGTTATGCGACTGGTGCAGATCTCATTATTGCACCCTGTTACTAGAGAGAAATGCAAGGAAATAGATAATCCTTTAGCAAAATATCAATAGGGAAAATACACTAAGTTATAAGATTAACATTTGCAATGTCCAACTGCACTTTCAGCATTGTACATTACATACTGTAATCCATACAGAATAAGGATAATATATACTGTATTATTTATACAGCTCACATTGTGGATATGCTTTGTAATGGAGTCCAGGAAACTTCAGTCTTAAGATTTTTAACCATTTCATGAATTTTAATTAAAACTTCAATGGGCATGTGACCTTATTGTTTTCAGTAAAGATACCCAATGCTGTTTAGTCTACTAAGGATGAATGCAGGACGGGATTTCTCACTCGGCCACCTAGGCCAATTTAAGGCTAGACCCTCTCCTTCTTACAGCTACTGCAGAGCCACACCAGCATTATTTGTTGTTTGCCTCTGGCCTGCAATGGTCCGTGATAACATCATGTGACAAGTAGATAAGCAAGCAGTCTGCAAAACATGCTATGGCTCTTCTCTCCATATCTCCTCTTCCTCAAGGTTATAGTAAAACATATTGATCATTCATATTGGGATAATATTGCTAAATGTTTATAATGTGCTTAATTCTAATTTGCACAAAAAATGCCAGTCCCAGCACCAAGTTTAAGCTTCGTACACACATGTGGTTGCAGGCCCAACCCGCAACGCAATAGGGTGTACAAAAGGCCGTTCGGTGCGAGTATCAGTAAGCGTAATAAATATACCGTCTCTAGAGCCGTGCTACAAATCCTATATCAATAAAAATGTCAGTGCAAATTCGCCCTATATAAATATATATGTATACTAGACAGTAAGCCTGCTACATTAAAGGGCGCAAGACATTCTTCCCTCCTCGACCGGTAAAAATAAAATGCCTCCAATGTCCAGTACACACTGACCTGGGGGGGCGGGGGGAGTGTGGGTAACATAATATTGTAGTCTTGCAATGCTGTGATATTTTCTAGCTTTGACACCCTTCCTGCAATCTCACTAAGGGCCATGTTTATAAAGGTGCAGTATTGCTTTTTAGCTATACCACAACTTTAACTACCGGTTTAACCATTGTTATACCAATCAGTAAATTTGGAAATTAACGATTGTACATTAAATGATAACGCTACCGTAGATTTATGATCCCCATAGAACACCGATGCAGTATTATACGACCAAATGTTCGTTAAATATGGCCCCAAGGTCTGCTCTGAGACAATTTCTGCTTTCCAAATTTGCTCAACTTTTGTTACCAGGTCTAAGAAACGTAAGTAAAGGTAGTGTGTACAGGGATCATTGTATACCACTAGCAGCACTCTCCTCCAGGTCTGATTCACTGTATGAGTGAAGAAGAGCTTCTTCTGTCCCAATGCTGGTGTCTTCGTGTGATAGTTGGCCAAAACAAAGGTTCGTAATCCATCATGTGCCGCGGGTTGATCCCCCGTGATTGCACGTGTGTACAGACCTAAGGCCTTTTTTCCCATTCCCCTCATGTCTTCCATTACTTTCTGGTTATTTATCCCCCTTCACCTGTTACTGTTACCTGTGTTATTTCTATCTCTTCTCTCCCCAAGTTCCCAGTACCAGATCAAATTTTAGATCATATCTGATTAAATATTTTTCCTTTTGTTGTTTAATTTCACTTGCATATACTCTTATCTACTACTGACCAATAAACTGATTGCTTTTTAATTTAATGTGTTAGCACAACTGGACACGTGGCCTTTTAAAGACCATGTGACAGGAATTTATAGAATTTACTGGCATGTCTAAACCATTTTTTGATTTTTTTTTTGGTTTTTGCAGAAAAATCAGATGAAAAATGTCAGTCATGTGTACTCATGCATATGTAGTCATAGTAACTGCAATTGTTAATTCTTTAGACATTTATGTAAGCCTTTATTTGTTCTAGAAGTTATTGTTAATTGTACTTTTTTTTTAAATTAATGCATGCATATTTATAATTTATTATTGCTCCTGTTCCATTAGCAAAGTGATTGTTCAAGCCACAGCATTTGTGATTCTTTTCTTTAAGGTACAGGGGGTGGCAACAAGCTCTTTGTATAACAGATATTAGTTTTTCTTATTGTTATGTGATGGCTGCATTAAAGGTTACTGTGGTCATGGCCATACATGGGTGTGTGTGTGGCTATGTGTATAGCTGGCCATACATAGACATAAATATAAGGAATTGTACTCACATAGGCCTGTATATTGTGTAATTTTACACGGCCACCTGAAATTTGACACCTTACCCTGGGCAGTTTCGATAACACCTCTTAGCCTCAATGCATCCACACCTTGCATTCAGAATGTCTACAACACCTGGCTGTGATATGCTGATTGGGACTTTCCAGGGTACTTAATTGCCAGAAAACAGATTCTTGTACAAGTCATTCTTAATTGAGAAAGCCAGTCGGATGACTAGCGAAACGTCTTCAAGAACTAAACTTTAAGTGCAGTTGATCTAATTGAATACAACAGATATTGTTCTATTTAGTGCTTTTATAATCAGCACATTACAATGTAGTAGTGTGAAGGTTATAATAACATTTTTCATTCTAGCCCCATTGGATTGCATAAAATCTGTGGATATAGCTGTTTAATATAGAACCATGCTTATCCAGTACGGGCTGCAGCCTGCAGTCTCCTGCTTTTACATGGTCCCAGACAGGCTCCATCACTGGCTCTTTTTTTGCCATACTTCACCTGCATTATAAAAAGCATTATGGACTGTTTTTGACTACTTTTTTTTTTTTTTTTTTAATTAAAGTACAATGAATGTTAAGGGACCCATAAATGATGTATATTGAGTATGGAGGCAAAGAATTTGAAAGCAGTGACATTTACAGTCAAGGGAAACCTCATGTTATAGCGATACTCCCAAATCATATTAGAAAATGTACATTTTAGATATGCAGATGTTGCTATCCTATTAATGGCTGATCTAATAGGAAGGTATATTATATTGATGGGATCCCTGCAAGACAATCAGGTATCTTTGATGAATGTTTATGTCACTAACCTGAATCATTTGGAATTCTTGCAAGGGATGCTTCCCAGGTTTGAAGAGCTCTTTTATGAAATGCATCACAATTGTTTAGATAAACTGTCTCTGGTTATAACTTCTATATATACTGCTTAGTAACACTCAGATTTTGGCAAATCTTACAGAGGTACTTGTAGAATGATGCCAGGATACTTTAACATTCTCTTTCTATGCATTATATATATTATTCTGGTGTCCATAATTCCCATGCCAGATTAGACTATTATTTGTGTTGGCAAAAGCTATACCACTAACAAATGGAGCATCTACATTCTATAACTTGGCCTAATCAATATAGAGGTTTCTCTGGATAGGGCACTAATTAGGTGAATGCTAGGCATGCTTGGGGTAGTATGTCATCAGTATCTTATGCCTTCATACTAGAGAGCCACAGCCATGGGCATGATGATCGCATGCAGGTGTGGCACTTTTATTAGGAACCACTGACCCATAGAGCCACTGCAGTAGTAAAGGACAGAGAGGTAATATCTCATTATGCTGAAATCCCAGCTCCTCCTCATATTACCTTAACCATAACTGTGCCAACCACTCTACCTCCTTCATTCTCTCTTACCTTTTCTCACCCTTCTTAACCCCCAGGCCAGATTCTTCTTACGTTTAGGCCAGCCTAGGGGTTCTCCTTCCTTAACTACCTACCAGCCCCTTCTTCTCACTCTTTATACTCTTACTGCTTTATGGGAGTATGGAAGGTAATATACGAAGGTAATGTCTACCAAGTCTATTGCATCTGCAGAGCTGATTCCAATTTATTTTTTACATTTTGCAGGCCCTTGAAATCAGTGCAAAACCCACACTAATCTTATATAGGTGAAGGGATAGCACCTGTATATGTTCCTCAGGGGCAAGTGCAGGATTTTCAAGGGGGGGATTCCTGAATGGGTTACCACCGAACAACCCCAGAAGGAGGTTCATGACCAAATACATCCATATATTCTATTATATATGCATTATATAATAATATTATATATTCTGTACTTGCCATAATTATCATCACAGTTAGCCAAATATCACTTTTGTTATAAACATCAAGGCTGATTTTTCGGCCCAACCGGTTGATATTTATGTGTATCGGTTGGTTGGTCTAAAAAATCTGAGGGGATTTTGGCGGCAGCAGCGACCAATGTCAGTAAATCGCCGCGGATTGTGCAGTCCATTGGAGACATTTGCCGCGACTAACAGTGCTTTGTCCTGGCCGACTGCTCGTAGTCGTGAATGGTCGAGATTAAAAATTTGTCCATTTGTTCCCAGCCTAATGTTCTCTTTTACTGAGAAATCCACATTTGCCCTTCAATATCATTAGTGTCCTTAAAAGTCAGAGCTGTGCCAATGATGGAAGATCTGACAGAATTTGCTGAATATTGTCGGTATCGGGACCTATCGGACAAGACAGAAAATTTCCATTACTGGCTCCCTTTACTACAGCAGGGGGAGCTGATAACATTAGATCATGTGTGGGCACACTGAACAATCATTCCGTGTATGGAATATATGGAACAATCACTCCTGTGTATATATAATATATATAATGAAATGTTAATAGTCAGCTACCACCTCCAGGATTTCTTAATTCCTGCTCACTAACTCCATCACAGTGGGGTAAGTACAGTAAGTACTGTATATAAACCCAGTCTCAGCAATCACATCAGGCAACTGCAGGGTTAATATTGATACAGTTCTGTATCAATTATGATTAGTTATGGTGCTGTCAATCACAGGGCAGACTAGATACATTTTTGAAACATACAAATGCTGCTTCTATCTCACAGCTCAATTGACAATGTAACAATCTATGTAACCAGGAGAAGTAGAAAAGCAGACTGCACTGAGCAGACAGAAAGGGGGGATTCCAGGCACCAGGAATCCCCCCCTAAACACGCCCGTTTCTGTATAAGCGCAGCATCTAAAGCTGGGTACACACTGTATAGAGTTTTTAAAAAATGACAGAATCTTAAAGTCTTCACAAAGTCCTGAGCATTCTCCCTTAATAAAGTATATGGAGAAAGTCCGGGACTGCCTGCCACATTTCCTTTATCCTTGGCTGACTCCCTATCCTTTACTACAGGTGGCCAACCGCGGCCAAGGGAAATTTTTGAACAGTTCCGAGCGATCCCGAAGCCAAACGTCGGCTGAGGGAAAGCTTAAAACTCCGGCAAACACTTTAAAGGTCAGGGGGCATTGGATTTGACGTAATCCTACATTTATTGTTAAGGTGTGTACCTACCTTCAGACTGGATATTCCTGTATAGACAATCAGGGTTATTCAATAAAAGTTCTTATCGTTTAAAACGGTGCTAATTTTGCCCCAACCAATCAGATGTTAGCTTTCAAATTTTCAAATGTTAATAAGATCTGATTGGTTGGGGCAAAATTAGCACCATTTTAAACAATAAGAACTTTTATTGAATAACCCTGACAGTATTTAAGATTGGATTACTGTTTTCCAATGTTCAAAGAACACAATTGCAGCAAATCCATTACATTGGATTTACCAAAATACTAAACAGAAATGTTCAGTAAATAACATGTTTACAATCATGCTTTTCTACCACCTGTTAGTTTAAACTGGAATGTAGATTAGAGTAAATGTGAATAGCTATAAACAAACGAAACCATTCCGTTTGTAAAATCCTTCTTAAATTAGGAAATGTCAATAGGCATTTACATGGAAATGATAGGATCAAATGGTATAAAAATTACTCAATCTTGTGAGTGAAAATTCCATTGAAGATTAATTAAGTTGGGCGCACTGAGAGCACATGAGGTTAATGAACAGATTTATCTTAAAGCAATTTTTATTAATGAAAATATTCCCAGTCTCTCATTTGTGTTAATTACAGTGACCTTTAATTACTTTTATACTTTTCATAAATTGGGCTAAAGTATGTAACTGTAATCATTTCTACAGCTGTGTTCATAGCATGAAGATTGTTCTTAATTAGCATTTTTTTAAATTACTTAAGGACTTTACTTGTCCTTTTACTTTATTTTAACACTAATGACATTGCAAAATCTTGAAGATGATAGAAAATCAGGATGGCTGCTTGAGAGTTCTCTCTATAAGCAGCGATATTTGATGGGGTTTCCAATACGTGGTTGCTATTGGCTTTTACAGTCTTAAAGCTGTTAACCCCTTTGCGGCAATGCACCAGCTTTAAAACTGTAACCGCCGTAACCATTGTACAGAGCTAATATCGCTTCTTTAACTCAAAATCTTTAATGTCAGCAAATAGGTGTTGTTAAAGATGCAAAATGGGAGAGACGATATTGGCTCGAAACATTGCTAGGCCCCACTGCTGTGTTTTTTGTGCGTTTGTGCTTGCATTCCCCATTTTAAATCGCAATCACATGCGTTTTCCAATACTTAATGAAAAAAACGCATGTCACACGGAATCGCATGCGATTCCGTATGCTATTGCGTTGCAGTGTGGCCGTGCCCTTACAGGGGCAAAAAGGAACAATAGCAGCTCTCCATACATCACCCTGTTAATGTCTTATTTTTTGGGTAAAACTATGTAGTACTCAAAAAGCACTGGTAATTTAGTTGGCAATTTATAGTGAATAGGCCTTTGGCTAGATTGTGCACTTGTGATTATAATAATAAAAATGATAGTCTCCAGTATCTTTTTAGTGCGTAAGGCTGAGGCCCTTCTTCAATGCAAAAAAAGTGCTGTGCGTTTATGTGCGCTTTTGCCATGTACTTATCCGCTTATAGGTTCTTTTTTTCTTTACGGATCCTACATTAAAATAAGATTTGAAAGAAAAGTGTTTAGACCTAAAATTTTGTAACCTAGCGTTTTTTCTTATATCTACTCTTGGTGCAGATTAATGAATCAGTCACATTAATTACTCTGCTGCCTAATTTTTATTTATTTTTTCTTTCTAGTTCTCTTAATATCCTTTCAGAAAAAAGCAGTGTTATTTGCCAGCTGTGCATTAACTATGTATGATCAAATGAAAGATGCAGTCACCTCCTGCTGTTATGAATGAAACTGCAATCCTTGCAGCTCAGTGATGTGAAGTGTAAACAATGAAAAAAATAAATGCAATTTCAGTTTGACCATTGAAGGTATAGGATTAAAGAAAAGGTCAAAACATCTATCCATCAACCAAACTACCTTCCACAATATTTAATAATTATTAATAACATGGCAAAAAAAAGCCATGCTGCCATGCTACATAATATAACTGAATTCTATTAAGCATCTTCTCTGACCTCTGATTATCTGATATTTTAAAAATGTTATTGTATTATTGTGTCTTATGTATTTACTTTCAAATACACCTACAGAAGGCTAGTAGTAGGCTAGTGAACAAGTAAAAAAAGCAAAAAACACATAATAAAGTAGATTGTGCCATCTACTGGTGCTCTTCAAAGACAGAAAATGTATTTCTGGTATTTATAAAGCTGTGAAGCTGGTTTCATAAGCTGAAAAATAACTCCAAGTCAAGAAGGTATTATGCTGGAATCCTTGGAACCCAAGTTCCCAAAATCTGAAAATCTGATTTAAATGCAATTGAACTGTAATTATTTGAATTTAAATCACAATTTTCTAAAATACTTGATTGCAATTTTACAATTTTAAATCAGAATTTTCGATTTCAACAACAATTTTCTAATTTTTGATTTTCATTGTTTCCTATAGCTAGGATTTATAATTTAAATGACACATGGTTGTCAGTATGTATTCACTGACGTGTATAAACCAACAAATATTATGCGTTAATATACTTGTGAAGGTTCTCATTTATCTAGGCCATTGTATTACTGTGGTATTTGCTTAGATCAACTGGACTGGATGTTTAGTTCTTTAAAATATTTCGCTAGTCATCTGACTGGCTTTCTTAATTCAGAATGACTTGTACAAGTATCTGTTTGCAATAAATGCCCTGGAATGTGTCCGAACCAGCAAATAACAGCAAGGTGTCAGGGACCTCTTGAATACTCTGTGTTGATTGCATTGTGTAACAGGACACAGACCCAGCCAAAGCCTTCCTTTGCCATCACTCCTAAAGTAATTTCTGTAGAGGATATTATATCAGCAACAGAATCTTCAAGCATCCACAACAATAAGGTACCACTGTATCAGAGAGTGAGGCACAGAATAATTTCACCCATTGTAGGGGACACTTCCTCCATCTTTTACATGTGGAAACAATGGTTCTTAATACCTTCAAGGGCATTGCACCCAGATATTGGTTGAAGTATGTGGATGACACAGGTTAAAATCCAGAAAGAAGTACAAGCCTTCACAGAACACTGCTGTAGATTTTTATCTTGGGGAGACGAAACAGCAGCTGCGCCAACATATGGCCCAGCAGAGAAGAGCCCTTTCCTCCGGGGACATCTTTCCTTAAAATGACATTTACCAGCATCTTAAGGGAAAAGGACCTATGTTTAAAGATTGTAGATTGTTGTGTCAGTATCTTAGCCAAAGGAACAGGATTGGTTCAAAAGAAGTGTCAAGGAGGACATTTATGTCAAAATAAGGAAAACATTTCTGAATAGAGGTGGGGATGGGTTAAACATTTGTCTGCTATGTACAATGCCAATTTGATGTCTTACCCTGAGCAGTTTTGATAAAACTTCAATGCAATCAACACCTTGCATTTAGGAGGTCCCTAAAACCTTGGTGTTATATGCTTAATTGGGACACATTTCAGAGTATAAATTGCCAACAGATTCTCGTACAATTAATTCTAAATAGAGAAAGCCAGTCGGATGACTAGCAAAATGTCTTCAAGAGCTAAACTTCAAGTCCAGTTGATCTAATTGAATACCCCAGATAAAACATTATAAAGTTTTTGAAAGCAAATGTAAAGGATAAAAATAGGTAAATACAGTTAGGGAGATGCAATAAATGAAAGGGTTATTACTTACCTGGTCAATATCCCGCAATGCAATAATTCCTTTGCAAGATTTACTCCATTTACTCCATTGTGGGAATGTGGTAAGGTGCGTGGCATTACCTCTCCATTTAAGAGACATTAAGTATTGTGCTACATAAAATGTTAATGGAAAGCCTTTCCAATATACAAAAGAATCAGCAGGCGCATAATATTACAAATATGTCAAATTTTATTCCTCCATTATAATACAAATAATGGCCACATTTCTCAAGCCTTATATTACATTGGGTAGTGTCGGTTTTAAACTTAATTGCCAACTCAATGGCCTTTATTACATTGCTCTATGTAGGTCATTCATCACTAAAAACAAACAATCCTTCGCTTGATATAATGGTATTGGTTTAGTAAAATAACAGGTGCAACTTTCTTCACTGTGTGATTCTTAGTGACAAAGCTGCTAAGTAAATGCCCTTCTCTTTATTGCTATTTTGTGGAAAATGAGAAAAATGAGGGTCACTAACCGATTGGAGTTTTTGCACATTAACAGATTCCAAAATATTCAATGCAGTCTTTTATACATTGGTACCTGTTCAAAATTGCTTGCATTGTCAGGTAGTCTCAGTTTACTTTGAAGGCAATATTTACATTTCCCCAGGGATGTTTGCGCAGATTGAAAAACAACGGTAAAATCATATCCCAGGAAGTGATTTTTTTTTCTTTATTGCCACAGATCATTATTTATAAATATGATTAATTCTGATCACCTAGTACTAATTTGTGCAACCAATATTTGCTGTTTTTGTAAATGGATTTCTTATTATAACCGTAGTACACTGTAATGGAGTAGCAGATTACAGTTCATTACTCCTCTAGAACACCAGTAAAGCTGCTGGGGAAGATTCCAGGATGTCCCAGACAAAAGAGGAAGTCTCCTGACATTACAGGAATTCCTATACCTGCTGGGTGTCATATGCATTCCAGCATCTTAGGGGCTAAAATCTCCAAATTCCTGCATAGGTTTAAAACTAAATCACTGGGGGATAAAGGGAACATTTTCAGTCTAACCTGAAATGTTGCCTGGTGTTCTGTTATCTCTCTTTCTGCTTCCTGGCCCTTCCAGTTGGCAGCTGTTAGTCATGAATGTGACAGATGACATCACAGCAATTACTGAATGCTATTCCACTTGCTGCATGTAAAAGCTTGAGAGCTTGGACAGACAGAAACCTTTTGCGAGGCAGAAGGAAAGAGCATAATTGTGCTGCATAACAGATTAGTTCTTCATCTATCAGCTTTCCAACTTTTTGTGGAATGATTTACCAATATATATTTTTAATTTAAGGGGTTAACATTCCCTTTAAGATTACAAAGGTTTGGAAATTACAAGGTGACAAAAGTGAACAGATAAAATGGAGAACGTTACACTGCACAAAATGTATCAAATCTGCAGAAATTTTGGGAAACCACAAAACTAGGAAGGGTGCCAGTAGATGAATTATAATGTCAACATTGTTTACCACACAAAATGAAAATGAGGGAAGGGAAGTAAAGAAACCCTCATAACCACCTACTTCCCTTTTCAATAATATAAAACTGGGACAGTTCAACTTTCAATGTACCTGTCCCTAAGGCTATTCAAAGAGTAGATGGGGAACAAAAATAACAATGGCTCATTCAGAGCCCTGACTATTATTGCTCACTTTGAAAATGACTAGGGAAAATAGATGAACAATAAAAGTTGAATGTATTTTTATTATACACTGTGCACCTCTAAATTCTCTTTGATACTTTATGAGTAGGCCTGCAGGAAGGTGGCTCAGATGGTAGCACTGTGCATGGACTTAAACTTCAGTTATATACCGGTACCTGTAATTATTCTGCAGTCATTTAATTCAAACATTTAGCAAGCAATAATGAATTCCATGCATGTTTACTACCAAGAGAAAAACACTGTGAAAAATAAATTGGTATTGTATATTTTCTCACATTTCAATTCCAAGGGTCTCGAGAGAAAGTTTCTGTCTGCTGCAAAGTCATAGGACTTTCAAACTTACATTCTATTATCTTTGGATATGGAATATAGCAGCACAGTCCTCCTGATACAAATGAACGCCAAACTGTCAAACAAGCTTTATTTACAATGTCATTGCTACACAAACTATCAAATTTCAGACCTTGCCAGATGCATTTCATGCATCCTGCACAATGGCTTAATAGACAGAGTTCAAGATTTATTGTCCATTTTCAGGTATGTCTGTGGTGAAAAGTCACTTAAAAAGGCATGCAATATGTTAGCATTTTGTAGGATAGCACAGGTGTAGCTTGTTTTTTTTTATGCCAGCAGAGGACCTAGTCTGATCCTACAAATGTATCTAAAAGTTGGTTAATATTTAAACTTTTGTAATAAAAAAAAAAAAAAAAAACTTTACTTTAATGCATAAAAGCTGGAAACCCCAAAAGATTGTATAACTTTCTCATGCAAAATGAATCCACCTATATCCCTCTGCTTTGCCCTCCTTACTTGCTACGTAATAGCACATGCACATTTAACATGCAAAAATCTTATATGTCCAGTAAAATGACACATATTGGCAAGTCATGTGGCAGGTCCCTGTAGAGTCATACAATACAAGAGTCTTCAAAGAAAAAGAAAAAAAGTTCTTTTATTTGGCCAGCAGTGGAACAGCAAAAGACAAAAAAAAAAATTAGTAAATTAAAGACAGCTTTCTTTGGCATTGCATAGCTTATGGGCTTTTGTCATAAACATACTAAAAACAATAAAATTCTCTGTAACAGACTGGATTTTAAAACTTACTATCTAGACACCATACAGTCAGTCCCATTTTTTCGAATAAGATAGCAATTGCGGTCACCGAACAAATTAGGGTTAAAGGGTATCTCAACCCCCCAAAAATATTTGGTACTTATAAGGGAATCCCCCTAACCTAGACCTCGCTATGTTTAAAATGAAAAAATTGCCCTGAAAAGATACCCGTTTTTCCCTTGGTTGGCCTCTAATGCTGTTCTTCTGCACAGAATAGCATAAGGGGCCAGACCGGCAGCCGCATCTGTGTGGACATGGCTGCTGGACCGGTCCCCTCTGCTGTTAAGTGCGGAAGAACAGCAGAGGTTAGCCGAGGGACCTAGGGTGCGTACGTATCTATTAGGGACGATTTTTAAACATAACATGCAGGGTGTGGGGGGGGGGGGATGCCCCTATTTTGCCTCAGTTGAGAGGCTATGGTAAAAGGGACCAGAGGGAGGGAGAGCTCCCCTGTGCATGCCAGAGTCCTCTAAGAGGACAAGGAAGAGGCAGATACCTTTTTAAACACAGACAGGCTCCTACTCTTTAGTTTCCTGGACTGTGAATAGGCACTGCAGGAGAACCATACGGACCAGAGGAGAAAGGTAAGTATTGTTTAACACTACATAGTGGGGCCTACAGTGGGATAAATTTTAGTTGGGGGGATGGACATGCCCTTTAAATAAACAACTGCAGTATTTTCTTTAAAATGTGCCCTGGATCACATCTCTGGCTGCAGCATGTGAGAAATTATATTGCGGTTACATTACCCTCTGCTCTACCCCATGCTTAAATTCTATGGAAAACAGGAAGAACCTGTATAGACATAAAAAAATGACAGTTGAAAAGAGGAGGCTATTAATGCAGAGGCTGGTCACATGACGACAAGCTGGTCACATAAGTAAGGGTCCATAATCTGCCATGTCGGTGCCTTACTGTGCAAATGTATAAAGTTTCTCATTTTGGCACCAAGACGAATATTCTGAATAAGGTCACTTTAGTTTTATCTCTTCTAAACAAATATCAGGGCACGGCCACACTGCGCCGCACACAGAATCGCATGCGATTTCGTGTGCGATTTAGATGCATTTGCGGTTTTCTTTAGAGATAGAAAATTGCGCAAAAAAATGCAGACTGCACACGCAATCGCACCCAAAAACATGCGCTTTCGGTGTGTTGCCTTGATTTTAATGTTTCGGAAAAATGCATGCGCAAACGCACCAAAATCATGCTAGTGTAGCCTAGCACTCAAAGACGATTCTCAAAGTCAGACAAGAACAAGAACATCCATCCAAGGATGTGGCGTTTTTAAATACCTTTCCCCATGGGGTAAGACAATAAGAACATATTAAAGCCTTTTTTTTTTTTTAAACTGAATTTAAGAAAAGGTTTGCAATATTCACTGTTCAATTATTTACACCCTTTAAATTATTGGGCTAGGATAATAAGATTTTCAATTCTAAAAAGCCAATAATAAATTATCCTACAGAAGTTGTTTTGGATGGAGTGAAAGAAAAGTAATACTGCCCCCCACCCACCAAAACTCACATGATTGCATTGAAGTCAATGCTTAAAAAACTACTAAATATCAGTGGAGTGTGACAATCTTGTAAAGTAAAAACATTTTATTTAATGTGTTATTTTCTAACTTCTTTTCATTTGTATAAATTTTGGAGAGAAAAAAAACAAACACAGAGAAAATTTAAAACGTACAAATATTCAAAGAGAAAGCACAACCCCGTTTAAAGGACATGTCTACCCAAAAAAATGGTGATTTGTCAGTTATCTGCCCACAAACTCAATTGCTATTTTACCAGTTTATTACATGCATATGTAACTAGATATTTAAGGATAAGTTTTTTTCTGTTCTGGCAAAAGGTATCTGCCTGCTCACTCTGTTCAATGAGCTTTTTTTCAACTTGAGCATTTGAAGTAGAGGTAGCAGGGGAAACAGCAGTCAATCAATGACTGTGATGTCAACAGTCACAGCCTTTATTCACTTCATGGAGGCAGTAGCCACCTTACTCTGCCACAATAGATGCAATAATTATCTTTAAATATCTGTTGAGTAATATATCTAATAATGGGCTGAATATATCAGTTGGAGTGGGTAACTGACCAGTTTTTTGCTTTAAAGGGTGGACATGCCCTTTAACAGAACATATTACATCAAAATGAAGCAAACCTAGTTTGATCATTTTAATTAAGCAGGTAAGAGAGCTCAATCTTTAGAAATTTCCCTGTAAAGGGAATTTACAGTGCAAAGATCTGTAAATATTTTTGGAGGAATGTTGCTTTTAGTGCTGCTAAGGTTAACTTAGGTAAATAACATTTCACAATGGAATGTCAAGTCAAAAAAGCAAAAAAAAACAAAAAAACTTCTTTACGATATAAAGGAGATAATTAATCAGAATCTTCATCATCAAGATATTCTTCTGCATGGCTGGATGTTCGTACAATACCTAGTAAAAGGAAAAAAGGGTTCTAAGCAAAAATATCTACAAAAGTATAATGCTCACATTTGTGGAGGCTTTTCAAATCTGGTCTTGCACATTTATCTTATCCAGCAAGAGCATGAAAACTTTTACAATAGTCAACCGACAATCTGGACACTTTTTTTCCCCTACCCCCTTCTTTTCCCCAAAAACTTGAAAGAGCAGTTTCTGTCTCTTTCCCTGGTTAAAGCACAAGGTTATACTGTTTTATAAGAGAAATGAGGTGGAAACTGGGCAGTAGTTAGAGATCTTCATAACTCATATAAAGTTCTTTATAAACATTAAAGGGCAAAATGCGCTCCCAAACCATCCTCTCTCCCATAAGGGTGAGGACTTAAACCATACCCCTGGGTATGCTTTCATTTACCCAAACAAAGCTGTCAAAGAATAGCTTGTAGCATAGCCCCCTCGACCCAGTCTAAGAGAGTCTAAGAGACTCCTCCATTGGTTACGTTCAGGAGCTGGCAAAAGGGTGAAACAAGACCAGCCCTACAAGCCTTTTGTGGCTTTGTTTAGGTAAACTTAAGCAAAAGATCCTCAGGGTATTTATTAGGGGGGGGTGGTTTACCAGTATAATTCTCATTGAATGCAAATAGGTTTATTCTGCCTTTGGGATGAAATTCTCATTATATGTAATAACAGATCAAATATTTAAAAATACAACTTTTAAATATTTTTCAGTTTATGCATTTAGGTGAACTTTATAGTTCAAATGCAACAAATACATTTTAACTTTTTTTTTTTACTTGTAAAACTAGTCTGGTATAAGGGATGGGCCACTCAGTAATTTGTTTCATTTTATCATTTGCCTATATCAAGCACCACTCCATATAACATTAATTTATGGGGGTGTAGGACCTACTATTACACTTTTGCCTACGTGACACATATTTAATATAAGAGATAAGGATACGGCACCAGGAGTTTTCTAACCATATAAAATAAGACTGCAGAGAAATTTCTGGGTTCACACAAAAAATAACCACACTTTGTATGGTTTCTTAATAAATAGGCTAGGAGCAATTTTTTCACCAGCAAGGGGCTGTAAGTGCTATGTTATAGGGAACCTTTAGACATTTCATTACGTCTTCTCAGTAAAATTGTTGAGGATGAAATGACATATAGCTGCAATGCAAAATTCCCTTGTTACTCACACTAACCCATTTTCATAAAAAGTATTTGCAGCGGCTGCATGGGTTTTAAAAACTTTACTCTTACAGCTGCTGTGAGTGATTTATTATTGGGCCTTTTATTGCAGCACATTAAACATTAAACCCACACATGGGGAAGACCAACTAGCATTTGCCATGAGCAGCAAAAGTGATATTAAATCTGCACTGCAGGTGCACATGCAGCTCAATGGTACTTATCTATGTAGAGACTTACGATCTGGAAATGTAACATTCTACTTAATTTATTATAGACATGAATGAAACTGGTGGGCACACAGAGACTGATGCGGAAACATTTAATTTCTACTTGGCATTGTAAACACAACTTTGCATTTCTTGGCTGTTTGCATAATGGGAAAAAAACTTGGCACAATTTTTAAAAACCAGACAAAAACAAAATGAATCCCTTTAGATAACTCACTTACAGAATACACAAATAGGACAAAAAAAAACACCAAACATTCTTACCTTGTCCTTGTCTTTTTTTAAGAAGTGAGGCACACTGTGCATTTGTAGCCATGTCAAGAGCCAATTTTTTCTCATTATTCTTTAGATCTATTCTTGCACCTGCAAAATAAAGAAAAATTAGAAATGGAGTTTAGTACCTCCAGATAAATAATTTTGTCTTCCTTTGTATCAAAAAAGAATGACGCATGTTGGAGCAACACAAATCACTGAACCTTCCAAACAATATTCATAGATCAATGAAAAGTCATTATTAACTTTATACGATTGATACAAAAGCTAGATAATATAAACTGCTTTAAAAACCATTAATCAGATTCATGGCCATTTCTTGCATTAAAGTCTGGTACACACCATACAACTTTCCTCCTGACCGACAGTTCAAGACTTACTGTCGTGGCAAAAGCAGCCGCATCCGATAGTAACCATGACCGAGGGTGCGGTCCAACCTAACATGGTGGTTGGGGGTGGGCAGGGGCGCCCTACACTACAGAAAAGACCATTTATAGCTGGGAGGTGAGGCAGACAAGGAGGGACCTGGAGGGTGGGAGGGAAAGGGGTAAAGGTCTCCCCTGTGCATGCCACATTACTTTACGGAGAACAAGGAGGAGGCAGAAATCTTTTCACAGGAAGACACCTTCTACTCTTCATTTTCCTGGACTTAGGACAAGCACTACAGTACAACCATAAGGAGCTAAAATATGCTCCACTACTGGCCCCACTCTGCAGTGTTAAAAAATCCTTACCGTACCTCTCTGCTTCAAATGCTTCTCCTGCAATGTCTGTCCAGGAAGTCCCAGGAAGTGAAGACCAGGAGCCGATCTGTGATTGAAAAGGTTTCCGCCTTTTACCTTTCCTCTGAGTGGTTTCTGGCATGCACAATGAAGCCCTTCCCCCCCCCCCCCCCCTGCCCCCCTTTTTCCCCCCCCTTTTGCTAACGGGCCCCACTGCCATCCCCATGTTCATTTGCCAAAAAAAAAAAAAAATCCAAAATGTACTTATGGAGCTCTGTTTCCCCTGCTGGTCTGCACTGACTGCAGCCGTCTGTAATTGGCTGACTCTCGGTCAATCACAGACGCGGCTGCCGGTCCGGCCCCTTCCTGCAAGCAGAGGGCGGGATCAGAACGCTGGGGGATAGAAGCTCGGTAAGTATATTTCTGATTATTTTTTGGGCAAATGGCGGTTGGGGTGGAATTAGGGCCACTACACTACAGCAAAAACTTCTTTTAGAGGTGGAGATACCCTTTAATTACCTCTACTACACCACAATCTTGATGCTGCAGAAATGATAAAACCAACAAAGAAAATTGCACAGTAAAGTTTGTCGAGGCAGATACTTATCCTGAGCAACAAAAGGCTAAAAAAAACTCTTGCAAAACCCTGTTAATGGTAGGTATAAGTTGAAACATGGTGCTTTCATGTTTTAAAGGGGAAGTTCAGTGCAAATACAAATGCTGTTCAGAAAAAAAGAGCAGCATTTTTCCATCCCAATGACCTTAACCTGCCAATTGAGCATTTTGTCTGTGTATAAATAAATGCAACCGAAATACTGATTTCCTGTTTGCAGGACCCCTATTAGAGACCGTTATGGTCTTGCCCTTGACCCAGCGCCTGGGTTGATTCAGTTGCTCAGTAGATATCTGAGCATCTTTGACCCATCCAACAGCCAATCAGTAGAAATTACTGTTAGGAATATTCCAAGGAAGTGGTGCATCCTGGGAAGAAGAAGGACCGTTAGAACCTGAAATGTCAGCTCACTAATGTCAACAGCAGGGAACAGCAAAGGGTATGAAATCAACTGATTTTTCAAAATGGGAGAGAATATGTAGAACTAAGAAGGCATTACACAAACTAACATTTTAACAAATATTGATAATTTCCACTGAACTGTCCCTTTGTTTTGTTGTAGCACTTTTAAAATGTGCACTGAAATAAAGAGGTATCCAGAGTTTCTGTCTGAGGTATGGAAAATAAGTATAAGATTAGTGCTGGAATAGGGGGAGCTAGCACCTAAATGTGTTTCACCCCTACATGTGGGCTTTCTCAATGGTGCCATTACTGTATGGGGAAAATATATATATATATATATATATATATATATATATATATATATACTTCTTACGTGTACATAAATGCAACTTAGGGAAGAATCTTAAAAATGTATAGGTGTTCTGGGGAGAAAGGCTTTCACATTAGGATTTAAAAAAAAAAAAAAAAGTTTAGGTCTCCTTTAAAATATAAGATGTTCACCACTCACTTGCATCCTGAAATAGCATTTACTAACACCCACCTTTCAAAAGTAATAACTCTACAATGTCTCCATATCCTTTCCATGCAGCTGCGTGTAATGCAGTGTCTCCAAGCTTGTTCTGTTAAAAGTAAATTAATACAAAGATGGAGCTATTAAAATGAGTATGGAATTTTATTTCAAATTGTCACTACTTAAGTACAATACTTTAGAAAGGAATTTTCCTATGTAATAAACACCTGAACCACTATATCTTTAATTTTAAAAATGCTTCCCATTATCAAAAAATCCATTGCAAGTGCAGCTTCTCTTCTTGTCGACCCCCTCTGCTGCCAGTATCATCTTCCAGCTGGCCAAATCTTTATTTGACACCAGCCCCTTAGACTTAAATAAGACTCACTTTGCAGTTGAGCATGGGAAAACAGGCAATTTCAATTAATTGGTATCTCCACTGGGAAAACCCACTTTTTGGTATTCAGTTTTATTGAACAAAAAAGGAGGTAGAGAAGCTATGTCTTACCTCCCGTTCTTCAATAAAACGTTCAGGAGCTGGGAACGAAGTCACAGAACTTACCCAGTCTCTCGCTCCTCCACTGCGTCCTCAGACAGGTCCTGACGGACTCTGTATTCTATGCGTATCGCACGTGTGCATAGAGCTTCAAGTCTGTCGGGAGGAGGAGCGAGAGATCGAGGTAAGTTCCTAACTTTTGTTCCTGGCTCCAGAACGTTTTATTGAAAAAGTAAGATACAGATCCTTTACCACCTGTTCTTCAATAATTCAATAAAATACCAAATTACCAAAAAAGTGGTTTTCCTAGTGGAGATACCCTTTAAGTAATTGTTCTTAAAGGGCATGTTCACCCCTTATCAATCCTACCCAGGTACTTCTCTTTTTAACATTTTTTTTTATTTATAAAAAGACTTGTTATGAACTATAGTTCTCTACCAATTCATAGTGCTCAAAGTGGAAATACTGTCCAGAGTTGGGTTTTTAATTAGAATATTCATCTATTTACCTGTTGATTAAGTTCGATATTTGCCTGGGCAAGTAAGACCTCCACAACATCTGAAATATCAAGTTAAGAAAACACAAATTACTTTGGTAACCACATCATACCCTTAAAAAATGCAACTGTTTCAATTAATTATTGACCGTTTCAACCAACTATCGGTCCACTGAGTCGGATCATAAATGAAGAGTGTCCGAATGCCTGTACGTAGCTTTAGATTGATGAAAGTTGAGGTTTCTAACTGATGTTATAAAACTTAGGGGGTTATTCAATAAAAGTTCTTATCGTTTAAAATGGTGCTAATTTTGCCCCAACCAATCAGATGTTGGATTTCAAATGTTACATAAGTTCTGATTGGTTGGGGCAAAATTAGCACCATTTTAAACAATAAGAACTTTTATTGAATAACCCTGTTAGATTGTAAGCTCTTCGGGGAAGGGATATCATTACTAATGTGTCAAGGCATGCTGCACTTAAATCACTTTATATATATGCTTTCTTAAATGATGTATGAAATGTATTTATGTGCAAGTGCTGCAAGCAGACCTAGATAGATTATCAAAATGGGCAGCAGAATGGCAGATGAGATTCAATGTTGATAAATGTAAGGTGATGCATTTGGGATTTAATAATCCCTGTGCCACCTACACCATAAATAACTCTGTGTTAGGTGCATCTGAAATGGAAAAAGATTTGGGGGTTCTGGTAGATAACAGACTTAGCTGTAGCAAACAATGCCAGGTAGCAACAGCTAGAGCTAGCAAGATATTGTCTTGTATAAAGAGGGGAATAGATTCAAGAGAGAAAAATATTATTCTCCCTCTTTACAAGGCACTGGTAAGGCCTCATTTGGAATATGCGGTGCAGTTTTGGAATCCCATATACAAAAGGGACATCTTGGAAATGGAAGCAGTCCAGAGAAGGGCAACTAAATTAATAAGGGGAATGGAGGGGCTTGAATATGCAGGCAGATTAGACAAGTTAGGGCTGTTTACATTGGAGAAGCGGCGGTTGCGTGGGGACATGATAACCTTATACAAATATATTAATGGCCCATACAGTGAACTCTCTGGTGCATTGTTCACTAATAGGTCATATCAGAGGACTCGTGGACAGCCTTTAAGGTTGGAAGAAAAGAAGTTTCATCTTCAAGTTAGGAGAGGTTTCTTTACAGTGAGAACGGTGAAACGGTCTTTACAGTGAGAACGGTACAGCAGAGGTGGTAATGGCAAGTTCATTGAATAACTTTAAAAAAGGCCTGGATAAGTTTCTAAAACTAAAAAATATTGAGAATTCCTGGTTTGGAGTGCGGACGGAATTTTTTCCCCCCTTTTTTAGCTGGGGTTTTTTGCCTTCCTCTGGATCAACTGTTAGGTAGGGTTAAAAAAAAAAAAAAAAAAAAAAAGGGAATAGGTTGGACTTGATGGACGAATGTCTTTATCCAACCTTAATTACTATGTTACTATCTGTATAATTGCTTGCACTTATCCCCTTGTTTGTATACTTTTATATTTGTATTTTATAATGTACAATGCTGCGTACCCAATTGGCGCTTTATAAATAAAATTATACATACTAAAAATGTTTTATATTCTTCTCTAGAAAAACTGATCTTCATAAATAATGCAATGGGGACACCCCCAAACCTTTTGTATCATTTCAAATGTTCCGATATTTTGAGCCAATCGCCTGGTCACCATATTTCAGATGAATGGATCGAAATATTGGCAGTAATTTTAACCACAACCAACTGATCTCTGCCGACCCTTTGTTTAAATCACCAAAAGAAGTCATTAAATCTCTGTAATGGGCCACACAATCAGTTGTGCCAAAATAATGTCTGCAGAACTTTTTCTTCCAATCGGCAGACTACCAATCAGTACCAATTGTCGGTCTTGAAGATCGGTAGGAAAATGTATTGTGTGTACCAGGCCTTAAAGAACATTTTCCCCTCCCCCCAAATACTAAAATTTAACCTCATGCTGGCCCCACTGTATTACACCTCTGCTCCAAATGGTTCTCCTGCAGTGTCTGTGCAAAGTCCAGGAAACTGAAAAGTAGGAGCCTGTCTGCGAGTGAAAAGGTTTCTGCCCTTTCTCTGGAGGTACTCAGGTATTCGATGTGGGGCCAATTCCCCGCCACCCTCCATATCAATTGTGCTGTACATTATGTTTTACATTTAATCCTTTCGCTGTACTGTAGCTCCCAACCCTAAATGCATTGTCTGCTTGTAAAAAAGTTAGAAGAAACTTACTTACCAGACAGGGATCCCTCGGCTAAATCAATAGGCAGCAGCTGTGTCTGTGATTGGCTGACTCTCAAGCCAATCACAGATGTGGCTGCCAGCCAACTCCGTTCCTGAAAGTTGCATTGGAGGCTGAGGCCAAGGGATCCCCGTACTGGTAAGTAAGTTTCTTCCAACTATATTTACAAACAGATAATGTGGTTTGGGTTGGGAGGGGGGAAACTACAGTATACCAAATTATAGTTTTTATTAGCCACGGGGGTGTGGTCATGATTTGTTAAGGGTCCGCCAAGTAGATCTTTCAAAAAGGCCCAGCCGAACATCCATTTCAGTCGAAAAAGCAACTATTTCATTGTTTACTTTTCTATTGTAAAATTCTGTTTTTTTTTTTTAATCTGGGAAAATATAAAAACACAGGAAAGTACCTTTATGGCCTCCATGGCACCCCCAGTATAAGGCTGTGCTTCCAGCTTTGTCTAAACCATTGACGCCAACTCTGTTTTCCAAGCACTCTCTTAGCCAGCTCAGGTTACCTAACAGTTTTTAATAGAAAAATAGCCTTTTATTAGTTACCATATCCCATAAGTAATTATTTACAGCATTTGCAGCTAATACTTAACTTGCATTTACTTAAACATGCACATAAAATTTGACATTATCACCTATATAATTCGAAATGGGCCCTTGCAAACTAAGTACATTTTATCACCAGTTACTGATCATTAAGTCTGTACCAAACTTATGGTGGATACGATAAACTATTTGTCAATTTAAAAGGTGCAGTTTATATGCAAAATAAATAAGTGCATAAAACTCAAGGTACTACAATAAAGATCAACACAAAAAAATAAGACAGAAGATCAATTGTATTTAAAAGATCAATGTGGGCTTTATGATACATAAATGCTCACCTCTTTTGGCAGCTTCATGCAGTGGATTGTCAATTGACTCAGCTTGTTCCGCAACTTGGAAAAGACAATAACAAATGTAATTAAAATAATAAAAAAAAATAGAACACATAGGGGCATATTTATAAACGAGCAGTAACTTTTCGCGGCCGAGTTTCCCGCCTTTTGCGCAAAAATCGCAAATAACGCGATTTACAAATGGGCGAAACCCAGACGCGAAAAGTTAATGCCTCGTTAACTTTGCATCAGTTACCACTCGCTTCTATTTATAAACTGATGCGCCGCGTTAATCTCGGCCGTTTCACTTCGCCACCTTGAGGGAGATTACAGTGGGCTGGGAGGGGATGCCGGGAAAGGATCGATGCGGGTGGTCGCGTTCCTCAGAGGGGCGCGGTGGATGCGACCACCCGCCGCGACCCCTTCTCCAGCGGGGGCACTGAAAAGTGCCTTTTCGGGCTTAAGGGGTCCCGCAGCTCAAGTCGAGACCCCCCTCCCTGGCCCTATCAGGGCCTTTGCAGCACTTGCAAGTGCCCTTGTGGCTCTAACAAGAGCTAGATATATTTTCCAGTTTTAATTCCCCTCTGGACTACAGATTAGAAGGGACAAAAATTGAGGTTAAAGCCAGAACACTGAATGAGTTTTAAAATAAGATTTTGCACTTGTGTGGCTGTGAATATTATGGTTAAACATAACTTACTGGTTAAATATAAAAATAATAAATGTAGTTGTATTTTACCATAGAAAAAGCAATCAGCCTGGTGTAACACTGTACTAACGTCAACAACATTCTAAAGCAAATCTAGACCAGACTGGAAATTTTTAATTAAAGATCAAAAGAAAATCTAACTCTTTCCACTGAGTCAAAGCAATGAAAAGGCACAGATCACTTGCAGATAAAATAAGATTCCATTTGGTATGTATACAAGTCAGCTAAAGCAATCATCAAAGTTTGCAGAGCACTCTCTTACATCTCATTCGTTCCTTATCTATTTCTTTTTCATTTTTCCTTTCCCTTTACAAGGGGCAAAAGGGAACAATAGCAGCTCTCCATACATCACCACACCTGTTAAATGTCTTATTTTTGGGTAAAACATTGTACTCAAAAGCACTGGTAATTAGTTGGCAATTTATAGTGAATACGGCCTTTGGCATAGATTTGGTGCACTTGTTATTATAATAATAAAATGAATAGTCTCCAGTATCTTTTAGGTGCGTAAGGCTGAGGCCCTTCTTCAATGCAAAAAAGTGCTGTGCGTTATGTGCGCTTTTGCCATGTACTTATCCGCTTATAGGTTCTTTTTTTCTTTACGGATCCGACATTAAAATAAGATTTGAAAGAAAAGTGTTTAGACCTAAAATTTTTGTAACCTAAGCGTTTTTCTTATATCTACTCTTGTGCAGATTAATGAATCAGTCACATTAATTACTACTCTGCTGCCTAATTTTTTATTTATTTTTTCTTTCTAGTTTCTCTTAAATCCTTTCAGAAAAAGCAGTGTTATTTTGCCAGCTGTTGCACTTAACTATGTATGATCAATGAAAGATGCAGTCACCTCCTGCTGTTTATGAAGAAACTGCAATCCTTGCAGCTCAGTGATGTGAAGTGTAAACATGAAAAAAATAAATGCAATTTCAGTTTTGACCATTGAGTATAGGATTAAGAAAAGGTCAAAACATCTATCCATCCAACCAAACTACCTTCCACAATATTTAATACTTATTATAACATGGCAAAAAAAAAGCCATGCTGGCCATGCTACAAATATAACTGAATTCTTAATCATCTTCTCTGACCTCTGATTATCTATATTTTAAAAATGTTATTGTATTATTGTGTCTTATGTATTTACTTTCAAATACACCTACAGAAGGCTAGTAGTAGGCTAGTGAAACATAAAAAAAAAGCAAAAAACACATATAGTAGATTGGTCCATCTCCTGTTCTCTTCAAAGACAGAAATGTATTTCTGGTATTTATAAGCTGTGAAGCTGGTTTCATAAGCTGAAAAATAACTCCAAGTCAGAAGGTATTATGCTGGAATCCTTGGAACCCAAGTTCCCAAAATCTGAAATCGATTTAAATATGCAATTGAACTGTAATTATTTGAATTTAAATCACAATTTTCTAAATACTGATTGCCAATTTTACAATTTTAAATCAGAATTTTCGATTTCAACACAACAATTTTCTAATTTTTGATTTTCATTGTTTCCTATAGCTAGATTTAATATTTAAATGACACATGTTGTCAGTATATTCCACTGACGTGTATAAAACAACAAATATTATGCGTTAATATACTTGTGAAGGTTCTCATTTATCTAGCCATTGTATTACTGTGGTATTTGCTTAGAATCAACTGGACTGGATGTTTAGTTCTTTAAAATATTCGCTAGTCATCTGACTGGCTTTCTTAATTCAGAATGACTTGTACAAGTATCTGTTTGCAATAAATGCCCTGGAATGTGGTCCGAACCAGCAATAACAGCAAGGTGTCAGGGACCTCTTGAATACTCTGTGTTGATTGCATTGTGTAACAGGACACAGACCCACCAAAGCCTTCCTTTGCCATCACTCCAAGTAATTTCTGTAGAGGATATTAATATCAGCAACAGAATCTTCAAAGCATCCACAACATAAGGTACCACTGTAATCAAGAGTGAGGCACCGAAAATTTCCCATCCATTGTAGGGGACACTTCCTCCATCTTTACATGTGGAAACAATGGTTCTAATACCTTCAAGGGCATTGCAACCCAGATATTGGTTGAAGTATGTGGATGACACAGGTTAAAATCCAGAAGAATACAAGCCTTCACAGAACACTGGCCTGTAATTTTTTATCTTGGGAGACGAAACAGCAGCTGCGCCAACATATGGCCCAGCAGAGAAGAGCCCTTTCCTCCGGGGACATCTTTCCTTAAAATGACATTTACCAGCATCTTAAGGAAAAACCTATGTTTAAAAGATTGGTAGATTGTTGTTGTCAGTATCTTAGCCAAGGAAACAGGATTGGTTCAAAAGAATTGTCAAGGAGGACATTTATGTCAAATAACGGAAACATTTCTGAATAGAGTGGGGATGGTTAAACATTTGTCTGCTATGTACAATGCCAATTTGATGTCTTACCCTGAGCAGTTTTGATAAAACTTCAATGCAATCAACACCTTGCATTTAGGGGTCCCTAAAACCTTGGTGTTATATGCTTAATTGGGACCATTTCAAGAGTATAAATTGCCAACAGATTCCGTACAATTAATTCTAATAGAGAAAGCCAGTCGGATACCTAGCAAAATGTCTTCAAGAGCTAAACTTCAAGTCAGTTGATCTAATTGAATACCCAGATAAAACTTATAAGTTTTTGAAAGCAAATGTAAGGATAAAATAGGTAAATACAGTTAGGAGATGCAATAAATGAAAGGGTATTACTTACCTGTCAATATCCCGCAATGCAATATCCTTTGCAAGATTTACTCCATTTTACTCCATTGTGGGAATGTGGTAAGTGCGTGGCATTTCCTCTCCATTTAAGAGACATTAATATTGTGCTACATAAATGTTAATGGAAAGCCTTTCCAATATACAAAGAATCAGCAGGCGCATAATATTACAAATATTGTCAAATTTTATTCCTCCATTATAATACAATAATGGCCACATTTCTCAAGCTTATATTACATTGGGTAGTGTCGGTTTTAAACTTAATTGCCAACTCAATGGCCTTTATTCATGCTCTATGTTAGGTCATTCATCACTAAAACAAACAATCCTTCGCTTGATATAATGGTAATTGGTTTAGTAAATCCAGGTTCAACTTCTTCACTGTGTGATTCTTAGTGACAAAGCTGCTAAGTAAATGCCCTTCTCTTTATTGCTATTTTGTGGAAAATGGAAAAATGAGGGTCACTAACCGATTGGAGTTTTTGCACATTAACAGATTCCAAAATATTCAATGCAGTCTTTTATACATTGGTACCTGTTCAAAATTGCTTGCATTGTCAGGTAGTCTCATTTACTTTGAAGGCAATATTTACATTTCCCCAGGGATGTTTGCGCAGATTGAAAAACAACGGTAAATCAATATCCCAGGAAGTGATTTTTTTTTTCTTTATTGCCCAGATCATTATTTATAAATATGATTAATTCTGATCACCTAGTACTAATTTTGTGCAACCAATATTTGCTGTTTTTGTAAATGGATTTCTTATTAGAACCGTAGTACACTGTAATGGAGTAGCAGATTACAGTTCATTACTCCTCTAGAACACCAGAAAGCTGCTGGGAAGATTCCAGATGTCCCAGACAAAAGAGGAAGTCTCCTGACATTACAGAATTCCTATACCTGCTGGTGTCATATGCATTCCAGCATCTTAGGGGCTAAAATCTCCAAATTCCTGCATAGGTTTAAAACTAAATCACTGGGGGATAAAGGGAACATTTTCAGTCTAACCTGAAATGTTGCCTGGTGTTCTGTTATCTCTTCTTTCTGCTTCCTGGCCCTTCCAGTTGGCAGCTGTTAGTCATGAATGTGACAGATGACATCACAGCATTACTGAATGCTATTCCACTTGCTGCATGTAAAAGCTTGAGAGCTTGGACAGACAGAAACCTTTTGCGAGGCAGAAGGAAAGAGCATAATTGTGCTGCATAACAGATTAGTTCTTCATCTATCAGCTTTCCAACTTTTTTGTGGAATGATTTACCAATATATATTTTTAATTTAAGGGGTTAACATTCCCTTTAGATTACAAAGGTTTGGAAATTACAACAGGTGACAAAAGTGAACAGATAAATGGAGAACGTTACAACACTGCACAAATGTATCAAATCTGCAGAAATTTTGGGAAACCACAAAACTAGGAAGGGTGCCAGTAGATGAATTATAATGTCAACATTGTTTACCACACAAAATGAAAATGAGGGAAGGGAAGTAAAGAACCCTCATAACCACCTACTTCCCTTTTCAATAATAAAAACTGGGACAGTTCAACTTTCAATGTACCTGTCCCTAAGGCTATTCAAAGAGTAGATTGGAACAAAATAAACAATGGCTCATTCAGAGCCCTGACTATTATTGCTCACTTTGAAAATGACTAGGGAAAATAGATGAACAATAAAAGTTGAATGTATTTTTATTATACACTGTGCACCTCTCAAATTCTCTTTGATACTTTATGAGTAGGGCCTGCAGGAAGGTGGCTCAGATGGTAGCACTGTGCATGGATCTTAAACTTCAGTTATATACCGGTACCTGTAATTATTCTGCAGTCATTTAATTCAAACATTAGCAAGCAAAATGAATTCCATGCATGTTTACTACCAAGAAAAACACTGTGGAAAATAAAATTGGTATTGTATATTTTCTCACATTTCAATTCCAAGGGTCTCGAGAGAAAGTTTCTTTCTGCTGCAAAAGTATAGACTTTTCAAAACTTACATTCTATTATCTTTGGATATGGAATATAGCAGCACAGTCCTCCTGATACAAATGAACGCCAAACTGTCAAACACGCTTTATTTACAATGTCATTGCTACACAAACTATCAAATTTCAGACCTTGCCAATGCATTTCATGCATCCTCACATGGCTTAATAGACAGAGTTCAAGATTTATTGTCCATTTTTCAGGTATGTCTGTGGTGAAAAGTCACTTAAAAAGCATGCATATGTTAGCATTTTGTAGGATAGCACAGGTGTAGCTTGTTTTTTTTATGCCAGCAGAGGACCTAGTCTGATCCTACAAATGTATCTAAAAGTTGGTTAATATTTAAACTTTTGTAATAAAAAAAAAAAAAAAACTTTACTTTAATGCATAAAAGCTGGAAACCCCAAAAGATTGTATAACTTTCTCATGCAAATGAATCCACCTATATCCTCTCTGCTTTGCCCTCCTTACGTGCTACGTAATAGCACATGCACATTTAACTGCAAAAATCTTATATGTCCAGTAAAATGACCATATTGGCAAGTCATGTGGCAGGTCCCTGTAGAGTCATACAATACAAAGTCTTCAAGAAAAAGAAAAAAAGTTACTTTTATTTGTTGCCAGCAGTGGAACAGCCAAAAAGACAAAAAAAAAAATTAGTAATTAAAGACAGCTTTCTTTGGCATTGCATAGCTTATGGCTTTTGTCATAAACATACTAAAAACAATAAATTCTCTGTAACTACTGGATTTAAAACTTACTATCTAGACCCATACAGTCAGTCCCATTTTTTCGAATAAGATAGCAATTGCGGTCACCGAACAAATTAGGGTTAAAGGTATCTCAACCCCCCAAAAATATTTGGTACTTATAGGGATCCCCCTAACCTAGACCTCGCTATGTTTAAAATGAAAATTGCCCTGAAAAGATACCCGTTTTTCCCTTGGTTGGCCTCTAATGCTGTTCTTCTGCACAAATAGCATAAGGGGCCAACCGGCAGCCGCATCTGTGGTGGACATGGCTGCTGACCGGTCCCCTCTGCTGTTAATGCGGAAGAACAGCAGAGGTTAGCCGAGGGACCTAGGGTGCGTACGTATCTATTAGGGACGATTTTTAAACATAACATGCAGGGTGTGGGGGGGGGGGGATGCCCCTATTTTGCCTCAGTTGAAGGCTATGGTAAAAGGGACCAGAGGGAGGGAGAGCTCCCCTGTGCATGCCAGAGTCCTCTAAGAGGACAAGGAAGAGGCAGATACCTTTTTAAACACAGACAGGCTCCTACTCTTTAGTTTTCCTGGACTGGGAATAGGCACTGCAGAGAACCATACGGACCAGAGGAGAAAGGTAAGTATTGTTTAACACTACATAGTGGGGCCTACAGTGGGATAAATTTTAGTTGGGGGGATGGACATGCCCTTTAAATAAACAACTGCAGTATTTCTTTAAAATGTGCCCTGGATCCATCTCTGGCTGCAGCATGTGAGAATTATATTGCGGTTACATTACCCTCTGCTCTACCCCCATGCTTAAATTCTATGGAAAAGGAAGAACCTGTATAGACATAAAAAAATGACAGTTGAAAAGGAGGCTATTAATGCAGAGGCTGGTCACATGACGACAAGCTGGTCACATAAGTAGGGTCCATAATCTGCCATGTCGGTGCCTTACTGTGCAAATGTATAAGGTTTCTCATTTTGGCACCAAGACGAATATTCTGAATAAGGTCACTTTGTTTTATCTCTTCTAAACAAATATCAGGCACGGCCACACTGCGCCGCACACAGAATCGCATGCGATTTCGTGTGCGATTTAGATGCATTTTGCGGTTTTCTTTAGAGATAGAAATTGCGCAAAAAAATGCAGACTGCACACGCAATCGCACCCAAAAACATGCGCTTTCGGTGTGTTGCCTTGATTTTAATGTTTCGGAAAATGCATGCGCAACGCACCCAAATCATGCTAGTGTAGCCTAGCACTCAAAGACGATTCTCAAAGTCAGACAAGACAAGAACATCCATCCAAGGATGTGGCGTTTTTAAATACCTTTCCCCATGGGGTAAGACAATAGAACATATTAAAGCCTTTTTTTTTTTTTTAAACTGAATTTAAGAAAAGGTTTGCAATATTCACTGTTCAATTATTTACAACACCCTTTAAATTATTGGGCTAGGATAATAAGATTTTCAATTCTAAAAAGCCAATAATAAATTATCCTACAGAAGTTGTTTTGGATGGAGTGAAAAAAGTAATACTGCCCCCCACCCCACCAAACTCACATGATTGCATTGAAGTCAATGCTTAAAAACTACTAAATATCAGTGGAGTGTGACAATCTTGTAAAGTAAAACATTTTATTTAATGTGTTATTTTCTAACTTCTTTTCATTTGTATAAATTTTTGAGAAAAAAAAACAAACACAGAGAAATTTAAACGTACATATTCAAGAGAAAGCACAACCCCGTTTAAAGGACATTCTACCAAAAAATGGTGATTTGTCAGTTATCTGCCCACAACTCATTGCATTTTACCAGTTTATTACATGCATATGTAACTAGATATTTAAGGATAAGTTTTTTTCTGTTCTGGCAAAAGGTATCTGCCTGCTCACTCTGTTCAATGGAGCTTTTTTTGAACTTGAGCATTTGAAGTAGAGGTAGCAGGGGAAACAGCAGTCAATCAATGACTGTGATGTCAACAGTCACAGCCTTTATTCACTTCATGAGGCAGTAGCCACCTTACTCTGCCACATAGATGCAATAATTATCTTAAATATCTGTTGAGTATATATCTAATAATGGGCTGAATATATCAGTTGGAGTGGGTAACTGACCAGTTTTTTTGCTTTAAAGGTGGACATGCCCTTTAACAACATATTACATCAAAATGACAAACCTAGTTTGATCATTTTAATTAAGCAGGTAAGAGAGCTCAATCTTTAGAATTTTCCCTGTAAAGGGAATTTACATCCAAAGATCTGTAAATATTTTTGGAGGAATGTTTGCTTTTAGTGCTGCTAAGGTTAACTTAGTAATACATTTCATCACAATGGATGTCAAGTCAAAAAGCAAAAAAAAACAAAAAACTTCTTTACAGATATAAGGAGATAATTAATCAGAATCTTCATCATCAAGATTTCTTCTGCATGGCTGGAGTTCGTACAATCCCTAGTAAAAGGAAAAAGGTTCTAAGCAAAATATCTACAAAAGTATAATGCTCACATTTGTGGAGGCTTTTCAAATCTGGTCTTGCACATTTATCTAATCCAGCAAGAGCATGAAAACTTTTACAATAGTCAACCGACAAGCTGGACACTTTTTTTCCCCTAACCCCTCTTTTTCCCCAAAAACTTGAAGAGCAGTTTCTGTCTCTTTCCCTGGTTAAAGCACAAGGTTATACTGTTTTATAGAGAAATGAGGTGGAAACTGGCAGTAGTTTAGAGATCTTCATAACTCATATAAAGTTCTTTATAAACATTAAAGGGCAAAATGCGCTCCCAAAACCATCCTCTCTCCATAAGGTGAGGACTTAAACCATACCCCTGGGTATGCTTTCATTTACCCAAACAAAGCTGTCAAAGAATAGCTTGTACATAGCCCCCCTCGACCCAGTCTAAGAGAGTCTAAGAGACTCTCCATTGGTTACTGTTCAGGAGCTGGCAAAAGGGTGAAACAAGACCAGCCCTACAAGCCTTTTGTGGCTTTGTTTAGGTAAACTAAGCAAAGATCCTCAGGTATTTATTAGGGGGGGGTGGTTTACCAGTATAATTCTCATTGAATGCAAATAGGTTTATTCTGCCTTTGGGATGAAATTCTCATTATATGTAATAACAATCAAATATTTAAAAATACAACTTTTAAATATTTTTCAGTTTATATGCATTTAGTGAACTTTATAGTCAAATGCAATACAATACTATTTTAACTTTTTTTTTTACTTGTAAAACTAGTCTGGTATAAGGGATGGGCCACTCAGTAATTTGTTTCATTTTATCATTTGCCTATATCAAGCACCACTCCCATATAACATTTAATTATATGGGGGTGTGGACCTACTATTACACTTTTGCCTACGTGACAATATTTAATATAAGAGATAAGGATACGGCACCAGGAGTTTTCTAACCATATAAATAAGACTGCAGAGAAATTTCTGGGTTCACACAAAATAACCACACTTTGTATGGTTTCTTAATAAATAGGCTAGGAGCATTTTTTCACCAGCAAGGGGCTGTAAGTGCTATGTTATAGGGAACCTTTAGACATTTCATTACGTCTTTCTCAGTAAATTGTTGAGGATGAAATGACATATAGCTGCAATGCAAAATTCCCTTGTTACTCACACTAACCCATTTTCATAAAAAGTATGGCAGCGGCTGCATGGGTTTTAAAAACTTTACTCTTACAGCTGCTGTGAGTGATTTTATTATTGGGCCTTTTATTGCAGCACATAAACATTAAACCCACACATGGGGAAGACCAACTAGCATTTGCCATGAGCACAAAAGTGATATTAAATCTGCACTGCAGTGCCACATGCAGCTCAATGGTACTTATCTATGTAGAGACTTACGATCTGGAAATGTACATTCTACTTAATTTATTATAGACATGAATGAAACTGGTGGGCACACAGAGACTGATGCGAAACATTTAATTTCTACTTGGCATTGTAAACACAACTTTGCATTCTTCTGGCTGTTTGCATAATGGGAAAAAACTTGGCACAATTTTTAAAAACCAGAACAAAAAAAAAATGAATCCTTTAGATAACTCACTTACAGAATACACAAATAGGACAAAAAAACACCAACCATTCTTACCTTGTCCTTGTCTTTTTTTAAGAAGTGAGGCACACTGTGCATTTGTAGCCATGTCAGAGCCAATTTTTTCTCATTATTCTTTAGATCTATTCTTGCACCTGCAAAATAAAGAAAATTAGAAATGGAGTTTAGTACCCTCCAGATAAATAATTTTGTCTTCCTTTGTATCAAAAAGAATGACGCATGTTGGAGCAACACAAATCAACGGAACCTTCCAAACAATATTCATAGATCAATGAAAAGTCATTATTAACTTTATACGATTGATACAAAAGCTAGATAATATAAACTGCTTTAAAAAGCATTAATCAGATTCATGGCCATTTCTTGCATTAAGTCTGGTACACACCATACAACTTTCCTCCTGACCGACAGTTCAAGACTTACTGTCGTGGCAAAAGCAGCCGCATCCGATAGTAACCATGACCGAGGGTGCGGTCCAACCTAACATGGTGGTTGGGGGTGGGCAGGGGCGCCCTACACTACAGAAAGACCATTTATAGCTGGGAGTGAGGCAGACAAGGAGGACCGGAGGGTGGGAGGGAAAGGGGTAAAGGTCTCCCTGTGCATGCCACATTACTTTACGGAGAACAAGGAGAGGCAGAAATCTTTTTCACAGGAAGACACCTTCTACTCTTCCATTTTCCTGGACTTAGGACAAGCACTACAGTACAACCATAAGGAGCTAAAATATGCTCCACTACTCGGGCCCCACTCTGCAGTGCATGTTCATTTGCCAAAAAAAAAAAAATCCAAAATGTCTTATGGAGCTCTGTTTCCCCTGCTGTTCTGCACTGACTGCAGCCGTCTGTAATTGGCTGACTCTCGGTCAACATCAGACGCGGCTGCCGGTCCGGCCCCTTCCTGCAAGCAGAGGGCGGGATCAGAACGCTGGGGGATAGAAGCTCGGTAAGTATATTTCTGATTATTTTTTGGGCAAATGGCGGTTGGGGTGGAATTAGGGCCACTACACTACAGCAAAACTTCTTTTAGAGGTGGAGATACCCTTTAATTACCTCTACTACACACACACAATCTTGATGCTGCAGAAATGATAAAACCAACAAGAAAATTGCACAGTAAAGTTTTGTCGAGGCAGATACTTATCCTGAGCAACAAAAGGCTAAAAAAACTCTTGCAAAACCCTGTTAATGGTAGGTATAGTTGAAACATGGTGCTTTCATGTTTTAAAGGAAGTTCAGTGCAAATACAATGCTTTCAGAAAAAAAGAGCAGCATTTTTCTCCAATGACCTTAACCTGCCAATTGAGCATTTTGTCTGTGTATAAATAAATGCAACCGAAATACTGATTTCCTGTTTGCAGGACCCCTATTAGAGACCGTTATGGTCTTGCCCTTGACCGCGCCTGGGTTGATTCAGTTGCTCAGTAGATATCGAGCATCTTTGACCCATCCAACAGCCAATCAGTAGAAATTACTGTTAGGAATATTCCAAGAAGTGGTGCATCCTGGGAAAGAAGGACCGTTAGAACCTGAAATGTCAGCTCACTAATGTCAACAGCAGGGAACAGCAAAGGGTATGAATCAACTGATTTTTCAAAATGGGAGAGAAATGTAGAACTAAGAAGGCATTACACAAACTAACATTTTAACAAATATTGATATTTCCACTGAACTGTCCCTTTGTTTTGTTGTAGCACTTTTAAAATGTGCACTGAAATAAGAGGGTATCCAGAGTTTCTGTCTGAGGTATGGAAAATAAGTATAAGATTATTGCTGGAAAGGGGGAGCTAGCACCTAATGTGTTTTTCACACCCTACATGTGGGCTTTCTCAATGGTGCCATTACGTTATGGGGAAAATATATATATATATATATATATATATATATATATATATATATTACTTCTTACGTGTACATAAATGCAACTTAGGAAGAATCTTAAAATGTATAGGTGTTCTGGGGAGAAAGGCTTTCACATTAGGATTTAAAAAAAAAAAAAAATTTTTAGGTCTCCTTTAAATAAGATGTTCACCACTCACTTGCATCCTGAAATAGCATTTACTAACACCCACCTTTCAAAGTAATAACTCTACAATGTCTCCATATCCTTTCCATGCAGCTGCGTGTAATGCAGTGTCCCAAGCTTGTTCTGTTAAAAGTAAATTAATACAAAGATGGAGCTATTAAATGAGTATGGAATTTTATTTCAAATTGTCACTACTTAGTACAATACTTTAGAAAGGAATTTTCCTATGTTAAACACCTGAACCACTATATCTTTAATTTAAAAAATGCTTCCCATTATCAAAAATCCATTGCAAGTGCAGCTTCTCTTCTTGTCGACCCCCTCTGCTGCCAGTATCATCTTCCAGCTGGCCAAATCTTATTTGACACCAGCCCCTTAGACTTAAATAGACTCACTTTGCAGTTGACATGGGAAAACAGGCAATTTCAATTAATTGGTATCTCCACTGGGAAAACCCACTTTTTGGTATTCAGTTTTATTGAACAAAAAGGAGGTAGAGAAGCTATGTCTTACCTCCCGTTCTTCAATAAAACGTTCAGGAGCTGGGAACGAAGTCACAGAACTTACCCAGTCTCTCGCTCCTCCACTGCGTCCTCAGACAGGTCCTGACGGACTCTGTATTCTATGCGTATCGCACGTGTGCATAGAGCTTCAAGTCTGTCGGGAAGGAGCGAGAGATCGAGGTAAGTTCCTACCTTTTGTTCCTGGCTCCAGAACGTTTTATTGAAAAGTAAGATACAGATCCTTTACCACCTGTTCTTCAATAATTCAATAAAATACCAAATTACCAAAAAGTGGTTTTCCTAGTGGAGATACCCTTTAAGTAATTGTTCTTAAGGGCATGTTCACCCCTTATCAATCCTACCCAGGTACTTCTCTTTTTAACATTTTTTTTTATTTATAAAAGACTTGTTATGAACTATAGTTCTCTACCAATTCATAGTGCTCAAGTGGAAATACTGTCCAGAGTTGGGTTTTTAATTAGAATATTTCATCTATTTACCTGTTGATTAAGTTCGATATTTGCCTGGGCAAGTAAGACCTCCACAACATCTGAAATATCAAGTTAAGAAAACACAAATTACTTTGGTAACCACATCATACCCTTAAAAAATGCAACTGTTTCAATTAATTATTGACCGTTTCAACCAACTATCGGTCCACTGAGTCGGATCATAAATGAAGAGTGTCCGAATGCCTGTACGTAGCTTTAGATTGATGAAAGTTGAGTTTCTAACTGATGTTATAAAACTTAGGGGTTATTCAATAAAAGTTCTTATCGTTTAAATGGTGCTAATTGGCCCCAACCAATCAGATGTTGGATTTCAAATGTTACATAAGTTCTGATTGGTTGGGGCAAAATTAGCACCATTTTAAACAATAAGAACTTTTATTGAATAACCCTGTTGATTGTAAGCTCTTCGGGGAAGGGATATCATTACTAATGTGTCAAGGCTGCTGCTGCACTTAAATCACTTTATATATATCTTTCTTAAATGATGTTGAAATGTATTTATGTGCAAGTGCTGCAAGCAGACCTAGATGATTATCAAAATGGGCAGCAGAATGGCAGATGAGATTCAATGTTGATAAATGTAAGGTGATGCATTGGGGATTTAATAATCCCTGTGCCACCTACACCATAAATAACTCTGTGTTATGTGCATCTGAAATGGAAAAGATTTGGGGGTTTCTGGTAGATAACAGACTTAGCTGTAGCAAACAATGCCAGGTAGCACCAGCTAGAGCTAGCAAGATATTGTCTTGTATAAAGAGGGGAATAGATTCAAGAGAGAAAATATTATTCTCCCTCTTTACAAGGCACTGGTAAGGCCTCATTTGGAATATGCGGTGCAGTTTTGGAATCCCAATACAAAGGGACATCTTGGAAATGGAAGCAGTCCAGAGAAGGGCAACTAAATTAATAAGGGAATGGAGGGGCTTGAATATGCAGCAGATTAGACAGTTAGGGCTGTTTACATTGGAGAAGCGGCGGTTGCGTGGGGACATGATAACCTTATACAAATATATTAATGGCCCATACAGTGAACTCTCTGGTGCATTGTTCACTAATAGTCATATCAGAGGACTCGTGGACAGCCTTTAAGGTTGGAAGAAAGAAGTTTCATCTTCAAGTTAGGAGAGGTTTCTTAACAGTGAGAACGGTGAAACGGTCTTTACAGTGAGAACGGTACCAGCAGAGGTGGTAATGGCAAGTTCATTGAATAACTTTAAAAAGGCCTGGATAAGTTTCTAAAACTAAAAATATTGAGAATATCCTGAGTTTGGAGTGGGAGGAATTTTTTCCCCCCTTTTTTAGCTGGGGTTTTTTGCCTTCCTCTGTGATAACTGTTAGGTAGGGTTAAAAAAAAAAAAAAAAAAAGGGAATAGGTTGACTTGATGGACGAATGTCTTTATCCAACCTAATTACTATGTTACTATCTGTATAATTGCTTGCACTTATCCCCTTGTTTGTATACTTTTATATTTGTATTTTATAATGTACAATGCTGCGTACCCATTGGCGCTTTATAATAAAATTATACATAACTAAAATGTTTTTATATCTTCTCTAGAAAAACTGATCTTCATAAATAATGCAATGGGGACACCCCAACCTTTTGTATCATTTCAAATGTTCCGATATTTTGAGCCAATCGCCTGGTCACCATATTTCAGATGAATGGATCGAAATATTGGCAGTAATTTTAACCACAACCAACTGATCTCTGCCGACCCTTTGTTTAAATCACCAAAAGAAGTCATTAAATCTCTGTAATGGCCACACAATCAGTTGTGCCAAAATAATGTCTGCAGAACTTTTTCTTCCAATCGGCAGACTACCAATCAGTACCAATTGTCGGTCTTGAAGATCGTAGGAAAATGTATTGTGTGTACCAGGCCTTAAAGAACATTTTCCCCTCCCCCCAAATACTAAAATTTAACCTCATGCTGGCCCCACTGTATTCCACCTCTGCTCCAAATGGTTCTCCTGCAGTGTCTGTGCAAAGTCCAGGAAACTGAAAAGTAGGAGCCTGTCTGCGAGTGAAAAGGTTTCTCGCCCTTTCTCTGGAGGTACTCAGGTATTCATGTGGGGCCAATTCCCCGCCACCCTCCATATCAATTGTGCTGTACATTATGTTTTACATTTAATCCTTTCGCTGTACTGTAGCTCCCAACCCTAAATGCATGGTCTGCTTGAAAAAAAGTTAGAAGAAACTTACTTACCAGACAGGGATCCCTCGGCTAAATCAATAGGCAGCAGCTGTGTCTGTGATTGGCTGACTCTCAAGCCAATCACAGATGTGGCTGCCAGCCAACTCCGTTCCTGAAAGTTGCATTGGAGGCTGAGGCCAAGGGATCCCCGTACTGGTAAGTAAGTTTCTTCCAACTATATTTACAAACAGATAATGTGGTTTGGGTTGGGAGGGGGGAACTACAGTATACCAAATTATAGTTTTATTAGCCACGGGGGTGTGGTCATGATTTGTTAAGGGTCCGCCAAGTAGATCTTTCAAAAAGGCCCAGCCGAACATCCATTTCAGTCGAAAAAGCAACTATTTCATTGTTTACTTTTCTATTGTAAAATTCTGTTTTTTTTTTTTAATCTGGGAAAATATAAAACACAGGAAGTACCTTTATGGCCTCCATGGCACCCCCAGTATAAGGTCTGTCTTCCAGCTTTGTCTAAACCATTGACGCCAACTCTGTTTTCCAAGCACTCTCTTAGCCAGCTCAGGTTCCTAACAGTTTTTAATAGAAAAATAGCCTTTTATTAGTTACCATATCCCATAAGTAATTATTTACAGCATTTGCAGCTAATACTTAACTTGCATTTACTTAAACATGCACATAAAATTTGACATTATCACCTATTAATTCGAATGGGCCCTTGCAAACTAAGTACATTTTATCACCAGTTACTGATCATTAAGTCTGTACCAAACTTATGGTGGATACGATAAACTATTTGTCAATTTAAAAGGTGCAGTTTATATGCAAAATAAATAAGTGCATAAAACTCAAGGTACTACAATAAAGATCAACACAAAAAAATAAGACAGAAGATCAATTGTATTTAAAAGATCAATGTGGGCTTTATGATACATAATGCTCACCTCTTTTGGCAGCTTCATGCAGTGGATTGTCAATTGACTCAGCTTGTTCCGCAACTTGGAAAAGACAATAACAAATGTAATTAAAATAATAAAAAAAATAGAACACATAGGGCATATTTATAAGAGCAGTACTTTTCGCGGCCGAGTTTCCCGCCTTTTGCGCAAAAATCGCAAATAACGCGATTTACAAATGGGCGAAACCCAGACGCGAAAAGTTAATGCCTCGTTAACTTTGCATCAGTTACCACTCGCTTCTATTTATAAACTGATGCGCCCGTTAATCTCGGCCGTTTCACTTCGCCACCTTGAGGAGATTACAGTGTGCTGGGAGGGGATGCCGGAAAGGATCGATGCGGGTGGTCGCGTTCCTCAGAGGGGCGCGGTGGATGCGACCACCCGCCGCGACCCCTTCTCCAGCGGGGGCACTGAAAAGTGCCTTTTCGGGCTTAAGGGGTCCCGCTGCTCGAGCCAGACCCCCTTCCCTGGCCCTATCAGGGCCTTTGCGGTACTTCCAAGTGCCCTTGCGTCTCTAACAAGAGACCTTTAGGGCTTAGGGGTCTCGCAGCTCGAACCGGGACCCCCAGTGAGCAGCTCTTAAAGCCCTTTGGCGGCGCCTTCTTTCGTCCATCCGGTTACACCGCTGGCACCACCACGGCCTTACAGAGCTGATGTTGCCAGCCGCTTCTTTCTTCAGCCATCTTACTGCAATGGCATCTGAGGTCCGCGGCGGAGTGAATCTCTTTATATAGGTTTGCAGAAAGCCCTAATCCGTTTCTGATTGATCAATTTTTTAATGCTTGGTTTACATGTTTTACATTAACCAATCAGAAATTTTAGGAAATCTGATTGGTTAATGTAAAACATGTAAACCAAGCATTAAAAAATTGTCCAATCAGAAATGGATTAGGGTTTTCTGCAAACCTTTATAAAGAGGTGCACTCGTTGAGGCCGCTGGCGCCTGCAGGGGTACCTCTCGGGGGTCGGAAGCCTCAGCAGAACTGGTGTCACCAGATGGAAGAAAGAAGACGCTGCCAAAGGGCTCTTTTAAGCTCACTGGGGGTCCCAGTTCGAGCTGCGGGACCCCCGCCAAAGGCACTTGTAAGTGCCGCAAGGGCTCTGATAGGACTGGGGAAGGGGGTCCCGGTTCGAGCTGCGGGACCCCTAAGCCCCAAAAGGCACTTTTCAGTGCCCCCAGCTGGAGGGTCCCTCCCAGCAGGCCCTTCCCCCCCTGCTGGGAGGGTCTGCTGGGAAGGGGACGCGGCGGATGGTCTCATCCGCCACGGGGGGCGAGGGCGGGCGTTAACACCCGGCTGCGCCCCTCTGAGGAACGCGACCACCCGTGGCGATCCTTTCCCGGAATCCCCTCCTAGTCCCCTGCTCCGGGATTCGCAGTGGTACTGTACTTAGTGCATCGCGCTTAGTGCAGTATCGCGCAAAGATAGTTAAAATTACTGCCGCACATCGCGGCCGCTCGCCATTTCGACGCAATGCCGCTCGCCATTTTAAATATGGACAAAGCTGTATTTTTTCCACGGCGATGCGCGGCGGTAATTTTACGGTGCTATTATCGGCCGTTTAGAAATATGGCCTATAGACCATTTATACAGTAGATTTGCACTTTAAGGCTAAGGTTAAGGCTAAAACAGATTTTTCCTGACCTATGGTCAGAAAAGATTTACCAACGTGAGAAACACGTTGAATCATTTAAGCCCTGCAATTACTTGCACCTTCACCTCCAAAATTGTACATTGTCTGATCTCTTTTTGCACTAAACATGTGTAAACAGTAGCTTTGATATGTGGATGGGTTACAAGTGATTGAAGGACTTAACTTTTAACAGGTGTTTCTTTGAGTAGGAATTATGAAGACAAATGATACATTGTTTAAATATCCACCTCTGGGCTATAGGTTAGGAAATGTGTTTTAGACTGTACTTTTACTTTATAGAAGAAAAGGCACCATTATGAGAAATCCAAAAAGGTGGATAACGTTGGCAGGCACGTTGGTCCAATCAGTGTACAGAAATGGCACGAAAAATTATTTGCGCACAGCCTCTGGTAACAGGGCTTGTGGCAGCAGTGCAAGCGTCTCTTCCGAGAAACTGCTTTAAAACTATGTGTTAAAGTCGCAATAACCACTAGGAAAACGGTAAGTGTGACTTTAACCCCTTAGGAAAGTGCAGCGGAGTCACTGTGTCGGTAATTACACAATTAATGGTAATATAAATGCATCAGTACACATTGATTTTAACATTATGTGAACATTATAATCAAATCTAGTATTTAATCAGTTTACTTCTCCTTTAAGAGAAATTCATAAATATGACTAATTCATTTTGATAATTGATGGAAACCCGAGAGCATTTAAGCTTAAAGCATAAGTTAAGTTTAACAAATAATAAGACTATAAAATAAAGATACAGATGCTCAATGTACAAAATGAATTTAGCCTATTGTTATAGGCAATTATTTTTTAGACTAAGTCACTTACCATAATTACTGGGTATAAGGCCTGTTTTCCCTTTGCATGTTCCTTTCCACCAGTTTGTGTCACTCTGAGAATAAGAAAAAAATGATTTTTAAGATTTTACTGTTCAGATGGATGCAACTCATATGGAGATACAGTCCTGTACAGTACATTTCTCATAAGTGAAAAAATTTGGAAGGAACTTAAATATAACTTTTATTACACATATACCATAAAAACACTTCTTTCAAACAGTATTAACTAATAGCCCCTATAATCCTAGAATGGCAGTACACTACTCTCCAATCTATATTCCCCATATTGCAGTTATAATACACCACCCTGCAGTTATTATACACCACCCTGCAGTACTTGTACACCAGCCTGCAGTACTTGTTTACCACCCTGCAGTTATTATACACCACCTTGCAGTTAGTACTTAGAATTAACATACATCTAATAAACGTCTGACTAAAACTGTAAATCAAGCTAAACTGTCCATGAGTAATTTAAAAAGTGGGGTTTTACACAACAAGCAGATTCATAAGTTAAATACATAAAGGTCAATATTCTCTTATAGATGAAAACTGTGATATCAGAGGTCACCTTGGCCTTCCCTGACAGGGCCTCAAGCTTTAACAGCTCACTCACTGCTAGTATCCTTTTAACTGTTATCGTATAGTGGATACCTAGCATAGCTTATGTTTAATTTATTGTTTTAAAATGTTTTGACATTTAAAGAGAAATGTTATAAGATATAACCTTAGGCTGCGGCCACACTGTACTGGACGGTAACACGCATGAAACGCTGTGCATTTTTATGAGCATTACTGCCCGTTTGTGCCGCCCTAGCAGTAATACTCTAAAGTCCAAGCACATTTTAGGAAAATAACTGAGGTTAGGGGCTGGCAAAATATTTTTTTACATGAATAGCCAGTCAGAAAAGTCAAATCTCAGTTAGCCACAGGTGTCAGATTCCTGATACATTGGTTATCTGGCTCCTGTGATTTTTCCAGCACTGCCTGATGTATGGCAATAATATCAGGGGCATAACTAGAAACCACTGGGTCCTACCAGCCAAACTATAGTGAAGACCCCTCCTTACTTCATCTACAGTAGTTGCCTTAGATAGCTGTATCTATTAGAGGAAAAGTAAATAGTTGAAGCCTCCTCTGGCCCACAGCCCATCTGCTGCTCAATGGGGCTGCTCCCTTTGTAGTTACACCTCTAAATAATATGAGTGCTTAAAGGGACACTATACTGAAAAAATGACTTTGCCTCATCGTAAAGGGTATGTCCACCCTTCTAAAAAAATTTTTACATAACATTCCCCCTGTCCCCTCAGCCCCAACCGCTATATTAGTATCATCAGAAAATGCCTAAAACATTACTTACCTTCCCTCTTTCCTCCTTCCCTCTTTACTCCGCCGCGCTGCCAGGCCCTCTGCTTGCGAGAAAATGCAAGCAGTGGGGCAGGACCGGCAGTCGTGTCTGTGATTGGCTGAGCAGCAGCCAATCATGGACACAGCTGCCGGGAGTTCAGTGCGGCGGAGGCAAGAGGGAAGGTAAGTAATGTTCTGGGCATTTTCTAATAATACAAATAGAGCGGCTGCGGCTGGGGGGACAAGGGGAATGTTATGTAAAAAGATTTTTACACTAGGGGAAGGGAATCCTAATCGGGAGGGAGAGAAGGGCTGCAGTACGCATGCCAAACTTCTCCTGGAGGCCAGATAGGAGGCAGAGTCCTATATGGACTCTGCTATCCTCCTGGTGGGCAGTTTTTGGGACTTTGGGGGGGGGGACTACAGGAGAACCATATGGAGCTGGGATGTGAGGTAAGGATTAAACTACACTACACAATGGGGGCAGTAGTGGGGGGTTATAGTTTTAGGGGTGGACATGCCCTTTAAGCCTGCACACAGCATTCCAACTGTCAACACTCTGTCACCATTCCAGCTACAGTAAAACTACTCACAGAAGAATAGTTTTTGAGAGCAAGGAACTTGATTGACAGCTGAAATATAAGAAGTTTTAGATTGGATATTTAAAGACAAAGGGGGCAGATTAACAAAAAAATTTTACAGTGGTGGTTGGTAAGAATTATAGTTTCCAGTTATGGTCAATTTAAAATAACCTATTTTTCGGTATAGATGCCCTTTAATTGTAACCCCAGCATATCCAGCATAAACCACTAGACCGCAACACACTGCTGTCTATCAGGGTTATTCCACGGAGTAGACATTTAAAAAACATTTAAAGGGTAACTGTGGTGTTCAATTCTTCCAAACCAGTAAGAATTATATAAAAAGTCTTCGAAATAAAACCTAAATTGCATCTCTAGATAAAATCTGTAAAAAGCTATTACTGAAAAGGTTCAGCAATATTACTTTGAACACACAGCAGGAAGTTTGAACATTCACCCCAATGTAATGTCTCACAGGCTCCGGCCAGAGATGTGATTGTCGGCTCATTTTAAAGGAAATACTGCAGGCTTTCATTTAACTTTAACTTGTTTTGAGACCACAGTTGCCCTTTAAACAATAATCTACTTTAAGTGCACACTTAAGAGAATTTAGGGCTAGGCCACACTGAAGCGCTTTTAAGCGTGACCCAATTGCGACTGTGATCCGATTGCGCTTTTAAAAGCGCACACTAGTGTGGCCCAGCTGATGTGGCCACACTAGTGCGCTAGGGAGGGCTGCATTTTGATTTGTAATTTGGAGCGCATGTGATCTACATTTTTTGGGAGATTCGCATGGGTGCTTTCGTGTGCGCACAAGCATGGTACATTGTGGCCTCAGCCTTATAGCTGCTTTTCTAGTTACTTTAAGGGGACCATAACATGTAACAATACCGATCGCACAATTGCACCATTATTATTGGTCCTATAAAAGTGAAACAGGTCCAATAGGAGAAAAATAGTTGAAAAGTCAGCTCACTAATGTCAACAGCAGGGAATAGCTAGAGGTATAAATTCCACAGATTTTTCAAAATGGATGAGAGTATGTAGAATAAGTGCACTGAACCTGCAGACTACATTTCGAGTCCCTAAAAAGGACTGTCAATAATTCGCCCCACACAAAGTTACCCTCAGCACTTGTTGCTCCCTGATTTACTTACGTCGCCATCGCTCATTCACTAACTGAATTGGAGGGTAGTACAGGTCCACGTCATGCTGCAGAACATCTTCAAAGAACCTCTGGCGCTCCCGCAGGTGCTGTGTAGCAGAGACCTGGGAATGCATCATAGGGTGACAACACATAGAGAAATGGTTACATTTAACAAGTTGTGCCCATTAAATACAAAGAGATCAGCAAACCGCAAATATATTAGCACAGCAGCAATGCAATTTAATGGTATTGTAATTGCCATGGGGTCGTGTTTCCAGTGCTGAGATTTCCAACATGCAGATCTCTACCAGCTATTCTATTAAAACTCCAATAATGTTGTGGGAGGATTATGTTTACATACAGTACTGGATCAGGTCAGCCAGTAAAATCTCTTTTCCCTCTCATGCAGGGATGTCCAACTTGCGGTTCTGCAGATGTGCGAAAACTACAACTCCCAGCATTCTGGAACCAGGGACTGCTTGACATCCCTGGAATTAAGAGACCATACTGGGTATATAGTAAGTCAGGAAGAAATCACTCCCTTTTAATGCCTATTCTTTTTAAGATTACAGTAATGATAGGCTCAATAAATCATTCATTGGGTGTAATGAATGACATAAGGGTAAGTACCAGGGCATTGTCCCATATAAACATTGGCAGATTTAATTAAAGAGAAATACAGTGATAGACAGATGGTGATACACCCAGTGTAGAGATCACCAGAACATCTCATCATGTCCTTAACTCCACATGGTTTACATGTGATATAGACACCAAGCCCCTGTCCTCTAAGAAAACTGGAATCAAAGCAGGTGAGAGAGCTACCACACTGCTAAGAGACCTCATTTTACCTGCGATCTTGCAGTCATTTCCAAGCCAGTGATCGACTTCACTAATCAGAACTGCAACCGAGTTCTCAGGAGTTCACAACGTTCTGAGAATGAACGGGGCGGGGAGGGACATTCACTCTGTATTAGTCATCAGAGGATGTCAGGGGAGGGAACCCAGCTCCTCCCTCTGTTCCATGGGCTTTAAACATTAAAGGTCCTTGTCCCAGACTAGTGAGGCTGATCACTGAGCACTATTACCAGATCATAGGGAAATCAGAGGACACCTATTCATCTACACATGCAGTAAAGCAGTTGAAATGCAATCATTGTGCAATTAGTGCAGTTCTTTTGTTGATAATTTATTATTATTATATTTATTAACAGTGACCTCCAGTGATTGGCCAATATATACAGCCATTTAAAGCACTGTGCCAAATGGGTTACCAATAAAAAGGCATTTCACAAAAAAAAGTTTAAAAAAACTTCAGCTTTTGGAATTCCCTGTTGCAAAGTGGCAGACACAGACAGCTGGGATTTGTAGTTTTGCTGTGGAGGGCTGCAGGTTGGATGTCCTTAGTCACATGCAGCAAATCACGAAAGAGAAGTCTTTTGGAAACAAAACCTTCCAATAAGCTAACATTTTACAGTTGACTTTAAAGGGCAAGTCCATCCTTCAAGTGAAAACTTACCTACCGGAAAATCCCCCCCCCCCCCCCAAAACCCTAAACAGTAATAGATAGAAATGTGAAATATATAAGTCTAACCTGAAATCCTGCACAATGTCCTGTTTCCTGTTTTTGCTTCCTGGTTCTTCCAGTTAGTAACTATCAGTTATGGATTTGACAGCTGACATCACAGCCAATGACTAAATGTTAATCCCCTGTCTGACTCTTCTGAGCATGCTCACGCTCATTACAGGCTCAGTACAGGTTTCTAAATTGCTCAGTTTCCATGAGGCATCCAGAAGCATAGCAGGCATACAGTAATGAATTCAGAGGATAAAGTAGGATATATCAACATATTTTAAGGAGCTAATTTTCTCTAAAAGATGCTATTATATGGGTGGGGTTTTCCTTTAAGGGCTAAGTCACACTAATCCGTTTTAACGCACAATACGATTGTGCTTTTAAAAACGCACACTACTGTAGCCCAATTGGTCTGGCCACACTTGGTACTCTGGGGTCCGATTTTCGGAGCACATGCGATCACCATTTTTTTTGCAGATGGCATAATCTCCGATGGCACAACATAGTGTGGATCGCATTGCAAATTGGATTGGATGTGGTGATGGCAGGTTCATTGGATAGTTTAAAAAAAAGATGGATGGGTTTCTAAAAACATGAAATGTTGCAGGTTACTGGTATTGATATATAAAGTAGAGTTGGTCCACTTGGAATCAGGAAGGAATTTTTTCCCCTTCATAATTCTGGTGTTTGTTTTTTCACCTTTCTCTGGATCAACAGTTAGGCAGGATATGTGGGTATTACTGAGTAGGTTGGACTGTATGTCTTTATTCAAACTTAAATACTATACTATACTATACTAAACTATGCTAGTGTGGCCTAGTCCTAACAGGTCACATTTTTATTTGACGGGATCAGGGTTGCCCCACCTGCGAGGCACAGGCTATTCCTTCAATGGAAGGGGAATTGGGGGCACCACCACAGGCATTTTGTTGCTGTGCCCCCTTGATGTGCCCCTGGACAAAACATCCAGGGTCCAACAATGAACACTCATTAGCCTTGGGATCAGTCGCACACACAGATCTTTATTGGTAATGTGTGTACCCAGCTTAATACTGCACCTTCCTGTTCAGATCCAGAGAACTACAGTGGCATGCGCTAGTCTTGGATGAAAAGAAAACAACATTTAGTCAAAGATCATAACAGCCTCTCTCTTCTTTTTTACTAAAAATGTCCCAAATTCTTTTTAGAATGAATCTGTAGTATTCCGTTAGACTGTCAGGAAACAGATTTACCATGACCTGAATGAATGACAATCTTCATAAGCCCATTTAGAATAGATTCCTTTTACCTAGTTCTCCCCTTCACTTATTGCTGACCTCTTTTTTTTTTTAAAGAGAAAATAATTCTAAATTCTCATTACTAAATTTGGTTTTGAGAGGTGTAAACCTACAGTATGAACAAAACGAAAATGTAATGAAGTGAGATCTGTTTCTTCCATCCATTTGTTCCTGCCTGAGACACTGGGCCTCCTGCTAGTTCCTTCCATAGCAACTCTATTTAGCTTTCTCCAGTGTTGACATAACATCCTCTCTATAGACTATGAATCTTTATTTATTGTCAGTTTTGACTGTTCCGGTGGTTTGTTTCCTGTCTACAAGCTTAGCTGTATAGAGCCATGTGATATGACAATATGCTACTGTTTATGTGCATTACACCTGACCATATTACAAAGAAAGCAAAATAAAGATGACCTACCATATTCAGTTTCTTAAAGAAGAATACAAGTTATATAATAAACTACTGTTTATTTTTAGTTTCCTAAAAATGCCTAAGATGCCTAAAATGTATATGTTTGTGGTGCTACTCCTCCTTTTCTTCCCAAGCTCCTCTGCTGTGGCTGTGAGACAGACCTTTATTTGGCACCAGCATCAGGACCATGGTAAACAGGAAAGATAGGAAGCATTATTGATTGGAATAGTTTTAAAGTATATAAGATATAATAATATAAAATCTAGTAAAAAATATACTTATTAGATGGTGAATCACCTGAACTTAATTCATTATTAGACTTTCATTCTCCTTTACAGGTAGTCATAGTAAAAAGAACCTGTGCAGTATCATCTTGTGGTTTAGCTATAGTTAATATCCAGTTACGGTACACGGGGCAGGTGGAGGATTAAAAATAATTCTGAAAATTGGGGGTGTGGCTGTTTGGAAGGGACAAGGATGATTCTCTAGTAATGTGATTGTTTTTTTTTTAATTTTAGGTATGCTGCCTGCACCAAACCAATATTCTCCAGGATATAAAGTTGTCTTTGATTACCTGGAGTCCCTGTTACCTCAGTCAGTTTAAATCAATAATTGTTCTTTCTGATTTTATAAATAGGGATACTTAATAATAATGTATACATTTTTTGGTAATTGGTTAAACTGATTATATTTATATGGTGCAGGCCATTTGGTATAACTATACACCAGGGAATGTCTATGGTGGTGCACACTTTCACATTTAGAGCACTGTAGTATGCACACTAGTATTTACTAATAAGCCCCGCGGTGTGTGCACCTTTCCCCTAGAGCAAGAACCCCACCTCTGGGCGGCTGATAGATGATGTACAGCGTCAGATGGGTCCACCATCCATGGAATACGACTCTTGTTTAGTATATAAGATAGGCTATGGCTCTCCCATCCAGTGTTCAGCACTTTGACCTGGAAGAAAAGGATGTGGCCCTCGAAACGTATGTAGGCCTAGGTCAGTGTTTCTCAACCTTTTTATCTGTGGGGACCCCTTAAAAAATTTTCGTGTCTTGGGGACCCCTACATAAAATTATGATTAAATATTATTTTTCTTTGTCATCAAATGATCAAAAACCTAATCTATACAAATATAAATAATAGATCTATAAATACATCTCTATTGAAAAAAATGCACTGAAATTCACATCAGGGTGGGAGCCCTTACATTAAAACATTAGTTATTTTTATTTATATCTCAGACATCAACACCAAACACATAATTCATACAGAACATAAAACACAGAATGATAAATATATAGAAAAATATATCTGTTTTCGTCAAAATGCTGGATCCATAAATTTATGGCAATCTCTTGAGGACTCCCATACAACCTCTAAGGGACCCCTAGGGTGCACATACCTGGCCTAGGTATTGATCAGTAATTATGAGGCTAATTTTTAGTAACTAGCTTATACCTGCACCAAGAAGGGGAACCTGAACCACTGACGGGCAGGCCATATATGGATATACATCCATAGAGGGAAACTATACTATTTCCATTGTCTTGCATTGATGGCCTTTACACCTTTATTTCGCCAGGAACAACTTAGGCGGTAATCCAGAAAGCACATGCCAGCTTGAGAAAAGAATCCATCATGCAATAGACTTTACAATGTGAAAGGTTTTAAAAAAATAAACACAGCAGAGAGTCCTTGTAAGCAAACCTTAGATCAACAAAGGAGATCAAGATGTTAAAGATTTCCTGAAAATTGCCACCAGTAACTATTGCATCTCCCTGTATACTGTATATGTTATCAGTTGGGCTACCTCTGCAACATTTGAGTGCTGTTGCTGCTTCCACCCGATAGTCCACCCTTAAAACAAAAAACGGGTGACTTGTCAGTCCACATTCCCAACTGCTATTTTTACCGGTTAATTACATACGTTTATAACCAGATATTTAATCACAAGTTATTTTCCATTCTGGAAAAGGTATCTGCCTCCTCCCTCTGCTCAGTGAGTTTTTTTTTATAAAATCGAGCATGTGCATAGGAGGCAGCAGGGGATTTAGCAGTAAATCATTAGTTGTGATGTCAGCAGTCACAGCCATGATTGACTGCATGGAGGGAGGAGCCAGATTACTCCCCCAGAATGGAGTCAATAATTAGATTATATGGATAATAATACATTTAATAATGTGCAGAATATATCAATTGGGGTTTGTGGCAGGTAACCGACATGTAACCATTTTTTTGTCTTAAGGGTGGACATGCCTTTTAAAACATTGCTGACATCTTCCAAGCACCTGGATACTATTTTAGATGCATATAAGTCCTATGGCATTTTAGCTTAATACATGATGACAGACAGATGTCATTCCATATGAGATGACGGTATCTGTCTTCTTTAACAGATTACTTACATCAGCTACCACAAATGCTAAACAGTCTCCTATGGCAACCAAAAGGAAACTTCAATAAAGAATCCTGCAGGTGGCAGGGCACTTGCAGATTTTGTGCTTCGTGATATGTGGATAACAACCCTCAGTTATTTAATGTGAGTGAAGGGGCAGACGCCTCAGCCTAGGTTTTGCATTGGGGTTGTAGTGGATATCATTTAAAGACAATATGTGCGCCCAATAGTTTTTTTTATAATGTTAAAGGGCAATTATAGTGAGAAAATTGTTTTTTTTTTTAATTTCTTCTAATGTATCCTATAAGTCATCCCATCCACCAGGGTACCTTTAGTTTCTTTAAATTCTACATAGTCCCCGAGATATAAGCCTTTGAATATGCTGTGATTTGTAGGAGCTGCTACACCTCATCTGTCACTCAAAGGCACACACCCACACAATCCAAAGCTCCCCTGCAGTACTGTCACACTCTCTCTCACCCACACTATATGTACCATGTGCAACACATAGTCAAATGCTGTAGTGCTAAACACAATCAATAAACCATTAACCCAGCAATATGAGCATAACACACTATAAAACAGCCCTTCCCCCCCAAAAAAATCTTATATACATACAAAACCAGTGACTCAAATGGAACACTAATACAGTATATATAATACAGTAATACAGACTATATACCAAACAAGACACACAGTGCAATCTATGAAATATATAGACTAAAGCAACTGAAATGTAAGCAGTGTCACTGTGTTTGTGAAGGTCTCACTACAAGCTGCTGTTACACTGACTCTCTCTTCAGTGATTATGATCTCAGCTAAGCAGGGGGAGAGATATGAACTTTAGGTAAAAAGTAAATAACAATTAGCAAAGTTAGAGAACAGGCAGAGTTCAGTAACTTACTTGTAAAGAATCTCAGCACCACTTGTCCTCCTCTCTCCCCCTCTGCCCCTCCCTTCAGCATATTGCTACTTTATTCCACACTTTGATTGCTTGCAGTCTAGCTCTGGAAGGGAGGGGTCAACAGGATGTCAGCACTTCATTTAAAGTCCTTTCAACTGACAATGCTCGGACTCTGTATACAGCCCATCACTGCTTGAGGGGGAGTAGACAGAGAGGGGAGGGGGACTACACAGCTTGGTACAAACTTCTGCCAGTGTGAAGAAACGAAGCCACACAGAAACATAAAAGTAAGGCAGCTTATACTAAGTGATCTATACATTGTATACAGACAAAGTTTTTTTTTCACTATAGTTGCCCTTTAAAGGGCACCTAAAGAACTGAAGAAGTGCAAATACGTAGTCAGTCATTGGCTGCTGCTACGTGACTGCAACATTCCTGAAGTAAGCTAGCTTCTGTGTGAGATGTCAGCTTTCTTGCAGTAGAGAAAAGTAAGGATTATGGGCATCAGGAACCAGCGGAGATGTAAGTAACTAAATCAATCTTGGCGTTTGGAGGGGTGCGGAAGGTAAGTATACATTTTTGTTCTGGGAGTGGACATGCTCTAAAAGGGCATGTCCAACCAAAAATGTTATTGTATGCCCATGTAGAGAGACAAATCCTAAAACCGTTATTCTCTCACTGCCCAGAAATGTACCTACAATGAGTTATTCAGTCTTATCCCTGCAACATCTGAACATTATCTCCTGATTGATTATTGATTCAATATTGATTGAATGTGTCAGATCGGTCGGCGGGTAAGTACTAATATATGAGCACCTTAAGTGCACTTTTGGGCAGTATAACGGTTAAAAAAAAACAAACTTTTTTTGTGTAATTTATCACCAGAACACCCTTAATTTCCACCATAAAATTATGTCTACCTTTTTATTATGGTATACAGGGGGGTGTTTAGGGGGAGATTACTTGTGCCTGGAATACCCCCTTTCTGCCTGCTAAGAGCTGTCTGCTGTTCCACCTCTCCTGGTGTCCATAGACTGTTACATAGATTGTTACACAGATTGTTACATTGTTAATTGAGCTGTAAGTGAGGAGCAGCATTTGTTTGTTTCAAAAATGTATCCAGTCTACCCTGTGATTGACAGCAGCATAAAGAATTGTATCATCATTAAAACTGCAGTTGTCTGAGATGATTGCTGAGACTGGGTTTATATACAGTACTTACTGTACCTATTCAACTGTAATGGAGCTTACACAGGAAGACAGCTCCCACTCTTTAGTTTCCTGGACTGTAGATAAGCAATGCAGGACAACCATTTTCCTGAACCGCATATATATTGAGAATTATTGACCGATAATCTAATTTTTAAATTAGATAATTTTTTAATTTAAAAATTCGGATTTTTAGATATTTTAAAGGGACACTATACTGAAAAAATGACTGCCTCGTCTTAATCTATAATTGAATACATGTAAGTAACACTTATTCTTTTGTGTGTGTTGCTGCATGCCTTCAATCCAGCACACATTTTGTTTAGAAGCAGTATCCCCCCTCCCTCTTTTAACCACTCCCACTTCCATCCAACCTTTCCCCCCACAAATCAACTGTCAAGCCTGCACACAGCATTCCAACTGTCAAAACTCTGTCACCATTCCAGCTACAGTAAAACTACTCACAGAAGAATAGTTTTTGAGAGCAAGGAACTTGATTGACAGCTGAAATATAAGAAGATTTAGATTGGATATCTAAAGAAATAAGGGGCAGATCAACAAAAAGATTATATATTGGTGGTTGGGAAGAATTATAGTTTCCAGTTATGGTCAATTTAAAATAACCTATTTTTGCCCTTTAAGAACTTTCAAGAAATGTTTAATATTTTTTAAGAAATCTTGAAAATACCAAAACAGGAAGCACAGAAAGTTTCTGGTACTGGACAGTGTTTTTTTATTTAAGATTTTGGGCACTGATACGTGCTCCCCAGACCATTTTTCAGGTCCCTGAGCCATTTACAGTAAGTTACCATTGCTGTTTACAGCTTAATTTTAGACAGAACTTTCTGATTTTTTTTAACTTCCATTGACTTCAATGCTGTGGATATTTGAATTTTCGGATATTTTAAAAAAACGGCAAATCTGCAAGGGAAAGAGAGTTCAGTGAGTTCGGCCATCTCTAAGGCTGGGTACACACAGGAAATGTATTTGTCCTGACCAAGCGTTCGTTACTAGTGAGCACTCGGTCGGCACTAATGATGAATCTAATGGTCGCACGGCCGATCGTGCGGTCCCATAGGGAACCGCACAATCGTCCATGACTTACCAATGGGCCCGAGCTCGGTCATGGCTGCCCTGCACACATGGTGGGTCAGATGAAAATATCTTACCATGTGTACTCACCTAATGGGTAGTTAAGCAAAGTTTTCATCTTGTATTTACATAACTTCGCACCCTCCCCCATTTGAAGTGCACATTATGAGGACCTAAACTGTAATAATTACCTAATCTTGTGTTTGTTTGTCTGCCATGGGAGTTTACATTTTTCATTTTGAACTTCATCTCCAACAAAGCATTGCTCTTTTAGGGACTCTTTTAGGGACCAGGGAATCACAAGCAGCATCTACAACAGTGCTGAGGTATTAATAAATTGTAGGCTCTGGAGATGCTGTAAAATTGTTTTATATTGTATTGGAGGAAAGTTAGTTAGATTTACGTAGTAGGCACCATTAATTTATATTCAATGCGTGGGAGAATGCTGGGAGCTGTAGGTAAGAATCAACTAGTCTATAGTGTTAGTATGTTAATACTGGTTGCTGTCAAGGGTTCAGGAAAGAATTTAATGCAGTTCACAAACTGGCCATATCACTATAATTTGCTATCAAAGACATTGTGGTAATCAGTAGCAGAGGTGTTGAAAAATGAAATGTAAAAGGTGGTGGGGGAAAATAAAATAAGGTGGCAGGGGAAAAAATAGCAAAAGTGTGAAAAAAATTCCTTTATGGCAGTAGGATAAATAGGACGAAAATGGTGAAGACAGAGAGAGATAAAAGCACTGGGGAGGATTCCAGGATCCAAAAAAATGGCAGTGTCAACATAAAAGAAAGAAGAGAAGTGGCACCCGGTCCATAAAAGGCTGAGCTTTGAACAATAAGACAAGAAATGCTCTAATATTGGCTGCATGGGTCCTGGTTTATAGCTGTGAGACCCACATATTTAAAGCCCCGTCTTAGGCTGTGTACACACTACACCATGCAATTTTTTGGGTGGATTGGCTGATAGTTCAGTGTATGTAATTAATGGACCTGTATATTGTATCAGCTAATTTTTACCAAGTTTAGAAATTGAGGGGGAGATTGAAATGTATATTCTGCAGGGCATTGTTATAAAACCACAGATAGGCAACCAGTAGATCTCCAGATGTTTGTAAGTTATAACTGGATTTCCTGGTTATCGAGAGCTTGTAGGGGAATGCTGAGTGTTGTAGTTTTAAAACATATGGAGTTCTACTGGTTGTCTATCCCTGTTATAAATTAATAAGAATAGTGCAGATAAAGATTTAAAATGAGCTGATACTGGAGCAGAGGCTCATTGGTAGGTAATGGTTGGGGACAATAGGAATATATTATTATTCCAAATGAAACTCCATTTCTAAAAGTTTTCTTTACTTGGTGGGGGGAGCACTACTGTACTACTACTTGTCTTTTCAGATTCACTTTAGTCTGGTGATTTGCTGCTGAACTGGAAAAAAGCCAATGTAATACCAATATTAAAAAAGGTAGTCATTCCCAGACTGGTAACTATAGACCTGTAATCCTAACTTCAGTGGTATGAAGGTGCTGAAAACTTTTGTTACAGGATCATATCCTTGACTTTGTCTCCAGAACTGATCTTATTAGTAGTAGTCATCATGGTTTTATGAGAAACAGATCATGCCAGACAAATTTAATTGGTTTTTACCAAGAGTAAGAATTTAGATTCAGGCACAGCAGTAGATGTAATATACTTGGATTTTCCTAAAGCTTTTGATATTGTGCCACATAGGCGACTAATGTATACACTGAGGACTGTTTGCCTAGAAAAAAACATTTGTACATGGATAGAGATTTGGTTATTCGTTTGTAAACAGAGAGTGGTGGTCAATGGAGCTACATCTATGTGGGCTAAAGTTCTAAGCAGAGTGCCTCAGGGTTCTGTACTGGGGCCACTTCTTTTTAATCTGTTTATAAATGACTTAGAAGGGGGCATTGAGAACAAGGTCTCTGTGTTGGCTGATGACACTAAACTATGCAGAGCTCTGGAAACTTCAAATGATGTGCAAGTGTTGCAAGCAGACCTAGATAGATTATCAGAATGGGCAGCAGAATGGCAGATGAGATTCAATGTTGATAAATGTAACGTGATACATTTGGGGTTTAACAATCCTTGTGCCACCCACACCATAAACAACTTTTTACTAAGTAAATCTCTAATGGAAAAAAGATTTGGAGGTTCTGGTAGATAACAGACTTAACTGTAGCAGATAATGCCAAGTAGCAACGGCTAGAGCTAGCAAGATATTGTCTTGTATAGATTCAAGAATTATTTGGAATATGCGGTGTAGTTTTGGAATCCCATATACTAATAGGACATCTTGGAAATGGAAGCAGTTCAGAGAATTGCAACTAAAATAATAAAAGGAATAGAGGGGCTTGACTATGCAGGCAGATTAAACAAGTTAGGGCTGTTTACATTGGAGAAGCAACGTTTGTGTGGGGATATGATCACTTTATACAAAAATATTAATGGGCCATATAATAAACTCTCTGGTGCATTGTTTACTAATAGGTCATATCAGAGGACTCATGGACATCCTTTAAGAATAGAAGAAAAGAAGTTTCATCTTCAGATTAGGAAAGGTTTCTTTACAGTGAGAATGGTGAAACTGTGGAACTGTCTACCAGCAGATGTGGTAATGGCAAGTTCATTCATTAAAAGTGGGCTAGATAAGTTTCTAAACTAAACAATATTGATAATTACCTTTATTAATACATATACTATAGTTCTGGTTGATCTAGAGATACTTTCTGATTGCCAATTGGAGTCAGGAAGGAATTTTACCCCTCTTTTAGGTAGGGTTAAAGGGTAACTGTGGTCCAAAAATGACTTTAGGTAAATTGACAGGAATTGCTTCCCTGTGTATTTTTGCAGTTTCTTTCATTATTTTTTTACATAGTTTTGAAGATATTTACATTTTTATGTATGATATGTATGATGTGGTAGCAGCATCACCAGATCCCCTGCGCTTCCTGCTTCCTGCTCTGAAACCATGTGGCAATCCTTCTTCCCTTTGTCTCCTTCTCATTGTGGGCCCCCATGGCCCCTCCCCTTGCAGTCCCCTTTAAACCCCCTCTGGCCTCTCCCACACCTCCTAAAGTCACTGTAACTTGATCTCTAACTAGTTTCTTCTGCTTTCTCCTGCACTGAGCATGTGCCAACTGCAGATAAGAAGGAGGAAGTAGTATTATGACCTCAGATTCAAAACCTCTCAGTGATTTCTTCATATCTTGGGCTGTGCAGCACATAGAGAGGTGGTTGACAGCTCATTTTAAAGATAGGAACCTGGCCTTTCGTTTAAAATCAACTTGTTTGGAGACCAGTTCCCCTTTAAAAAGGAGGGTAAAAAGGTTGGACTTGATGGACGTATGTCTTTATTCAACTTCAATTACTATGTACTATAACTATGTAACTAACAGGATTCAATAAAAGTTCTTATCGTTAAAAATGGTGCTAATTTTGCCTTAACCAATCAGATATTATTTAAGATTTGAAAGCTAACATCTGATTGGGTTGTGCAAAATTAGCACCATTTTTAATGATAACTTTTATTGAATTCCTTTAATGTACTCGATAATAGGAATCTATTCCTGTGGGCCACCATTTGTTTGAAAAACAAATGGTGCATTCCACTACAGCACTCTAAGATATAAAAGGGCTGCCAATGAAATCTGGGAGTTGTAGTTTTGATACATTTGGAGGCCCACATGTTGAAAGTCCCTGCTGATGTCATTTAAAATAGTGGATACTACTATGCATTAACACAGGGGAACATTGCACTAAACTGCAAGTGTGATGTTCCCCTGCTTTAACTTACATCCTAGTGTGAACGTAGCCTGGATCTTTTGGATTAAATTTTACTGCAAACAGGCATCTCAGAAAAGGTTCCCCTACATTTTTACCCTGAAGCATATAACTCTGTAACAGACATGAAAAAATAATAATCCTAATAAGCAGTTAAATATCCAGTTGATAGAGAGGAGGAGGACTGGGAAGCATTTAGTTGAAGCGTTCGCTTGGTGATGCAGTTAAGATAACAAATCCAAACAAGGCTATTTGCTAATCGGATAACTACAGAGAGAGACTTATTAAGAGGCTAGGCTTACAGATTCCATTCTCAAAGAAGACACACAAGCTTTGCAAGATTGTTTATGTAATATTCAGCACTGTGTTTTCAGAACAATCCACAACCACGATATGCAAATGAATGACAAAATAGCTGCATTTGGCATATACAGAAAATATGCAGAAAAACAGGGACCATTAAATGGTCACAGATTTGGATAATAGAACATTTTGCATGTCAGTCAAACATGAATTCTGGTGAACAATAAAGCCAGATTATTCATTATGAGGTGCAAAAATGTGCTGCTAATTTGCAGGAACCAATCAGATGTTTCCTTTTTACTGGTTTAATACAAAACATTTGGTAGCATCTGATTGGTTGCTGCAATTTAACAACACAGACAAAACTGTGCACTTATTATTAAAGGTCATGTCCCCCCCAAAACTAAGATTTAACCCAATACTCTGTAGTTTTGAAAAAACATTACCTTACATCTCTGCTCCTTATGGTTCTCCTGCTATGCCTTATCAAAGTCCAGGAAGCTGAAGACTCCAAGCTGTCAGTGAGGCATCTGGTCTTTGCTGATTTTTCATCCTGAACAAGGACTGTGACATGCGCAGTCTCCCCCTCCCACCATCTGGATCCATCCTCAGTCATCGTTGCACCTAGTGTGAAATCCCGAGGCGTTTCCCGAGGCGTGTCTGCCTCTCAGCCATTCACAGTTGCGGCTAGAGAGAAGGCAGTGTAAGTAGAAATCTGGGGATTTTTTAAAGAAATATTGCAGTAGTTGGGGGTGGGTAGGGGCTACCTACCTTACCTCCAAAGTTTGTTTTGGGGGTGGACTTGCCCTTTAAAAGGTATCTCCACTATTAACAAAATGTGTCATTTAGTGCGATATGCACTCCTTTACCTCCTGTTCTTCAATAAAACTAAATGCCCCAAACATTTTTTTTATCAGTGGAGATACCCTTTAATTAAGCCCCAGTGTGTTTCGGATATAGATCAATATTTAAAACATCCATGCATCTATTGTATTATTTCCAGGTGCATTGCTGTGCCAGTTGTTTTTACTTCTTTGGGTTAATGGGTTAATTTCTTTCTTCCACTGTAAGACTTATGATTCTCTGTACCAGGAATTATAGTCTCAGGAGATGTCTTAGGATCTGAGCTCTAACCAGTTGCACATTTCAATGACCAGAAAGCAATTATTCTTAGCTCTTATAGGATAGAATTTTGAATGCAATGAATACCTGTAAAAGGCAGTAAACTGTACATTTTCATTGACAAAAGATATTGGACTTTTTATATAATTATTTTGGCTTGGAAGAGCCAAATTACAGTTCTTTCTATTTCTTCTTCCTCTTTTTTGGACTGTATCACCATGAAAGTTATCCGTGAATTTCTGAATTTTTTTTTTTGTCATTTTCAAACATCTAGAGATAAACAAGTTGGGCAGAAGCATGGTATTCACTAGGCAGGTTCTAAAGGTTCATACAAATATGCGATTGTGTGGCCGACCCGCAATGCACAATTTGTATGAACGCCAGTTTCAGCCGACGATTGTGTCGTGTATGGACGGCCTTCCGAAATGGCTATACGGTCAGGGCTTGCTGCCCGATCCAGGAGAATCATTAATAAGTTCTGTTTGGGCCAGACGTTTGTCCCACATGTACACATGCTCGGGTGTTGTGCCTTATCTGTACCGTCTTGTGTACAAAGCTTTAGTGAAAGAATTCGGTAGGTATGCAGACAGTAAAACACCTGCTCCACTGCTGTGCTGGAAACGTCTTGTTCCCTCTAATTGGACGAGAATTGAATTGGAGACCAACAGGGCTTACTAAAGCCAACTCCCTGCCTAATTAAATATCTCTTGGAACTTATACAGGAACAAGGCATTGCACGAATGTATAATCTGCTAAAATTATAATTGTTAGATCTATTTTTCCATGCATATTTGAAAATAAACTTAAAGGGCATGTCCACTCTGAAAACAAACTTTTAACACAAGGTAGGTTAACCCCTGCCCACCCCCAACCGCCAATATATTTTTTCCAAAAAATGTTTAGATTGTTACTTACAGCCCTTACACTCCTGTGGCATCTCCTACCGGCAGGGGTGCCCCTACAATGAAGAAAACTGAAACATTTGCTCAGGGCGCACCCCTGCAGGTGCCAGTTAAAAAAAACTCTTCCTTCCTGCAATACAGCATTTCAGCACCAGTCTATCAATCAGTGTTAAGTCAGCCCTCCAGTCCACCAGTCAGTGTTAGTCAGCCCACCACACCCACCTCCACGCCTATGTTCCCTGATGAAGCCACGTACCGCCACCCCTCTATTGATAGGTGGCATTTAAAAGTTGTTTCAGGTGTCAAAAACCCTAGGAACACCCCTGCCTACCGGCTCTGTTTGCAGGAAGTTGCAAATGGGCCGGACTGGCAGCCGAGTCTGTGATTGCCTGAAATCCCTTCAGGGTAGCAGCAGTCAACAATGGCCATAACAGCTGACACTAGAGCCAATGACTGACTGTTGCTTCCTGAGCAGTGTTAAACTGCTGCCAACATTTAGCATTCAGCCGTTAGTTATCCTTATGGAAGCTTGGTGGTTAGTACTAATGCTGTGCTGTGCTGAAGTCCTGGGTCTGAATCCTTCCTTGGACACATATGTTCAAGCAGTGTGTATGTTCTCCCTGGGCTGTGTGGGGTTCCACCAGGTACTCCAGTTATCATACAAGACAAACTGAAAGGATAAGTTTGTGAGATAAGTTGATACGATTGTAAGCTCTTCAGGGCAGTTCCTGATAGGAATGGATTAATAATTCTAAAGCGCTGCATAATATGTAAAATACATACAATACAATGTAAAGTTTTACCATCCACATCTTTACAGCCCAATTTGTGAATGTTCTGTCACCTCTTGAAACAGCAGATTACTTTTAGCTATGAAAATCCTCCTCTGTTTCCTTTCCTCTATTAGTTTTATAGATTTGCTTTTCACACATGTTGTGGTGAGTGTAATTTCCCAAGAAGCGACAGGCCTATTATACATAAGAGGTTAAAATGGATTCTTGCTCAGCACTGGATAACCATAGATGGAAAAGTTAGAATGCCAGACACCCATAATCTGGTTAACTACAGTTTGTCTTTATTTTAAACATTCTGACAGACCTCTTGCTGTTCTGTAAAGGATTTTCAGACTGTAACTGCAGATAAACTACAACTTGCTGGGCTGACAGTAAAAAGTCAAAGGGGGAAACACAAAACTCTGGTGTTCAGTAGGATCAACTGGACTTGAAATTTAGTTCTTGAAAACATTTCACTAGTGATCTGACTATTTCTCAGTTCAGAATGACTTGTACAAGAATCTGTTGGTAAAAATACCCTGGACCAGGGGGTCTAACTAGCAGGGGGCCCCTGGGAGTCAGCCAGAAAAGATAAAAAGCTTGATAGGGCACTAGTATAGATCAAATATCAAATAACCCAATAGATATAGAGGGGAGGTGCCAGTGTGGGACAAAAAACTTGCATGTGCCGCCACGAGAAGTGTGAGCGCTGCCCGCATGGCTTCAATATACATGCAGGGAGATTCAATAAAAGTTCTTATCGTTAAAAATGGTGCTAATTTTACCCCAACCAATCAGATCTTATTTAACATTTAAAAGCTAACATCTGATTGGTTGGGGCAAAATTTGCACCATTTTTAACGATAAAAATGTTTATTGGATAACCCTGCTAGTACCTTGTAGTTGCTTTAACTCTGCTTCTGCTTCTTAAGAGACTCAGAGTCAGGACACACACCCTGATGCTCAGTGCTCAGCATAACGTTCGGCTCCTAGTCAAGGAAGTCAGTGGAACCAAAACCCTCCCATAGTGCACAGCACTATTCTTTCTTTCTGCCGATTGGTCCTCTAAGGCTCCTCTCTTGTGTCAGCAGGTGATTAACAGTCCAGAAGCAGCCAATAGAGAGAGGGAGGGAGGGGCTGATGTGGCACAGTGGCAGTGCGGATATTACAGAGAGAGCAGACTGAGCAGCTGCAGTGGGGAATCTTCTCAGCATCTCTTGCCTTTCCCTTTGCCTACTACTGTGACAGACTGAGTTTTTTGTGTGACAAAAAAAGTGCCTTTTCTGTGTTTCAGGCAGTGAGTTTTTGGGAACCTTTGGGGTGGGGCACTGGGCATTGCTGGATGGCCTGGGCCTCGCTGGGTGATCTGGGCCTCGCTTGGTGGTCTGGGCCTCACTGGGTGGTTTGGGCATCACTGGGTGCCTGTCTTTTCCATCTCAGAATATTTCTGTGAGAGCAAGATTTATATGTCAATGCCAATTAATAACATTCTATATACCTAAGGGAGGTGACACACTTGTTGGCACTTAAACCACATACACATGAGATGCTATGTCAAATGCTGCGATCAGTTGATCAGCCCAAATTATTGCCCATAATGTCTACCTGCTTGCTGTCTTTACCTCCATTAGATATGCTCAGATTTCTACTGGGCAACTGAATCAACCCAGGTGCTGGGTCAAGAGCAAAACATTTCTCTGCTAGGGGTCCTGCAACCAAGTCGGTATTTTAGTTGCATTTATTTATACACAGACAAAATGCTGAATTGGCAGATTAAGGTCATTGGGATGAAAAAATACTGCTCTTTTTTTCTGAAAAGCATATGTATTTGCACTGAACTTCCCCTTTAAAGGACATTTACAGTATAGTCCTCTTCCCCTACCCCCTCTAAATGCAGGCAATAGAAATAAAAAAATGCTAGATCCTCACCCATGGGTTTTACCTTTCAAAGCTGGGTACACACCTGTATATTCTTCGTCCTGAACGTTCGTTCAACACTTCTGACCGGTCAGCCAGGACGAAGGACATGGCAAAAATACCCACGGCCAACAGTTCGGCGTGACCAAGTACGCAATCCATAGTCTATTCGTCCAATTTCTGCGGCAGTTGGTCATGGCCGAATGAAGGATCCCTCCAATAGTTCGCCCTGATTGACTGATTCACTGAAATGTCGGTCGGTAGGGCTAAACTTAACTCTTATCCAGCCTTACTCTTTTACTGGCATGTTGATGCTAGGAGACTCGGCTTCCTCAGTTCCATCTTGTGATATAGTATCGTTATTTTACTTTGTGTTGTTATTTTACACAGTGTTGTGAATAATGATGTACTTTGTGCCTTTATTATTTGACATATGTACTGCTGGTTTCATTTAAATATAAATGCCATATGTAAAATAAACCAACAGTACATACTGTATGTCAAATAATAAAGGTACAAAGTACATCCTTATTCACAACGCCATGTAAATTAACGACTGTTTTGTAAAATTACAATATTGTTATATTATGATAGCAAAGTTTTATACAGTCGTTTGTGTCCGAAACCTGGCAAATGGGAACTCACGATTTTATGAGAACATGTCTTCTGATTGCCCAAGACCTGGGACTAAGAAAGATCTAACACAGTGATGGAGGAGTTGAAAGGTATACCCAGGGATGTGTGTTTTAGGTCCTAGGTAAGAAAAGGACTTTAATTGTCTTTTAACAACTCAGTTTTAAGCTGGATACACACAGTACCAATCTCTAAAAATGATAGAATCTGTAAGATTCCATCTGTCATTTTTCAAAAATTTGAAGGTCACACAGTCCCAAGCAATATATATATAAACCCTATACATAGATGCATCAATCAGAAAAATATTTTACTTATTTCAAGCAGGTATTGCCACAGTCACACATGCAGCTGCCCTTGTTCTTTTGCTGCTCCTGATCACTGGCAAACAGATAGTTCTTGCTCCAGATCCATGGCAATGGTTTAAGGCCCCTTCTGGTTCCTGATCCCTGGTAACAGCTGATCAACCTTCTGGCTCTAGACCCTTGGCTTGTCTTTGATTCTGCACTTGTTCACATGAGCACAAGGGGCACAAAATAGTATGTCCTGACTCCTTGCAGCAAAACATTCTCGCCATCAGGGGCTCTGGCTGTCAAAGGCATTACAGGTGAATCCCTGCAAACTGATGTCCTTTTGTTAATTTGTGACAAGTATAGTTTTGGTCAGAAAGGTAAGCAGTAAGTCATTTTACCCAACAGTACCAGTGCAGTATATCAGGAAAAATATATTTTAGCCCAAATTTCCTTTTTCCAACCATAAAATAATTAAAGATTAAACTGTAATATATATAGCGAGATGCAGAATCCATTCTAAATAACAAGCAGGTTCTGCTTGCTCTGGCTGACTGCCCCCTACAGTTTCTGAAGTGAAGTGATACATAACCCAGCTTACAATTAATGAAAAGAAAATATTTATCCACACAGCCATTATCTGCTTTTATTATATGAGACCCACAAACAGCAGAAACACAATAAACAGAAATTACAACACAATTTCTTATTGAAACATCCCACGCAATTGGCTAGGCTATCGTCCCAGTAATAAGTAGATATTCAATGTCATGGGTCCATGAGTGCATGGAGATAGAATTCAGAACAATGTGAACAATGTTATCTCTCTTCTTTATACCATTTAGGGCTTCAACAGGTGTCTGTTCAAACGCAAGTACTTTTCTTCACACTGTGTTCATCAATACTGCATAATACAGTGCTATTAGATTGTTCTTTAGCAACTAGGGGTCTGGGGAACCCTGAGGGTTCCCTGACAGGTTGCTTGGGGGAATTCAACAGTTCCTTCCATGATGTATTTGTGCACATTTTTTTTAATATAGATGTATTCATTGATCTTAAGTTATAGTGTATCAATTGTGTACTTTAAAGGGTAATAAGGGTCAGAGATCCCACCTGGGCCTTAAACCTTAAAAAACCAAATTCCCTAACCAAAACCTTGGATATACCTTTTTTATTACAACATAGATAGACATTCAATTTTAAAATTGATAAACACACACGGCACCACTTTTTTCTTGGCAAAAATTATGGGAGGTCACTTTATTAAATTAACACAACATAATTCACAAAAAACACAATTTCAGAGTCCCCTTCTAAACTAAATGCGGTCTTCCTCCCCCATGGCTGATTGGTATTACCTGGCTCGATTAGCCCCATTCGCCCGCCGCCCTTGCCAGCTGAGTCCCCCTGCACATCAGTTGGCATTGACTGGTATTAGTTGGCCTTTTCAGCCCCAGTCCTTTTTTCCTGTTTTCCGCGCTGAGTCCCCCTGCACATCAGCTGGCAGGGATTGGTATTACCTGGCCTGTTCAGCCCCAATCCCGTTTTCCGCCCTTGCCAGCTGAGTCCCCCTGCATATCAGCTGGCCTTAATTGATTGACATTGCCAATCATTCTCCGCCCTTGCCAGCTGAGTCCCCCTGCACATCAGCTGGCATAATTCGCGCTCCCACCAGCTGAATTTGCTGCATGATCATTGGTTGAAGTTCCTACTAGAAAGGAGTTCTGTTGGATTTGGTAATACTGTATCTAACATTGTGGAGCATATTATTGATATGAAGGTAACTGGAGGCTTTTGGAATAGTGACCATAAAATAGTGTAATTTAGCATATGTTATCAAAAGGAAAAGTAAACTGGGTTAACAAAGACTTAATTTCAGTAAACCTAATTTTCCCAGGTTAAAAATAGCTCTTCAGCATGTCAACTGGGATGATATATTATCAAGGTAAAGGTACTGAATGGGAATGGACTGTTTTTAAACCATTTCACATCTAAATTTATACCACTGGTAAATAAATGTAAAAAACAATAATTCCGCACCCATGTGGCTTAATTCCTGTCTAAAGAGGGAAATGGAAAGGAAGAGCATGGCATTTAAAACCTTTAAAGGCATATAACTGCAAGCAGGGGGCCAGACCAGCAGCCGCGTCCTTGATTGGCTGAGTGGCAGCCAATCATGGATGTGGCTTCCGACTGTACTGAACGTCGGGGGAAAGAGGCAGTGTAAGTAGAGATTGGGGGAGTTTTGATTAAAAACTATGGCTTTTGTGGTTGGAAGCCCTACACTACAAAAAAGGGGGTTTGAGTTAGGGGGAGGGAGAGGGAGGGCTGCAGTGCGCATGGCAAAATTCTCCCGGAGGAGAGACAGGAGGCAGAGACAGAATGGGACTCGGCCAGGATCCTGGTGGTCACTTTTTTGGACCTTGGAGGGACATTACAGGAGGACCATTTGGAGCAGGGATGTAAGGTAAGGATTTTACTACACTACACAGTGGGGCCAGTAGCGGGTTAAATTATAGTTTTGGGGGTGGACATGCCCCTTAAGGCTTGAAGAAAAGGGAGAGAGGGGCCAAAAGGAGCAAAAAGCCCTTCACTGAGCATAAAAATGGAGAAACGCCTTCTTATAACAGAAGACATCTTGCAGTCTAATGCTATATGAATAGCATTGCCCACAAAACCTAAAAAACAAGAAGTAATTTCTTACTCCCATGTTCCCCAGAGTAAGGGGCGGAGATATGCAAAATACTCCTTTATGTCCGATAGCTTATGCTAGCCAGAACCGCTGGCTAATAACATGCAATATAGCTTAATATATAGAGCCAATCATCTGACCTGCAGACACGTGTTTTGATCTTGTTAGATGACTGGCTCTATATATTAAGCTATATTGCATTCCATTCATTCCATTTTTTTTCATTCCATGTGGAAAAATCAGTTGATTTATACCCCTTGCTTTTCCCTGCTGTTGGCATTAGGGAGCTGACATTTCAGGTTCTGTAACAGTCCTTCTTCTTCCCAGAATGCACACTAACGTGTAATGTTCCTAACAGTAATTTCTACTGATTGGCTGTTGGATGGGCCAAACATGCTTCGATCTCTACTGAGCAACTGAATAAACCCAGGTGCTGGGTCAAGGGCAAGACCACATAGTTCTCTATTAGGGGTCCTGCAAGTCGGTATTTCGCAAGCATTTGTTTATACACAGAAAAGTTCTGAATGAGCAGGTTAAGGTCAATGGGGTGGAAAAATACTGCTCTTTTTTTTTCTTTCTGAAATGAGAAAGCCAGTCAGATGACTAGCGAAACGTCTTTAAGAACTAAACTTCAAGTCCAGAATACAACAGATATACCATGACCTGGATGAATGAGAACCTTCACAAGCATGCGCTTTTTCTTAATAGTATATTTATTTGCACTGAACTTCCCTTTTAATCCTCACCACAGGGTCAAAGGGAGGTACAATGATATGCTAATAACGGGAATGAGTTAGCCCATATTAATATTTCAATATGGATTGCAGACCAGATTTGGAGAGAGAAAAAAGGTACAGTGAGGGCTGGGTCCACTATAATCGAGTCACATTACATTATTTCCCTTTTTTTTTACCATTGCAGAATATAACTTACCATGTCTGAAATATAAAGTATATCCCCTTCATCAAAGTACAACTCATCTGGCTAAAAGCAAAAACAAACAAACATTTACATTTGAATACACACTAATACACACTAATCAAATTAAAATATTAAGTAAAAGTTAAAAAATGCAATTAACACAATATAATGTAAAACAAACAATTTGAGAAATATTAATTATTTTGCTTTGCATAGCAACATAGCAAAGATAATCAATGCAAATTCCTAGGCCCCATACATTTATTATCTTTTCTATGTTTGTATAAATGTTTGACCAGATCAGTAGCACATCTGCTAAATGTAGTTGTAAATTAGCCTAATTGGAGTGCTTCCACAATCCTTGTATTGTATATATCTATTGGGAGGCTTGGTCAAGCTTCCATATGGTAATAGCACCCCCAACACGTCCTTTTTATGGGAGGTACTATGCTTTTAATATAAAGCACTGGATGGATGGCCTCTTCCCTCAAAAATAGGGCTAGGGGGGAAGTGAGAAAGCCTGTTGTATGGATCCAGTGCATAACTATGATAAATGCAAAAGTTTGCTAATGGTAATTGAAGTAAAAAAGGTTAGGACTTTACAGACTGGGGTTACCTTGATGTGGTTGGAAGGCTTTTCCTTCATGTGATCACAGTAATGTATACTAAAACTCCTTTGTTTATAAAGTATGCCAGTGTGCAGATAATATGATATTGTATGGGGCCTAGGAATGTGCATTGATTTGGTTTGTATAAATGTTTGACCAGATCAGTAGCACTTCCGCTAAATGTAGTTGTAAAGTAGCCTAAAAAAAGTTAGGACCTTACAGACTTGGGTTACCTTGACGTGGTTGGAAGGCTTTTCCTTCATGTGATCACAGTAATGTATACTAAAAACCCTTTGTTTATAAAGTATGCCAGTGTGCAGATAATATGATATTGTATGGGGCCTAGGAATGTGCATTGATTTGGTTTGTATAAATGTTTGAACAGATCATTAGCACTTCCGCTAAATGTAGTTGTAAAGTAGCCTAACTTGAGTGCTTCCTACAATCCTTGTATTGAAAGGAATAGTTTAGGAATTTTAGGTTACTTTTATCCTGTCTGGTAAATCAATTACCATTTAACATGTTTAGTGGAGGTTATTTTTTGCCCAGCTATCAGCTTTGCCTTCTACCTTATTGAGGTTACTGTCAATCCTGGGGTAGGCAGTATACACCATTTCGATAACAATATAAGAGGCAGAAGCACAGTCCTAAATATTGATCATGCAAACAACACAGCATTTAAATAGCATATTGCCCCCTTCCTCAGATGTCACAAAATACTGCATGAGTAGATATAAAAAGGTTACCAAAGCACAACGTGAGATTGGGAGGTGTGACCAGTCTAATATTGGATTTTGGTATCTTATTTTTTTTTTACTTTTTTTTAGTTGTAAAAGTAGCATTTAATTACAACATTGCCAGACAATTGTATAATAAAGGAAATATACAAACAATCCTATCTAATGTATATTTTCATGAGTACCAAAATAAATTAAACATTTTACTACTACATTAAAGGGCATGCCACCCCATTTATACATTTTTTTTGTAGTGTAGGACTCCCTCCCCCAACCCCAAACATCATAGTTATTTGAAGCAAAACTCCCCCGATCACTACTTACATTGCCTCTTTCCCCCGACGTCCAGTCCCGGCCCTCTGCTTGCATGGCCCGCAGCCGCGTCCGTGATTGCCTGAGAGGCAGCCAATCACGGATGCGTCTTCCGGCTGTACTGAACGTCGGGGGAAAGAGGCAGTGTAAGTATAGATAGGGGGAGTTTTGCTTCAAATAACTATAGCGGTTGCGGAAGGGAGCCCTACAATACAGAAATGGAGATTTGAGCTAGGGGGAGGGAGAGAGATACGAGAGGGAGAGCTGCAGTCCGCATGTCATTTTTCTCCCGGAGGAGAGACAGGAGGCAGACTCCTGGTGGTCAGTTTTTTGGTCTTTGGAGGGACATTACAGGAGAACCATTTGGAGCAGGGAAGGATTTTACTACACTACACAGTGGGGCCAGTAGTGGGTTAAATTATAGTTTTGGGGGTGGACATGCCCTTTAATACATGAAACATGCCGTTCGGGAAAGAATGAGAATTTCACTTGGTCGGTGGCCATAGTCTACCTATAGGCAAATCGGTCACGCCCGAGGGAAACTCACAGTTCCGATCATGTTTATAGGCAGAACGACCGGGACTGTGTGTTCCCTAATCTTTGAAAAAATTGCATTTTTACAACTTTTTGTTTCACTTTGCAAAGTGATGAAAGGACTGAATGATTACATGTGGCTGGATCACCATTTATATTATACATAAGGCATCTGTCAGCTTGAAAGAAAAAAGCCTTACAAACTTACAGTTCTGAGGTGCAAATGTGTACAAGGCTCTGAACACTTTCACTTGCCCTGGAAATAAAAATTAACATATAAGTCACAAGAACTAATCAGTGATAACCAACCCACAAGGCTATAATGCAGCAAATGCTGGTTTGCAGAAACTGGAAAAGATTAAAAAAAAAATCCTACCCAAAACCTACTGAGCATTTTTGAAGCCTGTAATGTAAAGGCATACATTTTTAGGTTATTTGATGCCTAGTACTGGATTTGCCTTCATGTTCTGCCCTTTCCTACCCATTAAAAGTGTTGTATAATGCAGGGTACTATTTCAGTTTACATCGAGTTAAAATGCATTTGTGTGTGTGCTTTTTTATTCATAATATTGAAACACATTCTACATGCACCAAAAATGAAAACACACGTTTTCCAATAATAGATTAGTATAAAGTAGGGCTGGTCCAACTGCACTGCACTGCCAGCGCAAATTGGAAACACATCTTATCACAAAATACAATGCAAAACATGCAAAAGTAGCCTGGCCTATTTATTGTTTCATTACGGTACTACCGTCATTTTTAAAAAAATATTATATTTATAATACAACAGTGAACAGTTCCATTGCCAACTTACTAATACAAGGTTAAAGGGCAATTATAGTGAGAAAAATGTTTTTTTTTAAATTCCTTCTAATGCATCCTATAAGTCATCCCAACCACCAGGGTACCTTTAGTTTCTTTAAATTCTTCATTGTCCCCGAGATATAAGCCTTTGAATATGCTGTGATCTGTAGGAGCTGCCCCACCTCATCTGTCACTCAAAGGCACACACCCACACAATCCAAAGCTCCCATGCAGTACTGCCACACACTCCCTTACCCACACTATACACGTGCCACACATAGACAAATGCTGTAGTACTAAACACAATCAATAAACCATTAACCCAGCAATATGAGCATAACACACTATAAAATAGCCCCCCCCCAAAAAATTTTTTCTTATATACGGTACATACAAAACCAGTGACTCAAATGGACATCACCAAGTAAACACTAATACAGTATATGTAATAATACAGAATGTATATAATAATACACTAATAAAGTATGTATAATAATACACTAATACAGTATATGTAATAATACACTAATACAGACTATATACCAAACAAGACAATGCAATTTATGAAATATATAGACTAAAGCAACTGAAATGTATCAGGAAAAAAAAAAACTGCTTTAAAACTATGTGTTAAAGTCGCAATAACCACTAGGAAAACGGTAAGTGTGACTTTAACCCCTTAGGAAAGTGAGCGGAGTCACTGTGTCGGTAATTACACATTAATGGTAATAAAATGCATCAGTACACATTGTTTTAACATTATGTGAACATTATAATCAAATCTAGTATTTAATCAGTTTACTCTCCTTTAAGAGAAATTCATAAATATGACTAATCATTTTGATAATTGATGGAAACCCGAGAGCATTTAAGCTAAAGCATAAGTTAAGTTAACAAATAATAAGACTATAAATAAAGATACAGATGCTCAATGTACAAAATGAATTAGCCTATTGTTATAGGCAATTATTTTTTATAATAGTCACTTCCATAATTACTGGGTATAAGGCCTGTTTTCCCTTTGCAGTTCCTTTCCACCCGTTTGTGTCACTCTGAGAATAGAAAAAAAAATGATTTTTAAGATTTACTGTTCAGATGGATGCAACTCTATGGAGATACGTCCTGTACAGTACATTTCTCATAAGTGAAAAAATTTGGAAGGAACTTAAATATAACTTTTATTACACATATACCATAAAAACACTTCTTTCAAACAGTATTAACTAATAGCCCCTATAATGGATTAAAATTGTAAACAACACACACCTGGGCGTCCCCGGTAAAAAGAACTAAAAGTGTCCTGGTTATAAGTATAGCAGCTGACGGATGGCACAAATAAGCAAAGCTTGTGAAAGGAAAACTGAACTGAATATAGCAGCAAGCATGAACTGTAAATAGGTGCAAATATTACCAAGTAGCGCGCAACCTCGTCCATCCATGAGGTCGGAGTAACCTGCCACTGAAAGGGTATGTCCCCCCAGCTCCAACCGCTATATTTTATTATCAGAAAATGCCCAAACATTACTTACCTTCCCTCTTTCCTCTGCCGCGCTGCCAGGCCCCTCTGCTTGCGAGAAAATGCAAGCAGAGGGGCGGGACCGGCAGTCGCGTCTGTGATTGGCTGAGCGGCAGCAAATCACGGACGCGGCTGCGGGAGTTCAGTGCGGCGGGAGAGTAAGAGGGAAGGTAAGTAATGTTTTTGGCATTTTCTAATAATCAAAATAGCGTGGTGGGGCTGGGGGGACGGGGAATGTTATGTAAAGATTTTTACACTAGGGGGAGGGAATCCAATCGGGAGGGGAGAGGAGGGGGGAAGGGCTGCAGTACGCATGCCAAACTTCTCCTGGGGCCAGATAGGAGGCAGAGTCCTATATGGACTCTGCTATCCCTGGTGGGCAGTTTTTTGGACTTTGGGGGGGGGGATTACAGAGAAACCATATGGAGCTGGGATGTGAGGTAAGGATTAAACTACACTACACAATGGGGCCAGTAGGGGGGGATTATAGTTTTGGGGATGGACATGCCCTTTAAACAAGAGTTAAATAAAAAATTTCCAAGAGAGTAACTGGCAATATTGATGGTAAAGCGGAGGGAATAAGAGCAGAATTGGGCAACTGGAAGGGGGGGGGGTAATGTTATTAATAGTGTCTGCTACAAACCGCCAAATGTCAAGAGGAGGAAGAGTCTGCTTCATGTGCAGATGGCAGGCTGCAAGTTTTGTACGTGTTCTGATTATGGGAACTTTAATTAACCTGACATTGATTGGCGTAGTGGAACTGCCAACACAGAAAGAGGTTATGGGTTCCTGAATTTGCTGCATGATCATTGGTTGAAGTTCCTACTAGAAAGGAGTTTGTTGGATTTGGTAATACTGTATCTAACATTGTGGAGCATATTATTGATATGAAGGTAACTGGAGGCTTTTGGAATAGTGACCATAAAATAGTGTAATTTAGCATATGTTATCAAAAGGAAAAGTAAACTGGGTTAACAAAGACTTAATTTCAGTAAACCTAATTTTCCCAGGTTAAAAATAGCTCTTCAGCATGTCAACTGGGATGATATATATCAAGGTAAAGGTACTGAATGGGAATGGACTGTTTTTAAACCATTTCACATATAATTATACCATGGTAAATAAATGTAAAAAACAATAATTCCGCACCCATGTGGCTTAATTCCTGTCTAAAGAGGGAAATGGAAAGGAAGAGCTGGCATTTAAAACCTTTAAAGAATATAACTGCAAGCAGGGGGCCAGACCAGCAGCCGCGTCCTTGATTGGCTGAGTGGCAGCCAATCATGGATGTGGCTTCCGACTGTACTGAACGTCGGGGGAAAGAGGCAGTGTAAGTAGAGATTGGGGGAGTTTTGATAAAAACTATGGCTTTTGTGGTTGGAAGCCCTACACTACAAAAAAGGGGGTTTGAGTTAGGGGGAGGGAGAGGGAGGGCTGCAGTGCGCATGGCAAAATTCTCCCGGAGGAGAGACAGGAGGCAGAGACAGAATGGGACTCGGCCAGGATCCTGTGGTCATTTTTTGGACCTTGGAGGGACATTACAGGAGGACCATTTGGAGCAGGGAGTAAGGTAAGGATTTTACTACACTACACAGTGGGGCCAGTGCGGGTTAAATTAAGTTTTGGGGGGTGGACATGCCCTTAAGGCTTGAAGAAAAGAGAGGGAGAGAGGGGCCAAAAGGAGCAAAAAGCCCTTCACTGAGCATAAAAATGGAGAAACGCTTCTTATAACAGAAGACATCTTGCAGTCTAATGCTAATGATAGCATTGCCCACAAAACCTAAAAAACAAGAAGTAATTTCTTACTCCCATGTTCCCCAGGTAAGGGCGGAGATATGCAAAATACTCCTTTATGTCGATAGCTATTGCTAGCCAGAACCGCTGGCTAATAACATGAATATAGCTTAATATATAGAGCCAATCATCTGACCTGCCGACACGTGTTTTGATCTTGTTAGATGACTGGCTCTATATATTAAGCTATATTGCTCCATTCTCCATTTTTTTTCATTCCATGTGGAAAAATCAGTTGATTTATACCCCTTGCTTTTCCCTGCTGTTGGCATTAGGGAGCTGACATTTCAGGTTCTGTAACAGTCCTTCTTCTTCCCAGAATGCACAACTAACGTGTAATGTTCCTAACAGAATTTCTACTGATTGGCTGTTGGATGGGCCAAACATGCTTCGATCTCTACTGAGCAACTGAATAAACCCAGGTGCTGGGTCAAGGGCAGACCACATAGTCTCTATTAGGGGTCCTGCAAGTCGGTATTTCGCAAGCATTTGTTTATACACAGAAAAGTTCTGAATGAGCAGGTTAAGGTCAATGGGGTGGAAAAATACTGCTCTTTTTTTTCTTTGAAATGAGAAAGCCAGTCAGATGACTAGCGAAACGTCTTTAAGAACTAAACTTCAAGTCCAATACAACAGAATACCATGACCTGGATGAATGAGAACCTTCACAAGCATGCGCTTTTTCTTAATAGTATATTTATTTGCACTGAACTTCCCTTTAATCTCACCACAGGGTCAAAGGGAGGTACAATGATATGCTAATAACGGGAAGAGTTAGCCCATATTAATATTTCAATATGGATTGCAGACCAGATTTGGAGAGAGAAAAAAGGTACAGTGAGGGCTGGGTCCACTATAATCGAGTCACATTACATTATTTCCCTTTTTTTTTACCATTGCAGAATATAACTTACCATGTCTGAAATATAAGTATATCCCCTTCATCAAAGTACAAATCATCTGGCTAAAAGCAAAAACAAACAAACATTTACATTTGAACACACTAATACACACTAATCAAATTAAAATATTAAGTAAAAGTTAAAAAATGCAATTAACACATATAATGTAAACAAACATAATTTGAGAAATATTAATTATTTTGCTTTGCATAGCAACATAGCAAAGATAATCAATGCAAATTCCTAGGCCCCATACATTTATATCTTTTCTATGTTTGTATAAATGTTTGACCAGATCAGTAGCACATCTGCTAAATGTAGTTGTAAATTAGCCTAATTGGAGTGCTCCACAATCTTGTATTGTATATATTATTGGGAGGCTTGGTCAAGCTTCCATATGGTAAAGCACCCCCAACACGTCCTTTTTATGGGAGGTACTATGCTTTTAATATAACGCACTGGATGGATGGCCTCTTCCTCACAAAATAGGGCTAGGGGGGAAGTGAGAAAGCCTGTTGTATGGATCCAGTGCATAACTATGATAAATGCAAAAGTTTGCTAATGGTAATTGAAGTAAAAAAGGTTAGGACTTTACAGACTGGGGTTACCTTGATGTGGGTTGGAAGCTTTTCCTTCATGTGATCACCTAATGTATACAAAAACTCCTTTGTTTATAAAGTATGCCAGTGTGCAGATAATATGATATGTATGGGGCCTAGGAATGGGCATTGATTTGGTTTGTATAAATGTTTGACCAGATCAGTAGCACTTCCGCTAAATGTAGTTGTAAAGTAGCCTAAAAAAAGTTAGGACCTTACAGAAGGGTTCCTTGACGTGGTTGGAAGGCTTTTCCTTCATGTGATCACAGTAATGTATACTAAAAACCCTTTGTTTATAAAGATGCCAGTGTGCAGATAATATGATATTGTTGGGGCCTAGGAATGTGCATTGATTTGGTTGTATAAAAGTTTGAACAGATCATTAGCACTTCCGCTAAATGTGTTGTAAAGTAGCCTAACTTGAGTGCTTCCTACAATCCTTGTATGAAAGGAATAGTTTAGGAATTAGGTTACTTTTATCTGTCTGGTAAATCAATTACCATTTAACATGTTTAGTGGAGGTTATTTTTTGCCCAGCTATCAGCTTTGCCTTCTACCTTATTGAGGTTACTGTCAATCCTGGGGTAGGCAGTATACACCATTTCGATAACAATATAAGAGGCAGAAGCACAGTCTAAATATTGATCATGCAAACAACACAGCATTTAAATAGCATTGCCCCCTTCCTCAGTGTCAAAAATACTGATGAGTAGATATAAAAAGGTTACCAAAGCACAACGTGAGATTGGGAGGTGTGACCAGTCATATTGGATTTTGGTATCTTATTTTTTTTTTTACTTTTTTTAGTTGTAAAAGTAGCATTTAATTACAACATTGCCAGACAATTGTATAATAAAGGAAATATACAAACAATCCTATCTAATGTATATTTTCATGAGTACCAAATAAATTAAACATTTTACTACTACATTAAGGGCATGCCACCCCATTTATACATTTTTTTTGTAGTGTAGGACTCCCTCCCCCAACCCCAAACATCATAGTTATTTGAAGAAAAACTCCCCCGATCACTACTTACATTGCCTCTTCCCCCGAGTCCAGTCCCGGGCCTCTGCTTGCATGGCCCGCCGCCGCGTCCGTGATTGCCTGAGAGGCAGCCACACGGATGCGTCTTCGGCTGTACTGAACGTCGGGGGAAAGAGGCAGTGTAAGTAAGAAGGGGGAGTTTTGCTTCAATACTATGCGGTTGCGGAAGGGAGCCCTACAATACAGAAATGGAGATTTGAGCTAGGGGAGGGAGAGAGATACGAGGAGGAGAGCTGCAGTCGCATGTCATTTTTCTCCCGGAGGAGAGACAGGAGGCAGACTCCTGGTGGTCAGTTTTTTGGTCTTTGGAGGAGGGATTACAGGAGAACCATTTGGAGCAGGGAAGGATTTTACTACATACACAGTGGGGCCAGTAGTGGGTTAAATTATAGTTTTGGGGGTGGACATGCCCTTTAATACATGAAACTGCCGTTCGGGAAGAATGAGAATTTCACTTGGTCGGTGGCCATAGTTACCTATAGGCAAATCGGTCACGCCCGAGGGAAACTCACAGTTCCGATCATGTTTATAGGCAGAACGACCGGGACGTGTGTGTTCCCTAATCTTTGAAAAAATTGCATTTTTACAACTTTTTGTTTCACTTTGCAAAGTGATGAAAGGACTGAATGATTACATGTGGCTGGATCACCATTTATATTATACATAAGGATCTGTCAGCTTGAAAGAAAAAAGCCTTACAAACTTACAGTTCTAGGTTCAAATGTGTACAAGGCTCTGAACACTTTCACTTGCCCTGGAAATAAAAATAAACTATAAGTACCAAGAACTAATCAGTGATAACCAACCCACAAGGTATAATGCAGCAAATGCTGGTTGCAGAAAACTGGAAAAGATAAAAAAAAAATCCTACCCAAAACCTACTGAGCATTTTGAAGCCTGTAATGTAAAGGCATACATTTTTAGGTTAATTTGATGCCTAGTACTGGATTTGCCTTCATGTCTTGCCCTTTCCTACCCATTAAAAGTGTTGTATAATGCAGGGTACTATTTCAGTTTACATCGAGTTAAAATGCATTGTGTGTGTGCTTTTTTATTATAATATTGAAACACATTCTACATGCACAAAAATGAAAACACACGTTTTCCAATAATAGATTAGTATAAAGTAGGGCTGGTCCAACTGCACTGCACTGCCCAGCGCAAATTGGAAACACATCTTATCACAAAATACAATGCAAACATGCAAAAGTAGCCTGGCCTATTTATTGTTTCATTAGGTACTACCGTCATTTTTAAAAAAATATTATATTTATAATACAACAGTGAACAGTTCCATTGCCAACTACTAATACAAGGTTAAAGGGCAATTATAGTGAGAAAAATGTTTTTTTTTAAATTCCTTCTAATGCATCCTATAAGTCATCCCAACCACCAGGGTACCTTGTTTCTTTAAATTCTTCATTGTCCCGAGATATAAGCTTTGAAATGCTGTGATCTGTAGGAGCTGCCCCACCTCATCTGTCACTCAAAGGCACACACCCACACAATCCAAAGCTCCCATGCAGTATGCCACACACCTCCCTTACCCACACTATACACGTGCCACACATAGACAATGCTGTATACTAAACACAATCAATAAACCATTAACCCAGCAATATGAGCATAACACCATATAAAATAGCCCCCCCCAAAAAATTTTTCTATATACGGTACATACAAAACCAGTGACTCAAATGGCATCACAAGTAAACACTAATACAGTATATGTAATAATACAGAATGTATATAATAATACACTAATAAAGTATGTATAATAATACACTAATACAGTATATGTAATAATACACTAATACAGACTATATACCAAACAGACAATGCAATTTATGAAATATATAGACTAAGCAACTGAAATGTATCAGGACAAAAAGCAGTGTCACTGTATTTGTGAAGGTCTCACTAAGATGCTGCTAAACTGACTCGTCTTCAGTGATTTATGCTCAGCTAAGCAGGGGAAGGGATATGAACTTTATGTACAAAAATAAATAACAATTAGCAAACTTAGAGAACAGGCAGAGTTCAGTAACTTTTGTAAAGAATCTCAGCACCCATTGTCCTTCTCTCTCCCCCCTCTTCCACATATTGCTACTTCTCCCACACATGCTTGCTTGCAGTCTAGCTCTAGATAGGAGGGGTCAACAGGATGTCAGCACTTCATTTAAAGTCCTTTCAACTGAGCATGCCTGGACTTTTCAAACAGCTTAACTGTTGAGGGAGTAGACAAGAGGGGTGAGGGACTAGACAGCTTGGTACAAACTTCTGCCAGTGTGAAAAAACGAAGCCCGCAGCAAGATGAAAGTAAGGCAGCTATGCAAGTGATCTGTACATTGATATAGACAAGGTTTTTTTTTTCACTATAGTTGCCCTTTAAGTTGTCTTGTGATAGTTTTGTTTTGAAGTTCTTTTCAGTATCTTTTTTTTTTAAGAACACATTTCCTTTTAAGGTTATGAGCAATAGTCGTAGTACCCAAGCAGCAAATCTAGCTGATGTAATTCAGAGGTGTGTTTGTGTAATATTTCTAGCACCATTATTTATTTAATTTTATTGTGGCAGTTGCTCACATAGTTCTAATGATTTTCTGCACAATGCAAGATGACGGCAAAATGTATTATTAGCATTATTAAAGAAATAACAACTCACATGTACATAGTGATATAAATATCCCATTGTTAGACAGGAGTGGAGGAAAAGAACACAATGGGAAAATATTTAAATGTAAATTTTCATTCACATTTTCATAAAATGCCCACTGATTGTAAAGTGACACACTTTTATTGCATTGATATTCTACCTGGACTCGGATTGACTTTGATTTGGCTTTACAATTAAAAGCTATATGTATAAAGAAAATTGGTCAATTTTGTGGGCAAAAATCTTCATTAGTGACTTTCTAATCTTATATACATATAGGGAGATTGGTTCTTGTTTATGCAAGTGGCAATCTGCAGCCAATTACAACAGTATATGTTGGTTATCTGATACAGAGTATCAAACTTATGGTGCCCATGCATCAGTCGACATTTTGCGGGATACCGGTATCCAATTTTCCATCAATATTATGTCGTAATATCATACTCGAACCATCATGCGAATGGGCAATATTTGCAGGTAAAACTACCACAACTGGTCAATGCTATGAATGATCCATATCCACATTTGACTGAATGCCAAAGCAATCTAGCGTTGTGTATGGCTAGAATTTTGAAGGATTTTGTTATAGAGTCACTTAGCCATGCACCTGCTGTAGTTATAATTTAGGGCTGGCCACACTAGCGGTTTTGCTCGCATTCGCGCCCGTGATTTTCGCTAACATGGAAATTGTGGGAGCGTGAACGTTCCTGCAATTTCCGATGCGCCTATGATTGCAGTCCGTTACATTTTGCGGCAAGCATTTTTTGCGCAATCGCTTGCCTTTTCGCTTTAAAGATAGCGATAACGCACACGAAAGCTTGAGCGCTTGGTGCTTTGTAGTGTGGCCTTAGTTCTACCCATATACTCGAGTATAAACCGAGTTTTCAGGCTGAAAAATCAGCCTGAAAACTCGGACGGTTATACTCGAGTCACTAGCTTACCTGAGCATTCCGGCAGCCGCACGATCTTCTGTGTAATGGCGCGCCGGCCTGACGTCACTGCCCGGCGCCAAGCCCGGCGCCGGGCAGTGACGTCAGCCGGCGCGCCAGTGCACAGTGCACAGAAAGATCGCGCGGCTGCCGAATGCTCAGGATACCGCACCGTACCTGCCAGGAAGGATGGAGGAGAGCCCACAGGGAGAAGAGACCGAGCCCACAGGGAGAAGAGACAGGTACAAAGAACGGGGTGGGAGGGTGAGGGGGGCATTCAAGATGTTTGGGAACTACAACTCCAGCATGCTTTATAGCTGGGAGTTGTAGTTTCCAACTTGAATGCAAGTGAGGGTGGCATTCAAGATGTTTGGAAACTACAACTCCCAGCTAATAAAGCATGTGGGAGTTTTTAGTTCCCAAAACATCTTGAATGCCAAGTGAGGGTGGCATTAAGATGTTTGGGAACTACAACTCCCAGCATGCTTTATTAGCTGGGAGTTGTAGTTCCAAACATCTTGAATGCCAAGTGGGGTGGCATTCAAGATGTTTGGGAACTACAACTCCCAGCATGCTTTATTAGCTGGGAGTTGTAGTTTCCAAACATCTTATGCCAAGTGAGGGTGCATCTCAGATGTTTGGGAACTACAACTCCCAGCATGCTTTATTAGCTGGGAGTTGTAGTTTCCAAACATCTTGAATGCCAAGTTTCTACCCTCGGTTTAACAACTTTTATTAGTATTTTAGCTGAAATTGGGTACCTCGGTTTATACTCGGGTCGGTTTATACTCGAGTATATACGGTACTTTAAAAGCAGCTAAAAAAATCAGACCCAAGCCTTTAGCAAATCAAAATGCCAATGCATGGAAAGCAATTATATTATATAAATACAATGGAGAAAATACTTAAAAAAACAAATTATTAGATGGTTTGTCAATGCAGTCAGCGCAAGCTAAGCAACACATACAGGAGTTAGAAAAAATATTGATGAAAAAATAAGCTGTGGCCTTTACATGGCAGTTAGTCTACCGACTCACGTTCAATAAATCAGGGAGTCTGAATATAATACAATTTGCTTTGGGATTAGCCACTCCTGTGGTAGTTTGCCAGTGCCAGTTTTGCCAGGTGAACCTTAAAGGACAACTATATTATAAAAATTAACTTTTTAAAATGAAAAGTACCTGGGGCAAGGAGATAGGATTGATTATTCCTACCTCCCAATATTGTTTTGTTGAGGAGCTATGGCACGTACAGTTTTCATCTGCAGGTTAAGGCCCTGCAGCATTCAGGAAGACTGGCAGACGCAGTTTTCTTCGTCCTGCTGCTCCTCATAGAAGGATAATGGGGGTAAAAAGCACCAATCCTACCTCCCTGCCTCAGGGTACTTTTTATTTTAACGTTTTTGAAAAAAATTATACACACTTTAGTTTCCCTTTAATCATTCCTCTACCTTAGGACCTCGAAGCTATAGCACAAGCGGAAAAAGATAAAAGTGCACCTATCCAGAATTTTAATTTATTGTGAATCACATATACATGTATGTAATTCACAATAAATGAAAATTCTGGATAAGTAGTGTGCACCTTTACCTTTTTCTGAGTCTGAAATATCGCTTGTGTGAAATATAGTCAGGCCTAGACTTTTCAAATCTGTTTCAAAACATTGGACCCTGTTAACATGGTAACTGTGTAAAACCTCTACTTTTTGTTGCAAGGTCCTTATTTTTCCAAGAATGATTTAGAATGTGCGTATGGGGTCCTTGTTGTTGTAACAACTAGGAATAGATGCACGATTGTTCCCAAATATTATTGATTAAAAATATTTTAGCCATGAAAACGCACACTACACAGAAAAATATGGCAGGAAGTGAAGAAAGCATGTTGAGGACATTTCGGTGTGAATGGATTAAATAATTGTATCAGGCTGTGAAATATGTAGCGCTATATAAGAAATAAAATACATACAACATACATCTTCAGTATTCCTGAATTTAATTAATGGTTTCCCAGGGTACCAAATAATGCAAGGTAGTGCTGGTGTCACTTCACAGGTATCCCACCCCTCCCAGATCCTCCGGAGTCACCGCGGGGTGGTCTCCTGCGCTTCATCCAATCTCTCGCAACGGGGGAGTCCTGAATCTCCTCCCGTTACACTCCTTTTGCTGCCAGCCCCCAGACCGCCCATGCCCCACCCCATAACCCCCCCCCAGCGTACATGCTCTGCCACTATGTACCAGAAACACAAAGTGGCAGGGTGGGATGTCTGCCTTCATTCCTGTCTTATTCAACAGAGGAACAGCGCACAAGAATTTTTCTGTGTTTCCTTTTGCCCATATACCCTGGTGATTGCTGCAGTGTTTTGCTGATTATGCTGATTTTCTACATCACTTGCAGAAGTCTGTGCATTAAAATTGCAAGAAAAAGGAGCCACGATAAGGGCAGGAGAGAATTGTGGCCGTTATATTGTACATCACATTAGATGGTAATGCACAGTGATATAAAGTGAATAAGATGGAAAACTACTTCAGGAATCGACAGGTACACTAGAGCAGATGGAAGATATGGCAAGTGCAGTCTAACATGGATTAAGTGATCCAGGCAGGTACTGCAACTGAAGCTGTTAGAACTTAAAGGAGAACAAAACTTAATCCTAATATGAAAGCTTTCTCCCCAAAACACCTATACTTTACATTGTAAGTTACTTCTCTAGTAAGTGCATTTATAAATAGATTCGTAAACTATTAGCCATGCTCCTACCCCAGTATTCACTGTCTCTTGCAAGAGTATTATTTATTTTCCAGCAAGCAACCATTGCATACTACCTATAATAACCAATACAAAATAGTCAGCTGATTTTACTCCCACTTATTTTTTTTGGCTTCTGTTCCTAGCAGAAGATAACATTTCTAAATGTACCAGTATTTATTTCATGATCACACACCTCCTCTTCTACTGCAGGGCAGGAGCCGGCAGATATAGCGCAAAATAAATGTAAGTACGGACATAATGTGAACCCCCCCTACTGTAAATTATACGGATACAGATGTCAGCTCGGATTCTGTGCCCTATAACGCACTCGGCCTGTGGACTCATGCTTCTATAGGTCACGGAACTCCTCAGTAACATCGAATATCCTTATAATTTACAGTCTGGGTACATTATCTACTATTATATCTCTGGTAGCTATCAGACAAATACTATATTTTCAGAAACACAGTTCCCTTTAAATTAGTCTATCCATTCCTAAAAACCCATTCCTCAAACATCCAAGGGGGCGATGCATGGAGAGACACTATTGGCATATATAGCCGCATTAATCCCTTTGATGTACTGAGGGTTAATACGACTCCACCCCCCAAACCAAAAATCCTTTATAGGTTAGAAAGCCACAAACATAGACACTGCTAGGTTTAAAAAACAGACCTCTCTAAAGATACTTACCAGACCTCACTCCTTTCTTTCTGGCCCTTCTGTGGCTTTTCCGCATGGATCATCAAAAGGGGCCAGTGATCTGTGCAGATGAGCAGCTGAGGGTACGAGGTCTGTTAAGTACCTTAGCATCTTATTTTGGGTTTTAAACACAAGTTGGGTACACACTGCACAGACAGACAGGATCTGCAAGAGCATGTCTGTCATTTCTCAAAGATCAGTGTACACACAGTCCCAAGTGTTCTCCCTATACACAGTATAGGGAACGTTTGGGACTGCATGTTTCCTACGACTGCGGGCGACTCCTCTATACTTTAGTACAGGGAGTCACCCGCAGCCAAGGGAAATTTTCAGTCCTTTCCGAATGGCTGTGAGGCTGACGGGAACGTCGTCGGCCTTGCGATCATTCGGAAAATGCATTACACAGTCACGATAAATCCAACGGTATTGGTACTTTTGTGGCTGTGTGTACCCAGCTTTGTGTCTAGGGTTGTTTTTTTCCCTAGCTTTATAGGATTTTTGTTTTTGGCCAAGACCCGATGCATAATTCAAAGGGAGCCAGAGGGATAGGGTGAAGAGCCCACAACCTCTATCCCTCACAAACCTCTCAGAGGAGCAGGAAGAGGCAGATAGGGATTACACACAGAGAATCTTCCTACTCTTCAGTTTCCTGGATTTTCATCAAGCCTGCAGGAATCATATGGAGACTAAGGAAAAGAAGGGTCATTTAACAATATAATAAAGGCAAGAATATATATATGGCAATATCCCAAGTGCCACGACCTTAAGGCCAAACACTGTGTACATCCTGAACTGTTTATACATTCTCCATAATTTCAAAAAGCAATAAGCTCACTTTTATCACAGTGTGGTCTGGGGGCCTCTGCCCCAGACTCTCCGTTCTGGCACAACTGCCTCGCTTGTTTGTGGCATTGTATACAATAATTTCACTTGTCTCCAAACAAAACGACTCACCCGTCCACCTGAGTGGCCCAGGTGCTGCCAGCCTCGGACCCTTGCTTCGCCCGTATCAGTATACAAGCATCCACTTACTCCCCAAGTTGGCATAGGCGCACTCCGAGAAAAAATGCTGAGGTGAAGTGAGTGAATCAAACAAATCCTTTATTGAGCCAGAACATTAAAAAACAAACGCCCTCTGGCCTTACGCGTTTCAGACCGAAGGGTCTTATTCATAGGCCATGAATAAGGACCCTTGCAGTCTGAAACGCGTAAGGCCAGAGGGCGTTTATGTAAGGTGGATGTCATTTAACAATACACAGGGGCTCAACAGTTGGGCAGGGGGGGGGGGGGGGGGCTGGACATGCTCTTTAACTCAGTCACATGCTCCCTGCCTAAATCTGTTTTGTAAAAGGATTGGCTAGAGGCTACTAGTAGGTGTCACCAACTGTAATTCTTCCTTCTGAAAGAGTGTTGCTCTGAAGCTTTAGTTGTCCTTTAAGTATTTAATACATTTTAAAATAAAATTTGGGGAAGAAAATTATTTAAAAAAACCTTTTCTAGGACAATAAATACAATCAGACTTATTTAATTATTGGTGCATAAATTTACTTTTACTGTTGGGCTAGGCTACATCCGTGCATTGGGCCTGTTTGAGCTGCTCTCCACTGATTGCATGCAATCACCATTTTTAGTGCGATTTGTATGTTCTTCAATCCCCGAAAATCACAGGGTGGCCGTGCAAGCGGCCACCAACGCGCACAAAAGGCGTGCAATTGCGCAACGCACGTTAAAGGGGCCGACTGTAGGATCAATTGCCCGACTATCATTTACAGTGGCCATATACAGATCAATATTATAGACTTAATAATCTATACGCATGAAAAAAAGTGGTTTTAACCACTGGAGACACCCTTTAATCGAGCCAATTTCGTCGGCGGACACAACACATTGACCGATAATCACCCGATACGAATATATTGCTGGACTATGGCACCATAATATTGCGGCATCTAGGCTACCATTAGTATATGGATGCTCAGTCAGACTTTAAACGCAACAGTATGGAATGGTTGTGTTGTCCTAAGTCGTGCCCCGCGATTGCAGTCCGTATGGACCTTTTATTTGCAGCAACCAATCGTTGCTGTTCAGCACTAGAAAACCTCTGATTGGTTGTTGCAGCTTACTAAATAAGCCCTGATATGTTCTACTTTATAGTTATTTATATGGGTGGCTCCCATAATTCATAGTAAATCCATGCTGCGTTTTTTTATTGCAGCTGGCTTGCAGGTCAGAAGAAGTACTAGTTTTTTTATACCTTGGGATGAGAACCATGTGTACCAAGACGGCAAATGAATTCCACAGCCAATCTAGTCCTTGTGTTTATAACAAATCTGTTATTCTGTGCTACATCTCCCATTAGCCCCAGTGAAACTGTAAGTACAGTAAGGACACGGATGTCCTTGCATAGGGTTATTACCATATCAATCATACATACTGAAACTTCTATTTAACTTGTCCTTAGTACACTACGCTCCCCGTCCCCTGGTAAGAGGAAACAGCAGTGGGTGCTGACAGGCCGCCCCTTACACCTGGTTTCGCCGGTTTAGGGGTGGTTTAGACATGGTTTTGGCAGCTCCTGTTCCGGTCACAGGCGGGTGACTCCCCACAGAGCGGGCGGTTAATAGGGGGTGAGACTGGGATTAAACAGGGCGACAGACACACAGAGAAAGGCGGAAAAAGTGTTCTGGCTCTGATGACTTTGGCACTGGGTGTCTCCGGGATCTTGAATGAGGAAGTGCTGCTAGTGGCGGGGCAGTGAGGAAGGGGGAGGGGCTCTACAGAGCACAGGGAGCTTGTAATACCTTCGTTTCGTGGCACAGAATACTACGTAGTGTGCACCCATAGACCTCTCTGGTACCACAGTCCTCAAAGGCAATGGGCGGTGGTCACTTAAACTAAAGTGCTGCTGTTTTTGTGGTTCACAATTCCTCAATGCCTTGGTCTAGTAATCAACTACTATAGTGCAGCAAGCAGTAGTGTAGCTCCACCTTCCTTGGCAATCGCCACTTTTGTGCCTGAGAGTAAAGAACTAAACTAGAGTATCCCGGGGGTGTCTCTCTAATGAGGCAAAATGAGGAAACTGCTCACGGGCGGCCGTGCTAAATACGAGAGAGGCAGCAGGCAGAGCTCACTTATTATTTTTTTAAGGAAAGGGCAGGCAGAGGAGAAGGAAAATAAACATCCAAAAGTTTGGCTCAGGTGGCAAAACCCCAGAGACACTCCTGTGTATCCGCTACACTGAGCAGGTCCTGCCAGAAAACGGATAAAAAAATATAGATCCCCGAAATAACAATAATAGTCAAATAGCAGGGATGAATAAGTAATAAAATAGTTTTGATATAGGAGGTTCCACTAAAACACAAATATATCATAAACAGTCCATATGCACACTAGTCCCAGGTGGGTGCAGAGAGTCCAATTCCCCACTTCAAAGGGAACAAGGCAATCAAATAGATACGGTGGACTGCACTCCAAAACAGAACGTTTATTTAAAGCAAACATCAAACAGCAGGGGCGTTACCCTCGAAACGTCGTATTTGCTGTTTGATGTTGGCTTTAAATAAACGTTCTGTTTTGGAATGCAGTCCACCTTGTATCACTAAACACAACTTTTTATATAATTTAAAAAATGATATATGATAAAATATTAGACCATTCGTATATAAATATACATGTTATTATGTTTCCGTACGTTTTCCAACAAATAAGTGCAAAATCCCACTCTAGTAAATTGCATTAAAGTACAGTAAGCCTCTGAAGAACTAGATGAATAAACTGTGTGTATGTGATGTGTCTGTTGCCACAGCCCCTGACCTCAGCCACATGGTACCTTGCTTAATCAGTCCTCTAAAAGGATTGGCTGGAGACTACTAGTGGGTGTGACCAACTCTAACAACTTTCTGCCGTAGCTTAGGGATGAGCATGTGCAAAGAAATAATGGTCGTTGACCAAACTGTGATACTACAATATAATGCAGGGAAGTAAAGCACAAACTGCATGTTATTATGGTAAATTTCCCTGCTTCCACATCAAATGAGAGGTAAGACACAGATTACTGGTTTTGTGTCGGGTGATCTGCCTTCTGATTCAATGTTGTTCTGAGGCTTTAGTTGTCCTTAAGTAGGTGTTCTTACTTTACAACTGCATTGTAAAATATCTAACTACACAGTCATCAAATACACCAGTGGTGGACACATTGATCAGATACTGCTATTTTTCTCATGAGAAAAAATGTTCACAATCCCACAAACAATCTTTTTTAAGTTAAAATTTCTGTTTATCCTGTGCATGAAATTTTCAAAGTACACCTAGATAAGACTTATTAAGTTAGTTCTCTTGATCTCTGCTATTATAGAATTTATATTGCACCAATATTTATAATAAAATGTATATATGCCAACAAGTAGGTTACAGTGCAGTGATGCTGAATAATCTGAAGGTGGAGTATCTACTTCCAGTATAAACTAGAAGTGGATAAACTTTGAATTTTGGAAGGGAACATTTCTTGGTGGCACAGAGCCTATTTTTGTGTGTGTTTAAAACTCAATAATATTGCTATGGCAATAAAAGAGGAAATGTAAATATATATTAATATATTTTTATTATTGTTGTCAGGATAATGATCGTAATTGCCAATATGCAATTAGAATTGTTTGTGCACTAGAATTCTATTTTTGTATGAATATATATTTTGGTCTCTAGTTGCACTTAATATGGATGTACAACAGCCCCAATTTCTCATATATTGTGTGTTACATTAAAGTTTGGCCAAGCCTTTTGGGAAATTGTACTCCACCCAGAGTTAGGTCATGTGCTGTGTTTGAGCAAAGTACTTAACTAGAGAGTCAGCTTCAAGCATCCAGACCACACAGAATAAGCTGTCAGCTCATGTAGCCAAAAAGGCAAGTACCAGTAGGTTAGGACCCAGTTAAAGAAAGCAACTTGACGTGGTGACTGGGCTTAAAATAATTTGACCAATTTATTGAACTAATGCTTTTATTTATCCAGAGTTTAGCAGGCTGTTATGGAGGTAGCCAATATGCAATTAGAATATTTGTGCATTAGAATTCTATTTTTTTGTATGCATTTTATTTTTGGTCTCTAGTTGCACTTTAATATGGATGAACAACAGCCCAATTTTCTATTATTTTCTGTATGCACGTGTACCTGTGCCTGTTTGGTTTTGGGGATATGTTTCTGCATTTTGACTGTAAAACTAACAGGGTTATTCAATAAAAGTTCTTATCGTTAAAAATGGTGCTAATTTTGCCCCAACAATCAGATATTAGCTTTCAAATGTTAAGTAATACCTGAATGGTTGGGGCAAAATTAGTACCATTTTTAACTATAAGAAGTTTTATTGAATCTCCTGTAACATTTTTAATTATTAAATATGGTTGCCATGCAAATGGAAGGGTAGGATGGATGTAACTATGCAAAAAAAGGTGTTTTGGGGCTCTGTGTGTAATTTTTGTGTTTTTGACTGTAAAACAACTTTCAAATTTAATCTTGAATAAATACATAATTTTGTTATTGTTCTTTTATTATAATTTCAGGAATTCTATTTTGAAATTTGTGTGTATATTGTGCGTATGTCACATTAGGGGCTAGTATTGAGAGTCGCTATCGCTCTCTATTGCCCCCTTTAGGCAATGATAGCGATAGTGATAGTGACTCTCAGTGCATTGTGACTGGAGTTTGCCTTTGCACTGATAGTGGCTTACAGTGCATTGTGACTGGAGTTTGCCTTTTGCACTGATAGTGGCTTGCCTTTTGCTATCTGCTGTTGTTAGAGATTATGTTAAAGTGCCATGGACATCACCAAGTAAACACTAATACAGTATATGTAATAATACAGAATGTATATAATAATACACTAATAAAGTATGTATAATAATACACTAATACAGTATATGTAATAATACACTAATACAGACTATATACCAAACAAGACAATGCAATTTATGAAATATATAGACTAAAGCAACTGAAATGTATCAGGACAACAAGCAGTGTCACTGTATTTGTGAAGGTCTCACTACAGATGCTGCTAAACTGACTCTGTCTTCAGTGATTTATGCTCAGCTAAGCAGGGGAAGGGATATGAACTTTATGTACAAAAATAAATAACAATTAGCAAACTTAGAGAACAGGCAGAGTTCAGTAACTTTCTTGTAAAGAATCTCAGCACCACTTGTCCTTCTCTCTCCCCCTCTCTTCAACATATTGCTACTTTCTCCCACACATGCTTGCTTGCAGTCTAGCTCTAGATAGGAGGGGTCAACAGGATGTCAGCACTTCATTTAAAGTCCTTTCAACTGAGCATGCCTGGACTTTTCAAACAGCCCTTAACTGTTGAGGAGGAGTAGACAGAGGGGTGAGGGACTAGACAGCTTGGTACAAACTTCTGCCAGTGTGAAAAAACGAAGCCCGCAGCAAGATGAAAGTAAGGCAGCTTATGCTAAGTGATCTGTACATTGTATATAGACAAGGTTTTTTTTTCCACTATAGTTGCCCTTTAAGTTGTCTTAGTGATAGTTTTGTTTTGAAGTTCTTTTCAGTATCTTTTTTTTTTAAGAACACATTTCCTTTTAAGGTTATGAGCAATAGTCAGTAGTACCCACAAGCAGCAAATCTAGCTGATGTAATTCAGAGGTGTGTTTGTGTAATATTTCTAGCACCATTATTTATTTAATTTTATTGTGGCAGTTGCTCACATAGTTCTAATGATTTTCTGCACAATGCAAGATTGACGGCAAAATGTATTATTAGCATTTATTAAAGAAATAACAACTCACATGTACATAGTGATATACATATCACATTGTTAGACAGGAGTGGAGGAAAAGAACACAATGGGAAAATATTTAAATGTAAATTTTCATTCACATTTTCATAAAATGCCCACTGATTGTAAAGTGACACACTTTTATTGCACTTGATATTCTACCTGGACTCGGATTGACTCTTGATTTGGCTTTACAATTAAAAGCTATATGTATAAAGAAAAATTGGTCAATTTTGTGGGCAAAAATCTTCATTAGTGACTTTCTAATCTTAATATACATATAGGGAGATTGGTTCTTGTTTATGCAAGTGGCAATCTGCAGCCAATTACAAACAGTATATGTTGGTTATCTGATACAGATGTATCAAACTTATGGTGCCCATGCATCAGTCGACAATTTTGCGGGATACCGGTATCCAATTTTCCATCAATATTATGATCGTAATATCAATCCGAACCATCATGCGAATGGGCAATATTTGCAGGTAAAACTACCACAACTGGTCAATGCTATGATGATCCATATCCACATTTGACTGAATGCCAAAGCAATCTAGCGTATGGTATGGCTAGAATTTTGAAGGACTTTTGTTATAGAGTCACTTAGCCATGCACCTGCTGTAGTTTATAATTTAGGGCTAGGCCACACTAGCGCGTTTTTTCTCGCATTCGCGCCGTGATTTTCGCTAACATGGAAATTGTGGGAGCGTGAGTTCGCAATTTCCGATGCGCATATGATTGCACGTCCGTTCACATTTTGCGGCAAGCATTTTTTGCGCAATCGCTTGCCTTTTCGCTTAAAGATAGCGATAACGCACACGAAAGCTTGAGCGCTTGGTGCTTTGTAGTGTGGCCTTAGTTCTACCGTATATACTCGAGTAAAACCGAGTTTTTCAGGCTGAAAATCAGCCTGAAAACTCGGATCGGTTTATACTCGAGTCCATAGCTTACTGAGCATTCCGGCAGCCGCACGATCTTTCTGTGTACTGGCGCGCCGGCCTGACGTCACTGCCCGGCGCCAAGCCGGCGCCGGGGAGTGAAGTCAGCCGGCGGCCAGTGCACAGTGCACAGAGAAAGATCGCGCGGCTGCCAGAATGCTCAGGATACCGCACCGTACCTGCCAGGAAGGATGGAGGAGAGCCCACAGGGAGAAGAGACCGAGCCCACAGGGAGAGAGACAGGTACAAACTGAACGGGGTGGGGAGGGTGAGGGGGGCATTCAAGATGTTTGGGAACTACAACTCCCAGCATGCTTTATTAGCTGGGAGTTGTAGTTTCCAAAACATCTTGAATGCCAAGTGAGGGTGGCATTCAAGATGTTTGGAAACTACAACTCCCAGCTAATAAAGCATGCTGGGAGTTGTGTTCCCAAAACATTTGATGCCAAGTGAGGGTGGCATTCAAGATGTTTGGGAACTACAACTCCCAGATGCTTTATTAGCTGGGAGTTGTAGTTTCCAAACATCTTGAATGCCAAGTGAGGGTGGCATTCAAGATGTTTGGGAACTACAAATCCCAGCATGTTTATTAGCTGGGAGTTGTAGTTCCAAACATCTTTAATGCCAAGTGAGGGTGGCATTCAAGTGTTTGGGAACTACAACTCCCAGCATGCTTTTATAGCTGGGAGTTGTAGTTTCCAAACATCTTGAATGCAAGTTCTACCCTCGGTTTAACAAACTTTTATTAGTATTTAGCTGAAATGGGTACCTCGGTTATACCGGTCGGTCGGTTTATACTCGAGTATATACGGTACTTTAAAAGCAGCTAAAAAAAATCAGACCCAAGCTTTAGCAAATCAAAATGCCAATGCATGGAAAGCAATATATATATATAAATACAATGGAGAAAATACTTAAAAAACACAAATTATTAGATGGTTTGTCAAGTCAGTGCAGAAGCTAAGCACACATACAGGAGTTAGAAAAAATATTGATGAAAAAATAAGCTTGTGCCTTACATGGCAGTTAGTCTACCGACTCACTGTTCAATAAATCAGGGAGTCTGAAATATAATACAATTTGCTTTGGGATTAGCCACTTCTGTGGTATGGCCAGTGCCAGTTTTGCCAGGTGCAACCTTAAAGGACAACTATATTAAAAAATTAACTTTTTAAAATGAAAAGTACCTGGGCAAGGAGTAGGATTGATTATTCCTTTTTTTGTTTTACCGCCCCATATTGTTTTAGTGAGCGAGCTATGGCACGACTAGTTTTCATTCTGCAGGCTTATTTTACAGGCCCTCTCTTTGCAGCATAGGACCAGATGGCAGACCGCAGTTTTCTTCTGTCCTGACTGCTTCTCATGAAAGTTGGTTAATGGGAGGTGATTAGGGTACAATTTCAGTTCACCAACCATAACCTCCTCGCCTAACGGTACTTTTTATTTTAACTGTTTTTGAAAAAAAATTATACACACTTTAGTTTCCCTTTAATCATTCCTCTACCTTAGGACTCGAAGCTATAGCACAAGCGGAAAAAGATAAAGGTGCACCTATCCAGAATTTTAATTTATTGTGAATCACATATACATGTATGTAATTCACAATAAATGAAAATTCTGGATAAGTAGTGTGCACCTTTACCTTTTTCTGAGTCTGAAATATCGCTTGTGTGAAATATAGTCAGGCCTAGACTTTTCAAATCTGTTTCAAAACATTGGACCCTGTTACACATGGTAACTGTGTAAAACCTCTACTTTTTTGTTGCAAGGTCCTTTATTTTTCCAAGAATGATTTAGAATGTGCGTATGGGGTCCTTGTTGTTGTAACAACTAGGAATCAGATGCACGATTGTTCCCAAATATTTATTGATTAAAAATATTTTAGCCATGAAAACAATGCACACTACACAGAAAAATATGGCAGAGGAGTGAAGAAAGCATGTTGAGACATTTCCTGGATGTGAATGGATTAAATAATTGTATCAGCGTGTGAAATATGTAGCGCTATATAAGAAATAAAATAATACATACATACATCTTCAGTATTCCTGAATTTAATAATGGTTTCCCAGGGTACCAAAAAATGCAAGGTAGTGCTGGTGGTCACTTCACAGGTATCCCACCCCTCCCAGTCCTCCGGGAGTCTCCTGAGGGGGTGTCTCCTGCGCTCTCATCCCAATCTCTCGCAACGGGGGAGTCCTGAATTCTCCTCCGTTACACTCCCTTTTGCTGCCACGCCCCAGACCGCCCATGCCACACCCATAACCCCCACCCCCCAGGCGTACATGCTCTGTCCATCACGTACCAGAACCACAAAGTGGCAGGGTGGGATGTCTGCCTTCATTCCTGTCTTATTCAACAGAGGAACAGCGCACAAGAATTTTTCTGTGATTTCCTTTTGCCCCCATATACCCTGATGATTGCTGCAGTGTTTTGCTGATTATGCTGATTTTCTTCACATCACTTGCAGAAGTCTGTGCATTAACATTGCAAGAAAAAGGAGCCACGATAAGGGCAGGAGAGAATTGTGGCCGTTATATTGTTACATCACATTTATGATGGTAATGCACAGTGATATAAAGTGAATAAGATGGAAAACTACTTCAGGAATCGACAGGTACACTAGAGCAGATGGAAGATATGGCAAGTGCAGTCTAACATGGATTTAAGTGATCCAGGCAGGTACTGCAACTGAAGCTGTTAGAACTTAAAGGAGAACAAAACTTAATCCTAATATGAAAGCTTTCCTCCCCAAAACACCTATACTTTACATTGTAAGTTACTTCTCTAGTAAGTTGCATTTATAAATAGATTCTGTAAACTATTAGCCATGCCTCCTTACCCCAGTATTCACTGTCTCTTTGCACAGAGTATTATTTATTTTCCAGCAAGCAACCATTGCATACTACCTATAATAACCAATACAAATTAGTCAGCTGATTTTACTCCCACTTATTTTTTTTGGCTTCTGTTCCTAGCAGAAGATAACATTTCTAAATGTACCAGTATTTATTTCATGATCTACACACCTCCTCTTCTACTGCAGGGCAGGAGCCGGCAGATATAGCGCAAAATAAATGTAAGTACGGACATAATGTGAACCCCCCCTACTGTAAATTATACGGATACCAGATGTCAGCTCGGATTTCTGTGCCCTTTATTAACGCACTCGGCCTGTGGACTCATGCTTCTATATGGTCACGGAACTCCTCAGTAACATCGAATATCCTTATAATTTACAGTCTGGGGTACATTATCTACTATATTATCTCTGGTAGCTCATCAGACAAATACTATATTTTCAGAAACACAGTTTCCCTTTAAATTAGTCTATCCATTCCTAAAAACCCATTCCTCAAACATCCAAGGGGGCGATGCATGGAGAGACACTATTGGCATATATAGCCGCATTAATCCCTTTGATGTACTGAGGGTTAATACGACTCCACCCCCCAAACCAAAAATCCTTTATAGGTTAGAAAGCCCCACAAACATAGACACTGCTAGGTTTAAAAAACAGACCTCTCTAAAGATACTTACCAGACCTCACTCCTTTCTTTCTGGCCCCTTCTGTGGCTTTTCCGCATGGATCATCAAAAGGGGCCAGTGATCTGTGCAGATGAGCAGCTGAGGGTACGAGGTCTGTTAAGTACCTTTAGCATCTTATTTTGGGTTTTTAAACACAAGTTGGGTACACACTGCACAGACAGACAGGATCTGCAAGAGCATGTCTGTCATTTCTCAAAGATCAGTGTACACACAGTCCCAAGTGTTCTCCCTATACACAGTATAGGGAGAACGTTTGGGACTGCATGTTTCCTACGACTGCGGGCGACTCCTCTATACTTTAGTACAGGGAGTCACCCGCAGCCAAGGGAAATTTTCAGTCCTTTCCGAATGGCTGTGAGGCTGACGGGAACGTTCGTCGGCCTTGCGATCATTCGGAAAATGCATTACACAGTCACGATAAATCCAACGGTATTGGTACTTTTTCGTGGCTGTGTGTACCCAGCTTTAGTGTCTAGGGTTGTTTTTTTTCCCTAGCTTTATAGGATTTTTGTTTTTGGCCAAGACACGATGCATAATTCAAAGGGAGCCAGAGGGATAGAGGTGAAGAGCGCCACAACCTCTATCCCTCACAAACCTCTCAGAGGAGCAGGAAGAGGCAGATAGGGATTACACACAGAGAATCTTCCTACTCTTCAGTTTCCTGGATTTTCATCAAGCCTTGCAGGAATATCATATGGAGCATAAGGGAAAGGAAAGGGTCATTTAACAATATAATAAAGGCAAGAATATATATATGGCAATATCCCAAGTGCCACGACCTTAAGGCCAAAACACTGTGTACATCCTGAACTTAGTTTTATACATTCTCCATAATTTCAAAAAGCAATAAGCTCACTTTTATCACAGTGTGGTTGGGTGCCTCTGCCCCAGACTCTCGTTTGGCTCACAACTGCCTCGCTTGTTTGTTGGCATTGTATACCATAATTTCACTTGTCTCCAAACAAAACGACTCACCCGTCCACCTGAGGGGCCCAGGTGCTCAGCCTCGACCCTTGCTTCGCCGTATCAGTATACAAGCACCACCTTACTCCCCAAGTTGGCATAGGCGCACTCCGGAAAAAAAATGCTGAGGGTGAAGTGAGTGAATCAAAAAACCTTTATTGAGCCAGAACATTAAAAAACATAACGCCCTCTGGCCTTACGTTTCAGACCGCCAGGGTCTTATTCATAGGCACCATGAATAAGGACCCTTGCAGTCTGAAACGCGTAAGGCCAGAGGCGGTTTATGTAAGGTGGATGTCATTTAACAATACAAGGGGCTCAACAGTTGGGCAGTTGGGGGGGGGGGGGGGGGCTGGACATGCTCTTAACTCAGTCACAGCATGCCTCCCTGCTAAATCTGTTTTGTAAAAGGATTGGCTAGAGGCTACTAGTAGGTGTCACCAACTGTAATTCTTCCTTCTGAAAGAGTGTTGCTCTGAAGCTTTAGTTGTCCTTTAAGTATTTAATACATTTTTAAAATAAAATTTGGGGAAGAAAATTATTTAAAAAAAACCTTTTCTAGGACAAATAAATACAATCAGACTTATTTAATTATTGGTGCATAAATTTACTTTTACTGTTGGGGCTAGGCTACATCAGTGCATTGGGCCTGTTTGAGCTGCTCTCCACTGATTGCATGCAATCACCATTTTTAGTGCGATTTGTATGTTCTTCAATCCCCGAAAATCACAGGGGTGGCCGTGCAAGCGGCCACCAACGCGCACAAAAGGCGTGCAATTGCGCAACGCACGTTAAAGGGGCCGACTGTAGGATCAATTGCCCGACTATCATTTACAGTGGCCATATACAGATCAATATTATAGACTTAATAATCTATACGCATGAAAAAAAGTGGTTTTAACCACTGGAGACACCCTTTAATCGAGCCAATTTCGTCGGCGGACACAACACATTGACCGATAATCACCCGATACGAATAATATTGCTGCGACTATGGCACCATAATATTGCGGCATCTATGGCTACCATTAGTATATGGATGCTCAGTCAGACTTTAAACGCAACACGTATGGAATGGTTGTTGGTCCTACAGTCGTGCCCCGCGATTGCACGTCCGTATGGACCTTTTATTTGCAGCAACCAATCGTTGCTGTTCAGCACTTAGAAAACCTCTGATTGGTTGTTGCAGCTTACTAAATAAGCCCTGATATGTTCTACTTTATAGTTATTTTATATAGGGTGGCTCCCATAATTCATAGTAAATCCATGCTGCGTTTTTTTAATTGCAGCTGGCTTGCAGGTCAGAAGAAGTACTAGTTTTTTTATACCTTGGGATGAGAACAATGTGTACCAAGACGTGCAAATGAATTCCACAGCCAATCTAGTCCTTGTGTTTATAACAAATCTGTTTATTCTGTGCTACATCTCCCATTAGCCCCAGTGAAACTGTTAAGTACAGTAATGGACACGGATGTCCTTGCTATAGGGTTATTTACCATATCAATCATACATACTGAAACTTCTATTTAACTTGTCCTTAGTACACTACGCTCCCCTAGTCCCCTGGTAAGAGGAAACAGCAGTGGGTGCTGACAGGCCGCCCCTTTACCTGGTTTCGCCGGTTTAGGAGGTGGTTTAGACATGGTTTTGGCAGCTCCTGTTCCGGTCACAGGCCGGGTGACTCCCCACAGAGCGGGCGGTTAATAGGGGGTGAGACTGGGATTAAACAGGACGGACAGACCACAGAGAAAGGCGGAAAAAGTGTTCTGGCTCTGATGACTTTGGCACTGGGTGTCTCCGGGATCTTGAATGAGGAAGTGCTGCTAGTGGCGGGGCAGTGAGGAAGGGGGAGGGGCTCTACAGAGCACAGAGGAGCCTTGTAATACCTTCGTTTCGTGGCACAGAATACTACGTAGTGTGCACCCATAGACCTCTCTGGTACCACAGTCCTCAAAGGCAATGGGCGGTGTTCACTTAAACTAAAGTGCTGCTGTTTTGTGGTTCACAAATTTCCTCAATGCCTTTTGGTCTAGTAATCAACTACTATAGTGCAGCAAGCAGTAGTGTAGCTCCACCTTCCTTGGCACTCGCCACATTTTTGTGCCTGAGAGTAAAGAACTAAACTAGAGTATCCCCGGGGGTGTCTCTCTAATGAGGCAAAATGAGGAAACTGCTCACGGGCGCCCGTGCTAAATACGAGAGAGGCAGCAGGCAGAGCTCACTTTATTATTTTTTTAAGGAAAGAGGCAGGCAGAGGAGAAGGAAAATAAACATCCAAAAGTTTGGCTCAGGTGGCAAAACCCCCAGAGACACTCCTGTGTATCCGCTACACTGAGCAGGTCCTGCCAGAAAACAGGATAAAAAAAATATAGATCCCCGAAATAACAATAATAGTCAAATAGCAGGGATGAATAAGTAATAAAATAGTTTTGATATAGGAAGGTTCCACTAAAACACAAATATATCATAAACAGTCCATATGCACACTAGTCCCCAGGTGGGTGCAGAGAGTCCAATTCCCCTACTTCAAAGGGAACAAGGCAATCAAATAGATACAAGGTGGACTGCACTCCAAAACAGAACGTTTATTTAAAGCCAAACATCAAACAGCAGGGGGCGTTACCCTCGAAACGTCGTATTTGCTGTTTGATGTTTGGCTTTAAATAAACGTTCTGTTTTGGAATGCAGTCCACCTTGTATCCAATAAAACACAACTTTTTATATAATTTAAAAAATGATATATGATAAAATATTAGACCATTCGTATATAAATATACATGTTATTATGTTTCCGTACGTTTTCCAACAAATAAGTGCAAAATCCCACTCTAGTAAATTGCATTAAAGTACATGTAAGCCTCTGAAGAACTAGATGAATAAACTGTGTGTATGTGATGTGTCTGTTGCCACAGCCCCTGACCTCAGCCACATGGTACCTTGCTTAATCAGTCCTCTAAAAGGATTGGCTGGAGACTACTAGTGGGTGTGACCAACTTTAACAACTTTCTGCCGTAGCTTAGGGATGAGCATGTGCAAAGAACATAATGGTCGTTGACCAAACTGTGATACTACAATATAATGCAGGGAAGTAAAGCACAAACTGCATGTTATTATGGTAAATTTCCCTGCTTCCACATCAAAATGAGAGGTAAGACACAGATTACTGGTTTTGTGTCGGGGTGATCTGCCTTCTGATTCAATGTTGTTCTGAGGCTTTAGTTGTCCTTTAAGTAGGTGTTCTTACTTTACAACTGCATTGTAAAATATCTAACTACACAGTCATCAAATACACCAGTGGTGGACACATTGATCAGATACTGCTATTTTTCTCATGAGAAAAAATGTTCACAATCCCACAAACAATCTTTTTTAAGTTAAAATTTCTGTTTATCCTGTGCATGAAATTTTCAAAGTACACCTAGATAAGACTTTATTAACGTTAGTTCTCTTGATCTCTGCTATTATAGAATTTATATTGCACCAATATTTATAATTAAAATGTATATATGCCAACAAGTAGGTTACAGTGCAGTGATGCTGAATAATCTGAAGGTGGAGTATCTACTTCCAGTATAAACTAGAAGTGGATAAACTTTGAATTTTGGAAGGGAACATTTCTTGGTGGCACAGAGCCTTATTTGTGTGTGTTTTAAAACTCAATAATATTGCTATGGCAATAAAAGAGGAAATGTAAATATATATTAATATATTTTTATTATTGTTGTCAGGATAATGTATCTGTAATTGCCAATATGCAATTAGAATTGTTTGTGCACTAGAATTCTATTTTTTGTATGAATTATATTTTTGGTCTCTAGTTGCACTTTAATATGGATGTACAACAGCCCAATTTTCTATATATTGTGTGTTACATTAAAGTTTGGCCAAGCCTTTTGGGAAATTGTACTCCACCCAGAGTTAGGTCATGTGCTTGTTTGAGCAAAGTACTTTAAACTAGAGAGTCAGCTTCAAGCATCCAGACCACACAGAATAAGCTGTCAGCTCATGTAGCCAAAAAGGCAAGTACCAGTAGGTTAGGACCCAGTTAAAGAAAGCAACTTTGACGTGGTGACTGGGCTTAAAATAATTTGACCAATTTATTGAACTAATTGCTTTTATTTATCCAGAGTTTAGCAGGCTGTTATGGAGGTAGCCAATATGCAATTAGAATTATTTGTGCATTAGAATTCTATTTTTTTGTATGCATTTTATTTTTGGTCTCTAGTTGCACTTTAATATGGATGAACAACAGCCCAATTTTCTATATATTTTCTGTATGCACGTGTACCTGTGCCTGTTTGGTTTTGGGGATATGTTTCTGCATTTTTGACTGTAAAACTAACAGGGTTATTCAATAAAAGTTCTTATCGTTAAAAATGGTGCTAATTTTGCCCCAACCAATCAGATATTAGCTTTCAAATGTTAAGTAATACCTGAATGGTTGGGGCAAAATTAGTACCATTTTTAACTATAAGAAGTTTTATTGAATCTCCCTGTAACATTTTTAATTATTAAATATGGTTGCCATGCAAATGGAAGGGTAGGATGGATGTAACTATGCAAAAACAGGTGTTTTGGGGCTCTGTGTGTAATTTTTGTGTTTTTGACTGTAAAACAACTTTCAAATTTAAATCTTGAATAAATACATATATTTTGTTATTGTTCTTTTATTTTATAATTTCAGGAATTCTATTTTGAAATTTGTGTGTATATTTGTGCGTATGTCACATTAGGGGCTATGTATTGAGAGTCGCTATCGCTCTCTATTGCCCCCTTTAGGCAATGATAGCGATAGTGATAGTGACTCTCAGTGCATTGTGACTGGAGTTTGCCTTTTGCACTGATAGTGGCTTACAGTGCATTGTGACTGGAGTTTGCCTTTTGCACTGATAGTGGCTTGCCTTTTGCTATCTGCTGTTGTTAGAGATTATGTCTTAAAGTGCCATTAATGGCTCGGTACAGTTACGTGACACAAATTTTGCGTAATGTCGCAAGTACTGTTAGTTGTGTCTTAAAGTCACGTTAACGCTTGATACATTGGTTAACATGACGTTAAGACACAAATAGCCGATAATGGCTCTCGGTACATAGCCTTAATTGTCAATAGAGGGTCCCATACAATCAACAAGTTCCAGGTATTGCAAAATTGTCATGTCCACCCCCAAAACTATACTTTAACCCACTACTGGCCCACTGTGTAGTGTTTAAAAATCCTTACCTTACATCCCTGCTCCAAGTGGCTTCCCTGCAATGGCTGTTCAAAGTCCAAAAAAGTAAAGAGCAGGAGCCTGTCTGTGTCCCAAAAGGTCTCTTCCTCTTGCCTCTCCTCCGGGAGAATTCTGACATACTCAGTGAAGCCCTTCCTCTCTCTCCCGTTTTTCTCTCCCTTCCCCTAACTCATAATCCCTTTTCTGTAGTGTAGCAGTCCCTCTCCCACCCCCAACCGTTATATTTATTTGAAAAATAAAAAAAAAGATCCGAACACTACTTACTTCATTCCCCCGGCGTCCTGAATTGTCTGCAGCCGCGTCCGTGATTGGCTGCAGGTCCGGCCCCCTGCTTGCAGTTCCAGCAAGCAGAGGGCCAAGATTACAGTTAGCATTGTTAAGCTAGGTACACACCTACCGATTTTTCCTCCTGACCGACCGTTCGATACTTTCGACCGGTCGGCCAGGAGGAAGGACTTTCGGTCGCGGCAAAAGCAGCCGCGTCCGATAGTTACCACGACCGATCGTGCGGTCCATAGGGGACCGCACGATCGGACGAGGTTTTCTACCATGTCCGATCGTCCTTTCGTCAGATTCGGCCAAACAGTCGATCGGACATGGGCACATTCGGATGCGATAATTTCGGTCCGATCGACCGATACACTGAACTATTGGTCGATCAGACCGAAATATCTCATCGTGTGTACCCAGCTTTAGAATCATTTTTTTTACAAATAAATATAGTGTTTGGGGGTGGGGATAGGGAGCACTACAATATATGAAAAAATTAATCATGGTCTTTTAATTAGGGGGGGGGACAGCTGATCTCATAGGATCAGAATATCCCAGTAATATAAATGTGATTGTGACCTCTATGTATTGTCCCTGTTAGAGTATGCCTTTTCAGATGTATTTTACTGCCAAAATGATTATACATGGATACAGTCTTGAAACATGTAAAGGTTTTACACATTCAAAGTAAATGGGTGAAAAATGTCAGAAAATTCACAGATAACCTGAGAATGCTTCCACAGGTAACTAGCAAGAAAACACACTTCTCCTATGTCCTGCTTGTCTGTACATGTTTTGTGTCTATAGCTTGGAAGAATAGGAAATAGAAAGAACACTAACTTGCCTTTTTTAAGTTACTTATTCGACTGCATTAATCTTTGTATTGACGTGCAAAAGTAGTCAAAATGTGCATCTTTACAAAGATTTAGAATTGGTATGTGGCTTCTTGGTTCTTTTGCTCTCGCTTGCAGCTTTTTAACACATATTTTGGATTTTCTTGTCCAGACATGCCATTGCTCTTAAGTAGCAAACATTTTAATCTGCATTAGATCACTGACAGGACCAATACAATAGCTGGGGGCTTCTGGAATTTTGGAGAAGCATTTGACTCCAATATTCCAGCACAGTTGTAAAAATGTAGGTGCGGGAGTTGCACGCCGCTGGCTTGAGAAAGGTCCTAGAACTCGGACCGAAACGTTGCCTTTAATAAATCGTGTTTGAGACTTGAGAAGATCTAGGAGTGCATTTGACTTTTTTCTTTGGTATTTGATCTGGTATCTCCAGGTATTTCCAGGTTGGCAGGTATAGCAGCCATTTAGGTACAACATGGTACAGAATTGCAGGTGGGGTTTATTGAAGTAGACCTGATCTTGGCACAACACTGCAATGCATTTCTTAATAGTGTACCTATTTAAAGGGGATGGAAGGTACAGTAGGTACTTGATTAGTGGTAGTGAAGCAGCAAGTGGTGAGCCTCAAGATGATTATTTCTTTTGCAGGGTTGATAAACAAAACGTAAAGCAATTACATTAAAAATATGATCCTACATAGGAACACAGTGAATTCTCCCTGAAACTGCAAACACAGGGTTAACGCCAGATCACACTGCAACAGTGCTACAGGATTTCACTTCCTTAGCTACACCCACAGAGAAACCTCCTATCTACTCACGGGATAACTGCCATGTGATGTAAACAACCCAGTCAGCACACTATGCAGGGATGGTTTATTATCTTACAATCAGGCAGGAAGGCGGTTCTCTGGGTCACTTTACAAGGCTGGACTTTCAGTGAGTAGGTTAACCTGTATGTTTTTTTTATTGTACTAGCGGAACAGAAGTACCTGTAATATTTAGCAATGGTAGTTTTAAATTCAAGTAAAGAGAAAGAGGTAAAGGTAAAAGAAACCAAAAGGAATAAACAAGTCTCTCATTCATGTATTAGGGGAGGTTAAATCAAAGAAAAACATTCTTCGTTTCCTTAGGGAGAGTTAAAAGAGTCAGAAAGACCATGGTTTGTTCTAAAAGCAAATAGGGGGGAAAAAGTCATTTGTCTAGGACTTTATTGTGTGTGTGTGTAGTTCAATGATATACATTAGCATTCAACAGCAATAATTTATTCTACCTTAGGACAAGGCCACATTCAGTGTATTGCAGTGTGACCTCCCACGCTGCGAGTGCATGCAATTGCCATTTTTTGTGGAGATTGCACGTGCTCAGAGAAAATTGCAGAGCGTTACGGTGCGTTGTAGTGCGGCCACAGTTTCAGTTATACTTTGAAAATGGTTTTGCTTTTATATTATGGGAAAAATAGTATGTCCCGCATGGAGCTACAGAGGCAAACATATTTATGTTTGAAGCAATACTGCCTCTTCACATATATTAAAAGTGTCCATTTTTATTTAGCAAAAATCATTTTTTTCTTATCTATACAGATGAAAGGTCTGAAATAAATTATGAAAAAATTTATCATTGGAATTGGTGGGTAAGTTTATATTTGGTTTTCGAATATTTTGGACTTTAACATCAAATCTAATTAGTATTATATTGGTATGCACTGAGGGCTACAGCTGCCACTATAGACTGTGCTTTTAGCTTTACTGAAACTTCAAATTAGTTTTGTTGCATGCACCATTTCCAGCAAATCACCTAAATTTCCATACAGATATTGGCTAAATGTCATCTGAAACAGCCTCCCTTAAACAGAGCTCCCTCCCTCCTTCCAAGCAATCATTCCAAAGACAACTAGAAAGGGAAAGTTTAAAGGAACACTAAACCCCAAAAAATAACTAGTTGCCATTCGTTTCTATTATTCACAGGGAGGTGAGAACGCTTATTCTCACCTCCCTGTGAATAATAGGACGCTCAGGGGACCTGGAACTTACCTTTGGCTTGAAGGGCTGCATTTTGGAAGGGAATATGTGTGTTTGCTGCAGATTTTAAAACTCAATAATGGGAATGATGAGTTTGTAGCGAACACTTGTTTGGGACAAAAAAAACTTTTGTGTGTACCCAGTCCAATCTGGTGCTAATTTTGATCCAATCAATCAGAAAGCTAACATCTGATTGGTTATGGCAAAATTTAGTTTCAATGATAAGAACCTTATTGAATCTCTCTGTATCTTTTTGATGATTGGTAGATTAGTAGGTGTGTGTACCTGGGTCTGGTTGAGGGGGTATGTCTTTTTTGTGTTTACAACCATAAAACTATCTTTTATTGAGGATAATCTAAATTATTTTTTTGACTTTAGTTACCCTTTAAGCTTAGCTGCCACAGTAATGGATAAGTAGATTAGTAGGTGTGTGTACCTGGGTCTGGTTGAGGTGTATGTCTTTTTGTGTTTATAACCATAAAACTATCTTTTATTGAGGATAAATCTAAATTAGTTTTTTTGACTTTAGTTACCCTTTAAATATGGCTTCCATGGGAATGGAAAGGTAGGTTTAGTAGGTGGGTGTACCTGGGTCTGTGTGGGGGGGTTGGGGGTATCACCATTGTGATTTATGACCATGAAAAAACTTTTTGAAATATCCACATTTGAGGATTGTTACCTTTAGTCTATGGGAAAAAATGTCTGGAAATTCACCGATAACGCCGTAACGCTTCCGCGGATTCCTTAGAAGATAGAACATTTCTCCTATATGCCCCGCATGTCTGTACCGAATATCATGTCTCTAGCTTAAAAAACTGTGGGAGGAGATACGGTCCAAAAAGCGAAAGAATAAACGGAAGAAGAAAAAGAATAAATAGAAATAGAAGACAGTATTTGGCTTTTTCAAGCCAAATTAATTATTGTGTTTTTTGAGATACTTGTGCAGAAACCCCATCTTAAAGTCACTCCAATTTATTTTATTATTAATATTTAGCGTAGGAGCCAGCTGTAAGTATGCTTTTGTATAGCGCAGTTTATATAGGATTGTGACCTCATACCTAGGCTGTTATAGTATTCATGTCATTGCACCTTAGGCTTTGTGCTTCTGTCAATACAAACTGTGCAGTGATGTATCATAGCTCCACCCCTTTATGCAAATAGCTAGGCAGGACATCATAACTGTCATAACTGCCACTAGGTTTTAATTAAAAAAAAAAGGTATAACAGTTGGGCAGCACAGCGGCAGAGTGGTAGGGATTCTGCCTGCGCAGAGCTGAATCATGAGCTCGATTCCACTCCTGTCCTCCCTGTGCTTGCCTGGGTTTACTCCGGCGCACGGTTTCCCCAATTGCACTTGCAATGCAATTAAAAAATATTTTATGCACCCACCAACTAACCTACCCTTGTGATTAGGTGCCAGACATATTTTAAGGGTAACTAGTCAAAAAGTACATTTTGATCAATCATCCAAAAGATAATATTTTACCCTTTTAACCTGACAGGTACATACACCTACTGACTTTTCCTTCAATTCCCATGGCAGCCATACTTAAAGGGTAAGTATAGTTGAAAAACAACCTGATACGCACACCAACTGACCCATTAATGGCTGTTACATTTAATGGGTAAAGATAGTAAAAAAAATTTGACCAATCATCAAAAAGTTATTTTTTACCCCCCCACACCTAACATAGCTACACACACCAACTGACCTACCCGTTCATTCCTATGGCAGCCATACTTAAAGGGTAACTATAGTTTAAAAAAATGTTTAAAATCTGCAGCACAGATATAAATCAAAACAGTCTTACAAGTTTAAACTAGAAAAGTAAAGTTTAAGTATAAACTTTGAATTTGGCTTGAAGGGCTGCATTTTGGAAGGGAATATGTGTGTTTGCTGCAGATTTTAAAACTCATAATGGGAATGGTGAGTTTGTAGTGAACGCTTGTTCACTACAAACTTGTGTGTACCCAGCCCAAAGTGGTGCTAATTTTGATCCAATCAATCAGAAAGCTGATGATTTTGATGATTGGTCAAAATTAGTTTTTTTGACTTTAGTTACCCTTTAGGTATGGCTGCAACAGTAATGGAGGGGTAGGTCAGTAGGTGTATGTAACTGTGCCACATGGGGGTTAAAAAAACAAACCTTTTTTATTATTAACCAAATTAATTTTTGTGACTTTATTTACCCTTTAAGTATGTCTGCCACAGTAATGGATAAGTAAATCAGTAGGTGTGTGTACCTGGGTCTGGTTGAGGGGGTATGTCTTTTTTGTGTTTACAACCATAAAACTATCTTTTATTGAGAATAAATCTAAATATTTTTTTTTTTTTTTACTTTAGTTACCCTTTAAGTATGGCTGCCACAGTAATGGATAAGTAGATTAGTAGGTGTGTGTACCTGGGTCTGATTGAGGGGGTATGTCTTTTTTGTGTTTATAACCATAAAACTATCTTTTATTGAGGATAGATCAAAATTAGTTTTTTTGACTTTAGTTACCCTTTAAATATGGCTTCCATGGGAAAGGTAGGTCAGTAGGTGGGTATACCTGGGTCTGTGTGGGGGTTTGGGGGTATCACCATTTGTATTTATGAAGAAATAGAAAGAACAGTAATTTGGCTTTTTCAAGCCAAATTAATTATCTGTTTGTACTTATTTTAAAGCTATGTACACACATGCAATGTGTGCTGGGTGACTCACAATAGACGACTGCCTATTTTAGGCAAAATTCATACGTGTGGCCACTCGGTGGAGTGTTATTGAGAGGATCCATCCTGGCAGATCAAAGAACACCACCCAATTGAGCTGCCATACATGCATGATTGTCATCTGCAACTTGCGACAGACTCACATTGCACGTGTATACAGGCCTTAAAAATCTGCCATAGACTAGATTTTTGGCTTGTCTGATGAAGTTTCTGTTTACATAAGAACCAGCTATAACAAAAGTAAGGCTGGATGTTCAGTATATATCTGTCCCATGGGCAAGGGTTTTATAATGACCTTTTTTTGTGAAAAGAAGGGTGTGTGTGGAGGTATTAAAGCAATTGAAAAACTGTTACATGGGAAAATGGGCAATACTGGGAATAGTTTTCAGCCTTTACAGCTTCTTTTATTGTATTAACTTTATAGCATAAAGGTGGCCATACACGCAAGCGATAATTGGTAAATCTTATAGCTTGTGTGTTGGGCATGTCCCCGACCGTTCAAAGTGCCGACGAACGACAGTAGTTGGCACTCCGATCGATCAGGAAAGACAGGAATTTTCCGTTAGTCGGCATTGGCTCCCTTTACTTTAATAGAGGCAGCCATTACCGATCGTGCAGTGTATGGCCGCACGGCCGACCGATCCCCATGCCACGTATGGGGATCGGTCGGTTCCATGTGTGCAGGTTCCCTTCGCAATGTGCCGACAGATACCAACGTGATCTGTCAGCACATTGCGATGGAAATCGCAGATGTATGGCCACCTTAATTCAACAGTACTCATTGATTTGATTTTTGTTGCAGTGTGACAAATGGTGGGAAAACAACACTTGCTAACAGACTTCTGAAAACATTACCGAATTGCTGCTTAATCTGCCAAGATGACTATTTTAAGGTAAAAAACAAATATAGTGAACCATAAATAGCAATGCTGATTAAATGCCAGGTGTAAAACTAGGTACAGACATGCAATTGTGTATCTGAACCCTGACTACCAGACGAATGTCCGTTTTGCCCGACAATTTATTTATGTATGTGTATTAAGTCCGGCATTGTTGTTGGGTCTGCCATGTTTGTTCACTAACAGTGCCCAAAGGAATGCCAATACATAAACAAATTGTTGGGCAAAATGGCCTATTGTCGTGTAGTTGGGCATCGTGTGTGCAATTACACATCTGTATCTAATGTCTGAAATCTTATCAACATTGTTACAATGAGATATTGTTATATTATCTTTCCTTGGCATCATCCAGATTGCTTTACCTAGCACTTTAATGACAGACTACGAAACTAAGCAACGTAAATGCTATATAAAGTAAATGCAAACCCTCCATAAAATGTTATATTGGGTTCTCCAGTGTAAAAGAAAAAATATTTGTTGCTCTTTAAGGCTTGGTATAATCATTTAATATTTCTTCCCAACTGACTGCCTGGTGCAATATTTCAAACAGGGTCCATTTTCTGCTGGGTGCTGCTACACTGCCTTTACCACTGGCATCAATGTACAAATTGGAACCAGATTTATAGCGCACTCTGCGCACTCTGTCTGAAGGTGGTGTCATACGGACACCAAAACGTCACATGTTACAACAAACATTATACTTTTCAAGACTGAAGTGCGCTATGAATCTTGTTCCAATTAGTGCAATAGTTTTCACAATGACCAACATTTTTAATCACATTATTTTTGTTTGATTTTTGACAAAAAATAGATCAGGCATGTAGGTAAATTTAAGCTAACCTTGAGGGCCACACTGTGCTTATGTATAAAATCATTAATCAGGATTAAGGACATATAATGCAGAAGACAAGCTTCTCTGAGAGAAAAAGATTTGATTGACAAGCTAACGCAACTTTTCATAGGCTAGGCCCTGGACCAAGAGAAGGGACAAAATCAGAACTTCAGCCTAAACTAAGAGGTGATGACCTAGTAGTTTAGCTCTTCACCCTTGATAGGATGGTGGGGATAGGTATTGTTGTCCTCCAAGAAAATGTATGCTGAGCTTTTTTTCAATTTTTTTTTGTCCCAGAAGGATATATTTTGTCACTTGAGTCAATCGGTCAAAGCAATAAATGAAACACTGGAGATGTGTATTACCATATATATGTACAGCTTTTTGTAGTGAATAGATCTGTCAACCTAGTTTTATATAATGTTTCTTAAGGTTTGTACACACACTCAATTTGCAAGCAAGCAACGACCCCGAGCGCTGCACGCAATGAATGTCCGTTTCGCCCGAGAATAATCCGTGTGTATGCATTCGGTCAGTGGTCGTTCTTTGGCGGATGCGTTCGGTTGTTGGATCAACGAACGGCCCCGACTGAACGTATACAAACAGGCGATTCTCAGCCCAAACGCCCGTTTGGCGTGGGTTGCGCTCGGTGTTGGGGATCGTGGATATTTGGCAAAATCGTACTTCTGTACGAACCTTTAGCAAACATGGTGAATAGTAGAACAAGACATGGGAGATTCAATAAAAGTTCTTATCGTTTAAAATGATGCTAATTTTGCCCCAACCAATCCGATTTTATTTAACATTTGAAAGTTTACATCTGATTGGTTGGGGCAAAATTAGCACCATTTTAAACGATAAGAACTTTTATTGAATAACCCTGTATGTCTATTAAAAATGTATAATGTTTGTTTTATCCTTATCTTGCATATCTTGTTTAAAAATAAATGGTATATGTTCCATTGCTTGTTGAATAAAGAAGATTTTAATGGTGGAATATGTCTAAATGCATTTGTTTTTCTTTATAACAGCCAGAGTCAGAAATTGAAATAGATGAAAATGGATTTAAACAGTATGATGGTAAGTGAAATTTTCGGTCCTACCCGAATCGCCATAATAGAGTGGGGGGGGGGGCAACCCTGAGAGCCACAATATTAAATTACAGTTTTATAGGCATGGTAAGACATTTGAGGTGATGTAGCGAGGGCTTGTGGGACTTGGTAATAATGGTTACAAGTAAATTTACAGGTAAATAATGGTTAGTCAAAAAGAGAAGTGCGAATCGGCTGCAAGCAATGTACTGAGCAAATAGTGGCTCTTTTTTTGAGTTTTTTCAAACCAGCAGATGTACAAGGAGCCGCAAGTGTCTCGCTACATTGGATAGAACAGGGCAAATGTGAAAGCATCTCTCTGTATATTGTCCTGTGAGGCTTTGCAGATCATTTTGCAGTGTACCAATATTTCACTTTCATGTCTAAAAATACATTGGATAGAAAAGACATGTAAAGCTTTTTCAAAAAAAAAAATACCTGGACTAAAATTTTTTTCATATTAGAGCCATACAAAAACAAAGATATTGGCATTTCATTTCTTAGTTTGGTGTCTAGATTATTTACCTGAGGCAACAGAATTCACAAAGCAATAGAGACCTAGTCCAGACTTTAAAAGCAATGTCAAGTTGCTGAAACACTGTTCACACGAAGCCTACCCAGCAATATTGCTACCGTATATACTCGAGTATAAACCGACCCGAGTATAAACCGAGGTACCTATTTTTACAATAAAAATCGAGTAAAATTGATTGACTCGAGTATAAACCGAGGGTAGGAAATATGACCACTAATTCAAATCTGTAATTAGCAAAAATGTTTCCATGGCATTTCAGATGTGTGCCACCCAGCCACCCCCCTTTCCTCCCACCCACCTACTGCATAAAGTAGGTAGACTTAAAAGTCCACCCTAAACATAAGATTATAGCCTCCTTACTAGAGGGCTGATACCATAATATAGTAATAAATTTTAATAATTAAATAGAGTGCCACCCCACCACCCCCCTCCCCCCCCCCCACCTACCTACCCACCCACCCACAAACCCATTGCATTACCGGTAGGTAATGATGTACCGTAGGTAAAGGCTGACTGGGAGACTTTCTGTTCCAAGACACTGCCGACACTGCACTGTAACTTCCAGCAGGAGACATGTACCGTATTTACAAAAGGAGACCAGGAGCGTGTAGGAGTGGGAGACCGGAGCAGTTTAAGCACCGGAGAGAGCGAGGCGGCCAGGCACGTTGGACACGCAAGCTACGCACGCTCTGATGTACCGGTAAGCAAGCGTGCGTAACATGCGTGCTAACTTGCGTGTCCAACGTGCCTGCGCCTCTGCTCTCTCCGTTACTTCAGACTGCTCCGTTCTCCACTCCTACACGCTCCTGGTCTCCTTTTGTAAATACCGGTACATGTCTCCTTGCTGGAAGTTACAGTGCAGTGTCGGCAGATGTGAGGTAAACTTTGCGGGTATTTTTTAAACAGATTTTTCGGGTCTATTTTGTGTATGCCCCGAGTATAAACCGAGGACGATTTTTAAGGTCTTTTTTAGACCTAAAAATCTCGTTTATACTCGAGTATATACGGTATATGAATTCAGCAATATATTACTATATGAATCCGCAATATATTTGCTATATAATCCACGCAATATATGCCCAAATATGTAATTTGAAATTATACATTGTGGCCACATGTTGTATGTATGTATATATAGTTTATTTATAAAGCGGCACTTGGGGATGCAGCGTTGTGCAGTAACAAAATACAATAAAGTCATACAAGGGGAACAAAAATGTAGATCAGTTCAGTACACAAATATTTAAATTATATAATATACCGTATATACTCGAGTATAACAGAGGTTTTCAGGCTTTAAAAAAAGCCTGAAAATCTTACCTCGGTTTATACTCGAGTCAGCCTATCTCCTACCTTGTCCGCCGGCCGTGCAATCCGCATCTACCTGGCGCCGCAATGTCACTACCCGGCGACGCAAAGTCAGAGGCGCCGGGTAGTGACATCATCCGGATGCGCAGAGGCTGTGGATCGAGGATGCGGATCACCGGCCGCCGGACAGGTAGGGAAACTTTTACTTGCACAGGGACACAAGTGGCAAATACTTACAAATAAGATTAAAACCTTCTTTATTTGTGCATACTGTATGCACAAATAAAGGAGGATTTACCCCTATTTGCAAGTATTTGCCACTTAAGATGTTTGAAAACTACAACTCCCAGCATGCTTTATGCTGGAGTTGTAGTTTTCAAACATCTTAAGTGGCAAATACTTGCAAATAGGGGAAAGTCCTTCTAATTTGTGCATACAGTAATGCACAAATAAAGAAGGTTTATTTGTAAGTATTTGCAACTTAAGATGTTTGAAAACACAACTCCCAGCAATAAAGCATGCTGGGATTGTAGTTTCCAAAACATCTTATGGCAAATACTACCCCCTCGGTTATACTCGAGTCAATGTGGTTTTCCTTCTTTTTTACCTAAAACTAGGTACCATCGGTTTATACTCGGGACTGTTTATACTCGAGTATATACGGTAAGTGCTATAGCTTTGCCAAAGAGGTAAGGAGGTCCCTGCCCCATAGACCTTACAATCTAGTTAGGAATGTAACATACAGATACAATGGAATGAGTATAAGTGCTGGATTGAGACGTATGCAGTGCAAATAAAACAATCATATACTGTGCTGGTTACCAGATAGATAGGATGTAAGGCTAGATTTAAACCTGCTAATTGTGGTTTCTTGACGTAGAGAGGGGGGAATAGTATTCACCAACAAATACAAACCAAACGCAGAGATTATACTGCAAATATTGTTTATTCAATGCAACATGTTTTGGAGCTAGTGTGCTCCTTTATCAAGCATAAAGATTCAAACTCTGAACACTCTTTTAAAAGGTACAAAACACCCCGCCCCTCATTCTTAATAGGTGTGCCCAATCAATTAGTTAATTGTGGTAGATAAATATATTGGTGAACCAATGGTATCAAATATAAAAGCCATGATGTGATAATACACAATTGAAATACATACTACCAAGGTGTACAACACAAGTGACATATATAAAATGGGAAATATTTATACCAAAAAAAACAGTGTACATAAAACAGCACAATACTAATTAAAAAATAGTATACACAGTACCATTAGTGATAAAAACATTCTAATGGTGAACCGTTATGGTCGGGTGGGAAACCAATATGTGATAAAATACAATAAATATACATAGTACAGTGACATACCATAAAAGTGGATATATAAATATTATATATATGTAAAGTAACCTCTATACACGGAACTGCATGAGTTGTGCCTTCCTGAAGCTGGATAAAGGGTTAAATACCCCTGAGTAATAAACATGTTGCTATATTTCAAGTTTATACAAATTCCTTGAAGACAGATCCTTGTCTATAATAAGGGAGACAATACACCATCAAGATGTGTAATGATAGTGGGATATTTATGTGATGGTATTATCTCTACCTATTGATATGTCTGGGAGCTAACATATAGTACACACTGTAGGATGCAGTCACAAATAACTAGCAGGGCCTATCTACTATGTTGTAAGAGTGAATAGATACTCAAAAAATTACATGTTTCAATTCCATTTCCTGGATACATAACATTATATCGAAATAGTATATAACTTAGTGACAGGCTCAGTGTGTTTTGAAATAGTGTCGTCTATTTTTAGACAACAATTGTTACATAACATACACTAACTGTCTGTATAGTTTATAATTTGCTACTCATTAAAACCAAGACAAAACATTAAATAAGTATGCTCAAAAAGTCAATGCAAAAACACGAGGGACAATTTTCCTTGTTCTTTAACTTTTGTGAGCATATTTCATGTTCATCACTTGTGGTTGGTCGACAATCTGGGGGCCCACAACACTGGAAGTTAGGAAAGCTGTTATGATCTGCAATACAATGGACGCATGTGTGTTACATACAGAGGAAAGGCTTGATTGACCAACTGAGATGAGAGACATGCAGGGTTATTCAATAAAAGTTCTTATTGTTTAAAATGGTGCTAGTTTTGCCCCAACCAATCAGATGTTAGCTTTCAAATCTTAAATGATATCTGATTGGTTGGGGCAAAATTAGCACCATTTTAAACGATAAGAACCCGCAGGGGCGTTTTAACAGATACACAACATTGGTTGACAGACAGGTGGCAAAATGTCTGATTTTGATACGATGTCCCATTGTGGGGTGATAAATAAAATCTCCTTTCAATATGGAATTGCAACAATTACAGAATAGGCATGGAAAAGTGCCAATTTGTTTACGCTGTTCCAGTAAAGACGATTGTTGCAAACATATATCAGACGGGCACAATAATTCTCTAATGCTCTTACCCTTTCTGTAACTGAACATTGGCAAATCAGAGAAAAGTTTGCCATATGTAGGGTCTTGTTGTAATATAGCCCAATATTTATGGATGGTTCTTTCAACTTGTCGACTCATGTCACAATACTGAGATACAAATACAAGTCTGGAGGATCGAGTTTCCTTTCGAGTGGATTTTAAAACTTCCGCTCGATCCGATTTTAGAACCTGCTCTCTGGCTTTATTTGCCTGATTGCGATTATAGCCCCTTGTACTGAATCTTTCGATCAAACAATCAGCAGCTTCGACAAAACCAAGATCCGTAGAACAAAAGCCAGGTACTGGCTTTTTGGTATAGCTGAGAAAACCCTAGGATTGTGGAAGCTGCTGGCATGCAATAAATTATTTTTATCAGTATGTTTCCTGTACAATTCAGTAAGTAGACTTCTGAATGGATCACAGGAGCAAAAGATCTAGGAATAGCTGAGGGAGGAGAGAGCAACATAATCTGAGTGTCATCCCAAGTACCAGAGATCTGCATGCGGATGGACTCCACTTTATTCTGAAAGTAATGCGCAAAGTCCTGGGGAGAGTGCGGAGAGGATCAGGGGGCGAGGGGCGCAGAAGGGAGTTGAAGATGGAGAACAGGTGACGTGGGTTCTGTTTTGTCATCAGGAGCCCAGAGCCGAGACATTGCAGCATGAACTTGTAATGGATAAAGTCAGCCTTTGTACGGGACTTTCTCCACGCACGTTCAGCAGCACACGCACACCTGCGTGTAAAACGGGAAGTGGGGTTGAGCCACGAACAAGGATTAGAGGTTCCTCGTCTGAAGGAATGCAAGGGGGCAAACAAGTCTATTGTGTTAGTCAGGATACAATTATAGGAATTAGCAGCAAGTCCTCTAGCCTCTCTTCCCTTTTGACAGTTGGTGACCTTCATCAACTGTCAAAAGGGAAGAGAGACTAGAGGACAGGGATGAGGCGAGTCCCGGGAGATCTATGGATCTAGTATTATGAACAGACACACAAGATGGAGAGACAGGCGGAAGAAGAGTGTGTTAAGCCTGAAAAGTGATTAGATGATGATCAGAAAGCGGGAAGGGGGTTAGATTGAAAAGATGAGACAGAGGTTTTTAGTGAACACTAGATCCAGGATGTTAAAATGTCCTTAAGGTGGGTGATGATTATTGTAGTCATGGTTTGCATGAAAAAGGGAGCAAAATCAGACACCAAAAACATTGCATTAAGATGTGACCATAATTTTATTGATATCAAGCATTACAAGAGTGCTGTTTCTGAAACTTTTATGTTAAATAGCACTCCCTGAAGCTGGGTACACACCATACAATCATTCGGCCTGACCAGCCGCCATTTCCGCTTTTTGGATGGTTGGACCAAGTTATTGTATTGTTTCTTCTAGTAGCCGCAACTTCAAGCCGACGATTTGTTCATCCAAATCTGCTTAACGCACAATCGGACATGTTGGAAACCACGGCCGATCGTGCAGTCCTCTATCGACCGCACGCTTGATCTAGCTAAATGTTCGAGGCAACAGTTAGCCCTTCCACCTGGCTGACTGGTCGGAGGCCTCGAACGGTCGGTCAGGAGGAAGGATTGTAACGTGTACCCACGCATACTCTAATTTGGTAGGAACAAGCAGGATGCTTTGAATTTCCTGCCTTTGACAGTGCATATGTGATTCCCAACTTACTAGTAGGTAGAGTAAAATAATCACTTATCTGTTACTCAGACTACAAAAAACAATGCATATTATTGGCTTGTTCTTGGTACAGTAAATAAATATTTTAAAATATACCTGTTAAAAATATCTGATAGTGTTTAATAGAATCCAGTGCTCATAGATAGAAGCATGTTTATCCAAACTATAAAAGAGAGGTGATAAAAAACTGCATGTAAAAGTGATAAAGTTAAAGGGGAACTAAAGTCTTCAGAAAACATTGTCCCAATAGATAGGGCAAAAATACAACAAGCTGGGTCTCGCTTCTCCCTTAGCTGTGGCTGCTGGGTTGTTTATAAAAATGAACCTGTGGGTACTAGGGGTTATCTCCCATAAACCACCTTAGCTGGGTGAAGCCCTTTACAGTTCATTTCCTATTAAAGGGGAAGTTCAGTGCAAATAACTATGCTTTTCAGAAAAAAGAGCAGTACTTTTTCATCCCAATAACCTTAATCTGCCAATTCAGCATTGTGTCTGTGTATAAATAAATGCAACCGAAATACTGACTTCCTATTTGCAGGACCCCTAGTAGAGACCGTTATGGTCTTGCCCTTGACCCAGCGTTGATTCAGTTGCTCAGTATAGATCTGAGCATGTTTGACCCATCCAACACCCAATCAATAGAATTCTGGGGATTTCAACCTGGCATGCATAGCAATGCATGATAATCGGAAAATAAACTGCAGCTTTTTAAGTCTTATCAGGGGCTTCCATATTGGTGTGGAAATACCCTTATAGAAAATACTCTGACTGTGTGTCTATAATACTCTTGTGCATTAATTTTCATAAAACTTGCAGTAATTGAAGCATTGGATATGGAATCGATGATGACGTCTATAAACTCATGGATTGGGCAACCTATACAAGAAGCAGCAGCAATGAATTTATTAATAGTAGAAGGATTTCTTTTATATAACTACAAGTGAGTAACTAATTTGTTAGCAGAAAAAAATAAAAAAAAGCATGCTTATGCTGTTGTGAACAAAATCTATCGGGAGATTCACCCGGAGCCGCAAATGCTCTGGGCAAATCTCCCGTATGGGAGATAGTAAGTATTTAAGGCTGTAATGGATTTCTATGAGAGGAACTGTAAGATTATAGCCTTATAATCTTACAGTTCCAGGAGGAGAAGGAAACCAGAAGCCACAAAGAGGTAGGTTATAATAAATAATGCACCCCGAAATGTAAATTAAAGGGATATTAGAAGTCAACTTGGAGTTCCATGCCCTGTATAAAAGGCCTGCGGCCTCATGCTTTTATATGGTTGCGGAACTCGTCGGTGACTTCTAATATCCTTATAATTTACAGTTGGGGGTGCATTATCCACTATATAATGTAGCTTATTAAACTTGTATAATTGTGCATGCTTTTTTTCCATCCATCTCCCTGTGCTACAAAGTTTTTGCTCCAAAGTTTTTTGTAGTAAAAGATTTTGTAACTGTATATTTTTAATAAGGAATTGCATAAAAGGTGAGACACCATTTTAATAGGAAGTTTCTGACCTTTACGTTCGGCAAGTTTTTCTTAGGGTGCATTCCATATTTTCTGCTTTGCTTTCTGTAGTAAAAGATTTAATTTATTTCATAAAGGTTTATTTTTAGTAAGAAATAGTATAAAAAAGCTAATGAAGTTATAATGAATTGTTATTTATTTGGCTTGAATAAGCAAGTTTTCGAGCTATAAACCCAAATACAGTATAGACCTGCAGACATAATGAACCTAAGGAATCTTTTCAGGCATTATTTGTCCATCCTCTTGAATGCATATGTAATTAAAAACCATCTTCCACTCTGTTGATGTAAACGCAAAAATTCCTGCGATTGCGCATCCATTTTGGTAACTCATGCAATCGACATTTTTTGCGCAACCGCATGTGTTTCCCTAATAGAAAACTGCATGCGCAAACACAACAATGCACACAAACATACCAGAATCGCATGCGTTAATGCACGTGTGCAATTCTGGTGCGTTGTATTGGGGCCTCAGCCTTATAGAGAATTTAGCAACCATGGTGTATTTCTTTCTAAAATGGACTTTATACTTTATCTTTTTAGTTAAATCACAAAATCTATCATTCTTCTATTATAGACCGCTACAAAATGTGTTCAATAGAAGATACTTCCTTACAGTTCCATACGAGGAAAGCGAAAAGAGAAGACGGTATGTTTAACACATGAACTAAAGACCTAATGATCTGCACATTTCTTCCATTACCGGTATATGGAAAGGAAATAGTGTTTTTATTTAATTACTTTTAATAGCTCCCGGATTTATAATCCACCAGACCCACCAGGGTATTTTGATGGACATGTGTGGCCAATGTACCTGAAGCACAAGAATGAAATGAAAGAAGCACAAATGGATATTGGTAATTTTTGCACTTTAAAAGCTACATGTTGCAAAATAACCATTAGGTCATTAAAACATAGTAATGATAGTAGTTGGCATTAATAAAAATATAAATGCATTGTTGGGGGGGTTGTGCACAAATCTTTAATGTTTCTGTCTATCTTTAAAAAAAAAATGCTAGAAAAGTATTTTAAAAATTTTAAGGTTCTAGTTTTATGTTTCTCTTTTTAAAGGGCATTTCCAGCCTAAAAAAACTTTTTAGAATAAAGTACAGCATCCGCCCCAAACCCCAGTTTCGCATTATGCATAATTGCCAAAGATGCCCCTGAAGGGACTTAAAAGGCCTGGTCCCTCGCTGCCTGGGTGCTGCCCCCTACTCCTGTTACAAGCAAGATCAGGAGCAGTGAGCTGCTTCCTGGTTGCGGCTGTCAGGTAATTGAGTGTGATGTCACGTTGCACCTTGATTGACAGCTGAGACCAGGAAGAAGCACCGCAGAGGAGGAGCGACGAAGGACCGGGTCAGGGAAGTCCCTTCAGGGTCATCTTTGACAATTGTGCATAAAGTGAACCTACGGTTTGGTGGGTGCTGTACATTACTATAACTTTTTCTTTTTTAGGCTGGACATACCCTTTTAAGAGTATCTCCACTGGAAATAAAAAACGTTGCCATTTCGTTTTATTGAAGACCGGGATGTAAAGGAGCTGTGACTTACCCCCCCCCCCCAGCTCCTTTACCTCCCATTCTTCAATAAAACCGGAGAGAAGGTAGCTACTTACCCGATCTATCGCTCTCCACTATCACACTACTTACTGATCTATCGCTCCTCCACCGCGTAGTCTGAGAGATCCAAAAGGAGTCTATTCTATGCACAAGTGCGGTGGGCATAGAAGACAGAGTCCGTTGGGACCTGTCAGACTATGTGGCGAAGGAGCAATTGGATAAGTAGCTTTCCTTCTCTTCTGGCTCCTGCAGGTTTTATTGAAGAACGGGAGGTAAGATACAGCTCCTTTACATTCTGTTCTTCAATAAAACTAAATTTTTTTTATTTCCAGTGCTATTGGCCAACACTTTTGCCAACAATGTCTAATCCTGTGTGCAATGCTTTTCTGTTGAATGTGTAAACTCATCATTATGTTTTGCTTCAGAATTTTTAGATGGAACTAAATCAAAAGATGAAATCTACTCTTCAGTGTATGCTGAAATAGTACAAATAGGTGAGCTGTATCACAATGTTGGTAAACGATAATGTACTGTTGCTTCTGTGTATATATTCTCAATATTTCTCTAGATTTCAAATATAAGAAATTGCATTAAAATGTTAGATCTTATTTATTAGTTGTAACCATATATAGTTTTACTTTGTGATTAACCAATGTGCCACATTTAAATAGTTTGGATAATATGTGGCACATACAGTGTAGAGGAGACGTGTACATTCCCCGCCACTGTATATATTTGTGAGGAAACGAGCATTGTACTCAACTAATATTGAAAATGGTAGCTTATGTGACAAAATCACTGATCTTGCTTTACTTTCCTTTCCTCCTTCTTATACAGGAAATAATGTGTACTCTCAGTGTCTAACAAATATCAGGGAAATTTACCCAGAGCCTAGCAGCTCTTGGGATATCTTCCTGCATAAATCCTGAAAGGGAAATAACCCCTATGTTACTCTTTAACTCTAGCTATTATCTGGCTTTAAATAGTCGCATAACAACAGCCACAAAACTGCTACTTAATAGCTTGTGGGTGTCTTTTGCGTTACCTACACAGGTGCTGCAAGTAAGGGGTTAAAATCATGTTAACCAATATTGCATTATTTTTCTGTGCTGCGGCTCTCGGTAAATTCTACCGTATGTTATTTATAAATAGGTTTAAGTTTACCAACCAATATTGCATACTTTAAAGGGTTTCTCCACTGATAAAATAACTTTTTGGTATTCAGTTTTATTGAAGAACAGGATGGCCAACCTTTCCACATGTAAAGGTTGGCCACAATGGGTGAAACTGGAGATCCCACAGCACATCCATGGTTTTGCTTATAGAACTTATCCCTGTATTTGAAATAGGTGGTATTCAGTCACAAGTCCAGTAGGGAACACACCTGTTCTGGGTTCAGATCAGTTCTGCTGGTAAGAGTGCTGTCTTGGCCTAGGCATTTTCTCACCATGTCAAAAGCCCCCTTGGTGGGTATACAGGTGAAGAGAGATGTGACATTATAGGACACCATAGTTCCTGCTGCACCGATTACTATATCTTCAATCTTGTTGGTGAAATCCTAGGAGTTCTGGATGTGATGCTTAGAACTTCCCACCAATGGCCCTAAGATGTTGGCTAGGTATTTTGCCACCTTGTATGTTACAGAGTTGATGCTGCTGACTATCGGTCTTAGTGGTGCCCCTTCCTTGTGTGTCTGTGGGGGAGACCAAACAGCAAGTGCATCAACGTATGGCCCAGCACAGAAGAGCCAATTCTTCGGATCTGGACTCAGCCGTATACCTGCATCTTAAGGGAAAGGGACATACCTTTGAAGATTGTAATGTTAACATATTGGCAAATGAACTTGACTGGTTCAAGAGTGATGTCAAGGAGGCCATTTATGTGAAAATAAAGAAACCAAGCCTGAATAGAGTTGGGGGGGGGTTCGACACCAACTGTCTGCCATGTACAATGCTGTTTTGACACCTCATTCTTTTGTCGAGCAAATTGGGGAGCATTGTATTATATACATACTCTAGTTATCACTTATTGCCTCCCCAACCAGGAGCGGGCTGGGTTGGCTGAAATAGTACTAAAGTCACAAAGATATTTCTTTTCATATACACATACCTGAGAGGGGTGCCCATTCTCGACCCGAGCCACTGTTTTGTTATTATTTGTTTCTTGATTAAAAACATCAGATTTTTTTTTAAACTATGCATTGCTCTCCATCCTTATTGCCCGTAGTCTTCATGAATCTATGTGATGTGTGTAACATTTGTTCCTTTCTATAGACCCATCTGATTTTGTTTAGAAGTTGGTTATAGGTTGAGGTGGTTTCCTTCCATGAGGCTGTGATAAGACATAGAGTGCATGCGCATATGTAGTGGAGCAGTGTGTTAACTTGTTTGTTGATGGTCTTCTCATCCTTATCAAATAGCCCTATGCATGCGGTTTTTACTATTTGTTGTGTGAAGACCTTAATTATTGAGTAGCGGTCTGCCTGTATTCTTTTTACCTCTGGGCATAGCCAACAGCGAGGTAAATTTGGGGAGATTGTGTGAAGATGGGCAGGGGTGATATAGAATAATGGTATAAAGTGTCCTTATGCACACAAACCCAAAATGGGTGCTGATCTCCCGAAAACTCCCCACTTCCAAGGGAGGTAGATTCAAATGATTCTGGAATATTGGAGTCGCACACCTTCGTAGAATTCAAAGTGTTTATTGAAAACCACACATCAAAATACAACGTTTCGGGGGAACGTGCCCCCTTCTTCAGGTGATGCAATCGCAACAAACAGTGGTGGTGAAATACCCAACCTTCTACATGAGACCACTCCCCTTGGGAGTGGCTAAAGTGCATAATTACTAAAATATCCATAAAATCCACATATACCTCATGGTGTATAAAACCCTAAAAAGCTGTGAATCAATAAAAATACTTAGCTGGTCAATGTGAATGAATAAAAAATACATAGCTAGTCACAAAAATAAACAGTGAGTAGCATCCAGTGGTTCCAGATATTTATAAACTTGTTCTCGCAGCCTCTGTGTTTGTATATTATCCTGATCATGGGTATATCTTCATTGATTAGTCTTATGCCACTCCACCGAGTCAAATGCCTTCTTGGCGTCTAGGGAGACTATAATGCGTTCTCCCATGTTGTTGTGGTTCATTTGTGTCTGTATAAGTGTGCGTCGGAGGTTTATGGAGGTGGACTTCCCGGGCATAAAGCCTGTTTGGTCTGCATGTATTATATCCAGTATTACTCCCTTCATCCTATGTGCCAGCACTTTAGCTAAGATCTTATAGTCTGAGTTAAGGAGCGATATTGGCCTATACGCCTCACACTCTGTAGGGTCTTTTCCTGGCTTGGGGAGGACCACTATTGTTGCCTCGTATAGTGATGGTGGGAGACTCCCTGTATTGTGTGCCTGATTGTACATATCTAGCAGTGGGGCTGTTATTTGCGTTTGGTATCTTTTGTAAACTTCTATGGGTAGCCCGTCTGGTCCTGGGGCTTTGTTGTTTGGCATTTCATGTATTGCCTTCTGTATTTCCTCCAGTGTTAGGGGGGATTCTAGCTGTTGTTGTTGTTCTGGGGTTAGTGTCGGGAATTGTATTTGGTTTAAGTATTCGGATATTTCTGCTGTTGTGTGTGTTAGTTTTGATTTATATAGGTTTTGATAGAATTCAGCGAATGTTGTTAGAATTTGTGGTGTATTGTGTGCTAATTGGCCTTGTGTTGTTCGTATAGCGAGGATGGTGTTCGTTAGGGAGTGGTCTTTGGTGCCAGTCTTTTTTAAAATCAAATAGTTGCCCTTTGTATGTTGGAGCAAACCCCATCCCTTTATTAATGAGAGGAATGGGGTTCCTAAAAGAACCGGTGCCAGTCTTTTTTAAAATCAAATAGTTGCCCTTTGTATGTTGGAGCAAACCCCATCCCTTTATTAATGAGAGGAATGGGGTTCCTAAAAGAACCGGTGCCAGTCTTTTTTAAAATCAAATAGTTGCCCTTTGTATGTTGGAGCAAACCCCATCCCTTTATTAATGAGAGATTCTTCTTGTTTAGTGAAGGTATGTTGGGAAATATTCACTAATAACGTGTCAGTCTTAATGTGTGTGGTGGGGGGTGAAGGTTCCATACCTGGTGTTACTTCCGCGATCTGGTCCTCCAGGCTGGTCCCCTCTCTTCTCTCCCTCTGTCTCCGCTGTGAGCGCCGAACTCTTTTCTTCTTTTGTGCCTCGCTGGAGTGTGTTGTAGGGCTGTCTCTAAAAAATCGCTCTGGGAGCTGTCCGTAGAGGTGGAGGTGCCGGCGTCTTCCTTCGATGTTCTGTACTGGCGTCCTCGCTGTTCTCTCTCCGTGCGCGTCCTCGTTGTCATGGAGACGCAGCTTTGCTTTGCTGTGCCGGTACCACGTGGAGGGGCCCGGCGTTCCCGTCTGTCTTTGGTCCATGTGTAAACTCTTTGCTGCTCGTAATCCATCGTGTCTCGCCTGAATTTCCTTAATTTCTTCTGTATGAGGTCAGTTTTAAGATTCATGGTCATACTATTAAGCTGCTGCAATATCTCATCATTTTTTTCTGATGTTACCATACTTTTAAGTTCCTGTTCAGTTTTGAAGATCTGTTGTCTTACTTTTTGTGTTGCAGACTGTAAATGTTCAATAGTGAGGTATATCAGGTCTAAACTACATTTATTTAGTACCATATACCATTTTTGTTTTTATTCGGCGTCATCTTGGCACAGTATTGGGTGCAAGTTAACCCTTAGGCCTGATGTACCATTTGTGAAGTATATTAAAATTATTTTATTGCATTAAAAGTGCCTATTGAACATTTACGTAGATTTTAAAAGATACAGCTCCATTCTTTATCTGTTTTAGAGTTTGGAGCCTATACGGAGTCAAACACCAATAAGAATCCTGGAGTCTATTTATGTTCTCTTACTAATGAGCATGTCGTATAGCTTGGTGATGAGTTTAGGGCCTTTTAGATTTAAGAGACAGATGGTTTCGAATTTAGTTATTTCTAGGGGTTTTTTTTGCATGATGGATTTTGCTAAATTACTGGTTATAATATATCTGTTGTATTCAATTAGATCAACTGGACTTAAAATGTAGTTCTTGAAGACGTTTCGCTAGTCATCCGACTGGCTTTCTCAATTAAGAATGACTTGTACAAGAATCTGTGGCAATTATGTACCCTGGAAAATCCCAATTAGCATATCACAGCCAGGTGTTAAGGGTGTGATTGGATAGTGGCTAAGAGGTGTTATAGGAACGCCCAGAGTAAGGTGTTAAAACAGCATTGTACATGGCAGACAGTTGGTGTCAAACCCCCCCACCTCTATTTAGGCTTGGTTTCTTTATTTGTATGTTTCACCTGCAATATATTGTTTATGTGTCGGATTTGGTGGAATGGAAACCGTAGGTGAGCCGTACATTATTTCAGATACCCAGACCTATATACATCACACTACAACACTGCTACTATAAAAATGTTAATCAGCGAATCTCTCGGAACCATCCAGACTCTTCTACAATTTGAATATTGATGATTTAATATATTCTTACATCATAGAGGTTAAGAGGTGGGAGTGGAAATCACAAAGGGGCTAAAAATGTAATGAAGGCAAAAGTACTGGCCGACAAGGGAAAATGTCAGCTTCAGCTTTGGGGAACAAACAGAACCTAAAATTAGCTCATAGGGAAAAAGGAAAGGCCGGGTGGAACTTTCCATGCTGAGAAGGCTGTTATGGCAAGTACTTTCTAACTCATTCATACGTTGTATGTTGTTTTTGCACCAATAAAAGAAGCATTCACCATAGTCAGAAGCACCACGGAGGACGGAATCGATTTCAGCAGCCACATATACAAATCTACCGTGTGTCTGTCTTGACATGGAGTATGTTATATCTTGCGATTCCTGAGCATTATCGACACCCCTCTCGAGTATGTAGGAGTGTGTGCTATGGGCGGCCCACCCCACCAGGTTTGTGTGTTAGATGTGGTTGTGGCCCCGAGAAGATGGGTCTCTTATTACATTACTACATCAGGATTATATTTGGTTAGGAATTTTAAATATTGTATTACGTTTGGTTGGACTGTTTAGGCCTCTCACGTTCCATGATAGAAATTTGATCGGTTTGTTAGACTCACCCATTCCTGTATATATAGTGTATCTTCTTGGCTGGTGGATCGGTCCAGGTCCCCGGGCGGACGGCACAGGGGCGGCGCAGTCCCCCCTATCGAAACAACATAGACAGTTTTATTTATAACTTTATAACAAACATTGTGAACTTTTTAAACAGTTAACTTTGGCTATTTGCCCGCTAGGGCAACCTTCTCCTAATGTGGGTGGTTCTAGTTGCGTTAGGTTATTGGCGCTCTCTAAGAGCCTAATCTCTGGATGGCGGGGGGGTATGGCAGAAACTTATATTCGTCTTCTGACGTTTGGGGGAGGTGAGCTCCCAGCTTGCTTAATTATGAGTGTACTGATTAAGGCTATGTATAGTGTAGGTGTACGCTAAGTGAGGGAGGGGTCTAATGGTTAGGGTACGGTTACATAGGGTGATCACAGGACAGGTTCTGGTATACATCAGATTTGTTTCCTGTTTGATTGCTTTGTATTTGTTTTCACTGTTCAGGTTATGTGTCATCCTCTGTTCTTCCATTCTATAGCTGTCAAGTGATAGGTTCCCGTACCCATTGGAGGTCCCTCTCCCCAACCCGTTCCATCCACCCTTGCGGGTGGGAGGGAAGGGAAAAGAGGAGAGGAAGGGGGCAAGGGGAGAGTCCACAAACCACATACTCAATATTACAAAAAAACATTCCCCCCCCCACCCCGCCACCCACACCCCCGTTTCTAACTTATGTCTGAGTGTTCTCGTGTTGAGAACCCTTGTAACATTTACGTTGTCCTTTGTATCTTGCATTGTATATGACATTTCCATAAATTGAACTCCGTACATTCCCTCCCCCACCCCCCCACCCCCCCTCACCCACAACTCCGTTCCCCGACCAGGCTGTTCCATAGGTAACTGGGCTGGTCTTTTGAGGGTCTAGGGCCGTGAGCTTTGGCGGGTAGTTGTCTTGGCCTCATTCACCTCCATTGTTTGTATTGTTGGGTGTCAATTGTAAATCATAAATATTGGAGCCATTTTCAAATTTTTTGGGTCTGTGTCGGTTTGTTCCAATCTGTATATGGCAGTTATATACACATAGCAGGTGCTCTTTGTAGTTCTCGGTAATATTATAGATCATTCTTTTACTTTCCATACACCCTGTAAACCTCTCCTTTTGGTATTATTCGTGTTTTATCTGGTGGCCTGTGACTTTTCAGCTTGGTTGCCGAGCTGGTTATATCAGGAGGAGAGTCAAAGAGGGTGTTCGCTCCATGCCATTTATTTGTATCTAGGGGGTAGGGTAGTTGTGTGGTGGACGACCACTCACACGGGGCACATGGGTGGGAGTTGTTGTCCCGGGAGGGTTATATATAGTACCTTCGCTCCAACAGTCTATTTGTCAGGGGGGACCAGTGCATGGTGGGCTAATACTCATACACATATGTGGGAGTTGTGTTACTCCCGGATGGGTAATATGCAGTACCTTCGTTCGTACAGATTGTTTGTCAGGGGGGAGCGGGTGTGTGGTGGGCAATGCTCGGACGGTGGGGTGTACGGGTGGGGGCTGTCGTCTTAAAGGGGTTGTGTACAGTACCTTAGGTGGGTATTACCCCAAGTTGTCAGCCGATGGGTGCTTTATCTTCCACTGGGCCGTAGCGGCTCCAGCCATTGGGATTGCCTCAGTTGGGGTTTCAAACGAATTTTGTATTCCTGTGTGGATGCGTAGACGAGCCGGGGTACATCATGGCGTTATGGGAGATTTAGGCCCTAAGGCGTTGTTTGACCGCCATGAACGTGGCCCTCTTTTTTTGTAAGTCGAGGATTGAGTAATTGGGAAGAAACATTATTGTACTGTTTTCCAGACGTAATCTCGCCCTTTTATCTCGCTCATTTCAGGATAGCGTCTCTAATCTTTGGCGTTAAGTAGCCTCGGCCACCATAGGCCTCGGTCTTGAGCCCGGGGGGGGGGTCTGGTCGGTACCGATGTGCCCTCTCAATAGTAAATACCGGGAGAGGTTATCGCGCCGAACACCCTGCGGAGCCAGGTATCTAAGAAACATCTCGGTTATTCTGCCTCAGTCCCTCTGGTATCCCCACGAGGCGGATATTCTGGCGGCGGGAGCGATTTCCAGATCCTTGCCCTTGCCTGTTGGATCTGGAGTTGTTTGCAGGTTTATGATTCCTGTGGGACTTGTCTTATGTGTGTCCTCTGCACTTGACACCACTCCTACTCCAGATTACCCCACCCGGTGTCGCAGCTTTTGGAAAATCCTGACGGAGGAGTCCAACATCCACCTCACCTCCTCTATCAGGACTGTCAGGGAGCCTAGTGTCTGTATCGCCGTCAGGATCTGGGTAGAGGTAGGGGTTCAGCCGGTGGTAGGTTGTCCGCGGGCCGCCCCCCCACGTCCGACCCACGGACCCCCTTGCCTCGGCGGCTCGCGTGGCCCGGTCTGGTGGCGTGAGGACGCGCTTTGGCGGCGGGGTGGAGTGGGAGGGGCCTGCTCCTTGTTTTGGCGCGCATATTTCCAGTCTCTCGTGTAGGTTGCATTTTTGTTTGCTGGTTCCCGTGTTTTGTCATATTGCTCGGAAGGTTTGGGTAGTTCTTGCCGGAATTCTGGTGCACTCTTTTCAGTTCTAGTGGTATCTGCAGGTTGATAGCTGGGGAGGAGACCTATTCCCCACACTGCTCACATCGCCATCTTAGCCACGCCCGGGGCCGCTTCGTTTAATTGTTTATAAATGACTTAGAAGGGGGCATTGAGAGCAAGGTCTCTGTGTTGCTGATGACACTAAATTATGCAGAGCTTGGAAATGATGTGCAAGGCTGCAAGCAGACCTAGATAGATTATCAAAATGGGCAGCAGAATGGCAGATGAGATTCAATGTAGATTAATGTAAGGGAGCATTGGGATTTAATAATCCCTGTGCCATCTACACCATAAATAACTCTGTGTTAAGTTCATCTGTAATGGAAAAAGATTTGGGGGTTATGGTAGATAACAGACTTAGTGTAGCAAACAATGACAAGGTAGCGGTACAGCTACAGCTAGCGAAGCAATTATTGTCTTGTATAAAAAGGGGATACGATCAAGAGAGAAAAATATTATTCTCCTCTTACCACAGCACGCACAGGTAAGGCCTCATTTGGAATATGGGTGCGGTCAGTTTTGGAATCCCATATACAAAAGGGACATCTTGGAAATGAGGCAGTTCAGAGAAGGGCAAACTAAATTACAAGGGGAATGGAGGGGGCTTGAATATGCAGGCAGATTAGACAAGTTAGGGCTGTTTACATTGGAGAGAAGCGGCGGTTGCGTGGGACATGATAACCTTGTACAAATATATTAAGGGCCATAAAATGAGCTCTCTGGTGCATGTTCACTAATAGGTCAAATCAGAGGACACGTGGACATCCTTTAAGGTTGGCAGGAAAAGAAAAAGAAGTTTCATCTTCAGGTTAGGAAGGGTTTTTTACAGTGAGAACGGTGAAACTGTGGAACTGTCTCCAGCAGATGTGGTAATGGCAAAGTTCATTGAATAACTTTAAAAAAGGCCTGGATAAGTTCTAAAACTAAAGAATATTGAGACATTAATGGTTGTAATGCATATAGATCGGTTGATCCAGGGATACTTTCCGATTGACGTTTGGAGTCAGGAAGGAATTTTTCCCCCTTTTTTAGCTGGGTTTTTTTGCCTTCCTCTGGATCAACTGTTAGGTAGGGTTAAAAAAAAAAAAGTGAATAGGTTGACTGATGGACGTATGTCTTTATTCAACCTAAGTTACTATGTTACTATGTGAAAATAAAGAAAACCAAGCCTGAATAGAGTTGGGGGGGGGGGGTTCGACACCAACTGTCGCCATGTACAATGTGTTTTGACACCATCATTCTTTTGTCGAGCAAATTGGGGAGCATTGTATTATATACATACTCTAGTTATCACTTATGGCCTCCCCAACCAGGAGGGGCGGCTGGGTTGGCTTGTGAAATAGTACTAAAGTCACAAAGATATTTCTTTTCATATACACATACTGAGAGGGGTGCCCATTCTCGACCCGAGCCACTGTTTTTTGTTATCATTTGTTTCTTGATTAAAAACATCAGATTTTTTTTAAACTATGCATGTGATCTCATCCTTATTGCCCGTGTCTTCATGGAATATATGTGATGGTGTAACATTTGTTCCTTTCTATAGACCCATTGATTTTTTGTTAGAAGTTGGTTATGGTTGAGGTGGTTCTTCCATGAGGCTGTGATAAGAATAGAGTGGCATGGCATATGTAGTGGAGCAAATGTGTTAACTTGTTTGTTATGGTCTTCTCATCCTTATCAAATAGCCTCATGCATGCGTTTTTTACTATTGTTGTGTGAAGACCTTAATTATTGAGTAGCGGTCTGCCCGTATTCTTTTTACCCTGGGCTAGCCACCAGCGAGGTAAATTTGGGGAGATGTTGAAGGATGGGCAGGGGGGTGATATACATTTGTGAAGTATATGAAAATTCTTTATTGCATTAAAAGTGCCTATTGAACATTTACATAGATTTAAAAGATACAGCTCCATCTTTATCTGTTTAGAGTTTGGAGCCTATACGGAGTCAAACACCAATAAGATCCTGGAGTCTATTTATGTTCCTTACTAATGAGCATGTCGTATAGCTTGGTGATGAGTTTAGGGCCTTTTAGATTTAAGAGAAAGATGGTTTCGAATTTAGTTATTTCTAGGGGTTTTTTTTTTGCATGATGGATTTTGCAAAATTACTGGTTATAATGAAAATATTTGTTGAGGGAATTTCCATTTTTTGAATGACTTCTTTCCAGGTGTGTAATCAAATGTCAGTGACTAGTCAGGTTACTAGGGTTATTCCTTTTTCCAGACATTACCATCCTCTTGTCTGTTGGAAATTGGGTTTCAAAAATAATGGGGTCATTAAGGAGTAAGGTTTAATTAGTTGGCATTAGAGATGGTTTGTTGCTATGTTTGTTGGGTAAATATTTGTGGATTGGGGTTTGGATTATATTCATTGTAAATAAATACCCTGGCCTATCTCCTCTGGATATTGTGGGATAAGGCTGGCTTCCAACTGCACCCATCTAATTGTAGCTGGGGGATTGCGCCATTGCATTGTTTGATCAAGTCTGGCCGCTTGTTGTAGTAATGATTATAGAGATCGGGGGATGTTGCCTCACATTTTTATTTGCCTTTGTAGTGTGGCCTGGCTTATTCTGAGACATTAATTATTCCAAATAAAATGAGATATTTGTTTTTTGGCAGTTGTTGGATGTCTGCAATGTGGATGTCTAGAGACAAAGCTATTAAATAGGAATTTAGGGGGTAGGTAACAGCATTATCTTACTGCGTGGTATGCGGGCAAATGAGAAAGATTAAAATTAGTCCATTGTTTTGGTTAGTAATGTCTTGGCCCATTTTGATTACTGGGGTTGTAGTCGCATGAGCAGAGTTCCTTGGGGGTGGTGCATAGTTTGATTCCGAGGTATTGGAATGGGTCACTTGAAGTCAAAGTTTAGTTCTTGACTTTTTTTTTGTTCTACATTTGAAATTGTGATTGGTTTGGCGATGGGTTTAGTTGTATTAAATTGAAACCCAGATCTCGCAGAAGTGTGATAAAGTTGGGAGAGAGAGGATGTGGTTGCTTAGGATAAAGAGTGTATCGTCTGAAATAATGAAATGTTTATACTTTTGTCACCTATGTTTGTACCATGATCTTGAGATTCCATTCTTTATTGTTGAGCTAGTGGCTCCATACAAAAAGAGCCAATATCAAAGGTGGAAGGGCACCTTTTCTAGTGGGTTACAAATAGAGGCTTTGATGAGGTTTAAGAATTTCTGAGGGAAATTAAAGTGTGCAGTACCATAGTCATATACGTCCAGTCTACTCTGTCAAACACTTTTTAGCCACTAAAGCTATGATTGCTGAAGTGTAAGATTTGTGGTGCGGAATGATATGTAGTATTTGAAGGGCCTGTCTTCTATTGTTTGACTTCTGGGATGAATCCCATTGGTTGGGATGGATTATAACAAGGGAGGATTGATGAGATCTATTTTCGCTAGTAATTTAAGATCAGTGTTGTTTAGGGAGGATTGGGCAATAGTGTGTACCCTGTGTGGTGTTATTGTTGGGTCTAGATCACTATATACTTTGCTCTCAGCATGTCTTGTGGTTGTGGTCTTCTTTCCTCCAAGATTAATGGTTTATATAATGTAGTTAAAGGAGAATGTAACCTTTTCCCTGCCACAGATCGTATATTCACGATCTGTGCAGAGAATGCTTTAACTGCCACAGATCGTGAATATACGATCTGTGGCTTCCCCCCTGCAAAAAATTTTCCCCCCCTGCTAGGGCCAATCGGGGGCAGCATTCAACCTCGATCCCCCCTCGGTGTGATCCAAATCCGAGGGGGGGATCGGAAGATACACTTACCTTTAGCCGGTTCCGCGATGTGCAGCCGTCCACGTGGAGGAAGCGGAAAGGGAGACCCCGGTGACATCAGAGCTTCCTCCTTCACCGGGGTCTCCCTTGAAGTGGTGGAGACTCTAGACCACCAGCCCCTGGTGGTCTAGTTGAGGTACTGCAGCTTGATCTCAATAGATCATGCGCAGTACCTAGTATAGTACAAGTTCAAGCTGACAGCTTACTATACATTTGTGAATGGAACTCAAAGTTCCATTCACAAATAGGATTTTTCTAAGTCTTTGCTACTTAGTGAAGCCTTAGAAAAAAATGGGGACAGAGATCAAAATTTGGTGATCACTTCTGATCACCAAATTATTGATCTTGCCAATGAATGAAAAATCACTTCCTGGAAAATGATTTCCGAAAGTGATTTTTCTGATCGGATTTCGAATTGGAAAACGGGCATTTATGCCCGTATTCCAAGTTCGGTATCATTCCCTAAGATGATCTGATGATCATCTTGGGAATGATCGGGAAAAAAAGGGGAAATACACACAAAAAAATTCTTAAAGTGATACACACACCCTTTTTTTTTTTTTTACCCTAAAAACTATAATTAGAAAAAAGTTGTCTTCTCCAAGCTCCCCAATGTCCCCATGTGATATCGGTAAAGTAAACGCGGATACTTTGTACGATTTCAAGGGAAACTAAGCCTATTTTTTAGAGGAAATTTGCAGAGGTACCAAATAAAGACCGTATTGAATTTTTAGGATCATTAAAGTGTGCCAAACGTGTGTGACTCTCCATACTAACCGATTTCACTAAAATACCACTAAAAGGGGGAGAGTGTGTGTGGGGGGGGTGGGTTTGTGGCGTTTTAATTTTTTTCTTGTAACTGCACTTCTAAATGCGTCCCATTTGAGCTAGTTGGTGGCCTCGTCTCTGTTTGCACCCACGCAAATGGCACACGTTTGATTCAGGACATGTGGGAGATTGCTATTTAGTGGGTTTTTTTTGCTTGTCAATGGGTTTAGGTAGGATTTCAACCCTTGAATCATCTTATTTTATTTTTTCACAAAATCTCGTAAAACCCAGTTCTTTGGATCGCTGGGTCTGGAATTCTTCATGCAGTTATGAAAGCTTGGCACCGTAACGTAGCTGAAGGTGTGTAGATTCCAAAATATATAGTTTGTGGGGGAATTTCCAGTTTTTGGGACTGTTTCCTTAGAAAAAGGGTAGGCTGTTCAAATTACAGGCACTTTGATTTTTTCTTGTAATTGCATTTGTGCATGCGTCCCATTTGAGCTAGTTGGTGGCCACGTCTCTGTGTGCATCCACCATATGGCATACCGTTTGATTCAGAACATGTGGGAGATTGATATTTATTGGGGTTTTATTGTGGGGGGCATTTACAAGTTTTGGGGCTGTTTGAAATTACAGAGCACTTTGATATATTTCTTGTAATTACACTGGTGCATGCGTCCATTTGAGCTAGTTGGTGGCCACGCCCCTGTGCATCCACGCATATGGCATACCGTTTGATTCAGGGCATTTGGAAGATTGATAATTGACAAGTTTTTTTTACATGACATGGAAATTTGCCATGATTTTTAACTTTGAATTGTATTTTTATAAATTTTTCCTGAAAATCTGGTAAGAAAGCGAAATTGTACACAAAACTGCACCCACCACCATGGTGTGTATGCATAAAAGAATCACACCATTGTGTAGCTGAAGGTGTTTAGAGTCCAAGAATATATAGTTTTGGGGGGTATTTTCTAATATAGAGGGTGTTTAGTCTGACAAATCTGAAAAGTTGCTGTAATTGGGCCACTGTTCATTGGCTCACTTTGTGGCTAGTTGATTCCACGTCTGCGTGTGGAACCATACATAGGGCATAACCGTTTGATTCAGGACATTTGGGAGAGTGATATTTGGTAAAATTTTTTTACATTACTTGGGATTTTTGGCATGATTTCTACTTAGAGTGTTTTTTTTTCAATTTTTTTTGGAAAATCTGCTAAACGTGAACTTCCTACGAAGAACTGGCCCACACCATTGATGGTACGAATGAACAAACTACAGAATTCGTAGATAAAGGTGTGTGGATTCGGAAAATATATGGTTTTGTGGGGGTTGTTTTTGTGGGGAAAAATTGCAGACTGTTCAAATTCAGATTTGACTGAATATTTTTGCTGTTTCTGAGCCATTGTGCATTGTTTCAACTTGTGTGTCTTTTGGCTTCCATCCAGTCCACGTGTGTAACCACACATATGGCATACCGTTTGATTCAGGACATTTGGGAGATTGATATTTAGTAACTTTTTTTTAGATTCCATGAGGTTTGGCATGATTTCTACCTTTTGAAGTTGTTTTTTTTCATTTTTTCAGAAAAGTGCGAACTTCTACGAAGAACTGCCGCCCACACCATTGATGGTATGAATGAACGAACTACAGTGCTACATAGCTGAAGGTGTGTAGATTTCAGAATATATAGTTTGTGGGGGTTATTTCTAAGTTACGGGGGTTGTTTTGTGGAAAAAACTGCAGACTGTCCAATTCGGAGTTGGCTAAATATTTTCGCTGTTTCTGAGCCATCGTGCATTGTCCTCACTTTGTGGCTTTTCGCTTCCACGTCCCCGTGTGTAACCACACATATGGCATACCGTTTGATTCAGGACATTTGGGAATTGATATTTAGTACCTTTTTTTTACATTCCATGGGGTTTGGCATGATTTCGACCTTTTTGAACGCTGTTTATGTTCATTTTTTTTGAAATCTGGTAAAGTGCAAATTTCTAACGAAGACCTGCGCCCACACCATTGATGATATGAATGAACGAACTACAGCGTTACATAGCTGAAGGTGTGTAGATTTCAGAATATTATATTTGTGGGGAGTATTTTTGAGTTGGGGGGGTGTTTTTGTGGAAAAACTGCAGACTGTTCAAATACAAAACTGGCTAATTTTTTTTTGGCTGTCTACTGACATTTGGCCTGGTCACGCTCTGGGTTAGTTTGGTAGCCATGTCCTCTGGGTAGACCCATGAATGTGGCATACCGTTTTATTTCGGTAGGGTTAGGCTTTCATATTTGAGATGCGTTTTGAACTTTCCTCCACAGTTTTAGCTGAAATCGCATTTGATTTTGTCCTCTGATTTTACAATGAGGAAAAAAAGGAAAATGTGAGAAAGTAACTTACAATTTGACAAGAGCTGCATCCGGGTATCTGCATTTTGATCGAAACTAACCTCACTCGTAAAATCCTTGCGAGTGTGTAGTTTCTAAAATATTCTCACTTGTGGGGATTTTAGATAATTTGGTAGATATTCTATGTTAACTGTTAGTAGTAGTTACACATTTTAATTTGGTGTAATATTCTAGAGGTGCATTTTTAGTTTGGGGGGTTTCTCCTGTACAGGAAAAGTCGGGTACCTACATATATCTGGTATCGTTGTACGCGGGAGTATCTGAGCTTTTAGAAACAGTAAGATTTTTGTGCGTAACCTTAAGATAACTATAGTAAAAATGGGAAAACTGAAAATTTGGCAAATTTTTCATTTTTTTTTTACATATTTACCCATAATTCCAGTAAAATTTCCAGAAAAGTTACAAATTTTTGTTACCATGTTAAAGTACACTTTGTGCTGAAAAAAACAATGTATAATATTCCTGATTTACGCAAGGTTTCCTACTGTAAATTAGTCTAAAGCGATTAAGGACAAAATCCTGAAAATTCTTCTGGCAGTTAACGCAAAAAAAATGAAAATCTCCTGGCAGTGAAAGGGTTAAGAGTGGGAGTGGAATCGCACAGGTGCTAAAAATGTAATTGAAGGCAAAAGTACTGGCCGACAAGGAAAATGTCAGCGTCTCAGCTTTGGGGAACAACAAACCTAAAATTAGCTCATAGGGAAAAGGAAAGGCCGGGTGGAACTTTCCATGCTGAGAGGCCTGTTATGGCAAGTACTTTCCTAACTCATTCATACGTTGTATGTTGTTTTTGCACCAATAAAAGAAAGCATTCACCATAGTAGTGTTCCCTCTACTTTTTCCTTGCTTGGATGTTGAAGCTCTGGAGGTAGGGGGCTGAGAGGATTGCACCTACCATATTTTGTCTGGCCAAGGAGCCATTGTACATTCTTGTGAACTGTGATACATTTGGGATGACCATGTTCTTCCTCCTGTCCTTGCTTTTCCCCTTCACTGTTGGTATTTGTGTTCATTTATGTAAATAAAGAAACCAAGCCTAAATAGAGTGGGGGGGTTTGACACCAACTGTCTGCCATGTACATGCTGTTTTAAGAAAACACCTTACTACTCTGCGTATTCCTATAACACCTCTTAGCCACTATCCAATCACACACCTCTAACACCTGGCTGTGGATATGCTAATGTGGGATTTTCCCAGGGTACATAATTGCCACAGATTCTTGTACAGTCATTCTTAATTGAGAAAGCCAGTCGGATGACAGCGAAACGTCTTCAAGAACTAACTTTTAAAGTCCAGTTGATCTAATTGATAACAGATATATTATAACCATAATTTAGCAAAATCCATCTAGCAAAAAAAACACCCTAGAAATAACTAAATTCAAACCATCTGTCTCTTAATCTAAAAGGCCCTAAACTCATCACCAAGCTATACGACATGCTCATAGTAAGAGAACATAATAGACTCCAGGATTCTTATTGTGTTGCTCCTGTATAGGCTCCAAACTCTAAAACAGATAAGAATGAGCTGTATCTTTAAATCTACGTAAATGTTCAATAGGCACTTTTAATGCAATAAAATAATTTTAATATACTTCACAATGGTACATCAGGCCTAAGGGTTAACTTGCACCCAATACTGTCCAAGGATGACGCCAAAAAACAAAAATGGATATGGTACTAAATAAATGTAGTTTAGACCTGATATACCTCACTATTGAACATTTACAGTCTGCAACACAAAAGTAGACAACGAATCTTCAAAACTGAACAGGAACTTAAAAGTAATGGTAACATCAGAAAAAAATGATGAGATTATGCAAGCAGCTTAATAGTATGACCATGAATCTTAAAACTGACCTCATACAGAAGAAATTAAGGAAATTCAGGCGAGACACGATGGATTACGAGCAGCAAAGAGTTACACATGGACCAAAGACAGACGGGAACGCCGGCCCCTCCCACGTGGTACCGGCACAGCAAAAGCAAAGCTGCGTCTCCATGACAACGAGACGCGCACGGAGAAGAACAGCGAGGACCGCCAGTTTAACAGAACATCGAAGAAGAACGCCGGCACCTCCACCTCTACGACACGCTCCCAGAGCGATTTTTTAGAGAACAGCCCTACAACACACTCCAGCGAGCACAAAAGAAGAAAAGAGTTCGTGCGCTCACAGCGGAACAGAGGGAGAGAAGAGAGGGGACCACCTGGAGGACCAGATCGCGGAGTAACACCAGGTATGGAACCTTCCCCCCCCACCACACACATTAGACTGACACGTTATTAGTGAATATTTCCCAACATACCTTCACTAAACAAAGAATCTCTCATTAATAAAGGGATGGGTTTTGCTCCAACATACAAGGGCAACTATTTGATTTTAAAAAAGACTGGCACCAGGTTCTTTTAGGAACCCCATCCTCTCATTATAAAGGGATGGGGTTTGCTCCAACATACAAAGGGCAACTATTTGATTTTAAAAAAGACTGGCACAGGTTCTTTAGGAACATTAAATTAAGGATGAGCTTTGGTAACTCCGTGGGGCCTATACCTAAATTCAAGAAAAAAAAATCGCACTTTACTCCTGAAATAGCAAACTCCTCCCTAGAAACTTTCAGTAATGTAGTATTACAGCAGTTAAGTGCACTACCATGGCAGAAGGCCACCGAGCTATTCCAACTTAACCACAAAAGAGTCCCAAACATTGAAATCTCTAATAAAGAAAAAAGATTATCAATCAAAAAAGCCGATAAAGGGGGAGCCACTGTTATCATGGATTTAAGTAAATATGTGCAGGAAGCTGAAAGGCAGCTGAACCATGGCGAACATTACACCAAACTAGAAGGAGAGCCGACCTATGGATGTAAAAAGGAGATTGATGCCATGATCACAGAGGCGTTCGAGTCAGGCATCATAGACAAACACACCAAAGATTTTCTGACATGTGAAACACCCAGAGCCCCCAGTATTTTATTTACTGCCTAAGATCCATAAGAACCTTTTGAACCCCCCAGGTCGCCCCATAATTTCTAGTATAGATTCCCTACTTCAACCCTGGGACTATTTTATTGATTCTTTCATACAGCCGATCGTCACCACATATAAACATTGCTTGAAGGACACCACTGATTTTTCTTAAACCTATACGGTCTATTACTGAATGTACGGATAATAACATACTTTGTACAATGGACATTGAAGCTTTGTATACCTCTATACCCCAAGAAGGGATCAACCGTGATAGCAAGAGCATTATTGGATTATGGGTATGACCATAGAATGGTGTATTTTATTATGGCTTGATTACCATTTGCCTAACCAAAAACTTTTTCAGATTCCAAAGTGCTGGTACATTCAGAAACAAGGCACTAGTATGGGCGCTAATTTTTGCACCAGCGACGCAACAATCTTTGTGTCCTATTTTGAAGCCCCAATATGTATTTTCTAATAATATGTTTATTGACAATATTAAGCATTACAAAACGCTATGTGGATGTGATTATTCCTTGTATGGAATGGTAATGAGGTCTCCCTGAGAGAGTTTGAAACATATTTAAATGGGGTGCATTCCACTATGAGGTTTACCCTCAATTATAATCAACAGAGTATTAATTACTTGGACGTGGTAGTGTACAAACAGAATGGGAAGTTATCTACTGACTTATATACCGAAAAGCACAGATAGAAACAATTTACTACTGGCCAATAGCTTCCAGTCCAAAAGTGTCACCAAGGCTTACCTTACAGTCAATTTTTGAGAGTAAGACGTATAGTGCAGGATGAGGATTTGTGCAAAATTCGGATGTCAGAAATGAAAAAATTTAGAGCTAGAGGCTACCCTGAAATCCCCTTAACAAAAGAGATGGTAGAGCCATGTGCAATAATCGGGATACCCTTCTGGATAAGAACAAACAACCCTCAGACAGACAGAGTACCCTTCGTATCCAAATTCAACTCCATGTCCTAGTAAAATACAAAGAATTATACTTAAGACTGGTATATTTCTCCAAGCTGATACTGAGTTTGGTAATATGTTCACAAACCCACCTTTGTTCTCTTATAAGAGGGCAGAAGTTTAGGAGACACACTTATGACGTACGGATTTATTAAAACCTAAAACCAGTACCAGTCGTTTATTGGAACCCCACAGATAGGGACCATACCCGTGTAGGAACTGCCAGGCATGTAATGCCATAATACCAGTGTAGCTCTTTCTTTTCTCCCACCCTCTTAAAGGCACCAACATAAGTTGAGGGATTTTCGCTACATGCAAAAGTACTGTATTATATATCTCCTTAAATGCCCCGTGCGGAAAAGCATATGTGGGAAAACAAAAAGAGAGGCGAATAAGATTTTGTGAACATAAGAGAGTATATCCAACTATGAGACGGCACACTGAAAAAAAAGCGCTATGAAACCTCGATTAGCAAACATTTCTCTGAATATAAACCCAAAGCCCTCACAACTAAGATGGCTGACATGAAGTAGTTGAGCAAGAACCAGAGAGGAGTGGACTTTGACCGCTTGTTTATTGCAAAGGGAAAGCTTTTGGATTGATAGACTAGAAACTTTGGTTCCTAGGGTTAACGAGAAATTAATTGGCATATGGCTTTTTATAATCCATTATTAGGATGAATAGTACTAGGCCTACCTGTAAATTCACTGGTCTATGTAGATATCGGGTTGGAATAATCTATTTGTAATTTTTTGAGATTACTACTATGTATCCTCTTTTTTATTTATCTGTTCTATTGTTTCATATTTATTTTATCTGTTCATTATATAGTGTTCCTATTGTTATATTGCATGACGGCCGGAGTAGCTTCCTTCATTGCAAACATTGTTTAAGGAACTTCGTTAATATGTATCTTCACTATTCTTCAGAGAGGCACTTACTCCCTCTACAGGATATCCATGAAATATGACTTTTTAAACCCCTTTTCTCTGCATCTTCAGCACTTTTTCCACTTCAGCACTTTAGCCACATCTGAGCCAGATAAGAATTTTTCCTTCTTTTATTTACACTTTGGTATTATAATGATTGTTTTTTATATTACCAGATTTTACTCTTACATGACAGACCCATCCCGTGTTGAGGGTTTACTCCACAGCACAACCTCTGTATATTACACTATGTATAAAGAGGAGCTACTCACTGTTTTTTTTGTGACCAGCTATGTATTTTTTATTCATTCACATTGACCAGCTAGTATTTTTATTGATTCACATTGCTTTTTAGGGTTTTTATACACCATGAGGTATATTGGATTTTATGGATATTTTTAGTAATTATGCCACTGATTAGCCACTCCCAAGGGGGTGTCTCATGTAGAAGGTTGGGTATTTCACCACCAACTGTTTGTTGCGATTGCATCACACCTGAAGAGGGGGCACGTTCCCCCTCCGAAACGTTGTATTTTGATGTGTGGTTTGCAATAAACACTTTGAATTCTAACGAAGGTGTGCGACTCCAATATTCCAGAATCATTTGAATCTACCTCCCTTGGAAGTGGGGAGTTTTCGGAGATCAGCACCCTTTTGGGTTGTGTGCATAAGGACACTTTATACCATTATCTATTCCTCACCCCCCTGCCCATCTTCACACAATCTCCCAAATTTACCTCGCTGTTGGCTATGCCCAAGGTAAAAAGATACAGGCAGACCGCTACTCAATAATTAAGGTCTTCATTCACACAAAATAGTAAAAAACCGCATGCATAGGGCTATTTGATAAGGATGAAAGACCATCAACAAACAAGTTAACACACTTGCTCCACTACATATGCGCATGCACTCTATGTCTTAATCACAGCCTCATGGAAGGAAACCACCTCAACCATAACCAACTTCTAAACAAAATCAGATGGGTCTATAGAAAGGAACAAATGTTACACACATCACATAGATTCATGAAGACTATGGGCAATAAGGATGGAGAGCATGCATAGTTTAAAAAAAATCTGATGTTTTTAATCAAGAACAAATATAACAAAACAGTGGCTCGGGTCGAGTATGGGCACCCCTCTCAGTATTGTGTATATGAAAAGAAATATCTTTGTGACTTAGTACTATTTCAGCCAACCCAGCCCGCTCCTGGTTTGGGGAGGCAATAAGTGATAACTAGAGTATGTATATAATACAATGCTCCCCAATTTGCTCGACAAAAGAATGAGGTGTCAAAACAGCATTGTACATGGCAGACAGTTGGTGTCGAATCCCCCCCAACTCTATTCAGGCTTTGGTTTCCTTTATTTTCACATAAATGGCCTCCTTGACTCACTCTTGAACCGTCAAGTTCATTTGCCATATGTTAACATACAATCTTCAAAGGTATGTCCCTTTCCCTTAAGATGCAGGTATAACGGCTGAGTCCAGATCCGAAGAATTGGCTCTTCTGTGCTGGGCCATACGTTGATGCACTTGCTTGCTGTTTGGTCTCCCCCACGACACACAAGGAAGGGCACCACTAAGACCGATAGTCAGCAGCATCAACTCTGTAACATACAGGTGGCAAAATACCTAGCCAACATCTTTGCCATTGGTGGAATTTCTAAGCATCACATCCAGACTCCCAGGATTTCACAACAAGATTGAAGATATAGTAATCGGTGCAGAGAAACTATGGTGTCCTATAATGTCACATCTCTCTTCACCTGTATACCCACCAAGGGGCTTTTGACATGGTGAGAAAATGCCTAGGCCAAGACAGCAGCACTCTTCCAGCAGAACTGATCTGAACCCAGAACAGGTGTGTTCCCTACTGGACTTGTGACTGAATCCCACCTATTCCAAATACAGGGATAAGATCTATAAGCAAAACCATGGATGTGCTATGGGATCTCCAGTTTCACCCATTGTGGCCACCCCAACCTTTACATGTGGAAAAGGTTGGCCATCCTGTTCTTCAATAAAACTGAATACCAAAAAGTTATTTTATCAGTGAGAAACCCTTTAAAGTATGCATAATTGGTTGGTAAACTTAAACCTATTTATAAATAACATACCGGTAAATTTACCGAGAGCCGCAGTCACAGAAAAATAAATGCAATATTGGTTACATGATTTTAACCCCTTACTTGCAAGCACCTGTGTAGGTAACGCAAAAGACACCCAAAGCTATTAGTAGCAGTTTGTGGCTGTTGTTATGCGACTATTTAAAAGCAATAATAGCTAGAGTAAAGAGTAACATAGGGGTTATTTCCCTTTCAGGATTTATGCAGGAAGATATCCCAAGGCTGCTAGGCTCTGGGTAATTTCCCTGATATTTTGTTAGACACTGAAGTACACATATTTCCTGTATAGAAGGAGGAAAGTAAAGTAAAGCAGATAGTGATTTTGTCACATAAGCTACCACTTTTCAATATTAGTTGAGTACAAATGCTTGTTTCCTCACAAATATATACAGTGGCGGGGAATGTACCTGTCTCCTCTACAACTGTATGTGCCACATATTATCCAAACTATTTAAATGGGCACATTGGTTAATCACAAAGTAAAATCTATATATGGTTACAACTAATAATAAGATCTAACATTTAATGCAATTTCTTATATTTGAAATCTAGAAGAAATATTGAGAATATAATACAGAGCAACAGTACATTATCGTTTTACCAACATTGTGATACAGCTCACCTATTTTACTATTTCACATACACTGAAGAGTAGATTTCATCTTTTGGATTTAGTTCCATCTAAAAATTCTGAAGCAAACATAATGATGAGTTTACACATTCAACAGAAAAGCATTGCACACAGTGATTAGACATTGTTGGCAAAAGTGTTTGGCCAATAGCCCTGGAAATAAAAAAAATTTAGTTTTATATTGAAGAACGAATGTAAAGGAGCTGTATCTTACCTCCCGTTCTTCAATAAAACCTGCAGAGCCAGAAGAGAAGGAAAGCTACTTATCCAATTGCTCCTTCGCCACATGTCTGACAGGTCCAACGGACTCTGTCTTCTATGCCCACCGCACTTGTGCATAGAATAGACTCCTTTGGGATCTCTCAGACTACGCGGTGGAGGAGCGATAGATCAGGTAAGTAGTGATAGTGGAGGAGCGATAGATCGGGTATGTAGCTTACCTCTCTCCTGGTTTTTATTGAAGAATGGGAGGTAAAGGAGCTGGGGGGGGGGGGTAAGTCCACAGTTCCTTTACACCCCCCTCCCGTTCTTCAAAAAACGAAATGGCAAACCAACGTTTTTTTCATTTCCAGTGAGATTACTCTTAAAAGGGCATGTCCAGCCTAAAAAAGAAAAAGTTGATAGTAATGTACAGCACCAACCAACCGTAGTTTTCACTTTATGCACAATTGGTCAAAAAGATGACCCTGAAGGGACTTCCCTGACCCGTCCTTCGTCGCTCCTCCTCTCGTGCTTCTTTTCTCTTCCTGGTCCTCAGCTGTCAATCAAGGTGCAACGTGACATCACAACTCAATTCGCTGACAGCCGCAACCAGGAAGCGTATCAGCTCACTTGTCTCCTGATCTTGCTTGTACAGGAGTATGGGGGCAGCACCCAGGCAGCAAGGGACCGGCCTTTTAGATCCCTTCAGGGGCATCTTTTGGCATTATGCATAATGCGAAACTGGGGTTTGGGGCGATGCTGTACTTTATATTCTAAAAAGTTTTTTTTTAGGCTGGAAATGCCCTTTAAAAGAGAAACATAAACTAGAACCTTAAAATTTTTAAAATCTACTTTCTAGCATTTTTTTTTTAAAGATAGACAGAAACATTAAAGATTTGTGCACAACCCCCCCAACATGCATTTATATTTTTATTAATGCCAACTACTATCATTACTATGTTTTAAATGACTAATGGTATTTTGCAACATGTAGCTTTAAAGTGCAAAAATTACAATATCCCATTTGTGCTTCTTTCATTTCATTCTTTTCTTCAGGTACATTGGCCACACATGTCCATCAAATACCCTGGTGGGTCTGGTGGATTAATACACCGGGAGCTATTAAAAAGAATTAAAAAAAACACATTTCCTTTTCCATATTCCTTCCTATACCGGTAATGGAAGAATGTGCAGATCATTAGGGTCTTTAGTTCATGTGTTAAACATACCGTCTTCTCTTTTCGCTTTCCCTCTCGTATGGAACTGTAAGGAAGTATCTTGCTATTGAACATTTGTAGCGGTCTATATAGAAGAATGATAGATTTGTTGATTTAAACTAAAAAGATAAGTATAAAAAAGTCCATTTAGAAAGAAATACACCATGGTTGCTAAATTCCTCTATAAGGCTGAGGCCCCAATACAACGCACCAGAATTGCACACAGTGCATTAACGCTGCGATTCTGGTATGTTTTTGGTGCATTGGTCGTGTTTGCGCATGCAGTTTTTCTATTAGGGAAACACATGCGGTTGCGCAAAAAATGTCGATGCAATGAGTTACCAAAATGGATGCGCAATCGCAGGAATTTTTGCGTTTACACAACAGAGTGGAAGAATGGTTTTTTAATTACATATGCATATCCAACGAAATGGACAAATAAGTTGCCTGAAAAGATTCCTTAGGTTCCTAATGTCTGCAGGTCTATACTGTATTTGGGTTTATAGCTCGAAAACCTTGCTTATTCAATCGCCAAATAAATAACAATTTCATTATAACTTCATTAGCTTTTTTATACTATTCTACTAAAAATAAACCTTTAGAAATGAATTAAATCTTTTACTAACTTTTAGCAAAGAAGCAAAGCAGAAAATATGGAATGCACCTAAGAAAAACTTGCCGACGTAAAGGTCAGAAACTTCCTATTAAAATGGTGTCCTCACCTTTAATGCAATTCCTTATTAAAATAAATTTACAAAAATCTTTTACTACAAAATCTTTTCTACAAAAACTTGGAGCAAAAACTTTGTAGCAACAGGGAGATGGATGGGAAAAAAGCATGCACATTATACAAGTTTAATAAGCTACATTATATAGTGGATAATGCAACCCCTAACTGTAAATTATAAGGATATTAAAGTCACTGACGAGTCCGCCCACACCATCTAAAAGCATGAGGCCGCAGGCCGAGTACCTTTATACAGGGCAAGGAACTCCAAGTTGACTTCTAATATCCCTTTAATTTAACGTTTCGGGGTGCATATTTATTATAACCTATATCACACCTACCTTTCTTGTGGTGGCTTCTGGTTTCCTTCTCCTCCTGGAACTGTAAGATTATAAGGCTATAATCTTACAGTTCCTCTCATAGAAATCCATTACAAGCGTTAAATACTTACTATCTCCCATAACGGGAGATTTGCCCAGAGCATTTGCGGCCCGGGTGAATCTCCCGATAGATTTTGTCACAACAGCATAAGCATGCTTTTTTTTATTTTTTTTTTTTTTCTGCTAACAAATTAGTTACTAACTACTCCTTGAGTTATATTTAACCTCTATGATGTAAGAATATATTAAATCATCAATATTCAAATTGTAGAAGAGTCTGGATGGTTCTGAGAGATTCGCTGATTAACATTTTTATAGTAGCAGTGTTTTAGTGTGATGTATATAGGTCTGGGTATCTGAAATAATGTACGGCTCACCTACGGTTTCCATTCCACCAAATCCGACACATAAACAATATATTGCAGGTGAAACATACAAAGACACAGGTCTGTAGCAGTGAATAGTGCAGGTTTATTGCAAAACATGCGTGCTACATGTTTCGGACCCACTCAAGCACTTGAGGAAGGAGAAGTTGGTTTCTATCTGATTTACTGAAGAGCAGGAGGTAAATGCACTCTCTTACCTCCCATTCTTCAGTAAATCTTACAGAAGAGGAGACACTTACCCGCAGACCCGCTCCAGCGCCGAATTCCCAGACGCCTCCGACGCATCTCCAGTCCTTTGCACTGTGCACGCATGCGCACACAGTGCGAAGGAGCGAGGACACACCAGAGACTGTCAGTGAAGTCGGCGCTGGAGCGGGACCGCGGGTAAGTGTCTCCTCCTCTCCTGTAAGATTTACTGAAGAATGGGAGGTAAGTGCATTTGCCTCCTGTTCTTCAGTAAATCAGATAGAAACCAACATACTTTTTCGATGGACATACCCCTTAAGGCAATACCGCACCTTTATAAATATGGCCCGTATTGTAAAGGTCTCTAGCTCTCCTTGTCAGCTGCTGCAATATTAGTGGAAATTATACCTTCTTAAAGGGGAATGGGAATGTGTGGGTGATCGTTCAATTCTGTTCACAATCATAAATATACCATCTCTGCCATACATACAGGTAAGTAAAATGATGTGTGTAGCATATAAAAGGCACAGACTGGATGCTGTGAAGATAGTAGACTTTATTGTAACAAACGTGTGCAAACATGCACACATCTTTTAGAAAGAATGGCCTCTTCAAAATATGTTGATATATCATTGTTTGTCCAATGAATTCATTACTGTATGCCTGAGATGCTTCTGGATGCCTCATGGAAACTGAGCAATTTAGAAACCTGTACTGAGCCTGGGCATGCTTAGAAGAGGCAAACAGGTGATTTAACATTCAGTCATTGGCTGTGATGTCAACTGTCAAATCCATAACTGACAGTTGCTAACTGGAAGAACCAGGAAGCAGAAACGGGAAATAAGATTGCGTGTCCTTGAAACAATGCAAATTTGCCCTGGCATTGTTAATATTGTGGCATTGCTTGTATTTTCTGCTATTTGTAAATTTAAAGGGCATATCCACCCTTAAAATAAAAAACTGGTGACTTGTCAGTTATCTGTCTGCAAACCTAACTGCTATTTTTACCAGTTAACGACATGCATTTGCATGCATTTCTGCTAAATGTAGTTGTAAATTAGCCTAATTGGAGTGCTTCCACAATCCTTGTATTGTATGCATTTCTGGCAAAAGATATCTGCCTCTTCCCTCAGTTAAATGAGCTTTTTATGAGTTTGAGCATGTTCAGAAGAGGCAGCAGGTGAAACAGCAGTCAATCATTGGCTGTGATGTCAGTTGTCACAACCTTGATGGACTGCATAAAGGGAGGGGACAGCTTACTCTGACAAAATTGGGACAATAAAAACCCTTAAAATATCTGGTTAGTAATGCAGGTAATAGTGCACAATTTATCAGTTGGGGGCAGGTAAAATAACAATTGACCTGTTTTTGTTTTAAGGGTGAACATTCCCTTTAAATACGTTCAGATTATGTTACTGTAGCTGAAATGTTGCCACTTTACCAATAAAGGAGGGAAAAGTCAAATATTACACTTCAAAGTCTGTACAGAAGAAAATAGCAAGAATAGCGCTGCTTTGTAACTAGGTCCTTTAGATAACTTATAAGCCAACTAAAGTGAAAAAACAACTTGGTCTAAAAACAAATTACACATTGCATTGTATATAATGCACAGAGTGACATCAGCCCAAGGACAGTAAAGATATGGGGGTTGCCATCTTGGCTCCTCCCCCTGTACCCACTGAGTATCGCACATGCCCAATAGCCATGGCTTAGGGACAGAGGATAAATCGCAAACTCATCTTTATTTTGCGTGTATTCTTACATATAAGAATGAAAAATTACTGCACCTAAATTAGATTAGAAATCGTAATGCACCTTATGTGTACTTAAAAACTGTGCATATGGATTTTAAAAGAGCAAACTTTCTAAACCCTGTTTAAAAGGAATATTTATAAAATATAGTTATGGTTGCTTGTTTTTTCTACTAGGTAAGCAGAACAAAACAAATCTTTTCTAGGAAAGTCTCAGGCACTTGTTTTCTGTATCCCAGGAAATCATACCCTCCAACAATTACCTTTAAAATGTCTGAAGTCCTGTAGTTTATTTCCTCTCTTTAAATGGTATTTTAGGATATAATGATTTTATGCAGACCCTGCACAGCACCATGTTTAGATTTAAGGAGGGGGGTGTTAATGAATAAATTATGCCAAATTAATATCACATATGCTGCATTATATTCATTATTGTACCCTCCAACATTCCCCGTTCAAAAGGTACATTATAGAAACAACATGGTGCAGAGCTGCAGGGGGAGCTCTGTACAATGCATTTTTCACCTTATTAAAAGAAGGGTATTCGGAAGTTGCTTCTTTGTGTGACTTTTTGTAACCCTTTTACTATTTGCCTCATACTTTTAAATTGTAATGTTTTTTTTGTAATTTGTCAGATGGCCCATTTAAAGGATAAGTACACTCAAAATAACAATGAAATTTAAATGGAAGCCGTATGCCTAACTTAACTTGTCCCATAAATCATGTTGGAGTTGTACGCGTGTGACCTCATCACGTCGCGTGCACTGTTACAAGTGTGCGGCTTGATGTCACGACTCTGTGCACGCGCTGATGTTGCGCGAGCATGGAGGTAACTGCAACATGATTTATGGACCCAAGCCTGGAACAAGGTCCACCAATTCTCGAGGGGAGGAGCTTACCTGACTGAAACATAACCCAAGATGGCCAGCACAGTAAGGCTCTGAAGGCACCTAGGGGAAAAAAAAAAGTGACAAGCTTCCATTTAAACTTCATTGTTATTTTGAGTGTACTTATCCTTTAATAAACATTTACGGCAGGAATAAATATGTCCCTACAACACTTTTTTTCATTTTGATGGTTGAACTACACCTGACAGCATCCCTTACTGGACAGTAACAAAATCACATCACTTGCACTTGCGCATAGAAGACAGCGTCTGTTGGGACCTGTCAGAGGATACGTCGGTGGAGGAGCAATCGGGTAAGTTCCTTACCTTCCCTCCTGGCTCCTGCAGGTTTTATTAAAGAACAAGAGTTAAGACACAGCTCCTTCACCTCCCGTTCTTCAATAAAACTGAATACCAAAATTTTGACTATACCAGTGGAGATACCCTATAATAACTTTAATGGACATGTAGTGCTGGTGTAATTAACACTTGATTACCTCTCTTTAATTATAGTATTTGAGGTTGAATAAAGACATCCGTCCATCGAGTCCAACCTATCTAGCAATATCCTCATTTTCTGCCTATCTGTTGATCCAGAGGAAGGCAAAACAACCCCCCACCAAATTTATGAAGGGGGAAAAAATTCCTTCCTGACTCCAAGTGGCAATCAGAAATTTCCCTGGATCAACTCTACTTTATGAATCAATACCAGTAACTTGCAACATTCCTTGTTTGCAGAAGCTCATCCAGCTTTTTTTTTAAACTGACCAATGAACCTCCATAACAACGTCCACTGGAAGAAAGTTCCATAGCTTTACCGTTGTCACAGTGAAAAACCCTTTCCGAGCTTGAAGCCTAAACCTTTTTTCTATAAGTCTTAAGGGATGCCTTTGTGTCCTCTGACATGTTCTATTGGTGAACAATGCCCCAGTTTATTGTATGGCCCGTTAATGTATTTATACACAGTAATCATATCCCCACACAAGCGCCTTTTCTCCAGCGTACATAATTGTAACTTTTCCAGTCTCTCTTCATATTCAAGCTCCCCCAATACCCTTAGTTGCCCTTCTCTGAAACCCTTTCCATTTCAAAGATGTCCTTTTTGTCACAGAATTCCAAAATTGCACTGCATATTCCAAATGAGGCCTTACCAATGCTTTGTAAAGAGGGAGAATAACATTTTCCTCCCTTGAATCCATACCTCTCTTTATACAAGACAACACCATGCTGGCTCTGGCTGTTGCCGCCTGGCACTTAATTGCATACAGCTCTGTCTGTTGGTTCCCAGTGTTTGTGCAGCCTTTCAAGCCAAATTCAAAGTGAATACTTTAGACTAGGTGCAGACGAATGTCTGTTCTTCTGTTTGCCCGCTATTTTACCAGTGTTTTCTTAGCATTGCTGCATGCAATGTTTTCCCAGTGGAAAAACATCTAGAAACATTAGTAAAATGTTGCCAAAATGCCCACAAAGCATGTCTGAACCTAGCTAAAATGTTCCCTTTCTAGTTAATTTAGCTTGGAGAGCCAAATTACGGTTCTTTCTATTTATTCTTTTTTTGATCAATCATTAAAAAAAGGTAGTTTTATGCTCATAAACACATACCTGCAACCTGACAGGTACACACAGTATCCAACCTACCCTTTCATTCTCAACAGTCATAAAGGATAACTGTAGCCAAAAAAACTAATTTTGACCAAACATCAAATTTTTTTTTTACTAAAACTAGTATCTGACCAAAGTGATTATATAGCAATTGTTTAATCATTACAGCTAGCTAGCTGCTGATTGGGAGTGTGTTAAAATATTTTTTCTCTATGAATGTAAAAGGAGAGGTACTTGGAAAGCATAGGGACAGCAATAGGGATTCACCTTTTATTGTGATTAAATGCATTACATATGATCCATTCTGTTCCCAAATACTAACTGCATACACAGTAATTTATGTATTTTATTTTTCAGCTTCTTCATTTTCTTCCCCAAAATGATAACAGAAGCAATGGCTCAGCACTTTCCATGTTGCATTAACGTATGCTAAGAAGGAATCACAAAAACCACATATTCAGCCTAAAGTATAATGTCCACAAAGATTTGTCTGAAATCAATCAAAATTAGTGTCCGTTTTACTCGTATAGAAATTCATGCAAAGCTTTTGTCCGCATCTAATATATATTTTGACATATACATTTAAAGACTGGATATTATAAACTAGGGGTATGTTGGCTTTTACACCTTTTTTTCATGAAGCACATTGTCTCTCGCTGGATATCTTTCCTAAAAATCTAATGTTTGTCCTGTGAGAATTGTCAATCCTTTCCTAAAAGGTATATAAATATTCCATGCCCGGAATACATGCTCAGGTATCAAGTTCTTAAATATTCTCTATGAACATTTTCTTACACAGATGGTAGAAGTTCCTACTAGAACGGATGCGTTGTTGGATCTAGTAAAATAACAATTAAAGGTGAATAAAGACATATGTCCATCAAGTCCAACCTTTTAACCCACCTTTTTAACCCTACCTAACAGTTGATCCAGAGGAAGGCAAAAAAAAAAAAACCCTGAACTTATTCTGGAGATAATGGAATTTAATATAGGAATCACTCCTGCTAATAGACTGGGAGGATTTGTTCCTAGCTAACGATATTAAGTAGAAGTGGACCGCTTTTAAAGGGATATTAAACTATATCATTTCTGTGTATACCTTTTAGGAAACAAGTGTAAAAAAAATGGGTCCAAAAAAAGAAAAAGGCTTTTAAAAGGGAACTGTGGTCCCTCAACAAGTTGATTTTAAAAGAAAGGCCAGATTCCTACCTTTAAAATGAGCCATTAGCCACCTCTCTACGTGCTGCACAGCCCAAGATAGGAAGAAATCACTGATCAGAAAGTTAGGGGTGGTTGGTTTTGAATCTGCGGTCACAATACTACTTCCTCCTTCTAATCTGCCGTTGGCACATGGTCAGTGCAGGAGAAAGCAAAAGAAACCAGGTAGAGATCGAGTTAGTGTCTTAAAGGACAAGTCCACCCAAAATGAAAACTTACATACAGGTAAATCACCCTCCAAAACCCTAAACGGTAACAGTTTAAAATCTGAAATATGTAAGTCTAACCTGAAATCCTGTACAACATCCCCTGTTTCTTCTTCCAGGTTCTTCCAGTTAGCAACTGTCAATTATGGAATTGACAGTTGATATCACAGCCAATGACTGAATGTTAATCCCCTATCTGCTTCTTCTGAGCATGCCCAGGCTCAGTACAGGTTTCTAATTGCTCAGTTTCCATGAGGCCTCCAGAAGCATAGTAGGCACACAATAATGAATTCACAGGACAAACTATGATATATCAACATATTTTAAAGAGGCCATTCTTTCTAAAATATGTTCTTATGAGGGTGGAGTTGTCCTTTAAGGAGGCGTGGGAGGGGCCAAAGGGGGTTTCAAGGGGACTGCAAGGGGAGGGGCTATGGGAGCCCACAAGGAGGAGGAGAAACAGGGAAGAGGGATTGTCACATGGTTTCAGAGCAGGAATGCTGCTACCATATCACACATACAAATTTAAATATCTTAAAAACTATGTAAAAAAATGAAACTAAATTGCAGAAATACGCAGGAAAGCAATTCCTGTCAAATTACCTAAAGTCATTTTTGGACCATAGTTACCCTTTAAAGTTTTGAAATCAGAGGGAACAGAACAGACTTGCATGGGGTAAGTTGTAATAAGGAGTACAAGAAAGCAATTAAAGGACAATTATACTTACTATTTCCCTGATCCATTCCTGCAAAGTACCTAGGGTCAGGACCTAAAAAGCTAAGTCCTCACCTCTGGGTACTTTACAAAAGTCCTGCACTACTTGTAATCTCCCTCGTCGCTCGGGTCAGATTCTCCCCACTGGCACTGTCAGTCCGGGAGGCAGCCAATGGGAAGACACGCCTCCTTGCAGAGCACGTCTTCCCATTGGCTGCCTCGTGGCCGGTCAATCAAAGTACCAGTGGGGATTATCGGACAAGAGCAACGAGGGAGATTACAAGTACGAAGTGCAGGACTTTTGTAATGTACCCGGAGGTGAGGACTTAGCGTTTTAGGTCCTCACCCTAGGTACTTTGCAGGAGTGGGGGGAAAGGAACGAGGGGGAGGTGAGTAATAATTGTCCTTTAAGCTAGTTAACTTAGAATATAAAATATGGATAGCAGGACAAAGCAAGTCCAACCCCAAAAAGTACATCCATAGTAAAAAGATGAGGACTGGGAATGTGTGACCATTAAATCATGGGGCTGAGATGGTTGGAGAGGATGCCAAAAAGGCTAATGTACTAAACTGTTTTTTTTTTTCAACTGTATTTTTTCATTCATAGAGAATCCTAGTCTTTATAGCAGGGACTGTAATAATATGAAGGGTATAAATGAGGAATATTCACTCTGGCTGACAGGATAGGGTACAGAAACAAGTTAATATCAATAAAGCCCCAGGACTGGATGAAATACAGCCTCATAGCTTAAAAGAGCTTACTCCAGTTTTATCTAGACTGAAACACTGTTTCAGATTCACTTTTGTCTGGTGATGTGCCGCTGGATTGAAAAAGCCAATGCAATACCAATATTCAAAAAAGGTAGTCGTTCCCAGCCTGGTAACTATAGACCTGTAAGCCTAACAACTGTGGTAGGGATCGTGTTGGAAACTTTTTTACGGGATCATATCCTTGACTTTGTCTCCAGAACTGATCCTTAGTAGTCAGCACAAATTTATGAGAAATAGATTGTGCCAGACAAATGTACTTATTTTATTTGAAGAAGCAAGTAAGCATTTAGATTCAGGCATAGCAGTGGATGTGGTATACTTTGATTTTGCTAAAGCTTTTAATATTGTGCCAGGACTGTTGGCCTGGAAAAAAACCTTGGTACATGGATTGAGAATTGATTATGGGATTGCAAACAGAGAGTGGTGGTTAATGGTGCTCCATCTATGTGGAGTGCCTCAGGGCTCCGTACTGATGCCACTTCTTTCTAATGTTTATATATGACTTGGAAGGGGGCATTGAAAGCAAGGTATCTGTGTTTGCAGATGACCCTAAACTATGCAAAGCTTTGGAAACGTCAAATGATGTGCAAATGCTGCAAGCAGACCTGGATATATTATCAAAATGGGCAGCAGAATGCCAGATGAGATTCAATGTTGATAAATGTAAGGTGATGCATTTTGGGTTTAACAATCCTGGTGCCACCTACACCATAAATAACTCTGTGTTAAGTGAATCTCTAATGTAAGAGTATTTGGGGGGTTCAGGTAGATAACAGACATAGCTGTAGCAAACAATGACAGACAGCAATTGCCAGAACCAGCAAGACATTGTCTTGTATAAAGAGGGGAATAGATTCAAGAGAAAAAAAACATTCTCCATCTTTACAAGGCCCTGGTAAGGCCTCATTTGGAATATGCAGTGCAGTTTTGGAATACCTTTAAGATTGAAGAAAAGAAGTTTCATCTTCAGGTTAGGAAAGGTTTCTTAACAGTGAGAACGGTGAAACTGGAACAGTCTTCCAGCAGATGTGGTACTGGCAAGTTCATTGATTTGTAAGCTCTTCGGGCAGGGATCTCATTCTTAATGTGTTAAGGCATGCTGCACTTATATCAATTTATCCAGAATTTTTATATATATACTGTATACTAGCAAAAGTGTGCCCACTGATGCACAATGGAATTTATGCATGTGTATGTTTTGCTATGTGTGGATATAGAATCTTTACACAGGTATATTTTAAACTGTTACTCAGACAGTCACCAGCTTCTAGAGGAACCAAATAGGATAACCCTGCAGGTCTGAGAGTAAGATCCAGGCAATCCTGCCACACTGTGTGGTTGAAACTAAACATGCTAGGTTAATACTTATTAGTATTCACCACGGAATTAGCATTGCCCTAATAATCTAACGTATAAACAAACATTTCTCATTCCCAGTTTACCTAAAGAAATGGATTTATCCTTTATATACTCTTTTATATAGATCTAATTGAAAAAAAATTGCTTCAGAGCAATTTTTAATAACTATCTGGGAGATTCAATAAAAGTTCTTATCATTTAAAATGGTGCTAATTTTGCCCCAATCAATTAGATGTAAGCTTACAAATGTTAAATAAGATCTGATTTAACATTTGTAAGTTTACATCTGATTGGTGGGGGCAAAATTAGCACCATTTTAAACGATAAGAACTTTTATTGAATAACCCTGTTTATATTTCAGTATTACAGTAAATCCTTGGTATACCTGCCTGGCTTTACCACTAAGTAAAGGGCTAAGGAATTGCAAGGGAGCACCTTCATCCCAACCATTAATAGTGGCTGCCAATTCAAATGGATCAGGTTTAAAAATAGGTTTGGCAATTGGGCCTGGTAGAGCTACTGAGTCTTATTGGGGAATTTCATCTGCAGGTACAAGGACAGGAGGATTTAAATCAATACTATCTGTAGCAACCTCCATAGCTTAATACAGGGAACAAATATACAGAGAAAACGGGGAGAATAAAAAGCATTACCAGCACCGCTGCCACCAATTTGTACCAGATCACTGCTTTATGGAAGGATTATGGGTAGCATGGCACACAGTGTGTTACTCTGGTGGTCTGGCACAAAGCAGACAGTGCACATAAACAGGTTCCCCACATAACATGTGCAGTAATCAGGGGTGTCCCTGTCTATGATGCACCACTTTGAATATTGACCAGGCTTGTATATTGTGTGTCCTTGTAAGTTGGTGTACACTTATCTGTTGCCTCAGAGTTTGTATCCAATAAGGTAAATTGTCTATCCAACAGGTGGTCACAGGATCTTGTGTTGCATTTAATATCTCTCCAAAGCACACACCACAATTTACTTTCACTTTCTCTCCTCATAACCATAGAGAGCAGGGATGTCTTGTTTTTTATTACTCACTGACACCACCTGCAGGCTGGATATGGTATATAAGTAGCGTTGATGTATATGTCCATTATAATACACATAGACATCCCAGCCTGCCCCTTCAGGCTTCCGGGCAGGGTGGGAAAGGGGGTATGGTGTCACGTGGGGGCGGGTGTGATGTCACAAGGGTGTGGTCTGTGTTCTAGGGGTGGTGGGAGGCGGGGTTAGGGACATTCTGGGGGTGTGGCCTCAAAAGTGGGCATGACTTGGGAGGAGACTCAAGTCTCCTCTCAAATCCGGGAGGGGTGGGATACCTGATACACATCACAACCTGTGTAGCAGACAGAATTTTTTTTGGGATTACACTTCCTTTCAAATGGAGCAGACACAGGGGTGTGGTTTAACCTCTCATTTTGACTAAGTTGATGTATTTTGTGTTGTACCTAATATAAGTCAGTGCTATACTTTATCTACATTTATTGATGGTCATTTATATGGTAATAGTGAGATAGTATACATATACAATACATATTCCTATATGTAATATCCTATACCCCCCACCACATTGGTAGCTCCTAAAAACTCAATGCAATCTCCTATGAGGATATTAATATATTTATAAAAGGGATATAAATATATATGTGTGTGTGTGTGTGTTCTAAACCGATGTATAAAATTGTATTTAATTTTTATTTCTGTATAATTGCTTGCACTTATCCCCTTTTTTGTATACTCTGTATTTTATAATGTACAGCGCTGCATACCAAAGTGGCGCTTTATAAATAAAATTATACATACATAGCTTTAAAAGTGTCCTAGATAAGTTTTGAAAACTAAAAAAAATGAGAATTACTGGTATTAATACATATACTGTACTTCTGGTTGATCATGGGATACATTCCGATTGCCATTTGGAGTCAGGAAGGATTTTTTTAGCTGTCTTTTTGCCTTCCTCTGGATAAACTGTTAGGTTACAAAAGGAGGGTGAAAATGTTGGACTTGATGGGCGTATGTCTTTATTCAACTTCAATTACTATATTACACTAGACTGTTTCCTGTTTCTAACCCTACGTGTTGGATCAGCTTTGGCCAAGGTTTGGCTTTCAACCATTTCACCTTGCTGTTATCTCAAATCATCTTATAATGCTTAAAGTTCTCTTTTCCTTCACATAACTTTGTATACTATGTACTAACAAGCAGGCAAGCGTTTGTGACTAACGGACGTTTCTCATCTCCCATGTGTTGCCTTTTGGTTGGACATTGTTGATTCGCTGTGTTGGATCATCAATTTTTTGGGCTGAAGTGGACATTTGTAACAGGTGGATCATCTGCTTGTTTATCAGGCATTGTGTGCCAAGTCGACCATATGTATGAAGCATAAATTGGCATGCCCCCCCCAAACTGAAATATAACCCACTTTTCGTCCCACTGTGTAATGTTAAAAAAGCCATACCTTACCTCAGATCCTTATGGTTCTCCTGCAGTGCTTGTCCAAAGATCAGAAAAGTGAAGAGTAGGAGCAGTCAGTGTGTCATCTGGTTCCTGCTACTTCCTGGAGGACTCTGGCATGCACAGGGGAGCACTTCCCCTCCCTATCTCTAGATCCCTCTCCTTTGTTCCTTACTGTAGTGTAGTAGGGATTATTTTAACAAACTAACAAATGGTGTTTGGGATACCTGGATCAGACCTATTCCATTGAACAGTATAGAGCCGATGGGAAGCACATTGTCAAGACCAGTGGGTCCAACAATCGTGGACCAAATCTATGAAGAAGACATCAATCAACTTCATGGAACTAAAAGCCATTCAACTAGCATTGATAGCATTTCTGCCTCTAGTTCGGAACAATTCGGTATTGATAGTGTCAGACAATTGTAAAGCAATTTTGTATATCAATCGCAGGGATGGAACTCGCAGCAACAGTCTTTGCCTTTTGTCTCAAGCAATCCTATTTTGGGCAGAGAAGAATCTTTTGGAATTAAAGGTGATTTATATTCCTTCTTCATTCAACATCAGCGGATTTTTTAAGCAGACACAAGGTTCTTCCAGGAGAATGGTCACTGTCCAAGAAAATTTTCAAGTTGATTAGACAGATGGGTTGTTCCTCAGATAGACTTAATGGCTTCTGTCCACAACCGTAAAGTCAGGAGATTTTGCTCCTGTTATCCTACGAAGGAAACGAAATTCACAGACGCCTTTTCTTTCAGATGGAACTTCCAACTAGCGTATGTGTTTCCCCCTTTTCTGGCTGACAGGATAGGGTACAGAAACAAGTTAATATCAATAAAGCCCCAGGACTGGATGAAATACAGCCTCATAGCTTAAAAGAGCTTACTCCAGGAAAATGGTAAACTGGAAGTAGAGGTTTACAGAAAACCAACACACACAGATCAGTATTTGATGTTTGACTCCCACCACCCTTTAGATCACAAGCTGGGTGTCATCAGAACCCTGCAACACAGAGCCGAGAACATCCCCACTAGCACAGAGGCGAAGGCTAAAGAAATGAAACATCTCAGAGGAGCCCTTAAAACTTGTGGATATCCAGACTGGGCCTTTGTCAAAAGAAGTAGAAGGAAAGAAAAGAACACGAATACCAACAGTGAAGGGGAAAAGCAAGACAGGAGGAAGAACATGGTCATCCCATATGTAGCAGGGGTCTCCGAGAAATTAAGTTAAAGGGGAACTATGGTCCAAAAATGACTTTAGGTAAATTGATAGAAATTGCTCCCCTGAGAATTATTATCATTTTTGTGTGTGATATGGCAGCAGCATCACTAGGTCCCTTGCACTTCCTGCTTTCTGCTCTGAAACTGTCAGTCAATCTGTCCTGTGTCTCCTCTTCCCCTTTGCAGCCCCCCTGGTCCCTCCCACTCATGGAACCCATGGCCCCTCCAGTTGAAGGCCCCCATGACTTACAGCTCCATGTGGCCCCGCCCACTCGTGGGTGCCGTGGCCCCGCCCACTTGCCGTTGCCTAAGCCCCCCGCTCGTGGGTGCCGTGGGTTACTCAGACCCCCCCCTCTACCTTCTCTGTCAGGACTTCATACAGCAGAGGAGGGGCTTCCTGTCTCCCTCACACACTGAGGGAGTCTGAGGCTGTGCTCGTCGGCGGCACTGTTCAGTAGCACCCTCAGTAATGTCACAAGTCAGCCTCCTACCCACTAACTTTCTGGTCAGTCATTTCTGTATATCTTGGGCTGTGGAGCACGTAGAGAGGTGGTTGATGGCTTGTTTTAAAGGTAGGAAACTGGCCTTTCACTTAAACTTAACTTGTTTGTAGACCACAGTTCCCCTTTTAAGAAGATTTAATCCTCTTAAAAGGAAAAAAACTCCACCATGGGATCTGTCTTTGGTTTTGAAAGCACTTACCTCAGCTCCATTTAAACCTTTGGAAGAGATAGCTCTAGATAAACTCACCTGGAAGCTCAGTTTTTTGCTAGCCATCACGTCTGCTAGAAGGGTAGCTGAAATTTCAAAATTTAAAGCAGATTCTCCTTACCTTAATATTTTGGATGATAGAGTTATAATCAAACTTCATGACTCTTTTTTACCCAAAGTAGTTTCCTCTTTCCATGTCAATGAATTTGTTTGCCTTCCTTCTGTACAGACCCTCAATCACAACATAACATTACATTGTCTGGATGTCAAAAGATGTATTGTATCATACTTATCAAGAACAAAATATTTCAGAAAATCAGACTCCTTGCTTATTCTGTATTCAGGGAAAAAGGCAAGATTAAAGCCTTCTCTTTCCACAGTGGCGAGATGCGTGACCTCATGTATTAAAGCAGCATACAAAGCATCTTCATTTGACCTGCCCCCTGGTATTAAAGCACACTCTACACGGGCGATGGCTGCATCCTGGGCATGCCAATCCGATGTTTCCTTGGAAGACATATGTAGAGCTGCAACCTGGAGTTCAGCCCACACTTTTATTAAGCATTACAAGCTGGATTTGGCAACCTCATCTTATGCTCAGTTTGGTAGAACAGTGCTTGAAGTCATAAATAAATGATTTGTTTAGCACCCTCCCTTCGATTTGAATTTTTTGCTTAGGTATATCCCATTAGTGACCACTGCCAGGCTAGGGACAGGAAAATGGAAAATTAAATCATACTTAACGAAATTTTCTTTTCCTGGACTGTAGCCTGGCAGTGGTCACTAAGATCCCTCCCTTCCTTTCTCCTTTTCTTAGCTCGGTACAGTTAGGACTGGAGGAGGTGGGAGGGCAATTTCTATTTAAAGGCTTGTGTACTTCCTGTCCAGCGCAGAGCGACCTCGTATTAACCCATTAGTGACCACTGCCAGGCTACAGTCCAGGAAAAGAAAATTTCGGTCAATATTGCTATTAAGGGCTAGGCCACACTAACGCTTTTTCCATTTCCATTTTGTGACGACCATTTTTTTGCACAAACACTTGCGTCTCTATGTTAAATTGCAAAATTGCATGCACAAACGTGGAACGCACAGAAATTGCACACACAATCGCGTGCGTGATTTGATGCATTGGAGTGGTACAGTGTGTATATGTAGTGATAAGCCCAGATAGAGTGGGACGGCTAGGCCACTTTGGCGCGATTCTTATGCTCTTCCAATTGCGTATTGTGAACATTTGGCGCTTGATAATTTCGTGCCAGTGCTTTTCAATGTGGTTGGCCGCACTGTATGTGTTGCGGTATGTTTTTGGAACGTGGGCGATGAACATTTGCATGTGCTCCGATAACGGATTATTACTGAAATCACAGCACAAACGCACTGTAATGCGCATCAAACACTGCATAACGTCAGTCACACATTTTCCTGCACTATGTTAAAGCCTTGGGAATAATTCATTTGTAATGACGTTGTCTATGACGTTATTTAAGGAACCTGACTATGTTGTTCGCCTATAACAACGTTAGTTCGCTATTAACCCAGTGAACTGTCATTATTTTCCTTATCAGTACAGCCATTGCCAAAACAACCAAAGATAAATAGAACTATATTGTCTTAGATACTTGTTCCATATGTAAAATGCAGACCGAGCCACCTCCAAATCACGTTCTCACGTTGTACGACAGACTGATCGCTGTACCACTAGCCACACACAGCAATGGTTACTCTCCCAACTCACTAACTTCCGCCGTTCACAAATGTTCCGCTCACATGATGGTTAGTCACGTGATAACAATGACGTCGCAGGGGTGCCCTGTGTGCGGACGAGTTCTGTGGTAGAACGCGGGGTTCCTATGTCTTTGTGTGGGGCACGTGGTTCGTTCTTTTAACTCCTATTGTAATAAAGCGGTAGCGGTGGGATAAAACTCTAACCCGCCTCATCAACGGAGATGTTAGTGGGTGGCAGCAGGGGGAGGAGGCGGAGAAGAGACATCGCAGAGCTGGGAGAAGGTGATGAAGATCCGTGTTATGGAGGGAACGGAGAACAACACGGGCACAGACAGTGCGAGCAAGAAGAGCAAATCTGCGCTTTCAGCGAGAGGAGGCAGCGTAAAAGCCCAGAGGAAGAGGAGGCTCTGGAGAGGGACTATTTCTGGAAGATCATCGGGGCTTTCAGTGGTTATGGGTGATTATCTGTCTCTGTGCAACAGATTCTTTGGAATCAGTTTCAGTTGATCTGATTGAATACAACAGATATATCCTGTGCTCTAGTGCTGGGAGACCAGTAGATGGATCTCCCTATACCAGTGGCTATGGGTGATTATCTCTATCTGTGCTACAGGTTCTTGGGATCCTGAACTCTAGTGCTGGAAGACCAGTAGATGGATCTCCCTATACCAGTGGTTATGTGAGATTATCCCTATCAGTGCTACAGGTTCTTGGGTTCATGTGCTCTAGTGCTGGGAGACCAGTAGATGGATCTCCCTATCAGTGCCGCTCCTGCCATGAAGCCACGTGAAAAAATCGCTCACGGCGCGTTTTCCTGGTCAAAATCCAAATAGAAAGGCGGCAGCTTTGTGAAACTTTTTTTTTAAAAATTCGCTTAATTTACCACCTTCTGTGCCGCCGCAATGTAAACAGGAGAACTCTGGACTCTGCACTGCGCGCCACGCCCACTGTTCCCACAGCTGCTCCGGTACACCCCCCTTGCCCCTGTGCGTAAGTTACTTGACTTACGCACTTAATGTGAGTCGAGAGTCCGGAGCCAGAAAGTAGCCTGTCCGTCAGCCGCTGAAGCCAGGAACAGAAAGTTCCAGTCTGAGCGGACAGAATGGAAGTTTAGTCCCCAGAGCCACATCCACAGTGTCTCATCCCCCCCGGGTTCAGATCGGAGGGAACAGAGTCCAGGGGTAGCCCAGCCGCGTGACCGTATGAGGTAGAGACTTGGGGAAGTGAGGGAAGCACGTGGGTCCAATGTTCAGGGACATGTCTGTCTCACGTATGCTCAGCTCTAAAATCACAGCACTGTGTGTGAGTAGGTTAGAGGCAGTCAGGCAGATAATCTGTGTGCTCACTACTTTTGGTGGGGGTGGGGGGATCTTACCTGGTGTGAGAGAGTGTGTGTGTGTGTGTGTAAGAGAGTGTGTGTGTGTGTGTGTAAGAGAGTGTGTGTGTGTGTAAGAGAGTGTGTGTGTGTAAGAGAGAGAGTGTGTGTGTGTGTGTGTGTGTGTGAGAGAGAGTGTGTGTGTGTGAGAGAGAGTGTGGTGTGAGAGAGAGTGTGTGTGTGAGAGGTGTGTGTGTGTAAGAGAGAGAGGTGAGTGTGTGTGGTGTGTGTGTGTAAGAGAGAGAGAGGGTGAGTTGTGTGTGTGTGTGTGTGTATTAGTGGTGTGAGTTTGTGTGTGTGTGTGTGTGTTAGTTGGGGGTGTGGTGTGTGTGTGTGTGTGGTGAGGACGTGTGTGTGTGTGTGTGAGAGAGTGTGTGTGTGTGTTGTGAGAGAGAGAGTGTGTGTGTGTGTGTGTGTGTGTGAAGAAGTGTGTGTGTGTGTGTGAGAGAGAGAGAGTGTGGTGTGTGTGTGTGAGTGAGAGAGAGAGTGTGTGGTTGTGTGAGTGAGAGAGAGAGTGTGTGTGTGTGTGTGTGTGTGTGAGAGAGAGTGTGTGTAAGAGAGAGAGTGTGAGGGTGAGTGTGTGTGTATTGTGTGTGTGTGTGTAAGAGAGGTGTGTGTTGTGTGAGAGAGAGAGGGTGAGTGTGTGTGTGTGTGACGAGAGAGCGAGTGTGTGTGTGGGTGTGTGAGAGAGAGAGAGTGTGTGTGTGGTGTGAGGGCATAGAGATATAGTAAATAGCAAAGCAGAGATAGATAGATAGCCGAGAGAGATAGATAGATATCAGCGAGAGTAGATAGATGCAAGAAAGATAGATAGATAGCAGAGAGAGATAGATAGATAGCAGAGAGAGATAGATAATAGCAGAGATAGATAGATAGCAGAGATATATAGATAGCAGAGATAGATGTAGCAGAGATAGATATATAGAGATAGTATATTACAGATATAGATAGAGATATATAGATAGCAGAGATAAGATAGATAGCCGAGATAGATAGATAGCAGAGATAGATAGATAGCAGAGATAGATAGATAGAGATAATAGAAGCAGAGAAGAGATAGATAATAGCAAGAGAGATAGATAGATAGGCAGAGAGAGATGATAGCAGAGATAGTAGATAGCAGAAGATAGATAGATAGCAGTAGATAATATAGATAGATAGATAGCAGAGATAGATAGAGATAGATAGATAGCAGAGATAGATAGAGATAGATAGATAGCAGAGATAGATAGATTTAGATAGATAGCAGAGATAGATAGATAGCAGAGATAGATAGAGCAGAGATAGTATAGCATAGCAGAGATAGATATTAGATAGATAGCAGAGATAGATAGATAGACAGAAGAGATAGATACATAATATAGATAAATAGATGCAGCGATTTGATGATTAGCATAGCATGCAGAGATAGATAGACAGAAGAGAATATACATAATATACTAGATAGATAGATACGCAGAGATAGATAAATAATCTATATATAGATTATAATCTATTATAACAATTATTTAAGTTTTTCTAGATAATAGTTTAGGGCCCTGCTGAAAGAGTCTACCTTGACGTGGTAGCAGGGCTTACAAATCTTTTGCCAACATCTTTTATTCTACAGAGTAGGTGGTAGGGCTTTCTAATGTAATGTACCAGTTGCACCAACATGTTTTAGTGTTTTCTAAAAATAGAGAAGCGTATTAATAACCATTTTCAAAAACAAAAATATGAAATTTCCACGCCCACAGCCAGCCACGCCCACATGCCAAGCCACGCCACTTTCCCGCGGCGGCATTCTCTCAGTCCTAGGGGTTGGCATTCAAGTTGTTTCAGGTGCCAAAAAACCCTAGGACACCCTGCTCCCTATAACAGTGGTATGTGAGACTTATCCCTGCAGTGCCTACAGTTTTTTTTTTGTTATCTTTTTTTCTCCAGCACTAGGCACAGGATAATCTGTTGTATTCAATTAGATCAACTGAAACTGATTCCAAGAAATCTGTTGCCGACAGATAATCACCCATAACCACTGAAAGCCCCGATGATCTTCCAGAAATAGTCCCTCTCCAGACCTCCTCTTCCTCTGGGCTTTTACGCTGCCTCCTCTCGCTGAAAGCGCAGATTTGCTCTTCTTGCTCGCACTGTCTGTGCCCGTGTTGTTCTCCGTTCCTCCATAACACGGATCTTCATCACCTTCTCCCAGCTCTGCGATGTCCTTCTCCGCCTCCTCCCCCTGCTGCCACCCACAACATCTCCGTTGATGAGGCGGGTTAGAGTTTTATCCCACCGCTACCGCTTATTACAATAGGAGTTAAAAGAACGAACCACGTGCCCCACACAAAGACATAGGAACCCCGCGTTCTACCACAGAACTCGTCCGCACACAGGGCACCCCTGCGACGTCATTGTTATCACGTGACTAACCATCATGTGAGCGGAACATTTGTGAACGGCGGAAGTTAGTGAGTTGGGAGAGTAACCATTGCTGTGTGTGGCTAGTGGTACAGGATCAGTCTGTCGTACAACGTGAGAACGTGATTTGGAGGTGGCTCGGTCTGCATTTTACATATGGAACAAGTATCTAAACAAATAGTTCTATTTATCTTTGGTTGTTTTGGCAATGGCTGTACTGATAAGGAAAATAATGACAGTTCACTGGGTTAATAGCGAACTAACGTTTTATAGGCGAACAACATAGTCAGTTTCCTTAAATAACGTCATAGACAACGTCATTACAATGAATTATTCCCAAGGCTTTAACATAGTGCAGGAAAATGTGTGACTGACGTATGCAGTGTTTGATGCGCATTACAGTGCGTTTGTGCTGTGATTTCATGTAATAATCCGTTATCGGAGCACATGCAAATGTTCATCGCCCACGTTCCAAAAACATACCGCACACATACAGTGCGGCCAACCACATTGAAAAGCACTGGCACGAAATTATCAAGCGCCAAATGTTCACAATACGCAATTGGAAGAGCATAAGAATCGCGCCAAGTGGCCTAGCCGTCCCACTCTATCTGGGCTTATCACTACATATACACACTGTACCACTCCAATGCATCAAATCACGCACGCGATTGTGTGTGCAATTTCTGTGCGTTCCACGTTTGTGCATGCAATTTTGCAATTTAACATAGAGCCGCAAGTGTTTGTGCAAAAAAATGTTCGTCACAAAATGGAAATGGAAAAGCGTTAGTGTGGCCTAGCCCTAATAGCAATATTGACCGAAATTTTCTTTTCCTGACTTGTAGCCTGGCAGTGGTCACTAATGGTTTAATACGAGGTCGCTCTGCGCTGGACAGGAAGTACACAAGCCTTTAAATAGAAATTGCCCCTCCCCACCTCCTCCAGTCCTAACTGTACCGAGCTAAGAAAAGAGAAAGGAAGGGAGGGATCTTAGTGACCACTGCCAGGCTACAGTCCAGGAAAAGAAAATTTCGTTAGTATGATTTAATTTTCCATTTTCCTGTCCCTAGCCTGGCAGTGGTCACTAATGGGATATACCTAAGCAAAAATTCAAATCGAAGGGAGGGTGCTAAACAAATCATTATTTATGACTTCAAGCACTGTTCTACCAAACTGAGCATAAGATGAGGTTGCCAAATCCAGCTTGTAATGCTTAATAAAAGTGTGGGCTGAACTCCAGGTTGCAGCTCTACATATGTCTTCCAAGGAAACATCGGATTGGCATGCCAGGATGCAGCCATCGCCCGTGTAGAGTGTGCTTTAATACCAGGGGGCAGGTCAAATGAAGATGCTTTGTATGCTGCTTTAATACATGAGTCACGCATCTCGCCACTGTGGAAAGAGAAGGCTTTAATCTTGCCTTTTTCCCTGAATACAGAATAAGCAAGGAGTCTGATTTTCTGAATATTTGTTCTTGATAAGTATGATACAATACATCTTTTGACATCCAACAATGTAATGTTATGTTTTGATTGAGGGTCTGTACAGAAGGAAGGCAACAATTCATTGACATGGGAAAGGAACACTACTTTGGGTAAAAAAGAGTCATGAAGTTTGATATAACTCTATCATCCAAAATATTAAGGTAAGGGAATCTGCTTTAAATTTTGAAATTTCAACTACCCTTCTAGCAGACGTGATGGCTAGCAAAAACTGAGCTTCCAGGTGAGTTTATCTAGAGCTATCTCTTCCAAGTTTAAATGGGCTGAGGTAATGGCTTTCAAAACCAAAGACAGATCCCATGGTGGAGTTTTTTTCCTTTTAAGAGGATTAAATCTTCTTAAAAGGGAACTGTGGTCTACAAACAAGTTAAGTTTAAGTGAAGAGCCAGTTTCCTACCTTTAAACGAGCCATCAACCACCTCTCTACGTGCTCCACAGCCCAAGATATACAGAAATGACTGTATAGGACTCTGCCTCCTGTCTCCCCTCCGGGAGAAGTTGTGCATGCGCAGTTCAGCCCTTCTCCCCCTCCCTCCCGTTTTGCAAGCCCTCCACCTACCTTAAAACCCCTTTGCCACATAATAGTATTCCTTCCCCCAGCCCCAACCGCTATAAAAGAATTTCAAGAAAGTCCCCTGATCTCTACTTACCTTACCTCTGTCCCCCGGCGTTCTGAGCAGCCGTGTCAGTGATAGGCTGCCTCTCGGCCAAACACGGATGTGGCTGCCGGTCCCGCCCCCTGCTTGCAGTTCCATGCAAGCAGAGGGCCGGGACACTGCGGCGGAGGAGAGAGGTTAGGTAAGTAATGATCCGGGCACTTTCTTGAAATTATTTTATGGCGGTTGGGGCTGGGAGAAGGAATACTATTATACCCCAAAAGTTTTTTACAGGGGTGGACATGTCCTTTAAACAAAGAAATACAATGGATATTCATCATTGAATACTCTTATAACTAAGGGCTTGAATAATGAATTTTTGTCTTGAAATCAGCAATAATTTTAACTTGCCTGTAGAAATATTGAACATAATTTATTTTGCCTCTTTCTTATGTATTTCTGTCCTGTTTTCTAGCCACAAGTATTGTCGTTTCCTACAATTCTCATCTGTTCTTGGCAAAATTAAAATTCCCCTTACCACTGTGCTGCATGAGTTATTGAGTATAGTAAATAAGGAAGACTCCATTATACCGGTCAATAGTCTGAACTATCCGTATCTGTTATAATTTCTAAGTGTGTTAGTTTGAAGAGATTTCATTTACCAAATTGTCTTAATAAATGAAGATAAATACTGGACAGTATACCCAGAGCTGCTTGGCTGTGGGTTATTGAATATCGCAGTTAGGGGTCTGGTTAAATCCTGAAAGGTGGATTAGGCTGCCACCACAATATTGAATCGTTAACGGTGGCTGCAGCTACTGCTATTTCGTTCTTGGTCGAGCTAACGCATGTTAAATGTTAGGGTGGCTCTAAGACATGGACCACTGCACTGCAGCTCTGGTGTGTTGGACTTAAATATGAGGTTTCCCCTTTTATAAATTCCCCACACTTTGATTTTAAGCTTCTGTTTTTATTATACAGGGTAACACAAAGCCTAAACCTCCATCCACCTTTCATATGGATAAGCTAAAATCCACTATAAAGCAGTTTGTAAGAGATTGGAGTGAGGATGGCAAATCGGAAAGAGAGACCTGTTATGAGCCTATTGTCCGTGAAATCCTCAAATATTTTCCTAAAGACAAATGGTAAGTAAGCAGTTATTTTTCCTTTTTTTTTTTTTTTTTTTACAGAAAGATTTGTATCTTTTGTTTCCCCCTATTTAAAAAAAAAAAAAAAAAGTTGTTTTTATCCGCTATTGTAAAGCTTTTACAAGTCACCAATGAATGACCATATTGAAGTATGAGGCTACACGCTGAGGTAATGAAACTCAAACAAAAAAGTGCCTCACATTCAAAATATTGATTTACATGTTAAATCATAGTGGGAGAGTGTCAACTGACTAGGGCAGTTCATCCATGTCCATGAATTTATCTTAGCAGCCCCGATGCCTATATAATAGTTTAAATAGCAGGAGGTCATTTATTAGTTTGATCTAAGTCTTCAGTTTGGTTCTGTTGTGTGAGAGCCAATGCAAAATTATAGTTTTCCATGCATAGAAAAGTGCTTCCTGCAGGTATAGATATTCATATACGTGTCCATTATACCAAAGAGACAGTAGGTGAGGGGGTTGGATAGGATGAGGAGAGAGCAGGCCCAAGAATTGGGTTACCTCTGTCCAAACCATAGCTAATCCCTCGTGTGAATTCCACATCAGGCTGATGACATTTAGGGTAACTTGCTACCCAAGTGGCTCCAAAATGCAAAATTTGTCTGGGGGTGTAATATGCTTGGTGAAGAATATTTAAACTATCAGTTTGTTCTTAATGGAGAGTGAGGCCAGTGTGTGTGAGGGAACAATTTCTGTTTGAATCATCCTGGCCTCACAAGCAGCGGGACTATTTAGATTTGATATGGGATAACTTAAAATATTAAATTCCTTAAATGCAGCACTAAATGAATACACATTGCTTTTCTCCTACCTTTATATGTGGCTCTGTTTTCAAAGAAAGGCGGACTTTGCTACAGGGCTGCCCACATTTTCCCACTATAGATGCCCCTTAATGCATGGCGTATTTGTAGATAGCCAAAGTGTGTTGTATTCAGAGTTTTGTTTTAAAGAAGTATTGTGGTAGGTTATGGAATGTTGTATGGTGTATAGTATTTTGGGATGTAGAAAGATTTTATCTAGCTGGATCCTGTCCCATAAATTAAGGGTAAATATCCCCAGGCCTGTGTTTTGTTGCAGACAAAGTCTTAGTCGAGAGAGATTCAATGAGAAAAACTGTTGTTGGTTTTGTCATAATAATTCCCAAGTGGGGTTCTATAGGAATTGATGAGGGGCATTAAAGATTATACAGTGGAAGGCCTTCCATTGGGTATAGGGCGATTTATCCCAATTGATGGTTAGCCCCGAGTAAGAGACAATTATCTTTAACAAACTGAAGGCTACTGTTTGGGATCTACAGGGTTGTGAAGTAACTACTTAGTGTTGCAGGTAGCAGAATTACATTTATTGCAGACACACACAGGAGCTAGCAAGGATGGCATTGGGGAGAGTAACCAGCGGTGTATTGTATAAAGGGATCTACAGGGGATCATCCAGGTACATGATTATATTGTCAGCATAGTGCTGTCCTCCTAAGTGCTGTCAGGGAAACCTTAGTGTCTTGGATTGCAGATAGAATCTGTGCAGACGATGGCTCTAAAGGGCTAGCAGATGCAGTGGCCGCAGGTACATATATATAGTCCTCTTGACCAGCAAGTAATTAAAGCTGTTTTAAGTGGGGAAAGGGATCTGCCCCACTATACATGCTGGAGCATGCAGAGGAAGCAGGAAGGAAAAGAGTGGTCAAACATTGGCAATGAAGTCTGCTGTCATGGCTGTACTTGACAGCTTGAAGTGAGGAGACTGGAACCTCTACCAGAATGAGTGCAATACTTTGTACCTCCCATTGTAAATATAAAGATTTTGCAAGTCACCAATGAATGATCATATAAAAGTACAAGGCTACAGACTGAGGAAAGGGAACCCTAACAAGAGAGGTGCTCATTACTTTATTATCTACCCAACCGCAACATTAAAACTTAAAACTCTTAAAAAAAAATATGCTCATAAGTGTGTTACTCACCCTCAATTCATACCAAACTGGTATATATTTAGTTTGTTCTTAGATTTAGATTTTCTTGCAGATGTGGCCACTCTATTCATATGAAGTGTTTCCTATTATACCATACTTTTTTTTTTTTTATTATTTATATTTTTGAATGGGCCACCAAAAGCAGAATATCTGATCAATTTTGTGAATTGTGTGTGGGAGAAAATTTGTATCTTTTCTCATTTAAGCCCTTATCCATATGTATTTATTGAATTCAAATTTCTTTGAAATATTTTTGGTTTTGTTAAATCCACCTGCTGCTGCTAAATTCCTTTTCCCCTACTCTTTTATTTTCCAGTGACGTATCCACAGTTAATATTTTGGTGCCTGGTGCAGGGCTTGGTAGACTGGCTTGGGAAATAGCCAAGCATGGATATTCTTGCCAAGGAAATGAGTGGAGTTTCTTTATGCTATTTTCATCTAATTTTGTGCTCAACAGGTATGCACTGCATGCAAATTTATATTGATACATAATACCATTCAAAAGACCAATGCCAATAAAATATATTGGATGTTTTTTTTTGTAAAGCTGTAATGATAAAGGGATGATTACACACAAAAAATTGAAGCCTAGTGCACATCCAGTTGGATTATATTAACATTGTATTGCGACTTAAATAAACCTGCCCTTCTCTCTGGATAAATTAATGCAATTTGTTCAAGAACTAAATTATTTTAAGCCCTGCATTCGCCCTACATTCACTTCAAAGTTTGGTTTATTCTGCTGAGTCCTAACTTTTAAAGGGTATGTCCACCCTAAAATTAAAGATTTTCTGTAATGTAGCTACCCCCCTCCCAACCTTAGTTGTGAGTTTCTATGTACCTTATTTTACAAATAGACAATGCAGTTAGAGATATGAGGGGCTAAACTACATTACAGAAAAAGGGTGATATTTAAAAGTAAATTTTCAGCGCAATGGATCTGGATGGAGGCAACGGGGGGTAATGTAGATAAGAAGCCCATTTTTTTTTACACTGACTGAATTACTGTGCTGATAAGGAGGATCGAGCGGCCAAGTCAATTATGACTCACAGGAATGCGGTCACTCCTTATCCGCACAATAATTCAGTCAGTGTAACGAACCTGAACAGCACCTGGTGAGAAACGATTTTAGTCTTCTTTGAGATAGAAACGGGGGTTAACTATTTGTATGTACAAAAATGGGCTTGTTATCTACATTAGTAATATAGTGAGGGATGGGGGGGGAGACAAATTGCCTGTGCTGGATTTATCTTCTTTATGTATTATATGGAATAATATGCTATGGAATAATACGCTACCTACAGAATAATATACGGATATTATTTCACCTTGGAGTTCCCTGACCTCTATAAAAACACTCGGCCTAACTGCCTTGTGTTTTTAAATGGTCAGGGAACTCCTCGGTGGTGTTATCTCCTTATATTACACTGTAGGTAATGTATTAACCGTTATGTATTACATGGGGGTTCAGAGTTTCACATTTAGACTCTATTTGAGGGTTTATTCCAACTGGTATATTCATACCCATATAATCGAACCATAGATTCCAGATTTTTGCAAATCTTCCACACTTTAATTTTGGGGGACTGGGGAGCTATCCAGTTCAAAACATTCTTTTTTTCTTTCATAAAACAGAACCTCACGTAAAAATATCAAGTGATTTGTGACCAGGAGTCCACCTCGGGTATACTCAATATGCATAACTTAGGTTCCAGTGGAACCTGTGTTCAATACTTGTGTGATTGGGGGGCATAACCATTCTGAGTGCCAGAAGTCTGTGCTTGGGCTCACAACATCTATGACACTCTGTTGAATGTCTTGAGGACATACGGGCCAGTTTATTTGGTGTCATATATACTTGATGTAAGATATAAAACTGGATTAGTTTATTTGCAGCCTGTGATGCCCTGGTGTGTGTCTCCGATTGGTCTTTCTAGTACTCTGCTTCCAGATTAGGAATATACCTGGTCAATTTTACTTATTATATTAGATGTATCGGTGGTTAAATTAGTATCTACTAGGGAGGCATATACCCGGGAGGCCACTCTTTTCTCCACTCCCATTTTCCGTATCCGAGAGATTGGGGGGTTTACTGTAGGGATATTCAGACCTTGAAATTTAGATAAAAGGCAGTATCTTAGTTGTATATATTTAAATAGGAACGTATCGGGAATATAATACCTCTGCTTTTCATTTATGATTTGCAAGAAGTATCTTAATACCCCTTATGTTCCCGCACCTCTGATGCAGCAAAAGATGCCAACCTAGGACACTTTTTGTTATGCCAAAGTAGAGAATCACTAGCAACACCATCTTTGCCTAGTATTTTAGTAACAATCTTATATCTGTTGTATTCAATTAGATCAACTGGACTTGAAATGTAGTTCTTGAAGACGTTTCGCTAGTCATCCGACTGGCTTTCTCAATTCAGAATGACTTGTACAAGAATCTGTGGCAATTATGTACCCTGGAAAATCCCAATTAGCATATCACAGCCAGGTGTTAAGGGTGTGATTGGATAGTGGCTAAGAGGTGTTAAAGGAACGCCCAGAGTAAGGTGTTAAAACAGCATTGTACATGGCAGACAGTTACTCTGGGCGTCCCTTTAACACCTCTTAGCCACTATCCAATCACACCCTTAACACCTGGCTGTGATATGCTAATTGGGATTTTCCAGGGTACATAATGCCACAGATTCTGTACAGTCATTCGAATTGAAAAGCCAGTCGGATCCTAGCGAAACGTCTTCAAGAACTACATTTCAAGTCCAGTTGATCTAATTGAATACAACAGATATACCATGACCTGGATGAATGAGAACCTTCACAAGCATAGTAACAATCTTGTGTTGCTGGACATGTAGTGCACTCATGGGCTTTCTAATAAACTTTTATTTAGGGCATATGCCTACTTAATGCTGTAGTTTTGTGATTTCAATGATTTGTTAAATATTGGTATTTACTGGGATCTTTCATGGCAGATGTAAAAGAAATTCTGTGACCTTTTTTTTAACTCCCGCGTATAGCTAGATGTTGATATTAAATAGGCAGCAAGCTTTGCTTGCAGCTTTGGATAAATCTTTCTGATATTGCATCAAGCTCTGTTTGCGGCTTTGGATAAATCTCTGATATTGCATCCTGCAGTAACTGTCAGCTGAATGTTAGAAATGTAATCTAAATTTTCTGGGTTTTGCAGATGTTCTGAAATCAATGCTTTTAAAGTTTATCCATGGATTCATCAGTTTAGTAACAACAAAAAATCGGCTGATCAGATAAGGCCAGCTTACTTTCCAGATGTCGATCCTAACGGTCTTCCTCCAACTGCAAATTTCTCCATGACTGCTGGGGACTTCCAGGAAATTTACTCTGAAAACAGTGAGTAAAGTATTGAGTGATCATGTCGACAAACAAATTCAACTTGCTATTTTTGTTTAATTTAAGCAATAAGGACAGGACCAGATGAGATGGTTAACATGCGCTGTGTGCAGTATTCTAAAAGCAAATGGTACAGAGAATCTGTGTAAAAATACTAATCTTTTTTTCTTTTTTTACCATGACAGATTATTGGGACTGCATTGCAACATGCTTCTTTATAGACACTGCACATAATGTCCTGGACTATATTGAGACCATCTGGAAAATACTTAAACCAGGAGGCATATGGATAAATTTAGGTAATAAAAAAAAAAAAAGCAATGTAGTATTCATCACAACATCAACTTCATTTATTCATATATTTAACCATAGTTGTTGGTATAATAAAGTTAGTCAAGTATCCAAATAAGACATTTGCCGATTTCATACCACTGTTAAAAACACTGGAGCGGTGCCCCTTTAAGCCATGCTTAAAGGGCAATGTACCAAAGATTGCCATTGTTTAAAATTTTGCTGCATTTTTCAAGCAATGCACCAGACATCTTAGTTTGGCATGCGTACTGCAGCCCTTCTCCCCCTCCCTCTCCCGATTCCCTCCCCCTAGCTAAAAGCCTTAATATAAGATTCCCCATGCCTGCCAGCCCCAACCGCTTATTTATATATTTAGAAAGCTCCCCAAACTTTACTTATCTCTCCTCTTTCCTCCGCCGAAGGTGAGCTGCCGGCAGCCGGTCCGTGATTGGCTGCCGCTCAGCCAATCACAGACGCGGCTGCCGGTCCCGCCCTCTGCTTGCATTTTCTCGCAAGCAGAGGGCCGGGAGCGCGGGGAGGAAAGAGTGGAGGTAAGTAGAGTTTGGGGGGCTTTCTAAACATATAATAGAGCGGTTGGGGCTGGGCAGGCATGGGGAATCTATATCCAAAAATGTATTTTAGGGTGGACATACCCTTTAAAATGTCGGCTTGTGTGTACCCAGCCTTAGCCACAGGACACAAAAGAGAAACTTTGCATGTCTCCGCCCCTTTCTCATGGAAACCTGGGAGTGAGAAATTGTTCCTTGTTTCTACGGGCAAAGCTATTCATATAGCATGAGGCTGCAGTGTACCTTCCGTTTTAAGAATGCTGTATATCATACAAAAAACAAAATCTTTGCAGTTTATTCTTCTCGAGCACTGAGGATGAAAGAAAACAAATTTTACATAAATAAAGGTGGCCATACACATGGACAATTTTAAGCAAATCTTGTATGATCAGACCAGATGTGTTTAGATAGGTCACGATACTGATGAACTACCGCCATCTGCATTGTGACTTGTCAGTCCGATTGGAAAATTTCTGTTGGATCGTTATTGCCTCCCTTTTTGGAGGGAGACAAAAATATCAGACACCTGAATGGCGGTAAAGAAGGATTGTTTTGAATAAAGTATATACAAAATGATTGTTCATGTGTATGCACACACCAGGCAAACTCACAATCTGATTCCAATGGTATCGTGAAGTTGTATGTTATTGCCTCCCATTTTGGAGGGAGACTAAAATATCAGACACCTGAATGGCGGTAAAGAAAGATTGTTTTGAATAAAGTATATACAAAATGATTGTTCATGTGTATGCACACACCAGGCAAACTAACAATCTGATTCCGATGGTATCGTGAAGTTGTATGTTATTGCCTCCCTTTTTGGAGGGAGACAAAAATATCAGACACCTGAATGGCGGTAAAGAAAGATTGTTTTGAATAAAGTATATACAAAATGATCGTTCATGTGTATGCACACACCAGGCAAAATCACAATCTGATTCCAACGGTATCGTGAAGTTGTATGTGTATGCAACTTTAAGTGTGGGGATTTGAACCTTTAATCTCATGGGCTGTGTGTGGAAAAAGGGTAAACTTAAAAATGTTATCTTTTGCTAGGAACAGAACGAAAGCAAAAAATTATATTAAAAAGGTCCTGTTCAGACTGGCTGGAAAATAAACTGCAGGGTAACAAGCAGCTTTCAAAGTCTTATAAGGGACTTTATTATTGGTGTGGAGACAAAGGTATAGAAATATGTGCATCGAGACGGTGAATAATGGGGTCATGGGTGTGGTCAATAAGTTGCACATGCATACAAGGCTCTTTAAAGACAACACGAGTTGTAAAGGTTCATAAACACTTGCAATTGCAGGGTCCAAGCCACAACGCCCGATGTGCCGTGTATTGGTGCTTTGTTGGCCGAAATGACCTTTCAGTCGGGCCTCGTTGACTGATCCGTCTGGCGGATCATCAACTTACTAGAGAAGTATTTTTTATTGCTAATGCTGAATCCATTCTGGAAAAAAAAGGGAAAAAATATAGTTTTGACAGAATAGTTTTGTCCCCAAATGTACTTACCAGCCTTCATTCCCCCGCTGCCTTCTGCTTATCTTCTGTGCCTTTTCCATTCATGGCTAAGCCAATCACAGCAGTGGATGCTGGTTGAGCCCCTCCTGCTTGACTTCTGTACACGAAAGTTAAGCAGAAGGCAGCAGGGAAATGAAGCCTGGTAAGTACATTTGGGGACAGCTGTGAATTCTATAAGCCTTGCAAGGTCGAGGTTTATAGCAATTCCCTGCAACATATCAAAATTTAGTTTGGGTAGTGGACATTCCCTTTAAGCATATGTTCAAAGTGTAAAAATAAACACTATTATTACAGTTATGGTCTACAAGTATCGCTAAGTTTGTCTATTTTGAATTTTATCTATTTATATTATTTAAATACAACTTCATTTATTTGATATGTTGCTTTAAAATGTAATTGTCAAGACTCTCTTCTTTTCCAGGACCTCTCTTGTATCATTTTGAAAATCTGGCAAATGAACTTTCAATAGAATTGAGTTATGAAGATATTCGGAATGTTATGCTGCAATATGGATTTCACATAGAGGTGTGTGAGCTGTAAATCATTTTAATGTCATTTTTGTCTTATTTCTCAGTTTTAATGCTTTCTTGCAAGTTCTTCGTGTCTTATACAATCATACATGCATACAATAAAAACTAATTTATAAACACATTTTACCTCTTCTTATAACATTCCTTTTTATGGCAAACACTATCAGGGTTATTCAATAAAAGGTCTTATCATTTAAAATGGTGTTAAATTTGCCCCAACTCAGATCTTATTTAACATTTTAAAGCTAACATCTGATTGGTTGGGGCAAAATTAGCACCAATTTAAACGATAAGAACTTTTATTGAATCTCCCTGTATGTGAAGTAGTGCTGAGGTAAATCCATGCTGCTTATTATTGGGGTGTTTGCATGGGGCGTTTTTTTATTAGAAGTTCTCTTGCCTTTGCCGGATTGCACACGAGCAGTTTTTATTCATTTATAGTTACTCGAGTAGCTATTGCCAAATGTACCTAAATGTATACTGAACTAAAAGGTAATTATAATAATGTAAACACTATACTATCTAAGCAAATGTTTAACATTTTCTTTGATGTTTATTTAAACCGGTTGGAAAGAGAATCTGTTTTCTTCCAACATACACTGTAATAGGTTTTATCCAATGATGAAATACTTCTATGACTCTGCATTTTTTGTCGCTCGTAAGCCTTGGTGATAATCCTTTTTAATTCTATGACCCAAAAAGAAAAAAGGAAACGTGGATTTGCTGGGACACCTAATGGACATTCATAATGGTGCCATTTTATCCATAAAAGTTAATGTTCTGTGGAAAAATGGATTTCTAAAATCACTGCACATTGACCTTATGATTAGGAAGGGTTGCGATTTTGCAATTCTTGATTTTAAATTAATAAAACATTTCTCCTTATTTAAAATTAACCCTTTTGTATGTCACATTTGTAATAAAGTGTTGCTTTAGTGTCTGATCAAGCTTAATTTAACAAATTTAAATGGAGTTTATAGTGGATAAAATAACCACAGCTGCACTTTGAAGGGAAATAAGCCAATATAGAGGACACACAGCTCTTAAAAGGACAACTACTGAAATCCTCTTAAATTGTAGGTGTTACATTAGTCTTTATAACGCTCAAGCTGCTTTTTTGAAAATAAAACTTAAGATTCATACTGTGTACCCAACAGAGGAAACAACCTGCCGTTTAATCCTGTGTATTCTTACAGTGAAGTAAATAAAATTGCACGCTGAACCCTGCCATATGTTAATTTAAATTACAAATATGATGTAATGCAAGAATCCCTTACAGAATCAGTTAAGGCAAGAATATCCAGTCAGAAGAAAATGTTCACATATGTGGTCGTATCTCTAACAGTCTTATTTTTGCCAGGACAACCTTTTCTGAAGGGTCTGCCTGAGTGTTTTAGAGAAATGGGGGAAGTATTCCTGGGGTGTGGGTGGATGCTCCAGGGATGCAGAGTCTAGTGGGGCTCAAATAGGCTCTACCCCTGTCCTGGACCCAGTTTCTTCCCTACTGTTGGGAAGTATATGCATATAATACTAGATATTGCTTTCCATAAAACTGATGGTTTAGCATGCTGTGGCAATTTACCCAGAGCAGCAAGTGCTTGGATTCTAGCATCTCCTGTTGTGAATGGGATTAACTGCTGTGTTATAAAGTCACAAAAAGGGAGCAAAAGCTAACCTAAATAATTTGCACTGGCTGCACAAACCTTTGTGACATCTGCGCAGCTGCCGCAATTCCTGTCTCAAACTCCTGCTAACCACTATTAAATAGGTTATCGTGATGTATACAAAACTCCTCTGTAAATTCCCCTCTTTTGTCTTAAAATGCTAGGGTCAATGGTTTAAATCCTGTCTGGCTTTTTTTCTTTTAAACAATATAACAGAGTGTAACACAGAGACAAGCCCTCCAGATTCCTGATATTTGAAAACTACTACTTCCTGCATTCAACTACAATCAAACACAGAGGGCAGCCAGGGAGTTAATGTATTTAAACATCTGGAGGGCTACCGGTTGCCTCTTTCATTTAGGGCTAGGTCCCATTATGTGCATTGCGTATTGCAAGTTAAATAAATAATGCAAAGAATCATAATTCTATATAATTTGTGTTCCAAATGTAAGCGGGCCATTTTTTTATCCAATGTTTACATTGTCTAGGGTGTAAACACACTAAAAATAGAAAGATGTTTAAAAGCTCCAGCACAAATGAAGAATTTGAAATAAGAAACCTTATCACATGCAATAGCACCAATGTGGTCTATGTTATAGAATGTACATACGGAAAACAATATGTAGGACGCACAGGCAGAAAACTGAAAACAAGGATCCGAGAACATACTAAATTGCATCCTCAAAAAAAGTAACCCACTCCCAAAACACTTCTCCTTATGCTGCCCCTAGAACAACACTATCTCTTTTTTCTGTATAGACAGATTAACACCCCCGTAAAGGAAAGGAGAGAAGATATTTATACAGGCAGTATTATCCAGAAAGGAGACGGAATGGATTTTTAAATTAGACACCCTAGCACCCAAAGGTTTCAACAAAGAAATAGATTTATGGAGCTTCCTCTGAAAAGTCTAATTACCCTCTAAAAGAAATGTATTGCCTTTATTCAGTTATTTATTTATACCACTGTTATATACCATGTAGTATAATACATTTTAAAATATTTTGTAATATATTTTTTATAGATATCCTTTTATCTTTTTATATCCTTTTTTGCCCTAACCCTCGCCTCCCACCACCCCTAGAATACTGGCTCCGTCTCCGCGTGACATCACGCCCCACCCCCACTTGACCACGCCCCCTTTCCCACCCTGCCCGGGCAGGGCAGGGTGGGATGTCTGACAACCTGTTCTTTGTTTCAACTATTGTTGTAACCAACATATAATTTTAGACAAGGAGACTGCTCCAAGGTTGAATATATATAAAAAAACTATTTAAAACTAACTCTAAAGGCAAAAATAGACGAATAGAAGAAAAAAATCCAAGATGGCTGCTGGAACGCAAACAGACAGCAAATGGGAAAAAAATTTCACTTCCTGTTACAGAAACAGGAAGCGATTTGAATCATGGTTTTAAAGGGGATGTTCAGTGCAAATACATATGCTTTTCAGAAAAAAGAGCAGTATTTTTTTCATCCCAATGACCTTAATCTGCCCATTCAGCATTTTGTCTGTGTATAAATAAATGCAACCGAAATACTGATGTCATGTTTGCAGGACCCTTAGGGCTAGGCCACACTGCTGCGTTTTTTTTGCGCTTGCGATTGCGATTGCGTTTTTAAAAAATCATTGAAAACACGGCAACGCAAAAAAACCGCGTTTTTTGGTGCGATTGCGTTTTGCGTTCTGCATTTTTAATCGCAATCGCATGCGATTTCCTATACTTATTGAAGAAATCGCAAGCGCAAACGCAACAAAATCGCACATGAAATCGCATGCGATTGCGATTGCATTTGCGTTTGCGTTTCAGTGTGGCCTAGCCCTTAGTAGAGACCGTTATGGTTTTGCCCTTGACCCAGTGCCTGGGTTGATTCAGTTGCTCAGTAGAGATCTGTGCATCTTTGACCCATCCAACAGCCAGTCAGTAGAAATTACTGTTAGGAATATTCCAAGGATGTGGTGCATCCTGGGAAGAAGAAGGATCGTTAGAACCTGAAATGTCAGCTCACTAATGTCAACAGCTGGGAACAGCAAGGGGTATGAAATCCACTGATTTTTTTTTAAAATGGGAGTGAATATGTAGAATAACTAAGTATTTAACAAATATTGATCATTTCCACTGAACTGTCCCTTTAAAGGGCAGAGAGACATCCCTGATGATGCTGTAAGGATTAAAACGGCGAAACGCGTAGAAACTACCTCACAAGTCATTACGAAGTGGATTATACCTCACCATAAGACCACCAGGATTTAAAGGGGCCGCACCATAGCAGAGAGGTACAATTTCAACAACTGCTAAATAGACTTCCTGAAAGGTTTTTTAGACTTCCTGATAGTTTTTTTAGTGCTTTTTATTAGTTTGTTGGCAACCTTATTCCTGTGTGCAGAGTTCTTTGGGAGCTACACAGACCAAGCAAGCATCAAAACAGCGCAGAGTAAACCCTGCAGTGCCCCTAGTGGTGGATAGGCACAAGTGAGTAATTTAAGTATTTTAATATATGGAAGTGTCATTTTAAACTGATTTTTTTACAGAGATCTTGATCTTAACCTATTTATTTTTTACTTTTTGTTTTAACCCTTCCCATACCCCCAAGCGCAAGCAAGATACTTGTTTTACAAACAATATCTTTATTGACATAATTTTTATTCTCAATAAATACATAAAATGAATACAGGGATATGTACCGAGAGCTGTTCACCCTTGCTAAACAAATGTACTGACTTGGTGCAGTTTTCTACTGTTAAATAACCTACACAAAAGTGTCACAATCGCATTGGTGACGTTTTTTTTTAAACCACCACCCTTTAGGGTATAGTGACTTTAAGACTGTAATGGCCTTTGGCACTCTGTACATCCCCTGGTAAAGTGTTTGCTGCTATACACCATATTCTGTTAAAGAGTGCACTAGAGAAAAATAAGACACTTTCAATACTTCTATATGTGTCTAATTATGGTTGCTGTTGGAACATTCATAAATAGGTATAACATAACACTAGATAAATGGTAACATTTCCTGTGCACCAACCTGCACTCTTTAGTATAAATATGAACAGATGCTGTCGGTTCATATATGTAAAAAAAATAGTTGCACACAAATTTTTAGAGAAAAAGTTCTATACTATATAAATCTAGCCAATACTGAATAGTAACAGCTCATATATTGGCTTACATATCGCATCACTTAATTAACACAATTGAAATGATTGATCAGGAAGTGAGGAAAAAAAGCATGTAACAGAACCATCTTTTCAGTCTTCTATCACTTAAAGGTGTTAAAGGAATCTATTTTTGGCAACAATAAAAGCACAGTGCCAGGTTTACAGGGCACCAGGGGAGTGCAGTAAAGGATGGGGAGACAGGTATCATGGGTCATTTTTTTATTTTATTAGTTTTGTTTTTCTTAAAATAATACTATCGCAGGCCATGTTACCACATGTATTATCCCTATTTGTTAATACCACACCTTTATAAAATATTAACACTTCAATTTTCTCTGTTTTGCTTTATGCACCAACATAATTGATGAATACTCATTGCAGAAAAGGCCTATTTGTTAAATTACATTATTTTTCATCAAAAGGGTTTTGTAAGTGCAGGGAGAGGGAAAGGATGACAGACAAACAGAAAAAGACAGCGTTAGATAGACATATAAAGAGAGAGAGAGAGATAAAGGTATTGACAGAGAGATATAGACACAAATAAATAGATAGACCAGAGAGCGAGAAAGACAGATAGACAGGCTGAAAGAAGACAGAGAGATAAACCGATACAGACAGCGACAGAGAGATAGTGATATGCAAAGAAATAGAGCTAGATGAGATATACAGAGACGGAATACAGAAAGAGATAGACACAGGAATATATAGACAGAAAGATATATGGATAGAGTTATAGACAGATATACTTATATTTCTCACAAAGAGAAATAGAGACAGATAGATAGACAGAAAGAGATAGAGATAGACATAGAAAAGAGAGAAAAAGGTAGATACATAGATAGACATACATATAGGGAAAGAAAACCCATAGATAGACAGACAGATATATAACTGATATATATTAATAAAACTGGTGCAGTAACTAGTAATTGAATGGCACTGAAGAGTTATTTCATATTAATGTCTCCAGGGCATTAATTTCATATTAAAGAGCAAGTACACTCAAAAAAAAACTTTGTTCCAAAATGTAGATTACTCCCCCAAACCCCACTTTTGCGATATTCAAAGTTTCCAAAGATGCTCCAGAACTTTCTTACCTGACACGGTCCATCCCCGTCTAGCTGGGACCGGGTTCCAGCTAGACGGGGCAAAAACAGAAGCAGGGGACTTCTGCGCAGACAGCCACTTTACTTCCTGGTCGTGGCTGTCAGGCGATTGGGCGTCACGTCACAACTGACAGCCATAACCTGAAGGTGGAGCGGCTGTCAGCAGCAGTGGCAGAGTAGGAACGGTGAGGGACCAGGTCAGGTAAGGAAGTTGAGGAATGTCTTTGGAAACACTAAATATTGCAAAAGTGGGGTTTGGGGGCTAATCTACAGTTTGGAACAAAGTTTTTTTTTTCAGTGGACATGCCCTTTAATGGCACTGGAAAGTAATTTCACATTAATAGTGATAATTTAAAGTAACTGACCAGTGCAATGTATATGAAATTACTGCCCAGTTTTATTAATGTGACAATAATTGCCCTTAATATGAGGAGTGTTATTAAAAAAAGTCATGTGACTGTCACACACTTTAAATGGAGGACTTACTATTGGCTTAGAGGGGAGCCTACTCTCTTGGACCTCTTGCCCTGCCATTCTGACATAGCCATATGGGAATCAGGGAGCAGTGACTTTTGGACAGAAAGGTGGTAGTTCCAGTTAACATTCCTATTAATAATAGTGCAATGGGAGTTTTGATACAGGTACAACAAACTGGGGTTATTGATATGGGTACAGCAAACTGGTATTATTAATACATTTAGAGCATATTGGGATTATTGATATGGGATTTTTTTATATAGGTACAGGATACTGGGATTACTGATACAGGTACATCATACTGGGATTATTGATACAGGTACAGCAAACTGGGATTTTTGATACAGGTCCAAGTAAACTGGTATTAATGATACAGGTACAGCATTCTGGGATTATTGATACAGGTATATCATACTGGGATTTTTTATACATATACTAGGATTATTGATACAGGGACATAATACTGGGAATATTGATACATACACCTAACCTCTGCCATTTTCTCACTGGCTATCCTCTCCTGCCCCTACCGATACAACTGCACAATTAAATCCTTTTTACAACTGCATAATTAAATCCCTTTTTAGGGAGATTTCAGGAGATAATGTCAAATAAGGCATAGGGACAGCAGGTGCAAAATGGAACAATGTGGAAAGGAGTTGAATATGAGCATAGGGGTGTAAGAAGTTGGAAGAATAAAAAAATGAATAAGGAGAGGAAACAGAAGAGAATAAAGAGAGGGGACTGCAGGGGTAGCATGATAAAACAGTGGAAAAGCAGGGAAGACAAACCAAAGAATGTGGCACAATAAAGAACAAAAAGAGGATTGAAGCAAAGTGGAATGAGAATAGATTATGGGTGGGTTGTTGGATTAACAAAGGTTACAGAATGGAACAAGGAAGGGTAGAGTCATATGTGGGGCATGAAGATGATGTTTGGGGATATGGTGGGGCATTCCAGGGACATGGTGGGACGTTCTGGGGGCAGAGCCCTCCTGTTTAACCCTACCTAACAGTTGATCCAGAGGAAGGCAAAAAAAAAAGCTAAAAAGTGGTGGGGGAGGGGAAATTCCATCCTGGAAGTTATCCTTCCTGACATATCCCTGGATCAACCAGACAATTAAGTGACAATTGAGATTTGATCGCATGACCCCGAGACCCTGGAATGTTCACGTTAACGTTAACATGGTTTCCACGGATTCCTTAGCTAAGTAATAGCACACGTCTCTTATGGGTCTGACATGTCTGACTCTTCAAGCCAAATTCATTACTCAGCTAATGTGTACCTATATATGTACAGCGTATAGTATGTTACTATAATGTATGGCACAGACAGAGCGATAAAATGTCATGAAGAGGGAAGGGACAACATCATCAGCTAAACAGGAAAGAAACGGGGAGCAGTTTCGCTGCACTTCTCAAAGTAGGCTCTAGAGTGCGCTGCCCAAATTACTTGCAGCCCTGTACGGTCTTGCTCTAGGTTGTTTATCAGTTGGTAACGATAAAAGGAAATAAACGTGGTGACTTTATCTTTGGATAGCACTACATGTGTCCATGTGGATAAGGTAGATGTAAAGCACGCTGGATGGTTCCTTGTTTTCTGGGCAGAATCCGTTGTAATTAAGAACCAGGGGGAGCGGCCAACCATGGCCAAGAGGAGAGCCGAACAACAGGTGGACACTGTACCTCCTCCGTGCAAGAAGCTGGCATGGGGGGTTTCCATTCAATGTGGGCAGAAGGCCAGTTACTTCCCACCGAGGAGGAAAAGAACACTGACCCCGGACCCGGAGGGACCTGAACTAACGAGCCCACTGGCTGCAAACAAGGACCATCCGAGGGAAGACCGACCAGCCATACACCCCCCCATTCCCCGTAAGAAAGGCAGATCGTCCGAGATCACATTTCAGGTAAATCTACTGAGGCATCCGGGTCATACTCACGTTTCCATGGTGACCCTCTAGGATGCTGTTAACAGCAGCCAAACTGGTGAGAACTTTTTACTGCCTCCTGCGATTATGAAACACTTTTACACCCTAACCCGGTGTATATTTAATTATTCCACAAACCAAATCCTCGCAAACTTATTTTGTTGCAAGTAAGGTATTTCATGTACATGTCGGGTGAAATAAGCATAGTACTCTTCACCCAGACATCCCATACTGCTAAATGTGGCTTCTGGGCAGGGTATGGGGGAAGAGGGCGGGTGTAGGCAGTCACCTAGGGGGTGGGCCGAAGGTGAAGTTAGGGGATGTGAGGGAGGCGGCATTCCAGGGCGGCCAATAAGAGGCGTTGCAGGGATGGAGGATACAGGTGCTTGTGGTCGCAGGAATTTGGGGTGGTCAACCCCACAGGCCACATCCCAAAACCCCATCTATTATTACTTTTAAGCTGAATACACACATTACTGATAAAGGGACACTTCTGTAGAATCTGACGGAATCTCCCCTTTATTGGTAAAGTATGTACCATATAAACAATCATTTCCAACACAACAAATGTTAACTCTAAGCATCGGGAACAGATGTTACCTTACGAAAATCTCCTGCAGCCACGGTCGGCCCCCTGTACTAAAGTATAGGGAGCCAACTGCGGACGTAAGCAATTTGGCAGTCCTGAAAGCATTCTCTATACTTAATAAAGGGAGAACACTCAGGAATGTGTGTAGCCACTTTGAAAGATTACTAACGCACAAATAACAAAATAACCCAGAGGCTTGCTCTCATGCAATATAAAGTGATTCAAACTATTTGAAACCCTTATAGGGCTATGCACGGAGAGCCGGTATCGCTCTCTATTGCCTCTTCAAGCAATGCACTGAGCCGATATCTGCTCTCAGTGCATAGCCAATGGGGTTTATCCATTCAGAATCTTGGATAGCTGGCGTTGTAGATTCGGTCTTAAAGAGCCGTTATTAACTCGGTCCATACCTTGCAGTGGTTGCGAGACTTACCAAAAACCAAGAGTTTTTGCGTACCGACCAATGTTATGCAAAAACGTTAAAGCAATAGTTCACTTGAAAAGTGAACTGTTTCTTTAAAGGATATGTACATCGTAAAAAATAATTAGGTTAGTGGCAAGCTGTGGCTTTAAAAAATGTTTCTTATATCCTCTCCACAGAGCCTACTTTTATTGCTTAAAACTTGCTGGCTGCTTCCTCCTCCTGAATAATGGCATCTGGAGCTCTGCCCCAACAAGATTTCCTGGCTCATCTTGCTGCCTTGGCCCCCTAATGTAAGTTCCGGTTGCACCACACCCGTTTGACCTCACTGCATGCCCGCATGTGATGTCTGTGCGCAAGCAACATGACGTCAGTGTGCATGCATGAGGTCATCTTGCTGTAACCAGGTACAGTGTGATTACGTCACCTATACAGCAAGGTCACGTGCGCAAGGTGTGACCGGAACTTACATTTGGGGGCCAAGGAAGCAGGATGAGCCAGGAGATCTTATTGGGGCAGAGCTCCAGATGCCATTATTCAAGGAAGCTAGATGAGCCAGGAGATCTTGTTGGGGCGGAGCTACAGATGCCATTATTCAGTAGGAGGAAGCCAGCAAGTTTGAAGCAATAAAGGTAGGCTCTGGGGGGGATAGAAGAACATTTTTTTTTGTCCAACTTTAGTTTGAAAGCCACAGCTTGCTACTAACCTAATATATTTTTTTTTACAGTGTACATATATGTATTGATTGAAGACAGTGAGTTTAAAGAACTCTGCCTTACTTTCCATTTTTCAATCAATTGTCCAGGAGCCACGGACAAAGATAGAAGTTTTTCCCACAAAACACCCCCCACAAACGATATATTCCCGAAATCTACACTCCTTCAGCTATGTAACACTGTAGTTTGTTTATTCATACCATCAATGGTGTGGGCGCAGTTCTTCGTAGAAGGTCGCACTTTTATGATATTTTCTGAAAAAATAACAAAAATAAACTTTCAAAGGTAGAAATCATGCGAAAACCTCATGGAATGTACGAAACAGTTACCAAATGTCAATCTCCCCAATGTCCTGTATCAAACGGTATTCCATATGCGTGGTTACACACATGCACGTGGAAGCGACTAGCCACGAAATGAGACAATGCATGATGGCTCAAAAACAGCAAAAATATTCAGCCAACTCTTAACAATTTGAACAGTCAACAGTTTTTCCCCACAAAACACCCCCCACAAACTATATATTCCTCGAATCTACACACTGTCAACTACGGAATGCTGTTTGTTCATTCATACCATCCATGGTGTGGGCGCAGTTCTTTGAAGAAGTTTGCACTTTTCGCAGATTTTCTGAAAAAAGTGAACAAAAATCCAATTTCGAAGGTAGAAATCATGCCAAAATCCCATGAAATGAAACAAAAAGTTACCAAATATCAATCTCCCAAATGTCCCGAATCAAACGGTATGCCTTATATATGGTTACACGTGCGTATGTGGAATTGACTAGCCACAAAGTGAGCCAAATCACAGTGGCCCAATTACAGCAACTTTTCAGATTTGTTAGACTAAACGCCCCTCTATATTAGAAATACCCCCAAAAACTATATATTCTTGGAATCTACATGCCTTCAGCTACGTGTGTCGTTCTTTTATGCGGTGCACACAGAGACGTGGCCACCAACTAGCTCAAATGGGACGCATGCCCAAGTGCAATTACAAGAAAAAAATCAAAGTGCTTTGTAATTTGAACAGCCTACGCTTTTTCAAAGGAAACAGCCCTGAAACTTGGAAATACCCCCCACAAACTATATATTTTTGGAATCTACACTCCTTCAGCTATGCTACGTTTTCAAGCTTTGATACATACATGAAGAATTCTAATCCAAAGACGTGTTACGTGTTTTTAAGAGAGATTTTTGAAAAAAAATTATGATTCAGAGGTTGAATCCTATCTAAACCCACTTGACAAGCAAAAAACCCCACTAAATGTCAATCTCCCACATGTGCTGAATCAAACGGTATGCCATATGTGTGGGTGCATACAGAGACATGGCAACCAACTAGCTCAAATGGGACACATGCCCAAGTGCAATTACAAGAAAAAAATCTACACACCTTCAGCTACGTAACGGTGTCATGCTTTCGTATATATATGAATTCCAGACGCTGTTATTCATAGAACTCTGTGCTTTTAGGAGATTTTGTGAAAAAATAAAATAAAAGGACTCAAAGGTTGAAATCCTACCTAAACCCACTTGGCAAGTAAAAAAAACCCCACTAAATGGCAATCTCCCACATGTCCTGAATTAATCGGTATGCCATATGGGTGAGTGCAAACAGGGCCACCAACTAGGTCAAATGGAACCCATGCGCAATTGCAATTAGAAGAAAAAAAATCAAATGCCACAACCCACCACCACCCCCCCACACTCTCCCCATTTTAGTGAAAACCTGTTAATACGGAGAGTCACAAGTTTTTGCATACTTTACTGATCCTAAAAATTCAATCCGGTCTTTTTTTGGTACATCTGCAAAATTTCCTACTAAAATAGGCTTAGTTTCCCTTGAAATCGAACAAATAATGATCTGCGTTTACTTTACCGATATCACCGGGGACATTGGGAAGCTTGAAGAAGAAATTTTTTTTTGCTAATTTATAGTTTGAGGGTAAAAAAAAAAAAAAAGTGTGTGTGTGTATCACTTCAAGAATTTGTGCGCATTCCCCCCCCCCCCTTTTTTTTTTTTTAATCATTCCCAAAGATGATCATCAAATCATCTTAGGGAATGATAACTAACTTGGAATACGGGCATAAATGCCGTTTTCCAATTCGAAAGCCGATCGGAAAAATCACTTCCCGGAAATTATTTTCCAGGAAGTGATTTTTCATTCATTGGCAAAGATCAATAATTTGGTGATCTGTCCCCATTTTTTTTTTCTAAGTCTTTGCTAAGTAGCAAAGACTAAGAAAAAATCCTATTTGTGAATGGCGGCAAATGAACTTTCAATAGAATTGAGTTATGAAGATATTCGGAATGTTATGCTGCAATATGGATTTCACATAGAGGTGTGTGAGCTGTAAATCATTTTAATGTCATTTTTGTCTTATTTCTCAGTTTTAATGCTTTCTTGCAAGTTCTTGTGTCTTATACAATCATACATGCATACAATAAAAAACTATTTATAACACATTACCTTTTTTTATAACATTCCTTTTTATGGCAAACACTATCAGGGTTATTCAATAAAAGGTCTTATCATTTAAAATGGTGTTAAATTTGCCCCAACTCAGATCTTATTTAACATTTTAAAGCTAACATCTGATTGGTTGGGGCAAAATTAGCACCAATTTAAACGATAAGAAAATTTTATTGAATCCTGTATGTGAAGTAGTGGGTGAGGTAAATCCATGCTGCTTATATTGGGGTGTTTGCATGGGGCGTTTTTTTATTAGAAGTCTCTTGCCTTTGCCGGATTGCACACGAGCAGTTTTATTCATTTATAGTTACGAGTAGCTATTGCCAAATGTACCTAAATGTATACTGAACTAAAAGGTAATTATAATAAGTAAACACTATACTATCTAAGCAAATGTTTAACATTTTCTTTGATGTTTATTTAAACAGGTTGAAAAGAATCTGTTTCTTCAACATACACTGTGAATAGTTTATCAATGATGAAATACTCTATGACTCTGCATTTTTTGTCGCTCGTAAGCCTTGGTGATAATCCTTTTTAATTCTATGACCCAAAAAGAAAAAAGGAAACGTGGATTTGCTGGGACACCTAATGGACATTCATAATGGTGCCATTTTATCCATAAAAGTTAATGTTCTGTGGAAAAATGGATTTCTAAAATCACTGCACATTGACCTATGATTAGGAAGGGTTGCGATTTTGCAATTCTTGATTTTAAATAATTAAAAACATTTCTCCTTATTTAAATTAACCCTTTTGTATGTCACATTTGTAATAAAGTGTTGCTTTAGTGTCTGATCAAGCTTAATTTACAAATTTAAATGGAGTTTATAGTGGATAAAAATAACCACAGCTGCACTTTGAAGGGAAAATAGCCAATATAGAGGACCACAGCTCTTAAAAGGACAACTACTGAAATCCTCTTAAATTGTAGGTGTTACATTAGTTTTATAACGCTCAAGCTGCTTTTTTGAAAATAAAACTTAAGATTCATACTGTGTACCCAACAGAGGAAACAACCTGCCGTTTAATCCTGTGTATTCTTACAGTGAAGTAAATAAAATTGCACGCTGAACCCTGCCATAGTTAATTTAAACAAATATGATGTAATGCAAGAATCCCTTACAGAATCAGTTAAGGCAAGAATATCCAGTCAGAAGAAAATGTTCACATATGTGGTGTATCTCTAACAGTTTATTTTGCCAGGACAACCTTTTCTGAAGGGGCTGCCTGAGTGTTTTAGAGAAATGGGGGAAGTATTCCTGGGGTGTGGGTGGATGCTCCAGGGATGCAGAGTCTAGTGGGGCTCAAATAGGCTCTACCCCTGTCCTGGACCCAGTTTCTTCCCTAGTTGGGAAGTATATGCATATAATACTAGATATTGCTTTCCATAAAACTGATGGTTTAGCATGCTGTGGCAATTTACCCAGAGCAGCAAGTGCTTGGATTCTAGCATCTCCTGTTGTGAATGGGATTAACTGCTGTGTTATAAAGTCACAAAAAGGGAGCAAAAGCTAACCTAAATAATTTGCACTGGCTGCACAAACCTTTGTGACATCTGCGCAGCTGCCGCAATTCCTGTCTCAAACTCCTGCTAACCACTATTAAATAGGTTATCGTGATGATACAAAACTCCTCTGTAAATTCCCCTCTTTTGTCTTAAAATGCTAGGGTCAATGGTTTAAATCCTGTCTGGCTTTTTTCTTTTAAACAATATACAGAGTGTAACACAGAGACAAGCCCTCCAGATTCCTGATATTTGAAAACTACTACTTCCGCATTCAACTACAATCAAACACAGAGGGCAGCCAGGGAGTTAATGTATTTAAACATCGGAGGGCTACCGGTTGCCTCTTTCATTTTGGCTAGGTCCCATTATGTGCATTGCGTATTGCAAGTTAAATAAATAATGCAAAGAATCATAATTCTATATAATTTGTGTTCCAAATGTAAGCGGGCCATTTTTTTATCCAATGTTTACATTGTCTGGGTGTAAACACACTAAAAATAGAAAGATGTTTAAAAGCTCCAGCACAAATGAAGAATTTGAAATAGAAACCTTATCACATGCAATAGCACCAATGTGGTCTATGTTTAGAATGTACTACGGAAAACAATATGTAGGACGCACAGGCAGAAAACTGAAAACAAGGATCCGAGAACATACTAAATTGCATCCTCAAAAAAAGTAACCCACTCCCAAAACACTTTCTTATGCTGCCCCTAGAACAACACTATCTCTTTTTTCTGTATAGACAGATTACACCCCCGTAAAGGAAAGGAGAGAAGATATTTATACAGAGTACGCAGTTTATCAGAAAGGAGACGGAATGGATTTTTAAATTAGACACCCTAGCACCCAAGGTTTCAACAAAGAAATAGATTTATGGAGCTTCCTCTGAAAAGTCTAATTACCCTCTAAAGAAATGTATTGCTTTATTCAGTTATTTATTATATACCAGTATATACATGTAGTATAATACATTTTAAAATATTTTGTAATATATTTTTATAGATATCCTTATCTTTTTATATCCTTTTTTGCCCTAACCCTGCCTCCCACCACCCCTAGAATACGGCTCCGTCCGCGTGACATACACGCCCCACCCCACTTGACCACGCCCCCTTTCCCACCCTGCCCGGGCAGGGCAGGGTGGGATGTCTGACAACCTGTTCTTTGTTTCAACTATTGTTGTAACCAACAATAATTTAGACAAGGAGACTGCTCCAAGGTTGAATATATATAAAAAACTATTTAAAACTAACTCTAAAGGCAAAAATAGACGAATAGAAGAAAAAAAATCCAAGATGGCTGCTGGAGACGAACGCAAACAGACAGCAAATGGGGAAAAAAATTTCACTTCCTGTTACAGAAACAGGAAGCGATTTGAATCATGGTTTTAAAGGGGATGTTCAGTGCAAATACATATGCTTTTCAGAAAAAAGAGCAGTATTTTTCATCCCAATGACCTTAATCTGCCCATTCAGCATTTTGTCTGTGTATAAATAAATGCAACCGAAATACTGATGTCATGTTGCAGACCCTTAGGGCTAGGCCACACTGCTGCGTTTTTTTTGCGCTTGCGATTGCGATTGCGTTTTTAAAAAATCATTGAAAACACGGCAACGCAAAAAAACCGCGTTTTTTGGTGCGATTGCGTTTTGCGTTCTGCATTTTTAATCGCAATCGCATGCGATTTCCTAACTTATTGAAGAAATCGCAAGCGCAAACGCAACAAAATCGCACATGAAATCGCATGCGATGCGATTGCATTTGCGTTTGCTGTTTCAGTGTGGCCTAGCCCTTAGTAGAGAACCGTTATGGTTTTGCCCTTGACCCAGTGCCTGGGTTGATTCAGTTGCTCAGTAGAGATCTGTGCATCTTTGACCCATCCAACAGCAGTCAGTAGAAATTACTGTTAGGAATATTCCAAGATGTGGCATCCTGGGAAGAAGAAGGATCGTTAGAACCTGAAATGTCAGCTCACTAATGTCAACAGCTGGGAACAGCAAGGGGTATGAAATCCACTGATTTTTTTTTAAAATGGGAGGGAATATGTAGAATAACTAAGTATTTAACAAATATTGATCATTTCCACTGAACTGTCCCTTTAAAGGCAGAGAGACATCAACATCCTGATGATGCTGTAAGGATTAAAACGGCGAAACGCGTTAGAAACTACCTCACAAGTCATTACGAAGTGGATTATACCTCACCATAAGACCACCAGGATTTAAAGGGCCGCACCATAGCGAGAGGTACAACTTCAACAACTGCTAAATAGACTTCCTGAAAGTTTTTTAGTGCTTTTATTAGTTTGTTGGCAACCTTATTCCTGTGTGCAGAGTTCTTTGGGAGCTACACAGACCAAGCAAGCATCAAAACAGCGCAGAGTAAACCCTGCAGTGCCCCTAGTGGTGGATAGGACAAGTGAGTAATTAAGTATTTTAATATATGGAAGTGTCATTTAAAACTGATTTTTTACAGAGATCTTGATCTTAACCTATTTATTTTTTACTTTTTGTTTTAACCCTTCCCATACCCCCAAGCGCAAGCAAGATACTTGTTTTACAAACAAATATCTTATTGACATAATTTTTATTCTCAATAAATACATAAAATGAATACAGGGAATGTACCGAGAGCTGTTCACCCTTGCTAAACAAATGTACTGACTTGGTGCAGTTTTCTACTGTTAAATAACCTACACAAAAGTGTCACAATCGCATTGGTGACCTTTTTTTTAAACACCACCCTTTAGGGTATAGTGACTTTAAGACTGTAATGGCCTTTGGCACTCTGTACATCCCCTGGTAAAGTGTTTGCTGCTATACACCATATTGTTAAAGAGTGCACTAGAGAAAATAAGACACTTTCAATATCTATATGTGTCTAATTATGGTTGCTGTTGGAACATTCATAAATAGGTATAACATAACACTAGATAAATGGTAACATTTCCTGTGCACCAACCTGCACTCTTTAGTATAAATATGAACAGATGCTGTCGGTTCATATATGTAAAAAAAATAGTTGCACACACAATTTTTAGAGAAAAAGTTTCTTACTATATAATCTAAAGCCAATACTGAATAGAACAGCTCATATATTGGCTTACATATCGCATCACTTAATTAACACAATTGAAATGATTGATCAGGAAGTGAGGAAAAAAAGCATGTAACAGAACCATCTTTCAGTCTTCTATCACTAAAGGTGTTAAAGGAATCTATTTTTGGCAACAAAAAGCACAGTGCCAGGTACAGGGCACCAGGGGAGTGCAGTAAAGGATGGGGAGACAGGTATCATGGGTCATTTTTTTATTTTATTAGTTTTGTTTTTCTTAAAATAATACTATCGCAGGCATGTTACCACAGTATTATCCCTATTGTAATACCACACCTTTATAAAATATTAACACTTCAATTTCTGTTTTGCTTTATGCACCAACATAATTGATGAATACTCATTGCGAGAAAAGGCCTATTTGTAAATTACATTATTTTTCATCAAAAGGGTTTTGAAGTGCAGGAGAGGGAAAGGAGACAGACAAACAGAAAAAGACAGCGTTAGATAGACATATAAGAGAGAGAGAGAGATAAAGGTATTGACAGAGAGATATAGACACAAATAAATAGATAGACCAGAGAGCGAGAAAGACAGATGACAGGCTGAAAGAAGACAGAGAGATAAACCGATACAGACAGCGACAGAGAGATAGTGATATGCAAAGAAATAGAGCTAGATGAGATATACAGAGACGGAATACAGAAAGAGATAGACACAGGAATATATAGACAGAAGATATATGGATAGAGTTATAGACAGATATACTTAATTTCTCACAAGAGAATAGAGACAGATAGATAGACAGAAAGAGAGATAGAGATAGACATAGACAGATAGAGATTGAGAAAGACAGAAAGAGAATAGACAACATAGAGAAAAAAAAGACGACCGAATTAGAGACTGGAGAAAGATCGAGAGAAAAAGGTAGATACATAGATAGACATACATATAGGGAAAGAAAACCATAGATAGACACAGATATATAACTGATATATATTAATAAAACTGGTGCAGTAACTAGTAATTGAATGGCACTGAAGAGTTATTTCATATTAATGTCTCCAGGGCATTATTTCATATTAAAGAGCAAGTACACTCAAAAAAAAACTTTGTTCCAAATGTAGATTACTCCCCCAAACCCCACTTTTGCGATATTCAAAGTTTCCAAAGATGCTCCAGAACTTTCTTACCTGACACGGTCCATCCCCGTCTAGCTGGGACCGGGTTCCAGCTAGACGGGGAAAAACAGAAGCAGGGGACTTCTGCGCAGACAGCCACTTTACTTCCTGGTCGTGGCTGTCAGGGATTGGGCGTCACGTCACAACTGACAGCCATAACCTGAAGGTGGAGCGGCTGTCAGCAGCAGTGGCAGAGTAGGAACGGTGAGGGACCAGGTCAGGTAAGGAAGTTGAGGAATGTCTTTGGAAACACTAAATATTGCAAAAGTGGGGTTTGGGGGCTAATCTACAGTTTGGAACAAAGTTTTTTTTTTCAGTGGAATGCCCTTTAATGGCACTGGAAAGTAATTTCACATTAATAGTGATAATTTAAAGTAACTGACCAGTGCATGTATATGAAATTACTGCCCAGTTTTATTAATGTGACAATAATTGCCCTTAATATGAGGAGTGGTATTAAAAAAGTCATGTGACTGTCACACACTTTAAATGGAGGACTTACTATTGGCTTAGAGGGGAGCCTACTCTCTTGGACCTCTTGCCCTGCCATTCTGACATAGCCATATGGGAATCAGGGAGCAGTGACTTTTGGACAGAAAGGGGTGGTAGTTCCAGTTAACATTCCTATTAATAATAGTGCAATGGGAGTTTTGATACAGGTACAACAAACTGGGGTTATTGATATGGGTACAGCAAACTGGTATTATTAATACATTTAGAGCATATTGGGATTATTGAATGGGATTTTTTTATATGGTACAGGATACTGGGATTACTGATACAGGTAACATTACTGGGATTATTGATACAGGTACAGCAAACTGGGATTTTGATACAGGTCCAAGTAAACTGGTATTAATGATACAGGTACAGCATTCTGGATTATTGATACAGGTATATCATACTGGGATTTTTTATACATAACACTAGGATTATTGATACAGGGACATAATACTGGGAATATTGATACATACACTAAACCTCTGCCATTTTCTCACTGGCTATCCTCTCCTGCCCCTACCGATACAACTGCACAATTAAATCCTTTTTACAACTGCATAATTAAATCCTTTTTAGGGAGATTCAGGAGATAATGTCAAATAAGGCATAGGGACAGCAGGTGCAAAAATGAACAATGTGGAAAGGAGTTGAATATGAGCATAGGGGTGTAAGAAGTTGGAAGAATAAAAAAATGAATAAGGAGAGAAACAGAAGAGAATAAAGAGAGGGGACTGCAGGGGTAGCATGAAAAACAGTGGAAAAGCAGGGAAGACAAACCAAAGAATGTGGCACAATAAAGAAACAAAAGAGGATTGAAGCAAAGTGGAATGAGAATAGATTATGGGTGGGTTGTTGGATTAACAAAGGTTACAGAATGGAACAAGGAAGGGTAGAGTCATATGTGGGGCATGAAGATGATGTTTGGGGATATGGTGGGGCATTCCAGGGACTGGTGGGACGTTCTGGGGGCAGAGCCCTCCTGTTTAACCCTACCTAACAGTTGATCCAGAGGAAGGCAAAAAAAAAGCTAAAAAGTGGTGGGGGAGGGGAAATTCCATCCTGGAAGTTATCCTTCCTGACATATCCCTGGATCAACCAGACAATTAAGTGACAATTGAGATTTGATCGCATGACCCCGAGACCCTGGAATGTTCACGTAACGTTAACATGGTTTCCACGGATTCCTTAGCTAAGTAATAGCACACGTCTCTATGGTCTGACATGTCTGACTCTTCAAGCCAAATTCATTACTCAGCTAATGTGTCCTATATATGTACAGCGTATAGTATGTTACTATAATGATGGCACAGACAGAGCGATAAAATGTCATGAAGAGGGAAGGGACAACATCATCAGCTAAACAGGAAAGAAACGGGGAGCAGTTTCGCTGCACTTCTCAAAGTAGGCTCTAGAGTGCGCTGCCCAAATTACTTGAGCCCTGTACGGTCTTGCTCTAGGTTGTTTATCAGTTGGTAACGAAAAAGGAAATAACGTGGTGACTTTATCTTTGGATAGCACTACATGTGTCCATGTGGATAAGGTAGATGTAAAGCACGCTGGATGGTTCCTTGTTTTCTGGGCAGAATCCGTTGTAATTAAGAACCAGGGGGAGCGGCCAACCATGGCCAAGAGGAGAGCCGAACAACAGGTGGACACTGACCTCCTCCGTGCAAGAAGCTGGCATGGGGGGTTTCCATTCAATGTGGGCAGAAGGCCAGTTTCTTTCCACCGAGGAGGAAAAGAACACTGACCCCGGACCCGAGGGGCCTGAACTAACGAGTCCACTGGCTGCAAACAAGGACCATCCGAGGGAAGACCGACCAGCCATACACCCCCCCATTCCCCGTAAGAAAGGCAGATCGTCGAGATCACATTTCAGGTAAATCTACTGAGGCACCGGGTCATACTCACGTTTCCATGGTGACCCTCTAGGATGCTGTTAACAGCAGCCAAACTGGTGAGAACTTTTTACTGCCTCCTGCGATTATGAAACACTTTTACACCCTAAACCCGGTGTATATTTAATTATTCCACAAACCAAATCCTCGCAAACTTATTTTGTGCAAGTAAGGTATTTCATGTACATGTGGGTGAAATAAGCATGTACTCTTCACCCAGACATCCCATACTGCTAAATGTGGCTTCTGGGCAGGGTATGGGGGAAGAGGGCGGGTGTAGGCAGTCACCTAGGGGGTGGGGCCGAAGGTGAAGTTAGGGGAGTGAGGGAGGCGGCATTCCAGGGCGGCCAATAAGAGGCGTTGAGGGATGGAGGATACAGGTGCTTGTGGTCGCAGGAATTTGGGGTGGTCAACCCCACAGGCCCATCCCAAAACCCCATCTATTATTAATTTTAAGCTGAATAACACATTACTGATAAAGGGACACCTTCTGTAGAATCTGACGGAATCTCCCCTTTATTGGTAAAGTATGTACCATATAAACAATCATTTCCAACACAACAAATGTTAACTCTAAGCATCGGGAACGATGTTTACCTTACGAAAATCTCCTGCAGCCACGGTCGGCCCCTGTACTAAAGTATAGGGAGCCAACTGCGGACGTAAGCAATTTGGCAGTCCTGAAGCATTCTCTATACTTAATAAAGGGAGAACACTCAGGAATGTTGTAGCCACTTTGAAAGATTACTAACGCACAAATAACAAAATAACCCAGAGGCTTGCTCTCATGCAATATAAAGTGATTCAAACTATTTGAAACCCTTATAGGGCTATGCACGGAGAGCCGGTATCGCTCTCTATTGCCTCTTCAAGCAATGCACTGAGCCGATATCTGCTCTCAGTGCATAGCCAATGGGTTTATCCATTCAGAATCTTGGATAACTGGCGTTGTAGATTCGGTCTTAAGAGCCGTTATTAACTCGGTCCATACCTTGCAGTGGTTGCGAGACTTACCAAAAACCAAGAGATTTGCGTACCGACCATGTTATGCAAAAACGTTAAAGCAATAGTTCACTTGAAAAGTGAACTGTTTCTTTAAAGGATATGTACATCGTAAAAAATAATTAGGTTAGTGGCAAGCTGTGGCTTTAAAAAATGTTTCTTATATCCTCTCCACAGAGCCTACTTTTATTGCTTAAAACTTGTGGCTGCTTCCTCCTCCTGAATAATGGCATCTGGAGCTCTGCCCCAACAAGATTTCTGGCTCATCTTGCTGCCTTGGCCCCTAATGTAAGTTCCGGTTGCACCACACCCGTTTGACCTCACTGCATGCCCGCATGTGATGTCGTGCGCAAGCAACATGACGTCAGTGTGCATGCATGAGGTCATCTTGCTGAACCAGGTACAGTGTGATTACGTCACCTATACAGCAAGGTCACGTGCGCAAGGTGTGACCGGAACTTACATTTGGGGGCCAAGGAAGCAGGATGAGCCAGGAGATCTTATTGGGGCAGAGCTCCAGATGCCATTATTCAAGGAAGCTAGATGAGCCAGGAGATCTTGTTGGGGCGGAGCTACAGATGCCATTATTCAGTAGGAGGAAGCCAGCAAGTTTGAAGCAATAAAGGTAGGCTCTGGGGGGATAGAAGAACATTTTTTTTTGTCCAACTTTAGTTTGAAAGCCACAGCTTGCTACTAACCTAATATATTTTTTTTTACAGTGTACATATATGTATTAATTGAAGACAATGGTTTAAAGAACTCTGCCTTACTTTCCATTTTTCAATCAATTGTCCAGGAGCCACGGACAAAGATAGAAGTTTTTCCCACAAAACACCCCCCCAAACGATATATTCCCGAAATCTACACTCCTTCAGCTATGTAACACTGTAGTTTGTTTATCATACCATCAATGTGTGTGGGCGCAGTTCTTCGTAGAAGGTCGCACTTTTATGATATTTTCTGAAAAAATAACAAAAATAAACTTTCAAAGGTAGAAATCATGCGAAAACCTCATGGAATGTACGAAACAGTTACCAAATGTCAATCTCCCCAATGTCCTGTATCAAACGGTATCCATATGGTGGTTACACACATGCACGTGGAAGCGACTAGCCACGAAATGAGACAATGCATGATGGCTCAAAAACAGCAAAAATATTCAGCCAATCTTAACAATTTGAACAGTCAACAGTTTTTCCCCACAAAACACCCCCCACAAACTATATATCCTCGAATCTACACACTGTCAACTACGGAATGCTGTTTGTTCATTCATACATCCATGGTGTGGGCGCAGTCTTTGAAGAAGTTTGCACTTTTCGCAGATTTTCTGAAAAAAGTGAACAAAAATCCAATTTCGAAGGTAGAAATCATGCCAAAATCCCATGAAATGAAACAAAAAGTTACCAAATATCAATCTCCCAAATGTCCCGAATCAAACGGTATGCCTTATATATGGTTACAGTGCGTATGTGGAATTGACTAGCCACAAAGTGAGCCAAATACAGTGGCCCAATTACAGCAACTTTTCAGATTGTTAGACTAAACGCCCCTATATATAGAAATACCCCCAAAAACTATATATTCTTGGAATCTACATGCCTTCAGCTACGTGTGTCGTTCTTTATGCGGTGCACACAGAGACGTGGCCACCAACTAGCTCAAATGGGGACGCATGCCCAAGTGCAATTACAAGAAAAAAATCAAAGTGCTTTGTAATTTGAACAGCCTACGCTTTTTCAAAGGAAACAGCCCTGAAACTTGGAAATACCCCCCACAACTATATATTTTTGGAATCTACACTCCTTCAGCATGCACGTTTTCAAGCTTTGATACATACATGAAGAATTCCAGACGCAGTAATCCAAAGAACTGTGTTTTTGGAGATTTGTGAAAAAAAAATTATGATTCAGAGGTTGAAATCCTATCTAAACCCACTTGACAAGCAAAAAACCCCACTAAATGTCAATCTCCCACATGTGCTGAATCAAACGGTATGCCATATGTGTGGGTGATACAGAGACATGGAACCAACTAGCTCAAATGGGACACATGCCCAAGTGCAATTACAAGAAAAAATCTACACACCTTCAGCTACGTAACGGTGTCATGCTTTCGTATATATATGAATTCCAGACGCTGTTATTCATAGAACTCTGTGCTTTTAGGAGATTTTGTGAAAAAATAAAATAAAAGGACTCAAAGGTTGAAATCCTACCTAAACCCACTTGGGCAAGTAAAAAAACCCCACTAAATGGCAATCTCCCACATGTCCTGAATTAATCGGTATGCCATATGGGTGAGTGCAAACAGGGCCACCAACTAGGTCAATGGAACCCATGCGCAATTGCAATTAGAGAAAAAAAATCAAATGCCACAACCCACCACCACCCCCCCACACTCTCCCCATTTTAGTGAAAACCTGTTAATACGGAGAGTCACAAGTTTTTGCATACTTTACTGATCTAAAAATTCAATCCGGTCTTTTTTTGGTACATCTGCAAAATTTCCTACTAAAATAGGCTTAGTTTCCCTTGAATCGAACAAATAATGATCTGCGTTTACTTTACCGATATCACCGGGGACATTGGGAAGCTTGAAGAAGAAATTTTTTTTTGCTAATTATAGTTTGAGGGTAAAAAAAAAAAAAAGTGTGTGTTGTGTATCACTTCAAGAATTTGTGCGCATTCCCCCCCCCCATTCCTGTTTTTTTTTTTTTAATCATTCCCAAAGATGATCATCAAATCATCTTAGGGAATGATAACTAACTTGGAATACGGGCATAAATGCCGTTTTCCAATTCGAAAGCCGATCGGAAAAATCACTTCCCGGAAATTATTTTCCAGGAAGTGATTTTTCATTCATTGGCAAAGATCAATAATTTGGTGATCTGTCCCCATTTTTTTTTTCTAAGTCTTTGCTAAGTAGCAAAGACTAAGGAAAAAATCCTATTTGTGAATGGGACTCTGAGTTCCAATCACAAAAAGCATAGTAAAGCTGTCATACTGACAGCTTTACTATAGCCTGTACTGCACTGCCATCTGCATGAAGATCGCAGTGCAGTACTTCCACTAGACCACCAGGGACAGCATCATACCATTCTCAGGGAAGACCCCGGTGAAGGAGGAAGTTCAGTGATGTCACCGGGGTCTTCCTTTATCGCCAATCTCTCTTCCTGCTCCTGCTTTGATCCCGGTAAGGACTTCAAACAGTGCTAGCTCCCGATCCCCCCCATCGGAGTTTCATGAAACTGGTGGGGGATCGAGGGGGCTAGGGGGGCACTTGAATACTGCCCCCTGATTGCCCCTAGCACTCACAGAACATATATATACGTTCTGTGGCTGTTTGGTACTTCTATCCACAGAACGTATATATAAATAAATAAAAGTACTTGAATATTCCCAACTCCTGTTTTGTAATGGTATCTTCAAAATGGACTGTTAAGCCACACCCCAGGAAGTTTTCCAGGGAGGCAATGGATGCTTACAAAGGAACATATTTACTACTTCCCTTATAGTGTTGTATCCAATGGTGTGCTTAATATTAGATTGACAGCAGTGTTAGCGAATCAAAACATTGTTAGTAGGAAGTTATAAGTCACTTCCTTTGTAAAACGTGACTGTCTTAGTAAAAAAACTTTCACTCACCCCTCCCCACCCCTCTCAATAGACAAAAAGGAGACCTGCTGTTTGCTGGACAGGAAGGGATATCTATAAATCAGGGATAGACAACCAGTAGATCTCAAGATGTTTGTAAACTACAACTCCCAGAATTCCCTAATTACAGAGTGCATCCCTGCTATATATGGGGACTGGAAGGAAAACATTTCCATGCCCATTTTTCTAAAACAATGAAGTGAGTTTGTTAATGGTTTATTCCATTATGTAAGCAATAGAATCCAGTTTCTGTTTGCTAGACAGGAAGTGGACATAAAGAAGAAACTTACTGCTAACAGAGAATGCTGGGAGTTGTAGTTTTTTTTTAAACATGTGAAAAGTTAAACACCCATGCTCTATCATTACACTGTATTAAATCGTAGTACATTCTTTAGCCAATGCACATATGGAAGAAACTTTCTGCTAACAGAATGCTGGGAGTTGTAGTTTTCAAACATGCGCATATTCAAACTCTTGGGTAGGAATTGCTAAAGCATGGGCTTTTAATGGCTGTAAGTCAGAAAAAGGGCTTTATTCCGGGATGTATGAAAAATAAATTTTCCAACATTCTGTGCAGGGAATGCTGGGAGTTTTAGTTTTAAACATGTGAAAAGCTGGCAGGTCAAATAGAAATGGGAGAGTATGTGTGTGTTTGATCATATTATGTGGTGGGATTTAAATGAAGAATTTAATTTAATGTGCTTCTTATAAACGTTATATAATTTTATATTTGAATTATTTATCCACCCTCCTTGATAATACACAGGCCATCTAACTACAATGTAGATTAGGAACTAACTAACGATTGAAAACAATGTTTGATTGCTTTAAAAATGTATTGATATATATCTGTTAGTCTACTAGCTACATTGTTTCTCTTTACAGGTATAGATACACCATCTAGTGGATCCTTACAGGCATTACAATATGAGGAAGAACTTTTCTGGACTTTTTTCACCCCAAGTGTTTAAAATAACTGCAATGAGACTTTGCAACACAGAGTTAGAGAATTAGGAGTATACACAACACCGATTTTTAAATCTTTAATATATATCATTTGCCTTTATTGTATTTATTCACTCTATTTTAATATAAAACAGAGTATTTTATACGTTAGCACAGTATATTTATTGGCAACACAATGTTCACACTACATTTAGGATTGATATAATTGATGGTAATATATAATGGTGATTTTATTGTATATGTTTTTATCTTTTTCACTCCTTGTTTGCACATGTTCACTTTAAGACCGGCTCTGATAATAGTAGGTGGAGCTCTGCACTATAATTAATGATGTCACTATATATTCATTGCACTATGTAGTATCTTGTTACACCTGAAGAAGGGGGTTGGACCCCCTGAAACGTTTTGTACCTGGCTTGTATGTTGAGCACTTAATAAATGGAACTTTTGTGATTTATATTCTATTTGAGTGTGCTTCCCTACGAATTGAAATTGATATGTGGTGGGATTGCCTAGGGACTTTCAGACTTATCCCATTTGAGCCTCCCCCTGGATACTTGCTGGGAGTGGAAGGGGAGAGCAAGTTCAGAATTGATCCTAATACCTACCGGCTAAATGCATGTAAGTAGCCTCTCTCTGGCCCCACAGCTTAACAGCTATATGCATAAGGGAGAGGCAGACAGATCTCGAATCACTTGTATGTTTGTGCACTTTGTGTTGGTCTCACTGAGAGCATGACCCGAGCTTTCAATAAAAATAATTACCTACCAAAACATACACACATCATTTCCACTGTGCACCACCGGGAACACTTTTGCTATTGTGTATATTTGTATATATTTTATTTTTTATATAGGGCTACATATTCCGCAGCGCTTTACAATTATTTACTCAATTTACTTTAGGCCCTGCCCGAAAAGCTTACAATCTAATCACTTTATGTACACATACAACCTATCAGTATGTCTTTATGATTGTGGGGGAAACCGGAGTGCCCTAAAGAAAGCCACACAAGCACGGGGAGAACATACATACTCCTTGCAGATGTGTCCAAGGGTGGAATCGAACTCAGGACCTCAGCGCTGCAAAGTATCTGTGCTAGCCACTGAGCCACCATTCTGCCAGTAATTAGCATAATGCTTTTTTATTGGTTATTAGAACTTAGCTGTACCACACCTACCTTGACCTCGCTCCTCTTCCTGATCTGGTTAAATGACTGAAAGAATGAATCAAGCAGGTACATAAATGTTTTATAGTTTATTTAATTATTTACCTTATAAGTCTGCCAAAAGCAGTAAACCAGACAGATCCACTCTGGTTCTCCAGCACTTACTTGGCACGTAGTTGCCAGTCAAATAACATGTCCCTGCAGTCAAATGTCCCTGCAGCACCACGTGGCTTTATTTACTTAAGTTTAAAGGGAAAGTTCAGTGGAAAATATTTTTAAAATACTTAGTTTAAATTATGCATACGTAGTTATTCTACATATTTTATTCCATTTTAAAAATAAGTTGAATTTATACCCCTTGCTTTTCCCTGCTGTTGGCATTAGGGAGCTGGCATTTTAGGTTCTGTAACAGTCCTTCTTATTCCTAGAATGCACACTAACGTGTAATGTTCTTAACAGTAATTTCTACTGATTGGCTGTTGGATGGGCCAAACATGCTTAGATCTCTACTGAGCAACTGAATAAACCCAGGCCCTGGGTCAAGGGCAAGACCATATTGTTCTCCATTAGGGGTTCTGCAAGTCAGTATTTTATAAGCATTTATTTATACACAGAAAAGTTCTGAATGAGCAGGTTAAGGTCATTGGGATGGAAAAATACTGCTCTATTTCTTAATAGTATATTTATTTGCACTGAACTTCCCTTTTAATCCTCAACACAGGGTCAAAGGGAGGTGCATTAATATGCTAATACAGGGAATGAGTTAACCCATATTAATATTTCAATATGGAGATATATATATACATACATACACTAGCAAAAGTGTGCCCGTTGGTGCACAGTGGAAATTAGGGAGATTCAATAAAAGTTCTTATCGTGTATGTGTGTATGTTTTGCTGTGTGTAGATGCAGTGCTCACAGGAACCACCAGGAAACATCCAGGGGGCCCTAATAAAATTAGTCTGAAGGTCCAGAAAAAAACCCAAGCAATCACATCATATTAAATAACCAAACACACACTTATACCCTCCCTTACCTATACTACCTGCCAACTAGAATATAGAGGGTCTATGTGGAATAAAACTGCAGGTCTAAGAACAGACCTAGGCAATCTAAACAGCACCTATGGGCAATCAAAAGCAGCCCCTATGGGCAATCAAAAGCAGCCCATACATATATCAGATTTTACTTACCTGACCGAGCGCTCCCACGACATTAGACCGATCCTGCCAGAACCACCTGTCGGTGGCATAGATGAATGGGAAAGGCAGTCCAGCAGGATCAATCTAATATCGCAGGAGCATTTGCTTGGGTAAGTAAAATCGGATATATGCATGGCCACCTTAAATCCTATACAGTATCCTGATTAACATGCAAGGTTCATACTTATTAGTAATTACCGCAACAAGTTCCAGATTTACAGTCACTATGGGGTTAGGACTTGGTAGCACAAAATACTGATTGAATATACATGTTAGGGTGAGGTGCGGATAGAGGAGATAAAAGCTCCACATAGAGTATAAAATGAAATAGAGCCTTCTTATAACAGAAAGTACCTCATAGAATCATGTTATTATAAGAGCATTGCCCTAATAATCTAACATATAAACACGTATTTCTCACTTAAAGAAATGGGTGGGTACATGCAAAGTATCTCATTTATAGCCTGTGGCAAAGGCGTGTGTCTTGATATAATACAGCCTAATGGTATAGAGCAGGCGTGATTAACTTGTGACCTTTCACATGTTTAAAAACCTCAATTCCCAGCATTCTCTGTTCGCAGTAATTTTTTTTTCTTAATATCTTGTAGCTAAGGTATCTGTCTTGATCTAATACAGCCTAAGCTTGTGACCTTTCACATGTTTAAAAACCTCAATTCCCAGCATTCTCTGTTTGCAGTAAGTTTTTTTTCTTAATATCTTGTAGCTAAGGTATCTGTCTTGATCTAATACAGCCTAAGCTTGTGACCTTTCACATGTTTGAAAACTACAAATCCCAGCATTCTGTTTTGCAGTTAGTTTCTTCTTAATGAACTTATCACATCTTTAAAAACTGCAACTCCCAGCATTCCCTGACTGCACAGAATTCTAGAAAATGTAGTTTTCATACATTCTGGAATAAAGGCATTTTCCTGACTTACAGACATTAAAAGCCCACGGTAATGCTTTAGCGCTTACTACCCAAGGGTTTGAACATACAAGTGATTCATCTGCCCTTTCCTTACATCCATAGCTATTAGATTATTGGATAAGGGAAGCATTATATGGGTCGATCAGTTAGCGCAACGTTAATGCTCGCTTTACGGCGGCAGCGCGAGTACCGGAAGAGGCACTCGTGCGGCTGTTGCAAAGTAATTTACCAGAGGTTGCGTGCCTCTTTACGCATAAGTATTTAAGGCCAGCTAATAGCTGGCCTTAAACACTTATGTGCTGGTGAGATTCACCCAAAATCTCACAGCCTCTGGTAAATCCCGTATGGTAGATTTGCCCAGAGAGCTTTTGCCTCTGGGTGAATCTCCCCGTTAGTCATAAACCTTACCATATTTGCACTCACTTTCAAATACCACCTACCTGGCAGTTATAATCCATGAAGTCTAAACATTTGTACACAAGTGCGATCGCGGGTGCCGATGCACAACGTGCACGAACGGTCGATAATCGTGCTGTGTGTTGACAGAATGTCCATTTTTAGCCAATAAAGTGCCCATACATGGCACGAATATCGGCTGTTCGTACACATCGTGCATCATGGGTTAGCACCCACGATTGCCCGTGTGTACGAACCTTAATGCTGGGTAAACACCAGTTACCAACCGATAGTGCCATGGATCAGTCAGCTGGAAACATCTGATGGTGTGGGGCGGCCAGCTGCGACTGAGTTTGGCTGCCCGTATCAGACAAACAGGTCAGTTAGTATCAGACAAACAGGTCAGTTAGCAAATCACAGCCGATCATGCAGTTCCCTATGGGACCACAGTATCAGTCTGTCACATGCACTGCAGGCTGCAGCCACTGTTGCTGTGACCAACAGTCCTCTATCCTGGCAGAGCTCTCACTCAAAGCAGATGCTTAGTTGGGACACATGACAATGTTACATGTATCCAGACTTAATGGTAATAACCTGCAGATCTGAAAACAGATCCAGGCAATCCTGCCACAATGTGCAATTCAATCTGATCAGCACTATTGGACATCCTGAGACCCTATGCAGGATCCAGAATAACATGCTAGGTTCATACTTATTGGTATTTACCACAGCAAGTTCCAGATTTACAGTCACTATGGGGTTAGGACTTGTCAAGCTAATCAGAATCCTGTGTTTCCAAGTTATGGAGAGGTTTGGATAAAGGAGCTAAAAGCTCCCCACAGAAGGTACCCCACAGCTTCACAGTTATTATTATATTAATAGTGGAATAAAAGGGAAAACTGTCCATTTCTCTAAGAATGCTGGGTAGTTTGAGACATGCAAAGTCATTTAATCATTTACAGACATTACTTCCTGTCTAGCAAACTGAAACTGGATTGTCTCATTACTTTCTATGAAGAGGGGAGGAGGAGTAAATGTACGAGTCTGAAGAATTTTCTAATTGGCTAAGACTGTCACATGTTTTACAAACGGCACATAACTGGGTGTAATACAGGAACTTCCTTACACTTCCTGTCTTGTCATGTACAGTGCCTTAGAGAATTTTTTGATTTGCTAACAGTGTAAGATCAGAACCTCTCATTGGATGTTAGTAAAATTACACTTCCTTTTTAGTGTCTACATGGAGACCCTGTAGAAATACTGGAGGTGTGGCTTAACCTATCATTTTGAGTTTTCCATTCAAACTTAGGGGTGTCCAGTAAAGTAAGTTTACTTACTTACTTAATTGTATATCACTTGTTTTTGTAATTCAGTAGTAGGTAGTAGTACTATACTTTGTATAGTGTTCTTTCTTATGGTGATTTTAATTAAATAGTGATAATTACACACATACATATAGACCTTTCCTACGTGTAATAGTGTTATATACCCCCACCTAATTAGTTGCTCCTAAAAACTCAATGCAATCTCCGTAAAAATATAAATTTATTTATATAATATAAGGGATATATATATAGTACATTATAAACACTATACAATTGCATTTGGTATTTTCAAGACTTACATATAGACTGCAATAATTACAAACTAAGAAAAAGCAAACAAAATATTTTCTTGATATTAACCCAGCGACAGCTACACATAGAAATGTGCTCGTTTTTATTAGGAATCTGTGCATGTGTTTCCAAGTTATTTGCAGATTTGTGGACTTTTTTTTGCCCATTCTCTTTTATTAGGTAGAACCGTCAAACATACTCTATTTTTCCATTATTTTCCTGGCATTCCAGAAAGAAGATATTCTCCATGAAGTCTGTCTCTCTCTTCTGAATGTGGATGTTAAACATTAATTTATACAAGCACTGTAGCTATCCCTTATGTTTTACAAGCATAGCTAATAATGTTTTTATTTTGTTTTACAGAATGATGAAGAATTTAAGGAATTTAATTCATTTAATTACTGGAGGACACCTTTACCAGAAATAGATCTTTCTGAAATAACAACTGAAGCTAAAGAAGGCGATAATCAAATACATACCAAGGAGATATTGGAGGATATGGACAGCTGACATGAAATATGTTTTTTCTTATTATTCATATTAGACTTGGATATATTTCTTTTGTAAATTATGTTCTTTGGGGATATTTTGTAATACAAATTACTTAAATGAAACCTCTTCATAACAGCTGTCTCTAGTTTGTGCATTTACAGAATTATATGAGAAAGCTAAAAACAAAAAAATCCCTGAGGTAAAGTCTGAGAAATATAGCCTGAAATTGTGCCCAATGGGAATACCCCACTTGTATACATATGCCTTTGTTTTCTTTCAGAAAGATAGGAATTTGACATTCTGTAGAGGGCTCACTGGTGATCAATTTTAGCCAGCTTCACATAAGCAGAAGCAGGTTGCTATGGATTGGATAAGTGTGCCTACTGGGAGACAACAGAAGAAGCAGAAGAAAGTCTTTCTTTGATTTGAATCACCCTGGTAAACTTACAGATCCCATGTCACAGGAGGTCTTTTAAAATTAGATAATATAAAAACCATGTGAAGGATTCTGTCATTCTTTGATGAAAAGCCTGTGCACTTGACAACTATTATTTCTCTGTGGCTCAACTAGATTGCTGTACATTATCAAAGTCTCACTTGTCTTTTAATTCCTAATCCTTATGTCCTTTATTTCCTAACCGTTTCTATGTACTTAAAGGGAAATAGTGGTGTATGGTAGTCAACATAGACAGTAAATGTGGCTGGGTTTTAAGAATCCAGGGAGTTCAATTTTGTTTTTGACAGCTGGCTTACTGCTGTAACATATGATGAAGACATTCCCCCCCAACCAGTAACTGAAGGGTCTGTTGTTGATTCTTCAAGATAATTGCTGTCTTGGTTACACATTTTTCAAGTTATTTTTTTCTAAGGGGATGACACTATGGGACTTATTTAAAGGGAATCTCCACCCCTCCTATAAAATTTTGATATACTGTAGTCCACCCCTAAACTGGGGGATCGGGGATTTGTAAGGTAAATATCTAGGTCTGGGAGCATCTCTTCTAAATGTAAGTATAGCGTAAATGGGGTTTGCGGGGGTGGACTACAGTATATCAAAATTTTGTAGGAGGGGTGGAGATGCCCTTTAAAGTAATAAGTTCCATTAATTTGTGTCTACCATCTCTTCTGTAGTTTAGAAAAATGCTGGTGTTTGACAATTTTTTCTTACATTTGATACAGCAGCAAACCACTTGAAATATGTCTTTCAAGCTATTTCTTATATTACCCAACCCAGATAGGGTTCAGAATGAATAATATTACTGCAAATGTACTCTGTTATCTAGAGGGGGTCAAAGATAAACCTTTCTGTGCAGAAACATTGGTCATCTACCAAGATTTTAACTTGTTCACCTTTTATAGTGAAAGGAATAAAAAATAATACCTTTATTGTAAACAATAATTGTTAGCTACAAAAAGTTACTTTATTGCATTGCTTCTGCAATATTTTTCTTGTTCCTTTCAAGCCTGTAACCCCAGCAGCTCATGCACATTAATCCTCCTACATGTGTCTAACTTTTGTAGACAAAAAAAAAAAAACTTGGTATGTACGCCTGTAGAGAGCAAATGTCTCCATTGTTCTGGAGATACTTGCTGTATAAGGAGCAGGAGGGGGTATAGCATAAATGGGGTTTTGTCCAGGTGGACAACATTATATCACAATTTTATAGGAGGGGTGGAGAAGCCCTTGAATAAGAGGTGCAAAATTTCGCTTGTGCTGCTAATCTGCAGCAACCAATTGGACATTCTCAAATGATTTGTAACTGTAGTAGACCAGTAAAAGTGTAACATCTGTTTGGTTGCTGCAAATGTTGGCACCTCTTGTTAAATTTGCCTAACTCTTCAATTATGTGGCATAGTATACAAATGTTATAACTATTTTATTCTAGTGAAAACAATTAGTTTTTCTGAAGGTAATGCCTGAAACTGATCACTCTGAAATGCAGTTCAAAGTTTACGGTTTAAAATATAAAATAATTGTTACCCCAGCTCAGCAGATTGAATTCAGACTTATCACTATTCGTAATCTGAATGTGTTAAAATGTCAGGATGACTTAGAAGATCTTCCTGTAAAATAAGTTTTCTTTGTATCATGTGCCAATAACTTCCAGCACAAACTAATCATTAACCAATTATCACAAAGGTTGTTAGGATGCTACCTTCGTCATGTATGACATTAAAATTTGGCAGTTTAAAACAGGTGTGTGGAGTAGTAACAGGAAAATTATGAGGTGCACTCCCCTATCTCCGTGCCACAAACGGTAAGGGTTGTAGACGTAATATCTGGAAGGTTGGCACACTCAAAAAGTGCTTTACAGCATGAATAATTTATTAAGTGCTGAATAGTCCAAATACATACAACATTTCGGGGGGTTTCCCCCTTCCTCCCGGGGGGAAAAGGAAGGGGGAGTGTGCCTCCCTTCCAGATATTACGATTGTAAGGATTTGTATCTGATACGTTTCTCTTTACATTGAATGGGCAAAGAGACAACAGCCAGAACATATAAATGTATATGTGTTAGGGAGTTGTAGTAAAAGTTTTGTAGTTTGTATCTGCTTTCTGCTGGCTTGTGAGTTTGCATTCTGGAGATGCCATATTGATTACAAGCACCAGTGATGAGTATTTTATTTGTATAGCATTGCAGAAAAAAGAAACTCTTGTATCCAGTTGCATACACAAGACACCAGTGCAAGGTTTTCCCTATGGTAGAAAGGAATAGTTCACTCAAAATGTAAACTATTCCTTTAATGTATTGATTGAAGCCTGGGAGGCTAAGGAGCTATGCCTTATCTTCCTTTCTTCAATCAATTGACTAGGAGCCACGGACGAAGTTTACCTTACACGTGATCCTACTCAGCAGCACTGAACAGGTCCCAACTGCTTTCTGGTTCAGATTAACTATAGCGTGCATTCACAAAAATGCGCTATAGTTAATAACCAGGAACCATTAAAGGAATGGTTCTCTCTTTTCGAGTGAACTATTCCTTTAAAATTACATTCACATCAATTTAAAAAAAAAAAGCTTGTCTTTTTGTTTCATTTGCTCAGAAATTTCTAATCCTAGATCTTCCAACTGCCTATGCTAAAATGTGAGTTTCAAAGCCCAGCTCTTTAGTTACATTATTTTTTTACCAGCTTTCTGTTCAGTCTCTTACTTGATATTATTATATTTTACAGTGATACAATTACATAATGTAAATTTTTTTGAAAAATAGTCAGTTTGCTGCCTTTTTCTTGAAAGATATTTTGTATAAAATTTACAATTGCGGTGAAATATTGCCATTAGACCAATAAAACGTTTCCTTTTTTTCCTGAATCATCAATTTACTTTTTAAATTATGTGTTAGTTAATACAAGTTACATCTAAAGGTGCAACATATGCTCTCTGGCCACTTTATTAGGTACACCTTGCTAATGCTGGGTTGGCTCCCCCTTTTCCTAGAACTGCCTTAATGCTTTGTGATATAGATTCATCTAGGTGTTGTAAACACTCCTTAAAGAGTTTGTGCAGATTTGTCAGTTTCATCCATGATGTGAATCTTCCATTCCACCACATCCCAAAAGTGCTTTATTGAATTTAGATCTGGTGACTGTGGAGGCTATTGGAGTACAATGAACTTATTTTTATGTTAAAGAAACCTGTTTAACATTATGTAAGCTCTGTCACATGGTGCATTGCTCTGCTGGAAGTTGTCATTAGTAGACTTGTACAATATGGTCATAGAGAGACATGGACATTGTCAGCAACAGTATTCAGGTAGGCTAGGGCTGAAAATGTGCTATGCAAATCCATGCTTTCCTGATTATGCCAAATTTCACCCATCTGAAAGTTGCAGCTGAAATCGACACTCCTCAGTCCAGGCAACATTTTTCCAATCTTGCGTGATCCAATTTTGGTGAGCCCGTGCAAATTGTAACCTCTTTTCTGTTCTTAGCTGACAGGAGTCGCACCCAGCGTGATCTCTGCTGCTGTAGTCCATCTGCTTCAATGTTTGACATGTGTTCAGAGATGATACTCTGCATAGCTTGGTTAACAATTGGTTATTTGAGCTACTGTTGCTTTTCATTATTTCAAAGATCAATGTCTTCTGACTGCTACAAGGCATTTTTGTCCAAACAACTGCTCACTTGATGTTTTCTCTTTTTTGACCATACTTTATAAACCCTAGATATATTTAGTATAGTATTTGAGGTTGAATAAAGATATATGTCCATCCATTCCAACCCATCTAACAATATCCTCATTTGCTGCCTAATTGTTGATCCAGAGGAAGGCAAAAAAAACCCCACCAAATTTATGAAGGGGGAAGAAAATTCCTTCCTGACTCCAAGTGGCAATTGGAAATTTCCCTGGATCAACTCTACTTTATGTATCAATACCAGTAACTTGCAACATTCCTTGTTTGCAGAAACTCATCCAGCTTTTTTTTTAAACTGACCAGTGAACCTGCCATAACAACGTCCACTGGAAGACAGTTCCATAGCTTTACAGTTCTCACATTGAAAAATCCTTTCCGAACTTGAAGCCTAAACCTTTTTTCTTCAAGTTTTAAGGGATGTCCACGTCTCCTCTGACATGTTCTATTGGTGAACAATGCCCCAGATAGTTTATTGTATGGCCCGTTAATGTATTTATACACAGTAATCATATTCCCACGCAAGCGCCTTTTCTCCAGCGTACATAATTGTAACTTTGTGTATGAAAATACCAGTAGATCATCGGTTTCTAAAATCTACACCTCAGGCACCAACAACCACGCCACGTTCAAAGTCATCCCCTTTCTTCCCCATTCTTTGTTTTGTTTGAAGTTCAGCAGCTTGTCTTCATAGTGTACACTACATCGGTTTGTATCTGTATCATTTGTATATGGACAGAGTAAAACCCCATAGGATTTCACAATATCGTTCACACTTTCTGCGTTGCATTCCGTTCCTGTCCGTTTTAAAAACACACTGCTGCACTCATTTATGTCCATCAAAAATGCATGAAAACATGGTACAAAGGATAAAAACGTTTGTGTTTCTGTCCATTTTTCACAAATGGACAGATCGCGGGCTATAGGAAATGCAGAGAGGGGGCCATTTTGTCTTCCAGCCATCTAGGAGAGAGGAGTCAGCCAGCAAGCAAGCCAGCCAGCCAGTTTGCTAGCAACCAAACCAAATTCTGCCACAATATATACACAAATAAATGACCAGGCACTAACTCCCAAAGTGAATATAGGTAAGTAAATGGGGTGCTCCAACCACTAAGATTATAGTACAGCAACAAGAGAACAGAAGTGGATTACAAAGGGCATACCCAAGTGATAACCTTGCAATTAAAATATCCTTTATTGTTTGATTATGGGACAATATATAAAGTGCACAAAAAGGTTAAAAACACATCCCAAACCCACAATGGCAGACACATTTTTATCAACTGAAGAATGAATTAATACAGTGTAGGGCCATCCTCAAGTGTTTGATAAAGGGTACAAACTTTTTAAGGTATGTGCCTAATTATTTTAGTAATAAATTCAAAATGATTTTAGTAGTAATAAATTCATTATTATTTTAGTAGTAATAAATACATTTATTTTGGGTGAATTAAAAGGAGTGTGACTTGTTGTATATTTGTTTTTTTAACACCAATCTAGGACAGGAGTAGGTGGGGAGGACTGGCAATGTGCTGTAGTCTCCATATTCTGTGGTCTCCATCTTGAACATTTGGTAAAATGCATTTTGGTAATTCAAATCACACTGGGACAGGGCTATGTGTTATGTTTTTCAAAGCTAAAAAATATATTTTCTAACAACAATAAATCGTAATAAAAAAAAGTGTTTTAAAAAAAAAAAAATATATATATAGACAATTATCAATACATATTATATACAGTTTTCCTGCCATGAAACTGTCCCAGCAGTGTTAACAAAATACCGAGTACTGTGTTTATGGCACTTATTGTGCCCCTTGGCACTGGGTGTTCCTGGGGATAGTACAGTCAGTGTTCTCCACACGTTGCCCCCTCCCTCTCACAGACATAGTTATGCAAGAGACATGTAGGTTTAATTACCATTACAGCATGCTCCAGCTTCATTTGGATTGCCCCACAAAGAATTCACCACTTATTGGCTTATTCCAAAGGTGCATTCCACCACTCCCCTTGCCCTGCTTAAACGGTAATTAATAAACGGAAAAAAAATGTGTTTTATTTCATTGCAGTGCTAGAACTGTGCACAACTTCCAGAAAGAAATACATGCTGAAGAGAAAGACATTAGAAGGGGGTCTGGAAGCAGTACAAGGCAGCCTTAGAAATATACTAATCTATTTGCATTTCTTAGACCATCTCTACACTCAAGACCGGAAGTATCTCATGTCAACATGTGCATCCTAACTTTCACTCATACACGTGATGAACACTGATGAAAAATTATTTTCTGAGGATGAAATGAGACCATCCCCATTTGATGAGTCTAATGTCGGGAGTGATGACCTCTTCAGTAGCACTACAGGGGATGAGACATTAATACACTCATATGAACATTTACCTCCAAGGCATCCACAGTCCCCACGCAACACTAAAAAAGTACCAAACCAAAAAAAAGGGATGCTGATCATCTAGCCACATACGTCCAGCATATGTTATGGCTTGTAGCCTTGCACCTTTAATTCAAAAGAGTCCCAGAGGAAAAACATAAGCCTACAGGTAACGTTGCCCTTTTGAACACTATACAGTCATTTATACCCTCATCAGGCACACAGACAACACACACTTCATAAAGTGTATGTATTCAATGCTACTTACTGCAACGTGAGAAGACGACGTTCAGGTGCTGGTATGCTCTTTCTGAAGCGAGTGTCTTTGTTTTTCATGCTAGTCTCCAACACCTGCAGTGATTGGGAAAAGCTGCAGAAAAAATGTGCTTTATATTTTGTATTTTAGATATGTACCAATTGTAGCATCACCACCATAACTGACAGCTGCTCCCGGAAAAACAGGAACAAAAACATGTGGGTTTTGAGGGATGCTGCTTACATGCCAGGTTCTTTAGTTTTATATAACAACAGTTTAATAATAATTCATGTTGGGAACGGTACTTTTGCTTTAATAATGTACGAGCACTTTCACAAATATTAAATATATATGTACACTACAATTGTTTGTGGAAACAAGTGTTTTAAAATATTTTCTATAACTATGCTATTTGCAATGGTATGAGGTTAAAGGGAAATTATAGTGAGAAAAATGTTTTTTTTAAATTCCTTCTAATGCATCCTATAAGTCATCCCAACCACCAGGGTACCTTTAGTTTATTTAAATTCTTCATTGTCCCCGAGATATAAGCCTTTGAATATGCTGCGATTTGTAGGAGCTGCCCCACCTCATCTGTCACTCAAAGGCACACACCCACACAATCCAAAGCTCCCATGCAGTACTGCCACACACTCCCTTACCCACACTATACACGTGCCACACATAGTCAAATGCTGTAGTGCTAAACACAATCAATAAACCATTAACCCAGCAATATGAGCATAATACACTATAAAATACCCCCCCCCAAAAAAACTTATATACATACAAAACCAGTGACTCAAATGGACATCACCAAGTAAACACTAATACAGTATATGTAATAATACACTAATACAATATATATAATAATGCACCAATACAGTATGTATACTACTACACTAATACAGTATATATAATAATACACTAATACAGTATGCATAATAATACACTAATACAGTATATGTAATAATACACTAATACAGACTATATACCAAACAAGACACAGTGCAATTTATGAAATATATAGACTAAAGCAACTGAAATGTATCAGGACAACAAGCAGTGTCACTGTATTTGTGAAGGTCTCACTACAGATGCTGCTAAACTGACACAAAAATAAATAACAATTAGCAAACTTAGAGAACAGGCAGAGTTCAGTAACTTTCTTGTAAAGAATCTCAGCACCACTTGTCCTCCTCTCTCCCCCTCTGCCCCTCCCTTTAACATATTGCTACTTTCTCCCACACTTTGCTTGCTTGCAGTCTAGCTCTGGATAGGAGGGGTCAACAAGATGTCATCACTTCATTTAAAGTCCTTTCAACTGAGCATGCCCGGACTTTTCAAACAGTCCTTAACTGCTTGAGGGGGAGTAGACTGAGAGGGGAGAGGGACTAGACAGCTTGGTACAAACTTCTGCCAGTGTGAAAAAACGAAGCCACACAGCAAGATGAAAGTGAGGCAGCTTATGCTAAGTGATCTGTACATTGTATATGGACAAAGTTTTTTTTTCCACTATAGTTGCCCTTTAAATTTGCTGTATGTTTGTAGAGATGTTGCAGAGATGTTTTTTATTCTTGTAAAGCACTTTGATATGTGGTAACATACCTGTGTTTGCACAGCTCTCCCCAGTTTTTTCTAAATAAAAAGTTTTATTTGTTAACATGGTGAGAGTTGTAGTTTCCAAACATGTGGAGGGACACCATTTTAACACTGAAAGCTGCATCAGTACAGTATAGTGTGTACATAACACATACATGAAACGTATTAAAAAACTTCTCTTTTCAATCTCAGCATAGTTTAAGAACTTCTCTGGATGGTGGCTAAGGTCCTCATACAGCACCCAAAACTGCCCTTTTCCCTGGCGCTCCTCTAGCAGGGGACACTCCCAGTACCTCCGGTTGTTACGCCGGCAGTGCATCATCACTGCTATCAGTATATCACACTGCATAGATTGCTGAAAGAATAGCCACAAAGATTGCAACTACAAATTTACCAGAAAATCTCTCTCCACAACACTATCTGCTACCTCTCTCTCCAAAATCTCCTGAAACTCCCACACTCCCAGGAAGTGACATCAGGATATTAGTGTTCTTTGGTCCTGCCCTCTTAAATTTGAAAAATGCGGTCAAAAACGCATTAAAACGCAAAGGACAGAAACGCAAAAACAACGGACACGAGTAATAATGCACATGCAAACAGTTAGCAGCAGATACAAAAACATATTAAAATGTCATTAAACACATGCATTTTTGTCCATTCCTAGTGTGAACAAGCCCTTAGTGTAAAAAAGTAATTGAACAGGTGCACCTACAAAAGTGTCCAGTGAGTTTATAATCTTTTTAAATCTTTTTTAAAATAACCCCATACTTTCGAAAATTATCTAAAATTCTTTCCGAAATCCGGAGGATCAGTCTGGATTCGGCTGGATCTTTCGGATTTCGGAACCAAGGGGTTCCGTAACAGATCTGGGTTCCGTTTCGGATGCGGATCTCTAGTCCCAACATCCAAGTGTTTGCAGGTTCTAATTTTATATTGGACTTTGTTAGTAAGAAGCACCCCATGGGGAAGCACCTATAATTATTTCCTTAAAGAAAAGTTATATAGTTAGTACAGGACTGCCATAACATTGTCATACTGCTATGTTTTAAGATAAATTCCTTTATTTTCCTTTTAATGGAGTTTAAAGTGATAGGTTCCCTCCATTCATGATATGATACACACTCAGTTTTATTACGCCAGAGGAAATGGAGAATGTGGAGCTGTAATGTATTTACCCTTGCTAATATAGGAATACCCTGTTGCACCCTAAACATCTAAAGATTGTAAAAGGCCATCAGGGAGATGTGGGGTAGGGGGGTAAAAACCACCTTTTGACCCATAGGTCCTTGGATGTCAATATAAATTCCTTTGGGGATCCCTGTCATACTCGGAGAAAGTTCCTGTGTCCCCAGTGAAACACATTTGATGACAATGTATTTCAAAATTGGTTTCTCAAACACTTATCATTTACATGGAAATTTCAGTGACTAACAGCAACAGTGTTAATCATTTTCTAAACGGCTGTCTGCTACAAGTCACAAGCTGTTGAGTTTTAAATAAGGCGACATAATGTTACGTACAGCAGAAGAAACTGCATTTTCAGAAGACTGTGGGAATTAAAAGAAGCTCTTTGGGCTGCCTTCCTGTGCTGTGATAGGGAACTATAGATGTATCCAATGGCCAGAGCACACATGGTTTTATTGATTCAGAATGAAGCAGGTATGTTTATTTAAGAGTTTTACAATACTAACACTATAAATCATACACCGGACTGTAATCTCCATCAAATCTCTTAACATTTTATTTATAAAAGCTAAATAAAGCTTTTATGTGTAAAACGTGTTTCACGTACAGAGTACATTTGTTTTATACCATAATTTTACAGTTAAATGATAATGCCCTTTTCATTTAATTTAAAAGTACCTTTGAAACGGTAGTAGAGCAAACCCTATTAATAAAGGATAATGAGGTTAGAAACATATATCATAATCACATTCTTAACATGTACACGGGCATTTTAATTGGAATGTTAATAGAACCAATTCCACTTTTTTGAATGATATGTATCTATATAAGCCGATAAAGGCCAATGTTTTGAATAATAAATAAGAACTTTATTGGAAGTCTTGTAGAGCTCTGATGTTTTCTTGGAATTGTTATATATGTGGAGGATATCTTTAGCAGCACCAGGCAATTTAAGTACTGACTCACTGAATGCACACATCACCTGGTATCTATACATATCAGGAGGCACTTGCGGGTCTTGATATATAAATGTAGCTTTTATTTAGCTATATTAAAATGTATACAATACGTTTCACTTTTTTATATATATTATGCTCAAGGCTGGGTGCCAAAACCTCAACATTTTAAAGGGTATCTCCAGTGGTTAAAACCACTTTCTGCTATTCACTTTTATTGAAGAATGGGAGATAAAAGAGCTGTGTCTTACCTCTCATTCTTCAATAAAATGTTCAGTAGGCGGGAATGAAGTTAAGCAACTTACCCGGTCTCTCGCTCCTCTGCCTCGTCCTCTGACAGGTCCCAATGGACTCCGCATCCTATGCGCATGCGCATAGAGTGCTAAGTGCGTCGGGACCTGTCAGAGGAAGAGGCAGATACCCGGCAGATACCGGGTAAGTTGCTTAACTTCATTCCCGACTACTTAATGTTAACCATATAGCATTAAGACACACGGTCTTTTGAATTTATTCTTAGATTGGACGCAATCCTACTGGAGCACCCAGCATTAACATCTCTGGTCTGGAAGGGTATGAGTGTGCATGCCCATTTTTCATACATGAACTGTCATTTCAGGCGACTATCATTTAATGTGTTAGCGCTCAGTCGTGTGAAATGGCTGTTTGGATCATTAACAAGGCTCAACACATAAAAGATACTTAGGACGAAATGTAAAACCATTATGCTCTGGCCCAATCGCACACATATACAAAGGTTTAAACTGTATAATGCAAAAGATTTCCTTTGATTTCCTTTGAATCGTAAATTCAAATTGGTTTGTATATGTGTGCAAAACATTATTTAGCCAGTAGGTGGTGCCCAAATTATCTGAAATCGGTTCCATACATTTATCCAATATTCTGTTTTGAAATATAAATCATTGCAGTGAAGAAATGTTTATGTGGGTGGACTGTACAGTTTGTAAAGATCAATGCTTTGAAATTTGTGAATTGTTTGAAAATAGAAGAATGTATTCAATAACATTGGAGGTCTGCTACTGCCTAAATGTTGCAGCTCCCTAAATAATTTAGCTTAGTATATAGATTTGTGACAATGTGCAAACCAACAAACAATAATATCTCCAGTGCTTGTTTCCATATTATCAAACAAGGCTCAAACTCCCAGCATTACCTGGAGTCCTGGAGGTTGGAGAGCTATGTACTATATAACTAGAGTCGGATTCATAAAGACCAGACAAAGCTTTATTCCTTTATAGCCTGACAAATAAGTTAAAAGTGTAATACATGAAACTGAAAATCCGCTATGCTAACATCATCCTCTGAACTTTGCCTTTCCAAAGGTCAAATTCAAGGGCCAAGAAAGTGTTGTGTAATAAAACACCGTGGGATACTACTTGACCATTTTGCAGATCTGAGAGGTTGCAGTTAGGTTCTATTCTAATGGAAAAGTACTGAAAAGTACAGTTTTTGGATGTAATTGCAAAAGGGGTTGTAAAGATTTTTTTTTAAAATTGATATCATTAACAAGGGCCAATAATCGTCCGTAAGAGGCGTTTGTCTGGGCAGTATTGCAGGTATCCCACCCCACCTGGACCTGGGTGTCGTGGGAGTCTCCCTGATTTTGGGTTGGTCTCTCGCACACCCGTGAGACCACCCCAAACTCCCGCGACCTGAACCTACCAGATAAGTCCGCCTCCAGAATGCCATTATGCCCCCAACCATGCCTCTTATGTGACGTAAATTACGTCACACATCCCAGTCACGCCCCTAATGTGACGTAATTTACGTTTCATTAGTGCGTCCCACACCCTAACCCTGCCCATGCCCCGTCCCTTTGGGGATGTCAATGACGCCACGTCACTTTGCCACGCCCCTTCTCCCCACCCTGCCCGGAAGCCAGAATCGGCAGGGTGGGATGTCTGGTATTGCATCACTTGTAACGTCTGTACCTAGCTTAAAACTTTGATGTTAGCAGCCTTTGTTCCTGCTGATAGAAAGATCATTTTTCAACTGTCCACCTAAAACTGGACTGCAAAAATGACAATAATTCTCAGGGCCTTCTTTGCTGCCTGTGACCCATAACAAGCCCTTGTCTTGGCATTTTATACAGTCAAAAAACATTTCTGTACCTGTTAAAAGTGAAATAAAATCAAAATATTCAAGAATAAATTTATAGAGTCCTGCACAGGTCTAATTTTCCCGACCTACAAATCTGCTACCTCATAGCAGAAGCTCAGATTCACAGACAGAACGTCATAAAATGTCATTTAATTACAGATAGCAGGGACCTACAACCTGTGGGTCACCAAATGTACAAAAACTCCCAGCATTCCTTGGCTGCCTTCTGATATTGTTAGGTTCTGTAGTGGCATGCAGGGAGTTGTATTTTTTAAACAAATGGAGGCCCACAGGTTTAAGATTCCTGTTATTGAGTACAGTGTACAGTACAGAGCAGACAGGATGTCCTTTCACCAACACCAAGTAAAGACAACTTTCAGAAACAGACTTATATTTGGAACTAAAATACTCCTCTGATATCCCCATCCGATACCTACCTAAAATGAATTGTATGAATTTAAAAGGAGACTATACCAAAAAAATGACTTTGCCTCATCTTAATCTATGATTGAATACATGTAAGTAGCACTTACTCTGATTTGCATGTGTTGCTGCATGCCTTCATGCACACATTTTGTTTAGAAGCAGTATCCCCCCTCCCTTTTTTAACCACTCCCACTTCCATCCGATTTTTCCCCCACAAACCAACTGTCAAGCCCGCACACAGCATACAGCATTCCCTGTCAAAACTCTGTCACCATTCCAGCTAAAAAGTACAGTAACAGTAATGCTACTCACAGAAGAATAGTTTTTGAGAGCAAGGAACTTGATTGACAGCTGAAATATAAGAAGTTTTAGTTGGATATCTAAAGAAATAGGGGGCAGATCAACAAAAAAATTATACAGTGGAGGTTGGGAAGAATTATAGTTTCCAGTTATGGTCAATTTAAAATAACCAAATTTCCGGTATTGATGCCCTTTAGTATGGTCTCCATATTAAAAAGAGCTCTCTCATACCTTTTAAAAAAAGCCCTCTAGAATTATAAGCCCCACCCCCAAAGATCTATATTTTTTTGAAGCTAGTTACAGACCTGCAACCATTCTCTACCTTTTCCTTTACCTATGAACACCTTAGGAAAAGAAGAAAAAAAAAATTTGGCTTGTGACTAGCTTTAAAAATGATTCAGAAGTTTAGGAGTTAGTGGGGATTATGATGCATCTCATGATGTTCTGTCCCAGCATTGGGCATGCTGCAACCTTAAACTTTGGGCGAGACCAGTGGTACTGGTGATGTACAAGCAGGAAGAAACACCCTTCAGAGCAAGGCCACACTAAAACGCACCAGAATTGCACACTCAAGGGCTTGCGTTAACGCGCATGCAGAGTGTTTGCGCATACGGTTTGGCAATGTTACACTATAGCAATGCATGCGATTGCTCAAAAAAATGATGATTGCATGCGTTACTAAAACTTAAACATGCGATCCCAACGCATTGGAAATCGCTATTTTTTTTTTACTTCCTGCGATTTCCATTATAAACAAAATCGCCTGCACAAAAATGCACTAGTGTGGTCTACAAAATCGCCTGCAAAAAATGCACTAGTGTGGTCTAGCCCTTATACTGTTGTACCTTTGGTTAGACTGCAGCTAGAAGAAAAATCTTGGATTCATTTTAAAAGTAGGAGTGTTCCCTTTTTAATAAAGGCCACTTGTATAGGGACCACAGTTCCTCTTAAAAAGTTCTTCTCATTTTTATATTCATTTTAAATCTTTATCTGCAGCTCCATTCCCAACAGTTTATACAGTTTTAATCTACATAAACATATGCAGATCATACATTTCAATGTCCATCCACATTCTAAACTTGCAGTATGGGAGACAGATCACATCAGCAAGAATGGAACTGTACTGTTAAAATGAGCTGGTACCAGAGCAGAGGCTTATGGTTAGGGGGCAGTTAAAGATGGGGACAAGAGAGATATAGGGTCTTGTTTACTAAAGGGAGAAAAAAGTTGCATGGGCTGTTAATTTGCCTAAACCAATCAGATGATATCTTTTTACAGTTAGAAGACATTTGAAAAAAAATCTGATTGGTTGCTATTGCTCTCTTTTTCCCATGAAAGGCAATGCACCGAGCTGATAGCATCTATACATTGCGAATTAGGTTAACCATACCCATTCCGAATCTGATGCCAACTTTAGCTGGCGTTAAAGATTTTGGGTTAAAGAGCCACTCTTGGCTCAGTACATTGGTTGCGGCGTTTGCACAATCCATTTTTTGGGCACTGCCACAAATAACGTTATTCTACTTTTGAAGCCATGTTAACCCTCAGTACATTGCCACAAAGGGGTTAAAGCGGCTTAAAGACTAAAAAAACCGGTAGCAGCTGTCTATACATCACCCCATAGAGGTTCTGAAAGCTTGCTATGATTATCGTCTCATTTAGCTAATAAAGGTATCACATTTACATCACTTTTTGGTAAAAGTGATCAAAAGTCAAATCTATGAAATGTCCACCAAATCTTATTTTGCAGTTTGCACAGTGTAGTACTTTTCTCTATGGCTAAATTCACATAAGTGTTTTTCTGTAGTGGTTTCCTAATGGTTCCAGATGTGTAGTTGCAGAAAAACTCTACATATAGCTCTTTGTTTTCACCACTGGTGTTCACTGGCTAACTGATATGGAACTGCTACAACAACAAAAAAACTGATGCTTACCTGAGAGTAGCTTTCACAAAGTATTTACTCCAGTAATGGCGTTGCATTGGGGGCTTGGCCTGCAGCCACGTCTGTGATTGGACAGCCGATGGATCCCGGGCTGGTAAGTTTTTTTTACTAACTAACCATGCGGTTGGGATTGGGATGGGGAGAGCTAAAAGGATTTTATGCTAGAACTAAAGGAGACATCTAAAGCCTCAGAAAAACATTGAATTAGAAGGCTGATCTCCTTGTTATTAAAACATTAATCAGTGTCTCACCTCTCATTTTAATATGGTTGTTAAGAAACTTAGCTTTCTAACATGAAGTTTGTGTTTTTATTTCCCATTGTTCCAGTATTGCAGTGTGGTCAGTGACCACTATGTTATATCTGTTGTATTCAATTAGATCAACTGGATCTTATTGATCAATTAGATCATCCGACTGGCTTTCTCAATTCAGAATGACTTGTACAAGAATCTGTGGCAATTATGTACCCTGGAAAATCCCAATTAGCATATCACAGCCAGGTGTTAAGGGTGTGATTAGACAGTGGCTAAGAGGTGTTATAGGAACGCCCAGAGTAAGGTGTTAAAACAGCATTGTACATGGCAGACAACCCCCCCACCTCTATTTAGGCTTGGTTTCTTTATTTTCACATAAATGGCCTCCTTAACACCTCTCTTGAACCAGTCACGTTCCTTCGCCAGTATGTTAACATTACAATCTTCAAAGGTATGTCCTTTATCTTTAAGATGCAGGTACACGGCTGAGTCCTGACCCGAGGAATTGGCTCTTCTGTGCTGGGCCATACGTTGATGCAGTTGCTGTTTGGTCTCCCCCACATACAAATCAGAGCATTCTTCACTGCAATGCACTGCGTATATGATGTCGCTTTTCTTGTGTTTCGGTGCTATGGGATCTCCAGTTTCACCTATTGTGGCCAACATTTACATGGAGGAGGTAGAAAAACAGGCACTTAATACCTTTAAGGGCATAGCACCCAGCCACTGGTTCAGATATGTGGATGACACCTGGGTTAAAATCCACCAGAAGGAAGTACAAGCTTTCACAGAACACATTAATGCGGTAGACCAGAACATCAAATTTACAAGGGAAGAGGTACATAACAACAAACTGGCTTTCTTGGACTGCTTGGTAGAAGTTAAGGAAAATGGTCAACTGGAAGTAGAGGTTTACAGAAAACCAGCACACACAGATCAGTATTTGATGTTTGACTCCCACCACCCTTTAGATCACAAGCTGGGTGTCATCAGAACCCTGCAACACAGAGCTGAGAACATCCCCACTAGCACAGAGGCGAAGGCTAAAGAAATGAAACATCTCAGAGGAGCCCTTAAAACTTGTGGATATCCAGACTGGGCCTTTGTAAAAAGAAGTAGAAAGAAAGAAAAGAACACGAATACCAACAGTGAAGGAGAAAAGCAAGACAGGAGAAAGAACATGGTCATCCCATATGTAGCAGGGGTCTCCGAGAAATTAAGAAGAATTTTCAAAAAACACTGTATCCCTGTCTGCTTTAAACCGAACAACACACTGAGGCAGCAATTGGTACATCCGAAAGACCCAATACCGAAACACAAGAAAAGCAACATCATATACGCAGTGCAGTGCAGTGAAGAATGCTCTGATTTGTATGTGGGGGAGACCAAACAGCAACTGCATCAACGTATGGCCCAGCACAGAAGAGCCAATTCCTCGGGTCAGGACTCAGCCATGTACCTGCATCTTAAGGATAAGGGACATACCTTTGAAGATTGTAATGTTAACATATTAGCAAAGGAACGTGACTGGTTCAAGAGAGGTGTTAAGGAGGCCATTTATGTGAAAATAAAGAAACCAAGCCTAAATAGAGGAGGGGGGGTTCGACACCAACTGTCTGCCATGTACAATGCTGTTTTGACACCTTACTCTGGGCGTTCCTATAACACCTCTTAGCCACTATCCAATCACGCCCTTAACACTTGGCTGTGATATGCTAATTGGAATTTTCCAGGGTACATAATTGCCAAAGATTCTTGTACAAGTCATTCTGAATTGATAAAGCCAGTCGGATGACTAGCGAAACGTCTTCAAAAACTAAACTTCAAGTCCAGTTGACCTAATTGAATACAACAGATATACCATGACCTGGATGAATGAGAACCTTCACAAGCATGACCACTATGTTCTTTACACATGCTCAGTCCTAAGATACTGCTGGAACTTGTTACAGTCGGTCACACCCACGAGTAGCCTCTAGCCAATCCTTTTACAGCACAGAATAGGCACCTCTGGTAAGCAAAAGAATAGGCAAAAACAATTACCCAGAAAAACAGACTTCTACTCTTCAGTTTCCTAAATTTTATGCAGACACAGAAGAGGAGCCATTTGTAGCAGAGATGTAAGGTAAGGATTAATTTGCACTACACAATGGGGCCAGTATGGGGTTAAAGGGCATCTATAGTGAAAAAAACACATTGCCCCTTTGCAAAGTTAAATTCGTGTACTCTGTGCTGCCTTAATCCTATCTAGGTCAGTGACTCTGTTTAACCATGGTGCCTGATCTGTTTTACAGCACTCCCCCCTTCCCCCTCCCCTCTGTTACCTCCTCCATGTCTCAACTTCGGCTAACCGACAAGCTTATCATGTGCAGTAGGAGTTAAAAGTTCAACATCCTGAAAAACACACCCACGCACAGTGGCCAATAGAAAGCAAGCTGTCCTGGAGACACGGAAGAAGGAGAACAGTACAGTTTACGATCTCTCTCTTTGTGACCCATCATCAATCAGTGAAGTCTATCAAGAAGGGGGGTCAAGTGCAGCCTTATATCTACCTCTCTCCCCCTGCTAATGCTGTTATCTCTATGTTTATTACAGAGCAGGGAGGGGGGGTCACGTCACAGGGATTTGATTGACAGTCCAAGTAGGAGTACAGGAATGCAATCACTATTCTTCTAACTGGTGTATCTCAGGACAGAGAGGGAATCTGAACAAAGTGAAGAAACCCTGGGGGTTGTGGGGAATTATAGACCACATGGAAAGAAAGAAAAAAAAGTTTATTTTCCCACTATAGATGCCCTTTTAATTTTAGTTTTGGGGGTGGACATGTGGTTTAAGGGTGTCAACTGTCGGACAAAGCCATGGCACTAACCTCACAGCCAATGACTTACGAATATTATATTAAAGAGGTTGTCTACTCCGCTGCTGTGTGTTTATGTAAAATATACATCCTGCTTTGGTTACTGATTATAGGGTGAGTGGTGCCGGGACCTACAGCTTGATGGCGAATTCCATAGGTATGCTATATGTCAGGTGACGTGGAAGACCGTAGGAATTAATGTCATGTAAGTCCCAAACTTGTGTCTCCATAGGTCCGTTTTTTGCTGGGAAAGTTACTGACTATTCTCCATTATGGCAGACTATATATATAACATCTACAGATGGACTCTCCAGCCCCTAGCACTGTTAGGGCTTGTTCTATTGATAAATATAGATACTTTGTTATGTATGTGTCTGTATTTGTTACTATGTAATTATTTTTGGGCGGTTGATGTATGGGGTTCACAAAGGTAACTCTGGTTCAGGTTGTGTAAATAAGTTTAGAATTATCTTTGCAACAGGTAAGTTTAACAAAAACTGAGTGGGGAGACTGAGTGTAAAGCTGAGTGTAAACTTTAATAGGGTGGAGATATCTTTTGGCATTGAAGATGGAAGTGGACCAACGAGGCAAAACAGCTCATCCAGACTAAACCCAGGTGTGAGCACCAAGAAGTTTAGCCCCTCAACTTGGCGGTAGAAGAGGGGAACAGCAGAGGTAAATGTAATTGTCCTTTAATGTCTTAGTTTATACATATACTAGCATAATACCCAGTGTTGCCTGTTTTTTTCCATAACCACATCTGACCCAACCTGCAAATATTCACGCAAAACAACCCACATCCGAAATGAAACAGACCTGCATGTAGACCTGCACCTGAAATTTAACAGACCTGCGACCGCATCCCCTACCTTTCCTGGCCCACACCTGCAGGGTTATAACCGAACCTGACCCGTAACCCATATAAACTCCCTGTGGTTTACCTTAGCTGCAAATTGGGTAAACCACAGGTACTCGAATCACTTGATTTAATAACAGATGGTAGCACACAGGCTAGATCTTATCCCCAATTGAATTAGTCATTCAATCGATTCACCGCAAGATGTAAGGTACACAGGCTAGATCTCAACCCCAATTGAATTAGGCAATCACTCGATTCACCACCAGATTGCATCACACAGGTGAGGTCTCCTCCCCTATTAACTTAAAGGAACTAAACCCCCAAAAAATCAAAGTTTAAATTAGAAAATACTTGCCTCAACACCCTTCTCAGCATGGAAGATTCCACTCAGGGGGTCTTTTCTTTACCTCTATGAGCTCATGTTCTGTTTGTTCCCCAAATCTGAAGCTGACATTTTCCCTTGCATGCCAGTACTTTTACCTCGATTACATTTTCAGCACCTGTGTGATTTCCACTCCCACCTCTTGATGTAGGAATATATTAAATCATCAATATTCAAATTGGTGGTGCAGCTGATTAACCCTTTCCTAGCAGCAGTGTTGTAGTGTGATGTATATAGGTCTGGGTATCTAGGGTGTCCGGATCTAAAATAATATATGTCTCACCTACGGCTTTCACTCCACCAAATCTGATATATAAACAATAAATTGCAGGTAAAACATACAAAGACACAGGTCTGTAGCTGTGAATATTGCAAGTTTATTGCAAAACATGCGTGCTACATGTTTCAGACCCACTCAAGCACTTGAGGAAGGGCAAGCAGGTCAGAAACATGTAGCAAGCATGTTTTGTAATAAACCTGCACGATTCACAGTTACAGACCTGTGTCTTTGTATGTTTCACCTGCAATGTATTGTTTAAGTGTTGGAGGGCCTTATTTTAAAACTTGGGATACCGTAGGTTTTCGTTACTGTACGACCGTGGCAGTAGTATACCATGCTGTTAACTGCCGTAATGATATTCTACGGGCGTTCATAGATTTACGTTTGCTATCATACATTTACAAGATTTCCGATAGCGATCATAAATTAACGATTGCCATAACGATCGCTAAAGAAGGTGATACCACACCTTTATAAATATGGCCCGTAGTGAGGTCTCTAGTTCTCCCTGTCAGCTGCAGCAATGTTAGTGGAAAGTGTAGCTTCTTAAAGGGGAATGTTGGAGGGTAGGAAGAGTGTGTTTTTATAGAAATCACACGGTGCAGAACTGTAGGGGGAGGATAGTGAAATGAACCTGATCTTAGCACAGCTCATCGGTGTACCTTATTAAAGGGAATGTTGAAGGGTAGGAAGAGTGTTTTTAATTCAGCCGTCTGTATAAAAACTGCATCCTGTAGTACAGAGCTAAGCTAAGAAATGCATTGCACAGAGCTGTGCTAAGATTAGGGTCATTATATTATCCTCCACCTGCATCACTGTACCATGCTCTATAAGTGTACGTATTAAAAGGGAATGTTGGAGGGTATGCCACTTGCAGCTCTGCACCATGTTGTTTTCTATAAATGTACATATTAATTAATTTGTTAATAAATTATTGGAGGGACTACCAATTAAAGGGGTACTGTTAGAAATATGCAAATATGTTATATAAAATTAATGCAGCAGGTGGGCTGCCTGTGGGAAGTTTTGCATAAACAAAAACCCTCTTCCAACTAGGGTTCCCACCCCACAGTTTGTATTTAATGCAATGGTACTTAGCACTGGAAAATGCAGATTTAATACATGTTTGGGTCTTAAAGGCAAAGGTGGCCTGTAAAATGCATTGCACAGAGCTGTGCTAAGACCATGTTCAAGTCAATATGCTGCACCTGCAGCTCTGAATTGTTTTGTTTTTATAAGTGTTCCTTGTAAAGTGGTCAGTTCAATTCTACTGGGGTTGCCACCTTTCCCTTTAAGACTCAAACTCTTAGGACTATTCCCTCTTGAGATCCGATTGTGCCAGTGGGAGTGCAGGCATGTAATAGCCTATGGGACTGGCTTAACTGAAATCAATGCAGCTTGCATTACACTTCTAAGGGCTAGGCCACACAAGCTCGTTTTTCAGGCAATTGTGATTTTCAAATTGTATTGAAATCGCAGCAACGCACCAAAAACTTGCGATCGCATGTGTTTTCAGAATGAAAATGGACAAATCGCAAAAGCAAACGCATGTAAATGGGGTGTGATTGGTTGTGCGATTCAGGTGCGTTGCAGTGTGGCAGTGCCCTAAATGTACATTGCAGAAATACATGGCAGAATGCAGAAATAAACACATACAAAGACACACAGGCTTATTTTTCCCGGTAAGGGACTTACCCACTGCGGGATTTTTGCTGGCGTTAAAATCCTGTGCTAAAACTAGCGCAATTGCGATATTGAATCGCGAGCATTCGGATGCTCTGGTGATTTTTGCATAACCCTCATATCCAACGCTAATATGGAATTAAAATCATGCTAACTGGTAGCGAACCGGCTAACACGACTAACTCCATATATCTGCCCAGCGAGTCTGGGTAAATGAGTCTGACAGTCTCTTGCAGAATGCTCACAAATATAAAGGGTTAACATGTTGCTTCCTAAATACATATGAAAAGGGTTAACACCTTCCCCCAATCTGCTAATAATATTCATTGCTATCTCTGATGATTGGCTGGGTGACACTGGCAGGTGAGTTCAACTGTTACAAACAGCTTAGCATAAGGGGAGTGGGAAACAAACACAAGGTAGCTAGTTAGCATGTGCAGAAGGAGTTTTGGTACCTGGACCACCAGGAAGAGGCAACACAAGAAGCCAGCCACGACATCATAGATTGCCAGTACTCAGAAATGTTCTATAAATGATTTCTACACTAAGAGGCTGAATTCAGAGGTGAGAAACAAATGGTTTTATTAAGTGACAGTTATAGAGTCTGTGGAGCTGCCTTTGTATTTTGGGTTTAGTTCTCCTTTAAGCAAGCACTTGATTTACACCAGATGGCAGAGCACAGGTTATATCTCCTCTCCAATTAACTAAAAAGGGTTGTAAAAAAGGGATATGTGATGGTTTGTAAAAGTTGTGAAGTACCCATTGTTTATTCTGTGTCCTAAAGCATATGTATGCCAAGCCTTAAAAAGTCACATCCGTTTGGAAGTTTTAACAATTTAAAGGAGAACTAAACCCAATTTTTTATACTCCAGAATCTGAAAGCAACCCCCCTAAAAACACCAATAAACTATAACATGCCACTTTAGTAAACTGTTAAAGTAAATCAAACCTGTTAAGAACTGGATGAAGTATCTGTGTGTATGTGCAGTGTCAGACCACACCTCCTGACCTCAGTCAGATGCTTCCTTGCTTTATCTGTCCTGTAAAAGGATTGGCTAGATATTATTAATGGGTGTGACCAACTGCAACAAATTTCTGCCATAGCTAAGGACTGAGCATGTGCAGAACATAATGGTCGTTGACCAAACTGTCTGATACTAGAATGCTGAGAAGTAAAGCACAAACCATATGTTATTTCGGTAAATTTCCCAGTGCCTGTATCAAAATGAGAGGTAAGACACAGATTACTGGTTTTATATCAAGGTGTTCCGCCTTCTGGTTCAGTGTTGTTATGTGGCTTTAGTTGCCCTTTAATATCAGTTAGCGCAAATTTAACTCACCCACACAACCAACACAATATTTTAACACCATCTAAAATGTCTTGTGATAAATCTCCCCCATTGAGTTAATCTCCTAGGATAGATGGCTATAGAATGATGGATATATAGATATAGATAGAGTTAGATAGATAACTAGCTAGCTAGATTGACAGAATTAGATAGATAGATAGATAGATAGATAGATAGATAGATAGACAGAATTAGATAGACAGAGATAGATAGATAGACAGAGTTAGATGGATAGATAGATATATAGATAGATGGATATATTGCACAACAGATCAATCACTAGGACACCTTTTAAATCATAATCCATCTCTGGTCACAATTTACAATACCAAAGGGATCTGAAATATGATTACTGTAATAAATGGATGCTATTGTAAATGTAAGTATTCCCCCTGTGTTCTACCTGAGGAGAACTAAAATTCCAATAGCAGATCAAGGATCATCTGTTTGTTCAGAGATATGCAAAAGGTATCTGTGGGAAAGATCCGCCCCCTCCCTCCTCCTTCTCCTGCTGGAGTTCCCAGTGTGTTCCTGCAAGGTGAGGGGGATCTCTCATGCTCCATGCTCCTTCCCATACCTATCCCAGCTCATTTTTGAAAGGGAATCTAGATGTCACAGGGGATTAATCTGGGTACCTGCCTTCTGAGGAGTTCTGAGAAACATGAAATATCAGTGGAAGGTATTGTATTAGCTTTCCATTGCGTTATACTTGTCATGGACTGACATGAGAACATCAGGATTCCAATAGGTGATTTCCCCCAAGTTCCAACCCTCCACTTGTTCAGTATCCCCATCCTGAGTCAGGCAGCGGCAGGTATATCTCTATGTACAGCTAGAGAGTCTTTCTTCACAGACTCACTGCAGGGTGTTGTGAGTCAGGAGTGAAAAACTGACAATCCTCTGAAAATTGCCATTTCTTTACCAGTTTGTCTCAGTTCATATGTTGTTTCCTGTAGCTGCTGCTTTCTACCCTCTGGGGGTTGATGTATTTAATAGTTGCCTACTGCTAGGTGGGCTGCAGGTCCCTGTTAACTGTACAACTGAATTGGCTGCTTTTCCTATTGCCAAGTGATTTTTTCTGTAGCAAAATGTACTGTGAATATACTTAGTACTGATCTGCTTTCTGCACATTTTACCTGTTACTGTAGGACCCTCTGAGCTTTTAAATTTAACAACATAGTCTGTATTTACCATTTTCTTATTTGTGTACCGCATTGTTTAATAAATCCTGTTTGTGTGAGGTTACACATATTTACATTGCAGCTAGAGAATACATCTACCATCTATGCTACAGGTGCCATATAAAATCACAGCCCGTCACCCAATGCAGTTTATGTAGTTACCTTGGAAACCAAAGGCAGGGATATGAAGGAGATTTAATGTGTAAAATAAATTCTAAGCAACATATGTTTACATGGTTAAAGGAATGGCAGAAATTAAACCTATATTAGATATGCTTCCTTATAGGAGTAAAGGTGAGAGCAGCAATGCTGCTAACCAAAGCATAAGCAATTGTGTTCATAACACTCTTCAATCAAGAATACAAAAAGGGGAGAAAAGCAATCTGTCCTTCCTTCATCATGTAACTATATAAATTTGCTGATTCTAAACAAGATGGTATAGAAAAGCTTTTTTACACACTTTCAACTATTTGTAGCTTCTGCAACATAATAAAGGTAAAGACCAGCAGTGTACATTCGATTATTACCAGACATATTCGGGAAAGTTAAGAAAAACAGCCAATCCAGATTAGACCCAGGGGGACCTAACAATGTATAAGTATAACTAATATTTCAGTGTATCGGTCTATTGGCTCCACAAAATCGGATTTGTTTTTGTGGCAAACTGTCAGCTGTGGCTACTTTCGCGTGTATGTCAGTGATTCATCCCGACCAACCAATCGCTAGTGGCTAACAGTCATATGGGAAAAAAGTTTGTGTGTACCAGCCCAAACTCCTCCAGTGTGAATAACCCTAATTTTCTAATCTGTCTGCATAGCCAACTCCTTCATTCCCCATATTACATCTATACTGGGAAATTTATTTTTTAAATTGCCCATTAATGGAAAATATAATTTTTCTCAAAAACCATTGTACTTTTTTTTTTAATGATTCCACCCCTAATTCTTTACATATCAGCTCTGAAACCATTTAGATTTCAGCTGTCAATCAAGTATGCTATTCTGCTCTGCAGAAAAGTTACAATTATGCTGTAACAAATTTGCAGGGTGACAGAGAGGGCAAGAAGAAGAGCTCTTAAGTTACAAAAACAATATGTAAACCTATATTTATTCAATATATTTAAAGGGCATCTATAGCGAAAAATAGGTCATTTTAAAATTGACCATAACTGGAAACTATAATTCTTCCCAACCACCACTGTATCATTTTTTTTGTTGATTTGCCCCCCATTTCTTTAGATATCCAATCTAATATTATATTTCATCTGTCAATCAAGTTCCTTGCTCTCAAAAACTATTCTTCTGAGTAGTTTTACTGTAGCTGGAATGGTGACAGAGTTTTGACAGTTGGAATGCTGTAAGCAGACTTAAGAATTGTTTTGTGGGAAAAAAGTCAGGTCGGATGGAAGTGGGAGTGGTTAAAAAAGGGAGGGGGGATACTGCCCCTAAACAAAATGTGTGCTGGATTAAAGGCATGCAGCAACACGCTCAAATCAGAGTAAGTGCTACTTACATGTATTCATATATAGATTAAGATGAGGCAAAGTTGTTTTTTCAGTATAGTGTCCCTTTAAGAATTGGTTATGCTTGTTTCAGACGATTAAAAATCCGCATGGAAGAACCAATGTGCTGATGATCTCCCGTTGATTTCACCTTGAAATCTGCAGGAGATGGGTTTGGCAGGAAAAGTTCATGTTCAACCCGGTCAGTCAGAAAATCGGACATCCACTATTGCTCGAAATATTAAAGGTGCCCATACATTAGAACTAACATGCAGACCGATCCAGGGTCATTTAATTAATTCTTCCAGAACTAACTTTCCTGCTCTTCTTCGCGACCGACATATGATCATGGGGGCCAGCCTGGGAAAGAAGGTTCCAGAAGAATTGATTGAATGTCACTGGATTCGTCGGCAGCTAACTTCGAATGTATGGGCACCTTTAGGTTTAAAAGTGCAATGTAATCATGCAAACGGAATGTAAACATAGTTTAGTATATTCTGTTCAATTCATTCTGTAAATGTTAAAATGAAGTAAACATTTTGGTCATTGTGTGGCTATGGTGAGAAAAAAATGCTTCCCAAAAAATATAATAAAAAACGTATTCCTGCCTTGCTTTGTAAATGTAGATTGGTCTGTGGAGGTAACAATATCTTGCTGGTAGATGTAGATAGCTTTTTCTGGTTTGGATTTGGGGGTGTTGGCACCTTCTATAGGACAGGGTGATGTTAGCCTCAATTTGTTGAGTATCAACAAGGTGGGGCACCGACAATAAAGCAGACGAGCTACTGACGTTGGCATTGCTGTAGGTCATCCCGAGGGAAGATTTGTGATGAGCATTGTCAGCTTCCTGACATTTGGCCTAGTGCATGGGAATACAGTCATCCTGTCCCTATTCAGCATATGGGAATTGGTTGGGCCGTGTCTGCTGGTACACATGCGATCCCATTTGAATTTGAGACCATGATCTGGTCCCTTACAGGATTTACCCATTATCGGCAACGTGTATGGCCAAGTTTTCATGACATTGGCTGTATGTATGCTGCAGAAATATATATATATCAGATACCTCCCTTACGGCACAGCATTATCGATAAGTGTTTGCTTGCATTTCTCAGCAATGGAGACAGCATTATGTCTGACCAAATCCCCAACTTCATTTGCAGAAATGCAGCCTTACACTTGCAAGGAACCCCCACTCTGCTTTACTTTTTACTGTGACATCAGCGAGACCTTGCTGAGGTTTCAAGAAACTGTTTTCTACAACCTTACCATGGTAGCAGAGTTTGGCTGTTCCTTAGCCAATGTTAAACTTCCTGCACAGTTCCTGTTAAAGATTGTGTTTCAGCCTACATTTGAAAATGAAGATTATTAGCAGCTGTCTGGTAAAAAATGGTTAATCATACACCTGACTATAATCCTGCAAAATCCCGGACTTTGTGCAAATGTGCCTATAAGAATTGATGCTTGCTTCAAGGCAAAGGGTAGTCACATCAGATATTGATTTTGTTTAGAATGTTCTTCTTTTAGCTCACTTTGCATTTTGTAAATTGATAAGAATAAACAATTAGGCCATGGCCACACTTCAACTCACCGGTATCACACACGTTATCGCATGCAATTGCGTGTGCGATTCCGGTGCAATTCTGCTATTTTCCTGCATTTGCGCTTGCAGTTTCACCATTTTCATTATGGGAACGCACGCGCAAATCACAACGCACCCGGGGGAAAAAAATGCGCTTGTGTGGACTTGTGTGGACTTGGTGAATATATTTACAGCAGTTTTTCACAACTGCCTAAAATTTGTTATAGGGATACATTCTCTATGATTCATCTTTAAATATTTTATTCATGAAGCTTTTTTACATTTGGTTGTTTTTGCACAAAAAATGTATCCTAGAATATATTAGGGTGAAAGCCAGATAATAATTTTTGGCAGAATCTCAGAAAACATCTAAGGGCAAGGGCACACTCGACTCCTAGAACACTGTAAAAGAGTACATTTCCGGTGCTCTGCCATTGTGCAATGTTGCGCAATCGTAGCTCATGCGTTTGTGAAATAAATGCAGATCGCATGCGCTACAATCAGCAGATTGCTGCGCAACACAGGGCAGCGCACCTAGTGTGGCCAGAGCAATAGGCCAACACCAGTGTGCACTTTTTAACGTGCAATCAGATCCCATGTTAAAATGCAGCAGTGTGGCCTAGCCCTAAAAAGTGGGGTTTTCCGGTGCTCCGTTTTTCCACATATCAGTTGCTATCCGGTAAGCGGGGGTGAGAACCGCAGAGCAGTGCATGTCATTGTGGATGGCCACATTACATGCGCTGTGATGCATTTGTGGATCGCATGCTCTCCGATCGTGGACTGTTGCGCAGATAGTGCACATATTTCACGTGCGTTGCCTTCTGGCCTCGGCCTGGGGCTTCTTTCAGATGAACGGCAAAGTTCTGCAACAGTCACCGCTAAAGGAACGCTACATGAAGCATTCCTCTAGCGCAGACCCGGGCAAAGTAAGGCCCGGGGGCCACATGTGGCCCCTTGGCTGCCCCTGACTGGCCCCTCAATACTAGACCTGTACTCAAAAATTCTTAATATTATTTGATTTATTTTATAAAAAAATTGGTGGTCGTGATTAATTGATTCATTGAATTTGAATACATATTATACACCATTTATTATAAATTGCAACTAATATTAAAAAAATCCATTGAACCAGTGATATTAATTTATCTTTTTATAAAATCTAGTTTTACAATCTCTATAAGGAGAATCTGCCTATTGGTCTGGCCCTTCGCCACAATCCAAGTTTCTCATGAGGCCCCCTGTGAAATTGAATTTTCCACCCCTGCCCTAGTGCCATACTCAAGAAGTTTATAAAAGGCTGAAACAGTCAAAATCATGAAAATTGAAGCCTTTCTCCCCCACTTACCATTTAAGTGGCATGTTGAATCTTTATCTAAACCCCTATAACTAGACTCTTAAAGGTTGAGGCCCCACTACAACGCACTAAATCGGGCACTCATTTGCAAGCGTTATCGCATGTGATTTCTGTGCATTGTTGTGCATTGCTTCACACGTGTTTGCGTAAAAAATTTTTGCACGCAAAACGCAAATGCATGCGCAAACGCGGGCGCATCGGAAATTGGGGGAAAATTTGCGTTCCCGCAATTTCCATTTTAACCAAAATCGCGTGTGCAAAAATGCGTTAGTGGGGCCCAGCCCTTAAGTTTTCATTTTTAAGGCATTGTTGGGCATATTGTAGACCAAGCACTCTGCTCTCAACAACTAGGACATTATGTTGCACGTATATTCTGATAAGGGTTTATTGCACTAGGGCTAGTAATCTGTTTAATATGTAACATTTTACTGTTTCTGTGAGTGCTGAATAGATCCTTATCTGAAAGACTGACGGTAATGATTACTCACAATACAAGGATCTTAAGGAATTTTTTTAAAAATTAGGTTTTTGTGCTCTGAGGCTAATGTATTAGTGAATTATTGTTGAGTAGCTATAGACTTTTTGTATTGAACCTATTTTAAAAAATAATTCAAATATTTTAGAATCCAAATAGGGTTTTTTCTTCAATTTGTATTGCCCCTATTAAATTAGGGTAATGATTTGACCACAATCTAAACAGATGTTTTAAGATTGACTTTTTAAATTGATTTTACCACTTAAAGGGGAAGTTCAGTGCAAATACATATACTTTTAAGAAAAAAGAGCAGTATTTTTCCATCCTAATGACCTTGATCTGCCAATTCAGCATTCTATCTGTGTATAAATAAATGCTTCCAAAATCCTGACTTCCTGTTTGCAAGACCCTTAGTAGAGACCATAATGGTTTTGCCCTTGACCAAGTGCCTGGGTTGATTCAGTTGCTCAGTAGAGATCTGAGCATGTTTGACCCACCCAACAGCCAATCAGTAGAAAATACTGTAAGAACATTCCAAGGTAGTGGTGCATCCTGGGAAGAAGAAGGACCATTACAGAACCTGAAATGGCAGCTCAATAATGTCAACAGCAGGGAATAGCAAGTGGTATAAATGCAACTGATATTTTAAAATGGAAGAGAATGTGTAGAATAACTAGGCATACATAACATAAACTAACAATTTTTAAAACAATGATATTTTCCACTGAACTTTCCCTTTAACATATTAATTAAACTGCTTTTAAACAATTACACTTGGAGCATTCCATTTCTTTCTTAAAGGGCATGTCCACCCTTCTAATAAACTTTTTATATAATATACTGCTCCTTCCCCCAGCCCCAACCGCATTACTATTATTCACAGAAAGTGCCCCGATCTTTACTTACCATGCCTCTATCCTTCGCCGCCCTTCCCCGGCCCTCTGCTTGAAATGCAAGCAGGGGGCGGGACCGGCAGCCGCATCTGTGATTGGCTGAGAGGCAGCCAATCACGGATGCGGCTGCTGGGAGTTCTGACCGGCAAAGGAGAGAGGCATGGTAAGTAAAGATCGAAGCACTTTCTGTGAATAAAAGTAATGCGGTTGGGGCTGGGGGAGGGAGCAGTACATTATATAAAAAGGGTTTTATGGTAGGGGGAGGGAGACAAAATCGGGAGGGAGGGGGTGAATGGCTGCAGTGCGCATGCCAAACTTCTCCCGGAGGGGAGACAGGAGGCCCTGTCCTATCATAAAACCCTTTTTATATAATGTACTGCTCCCTCCCCCAGCCCCAACCGCATTACTTTTTTTTTTTTTTTTTTTTTTTTGGTAAGGATTTTTACACACTACATAGTGGGGTGGTGGTGGGTTAAATTATAGTTTGGGGTTTGGACATGCCATTTAATTAAACTGCAATTGCATGTGGGGTTTTTTTGTTGTTGTTGCTGTTTGGCAAATGTAAAATTAGAACTTTCTGTATTAGGCTCTTTTCAGACGAACGTCAAACCTGGCTCCAGGTGCTCTCGATAAAGAAACAATTCATGTTGCTTTAAGGGGATTCTTAAAGCATAAATATAGAGAAAGCTATGCATATGTGTTGTTGGTGACAAAATGGCAGGGGTAGCTACCCCTGCAGTGTATCATGACATGACACATACGTGTCTACGTACAAGCACTAATTTATTCAATAAGGGTTTGTTCACACTTGATCAGTTTCTGTCGAGCGTTGTGGTCCGTTTTTTTAATCTATCGGATTGACCCGGTACGTAAAAAAAAAACTACTGGTGTGTGCATTTCTGTCTAGAAACGGACGCATTTTGATTAAAAATATAGGAAAAACAGAGCACTAAAAACAGACCAAATTGGACATAAAACATGGGCTGTCGGTTGTGGTCTGTTTTGGTCAGTTTCTAGTGTAGCCTAAGGCAAAATCAACACATCAGTATATATATGGACAGTAACAATGGAATATGTTTAGAGTATGATTCACGGTTATGATGACTTCTGAATGGCTTACATACAGCCATAATCTTCCCATAGGGTTGTTTTCCTTGCCAAATCCCATAAAGAGGTGTGCAATGAAACATATTAAGTACAGCATGTGTTTGATAACAGGTAGATGATCAATTTAATAAGCTTTTATGATGTGCTCTAATCATTTTTATTGCTGTGAATCAATAATTATATGTTTACTATTTGCCGAATTAGCTAGAAATGCCATTTTGGGTTTTGTAGTGATTTTCCTAGAAAGCAGAATGCGATAGTTTTCCTGACACACCTTGCTTTAAAGGATAAGTGCACTGTAAAATCAAGTTTAGTTTAATAGTAAGATGCCGCTTTAAAAAAACTTTCCCCCCTATTGCTTGTGAAGGTTCTCATTCATCCAGGTCATTGTATATCTGTTGTATTCAATTGTATATCTGGACTTGAAGTTTAGTTCTTAAAGACGTTTTGCTAGTCATCCGACTGGCTTTTTCAATTCAGAATGACTTGTACAAGAATCTGGGGCAATCATTTACCCTGGAAAATCCCAATTAGCATATCACAGCCAAGTGTTAAGGGCATGATTGGATAGTGGCTAAGAGGTGTTATAGGAACGCCCAGAGTAAGGTGTCAAAACAGCATTGTACATGGCAGACAGTTGGAGGCTATTTATGTGAAAATAAAGAAACCAAGCCTAAATAGAGGTGGGGGGGTTCGACACCAACCGTCTGCCCTGTACAATGCTGTTGGTAAAATATGCTTTAATAACAGACAAATGAGTACATTGTCCTAATAATTGCCACATGTAGATCTGGCTTTTGTTTGCATTTGTTGCTTCAATTATTTATCTAGAATTCCATCATAAAACATGACTGAATTGTTTGTTTGTTGTTTTATTTTTCCTGTAAACATTAGTATCATGTAATATACACCATGAAGTAATCACAAACATGACATAGCTTTCTAACAATTGTTATTCTTGTAGCATTGTATTGCATTGCATGAACGCAGAGTAGTTTATTTTGAATACAATGGGGTAATGCAAACGCTATGCTAACCTTGCTGAGAACCTGCAATGTAGTCAATACTAAATCAGGAGATTTAGTGCATCACGGTCAGGTCACGTAAAATTTCCTGTGATAAAGACCCCAATGGAGTTCAATAAACACGACATTAACCCCTTCATTGTGCTAGCTGCGTGGGTATTGTAAAAGGCACCCACGCTGCTGGCACAGCAAATGAAATACTGGGTTTGTGTTTGATTTAGCGTGACTTTTCAATGCCAGCTTATAGCTAGCATTAAAGGGTATGTCCACCCTTAAAATTTTTTTTGATATTGTATTCCCCCTGGTCTCCCAGCCCCAACCGCTTCATTTTTATGTTTAGAAAGTGCCCCAAACTTTTACCTACCTCCCCTCTTTCCTCCGCGGCGCTGCCGGCCCTCTGCTTGCGAGAAAATGCAAGCAGAGGGGCGGGACCGGCAGTCGCGTCTGTGATTGGCTGAGCGGCAGCCAATCACGGACGCGGCAGCCGGTCATTCAGTGCAGCGGAGGAAAGAGGGGAGGTAATTAAAAGTTTGGGGCACTTTCTAAACATAAAAATGAAGCGGTTGGGGCTGGGAGACCAGGGGGAATACTATATCAAAGGGATTTATGCTAGGGGAGGGAATCCGAGGGAGGGGGAGAAGGGCTGCAGTACGCATGCCAAACTTCTCCCGAGGCCAGTAGGAGGCAGAGTCCTATATGGACTCTGCTATCCTCCTGGTGGGCAGTTTTTGGACTTTGGGGGGGACTACAGGAGAACCATATGGAGCTGGGATGTGAGGTAAGTATTAAACTACACTACATGATGGGGCCAGTAGTGGGGGGGATTATAGTTTTGGGGGTGGACATGCCCTTTAAAGTCGAGTTATGGTTAATCCTGATAGGGATTTACTCACAATCGCAAACCTAATATTGAATTCCGGAAGGGACAATTATCTGGAGCGATTGTAGCTCTGGGTAAATCTTCCCCCTTAAGTTTCATGCTACTAGGTAGCACCAAACCTACGGTAACTTAAATGTGTATTTGCAAATCCAGATATTTATAAACTTCACGCAGGCAACACTTTAGTCTGTGTAAAACACATGAAAACCTGATCTGGGTTACATTAGGTAGCGTGGGTTTTACACTGACAACATGTTGCTGTTGAACACATGTTTCTCCCTCCAAACTACCGGTAGATCTTTTTAAAGCATTATTGTTACAGTTGATTTCCTATTGTTGAGTATATTATCATTTTTATAGGGATTCAAAGAAGCAATTTGAATCGCCTACCATAAAAATTGTAATATTTTCCGTGTAAGCAGGTTATTAACCTTTTCTCTATTGGGATAATACATATATTATTATGCTTATTTGACGCAACAATTTGAAAACTTTCTTGTATCAACATATTGCATAATCCAATCATTTTATTTTTTATTGCACAAAGCTTTCTTTATCAGATTTATGACATGTTTGTCACAAGCAGGTATATGTGGCAGTATATATATTTTTATTTATATTGATAGGTAGGGGTTATACCAGGGATTCTCAAATAGTGCACTGCATAAAAGACACAGCTTCTGACAGTATAAAGCACAAATTCCATTTTGTCATGTCTTACTGTGAAAATCTCTCTCTCTATATAATCTATTATATATATATATAAAACTCAATGTATGTGTGTATGTGTGTTTGTATGTTCCAGATAAACTTCCAAACGGCTGGGACAATTTTCATAAGACTTGGTGGTACACTTATGTATAAGGACCTGGGGAAAAGCATAGGCTACTTTACAACTTTTAAAAATGCCTCTGTACCCCCTTTTTTCTTCATTTTTAAAGTTAATTAACTTGTGTGCTGACATCTGGTGGTGAATCAAGTTAATTGCACACCTTTCAAATGTCAGATTTTTCAGGGCAGTACAATGCTTTGCCTTATTTTGTTCTGTTGTTGCTGTAATAGGAGGGTAGAGCTGTCAATCATGAGGAACAGCAGACCATCTGATATAACAATGTCATGTGACCACACTTTAAAGGGGAAGTTGATGTGATACATGCTAAAGGGAAGTTGATGCGGTACAATGCAAAAAAAGTTTATGCATTGTGCGCTAAAGGGGAAGTTTATGCAATACGCACTAAAGGGGTAATTGATGCAATGGGCACTAAAGGGGAAGTTGGTGCGATAGGCACTAAAGGGGAAGTTGATGCCATATGCATTAAAGGGGAAATCGATGCGTTAGGTGCTAAAGGGGAAGTTGATGCGATACACGTTAACGGGGAAGTTGATGCGCTGCAAGCTAAAGGGGAAGTTGATGCCATACGCGCTAAAGGGGAAATTGATGTGATAGGCACTAAAGGGGAAGTTGATGTGACATGCGCTAAAGGGGGAGTTGACGCAATACGAGATAAAGGGGAAGTTGATGCGATAGGCGCTAAAGGGGAAGTTGATGTGATATACGCTACAGGGGAAGTTGATGCGATACGCACTAAAGGGCAAGTTGATGCAATACGCATTAAAGGGGAAGTTGATGCGCTGCAAGCTAAAGGGGAAGTTGATGCCACACACGCTAAAGAGGAAATTGATGTGATTGGCACTAAAAGGGAAGTTGATGTGACATGCGCTAAAGGGGGAGTTGATGCAATACGAGATAAAGGGGAAGTTGATGTGATAGGCACTAAAGTGGCAGTTGATGCAATAGGCGGCAAAGGGTAGGTTGATGTGATACTCGCTACAGGGGAAGTTGATGCGATACGCACTAAAGGGGAAGTTGATGCGATACGCACTAAAGGGGAAGTTGATGCGCTACATGTTAAAGGAGAAGTTGATGCAATACCTGTTAAAGGGAAAGTTGATGCAATGCACGCTATAGGGGAAGTTGATGCGACATGCGCTTAAGGGGAAGGTGGTGCGATATTTGTTAAAGGGGAAGTTGGTGTGATACGTGTTAAAGGAAAGTTGGTGTGATACACGTTAAATGGGTAGTTGATGCAATATGCGTCAAAGGGGAAATTGGTGTGATACTGAATCCTCCATTGTGTTGCCCTCCCCCTCCGAAGTTTACCAGATTTGCGGCTCAGCTAACCCACAATGAGTTTGAATGGGTCAGGTTTGGTTAGAAAGGTGCGGGTCCAGGTCTGTTGAATTTTGGATGCAAGTTCGGGTTGGATCTTTAGAAAAACCGGGCAACTATACTCTGCTAGTATACATTATATTGTAAAGGAAATAGTATATAGTGAACACAACGTAAATCTACTGTACATACCCATGTTCAATATTTTGATGAAGTGTCCGGCACAACAAAAGCTTCAGTAGTCAGTCTAATGTTTGTAGACATTGTTTGGTAATCCATGGGCATAGCTGAGTGGTCTGTGGGTGGGGCACTTGTAGAATGTTGGCAGGTATGTAATGCTTCCACACAAAAAAATTATGTTGCCACAGTCTGAAAAAGTTTGAAAGCCACTGGACTATATATAAGAATCCCAACATTTTAATATCCTTGTAATACAACCCTTTGGTCATCTAACTGTGTGTATCAGGGGGAATCATAATTTTGAAAAATGTTATAGTTTTATTACAGTTATTAGTGTATTATTTATTATTATTACAGTTTTATCTCTTTGCTATTTATCTATGTATAGCAGCAATAAACGTGTGTGTGTGTTTTTTTTTGTTTTTTTTTTACTTTTAGTGTCCGAAGTCATGGATTGAGGGAATATTTTATAAGAGAGAATGTGCAAAAATTATACCAGCATCAAGAGATCCACACAGGTATACCTTATTAATCATTCAGACAATTGTAGTAAATGTGGATTCTCTCCCTGAAGTGAGTGTATCAAATTGTGTAAACCATTTTCTCACAAACTAAACATTTTTATTTATACACTTCATTGCACCAGAAGAAATAGCATTCCTTTTAAAGTTGTTCTTTAAAGTTAAAGTGTCCCAAAATGTTCTTAAAGGTGCCCCTCTGGCATCACATTGATATCAGTATTTGACTTGTACCTCCTTATTTCCATTTATTCTCCCCATTTTTTAGGTTCTGGGTGCAGCCATCTTTAGTATAGTCAGATTTTCCAAGTTTAAAAAGGAAGTGCCACCAATCAGAATCATTTCTGCTTGTTCCTCATTCAATCTACCATTTTATCAATAACTATCTTAGAATTGTTTTTTTCTTCCTTTTCAGGTGTCATGGTGGATGCCAGGTGTGCCAGAATCTAATCAGGTAATCACTAAAATTACAAATCAAAACAGTAATGTTTGGATGTTTCACATTCCGACTAAAGATGGCCATACATTTATGATTCCAATCGGTCAGCAACATGTGGTGGTAACCGCATATATGGACCCGACTAACCGTCAATGCATTTTTATTTTAATTCTCCCAGTAGATTAGTTTAACAGTTTTCAGGATGAACTATAACTAGCTTAAAGCATATAGATAGAGTCAGGAAAAAGAGATAGGTAAGAAAAAAGAAGGAGTGAGGAAGGGTGTTTGTAGAATGGACACCATGGTACAGGTTTTGGTATAGGTAAGTGTATATTTCTATTCAAGGCATTTTCATAATGTATAACATTTTCAGTATTCCTTTAATTGTTCATGTTTGGGATTGTATATTCATTATTAAATTAAGATTTACATGATTAAAAGGGTTTTATATGAGTCTATTTCCATAAATAACATCCATATTGACCAGGTTTCTGTGAAGCGGTCCTGATGATCATATAAGGATGAAGTTAGTTCCTCCATCCTCATGATATGAGTTCTATGAGTTCTGATACCCACAGATTTTTTGTGGGGCATATTGTAGGTTTCCAAATGCAGGGAAGTACCATTCTACCAGCAATAAGTGTCTGAGTAAATGTTTTTTTAGAGCTTTTGATACTACCAAGTATCATAGAGAGTAGGACATATTGGGGAGTGTAGTTAGGGATTGAGCTGTTATTTCATTGTAAATTGCAAAGATCGAGGTCCAGAATGCTTGTATCACTGTGGATTTTAGCCATATATGAGATAGTGTCCCTTCTTCTTTATGGCATCTCCAACATATGGAGGGATGTATTTTATGAAGTAGTGTTGGACATCTGTACCATCTGGATACAATTTTGTAGTTTTTCTCCTGAGCTTTACAAGCCAGGGACATTTTATGAGTCATTGTGTAACATTTCTCCCATTGTTGAAGTGTGAAAGTAGTTTTGAAGTTCTTTCTCCCATTTTTGTATGAATGATGGGGGAGTTGAGGAGTGATAGTCCCTTATTAGAGAGTACATTTTTTAAATTGTTTTTCGAATAGTGAGGGTTCCATGGATTTTGTGTTTTTTTGTTTTATGTATCCTTTCTCCATAAGATGTAGTAGTCTTAGGCTGTTTGTCTGAGTCCATCTGAGGAATTTTTGAGCATATAGTCCTGGAGGAAAGGATGGATTTGAGAATATAGGAGATAGTAATCCGGGTCTGTTTGAAAGTTTATAATTTGTCCTCATTTTTTACTAAGCTTTAAGTGTAGCGTTGAGAAAATAGACTTCTCTTGTAGATTTGGGTTGGTTGATGGGGGCGAGCCATGGTAAGTTTTGTGTAGGTGTTTGGAGGAGTATAATTTATCTTGTCCATGATATATCTAGTTAACTATCTGAGTCCGGGAGGATGAAATATGTTATAATTTGAGATCAGGGAGACCCAGGCCTCCAGATTACTTGTTTCGGGTCATTGTTGTATATTTGAGGCGATGAGAGGAGCCTGCCCATATAAACTTGAGTAGTAGTTGTTTAGTCTTATCAAAATATAGTTTTAGGGGAGAGAGAGGGATGGTTTGGAAAATATATAGAAATCTCTGATAGGATTTCCATCCTGATAATATTAATTATTCAATCCATGAATAACATTTTTTTTTTTTGCATGTTAACAGGTCGGAAGACCGTGATTAAGGGTTGGTAGTTGAGATCGTATAGTGTGGAACGATCTCTGGGTATGTTAGTTCCCAAATAGGTGACTGACTTTGGTTGCCAGCGAAATGGGAAGTTTGATTTGGGAAGGTATATGGTGTCTTGTGGAAGGGTTATGTTAAGACATTCTGATTTTTGGAAATTAATCTTGGAGTTGCTAAGTTTGGCGAAGGTGTCTAATGACTTTAGTGTGTTGGGGAGAGATATATGAGGTGATGTAATAAATAGTAATAGATCATCTGCACAGGCAGCAAAGTTAGTTCTTGTGCCAATTTTAATTCCTCCTGTGTTTGAGTTAAATCTGATAGTATTTAGTAGGTATTCCATTTTTAGGGCATTTAACAGGGGTGACAGGGGGCAACCCTGTTTAGTTCCATTGCGTATGTTGCAAGGAGCAGAGAGAGTACCATTAATTTTGATGCGTGCTGTATTGTGTTGATATAGTGCCATGATATTGTTTACACATACAGTATCTCACCTATCCCCAAGTTTGAAAGCATAGCCTTCAGAAAGGCCCAGTTGACGATATCAAAGGCCTTCTCTGCATCAAGTGAGAGAAGGCATAGTAGGATTTTGTTTTTTTGTGAGATATAAGAGTAATTGTTTTTATAGTATTATATTTTGCCTCTCTATTCGGGACAAAGCCCACTTGTTATTGGTCTATCTAAGTTGGTAGGAAGTCTCTCAGTCATGTGGCTATAATTTTGGCATATATCTTAATGTCTAAGTTAATTCGAGAGATGGGTCTGTAGCTTTCAGAGGAAGTAGGATCTTTTCCTGATTTGGGTATCACTGTGATGTGTGTCTCAAGTGCTTGGGGGGGAAGTGACAGTCTACAGATATTGAATTAAAAGCTTTCAGGAATGGGGTTAATTCAGTTTTGAATAACTTATACATTTGTGAAGCTCCTGGGCTTTTGCCTGTTTTGAGGGTTTTTATGGTGTCTGTAAGTTCAGTTTCATAGAAGGGTAAGCTTAAAGGTAGTAATTTTTCATTTTCTATTAGCGGTGAGGATGAGGAAGGGATGTATGCAGTGTATCCTGAAACGTTTTGGCAATTTCCTCCGACCTGTGCTTGATTGTGACTCTTGTTTTATATTTTACAGATATAAACATTTGAATACCTACATCTAAGGGAGTTAGCCAGGGATCTGCCACATTTGTTGCCGTATTCATATATGAATACGGCAAATCTAGTCTTGATTTGGATATTGAGTCTAGTGTGAGTAAAAGATCTTGTCTGGCCTTGAGTAGGTCTTTATATAATGTTGTGTTGTTGTTTTGCTTGTGGGTTGTTTCTAGTGTAGAAATAGAGGGTTGTAGTTGTGAAATACAATATGTAGCATAGAGGCTTTTGTAATACATGATTCCTGCTGTATAAAAACTCCCCTTAATGTGCATTTTAAGGCTTCCCATTGTATGGGAGAAGGGGGGTCATCTGTGATGCGTGCTTTTTGGAAAGTAGCTGTAGCTTCTTTGACAGCTTTGATACATTTTGTGTTCTTTAGTAATTGATCATTTAGTCTCCATGTCCAGTTAGTGGAATGGAAAGGTGTAAGAAGATGGGGGCGTGGTCAGACCATAGGATATTGCCGTATTGACTTTTCGGTTTCCATGATAGGAATGTGTGTGAAATTAGCAAATAATCTATGCGACTAAAGGAGATGTGAACTGGAGAGTAAAAGGATAAAGTCCTTTTGGGAGGGGTGAAGTGTTCTCCAGATATCAATTAGTTAGGTATTGTGGAGTTCTTTTTTTTTAGTGCGTTAAGTTGTCTATATGATGTTTGTGTAGTACCTGAGGAGTTGTCCATTTGGCTCTAGAGCCATGTTGTAGTCACCTCCCATTATGACGTATCCTTCTCAGAAGGTTTGTAATTGTGCTAGGAGGGATAGATATGTTGATATTTGATGTGTGTTAGTTAAGTAGACATTAGTTATAGTCATAGTTGTGTTGTGAAGTAGTAGTTTAAGAAAAATTAATCTACCATTTTTGTCTTGCTTTATATCTAGTAGTTGGACAGGGACTAGTTTTTGTATGGCAACAGCCATGCCTTTTGACTTGGCTTCTGGGTTGTGACTGTAGAACCAGTTTTTATCGGAGAATTTTGGGACTGCGTTGGATCTAAAATGTGTTTCTTGAAAAAGGATTATATCAATTCGTTCCTTGTGCATATAATGTAATATTTGTGTTCTGCTATGTTGTATTCTGTCCTTTAGCATTGTAAGAGCAGATCCGTAGCTCACTCCTGATTAACATTTTTAAATGTTAATCAGAGCTCTTTTTGTGGTTGCTTGGGAGTTATTGGAGGCATGTAATGTAATAATAGCTGTATCTTGTTCGTACCTGTACACCAGGTCCGAGACACGGTTTGCTACCTCTTTAAAATCCTGGCCTAGGGACGAGATCTCCGCTTTGCACGTATGTTCCACTCTCGAGACGAGGTCCTCAAAGTCCCGTTTGGTAGGTAGGGAGGCAAGTTTTTATGTCTGACTCTCGGTTTCTAATTCTTCTGGTGAATCAGTGTTGCGCGGTGCAGGGCACAAACCTTCAGTCTCTGTTCATGCCAATTGAGGAGCGCCGCTGCTCTGTGTTCTATTGAAAAAACGCCCCAGGTTTGCATTTGGGGTAGCATGTTGCGAGGATTGGGGTTTAGTAGAGCTTCTTTTCCACATGATGTTAATTATTGGTGAGGTTAAAAGATTATTTTATCATGGATACGGATTGCTATCCTGGAGCTCCTCTTAGATGTTCAGGAAGATGTCCAGGCCACGCCCTCTCAATGCATTTTTAATTAATACATTAATCAAATGGGGGCACAGCATTTCCAAAATGAAGATCATGTCCACCTTAAATATAAACTTTTTCTATATTGAAGATTCCCTTTCAATTCTTCCAAAGCTTTTATAAGAGGCATGCTTTTTAAAGCATTTTAAAATGGGTTTATGCAGAATAATCTCTCTTTACTTAATGTCTAAATACAAATTAATTTTAGGTGAGTCGTCATGTAATAGGCACCTGAACTACTATATTTGTAACTAATAATATGAATTTTTGAAAAATTGTTTTGGTTGCAGGTAAACCTCCTCTTTTTTTGCTTTCTGCCATTATGTCAACACTTTATTTGGCATCAGGCAACTATGGAAAACAGAAGTAGAGTGTGTAAGAGAACAAAGACTTTTTTTCCAATCTTTAATATATTGAGAGTTTTACCACTGCCTCCCTGCATATGATGTTCCCAGATTGCCTTGTGAAGCCTGATCTAGGTACCGGGTATTCCCCTATGAGTAGTCGAATTGTATGCATGGGCAGCCTGTAAACATACATATTTACACATACACAGATGGGATCCAAGAGATACATCAGGTATATTGAGTTATGTATCAGATAAAAATATTTTTAGGCTGAAATTCTCCTTAAAAATGTAATGCTTTGGGTTTCCTCTACATAGAAAGTCACCTACTGTACATTTTTTAGGATTTAGCATATAAATAAATATAATAGGAGGAGTCATTGAGTTTCCATGATACAATTTTAGCCCTTAAAGGTCATGTCCAGCCTAAAAAAAACACTTTTTATAGAATTGCTCACCACCCCTCCAAACCCAGGTTTTGCATTATCCATACATTCCAAAGATGCCCCTAAAGTGAAGGCGCCTCCCCTCACTCCTGTTTCGAGCTTGCTGTTTCGCTGCTGTCAGGTAATTGGGCGTGACATCAAGTCAAGCCATCTGTCAGCCGCAGAACAGAGGAGGAGCCGCAAGGGACCGGGTTGGGTAAGTCACTTCAGGGACAACTTTGGAATGTATAGATAATCTGAAACCTGGGTTTGGGGTGGTGGTGAACATTTCTATGAAAAGGTTATTTTAGGCTGGACATGTCCTTTAAGGAAATGCTATACCTTCTAAGAAGCTTGATCAGCACTCCACGAACTAAAAGGTTGATTCCTTACTGATGAGCTTAAGCAAGGAGCCTGTAGGCAAAAAAAGCCTGGTGCCCTTAGCCCAACCCATAAACACAGATCACACACCCAAAGCCACACCTATTTTCTCTCTTTTTTTGTTTGTGTGCAAGAAAATAGACTATATAGGGAATGGAGGGATGGGGGGTGATTGAAAGACGCCCCTCCAACCACAGGTTCCCCTAGGTGCGTGCTTGAGCTGAAAGGATAATGAAACCCAAAAAATCAAAGTTTGAGTTAGAAAGTGTAGCTGAGGGTCGCACTCCAAATCATAAAGAAATTTTTATTATGAACCACACATATTCACGTCACAACGTTTCGGGGGGATACCCCCTTCTTCAGGTTATGATTTGGAGTGCGACCCTCAGCTACTCTTTTTTCCTGCGAAGCCACTGGTTACTAAGGGAAGAACCTACAGAGGCGTCTGCACCCACAGTTGGGTAGAGTGCACCTCCACCATTGTTTATCCTGCTTGAGTTAGAAAGTACTTGCCCCAACATCATCAGCATGGAAAATTCCACTCAGGGGCCTTTGTTTTCCTTTTTTTAGCTCATTTTCCATTCTGTTTGTTCCCCAAAGTTGAAGCTGATATTTTCCCTTGCCTGCCAGTACATTTGCTTCATTACATTTTCTACACCTGTTTGATTTCTGCTCCACCACTTAACCTATAATGTAAGACTATATCAAATCATCAATATTCAAATTGAAGTTTCTGGGTGGTGCAGAGAGAGATTCACTGATTAACACTTTCCTAGTAGTAGTGTTGTAGTGTGATGTATATAGATCTGGGTATCTAGGGTGTCCAGATCTGAAATAATGTATGTGTTGCCTATGGCTTCCACTCCACCGAATTCGATTCATAAACAATATATTGCAGGTGAAAGACTGTAGCTGTAGGGGGAGGATAGTGAATTGGAACTGATCTTAGCACAGCTCTGTGCAATGCATTTCTCATCAGTGTGCCTTATTAAAGGGAATGTTGGAGTGTAGAAAGACTGTGTTTTTGTTGATGCTGTATGGATAAAAACTACATAGTACAGATTTGTAGAGGAAGGATCTTTTGCCTGATCAGTGAAACACCTATTAAAAACACGTGAAGTATGACTAAGTTAAGCCTCGTACATGCATATGATACAGCGCAAGACTAGGGTTACCACCTTGGCCTTTAAGACCCAAACATGAATCAAATCTACATGCTGCTGTTGCTTTAAATAAAAGACAAATGGCTTGAAATCTACAAGACTACACAGCAGGGGCGTGAGCGATCGGGTAAGTAGCTTAATTTCTCTCCTGGCTCCTGGTTTTAATGAAGAACAGGAGGTAAGACACAGCTCCTTTACCTCCCGTTCTTCAATAAAACTGAATTTCCATATTTTGGTAATACCAGTGGAGATACCCTTTAATTTTTTTTTGCCTTGTCCTATCAGAACCTGAACTGTTCAAGAATGCATGACATGTAAGGCTAGGGTCACAAGAAAGCATATAATCTCATTCTTTTTTTTCCCTTTTTATCTTGTTCTTTTTTTTTAGAACTATTCTTATAAAATATATTCTATAAGTGTCCAATGTATCGGTAAGAATATGGGAGCTCGGTCGAGCATCGTTGATGATCCAACCTGGTGGATCATCAACGATGCCCAGCCGAATGGCCATTTCCTTGTGTACGGGACCTTTACTCAGGGTTACTCAGGGTTTAAGGTATTGGAAAGAATAAACCTTGGGGTCGATCTTTAAGTATTGTTGGCAATACTTACAAAATGTTCTTGCAGTTTTTCGATGCACAAACTCGGTCATCTCTCCCAGAGGTGTCCTGGCAGACCCATATTGACAGTGAGTTTTTGACCAAAATGACCAATACCATGACTGACAGATATTTCTGGTTAATGCAACATTGATAGTTGCAGAGGCTACACATGCAGATAGTACATCTAGGCTATTGTGCATGTGTTTTGCCCACTTAAATTGGGAGTAAATAATATAGACAGAGCAAACATTTATAAATGACCATTAAAGTTTTTACAAAAGGAACTTGGTTTATTATGGTAATGGTATAATTGTAATGGTAATTTAAGGATTGTACTCTGTAATCCTTAAAAGGAATTCCACATAATAAACAATTGTTTTGTTTCTAGTATTGATTGCCCTCATTTCCCTTATATTTGCAGAGCTAACAGTAAAACAATGCCTATTTTAATGGGTTCATTAAAAAACCTCTTTAGCTAGAATGGAAAAGCCTGCTCATTTTTCAGAATTGTTGCCTGTTCTGTTTATAAACAGCAAATGTGCTTCACAAATGGAGCTAAGTTTGGAAAATTAAATAAACAGTAAACCCTTTTCCTCTATAAATCTGGGTATACAGTAGAGATGGCCGAACTTTCGAAAGTTTTCGAACTTTTGAACTATATGTTCTAAAGTTTGAAAACGAACCATGGGAGTCAAATAGTTTGAAAAGTTTGAATGAAATACAATTAAAATATCAATGGTAACTTAATGTAAATGGCTGTGGGACCTGGGAAATGGTCTGGGGAACATGAACAAATATCCAGGACATTCAAAAATCAATTTTACTCTCACCCGCGCTATTTTCGATGTCCGCGCCTAGGTATCATGGACATTTTACTCTCGGATTCGATGCTCGCGTATAGGCTTTAATGGACACTTTACTTGCGGATTCGATGCTCGCGCCTAGGTATCATGGACATTTTACTTACGGATTCAATGCTCGCGTATAGGTATAATAGCCATTTACTTGCATATTCGATTTCCTCGAACAGTCGAACATTCGATAATTATCGAAAGTCCAGAAAATATCGAAAATCCAGGTCCGGGATAGTTTGAAAAGTCCGAATTCTTTCGAACTCGAATAGTTCGGCTCAAACTCGAGTTCGAGTTCTAGTCCATCTCTAGTGTACAGTGTAACAATCTTTAAAAGTCTCTCATCCTTCAAAGATGTGAATACACGCAGTCCTGAACAGTCTCCCTATATTAAGTATATTTTTGTAATGTAGTGACCGTTTCTGATGCCGACACTAAACATTGTTTTGTTCGGAAATGGTTGTTTCACGGCTACACACATTACCAAAAAAGGACCAATCCCGTTTTACAGAGGAGTTTGGCCCTTTATAGTTAAAGTGTCTACTCAGCTTTATGCACAGTGTTATTTTGATGTTTGCCATGAGTAAAAAATTGGGCTTAATCAATATATATAAGATTATCTTCTGTAAAAGCAATATTGGAAGGAAGAGCTGAAATTGTACTTTTTTATTTTGTAGCTGTTTACAAAACTGGGCACACCAAGCCTGGATTCTCATTAGGAAGAGCATCCAGTCTTTATTGTCATGTGGTTCACACTTGTGAAAAGAGAAGCATGTGACAGTGAAGGTAATGCTGGCCATACAATATGAACTTACCCTCCAACTATCCCGAAATGTCTTTGCGACTATCCTGCCTGCCCCAATCTTTTGTAATCAACTTTGGATTGCAAATGATGGATAGGAAGAGAAATGTCTCAAGAGGGGTGGAGGGTCTACCTTTAGACATTTGATGATGGTCTGTCAAATGTAATGTACAGTACGTGTGGCCAGCATAAGCTTAACAGCCTTTGTCTTCTTAATAGTTGCAAAATGAAAGATACCTCTTTATCTTCTGCATACCGGGAACAAGGTTCGGTTAGTCTAATTATGTTTTTTTTTAAGTTATAAACCTGACTTTTTGGGTTGGGGGTGCCCTACACTACAGAAAGTGCATCGCAGAGTGATCCGGAGTGAGTGATCCCCTGTACATGCCAGTGCCTGTTACAAGAAAGTAACAGGCACTGGATGACACACAGTGAGAGGCTCCTACCTGGGGTGTCTCTAGGGTCTCATAAGATCAGGGGCACCTTCAGGCACTCAATTTGGATTTTTTTATGGCCAAGCCCCTTTCTTCATCCCCCAATTAAACCACACCCATTAAACTACCCCCAGTAGTGTGACACTCTCATACAGGCAGTGTGGCAACATTTGGTAATGTGCACCCTCTGCCCTAGTGAGTGCACATTACTAAATTCTGCCACACTGTCTACCCTGTTAGTGAGTGGATTGAAATGCACATGGCTATTACCTACCCTGATGTGCAGTTCAATCCACTCACTTTAACAGGGCAGGCAGTGTGGCAGCATTTGGGAATGTGCACTCACAAGGGCAGAGAGTGCCCATTGCTAAAGGCTGCCACACTGCCTTCCATGTTATTAACATGGAGGACAGTGTGGCAGCATTTGGTAATGTGCACTCTGCCAGAGTAAATGCACATTACCAGATGCTGCCACACTGCCTGCCCTGTTAGTGAGTGGATTAAATCACGCATTGGCTATTACCTACCCCAATGTGCAGTTCAATCCACTCACTATAACAGGGTAGGCATTATTTGGTAGGCATAAAATTACAATGGCAACATAGCAAGCAATAACAAGCTACTTACCAGACTAATTTGCTACCTCTGTTACTACGCGGCTCAACACTGAAGACTTATGTGGCACAACATCATCGTGCCCGCATGCCCGAGCAAGAGATGACATCATTGCACAGCCGTGAACTACGCGTAAACCGGAAATTCGTGATGATTTGCATTTGAAGATGCACTTCCATAATGTAAGATGGGTTAAAACATTTGGGACACTTTGCCAAAGATCTGGGACACGTGCCCCGAATGTTTTAACATAGCGACACAACAGGCTACATTTTGGGACTCTCAGAAGGCACTGCAGGAGAACTATAAGGAGCTGAGGAGAAAGGTAAATATTTTTTAACACTACACAGTGGGGCCAGCACTGAGGCAAATTTTAGTTTTGGGTACGGATATGCCCTTTAAGTAGAAATAATTAAATGGTGCAGGACAAAAATTTAAAAAAGTAAACAATCATTGAATGGCTGTGGGATATAAGCTGCTTTTAAATCTATTTTCAGTACACATGATAATGTTTCAAATGAACCGGCCAGTGCGATTTTTCAGTTGCATGGGTCAAAATATTGTCAAACTTTTTTTTACCAGGATTGAACATTTTCAGCTTATTTTTTCAACCTAATAAGTGAAAAAAAAACAATCAAACATGTCGGTAAACTTTGGCCAACTCTGTGGCCCATAATAGACTGTGTGGTATGTCCAATCAGTCTGATAGTTATATAGAATCAAAATTGATCCATGTGTTCTGGGAGCTAAACACCTTATAGGGGGGCAGCAAGTCAAACAAATGACATCCAGGGTTATTGAGCATATTTGTTACTTTGCTAAGAGAGTAAACACTAAACATTTCCTCTAAAGAGGGCAGTCACTTGTAAAACAATATGTTTCTCACCTCTGAAATCATTATTATTATGGGGCATATTTTTAAAAGTTCTGTTTTCCCCTGCAATTTTTTTTACCGCTATTTATAGACCAGCATCACATAAAAAAAATAAAAATGAAACAAAATGTTTTTACTAATACTGCCGCCAGACATTGCCATGTAAGACATGGTGATGATTGTAAGTAAATTTGTAAGGGAGCAGGGGTCATGAGCGTGTCTGCCTGCCGCAATAGCTCATGCTGGAGGACCTGGTTTTGAGCTACAGTACCCCGCAATGGTCCTTCTGAGGGACGTAAGAGCCTACTAGGTTAAGAGCTGTTGGGAGTCCTGGTTTCGAGCTACAGAACCCCCTTCAAGAAAGCCCCAAAGAAAGAGAAGCCCCAAAGAAAAAGAACCCTATTTTAAAGTAAAACAAGTTTTTAGCCCAGGATTGGTAATAGCTGCTGAGACTACAGGAGCATGGGTCCTGACTGAAGGCATGAACACCGGTATACTGATTAATAAAATGATGCAAGCAAAATTCAGATGTTGTATGCATGTTTGATGTTGATTTATAGGTTTTCAGGATGGTTTAAACTTAAAGGGCATCTATAGTGTGAAAATGTAATTTTTTTCCCTTTCTATGTGTTCTATAATTACCCCCAACCCCCTTTATTTTTAAGTTTCCTCTTCTGTCCCGAGATATATAAGTTAAAAGAAGTCAAGAGTTCGATACACCACTCCTGCTTGAGCTGTCAATTAAATCCTCTAACAGCATGCCGGTGTAGTGTGTAGGCTTACACAAGTTTTACAGCAAGTCTCCCAATGACTACTTCCTGCTCACTAAAATGCTTAGCAAATACTGAGTTAAAAACGGAAATAAAGGGAAGGAGAAATAAGCAAGCTTTCACCAATTTATTGCCTGTCAACAGGAGATCAGGCTGCAGTTATAAGGCAGGACTTGGGTCTCTCCTAATTTACCCCCCTCCCGCTCTTTATGCAGCAAATATCTCCAGAACAACTGAGACATTTGCTCTCTACAGGCTTGCATACCAAGGTATTTTTTTGTCTAGAAAAGTTAGAGTGAGGATTAATGTGCTTGAGCGGCTGCGTTCACAGGTTTGAAAGGAATAAGAAAAATATTGAAGTAACTTTTTGTAACTAACAATTATTATTTACCATAAAGATATTATGTTTTATTCCTTGCACTGTAAAAGGTGAACAATTTAAACTCTTGGTAGATGACCAATGTTTCTGCACAGAAAAGATTCTTCTTTGAATTTTGAATTAAGATTTATCTCAATTATCCTCTAGATAATTGAGTACATTTGCAGTAATATGATTCATTACGAACCCTATCTGGGTTGGGTAATATAAGAAATAGCTTGAAATACATATTTCAAGTGGTTTGCTGCTGTCTCAAATGTGAGAAAAAATTGTCAAACACCAGCATTTTTCTACACTACAGAAGAGATGGTAGACACAAATTAATGGAACTTTTTACTTTAAAGAGCATCTTCACCCCTCCTGTAAAATTTTGATATACTGTAGTCCATCCCCGCAAACAACATTTACGCTATACTTACATTTAGAAGAGATGCTACTAGAGTTAGATATTCACCTTACAAATACCCGATCCACTGGAGCTTGGTCCCACCTCCTCCACTGCTGCAGTGTGCCCTTCACATGTGGAAGCAGCAGCAGTGGAGACTTGTCTGGTAATGGCCGTCAGCCATTGGTCGCGACGTCACCGTCACGGCCATGACTAGCGACCTTTAACAGGAAGTAGCATGGGGGAATGTGTCTGTGTCGACTATACCCAGAATCTAGTTTTTGAAGATCAGCAGATTGCTGTACAATAGTTGTAATTATATGACTTTGCTCTCATGTTATTTTATTAGATTATTGAAATAAATATGAATGTGCTCTTAGGTGCTGTTGTGGAAGATTAATTGGAGACCATCCTGGATTAGATTATGGGTGGCCTATTTATCCTTTGCCCCAGGAAAGAGTTGAGGAAGAGTGGTGTGTTATAGAACATACAAAAACAAGTCCCACTGATGCTTTTGGAACCATTAACTTTCAAGATGGAAATCACACATACCACGCAAAGGTTGGATATAGTTATTTTGTCACATTTAAACATTTCTGAAAGGTAGGTTCATAAATTGCTATGGTTAAAAAATACCATACTTTTACACTTTTGTATTTATGAAATGATTTTCCTATGTTTAAACAATAACACTTTTTGCTAGAAAAAGTAATTGAACACTACAACATACAGTACAATAATGTTGCCTCTAGCCCCATTGTCCCCTGCAGCCAGTCATAACGACTCTATTTAAGTCTTTGTAGCTGATTCAAATTTAGCTGACAGCAAGGTTTTCCCTGCAGGAGGAGCTAGAAGAAAACCACACTAACTCTAATTAAATGGGGGAATTGGCTAATATAAGCTGTTAAGCTTTATCTTACAGTATTGGTCATCAAGTTGACAGGTAAAATACAAGTTATGTTATAAGAAATAAGATAATTAATCATCAAAGAAAACAGTCATGTGAATTCCTGTATCTTTTTTCTATCATCAAAAAAACGAATACTAATAAAATGTGTTATATTTTTTTCTTTGTAGTATATAAGGATATCCTATGATACCATGATGGATCAGTTAATGCACCTGATGATAAAGGAATGGCAGATGGAATTGCCCAAGCTTGTGATCTCTGTCCATGGTGGAATCCAGAATTTTAAACTTCCTGCCAAAGTAAAACAAGTTTTTAGCAAAGGATTGGTAAAGGCTGCTGAGACTACAGGAGCATGGATCCTGACTGAAGGCATTAACACTGGTATACTGATTAATAAAATGAATCAAGCATAATTTAGATGTTGTATACATGTTTGATGTTGATTTATGAGTTTTCAGGATGGTTTAAGGTTAAAACTATGTACTGTTCATAGGATAGCAATCCAGCACTCAACGTAAATGATTTTATTATAAAAAAATAAAGACAGATTGCTTCATTTATTTGTTTAGCTTTCATTCTCCTTTAATTTCTGTTTCAGTGAATCATTTTTTAAATTTCACAGAAATGTGAGCATACACATCTTCTTAAAAGATTATATATGAGAATATAAGGTGGCTATACACATCTGATATTGCTTCAGATATACAGCAGACTTTGGCAGGATCTGTAGTCAGCTTCCAATAATTCAAACACACACCAAAACTTTCCCTTACCCTAGCATGAGATTTAAATGTTTAGTTTAGCAGACAGAGGTTGCCTGATTCTTTTTCTTACAACAGAATATGGAATCCTATTTGAAAAGGTGATTTAACATCAATCATGTTCCACTACTACATAACACCTTACCACATTATATATATCAATCATACCAACCTTAGGGCTTCCCTTTGAAATGATCTTTAGGAACAATCTCATAATTGTTTTCATATGTTCTGCAGAGTAATTCCATAAAACTGTAAAGCATAGCCATTGCCCCATGTTGAAAAAAAAAATAACCTAAAAAAACAAGCATATAATAGCCTTCAATGAAAAAGTATATTTATCTATTTGACTAAAGGAAAAAAGTATTCTAATAATCCATTGGGTTTGTGTTTATCAAATTCAGAATCTAGAAGGCCTAGACCCCAATGTTCGCCATGCCTCATGTTTAGGCAGAGGTACATGGCCTGTATGTGGAAAACCCTTTTTATTTCATGGAATTGCAATCATCAAATAATTTTAATGGATATAAACAGTGGTTTAGCAGTGATGCGAACTCATAATTCTTTCTTAAGGTGTTTCCAAACACGTGGGTGATGCTTTAAAAATACATGCTTCCCAACACCTTCGCAAAATCTGTGCTATTGGCATCCCACCTTGGGGAGTTATAGAGAACCAGCGGGATCTCGTTGGAAAAGATGTGAGTATGATAATATTCACTTTACAAAACGGTTTTGCTGATATTTTTGTTTGTTACATTACATTACATTGTTTTTGCTCTGCTTATATAGAAGTTACTTCTAAACAAAGTTATTGGTTATGTTTATGTCCAAATAAAAAAGCCCGAAATTCCAGCTCCCAATAAGTATGTCATGCTGGGCAGGGGAATATCAGTTCTCCTTTCCTGATCACAACTTTGAGTTGGTACTTCACCCCATCACTACCATCACCCCTAGATGGCAGTGGGCATTGATATGCCTTTTAGCTAAGTAACCATTAGAGGATGTTTGTGCTTTGTTGTTTTCAGACTCATTGCAGGTCCTTATGCAGAATTAATTGAAGCCTGCAAATTTTGTTCTGCCAGTGGTTCCAAGGGTGTGTCAAAATTTTGTGGAACCGAAAACTTGGGTTTGGAGTGAAGGTTTTGAATTTTCAACACCACATGTTGAATTTTCTGATGCCTAATTTAGAATTTTCGACATTGCAGTTCTGCCGTTTGTAACTTTCAAAAGTTTCACCGGATCTGCAAGTTTTCTAAACCCTCAAAACCAGGATTGATTGGAAACCTCAATGTCACAAATTTGCATTTATTTTAAAACATGTCTTAAGAGTAGGTTATGTTTCTAAAATAACATTTCTAACCATAATAATCAGTGTATATAGAAATTAAATTGCATATTGCAGCGCAAACAGATGGTAACACGCTTGAAACACGCACTTACACATGCACGCTTTTCACATGCATTTTTTTACTTAATCTATTTTTTTATTATTATTATTTAATTACTATTTAACTCTGTGCACTTTCCAGGTTGTGTGTCTTTATCAGACATTGATTAATCCACTGAGCAAGCTGACAAGTCTAAATTGCATGCACTCTCACTTTATAATGGTTGATGATGGCACAGTTGGAAAGTACGGAAATGAAATGAAACTAAGGAAAAATCTGGAAGAATTTATTTCTCTACAGAAGATACATAGCCGTATGTATGCTGTATAAAATCTAGATGAATTGTGGCAGATTTGCAACAATATATTAATAAATGCCATTAGGTAATACTTATGAAATCGTGATAATGGCTCTGATGTATGCATCAACCAATCCATGGTAATCCAATTTTGGGCACTCTTATTTTACAACCACATAGAAATATTGCATTAGCTCCTGGTTGCCTTTTACAGAATTAGCAGAATGCACAGGAAATAAAGAAAGATGTGCTCCCTGCCTTTTCCTGTATTGAACAGTTATCTCCTGTGTTACCAGAGAGGGTATCAAGCAATAATAACCTTAATAATGTCTTGTGTGCCAGTGTCTGCTTTTGTGCCCCTATTGCATTCTATCACAAACATTAAAGGGCATCTATAGTGAAAAAAACACATTGCCCCTTTGCAAAGTTAAATTCATGTACTCTGTTCTGCCTTAATCCTGTATCTGTCAGTGACTCTGTTTAACCACGGTGTCAGATCTATGTGCAGCATTCCCCCCTTCTCCCTCCCCTCTGTTACCTCCTCCATGTCTCAGCTCCGGCTAACCGACAAGCTTTTTATGTGCAGTAGGAGTTAAAAGTTCAACATCCTGAAAAACACACCCACGCACAGTGGCCAATAGAAAGTAAGCTGTCCTGGAGACACGGAAGAAGGAGATCAGTACAGTTTACGATCTCTCACTTTGTGACCCATCATCAATCAGTGAAAGCTATTAAGAAGGGGGGTCAAGTGCAGCCTCATATCTAACATCAAAGCTACCTTTCTCCCCCTGCTAATGCTGTTATCTCTATGTTTATTACAGAGCAGGGAGGGGGGATCAAGTCACAGGGATTTGATTGACAGTCCAAGTAGGAGTAGAGGAATGCAATCACGTATTCTTCTAACTGGTGTATCTCAGGACAGAGAGGGAATCTGAAAAAAGTGAAGACACTCTGGGGGTTGTAGGGAATTATAGAACACATGGAAAGAAAGAAAAAAAAGTTCCTTTTCCCACTATAGATGCCCTTTAATGGGCAAGTTTGTCCCAAAAACTAAAAATGGTATATTGATAAATATAATAACCTTGCTGTGCAAAGTACCAGTAAGTTGATATTCCACCTGATCTTCTTCTCTCCAGCTCCAGTCTCCTCTGCTGCATGTACATAATCTATTATACGCTCACACATGCGCAGAGAAGGTGGCTTGGGAACAGCTGACTTCACGGCCAATTACTGAAAGTTTCTCCCTAAGCTGACACCTTTGCAAATGTGAGAGCTTGTAAAAGAACTTGTCTTGGAGGAGACAGCTTAGAGTAGAGTAGAGTAGATCAGGTAAAATATCAGGTAAAATATCTCCTAATGCTATATTGAGTATTTAGCAATCTTTACATCTCTACATTTACAATCTAAACAGCTTTATTAATGTATATTATGTGTGTATATAAAATGCTAGATACCTACTGTTTGTACTGTATAAGTAAATCAGAGGGTAGCTTATATATATTATTATAAAACCAGTCAACCGTCCTCTTCTCCTCTCCAACCCCCCCCCCCAGTGTCCTCTCCTCCACCTCCCCACACCCCCCCCCCCCCCCGGTGTCCCTCCTCCACGCCCCCCTGGCATCTCTGTCCTACACCCCCCATAGTCTCACACCTCCACCCCACCCCCCTATCATCTCCCTCCTCCACCCCACCCCCATCGTCTCTCTTCCTTCATACACCCCCAACCCCTGTCATTTCTCTCCTCCATCCACCTCCCCACCCATCATCTCTCTCCTCCAGGAGTTGGATGATGCGGCGCTCGCGGTTTTGCGTCCGTGATCCATTATTTACAGGCGTCTTTTAGTATATAGGATTATATAAGTAGGAAAATACAGAATAGGAAAAGTTGTAGACAGTAAAGTTGGTAAAATATAATTGTAAATGTAGAATTTAAGTTACTTATAGCTGCAGCAGAGAAATATCTCTAATGGTTTAGCCCAGCTAGAGATAGTAGCACTGACTAGGTTTTAAGTTTTCCATGTGTTTCACCCAATAGAAACTAAAAATTAAAGTGCTTTTGGGTGTTATTACAGTATCAATAAGAATTAAGTATGGAAGGGCACATGATTTCTACCAAGGTTGAATAAAGACATATGGCCATCTAGTCCAACCTTTATAGTCCACTCATTAACCCTAAAACAACCCACAATCTCTGTCGACCCGTCCGTGGGAGCTCACTCGGGCAAGTATAATGATGATGTTAGTTCCTCGGCGTGCTGGAAGTTGCTCACTGTAGCGGTTGCTGTTAAAATAAGTGGGTGTGGCTTGTGTAGGTAGGCATGGCTTGTGTATATGGGTGTGGTGGGCTAGCTAACACTGGCTGTGGAACTGGGGGGCTGACTTGACACTTGGTTGGTGAACTGGAGGGCTGTCCTAATAGTGGCTACTAAATGCTTCAGTTCAGCAGGCGCGTATAGGTCAGTCCTACAGTTCAACAGGCACTGTTAGGTCAGTAATCAAGTTGTCCACAGTGACATGATAGCAATCAATATTTAAATACAGACAGGTCCAACTTATAGACAGTTAAAAAACAATTACGGTATGTAGTCACCAATACTTCTGGAATTTATATTCAAAGTTCCTTTATAACCAAAATAAACCTTTGTTATTGTGGCTTGTGGATGGGCATGGCTTGTGTAGATGGGTGTGGTGGGCTAACTAAGATTGGCTGGTGAACTGGAGGGCTGACTGGACACTGGTTGGTGAACTGGAGGGCTGTCCTAACAGTGGCTACTGAACCCTGAATTTACTTTATAATAAAATAAGCATTTGTAATTGAGAATCATATATTGCTTTATTTACATTTTACAGGTATTTTAATGTGTTTAAAAAAGACGGTAAAACAGAGCATCAGTTTAACTAACAATGAGATGTGCATAATGCATCAATATAAATATTTTACTGAGACATATTATTGCCTGCATTTGTCTTTTAACTATGTCTTAATTAAGATGATTTGCTGACAGGTATGGGTCAGGGGGTTCCAGTGGTTGGCCTTGTTGTAGAAGGAGGTCCAAATGTCATCCTGATGGTATGGGAGTATGTCAGAAGCACTCCACCAGTTCCTGTCGTGGTCTGTGAGGGAACAGGAAGAGCAGCTGATATCTTGGCTTTCACCCACAAACACACTGCAGACACAGAGTAAGTTCCCTAGCATACTATTTGTATATAGGTCTATATAACTAATCTTGAGTTTATTTTCCAAATATTGTATCATTTATAATTGGATTTATGCTTTGTGTGAATGTTATCATACAGTTTTTTGGAATTAACATAAACCAGCTGACATAGACTATAAAGTCCACTCCTATGTAAAATTCCTATCTACCACAATCCATAAACATCGCAAACACAAAATCCAAGTTCACTGAAGTTGATGACTACTCTGATTTTTTGTGAGCTTGTTACAAGCATATTTAGCAGCAGAGGAGCAGGCTCCAGTTACAGTCATTTGCCATGATGTCACATTTAAGGCAACAGCCGCAACCTAAAAAAATCAACATGAAGAAGAGAGCCGGCAGAGGGGATCATGGTTGATAGGTAAGTTAAGGAATGGCTGGGAGCAGGGTAAGTTTTGCAGTTCCAGGGTTTGGAGGTGGGCCTCTTTGTATACAAAGTTTATATAAGGGGATTGACATGCCCTTTAGGGGTCCCATAATGTAACAATATAATACGGTAATACTCCTTATTGTTCATTTTCATATCATGTGTGTTGACAGGAATCCCCCCCTTCCCAGTTTGTTTGGATTTTTTTTGCCTTCCTCTGGATCAACTGTAGGTAGGGCCCATGAGTAGGCTAAAAAGGCTTGCATGGATGGACTTAAGTCTAAATTCAACCTCCAATACCATGTTACTAATTGGACCATATTGCTATGGAGCTCTTGATATCACTATTTTCCAGTGATACCAAGGGCCACAGAATGGATTTTGGATTGAATTCTTAAACACTAGAATGTGATGAGTTCTACTATTCTAAAATATCTAATGTTATCATGAATATAGCATATATTTAAATAAATGATTTTCTAACCATGCACCTTGATTTTATTGTTGCATATGTGTTATATAGGGAAATTCGACCAGAGATGAAAAGTGAAATTTTAGAAATGATTCAGAAGACATTTAATCTTGGCTATAAGCAATCAAACCATGTTCTTTACACTCTTATGGAGTGCATGGAGCGTCGTGAGTCTGTAAGTAGGATCAACACAGTATGAATGTATTATCAATGTTTCTATTTGTCTTTCTGTCAATTATCATGGGTGATAACCTATGAATCCCACACGTCTGTACGGTGTCTCTAGTTCAAAACCGGTGGGAGGAGATACAGTCCAAAAAACAGGAAGAATAAAAGAAAGAAATAGAAAGAACAGTAGTTTGGGCCTTCAAGCCAAATTAAATACAGTCATTTGCTGTGCGTACCTTTACATACCCTGTTCGATACAGTTCGTTCTGGCTAAGTTTGTTAGTTTTTGAACTTGTGTATGCCAAGTAGTATGGCTCTAAATAAAATTGATGCTTAAATGTTTGTTATTTTTCTCCATGATATGTCAAAAATTTTTGTTTTTAACATTTAACAATAATTTCGTTACAGAGGCAGAAAAATCATAATGATGCCTGGACCAGAATAGAAAAAAAATAAAAGATTTCTGCTTTTATAAATATGGCCCTATGTCTTTCAGATTACTATATTTGATGCAGAATCTGAAGAACAGCAAGATATAGATTTGGCAATCTTGACTGCATTGCTAAAAGGTAATTATGAAAAACTTATTACATGTTGGGTATTTCATTATGTATAGATTTAATAATAAAATCACTTTGCCATTTTTTTTTACAGGAACTAAGATGTCTGCCCCAGATCAGTTGAGTTTGGCTCTGACTTGGAACAGGGTGGACATTGCCAAAAAGCAAATACTTGTATATGGACAGCACTGGAAGGTATAGTGTTAAAGATCTGATTAAATTACTGATTTACTTTTGTAAGAAGCTCCTACCACTCACTTTAGTACTGAGCTACAGCACCTGCTGTATCAGTTGCTAGATATACATGTTTCTCTCTTCTTAATTAATGAACAATAATGAAAACTTAAAGGAATAGTTCACTTGAAAAGTGAATTATTCCTTTAATGCATTGATTGAAGACCGGGAGGTTAAGTAACTATTCCTTACTTCCCGTTCAATCAATATCTCAGGAGCCTTTCAGGCGATCAACCACAGCAAAACTGACAGGCGATAATTTGTGCTATAGTTGATTTGAACCAGGAAGCGATCGGGCCTCCTTGCTTCAAGATCTCTTCCCCGAGGCAGCTGATCGTGCATATGAATGAAATAAATGCGCAATCAGCTGTTTAAAAGACCTGACCCGAACTTCCGTTTCAGTTCCAGAAGTTCGGGTCCAGTCTTTTAAACAGTTGATCGCACGTATGTTTCATTTATACGCGCGATCAGCTGTTTAAAAATGGCTGATCGCAGAAGAGATCTTGGCTTGTGGTGGGCCCTACTAACGTCCGCCCAACCCCCCGGAGGTAGTTTCGCCACTGCAGTTGGGCATTTTCAGTACTGCTGCGGTGGATGTTGGGAAAGTCAAGTTTCTGTTATCTTCGTCCCTGGCTCCTGAGAGATTGATTGAAGATTGGATGGTAAGTTATAGCTCCTTAACCTCCTGGTCTTCAATTAATGCATTAAAGGAATAATTCACTTTTCACGTGAACTCTGAAAATTCATAATCCTCTGTATTGTGGCCTCCCCCCTCCCAACCCTATTATTTTTAAAACAGTCCACACAAACTTACTTACCACCAGATCTGGTTCCCTTGGCTTTAGTCTCTAATGCAACTTCGGGCAACAGAGTTTCATTAGGGACTTAGCCGGCAGCCATGTCTGTGATTGGCTGAGAGTCAGCCAATAACAGACGAGGCTGCCGGCTTTTGAGTTAGCCGAGGGAACCCGTTCTGGTAAGTAAGTTTGTGCAGACTTTTTTTAAGGATATAAACCATGTGGTTCTGGTTGGGAGGGGAGAGGCTACCCTATAGAAAAGGGATTATATTTAAAACAAAGAGATTAGGGATCTGGAGGGTGGAAAGGAGGGGGAAAAGAGCTCCACAGTGCATGCCAGAATCCTCAGGGAGGACAGGGAAGAGGCAGGTACATATTACACACAAGAAGGCTCCTACTCTTCACTTTCCTGGACATTGATTAGACACTGCAGGACAACCATATGGAGCAGAGGAGAAAGGTGGGGATTTTTTAATACTACACAGTGGGGCCAGCAGGGGGTTAAATTGTAGATTTGGGGGTGGAAATGCCTTTTCATATAAATAAAATAGTACTCACTTCTTCTTAATCACTTTTAATATTGGCTTTCCTATTTCTGATCTGGTTAATTCTTGGTTTGGTTTTATGTAACTATTTATGGCCATCTACAGTCTCAAACATGAGAGGAAATGTCTACTTAACACCATCATCCTATAAAAAAAATATCATTACTGTAAACAACAGTTTTAAGTCTGGCTCCAACTCTAAACTGATGGTTCCATATTTCCTGGGGAATTTTAGGATTTTCAGTCTTAGAAGGTTTCTCTGATTTTTGACAATTAGCGAATTTTCTAAAACGAATATTCCACAATTATAGAATTTTTGAAATTGAATATTTGGAAATTATCAAATATACAGGCCGATTTCAAGAAATATCGAATACATGAACCCTCGATTCTGAATACACAAGCCCTTGATTTTGAATATTAAAAAAGTTATTGAATATGTGATGCATAAATTCAAAAATAGCTTGTGCAAGAAGAAAGTTACTCTGTAACTACATATACCCTGGAAGCTTTCGGTCTAACAATAAAATACCCTTTCTAAACAGAAACGTTAAGGGTCTTACTCAATTATTCAACAGCTTTGTGGATTCTCAACAGGTAGATTTCGAGGTGCACCCCCTGAGGCCTGTGCCACGTCAGGTAAGTATCAAATCAATATGAAATATGCAGGGAGGCACACTGAAGTAAAAGTTAATCGCAAACTATTATTTATTAAGTGCTCAACACAAGCCAGATACACTGGCCGTACGGCTGTCCTATTTATGCTGTTCTAACTGTACCAATAAAGTTTGCATGATTTTAAAGTAACTTAGAAGCGACTCCATGGACTTCTGTTGAGGTGTGCGCCTACCCATTTCATTTTACATTGCAAGAAGAAAGTTTTTTTTTTTTTTAGTTATATGTACGTGTTCCCTAGACCATTATCCAGGTCCCTGAGCCATGTACATTAACTTACTATTGCAATTTCTTCCTTAAATTTAATCAGAACTTTTGGATTTTTATCTCCCATTGACTTCTATGGGTCCGTATTCAGATTTTTGCATTTTCTAGTTTTTCTGAAAATTGTTTTTCAGAATGGAATTAATTGACATGTATTGCTCTGCCATTGGGACACTTCACAGTGACAATTAAGGATAACAGCAGTTCTTAAGCTGGGTACACACCTGAAAGATCTTAAAAGATGAGCGCACAGCATAGGGAGAACTTTCTGGACTCTGTGTTCCCTCTTTTCTGAGTCCGAAATTTTCCCTCTTTTCCGAGGTCGACCTGATCGTTCAGAAAATGAAACCATCAGATCCGATGGTATCGGGGCTTTATCTTTACTGGTGTACCCAGCTTTATTTTTCTAAAACTGCATGCTTCAATACAATGAATAGAGTATGATCAGCCTTGTAAAATGAACTTCATTTAGATGCTTGTATATGAGTAATTGTTTTTTATTTTTTTAGCACACTGTTAAAAATAGTTTATGGTTTTACCTTTGGAATCGCATTATTCTTTGGACATTACTTTTTCTTTGAAATGTAGTTTCTAGGTTTTTGCTAAATCTTTTATAGATTTATTACATATTTAATGATCCTAGATTTTTATCACCCTTAATGTAATATGATGATAAGATCGATAATAGAATGTGATGTTTTCTTGTGTCATACAGAAACTTCTGTAACTTATGCTGTCTCTGATAGTTTGCTTGATAATCTTCATGTTTACAAAATAAATGCACCTGTACAAAATAAATTTGATGCTAAGAAAAAAATACAAGAATTACTTTTTGAGATTAAAAATTACTTTTTGAGATTAAAGGTGCCCATACAGGTGCCAACATTCTCCAAACCAGATTTTCTTATCCACTTTACTACCAGTGTTACAGCTGTAATACTCACACCTAGCTGCAAAACTGTTTAAAAATAGCTGGTCGTGGTGCGCTGGGGAGGGTGTCTTTAAGGGCTTTAAGTTTCTTTAAAGTTTAGTGGCTGGGCCCCTTACAGACCGCCCTTCCCAGTACGCTGCCACCAGCTATTTTTAAACAGTATTTTTAAAAAGTATGCGCAATTATCGGCAGAAGTTTTAAACTTCTGGTCGCACGTACCTTTACTGCATGCATGTGATCAGTGGTTAATGGCCCCTCTTAGTCAACGGGCCCTGAGGGCCCGGTAGCTTCGCCACTGCTCACATCTCCCACAAATACATTTGTTATTAATTCTGCCATTCTTTGCCCCCCTTTCACCTCCTTTAAGTGCTGTGCAACAGTTTCTGCATTATAAGTCAGATCACAATTGCTCCAGAGTCTTTGGTGCAAATGAAAATGGAATGGTTTATTATGTAAACAGTTTACAATTAGATTGTGGATACAAATTGCATTATTAGACATTTTAGTATAACAAAATGTTTGTATTTCTTTTGCTATTTTTCTTTTAGGTTGGCTCTTTGGAGCAAGCAATGCTGGATGCATTAATAATGGATCGAGTGGATTTTGTAAAGTTGCTTATTGAATACGGCGTGAACATGCATCGCTTTTTGACTATTGGTCGTTTGGAAGAACTTTACAATACTGTGAGTTTTTCAAATATTGTTTTCTGTTGAACATGAGCAATAGAGCTAAATGTGTTGTTCCCACCCATACCAAAATAATCCTTCCAATATCCCTCTCTATACAGCTCTCATAACCTGTTTTTTTTTAAGTAGCTCTCCTGGCAGCATTGGTCTAAGTTTGTTATTTTGTTGAGCCTCTTTTTTCATGCATATTTTTGTTCATTCTTATAACAGTGGAAAGTGTATACTGCTGCTTCTGAAAACAAACATGTGCACTATAGGCCTCATTTACCCAGAGCCACTGGGCAATTTTTCGAAGATAAACTCTGTTAGTGTGACTTTAACTACATGTTCACATGTGTATATAAACCTTTAGTGTAATTCACCCAGGAAGAGAAAGACGAGTTCTCAGGATTTCCTTTGTTTTTGCAGTTACCTGTATCTCCCTTTGGTTTAGCAACTATCAAATTACAATGTAAGATCCAAGGGAAACAGACTGACAGTGTCAGGAACATTCTGTTTGTAACAGTGTAAAATAAGTACAGACATATATATGTTTGCTTATTTTCCGACTATCATCCCTGCTAAAATTGTTCTAAAAAATAAACATTCCAGAACTAATCTTGAGAAGAGAATGGGTAATGTGTAATGGTATCTTATGCCTGACAATAGGCAAATCCTAGTAGGATTTCCTATTTATTGAGTGTGAGTATGGACCGATCCCATTGGCAACAAAATATGGCCATAGACCACAGGATAGGTCATTCCAAGCAGAATTTATGGCAGATTTACTAAATGGAATATGTTGTAAATTTTTAACAAAAGACATATGTGCATAACTCAGATCCATCAGCAGTTTTAGCTGTAAATTTGCATATAACCTTTGACATGAGATGTCTCTGCTATATACATTCCTGAAAAAAACTTCCTGTGTGTCACCACATTCAACCAGCGTGCACAGTTCTAAATTTGACCCTTGACTAGGATGTTGACCAATATCATTGGAGCGACTGTTCTTTCGGAATGGTTATTTCTTGGATTGTCAGTGTGATAATAAAAAGAGATTTTGTTCTTACCTGTAAAATCTTTTTCTCTGAAGCCGAAGGGGGACCCAAGGCACAGCAGGGGTTTAGCCCATGCACAACTGCCTTATACACTGTTTATCTATGCTGTGCAACAATAAACTTAATTGCCATCTTTGAAAAATGAACTGAGAAATATTTTTTACATTTTTAAATATTATTATAAAGCATAGTATAGACATTACAGTTAAGGTGATTACTTTTATTTAAACATGTGCTATGGAGCAGGACAGCATAAATAGTACCCTTCAATAAAGAGAGTATGAGAACAGCAGTAAGAATATTATAGTGACAGGTAATTATTTTGTGCATTTCTTGGATTACTACATTTTTCTTAAAATATTTTACTCATATGGAAAGAAATTATTATGCAAACATCAAAACAATATCATAAATTAAGAACTAGGTTTCATTAGCCTAGAGTTATATTTGCAAAAAATATTACAGCAGCTTAAAGCAGAAAAATATTATATAAATAGGTATATTATATAAATACAATTGCATACTTATTTTTGAATTTCTTTTATTATCTTTTCTTTTAAAGAAACAAGGTCCTACTAATCTGCTTTTACACCACTTGGTCGGAGATGTTAAACAGGTATGAAATTATGATAAGATTCGTCAGTAAAGCTTCTTAAGCTGGGTACACACAGTAATGATAAAGCCCCGATACAGTCGGATCCGCCGGTATCGGGGCTTTATCGTTTTGTGTGTACCTTCGTTTCCAGAACGAGCGCGCGGCCACCGAATGATAGTGGAGTCTAGCGCGGCCAATGGAAACACACAGTCCCGAGCGTTCTCCCTATTATGTTCATAGGGAGAATGCTCAGGACTGTGTATATGCAGATCTTTGAAAGATGGCAGACAGGATATTGCAGATCCTGTCTGTCATCTTTCAGAAATCTGTACTGTGTGTACCTAGCTATACACACATGCGATTGCAGGTGCTAACCCGCGACGCACAATGTGTAAGCACGGCCATTTCGTCCAATAATCATGCCATGTATGGGCACTTAACGACACGATTATCGTCCGGGAAGCCCCTGCATACACATTGTGCGTCCCGAGTCTGCCCCTGCGATCACACGTGTGTACAAGGCTTTAATTATGACTTAGTTATGTAATAAGTGCAAGAGTAAGAAAAAAGAAAAATACTCCCCAAAATCCAAAGTTAATGTTTGTCTGTCTGTCTGTCTGTCTGTCTGTCTATCTATCTATCTATCTATCTATCTATCTATCTATCTATCTAATCTTTCAATCTTTGTAATCTTTATGTCAATAGAGCAAACCTTCCCCAGATTACAGGATATCACTCATAGATGTAGGATTGGTCATTGAGTACTTAATTGGAGGGGCCTACAGAAGCAGCTACACTAGGAAGAGTTTCCGAGTCTTATACAACAGCCTGTTTAGAAAGCATAAGGTATTTACCCCTTTCTCTCCTTATACTTTGTGATTTTTATTAGCAGAGTTATTATCTTTGAGATTGCTGTTTTCCATGTTTGGCAAATACTTGAATGTAGGAAATATATAGTTTAAAATTAATAATACTTGTAGGAACATTACATATTCTCTTTAAACATATTTACTATGGAAAAAGGTTTAGTGACTAAATGCTAATAGTTAATATAAAAGCATGGATTTTTAGCAGTGCTGCTATAATAGTAGCAGTCAAGATTGATAAAAAAGACACATGTCCATCAGGTTTAACCCTGTTACCCAGTGGCATGCCTAAAGACCCAGCCCTTGTGATGGAGGGGGGGGCTAAGAGGGCCTGCCAGCATTTACCACGGTCAGCTGTATTTAAACAGCTGATTGCGCATACGGAAGTTAAGTTGTTTTAACTGCTGACGGTCAGGAACCGGTGTTTTAACAGCTAATTACGTGCACACTGATGCCTTGCAGTGCTCAGGTCCTGAGTTCCAATCCACCCTTGGACACAGCTGCAAGGAGTTTGTATGTTCTCCCCTTGCCTGCCTGGGTTTCCTCCAGGCACTCTGGTTTCTCCCACAATCATAAAGACATACTGATAGGTTGTATGTGTCAAATAAATGTGGTTAGATTGTGGTTCGGAAACAGTATGGGGCAGGTACATTGGCCCCGTACTGTTTATTAAATTTAATTCTTAGTGCTTATAAGTGTTTCAACAATATGCTGGAAAATAGTCAACAATTTCTTAAACTCACAAAAGTGGAACAGTGGCTCAGACTTCACAAGATCCAATGTATAAGCAATGAAAGAGAATGCAATAAGATGAACTAAGCTAACTTACAGGCATTTAAACACGTTCCCCCCAATATCTTATATGATGTACCGTGTCTGCAATTATTTTTATTTGTGTTAGTTGTTTTATAACACTAAAATGTGTTTGCTTGTTTCTGCTTTTGCTAGAGAGCAACACACAGTTCTAACAGCCTGGCACAAAATGTATCTCATCTTTCTGTAAACCAGGCCATCCAGATGAACAGCAGACTTGCATCACCTGAGAATACCTTACATTCCCAATTTTTCCGAACAGCCCAGCCTTGCAGACGCAAGGTGAGCCTTCCAAGTTTTTGTCTACTTTAATTGAACTTTTTAGCCAAAATAGAATCAAATTTCTAATCTATTATGTGGATGCTCCTAATTGCTCATATGTTTCTATTTTCTCTAATCCTTTTGGAATGTCTCTACTTTTGTTCTACTTCTGTTGTGTAAAAAATGAGATCTGAAATCATGCCAGAAAGAAGATAAAAAGTAGATGCTATTTTAAGCACAACATCAAAAAGTTTATTTAATGTAGCAAAAAGTAAAGAGCTTTGGTTTCAAAACAAATTAAGCAAAATTAATAGCCATATGGAGTGTATTATTATTCAGAATTTTGCGTTTAGAAAACTAAAGAGAATGTGAAAGTTATTTCTCTACAAACAAGGCACAACACTGTATTTTCTCTTAAGAAAACATTAATTTTAAAGTCTATATATATTTCTCCTAAACTATCTAAACTTGGGGTATCATTATTAATGAATTAATTAATAACATGTATTTCTCCTACAAGGAAAAGGCAACATATCTTCAAAAGTCTAAAAAGAAATCCAGAGATGAAACATTTTTAACAGAGGACAATGAACCTGTTGGCTTTATATATCCCTACAATGACCTCTTGGTTTGGGCCGTATTAATGAAAAGACAGAAGATGGCTATGTTTTTTTGGCAACATGGAGAAGAGGCCATGGTTAAAGCAGTCGTTGCCTGTAAGTTGTACCGTGCCATGGGACATGAAGCAAAACAGAGCAACATGGTTGATGACACTTCAGAAGAACTAAAGAAATATTCAAAGTAGGAGCTCTGCTTATCTATTTGAAAAAACAAACTCCATTCTATGTTTATATGCATCTTGGTATCACTCAGATAGTGGACTGTATCATGTAGATGTGTTTAAATTCTTTCTATTTTTGTAAGATACTTTAGGTATTCTAAAGCCTCGTATACACGTCCGAGCGCGGTCGTTCAGGTGTCTTGGCAGATCAATGAACTACACCCAACCGAATGTATACACACGTGCGATTATCATCAGAAACGGCTTATCTCCGCATTTGGGGGGACATTCGGCTGTCTGTGCTTCGGACGTGTGTATGATGCTTAAGGTTTTTGGATTTTAAGGATCATGGAAACCTTTCTAATATTTCTCTTAATTGAGAACCGTATTTATTTGGACATGTTTATCACTTTTCCTTCCCAATTTTATTGTACTAGTAATGTTGAATTTTTCTTTTTTTACTCGACTTTAAAACTTTTTTTTTAATCTAAACAATTATTCTATAATAATTGTAAATAATAAGCTGTCAAAATATATTTATGTAAATGTTTTTTATTTGCACAGAGAGTTTGGACAGCTTGCTTTGGACATTCTCGAAAATTCTTTTAAACTGAATGAGCAAATGGCAATGAAGCTTTTGACATACCAGTTAAAGAACTGGAGCAACTCAACATGCCTTAAGCTAGCAGTTTCTTCAACACTCCGCCCATTTGTATCACATACCTGCACACAGATGTTGCTCACAGACATGTGGATGGGTCGCCTGAAGATGCGTAAAAACTCCTGGCTTAAAGTAATGTCTTAGTTGTATGGTAATTAATTTGTGCATTAAATAAATGTGCTGCCATCCATACTTTGCATGGTTGTAAAGTTATTCTGTGTTTTTCAAGAAGAGATTCACCTAAAACCTGGCTCTACAAACTTAAAACAAAATTTGACCAAAGCTTTATAATAATGGACAATTTTTAACAATGTTTATAACCTAATTGTATTGTCAAAGATACTTTTTCTACTAGTTATTTTATACAGGAGAAGAACATGTCATCATCCCTGAGCTAACCCTAGAATGTCTGTAATCTGTTACTGAAGTTCTGATTGCTTCTCTGGTCAAATACACATGGTAGCCATACATGCAACAATCCTGATCACACAATCCTGGTATCACACAATAAGATTCAGGATTGTTGTGTGTTTGACCACCATAAGTCTAGATGGGAATACACACTTCTTGCAGGCCCTGGACACAATTCAGTGACTCTTTTTAAATATAATATTTCAGAGGTAAAATGTGATTTGAAAAACTTTTCAGGGTAAACAGTACTTGTCTTTCTTTAGTAGAGGTGGACAAATTTACTGAAACACAAAAAATTGAGTATTGATTGACTATTTGTCAAGCATCCGACCGGATCTCTTAATTCAGAAAAATATACAAATATAGATTAGAGTATTGTGTACATTGGGAACATTTCCCAAGCGCCTCAAACATATACTTGCCTTCTAAAAGTCACACTAATCCTTTTGCAAATTTACCAATCTTGTGTGACCTTTAGAAGGGAATTGTGTGCAGCTTGGATTGTTGCCCCACAAAAAAAATATTTTTGTCAGATAATGACAACAGTGCTTAGAGATGATGTCATTCAGCTTCTTTATTAGTGCCGCTCCCTAATCTAACTGTGCTGAATAAGAATAAGTCAGTTATTAAAGTTTGCATTAATATACAGTACAAGGCAACTAATGTGTTTCTGACACGACAACATTTTTAATAGATAAATGGATTTGGGCATAAACATTATTTAACTTATTCATTTCTTTCTTTTCTTTCTTTATAAAAGGTAATTCTATGTATTTTGTTTCCACCTATTATCTTGATGTTGGAATTTAAGACCAAGGCAGAAATGTCTCATGTACCCCAGTCTCAAGATTTTAATCAGTTGTCTCGTTTTTATGTTGATGCTCCATCTGTAAGCACCAAGGTAGATCAGATTACGGTAAGAAAATGTGCTTGTCTCTTTCTCCTTTTTTTTTGTTTGGAGTTGGTACAAAATTAATGATATATATTTATATACTTTATATATTTATGTACTATCTATGTATTTATCCCCCTTGTATGACTTTATTGTATTTTGTTACTGTACAAAAAAAAGGATTCTTAAATTGTAAACGCATTTGGATTTGGGAGATTCCATCCATTCTGAGATCACCCTATTTCATATTCCACTGTGATACAAAAGCTCTGAATGTCCTGTAAATTATATTATGATTATTAACAGACAGTGCTTAGCAAGGTCAACAGGTAAAATTGTTGCTTAGCTATGTCACATGGCTAATTAAAATGTGTTTATTATAGTCTATCATGGACCCATTATTTAATTTATTACTGGAAAGTGTAAGGGCTCGTTCACACTAGAGCACATTTTGGTGCGTTGCAGATAGAAATGAATGGCGCATGCAGCATTTTGGTGCGTCAGCACACAGCGTTGCCATTGAAAATAATGGCATGCGTTGTGCCTTAACACAGTGGAACAACACACGCAATTGCAACTTGAAGTCCCAATGTGTTCTAGTGTGAACAAGCCTTTAGATATTAGTTTTCTAATCTGTATTCCCTTTCAGTTAGTTTGTCTTCAGATTATACTATTCTTTGGAAGCTGAGCTTGGTCTATAATTTATTAATTTATCTTTTGTGAATATCTGTTCAATGGCCATTGCTTTGACCCAACTGTACACTGCCAGTTTCTGCTTAGAGTAGTAATCATCTGTCATCAATATAAAAACTTTTATCCTAAAGCACTTGCAGATGCCCTTTCCTGCTCAGCATACCGGCAGTGCATTGCTTAAAGGTTCTAGATTCTACTGTGGTGAAGCAGAACGTTGTCTTTTACTTTGGTAAAATGAATCTTACCATGCAACATTCTGTATCAGAGTTTCTCAACCTTTTTTTTCTGTGACGAACCCTTGAAACAATTTGTTTGTCTTGGGGAACCCCTACATGAAGTAATTATATCTCTAATATAAAAAATGCACTCACATTCCCCAAAGGGGAGGGGTCTATACCAGTGTTTCTCAACATTTTATACTTATCTCACGGAACCCTTATATAAAAAATTATTACTTTTATTTATCTCTGTCACAGTCTCTTGAGGACTCCCATGCAACCTCTCAGGGACCCCTTGGTTGAGAAACGCTGCTCTATATGTCTATACACAACAAGAGAATTTTCTGCCAGAATCTTCTAGTAATTAAAGGACCGAACCTGATGTAACTTTTGAGAATTTTTTTATTCAGATCCACATGTAATAATCTTATAAATCATACACTATTGCATTGCCCTGCAAATTACAAATGCTATATAGACAAAGTCTAGGATTAAAACTTACTTCTTTCATTCCCAATGTGTATTAACCTTTTTGGAACTGTTAACACATTGCAAGAATAAGTGCAATGTGATCCATTGTGGGGCTTTTACGTCTTCATGCTAAATAGTAGCACAAAGAACTTGATTACATTGTTTGTGCTGTGCTGTTTCCAAAAAGTTTTGGAAATGACACAGGCACACTGAAAAGCATCCCTTTAGGGGATTGCATGGTATATTGCACCTCCCTTAGTGAAGTGCCAATATTACAAAATGAATTATGCACTGAATTTTATTATTGAAAAAATCTGTTTGCATTCTCTTTTCATCAGGGGTTTGATACAGACAAGGAATCAAAACAGTCAACAGAAGATCAAAACTTTCACAATAGTAATGATCTAGGAATCCTTCCAGTAACTCGAAAAATCTGTGAATTCTACAGTGCTCCCATTGTTAAGTTCTGGTTCCACACTGTACGTGAATTGTTATTTGTTTATGGTTCAAATATACATTTGCTTTGAACGCATAAGAGTGTGTACACACAACCAAATTTCTTGTCCAATTGACCAAAAAATGTACCAGGCAATGGCGCATATTTTTACCTGGGTGGTTTTAAAGCGCACCCTAAAGAAAAGCCTCTTATATGTTATATCTGTTGTATTCAATTAGATCAACTGGACTGAATGTCAAGTTCTTGAAACGTTTCGCTAGCATCCGACTGGCTTTCTCAATTCAGAATGACTTTTACAAGAATCTGTGGCAATTATGTACCCTGGAAAATCCCAATTAGCATATCACAGCCAGGTGTTAAGGGTGTGATTAGATAGTGGCTAAGAGGTGTTATAGGAACGCCCAGAGTAAGGTGTTAAAACAGCATTGTACATGGCAGACAGTTGGTGTCGAACACCCCCACCTCTATTTAGCTTGGTTTCTTTATTTTCACATAAATGGCCTCCTTAACACCCTCTCTTGAACCAGTCACGTTCCTTTGCCAGTATGTAACATTACATCTTCAAAGGTATGTCCTTTATCCTTAATGCAGATACACGGCTGAGTCCTGACCCGAGGAATTGGCTCTTCTGTTGCTGGGCCATACGTTGATGCAGTTGCTGTTTGGTCTCCCCCACATACAAATCAGAGCATTCTTCACTGCACTGCACTGCATATATGATGCCGCTTTTCTTTTCAATATAGCAGTGCAGTGCAGTGAAGAATGCTCTGATTTGTATGTGGGGGAGACCAAACAGCAACTGCATCAACGTATGCCCAGCACAGAAGAGCCATTTCTCGGTTCAGGACTCAGCTGTGTATCTGCATCTTAAGGATAAAGGACATACCTTTAAAGATTGTAATGTTAACATACTGGCAAAGGAACGTGACTGGTTCAAGAGAGGTGTTAAGGAGGCCATTTTGTGAAAATAAGAAACCAAGCCTAAATAGAGGTGGGGGGTTCGACACCAACTGTCTGCCATGTACAATGCTGTTTTACACCTTACTCTGGGCGTTCCTATAACACCTCTTAGCCACTATCTAATCACACCCTTAACACCTGGCTGTGATATGCTAATTGGGATTTTCCAGGGTACATAATTGCCACAGATTCTTGTACAAGTCATTCTGAATTGAGAAAGCCAGTCGGATGACTAGCGAAACGTCTTCAAGAACTACATTTCAAGTCCAGTTGATCTAATTGAATACAACAGATATACCATGACCTGGATGAATGAGAACCTTCACAAGCATACCTCTTATATGTTGTAAAGGCACCCCTGCCCAACCGCTATGTCAGGTTACTAAAAAAAGAATCAGAACCCTACTTACAGACCATCGTCCCTGCGGCACTCTGATCTGGCTCCATGCTTACCGGAACTTGAAGGGCCAGATCGTCAGCCGCGTGTGTGATTGGCTAAGAGGCAGCCAATCACAGACACGGCTGTCGGCAATGTACAGGACTGTAACGATGTAAGTTGATTTACAATTCTTTTTTTTTTGGTAATCTGACATAGCACTTGGGGGTATTCAGGGGTAGCCTACAATAAAAATAAAAGTTTTTATGCTTGGTGGCAGGGCAGCCAGAGAGGGATCCGGAGGGTGAGGATGGGGGGTGGGTTGAGGACTCCTCTGCGCATGACACAATACCTCCAGGAGGACAGATAAGAGGCAGAAACTTTTTGATAGGAAAACATCTCCTATACTTGTCCAAATTCAAGTTTCCTGGACCTTGGACAAGCACTGCAGGAGAACCATAAGGAGCAGAGATGTAAGGTAAGGATTTTTTTAAACTTCACAGTGGGACCAGTAGTGGGTTAAATTTTAGTTTGGGGGGTGGACATGCCCTTTAAAGATGCCACATGATTGATTGCCTAAATATCAGAAGCTCCTCTTTAATTCACACCAGACAGACTACAGGTTTAATGAGCAGTAGTCTGCCTGATATTAAAATTTGCTGGTGTGTACACATGCTTAGTACACGTGCTTAGTTACCTTGCTTCTTTTTTTGCTAATTTGTGTAGTCATGGAAATAACCAACATATGTATATAATGTCTGCAGATGTTGGGAATTCAATGGCCCTTAAAGGGCATGTCCACCTTAAATATAAACTTTTGATATATTTTAGATCCCCCTGCACACCCCCAATTGAAGGCTTAGATCTTAAAAAAATGATCAGAACTGTACTTACAGCCCTTCGCTCCCACTGCGCATTGATCCTGCTCCCTGCTTGCCGGAACTTGAGAGGCAGCCAATCACAGATGCGGCTGCTGTAAATGAAGACAGCCACAGGAGCGATGCTGATGTTTTTTCAAACTTGACGGTTAGGGGTAGAGATGGTCGAACTATTGAAAGTTCGGTCCATTTTCGAACTTTCGAACTATTGTAAAAGTTCGAAAGTTCGAAAACGGACCCATTAAAGTCTATGGGAGGCAAATAGTTCGAAAAGTTCGAGTCAAATACAACTAAAATATTAATGGTAACTTAATGTAAATGGCTGTGGGACCTGGGAAATGGTCTGGGGAGCATGTTCCAATATCCAGGACTTTCGTAAAATCGATTTTACTCTCACGCGCGCTACTTTCGAGCTTTCGCGTTCGAACATTCGAGGTAACATGGACATTTTACTCGCAGATTCGATGCTCGCCTATAGGGTTTAATGGAGACTTTACTCGCAGATTCGATGTTCGCGCCTAGATACCATGTACATTTTACTCGTGGATTCGAACGTTCGAACATTCGATAAATCATCGAAAGTCCGGGAAATATCGAAAGTCCGCGTCCGAGATAGTTCGAGAAGTCCGGGTCCGTTCGAACTCGAACAGTTCGGCTCGAACTCGGGTTCGAGTTCGAGTTCTATGCCATCCCTAGTTAGGGGTGGGCAGGGGGGATCCACAATATATCAAAAGGAATATATACTAGGTGGAAGGACAGGCATGGGGGGACCGGGAGGGTGGAAGGGAGGGGGGGGAGGGTTTACATGTGCATGTCACACTTACCTGCCGGAGGCAAGAGAGGAGGCAGAAAATTTTTGCAGGAAGAAAGCTCATACTCTTCATTTTCCTGGACTTTGAGCAGCCATAGCAGGAGAACCATTAGGAGCTGAGGAGAAAAGTAAGGATTTTTTAAAACTACACAGTGTGGCCAGTAGTGGGTTAAATTTTAGTTTGGGGTGGACATGCCCTTTAAGTCTTAGTTATTCTGGGTCTTCAGATCCACAATGTGCAAGTTCTATTTTGCATCCTGACCTGCTTAGAACATACCTCCACCCCCAATGAATTTCTTTAAAGAAGTGCCTAGTAAAATGTCCTGTTATGCAAAGCCATGCATTGTAGAAATTGTGTGTTGTTAATATTTATATTTCCTTATTAAATAACATCTCTTAAATGCAACCAAATGTACTCTTGTGCTTATTATTATGGTAATGGTAGGTTGCTCTCCATAGATGGCATACTTGGCCTTCCTCATGCTTTTCACGTACACAGTGTTGGTGAAGATGGAGCCACAACCCAGTATTCAGGAATGGTTTGTCATTACCTATGTGTTTACTACAGCAGTGGAGAAGGTCAGAGAGGTGAGCTATATTTCCTTTCTTATATGCAAAAACAAGCACATCAATATCTGCAATCAATTTAATTACTTTTTATATGTTGTATTTAAAAAAAAAAAAAAATAGAATGGTTACCATTCATTGCAGACAGATAGGTCTACTGATTTTTGGATTTAAATTAATCTACAGGCGAACACTCATTTTTTCTGTAAAAGATTTACTTTCAGTTAAACAAATGTATCCTTTGCCTTCCTAGCTGTTTTCTGCATGTGGATACACCTCTGTGATTTCAGTAACATTGATTTTTAAAAGCAAGTCTCACCCCCAGGGAGAACAGGGAGATGACATTGGCTCATTATTGTTATTATTATTGTGGATTTATATAGTGTCCACATCTTCCGTGTTTATGATTACAATGATACATTTACATAAGGCCCTGCCCCAAAGAGTTTAATATCTAATCACTTTATTTCACACAACCAATCTGTATGTCTTTATGATTGTGGGGAAAACTGGAGTACCTGGAAAAAACCAACACAACCACATATAGAACATGCAGGGAAGATTTGATACCCAGGGCATCAGTGAACAGCTTTTATCACTCTTCCTGACTAAAACACTATGAACATGCCTAAGATCACTTAAAGGACATGATCCCTTCCATTTTTTTATTCACTCACCATATGTCTTTCTACTTACTTCAAAGTTTTCATTTTCCTTGTTCTTTTTTTCCTAACATTTGTAAATAGTAGAATTCAATGAGATCTCATGCTAGCTCTCATTCTAGCTAAGTCATTGTGTCAGTGCTTATTTAGTAAATTAACAAAAACGTGGAACCAGATTGATTTTCTCAAAGTTTAATTAACCCTTTAGATATTTGATGAGAAATGCATTGCACAGAGCTGTGCTAAGATCAGGTTCACTTCATTATCCTCCCTCTGTAGCTATGTTATTTGTTGTTTCTATAACTATTGAAGGGGTGATATTAAAGGGGATGCAGATGGAATACAATCTGTGAGAGACTGTGGCAGATTTAAAGCGATTTTTAGGAGATATGGGTAGATTGAGCACTTACACTGACAGAATGAGAACTAGCATGAGATCTCACTGAAATCCAGTGTAGTGAGACTCCTTACTACAGTATATGATTAAGTTAGACTGGAAAAATTGATAAAATCTATTGTTATAAAACAACAGGAAAAAAATGAACAAGGCCAATAGTTACTATGAAGTTAGTATAAAGACATAAGGCGAGGGGAAAAAAACAGTGTACACGTCTTTTAATTCCTTCTTTCATTATGCTGTAAAGTAAAGCTTCATGCTACAGTAGATTTTCTCACAATGACATTCATTAAATATAGTCCACATATATGCAGAACTGTTGCAGAAAGGCTTGTTTTATAGTAAATAAAAAAAAAAAAAAACAATTCAAAGGTGTTATTATGGCTAGAATAAATTTATACCCAGAGTTAAAGCCCTAGCAACGTTCAGGCTTTTTACACATATACTGTGTAGAGATGTCCGAACTTCGCAAAATCCGGTCCGCTCGAGGATCCGCAAATTTTCGAAAAAATTTGAAAATCCGCGAGCGGACCCATTAAAATGAAAAAATCCTTCGAAAATACGAGAAATCCTCGTAATTTCGAAAATTTTTGAAAATACGTAATTTCCCGCATTTTCGAAAATACGTAAAATCCTCGTAATTTCGAAAATGCATAAAAATACGTATTTTCATGCATTTCTGAAACTACGAGGATTTCACAATTTCGAAAATTTTCTAAAATACGTATTTTATGCATTTTCGAAAATACGTGAAATCCTCGTAATTTCTAAAATTTTCGAAAAAACGCGGTTCGGAAAAGTTCGGAAGGCGGAAAACCGGAAAATCTGCGATAAAAAAAAAAAAATCAGTCCATCTAAGCAATCATTAGAAAATAACTGTTGATCCTCCAGGCTTCCATCAACAGTAAGATCAATCAGGTGAACTATGGATACATTTTAAATGACAACTAAAGGTAGTTGTGTTTTAATCTAAATTAATTGTACCTTGACACAATTTTACCATACTAACATAGGGTTTGTGTTTTATTTCCCAGCATTCCAGCATCAATCTGTTTGATAAACTGATACTTACAAAACTGCAGTTCCTCACTTCATCTTGGTAATGGCCATCAGTCATGACCTTGATGGTGATGTTTAAGGATAAGTACACTCAAAAAAAAAAATTAAGTGTAAATGGAAGCTGTAGCTTTAACTAACCATCTCCTTTTTTTTCCTTTTAGGTCCCTTCTGAGCCTACCTGTGCTCCAGTAAAGTTCCCTGACATCTTGGATAATGTTTGCAGTCACCTAAGCTCTGCCCCCCCTGAGACTTCCTGGATCTCCTTCCACAGAGTGTCCAAAAATCCACGGTCAGTTAGATTCGTGCACGCATGACTTCATAACGTCACATTTGTAATAGCTCGTTGCGGTGTGATGATGTCGCTGGCGCACAGAGCTAACTGACCCTGGATTTTTGGACACACTGTGGAAGGAGATCCAGGAAGTCTCGGGGGCAGAGCTTAGGTGACTGCAAACATTATCCAAGATTTCAGGAACTTTACTGAAGCACAGGTAGGCTCAGAATGGACCTAAAAGAAGAAAAAAAAAGGGGAGATGGTTAGTTAAAGCTACAACTTCCATTTATACTTAATTTGTTTTTTGAGTGTAATTATCCTTTAAGGCCAATGGCTAACGTCCATTACAGAAAGAGCCTCCTCTGTTGCTGTGCACACTTGTAACTAACCAGCTTGCAACAGCAGCAGTAGAGGGTTGGCTGCACCAGTGGTGGGATCGGAGTTTTGTAAATAGAATATCTGAGCCTGGGATCATCCTTAAATAATATTTTATTAAATATTTTTAAGGATGCTCCCAGGCTCAGATATTCTACTTACAAATCTCCGATCCCATAACTGGTGCAGCCCAAATAGAAATGGAGTTTGTGGGGCTGAAATATGTGAGTGGGCATGCCCTTGTTGTAGTTTGGCCGGGTTAGGTTGAACTACACTGAACTGTTTTTTTTATGTGGGTTGGGTGGGCCCCATCTAAAATCTTGCTATGGAACCCTATGATTTCTAGCTACACCCCTGGGTCTGTCAGCAGAGCAGGAATACATCAGCAGTGTGTAGGGGGAGAAATTAACTGTAGGGCTTTCGGTTGGGAAAGATTTTGCTCAGAAGCATATCTTTGTTTAGTTGGAAACAAAATGCAAGTGATACACCATACTGTACATGATACAAATTATCAGCACATTTGCCCTGTTTGCAATGCCTGTCTTGGTGGCTTCAAAATCTTTGCTAAGCGCATGCTGAATTAAAGTTACACAGTCTATTTAACTTTGTACAGCCTATTTAATTATTTACTTTTATTTGTTTATGGTAATCTACAGAGTGAAATACTGAATCTAAAATATAAATCTCATCTAAATATTTATGATACACTTTCTTATGGTCTACATACTATTATAGAAAAAGTGATCTCCTATAATTATTATAATATATTATTATAATATATTATATATTATTTTTATTATTTGTTATATTACTGATAACAGCTCAGCAATACTGGGATTAACATGTTTAACCTTGCTGGTTGTTTTTTAACCTAAATTAAGTGTATTTTTTAAAACACCTTTTTCTATGTAACTTTGGATCCCAAAGGCATTTATAAGTATCCCTATTTAACTTGAATACTAATGACACATTAGAGTTGTTATGTATTATCATGCAAACAAGTTCATTTAAGATCATATCAGGTAATTGCAATAGCATGTTAGTGGGTCTTTTTTACCTGATTAGCATATTATCTATAAGATCTAGTAATTGGTTATGTTATGAGTCACGGCGTGACTTTTCAGCACTTACATACATGCTCAGTGGAGCTGAAATTTGGCTGTAGGGCGCTTTCATGTTTACAATGTCAGATTTCTTAGTTGAATGAAAAAGGTGTCTGTAATTTTATTACCTTGAACAAAATGTATTTCTGTTCAAATGTTCTGCTTTTTGACAAAATACCAAAACATTTAGCAATTTAGAGTTCTATTTCCAACAAGATTTAAAGACCATTAAGTGCTTTAGAGATATTTTGTCTTTCTGCATGTGATTAATATTACAGTGGTTTGCAAAAGTATTCGGCCCCCTTGAAGTTTTCCACATTTTGTCACATTACTGCCACAAACTTTGGAATTCCACGTGAAAGACCAATACAAAGTGGTGTACACTTGAGAAGTGGAACGAAAATCATACATGGTTCCAAACATTTTTAACAAATCAATAACTGCAAAGTGGGGTGTGCGTAATTATTCAGCCCCTTTGGTCTGAGTGCAGTCAGTTGCCCATAGAAATTGCCTGATGAGTTCTAATGACTAAATAGAGTGCACCTGTGTGTAATCTAATGTCAGTACAAATACAGCTGCTCTGTGACGGCCTCAGAGGTTGTCTTGGGAGCAACAACACCATGAAGTCCAAAGAACACACCAGACAGGTCAGGGATAAAGTTATTAAGAAATGTATATAGTCTCCTCCCAGAAAACCATTGTGAATAAGCACAGATAGGTGTCCCATTATAGTTTTGCAGGGGTGGCCAGTGATTGCTTTTTGGTTAAGTTAATTTTTAAGTTGGTTGCAAAATGTTGATTTTGAGTTCCTGGGTTCTGATGTTAAAATATATTTTAAACGAATTTGCTAAGCCATTAGAAAAAATGTTGGTGCCTTTTAGGAAAACTTAATATGTAGAATTTCAGAAATAAAGGTAAACATCAATATTTAAAAAATGAATTGCTTAGACCCAAAAAAGTAACCATTTCTGGGGATTCTAATCTAAGGCTGGTTACACACCAGCAGGTATTTTCACAGCACTTTTGGTCGATCGCTCGAAAATATCTGCTGGTGTGGGGCCGCTGTCCGCGACTGACATCGATCACCCGTTTGTCCGGATCGGAAGAACGAACGATTGGACGTGTCAGTAAATTCAGATCGATCGTGTGGTTCCCTATGGGACAGCATGATCGATCGTTCTGCCGCGGACGAATTTGCTGCTACCGACAGACATTTGTCCTGGCCGAGCACTCGCTCGTAGCGACTCTGACCTGCAGACACGACGTGTTTTGATCTTGTTAGATCTCGTCAGTGCAAGATACAGATTATTGTCTCTATATATTAAGCTATATTGCATGGTATTAGCCAGCGGTTCTGGACACATGCATAAGCTAGGGGACATAAAGGAGTATTTTGCATATCTCCGCCCCTTACTCTGGGAAACATGGGAGTAAGAAATTTCTTCTTGTTTCTTAGGCTTTGTGGGCAATGCTATTCATATAGCATGAGACTGCAAATCACCTTCTGTTATAAGAAGGTGATTTCTCTGCTTTTATGCTCAGTTAAGGGCTTTTTGCTCCTTTTGGCCCCTCTCTCCCTAAGCTTTCTAGCTGCCTTTTCTACTGTACACCCAAGTCTTACACCATAGAGCCATGAATCGGTATCTTGCACTGACGAGATCTAACAAGATTAAAACAAGTCGTATCTGCAGGTCAGATGATTGGCTCTATATATTAAGCTATATTGCATGTTATTAGCCAGCGGTTCCGGACACATGCATAAGCTAGTGGACATAAAAGAGTATTTTGCATATCTCTGCCCCTTACTATGGGAAACATGGGAGTAAGAAATTGCTTCTTGTTTCTTAGGCTTTGTGGGCAATGCTATTCATACAGAATGAGACTGCAAGATGCCTTCTGTTATGAGGTGCTTTCTCTGCTTTTATGCTCAGTGAAGGGCTTTTTGCTCCTTTTGGCCCCTCTCTCCCTAAGCTTTCTAGTTGCCTTTTTGACCTGTGTTCTAAAGTACCAATGAGGCTACACTACTGATGTTTTTTGACATTTGTATCTCTATATGTCAGTTGCAATAATGCCATCAGCTTATAGATTGATTTGGGCTCTGATGATGGCATGTCACTTGTTTTCATGTTTCAGTAGTGAAAAATTTAGTTCCAATTCCATGCAACTTGCACAATTCAGCTAATTTTTAAGAGTTAAACTTATAATACACATTAGAAATGAATCTTCAATTGGGACACCAAACTACTACAGACACTGGTCTTTCACAGCGATGGGCCCAGGGGCGTAACTACCAGGGGGAGCAACCGCAAAAAACCCCCACTGTGGATGAAGAAGCACATTTAGGGCCCCATCATAGTTTTGCTGATGGGGGGGGCAGTGATTCCTAGTTATGCCACTGGATGGGCTTTGTTCTACTGTACTGTAGGAATTCTCACAGTTGCTGCCCTTTGAAGTAATCGTTAAACAAGATTTATATAATGCGTGTACCTAGCATGTAATTTAGCAGGACATGTAACTGGAACTCATTGTAATTTTCTGAAAATGTAAAGACAAAGGTTAGTGTCATAGGAAAATAGATGGTTGGTTTAGCGATAATACATTTGGTAAAATTATTTTGCAATTTTTTTATATTCTCAGGTTTTTGTGTCAGAGCCTGGAAAAGTCAGTCAAAAAGTTAAAGTGTGGATGAATGAATACTGGAATCTTACTGAATCTATAGCTATTTTCTTGTTTGTATAGGGAATGGGCCAAGGGGGGCCTGCAACTGGAGGGACCATGGGGTCCATGAGTGGGAGGGACCAGGGGGGCTGCAAAGTGAACCGAGACTGAGCTATCCTCTGATCGGTTCCATGTCTCTAAGAGGATCTGGATGTCCACTTTGCTCAGACTTTCTTTGAAATCTGGGTCATTTGTTTTTGTTCCAAAAGCTGAAGCATTCAGACCCTGAATGTTCCAGCTACTAATAACAAGAGATGTCATTGTGTGAGTCTATACCTTGGAATGAGCTGACTATTTAGGACGTTCTGGTCAGTTATGCTATATTGTTAAATAAGGTGATCAGCATGTTCTTAATGTCTGTAATGTCACAGCTTTCGGGTGTTCTGTTTGGTTTCCTCCATTCCTGCCATCGATGTGGCATCACATTTGGGTTAGACGGTTTGATAGTATGATGTCTTTTTGATGGGTTTTTCTGGCCTGGGCTGTGTGGGGTCTGAGTCCCAGGGGCCTGGGGCCCAGGTCTTTTAGTTGTTTTGGTATCATCTATCTATCTATCTATATAACTATTATCTATCTATCTATCTATCTATCTATCTATCTATCTATCTATCTATATAACTATCATCTATCTATCTATCTATCTATCTATCAATCATCTATCTATCTATCTATCTATCTATATAACTATCATCTATCTATCTATCTATCTATCTATCATCAATCAATCTCTATATCTGGAAATAAATTGCAAAAACTCTCAGGGGAGCGATTCCTATCAATTTACCTAAAGTCATTTTTGGACCACAGTTCCTCTTTAAGACTATTTTCCAGCATTTACTGTAATACGATCAGGGATATACAGGGAGATTCAATAAAAGTTCTTATTGTTAAAAATGGGGCAAATTTTTCTCTCGCTTTTTTAGGATTGCTTTTTTTTAAGGTTCCGGTTTTCTTTATTTACCAATTAAGTCAAATGGGGGTCTAAGGGACATATTAATAAAGGGGCATTACTTTTTCACCACCATTTTTTAAACTTTCAACTTTTCTTATTTTTTTTTTATCAAAGGCAAAAATTATGTAGCAAAAAGTAGAAAAAATAATGCTAAACAAGTTCAGCACATATGATGGTAAATAGGTAATACTACCTGGTGGATTTTTAAAGTATTAAATTGGTTAATACACACTGAACACATTTGGTGTTTATTTCAGCAAAAAATATGATAAATAGTGTAAAACTCACCAAGGCAAATTTTCTCTTTTTTTATTAATAGGACATAGAACATTAATAATGGAACATTCCATTAAGTAATGATGTTTGGCGAAAACTCTGGTAAAACTACAAAAAATGCAACATAAGGCAGAAAAGGTGTCAAGAAGGCGAATTTTCACCTTTATATAAATAGCTTTAAATAAAAAAAATGACAAAAATAGCTCTGATATTTCAACTTCTCTGGTCTGGTATTTCTCCTTTTCCCGCGATACCAGACTTAACTTAATAAATAAGGTGATATTACTATCACACATCACCGCAGCGTTACTTTCCCACGAAAACAAGCGTTTTTATAAATAAGACAAAAATACCACTCTTTGTCATTGCGATGTCCTGCGATAGAGAAATGTGAAAATATCAGTCGTTTATAAATATGCCCCTAGGTGCGCTGTGTTGTGCTGCAATACAACAATTTTTTGAGGATCGCAGCACAAGCGGACAGTAACATGTAGTTATTCCACTGTAGTGTGGCCTCACCCTTAATCCCATTCAGTGATTTTATTCTGTAGCAAGAAATAAAGGTAAGGGTAAGTGCAGGCTGAACAGGAAGAATATATGGTTATTTATATTTCTCTACTACTATGTTACTTAAAGCTAGATTCACTGTTATTCTCATAGTGAATATTTATTTGTTTGTTGTTTCCAGACATCAAACATGTTCGGTATTGTAATTATAATGGCTATTGTGTTGCTGGCATTTGGTGTGGCACGTAAAGCCATCCTGTCTCCAGATGAGCCTCCTTCTTGGACTCTTGCTCGTGATATAGTATTTCAGCCATACTGGATGATGTTTGGGGAAGTATATGCTTCAGAAATAGATGGTAAGCTACAATCTCTGCTCATAATGCTTTGGCTGCACAAAAGACTGTTTGTGATCGTACAGTACTCCTGTAAACTCCTGTTAACATGAAGATTCACATGCAGTAAGGAATGTGTAATTTGTCTGATATCGGTTTGAGTACATAAAATAAGAAATAGCTGTACACAATTGTGCTATGAAATGTACATTAAAGGGTATGGCCACCCAGAATAAATTTTTTTATATACTGTAGGGCACCCTAGCCCATCCCCAACCGCCAACTTTGTTTGGTAAAAAGACAGCAGACATGTAATTACAGTCCTTGATTTCCTTGCGCTCTGTTCCCGTCCCTCTGCTTTCCGGAAGGGTCTGGAACGTCAGCTGCCTCTGTGATGGGCTGCCGGGGGCTGGCAATGCAGAGCGCCGGGGAATGAAGCAATGTAAGTACATTTCTGCTGCTTTTTTACCAAACAAGATGGTGGTTGGAAGTGAGCTAGGGTGCCCTACACTACAGAAAAAGGTTTTATAGGTAGAGCACCAGGCAGCAAAGATGGAGGGGGAGGGCTCACCTGTGCATGCCAAAAACCTCTCGGAGGGCAAGAAAGCAGCAGGGACCAGATGACACAGACAGCTCCTATTCTTCCTTTTCTGGAACAGGCACTGCAGAAGATGGGTTTTTTTTTAACACTACACAGTGGGGCCATGAGTCGGTTAAATTTTAGTTTTGGGGGTGGACATGCCCTTTAATCAATAAATAGTTGGACCACTACTGCTACTAAGGCTTCAGGTGGTCTCAGTAATCTACCAGGGTCTCCACCCTTAACACGTATATAAATGAAAGAACAGGTAGATTGAGGCACTCAGACAGCTGTGCTGTAAAGGCTTTAATTGTATTTCTTGCACAAGAACTGCAAGAACTACAATTAAGTCTTTACAGCACAGCCTGTCTGATCCTCAATCTATCTGTTCTTTAATTATAGACATGCCCTTTAATCTCAGTGCTCTGTGTCATCCTCTATATGTTGTCACTTTTTGTCCATGGGTTAATAAAACTGGGATCTAAAATCTTTCTTATGTTGATTAATGTTATATTATTATTTCTTTAAAGCGTGTCAAGCAAATCCAGATTGTCCTCCTGGTTCATTCATCACCCCATTTCTTCAAGCTGTGTACCTCTTTATTCAGTACATCATCATGGTCAACCTGCTGATTGCTTTTTTTAAGTAGGTACACGTATCTTTAGATTTTGGTTTGGGTTTTTTTTTTAACTTAATATTGAAAAAGTGAAAGTCAATTGCAATCATGTATTTTGTAAAATATCACTTTATCACACAGCACGCCCCACTTTACCTTTTAGTAATTTTCTTGTGCATTTTCAGTTTTCAGCAAAAGCACATTGGATAGACATGGTTCTTAGGAGTGCTCCTCACCTTATTAATACCCTTTACCAGTGAGGTCAAACTTGCAGGCCCTTCAGATGTTTGAAAAGTACAACTATATGGTGGGAGTTGTAGTTTTTAAAGGGTACCTCCACTGGCAATAGTCAGTTTGTGCAGCGCTTACAGTAAAAGCTCCGTTTGGGACCTGTCAGAAGAACAGCGAAGGAATGCGAGACTCTATCTTCTGGCTCCTGCAGGGTTTATTGAAAAGACATACTGTAGCTCCTTTACCTCCCACTCTTCAATTGAGCTGAAAAGAACAAACTGACTTTTGCCAGTGGAGATACCCTTTAAACATTTGGAGGGCTGCAAGTTTGTCATCCCTGCCTACTTATACAATGCCACCTCCTCCCTTCACAGACATGCATCCCATTGACCTTGAGGGCAATTTGTATCTGAGGACCTTAAGGGCACTACATATATATTATATCTGTTATAGGATAGGCTATTGTAAATGGGCTTTCTATAAAGTGCCATTGAAATTAACACAATCAGGGATTTTTACCCAGAGTAGTATGTAAATGGCAATACTGTTCAAAGAAACCCCAGCACACTGCTGTTGGCTACTAGCCAGACAAATAGGTAGTTGCAATCCTCTTAGCCCTCTACTCTTAGGGCAAAGTAATCTAGACAAGATGAAAGGCAGAGCAGCACACTACTTAAAGTGGTTTCATAAATTTAAAATTATAAAATGTATGCAAAAAACATTCAACGTTTTGGGAACACTATGTCCCTTCCTCAGATATAACAGGCATTGAGTGTCCAACAAATATTTATACCCCATAACCCCACCTACCAATCATGTGACTGCGTGACAGACATGTTGGGGCACCAAAATTAAGCTGCCCTACATATCTCATTTAAAGTGCATATATGATAACATATTTCATTACATCAATTAAAGAGCATAACGTGAATCATAAAAAGACCATAAAAACACTTAATGAAACATTATTATTACTTCATACTCATAAACACTTTACAGGTGCAGACCGTGCTATAAATTTATAATAAAGTACATGCATATAAATAAAGTGACTAAAATATACAATATAATATTTAAAATATGTTTCACGGAAATTGTCTGCTTTTATATTATATTGGATATTTTAGTCACTTGTCTACAGACTACTTGATCTACAGAAACTGGACATCCATCCACTACCAATTGCCAAACTTATAGAATTCATACTCACCCACAATTACTCCCTTTCAACGTGCCCCATCAGACCCATGGCGTACTTTTGTTATCTAGATGACATCCTGATCATCTGGACTGCAAGTAAATAGGACCTACTGCAGTTCCACAAAAGATACAATGATTTCCACCCCATCATTAAATTTAAAATTAACCATTTACCAACCGAAATAAGCCTTCTGGACACCATAACATGGCTCAACAAAAACACAATACAAACGTCCATCTATTACTAACCTAAAGACAGACCCACATACCTCAGTAATGACAGTTTGTACCCTAAACACATAAAGAACTTTATTATCTACAGACAGGGTATAAGATATAACAGTATTTGCTCTGATTCTACAGATAGAAATATGTAACTGTTTTATTTATGACAGCCATTGCCAGGCATGAGGGCAAAAGAAAACATCTTTAAAGGGCATGTCCACCCCCAAAACTATAATCCCCCCAACGTGTAAAAATAGCTGGTCGGGTGGCTGGGGAGGCGGTGTCTTTAGAAGGGCTTTAATTTCTCTTTAAGTTTAGTGGCTGGCCCCTGACAGACCGCCCTTCCCAGTACCTGCCACCAGCTTTGTTAAACAGTATTTTTTAAAAGTATGCCGCATTATCCGGCAGAGTTTTAACTTCTGGTCGCACTTACCTTTACTGCAGGCATGTGGATCAGTGGTTAATGGCCCCTCGTAGTCAACGGGCCCCGAGGGCCCGGTAGCAGCTTCGCCACTGCCACATCTCCCACAATACATTTGTTATTAATTCTGCCATTCGTTGTCCCCCCTTTCACATCACCTCCTTTAAGTGCTGTGCAACAGTTTTGTATGCATTAAAGATCAGATCAAATTGCTCCAGAGTCTTTGGGCAATGAAAATGGAATGGTTTAATTATGTAACAGGTTTACAATTAGATTGTGGATACAAATTGCATTATTAGAACATTTTAGTATAAACAAATGTTTGTATTTCTTTTGGCTATTTTTCTTTTAGGGTTGGCTCTTTTGGATCAAGCAATGCTGGAATGCATTAATAATGGATCAGTTGAGTTTTGTAAAGTTTCTATGTAATAACGGCGTGAACAGCATCGCTTTGGACTAGTGGTCGTTTGAAGAACTTTTTACAAACGTGAGTTTGTTTCAAATATTGTTTTCCTGTTGAACATTAGCAATGACAAATGTTTGTTCCCACCCATACCAAAATAATCCTTCCAATATCCCCTCTCTATACAGCTCTCATAACCCTGTAACCGGTTTGTTTTAGTGCTCTCCTGGCAGCATTGGTCTAAGTTTGTTTTTTTGTTGAAGCTCTTTTTTTCACGACAATATTTTTTGTTTCTTCTTTTATAACAGTGGAAAGTGTATACTGCTGCTTCTGAAACAAACAGGTGCACTATAGGCCTCATTTACCCGAGCCACTGGGCATTTTTCGAAGATAAACTCGTTTCATTGTGACTTTAAACTACATGTTCACATGTGTAGATAAACTTTAGTGTAATTCACCCAGGAAGAGAAAAGACGAGTTTCTTCAGGATTTCCTTTTGTTTTTGGCAGTTTACCTGTATCTCCCCATTTGTTAGCAACTAATCAAATTACCAATGTCAAAATCCAAATGGAAACAACTGACATGTCAGGAACTGCTGTTTGTACAGTGTAAATAAGTGCAGACAATTATATATGTTGCTTATTTTCCGCCTATCATCCCCGCTAAATTTTTTTTTGGGGGGTTTCTAAAAAATAACATTCCCAGAACTAACTTGAGAGAAGAATGGGTAATTGTACATGGTAATCTTATGCCTGACAATAGGCAATTCCGAGTAGGATTTCCTTTTATTGAGTGTGATTATGACCGTCCCATTGGCAACAAAATCTGGCCATAGACCCAGTAATCGGTCATTCCAAGCAGAATTTATATGGCAGATTACTAACTGTGGACTATGTTGTAAATTGTTTAACACAAAAGACATATGTGATAACCTCCGATCCATCAGCATTTTAGCTGTAAATTTGGCATATACCTTTGACATAGATGTCTCTGCTATATACATATTCCTGAAAAAAACTTCTGTGGTCACCACATTCAACCAGCGTGCACAGTTCTAAATTTTGACCCTTTGACTAGGATGTTTGACCAATTCATTGGACGACTGTTCTTTCGGAATGGTTATTTCTTGGTTGTCAGTGTGATAATAAAAGAGATTTTGTTCTTACCTGGGTGAAAACCTTTTTCTCTGAAGCCGATGGGGACCCAAGCACAGCAGGGTTTAAAGCCGACGTTCACACCTGCCTTATACCACCGGTTTATCTATGCTGTGGCAACAATCAACTTATTGCCATCTTTGAAAAGAACTGAGAAAATATTTTTACTATTTTTAAATATATTATAGCTAGTATAGACATTACAGTTAGGTGATTACTTTTATTTAAACTGTGCTAATGGAGCATGAACGCATAAATAGTACCCTTCAATAAAGAGAGTATGAGAACAGCATTACGATATTATAGTGACAGTAATTATTTGGTGGCATTTCTTTGATTACTACATTTTTTCTTAAAATATTTTACTCATATGGAAAGACATTATTATGCAAACATCAAAACAATATCAGAAATTAAAGAACTAGGTTTCTTACCTAGAGTTTATTTTGCAAAAATATTAACAGCAGCTTTAAAGCAATACAAATATTATATAAAAGGTATAGATAAAAATACACTTGCATACTTATTTTTTGAATTCTTTTATTATCTTTCTTTTAAAGAACACAAGGTCCTACTATCTGCTTTTTACCCACTTGGTCGGAGTGTTAAAAGGATGAATGAAATATGATAAGATTCGTCAGTTAAAGCTCTAAGCTTGGGGGGTACACACAGTTAAATGGGGTAAGCCCCGATACAGTCGGATCCGCCGTTATCGGGGGTATCGTTTTGTGTGTACCTTCGTTTCCAGAACAGGGAGCGCGGGCCACCGAATGATAGAGGGGGAGCTTAGGCGCGGGCCATGGAAACACACAGTCCGAGCGTCTCCCTATTATGTTCATGGAGAATGCTCAGCTGGACTGTGTATATGCAGATCTTTGAACGATGGCCAGAAGGATATTGCAGATCCTTCTGTCATCTTTCGAAACTGTAACTGTAGTGTACTAGCTATACACAATGCGATTGCAGAGTTGCTAACCCCGACGCCAATGTGTAGCACGGCATTTCGTCCAATAATCATGCCATTATGGGCACTTCGACACGATTATCGTCCGGGAACGCCCCTGCATACACATTGTGCGTCCCGAGTCTGCCCGCGATCACACGTGTGTACAAGGTTTAATTATGACTTAGTTATGTAATAAGTGCAAGAGTAAGAAAAAAGAAAAATACTCCCCAAAATCCAATTAATGTTTGTCTGTCCTGTCTGTCTGTCTGTCTGTCTGTCTATCTGTTGTCTATCTATCTATCTATCTATCATCTAGCTATCTATCTACACTATCTATCTATCTATCTATCTATCTTTCAATCTTTGTAATCTTTATGTCAATAGAGCAAACCTCCCCAGATTACAGGATATCACTCATAGATGTAGGATTGGTCATTGAGTACTTAATTGGAGGGGCTACAGAAGCAGCTACACAGGAAGAGTCCGAGTCTATACAACAGCTGTTTATAAAGCATAAGGTATTTACCCTTTTCTCTCCTATACTTTGTGATTTTTATTAGCAGAGTTATTATCTTTGAGATTGCTGTTTTCCTGTTTGCAAATACTGAATGTAGGAAATATATAGTTTAAAATTAATAATACTTGTAGGAACATTACATATTCTCTTTAAACATATTTACTATGGAAAAAGGTTTAGTGACTAAATGCTAATAGTTAATATAAAAGCATGGATTTTTAGCAGTGCTGCTATAATAGTAGCAGTCAAGATTGATAAAAAGAACATGTCCATCAGGTTTAACCCTGTTACCCAGTGGCATGCCTAAAGACCCAGCCCTTGTATGATGGAGGGGGGGGGCTAGAGGGCCTGCCAGCATTTACCCACGGTCAGCTGTATTAAACAGCTGATTGGCGCATAACGGAAGTTAAGTGTTTTAACTGTGACGGTCGGAACCGGTTGTTTTTAACAGCATTACGTGCACATGATGCCTTGCAGTGCTCAGGTCCTGAGTTCCAATCACCCCTTGGACACAGCTGCAAGGAGTTTGTATGTTCTCCCATTGCCTGCCTGGTTTCCTCCAGGCACTCTGGTTTCCTCCCACAATCATTAAAGACATACTGATAGGTTGTATGTGTCAATAAAATGGGTAGATTTAAGCTCTTCGAGCAAGGCTGATGTGAATGGAATACGATGATGTAAAACACTACGGAAGATGTTGGGCTATATAATCCACAATAATAATAATACTAGTGCTAGGAGGGGTTGAGGCAGGGGCCTCTTTACCTTCATAGCTTTATAAATAACAATATGAAGTATCTCCCTCAAAAAATGTTTATTTTTTGGACAGCAAACTCGCTCGGAAACAGTATGGGCAGGTACATGCACATACTGTTTATAATTTTAATTCTTAGTGCTTATAAGTGTTTCAACAATATGCTGGAAAATAGTCAACAATTCTTAAATCTCACCAAAAGTGGAACAGGCTCAGACTTCACAAGATCCAATGTATAAGCAATGAAAGAGAATGCAATAAGATGAACTAAGCTACTTACAGGCATTTTAAAACACGTTCCCCCCAATATCTTATAGATGTACCGTGTCTGCAATAGTTTTATTTGTGTTAGTTGTTTTATAACACTAATGTGTTGCTTGTTTCTGCTTTTGCTAGAGAGCAACACACAGTTCTAACAGCCTGGCACAAATGATCTCATTTTCTGTAAACCAGGCCATCCGATGAACAGCAGACTTGCAACACTGAGCAATACCTTACATTCCCAATTTTCCGAACAGCCAGCCTTGCAGACGCAAGTGGAGCTTCCAAGTTTTTGTCTACTTTAATTGAACTTTTTAGCCAAAATAGAATCAAATTTCTAATCTATTATGTGGATGCTCCTAATATTGCTCATATGTTTTCTATTTTCTTAATCCTTTTGGAATGTCTCTACTTTTGTTCTACTTCTGTTGTGTAAAAAATGAGATCTGAAATCATGCCAGAAAGAAGATAAAAAGTAGATGCTATTTTAAGCACAACATCAAAAAGTTTATTTAATGTAGCAAAAAGTAAGAGCTTTGGTTTCAAAACAAAATTAAGCAAAATTAATAGCCATATGGAGTGTATTTTATTCAGAATTGCGTTTAGAAAACTAAAGAAATGTGAAAGTTTATTTCTCTACAAACAAGGCACAACACTGTATTTTCTCTTAAGAAAACATTATTTTTTAAAGTTCCTATATATTTCTCCTAAAACTACTCAACTTGGGGTATCATTATTAATGAATAATTAATAACATGTATTTCTCCTACAAGGAAAGGCAACATATCTTCAAAAGTCTAAAAAGAATCCAGAGATGAAACATTTTAACAGAGGGACAATGAACCTGTTGGCTTTAATCCCTACAATGAACCTCTTGGTTTTGGGCGTATTAATGAAAAACAGAAGATGGCTATGTTTTTTTGGCAACATGGAGAAGAGGCCATTGTTAAAGCAGGTCGTTGCCTGTAGTTGTACCGTGCCATGGGACATGAAGCAAAACAGAGCAACATGTGTTGATGACACTTCAAGAACTAAAGAAATATTCAAAGTAGGAGCTCTGCTTATCTATTTGAAAAAACAACTCCATTCTATGTTTATATGCATCTTGGTATCACTCAGATAGTGGACTGTATCATGAGATGTGTTTAAATTCTTCTATTTTGTAAGATACTTTAGGTATTCTAAAAGCCTGCGTATACACGTCCCTGAGCGCGGTCGTTAGGTGTCTGGCAGATCAATGGAACTACAAACCCACCGAATGTATACACCACGTGCGATTATCATCAGAAACGGCTTATCTCCGCATTTGGGGGGACATTCGCTGTCTGTGCTTCGGACGTGTGTATGATGCTTAAGGTTTTTGGATTTTAAGGATCATGGAAACCTTTCTAATTTTCTTTAATTGAGAACCTATTTATTTGACATGTTGATCACTTTCCTTCCCAATGTTTGTTTACTAGTTACTGTTGAATTTTTCGTTTTTTACTCGACTTAAACTTTTTTTTAATAAACAATTATTCTAAATAATTGTAAATATAAGCTGTCAAATATATTTATGTAAATGTTTTTTATTGGCACAGAGAGTTGGACAGCTGCTTTGGACATTCTCGAAAATTCTTTTAAACGAATGAGCAAATGGCAATGAAGCTTTGACATACCAGTTAAAGAACTGGAGCAACTCAACATGCCTTAAGCTAGCAGTTTCTTCAACACTCGCCCATTTGTATCACATACCTGCACACAGATGTTGCTCACAGACATGTGGATGGGTCGCCTGAAGATGGCGTAAAAAACTCCTGGCTTAAAGTAATGTCTTAGTTGTATGGTAATAATTTTGTGCATTAATAAAATGGCTGCATCCATACTTTGCATGTTGTAAAGTTATTCTGTGTTTTCAAGAAGAGATTCACCTAAAACCTGCTCTACAAACTTAAAACAAAATTTGACCAAGCTTTATAATAATGGACAATTTTAACAATGTTTTAAACCTAAGTGTATTGTCAAAAGATACTTTTTCTACTAGTTTATTTTATACAGGAGAAGAACATGTCATCATCCCTGAGCTAACCCTAGACATGTTACTGTAATTCTGTTACAGTTCTGATTGCTCTCTGGTCCAAATACACATGTTAGCCATACAATCAACAATCCTGATACCAATCACAACACTGGTATCACACAATAAGGATTCAGGATTGTTGTGTGTGTTGACCCCATAAGTCTAGATGGGAATACACACTTGCAATTTCTTGATGGTCAAGGACCTGGACACAATTCAGTGACTCTTTTTAAATATAATATTTCAGAGGTAAAATGTGATTTGAAAAACTTTCAGGTAAACGTACTTGTCTTTCTTTAGTAGAGGTGGACAAATTTACTGAAACACAAAAAATTGAGTATTGATTGACTATTTGTCAAGCACACCGACGATCTCTTATTATACAAAAAAATATACAAATATAGATTAGAGTATTGTTACATGGAAATTTTCCACCAGCGCTCAAACATATACTTGCCTTCTAAAAGTCACACTAACCTTTTGCAATTATACCAATCTAATGTGACCTTTAGAAGGGAATGTGTGATCAGCTGGATTTGTGCCCCACAAAAAATATTTTGTCAAGATAAGACAACAGTGCTTAGAGATGATGTCATTCAGCTTCTTTATTGTGCCGCTCCCTAATCTACACTGTGCTGATAAGAATAATCAGTTATTAAAGTTTGCATTAATATACAGTACAAGACAGACAATAGTGTTTTCTGACACGACACATTTTAATAGATAAATGGTTTGGCCAAAGACATATTTACTTATCATATAATCTTTCTTTTCTTTCTTTATAAAAGGTAATTCTATGTATTTTGTTTCACACTATTATCTTGATGTTGGAATTTAAGACCAAGGCAGAAATGTCTCATGGTACCCCAGATCTCAGATTTTAATCAGTTGTCTCGTTTTTGTATGAATGCTCCCATCTGTAAGCACCAAGTAGATCAGATTCCGGTAAGAAAAATGTTCTTGGCTTCTCCTTTTTTTTTGTTTGAGAGTTGGTACAAATTAATGATATATATTTTATATACTTTATATATTTATGTACTATCTATGTATTTATCCCCTTGTAGATTATTGTATTTTTTTACTTTACAAAAAAAGGATTCTTAAAATTGTAAACGCATTTGGATTTTGGGAGATTCCATCCATTCTGAGATCACCCTATTTCATATTCCACTGTGTGATAAAAAAGCTCTGAATGTCCTGTAAATTATATTATGATTATTAACAGACAGTGCTTAGCAAGTCAACAGGTAAAATTGTTGCTTAGCTATGTCACATGGCTAATTAAAATGTGTTTATTATAGTCTCATGGACCCATTTATTAATTTATTACTGAGAAGTGTAAGGGCCGTTCACACTAGACAGCATTTTGGTGCGTTGCAGATAGAAATGAATGGCGCCTGCAGCATTTGGTGCGTCAGCACAGCGTTGCCATTGAAAATAATGGATGCGTTGTCCTTAACACAGTGGAACAACACACGCAATTGCAACTTGAAGTCCCAATGTGTCTAGTGTGAACAAGCCTTTAGATATTAGTTTTTAATCTGTATTCCCTTTCAGTTAGTTTGTCTTCAGATTATACTATTCTTTGGAACTGAGCTGTGGTCTATTAATTATTAATTTATCTTTTGGAATTCTGTTCAATGGCCATTGCTTGACCCAACTGTACACTGGCAGTTTTCTTGCTTAGAGTAGTAATCATCGTGCATCAATATAAAAACTTTTATCCTAACACTTGCAATGTCCCTTTCTCCTGCTCAGCATACCGGCAGTGCATTGCTTAAAGGTTCTAGATTCTACTGTGGTGAAGCAGAACGTGTCTTTTACTTTGGTAAAATGAATCTACATGCAACATTCTGTATCAAGTTTCTTCAAACCTTTTTTTTTCTGTGACGAACCCTTGAACCAATTTGTTTGTCTTGGGGAACCCCACATGAAGTAATTATATCTCTAATATAAAAAATGCACTCACATTCCCCAAAGGGGGGGTTCATACAGTGTTTCTCAACATTTTATACTTATCCAACGAACCCTTATATAAAAATTATTACTTTTATTTATCTGTCTGTCACAGTCCTCTTGAGGACCCCATGCAACCTCTCAGGGACCCCTTGGTTTGAGAAACGCTGCTCTATATGTTCTATACACAACAAGAGAATTTTCTGCCAGATCTTCTAGTAATTAAGGACCGAACCTGATGTAAACTTGAAATTTTTTTATTAGATCACATTATAATCCTTATAAATCATACACCTATTGCTTGCCTGCCAAATTACAAATGCTATATAGACAAAGTCTAGGATTAAAACTTACTTCTTCATTCCCAAGTGTGTATTAACCTTTTTGGAACGTTAACACATTGCAGAATAAGTTGCAATGTGATCCATTGTGGGGCTTTTACGTCTTCATGCTAAATAGTAGCACAAAGACTTATTACATTGTTTGTGCTGTGCTGTTTTCCAAAAAGTTTTTGAAATTGACACAGGCACACTGAAAAGCATCCCTTTAGGGGATTGCATGGTATTTGCACCTCCCTTAGTGAAGTGCCAAATTACAAAATGAATTAGTCACTGAATTTATTATTGAAAAAATCTGTTTGCATTCTCTTTTCATCAGGGTTTGATACAGACAAGGAACAAAACAGTCAACAAAGATCAAAACTTTCACATAGTAATGATCTAGGAATCCGTCCAGTAACTCGAAAATCTGTGAATTCTACAGTGCTCCCATTGTAAGTTTGGTTCCACACTGTACGTGATTGTTATTTGTTTATTGTTCAAATATACATTGCTTTGAACGCATAAGAGTGTGTACACACAACCAAATTTTCGTCCAATTGAAACCAAAAAATGTACCAGGCAATGGCGCATATTTTTACTGGTGGTTTTAAAGCGCACCCTAAAGAAAAGCCTCTTATATGTTATATCTGTTGTATTCAATAGATCAACTGGACTTGAAATGTAGTTCTTGAAGACGTTTCGCTAGTCTTCCTACTGGCTTTCCAATTCGAATGACTTGTACAAGAATCTGTGGCAATTAGTGTACCCTGGAAAATCCCAATTAGCATATCACAGCCAGGGTTAAGGGTGTGATTAGATAGTGGCTAAGAGGTGTTATAGGAACGCCCAGATAAGTTAAAACAGCATTGTACATGGCAGACAGTTGGTGTCGAACCCCCCACCCATCTATTAGGCTTGGTTTCTTTATTTTCACATAAATGGGCCTCCTTAACCCCTCTCTTGAACCAGTCACGTTCCTTTGCCAGTATGTTAACATTACAATCTTCAAAGGTATGTCCTTTATCCTTAAGATGCAATACACGGCTGAGTCCTGACCCGAGGATTGGCTCTTTCTGGCGGGCCATACGTTGATGCAGTTGCTGTTTGGTCTCCCCACACTACAAATCAGAGCATTCTTCACTGCACTGCACTGCATATATGAATGCCGCTTTCTCTTCATACTGCAGTGCGTGCAGTGAAGAATGCTCTATTTGTATGTGGGGAGACAACACAGCAACTGCATCAACGTATGCCCAGCACAGAAGAGCCAATTCTCGGGTCAGGACTCAGCCGTGTATCTGCATCTTAGGATAAAGGACATACCTTTGAAGATTGTTAATGTTACATACTGGCAAAGGAACGTGACTGGTTCAAGAGAGGTGTTAAGAGGCCATTTGTGAAAATAAAGAAACCAAGCCTAATAGAGGTGGGGGGTTTTCGACACCAACTGTCCTGCATGACAATGCTGTTTTAACACCTTACTCTGGGCGTTCCTATAACACCTCTTAGCCACTATCTAATCACACCCTTAACACCTGGCTGTGATATGCTAATTGGGATTTTCCAGGGTACATAATTGCCACAGATTCTTGTACAGTCATTCTGAATTGAGAAAGCCAGTCGGATGACTAGCAAACGTCTTCAAGAACTACATTTCAAGTCCAGTTTGATCTAATGAATTACACAGATATACCATGCACCTGGATGAATGAGAACATTCACAAGCATACCTTATATGTTGTAAGGCAGCACCCCTGCCCAACCGCTATGTCAGGTTACTAAAAAAAGAATCAGAACCCTACTTACAGAACATCGTCCCTGCGGCACTCTGATCTGGCTCCAGGCTTACCGAAACTTGAAGGGCCCATATCGTCAGCCGCGTGTGTGATTGGCTAAGAGGCAGCCAATCACAGACACGGCTGTCGGCAATGTACAGACGTAACGATGTAAGTTGATTTACAATTCTTTTTTTTTTGGTAAGCTGACATAGCACTTGGGGGTATTCAGGGGTAGCCTACAATAAAATAAAAAGTTTTTAAATGCTTGGTGGCAGGGCAGCCAGAGAGGGATCCGGAGGGTGAGGATGGGGGGTGGGTTGAGGACTCCTCTGCGCCATGACACAATACCCTCCAGGAGGACAGATAAGAGGCAGAAACTTTTTGATAGGAACAACATCTCCTACACTGTCCAAATTCAAGTTTCCTGGACCTTGGACAAGCACTGCAGGAGAACCATAAGGAGCAAAATGTAGGTAGGAGGATTTTTTTAAACTTCACAGTGGGACCAGTATGGGGTTAAATTTAGTTGGGGGTGTGGACATGCCCTTTAAAATGCCACATGATTGATTGCCTAAATATCAGAAGCTCCCGTTAATTCCACACCAGACAGATACAGGTTTAATGAGCAGTAGTCTGCTGATATTAAAATTTGCTGGTGTGTACAATGCTAGTACACGTGCTTAGTTCCCTTGCTTCTTTTTGCTAATTTGTGTAGTCATGGAAATAACCAACATATGTATATAAGTCTGCAGATGTTGGGAATTCAATGGCCCTTAAAGGGCATGTCCACCTTAAATATAAACTTGTTTGATATTTTTAGATCCCCCTGCACACCCCCAATTGAAGGCTTAGATCTTAAAAAAATGATCAGAAACTGTACTTAACCGCCTTCGCTCCCACTGCGCATTGATCCTGCTCCCTGCTTGCCGGAACTGAGAGCAGCCACACAGATGCGGCTGCTGTAAATGAAGACAGCAACAGGAGCGATGCTGATGTTTTTTCAAACTTGACGGTTAGGGGTAGAGATGTCGAACTATTGAAAGTTCGGTCCATTTCGAACTTTCGAACTATTGTAAAAGTTCGAAAGTTCGAAAACGGACCCATTAATGTCTATGGGAGGCAAATAGTTCGAAAAGTTCGAGTCAAATACAACTAAAATATTAATGGTAACTTAATGTAAATGGCTGTGGGACCTGGGAAATGTCTGGGGAGCATGTTCCAATATCCAGGACTTTCGTAAAATCGATTTTACTCTCACGCGCGCTACTTTCGAGCTTTCCGTTCGAACATTCTGAGTAACATGACATTTACTCGCAGATTCGATGCCGCCTATAGGGTTTAATGGAGACTTTACTCGCAGATTCGATGTTCGCGCTCCTAGATACCATGTACATTTTACTCGGGATTCGAACGTTCGAAACTTCGATAAATCATCGAAAGTCCGGAAATATCGAAAGTCCGCGTCCGAGATAGTTCGAGAAGTCGGTCCGTTCGAACTCGAACAGTTCGGCTCGAACTCGGGTTCGAGTTCGAGTTCTATGCCATCCCTAGTTAGGGGTGGGCAGGGGGGATCCACAATATATCAAAAGGAATATAACTAGGTGGAAGGACAGCATGGGGGGACCGGGAGGTGAAGGGAGGGGGGGGAGGGTTTACATGTGCATGTCACACTTACCTGCCGGAGGCAAGAGAGGAGGCAGAAAATTTTTGCAGGAAGAAAGCTCATACTCTTCATTTTCCTGGACTTTGAGAGCACCATAGCAGGAGAACCATTAGGAGCTGAGGAGAAAAGTAAGGATTTTTAAAACTACACAGTGTGGCCAGTAGTGGGTTAAATTTTAGTTGGGGTGGACATGCCCTTTAAGTCTTAGTTATTCTGGGTCTTCAGATCCACAATGTGCAAGTTTATTTGTGCATCCTGACCTGCTTAGAACAATACCTCCACCCCCAATGAATTTCTTTAAAGAAGTGCCTAGTAAATGTCCTGTTATGCAAAGCCATGCATTGTAGAAATTGTGTGGTTGTTAATATTATATTTCCTTATTAAATAACATCTCTTAAATCAACCAAATGTACTCTTGTGCTGTATTATTATGGTAAGGTAGGTTGCTCTCCATAGATGGCATACTTGGCCTTCCTCATGCTTTTCACGTACACAGTGTTGGTGAAGATGGAGCCACAACCCAGTATTCAGGAATGGTTTTTCATTACCTATGTGTTTACTACAGCAGTGGAGAAGTCAGAGAGGTGAGCTATATTCCTTTCTTATATGCAAAACAAAGCACATCAATATCGCTGCAATCAATTATTACTTTTTATATGTTGTATTTAAAAAAAAAAAAAATAGAATGGTTACCATTCATTTGCAGACAGATAGGTCACTGATTTTTGGATATTAATTAATCTACAGGCGAACACTCATTTTTTCTGTAAAAGATTTACTTTCAGTTAAACAAATGTATCCTTTGCCTTCCTAGCTGTTTTCTGCATGTGGATACACCTCTGTGATTTCAGTAACATTGATTTTTAAAGCAAGTCTCACCCCCAGGGAGAACAGGGAGATGACATGGCTCATTATGGTTATATTATTGTGGATTTATATAGTGTCCACATCTTCTTCGTGTTTGATTACAATGATACATTTACATAAGGCCCTGCCCCAAAGAGTTTAATATCTAATCACTTTATTTCACACCCATCTGTAGTCTTTAGATTGTGGGGAAAACTGGAGTACCTGAAAAAACCAACACAACCACATATAGAACATGCAGGGAAGATTTGATACCCAGGGCATCAGTGAACAGCTTTTATCACTCTTCCTGACTAAAACACTATGAACATGCCTGAAATCACTTAAAGGACATGATCCCTTCCATTTTTTTTATTCACTCACCATATGTCTTTCTACTTACTCAAAGTTTTCATTTCCTTGTTCTTTTTTCCCTAACATTTGTAAATAGTAGAATTCAATGAGATCTCATGCTAGCTCTCCATTCTAGCTAAGTCATTGTGTCAGTGCTTATTTAGTAAATTAACAAAAACGTGGAACCAGATTGATTTTCTCAAAGTTTAATTAACCCTTTAGATATTTGATGAGAAATGCATTGCACAGAGCTGTGCTAAGATCAGGTTCACTTCATTATCCTCCCTCTGAGCTATGTATATTGTGTTTTTCTATAACTATTGAAGGGGTGATATTAAAGGGATGCAGATGAATACAATCTGTGAGAGACTGTGGCAGATTTAAAGCGATTTTTAAGGAGATATGGGTAGATTGAGCACTTACACTGACAGAATGAGAACTAGCATGAGTCTCACTGAAATCCAGTGTAGTGAGACTCCTTACTACAGTATAGATTAAGTTAGAGACTGGAAAAATTGATAAAACTTTTGTTAAAAATACAAACACAGGAAAAATGACAAGGCCAATAGTTACTATGAAGTTAGTATAAAGACATAAGGCGAGGGGAAAAAACAGTGTAACACGTCTTTTAATTCCTTCTTTCATTAGCTGTAAAGTAAAGCTTCATGCTACAGTAGATTTTCTCACAATGACATTCATTAAATATAGTCCACATATATGCAGAACTGTTGCAGAAAGGCTTGTTTTATAGTAAATAAAAAAAAAAAAAAACAATTCAAAGGTGTTATTATGGCTAGAATAATTTATACCAGAGTTAAAGCCCTAGCAACGTTCAGGCTTTTTACACATATACGGGTAGAGATGTCCGAACTTCGCAAAATCGGTCCGCTCGAGGATCCGCAAATTTTCGAAAAAATTTGAAAATCCGCGAGCGGACCCATTAAAATGAAAAAATCCTTCGAAAATACGAGAAATCCTCGTTAATTTCGAAAATTTTGAAAATACGTAATTTCCCGCATTTTCGAAAATACGTAAAACAAATCCTCGTATTTCGAAAATGCATAAAAATACGTATTTTCATGCATTTCTGAAACTACGAGGATTTCACAATTTCGAAAATTTTCTAAAATACGTATTTTATGCATTTTCGAAAATACGTGAAATCCTTAATTTCTAAAATTTTCGAAAAAACGCGGTTCGGAAAAGTTCGGAAGGCGGAAACCGGAAAATCTGCGATAAAAAAAAAAATCAGTCCATCTAAGCAATCATTAGAAAATAACTGTTGATCCTCCAGGCTTCCATCAACAGTAAGATCAATCAGGGTGAACTATGGATACATTTTAAATGACAACTAAAGGTAGTGTTTTTAATCTAAATTAATTGTACCTTGAACACAATTTTACCATACTAACATAGGGTTGTGTTTTATTCCCAGCATTCCAGCATCAATCGTTTGATAAACTGATACTTACAAAAACTGCAGTTTCCTCACTTCATCTTGGTAATGGCCATCAGTCTGACCTGATGGTGATGTTTAAGGATAAGTACACTCAAAAAAAAAAATTAAGTGTAAATGGAAGCTGTAGCTTAACTAACCATCTCCTTTTTTTCTTTTAGGTCCCTTCTGAGCCTACTGTGCTCCAGTAAAGTTCCCTACATCTTGTATATGTTTGCAGTCACCTAAGCTCTGCCCCCCCTGAGACTTCCTGGATCTCCTTCCACAGAGTGTCCAAAAATCCACGGTCATTTAGATTCGTGCACGCATGACTTCAACGTCACATTTGTAATAGCTCGTTGCGGTGTGATGATGTCGCTGGCGGCACAGAGCTAACTGACCCTGGATTTTGGACACCTTGGAAGGAGATCCAGGAAGTCTCGGGGCAGAGCTTAGGTGACTGCAAACATTATCCAAGATTCAGGAACTTTACTGAAGCCACAGGTAGGCTCAGAATGGACCTAAAAGAAGAAAAAAAAAGGGAGATGGTTAGTTAAAGCTACAACTCCATTTATACTTAATTTGTTTTTGAGTGTAATTATCCTTTAGGCCAATGGCTAACGTCCATTACAGAAAGAGCCTCCTCTGTTGCTGTGCACACTTGTAACTAACCAGCTGCAACAGCAAGTAGAGGTTGGCTGCACCAGTGGGGATCGAGTTTTGTAATAGATATCTGAGCCTGGGATCATCCTTAAATAATATTTATTAAATATTTTAAGGATGCCCCAGGCTCAGATATTCTACTACAAATCTCGATCCCATAACTGGTGCAGCCCAAAATAGAAATGGAGTTTGTGGGGCTGAAATATGTGAAGTGGGCATGCCCTTGTGTAGTTTGGCCGGGTTAGGTTGGAACTACACTGAACTGTTTTTTTTATGTGGGTTGGGTGGGCCCCATCTAAAATCTTGCTATGGAACCCTATGATTTCTAGCTACACACCCTGGGTCTGTCAGCAGAGCAGGAATACATCAGCAGTGTGTAGGGGGAGAAATTAACTGTAGGGCTTTCGGTTGGGAAAGATTTTGCTCAAGCATATCTTTGTTTAGTTGGAAACAAAATGCAAGTGATCCACATACTGTAATGAACAATTATCAGCACTTTGCCCTGTTTGCAATGCCTGTCTTGGTGGCTTCAAATCTTTGCTAAGCGCATGCTGAATTAAAGTTACACAGTCTATTTAACTTTGTACAGCCTATTTAAATTATTACTTTTATTTGTTTATGGTAATCTACATAGTGAAATACTGAATCTAAAATAAATCTCATCTAAATATTTATGATACACTTTCTTATGGTCTACATACTATTATAGAAAATGGATCTCCTATAATTATTATAATATATTATTATAAATATTATATATTATTTTTATTATTTGTTATATTACTGATAACAGCTCAGCATACTGGGATTAACATGGAATGTTAACCTTGGTGGTTGTTTTTTAACCTAAATTAAGTGTATTTTTTAAAACACCTTTTTATGTACTTTGGATCCCAAAGGCATTTATAAGTATCCCATTTAACTTTGAATACTAAGACACATTAGAGTTTGTTATGTATTATCATGCAAACAAGTTCATTTAGATCATATCAGGTAATTGCAATAGCATGTTAGTGGTCTTTTTTCCTGATTGCATATTATCTATAAGATCTAGTAATTGTTTATGTTATGAGTCACGGCGTGACTTTTCAGCACTTACATACATGCTCAGGGGAGCTGAAATTTGGCTGTAGGGCGCTTTCATGTTTACAATGTCAGATTCTTAGTTGAATGAAAAAGGTGTCTGTAATTTTATTACCTTGAACAAAATGTATTTCTGTTCAAATGTTCTGCTTTTGACAAAATACCAAAACATTTAGCAATTTAGAGTTCTATTTCCAACAAGATTTAAAGACCATTAAGTGCTTTAGAGATATTTTGTCTTTCTGCATGTGATTAATATTACAGTGGTTTGCAAAAGTATTCGGCCCCCTTGAAGTTTTCCACATTTTGTCACATTAACTGCTCACAAGCCAAAACTTTGGAATTCCACGTGAAAGACCAATACAAAGTGTGTACACTGAGAAGTGGAACGAAAATCATACATGGTTCCAAACATTTTTAACAAATCAATAACTGGCAAAGTGGGGTGTGCGTAATTATTCAGGCCCCTTTGTCTGAGGCAGTCAGTTGCCCATAGAATGCCTGATGAGTTCTAATACTAATAGATGCACCTGTGTGTAATCTAATGTCAGTACAAATACAGCTGCTCTGTGACGGCCTCAGAGGTTGTCTCTTGGGACAACAACACCATGAAGTCCAAAGAACACACCAGACAGGTCAGGATAAAGTTATTAAGAAATTTATAGTCTCCTCCCAGAAAACCATTGTGAATAAGCACAGATAGGTGTCCCATTATAGTTTGCAGGGGTGGCCAGTGTGTTGCTTTTGGTTAAGTTAATTTTAAGTTGGTTTGCAAAATGTTGATTTTGAGTTCCTGGGTTCTGATGTTTAAAATATATTTTAAACGAATTTGCTAAGCCATTAGAAAAAAGTTGGTGCCTTTTAGGAAAACTTAATATGTAGAATTTCAGAAATAAAGGTAAACATCAATATTTAAAAAATGAATTGCTTAGACCCAAAAAAGTAAACCATTTCTGGGGATTCTAATCTAAGGCTGGTTACACACCAGCAGGTTATTTTCACAGCACTTTTGGTCGATCGCTCGAAAATATCTGCTGGTGTGGGGCCGCTGTCCGCGACTGACATCGATCACCCGTTTGTCCGGATCGGAAGAACAACGATTGGACGTGTCAGTAAATTCAGATCGATCGTGTGTGTTCCCTATGGGACAGCATGATCGATCGTTCTGTCCGCGGACGAATTTGCTGCTTACCGACAGACATTTGTCCTGGCCGAGCACTCGCTCAGCGACTCTGACCTGCAGACACGACGTGTTTTGATCTTGTTAGATCTCGTCAGTGCAAGATACAGATTATTGTCTCTATATATTAGCTATATTGCATGGTATTAGCCAGCGGTTCTGGACACATGCATAAGCTAGGGGACATAAAGGAGTTTTTGCATATCTCCGCCCCTTACTCTGTGAAACATGGGAGTAAGAAATTTCTTCTTGTTTCTTAGCTTTGTGGGCAATGCTATTCATATAGCATGAGACTGCAAAATCCTTCTGTTATAAGAAGGTGATTTCTCTCTTTATGCTCAGTTAAGGGCTTTTTGCTCCTTTTGGCCCCTCTCTCCCTAAGCTTTCTAGCTGCCTTTTCTACTGTACACCCAAGTCTTACACCATAGAGCCATGAATCGGTATCTGCACTGACGAGATCTAACAAGATTAAAACAAGTCGTATCTGCAGGTCAGATGATTGGCTCTAATATTAAGCTATATTGCATGTTATTAGCCAGCGGTTCCGGACACATGCATAAGCTAGTGGACATAAAAGAGTATTTTGCATATCCTGCCCCTTACTATGGGAAACATGGGAGTAAGAAATTGCTTCTTCTGTTTCTTAGGCTTTGTGGGCAATGCTATTCATACAGAATGAACTGCAAGATGCCTTCTGTTATGAGGTGCTTCTCTGCTTTTATGCTCCGTGAAGGGCTTTTGCTCCTTTTGGCCCCTCCTCCCTAAGCTTTCTAGTTGCCTTTTTGACCTGTGTTAAAGTACCAATGAGGCTACACTACTGATGTTTTTTGACATTGATCTCTATGTGCAGTTTCAATAATCCATCAGCTTATAGATTGATTTGGGCTCTGATGATGGCATGTCACTTGTTTTCATGTTTCAGTAGTGAAAAATTTAGTTCCAATTCCATGCAACTTGCACAATTCAGCTAATTTTTAAGAGTTAAACTTAATACACATTAGAAATGAATCTTCTTGGGACACCAACTACTACAGACACTGGTCTTCACAGCGATGGGCCCAGGGCGTACTACCAGGGGGAGTAACCGCAAAAACCCCCCACTGTGGATGAAGAAGCACATTTAGGGCCCCATCATAGTTTTTGCTGATGGGGGGGCATGATTCCTAGTTATGCCACTGGATGGGCCGTTCTACTGTACTGTAGGAATTCTCACAGTTGCTGCCCTTTGAAGTAATCGTTAAACAAGATTTATTAATGCGTGTACCTAGCATGTAATTTAGCAGGACATGTAACGAACTCATTGTAATTTTTCTGAAAATGTAAAGACAAAGGTTAGTGTCATAGGAAAATAGATGGTTGGTTAGCGATATAATTTGGTAATTATTTTTTGCAATTTTTTTATATTCTAGGTTTTTGTGTCAGACCTGGAAAAGTCAGTCAAAGTTAAAGTGTGGATGAATGAATACTGGAATCTTACTGAATCTATAGCTATTTTCTTGTTTTTGTAATTGGTTTTGGATTGCGCTGCGGTGACCCATCTTTCAAACTGCCGGAAGAATAAACAGCTTGGATGTCATATTTTGGTACACACGCCTTTTAGATTTTTTTGCAGTCAACCAACAAGCTGGGCCTTACATTACAATGATTGGGAAAATGGTTAAGTATCTGTATTCTATATTTTTTGTATTAATCTTTTAATACCCATTTTTTTTCCTCTACCTTTTTAATTTAGACTCAAATTCTCTTTTTTTCGTGGTGAAATCTGCATTTCTTATGCTATCTTTGTATCTTTAAAGCTTGTATATTGTGAACATATATTGTTACCTTAGTTCTAATGTCTATTGCAGTGCTGTTACCTGGACCACAACTATTTTTGGCTTGTGACTGGATTTATTAGTATAGGTGGCTCTGGCAGAAATAAAGCACACTGATTTGATGTGTGAGCGGTAGATTCAGACTCTTACAATTAATAGAATAACATCAGAGTTTTCATGTGCTAATAAGAAAAAATGTGGAAGCAGCACATTGCCCTCCTTAGGTAGGTACATTAATGTACCCCAAAGGCCCATGTACCCCAAAGGCCAGCCTTGAAAAATGTCCATTTTATTAACTCCCAAGACCACTATCTTTTATCCTGCTTGCTGCATTCTATTTATTTAGGCCACACTACATATTGTGGAGTGTTTCTTAACACCCAGGGGGAAGTTATTAAAGTGGAACTGTGGTTTCCAAACAAGTTGATTTGTCAGTAAATGAAAGGCCAGTTCCCTGCCTTTAAAAGAGTCCTCACACTCTCCACGTTGCTCTACCACACCCAAGACTATAAAGAAATGACTGACCAAAAAGTTAATGGGTGGGATGCTGACATGTACATTCTAAGGCTTCTCCTGCCACAGTGCCGCCGGCAAGCACAGCCTCAGACTCCCTCAGTGTATGAGGGAGACAGGAAGTCCCTCCTCCTCTCTGCTGTGTGAAGGACCTACAAGGGGGGGTAGGGGGTGTCAGAGTGGCCCACAGCACCTGTGAGTGGTGGGGCGTAGGCACCCGTGAGTGGCCGGGGCTTAGGCACCCACGGGTGGGTGGGGCTTAGGCACCCGTTAGTGGGTGGGGCCACATGGGGTGCTTAAGGGAATGGGCCAAGGGGGCTGCAACTGAGGGACCATGGGGTCCATGAGTGGGAGGGACCAGGGGGGCTGCAAAGTGGAGGAGACACAGGGCAGATTGACTGACGGTTTCAGAGCAGGAAGCAGGAAGTGGCAGGGACCTGGTGATGCTGCTGCCATATCACACACAAAATGTAATATCTTCAAAACTATGTAAAATAACAATGGAAATAAATTGCAAAAACTCTCAGGGAGCAATTCCTATCAATTTACCTAAGTCATTTTTGGACCACAGTTCCCTTTAAGACTATTTTTCCAGCATTTACTGTAATACGATCAGGGATATACAGGGAGTTCAATAAAAGTTCTTATTGTTAAAAATGGGGCAAATTTTCTCTCGCTTTTTTAGGATTGCTTTTTTTAAGGTTCCGGTTTTCTTTATTTACCAATTAAGTCAAATGGGGGTCTAAGGACATATTAATAGGGGCATTATTTTTTCACCACCATTTTTTAAACTTTCAACATTTCTCTATTTTTTTTTTATCAAAGGCAAAAAATTATGTAGCAAAAAGTAGAAAAAAATAATGCTAAACAAGTTCAGCACATATGATGGTAAATAGGTAATACTACCTGGTGGATTTTTAAAGTATTAAATTGGTTAATACACACTGAACACATTGGGTGTTTATTTCAGCAAAAAATATGATAAATAGTGTAAAACTCACCAAGGCAAATTTTCTCTTTTTTTAATATAGGACATAGAACATTAATAATGGAACATTCCATTAGTAAAGTGTTTGGCGAAAAACTCTGGTAACTACAAAAATGCAACATAACAAGGCAGAAAAGGTGTCAAGAGGCGAATTTCACCTTTATATAAATAGCTTTAAATAAAAAAAATGACAAAAATAGCTCTGATATTTCAACTTCTCTGGTCTGGTATTTCTCCTTTTCCCGCGATACCAGACTTAACTTAATAAATAAGGTGATATTACTATCACACATCACGCATCGTTACTTTCCACGAAAACAAGCGTTTTTATAAATAAGACAAAAATACCACTCTTTTCATGCGATTCCTGCGATAGAGAAATGTGAAAATATCAGTCGTTTATAAATATGCCCCTAGGTGCGCTGTGTTGTGCTGCAATACAACAATTTTTTGAGGATCGCAGCACAAGCGGACAGTAACATGTAGTTTTCCACTGTAGTGTGCCTCACCCTTAATCCCATTCAGTGATTTTATTCTGTAGCAAGAAATAAGGTAAGGTAAGTGCAGGCTGAACAGAAGAATATATGGTTATTTATATTTCTCTACTACTATTACTTAAAGCTAGATCACTGTTATTCTCATAGTGAATATTTATTGTTTTGTTTTTCCAGACATCAAACATGTTCGGTATTGTAATTATAATGGCTATTGTGTTTGCTGGCATTTGGTGTGGCACGTAAAGCCATCCGTCTCCAGATGAGCCTTCCTCTTGGACTCTTGCTCGTGATATAGTATTTCAGCCATACTGGATGATGTTTGGGGAAGTATATGCTTCAGAAATAGATGGTAAGCTACAATCTCTGCTCATAATGCTTTGGCTGCACAAAAGACTGTTTTGTGATCGTCACAGTACTCCTGTAAACTCCTGTTAACATGAAGATTCACATGCAGTAATGCTGTGTAATTTGTCTGATATCGGTTTGAGTACATAAATAAGAAATGCTGTACACAATTGTGCTATGAAATTTACATTAAAGGGTATGGCCACCCAGAAATAAATTTTTTTAATATCTGTAGGGCACCCTAGCCATCCCCAACCGCCAACTTTGTTTGGTAAAAAGACAGCAGACATGTAATTACAGTCCTTGATTTCCTTGCGCTCTGTTCCTCCCTCTGCTTTCCGGAAGGGTCTGGAACGTCAGCTGCCTCTGTGATGCTGCCGGGGGCTGGCAATGCAGAGCGCCGGGGAATGAAGCAATGTAAGTACATTCTGCTGCTTTTTTACCAACAAGATGGGGTGTGGAAGTGAGCTAGGTTGCCCTACACTACAGAAAAAGGTTTATAGGTAGAGCACCAGGCAGCAAAGATGGAGGGGGAGGGCTCACCTGTGCATGCCAAAAACCTCTCGGAGGGCAAGAAAGCAGCAGGGACCAGATGACACAGACAGCTCTATTCTTCCTTTTCTGGAACAGGCACTGCAGAAGGGTGTTTTTTTTTTAACACTACACAGTGGGGCCATAGTCGGTTTAAATTTTATTTTGGGGGTGGACATGCCCTTTAATCAATAAATAGTTGGACCACTACTGCTACTAAGGCTTCAGGTTGGTCTCAGTAATCTACCAGGGTCCTCCACCTTAACACGTATATAAATGAAAGAACAGGTAGATTGAGGCACTCAGACAGCTGTGCTGTAAAGGCTTAATTGTAGTTCTTGCACAAGAACTCAAGAACTACAATTAAGTCTTTACAGCACAGCCTGTCTGAAGTCCTCAATCTATCTGTTCTTTAATTATAGACATGCCCTTTAATCTCAGTGCATCTGTGATATCCTCTATGTTGTCACTTTTTGTCCATGGTTAATAAAACGGGATCTAAAATCTTTCTTATGTTGATTAATGTTATAGTTATTATTTCTTAAAGCGTGTCAGCAAATCCAGATTGTCCTCCTGGTTCATTCATCACCCCATTTCTTCAAGCTGTGTACCTCTTTATTCAGTACATCATCATGGTCAACCTGCTGATTGCTTTTTTTAAGTAGGTACCAAGTATCTTTAGATTTTGGTTTGGGTTTTTTTGTTTAACTTAATATTGAAAAAGTGAAAAGTCAATTGCAATCATGTATTTTGTAAAATATCCATTTATCACACAGCACGCCGCACTTTACCTTTTTATTAATTTTCTTGTGCATTTTCAGTTTCAGCAAAAGCACATTGGATAGACATGGTTCTAGTGAGTGCTCCTCACCTTATTAATACCCTTTACCAGTGAGGAAACTTGCAGGCCCTTCAGATGTTTGAAAGTTAACAACTAATGGTGGGAGTTGTAGTTTTTTTAAAGGGTATCTCCACTGGCAATAGTCTTTGTGCAGCGCTTACAGTAAAAGCTCCGTTTGGGACCTGTCAGAAGAACAGAGAAGTATGCGAGACTCTAATCTTCTGGCTCCTGCAGGGTTTTATGAAAAGACATACTGTAGCTCCTTTACCTCCCACTCTTCAATTGAGCTGAAAAACAACAAACTGACTTTTGCCAGTGGAGATACCCTTTAAACATTTGGAGGGCTGCAAGTTTGTCATCCCTGCCTACTTATACAATGCCACCTCCTCCCTTCACAGACATCATCCCATTGACCTTGAGGGCAATTTGTATCTGAGACCTTAAGGTCACACATATATTTAATCTGTTATAGGATAGGCTATTGTAAATGGGCTTTCTATAAAGTGCCATTGAAATTAACACAATCAGGTATTTTACCCAGAGTAGTTATGTAAATGGCAATACTGTTCAAAGAAACCCCAGCACACTGCTGTTGGCTACTAGCCAGACAACATAGGTAGTTGCAATCCTCTTAGCCCGCTACTCTTAGGGCAAAGTAATCCAGACAAGATGAAAGGCAGAGCAGCACACTACTTAAGTGGTTCATAAATTTAAAATTATAAAATGTATGCAAAACATACAACGTTTTGGAACACTATGTCCCTTCCTCAGATATAACAGGCATTGAGTGTCCAACAAATATTTAACCCCATAACCCCACCTACCAATCATGTGACTGGGTGAACAGACATGTTGGGGCACCAAAATTAAGCTGCCCTACATATCTCATTTAAAGTGCATATATGATAACATATTCATTACATCAATAAAGAGCATAACGTGGAATCATAAAAAGACACTAAAAACACTTAATGAAACATTATTATTACTTCATACTCATAAACACTTTACAGGTGCAGACCGTGCTATAAATTATAATAAAGTACTGCATATAAAATAAAGTGACTAAAATATACAATATATTTAAAATATGTTTTCACGGAAATTGTCTGCTTTTAATTATATTGGATATTTTAGTCACTTGTCTACAGACTACTTGATCTACAAAACTGGACATCCTCCACTACCAATTGCCAAACTTATAGAATTCATACTCACCCACAATTACTCCCTTTCAACGTGCCCCATCAGACCCATGGCGTACTTTGTTATCTAGATGACATCCTATCATTGACTGCAAGTAATAGACCACTGCAGTTCCACAAAATACAATGATTCCTCCACCCCATCATTAAATTTAAAATTAACCATTTACCAACCGAAATAAGCCTTCTGGACACCATACATGGCTCAACAAACACCAATACAACGTCCATCTATCACTAACCAAAGACACGACCCCATACCTCAGTGTAATACAGTTGTACCCTAAACACATAAGAAACTTTATTACTACAGACAGGGTCTAAGATATAACAGTATTTGCTCTGATCTACATATAGAAATATGAACTGTTTTATTTATGACACCATTGCCAGGCATGAGGGCAAAGAAACATCTTTAAAGGGCATGTCCACCCCCCCAAAACTATAATCCCCCCAACTATACTGGCCCCATCATGTAGTGTAGTTAATCCTTACTCACATCCCTCAATATGGTTCTCCTGTGGTCCCCCCCAAAGTCCCAAAAAACCTGCCCCCACCAGATCTAGCACGTCCATATGGACACTGCCTGCTACCTGGCCTCCCGGAGATCTTTGCCATGCGTACTGCATCCTTTCCCTCTTCTCCCCCCTCCCTCCCCCCCTCCCTCTCCCTCCCTCTCCCTCCCTTCCGCTATCCCTCCCCCTAGCAAAACCCCTTTTATACAGTATTCCCCCATGTCTCCCAACCGCATATTTTTTATTTTTAAACGCTCTCCAATTTTTACTTACCTCTCTCCCCCGCTTTCCTAGGCGGAGTGGAGCGGCCGGCAGCCGCGTCCCGTGATTGGCTGCCGCTCAGCCACACAGACCGGCTGCCGTTCCCGCCCCTCTGCTTGCATTTCCTTCGCAAGCAAGGGCTGGGAGCGCGGGCAGGAAAGAGGGAGGTAAGTAGAGTTTTGGGGGGCTTTTCTAAAAAAAAAAATAATGCGGTTGGGGCTGGGAGCCAGGGGGGATCGTATATAAAAAATTCGATTTTAGGGTGGACATACCCTTAATATGTCAGAAAGTCTTGGTTCTGGTTATGGTGTAAAATAATGTGCTTTACAAAATTCAGAATTGTATCCTAGATAAAGCACAAGTGCTCTGAAAGCATGCATTTTCAATAATTATGTTTAGACAATAAAAGGGATTATTTTATATCCAAGATGTCTTTACTTTCATCAATGGCTAACACAGTACAATTCTCTACTAAATTTGAGACATATAAGCCTAACCTGAAATGATGCCTGCTTTTCTGTTACCCCTCTTTCTGCTTCCTGGTTCTTCCAATTAGCAGCTGTCAGTCATGGATGTAACAGATGACATCACAGCCAATAATGTGTTTCCCCTAGCTGCCACTTCTGAGCATGTAAAAAGCTTTGAGAGCTTGAAAAGGAGACAGAAACTTTGGAGAGGCAGAGGGAAGGAGGAAAGCATAATTTTGCTGCAAAACAGCCCAACATCTGTCAGCTGTCTAACAATTGTAGATTTGGGTTTGGGAGGGTGATTTATCTATATATCATTATTCATTTGAGGGGTGAACATACCCTTTAAGTACAGAAATCCTTTCAGTTATAGCCTTTCCCCCTAGTTTAAAGAGGTCATGCATGATCAGTGTTATTCAACCAAGAATAGGGAAAACATTTTAATTCACCAGTTAGCTACTTTGTTTCTTCCCGTGCTTAAAGGATTGTAAGAAACCAAAGGGCTTTCGGCGAGGAATTTTTTTTATTGACTCCACAAAGTTAGGAATTTTTTTGAAAGACATGTGATACATAATTTTAACTAGCAGTTTTTGGTCTGTAAGTTAGGGAAATGCGTTTAATCCTGTTAGAAATCTGAATGCAAATGTGAAAAATATGAAGTTATCTGGGGCCCATGGTTTACACTGGTTAGGAAAATATATTGACTAGGTCTTAAGTACCTGGGAGAATCATTATTTCCAAAACAAATTTCCACGGGCGCACTCCATATGGTGAAATAACTAACTTTATTTGTGATATTGCTCACTCTCACACAACGTTTTGGGTGTTACTTTTTCGCACGTTTCGGGTGTTCCTTCTTACCCTGACAAAGTAACAACCAAAACATTGTGTCAGAGTGAGCAATATCACAAATAAAATTGGTTATTTCACCAGATAGAGTGCGTCCTTGGAAATTTGTTTTGGAAGTATTATATTGCCGAGAAGTAGTACATGGCTCAATGAGACAGCACCCAGAGGACTGAACAAACAAGATGTGCAGTATGTCGCTCTAAATATATTGGAAATCAGGATTTCCTTACTCAACACCCCATAGTGGAGATGTTGGTCTGCTGTACTGTTAGGAGAGTTATAGAACAGTAACCTGCAGAATTTAAAGATATTTTCATGTTCAGACCAGCATGTCACTTTGCTTAACCCCTATAATAAAAGTTGATTTTTTTTTTCTCTTTTTTTTTTTTTTCTCTTTTTATTTTATTACTTTCTACACTGCTTAATGGGAATTTTCTAACACTTTTAGGGAGATTCAATAAAAGTTCCTAATGTTTAAAATGGTGCTATTTTTGCCCCAACCAATCAGATCCTATTTAACATTTGAAAGCACCATTTTTAATGATAAGAACTTTTATTGAATACCCTGTTTGTTTTCCAGGTATATAATTAACATATAGGAAGGTGTATATGTATGTTTGTTTATTCTCTCTTTAGCAGTTAATAACCATAAATAATGTATATAAAGTAATCGTAACTGACTTAATTAGGTACAAGACCAAATATGTTATTAGAAAAGTACGTACAGTACTGGGTACCGACGATTTAAGTATACTAGTTAAAATGTAAGTTTAGCCACACCTCTGTTTTTTTTTCCACTGCTAAAACAATCTATATATTTTAGAAAATTAAAATGTAAAGAAACTTTAATGTCTTTTTCAGTTTTAGTATATACACACCCAGTATGTGCTGTTTTTAAAAACATGTGACAGCTTTATGCTACAATGGCAAATAATGTCTGTGTATCTCTGGCCATTGAATCTGAGACTGTTTAGAGTGAGAAATTATTCCGCATTTCTTGGTATTATTTTGGGCAATGCTTCTGTTTTTAGAAGGCTTTTATTTATTTCATTGTATGCTCAGTGAGGGTTTTTTGGCTATTTTATACCCCCCTTTACCTATATAGCTTACTATATCTTGTGCTCCCAGTCCATCTCGTAGAAGCATGAATCAATATCTGCATTACTGATTTCTACCAGATTGAAACATGTTTTGCAATGACACTATTTTCCTTTCTTTTTTAACTTCTGTGTTTATGTTTTTATTGTAACAAATTTATAGGTGTGTGGATATTTATATGTTCTGCATCCACAGATTCCAACACAATTCCCATATAATTAGGCAGCTATACATCTCTATGGGGGCAAGAAGAACTGTTACTCGTCTGCTGTACTATCTGTTTTTTTTACTTAACATGTTTTTTGCTTGTGTTGTTACGTATATAATCTAGAGAAAAAAAAAGGAATACTAAATACTGTTTATAGTGGAGACATTTGCAACTATATATGCCGAAATAACTAATGCACATAGTTTTTTTCTGATCATGCCTAATTTTCAATATGCCGTAATTGTATGTTAATTTGTTTTAAATATGTTTTTCCTAGTAATGTGTACTGGAAATGAAATCATCTCCACAAACTCTGGAAATAGAGACCGCTAATAGATATATTATGACATACCATGAAAGGCCTAGGTTTACCGCACCTCACTATTCCTTAGCCACATATAGGTACTTATGATCGCCTTTGTTTATCATCACTCACAGAGTGAGCTGGACAAGAAGAGACTGACATGGACTTGATTAGTGCAACATAATACAATATTTTTAATCCTCTTTTAGGGCTACCACACTATCTGCTTTTTCGCGGTTTGCGCCCGCGTTTTCGCGCTCGCGTTTGCGCCCGCCATTTAACCGCAAATCTCTGGCGTAAATGCGAGCGCGAACCGCGGGGCGCAAACGCGCGAGCAAGCGCTAGTGTGGCCTAGCCCTTACTAATGCTTATAGACCTTTTTAATAGTCACACCATCACCTAGTGTGTGAATGACATTTTTCATGGATTCACTATTTTGCTTGTCAAAAGTGCCACTTATTAATTGTAACTTAAGGCAATGTCCCCCCATAGTAAATTTTTCCCCCCCCTGTGTCCCACTGTGTATTGTTAAAAAACCTTACATCTCTGCTCCAAATGGTTGCAGGCTCATCATCTCTAGAGTTATATTTGTGATTTCAAAAAACTCATTTATTTACCTAAAGAAATAATCTAATCATGGTTGAATGCCCTAGTGACAAGTAGGGTTGAGGCCACTGCACCGCACACGAGGATCCGCCAAAAATCGCGAGACGTCCTCGCCACTGCGATTGTGTGCGCGTTCTTGCGCGTTTCGTCGCGTTCGCTTTTGCGCCTGGCGTTTTCGCCTTTTCACGTTATGGAAACGCATGCGTTAACCGCACACCAAAATGGGTGAACGCATGCCGTTCCATCAACGCGAACGGACGTGCCAAATCGCAATGCGCATCGAAATCCGCGGGATTTTTCCGTTCCCCTCCCCCCCCCGATTTCCATTTTAGCGAAAATCGCGGCGCAAACGCGCGAAAACGCGCTAATTGTGGCCTGAGCCCTCGTGTCCCTGTAAATTACTAGTTATAAGTAGTATTTCAATTTATATATCTTTTATGCATAGCCACAATATCTTGGCATCGTAATTAGACTCCTGGAACTTGTTACGGCTCTGGAAATTTTGCATTTCTTAGCATTCCTCCAGTAAATCGAACTTCTGATACTCCCTAACCACACAGTTCAAGTTACCTTATTTAAAAAATTAAGCTTTACGCGCACGCCACAACACTGCAACGCTAACGCAATCACGACCCGGAATCGCATGCGATTTTCATTTCGATTTCGTTGCATTTGCGCATAGGTGGTTTTTTCATTAGTCTTGGTAAAACGCAGCGATTGCGATTTTAAATGCGGACCAATCGACAATCACAATCGCATGGAAACGCTTGCCGTGATTCAATGGTTTGAAAAGCGCAAACGCAGAAAAATCGCAGGGTGTTGGCCTAGCCCTTGAATTATATAAAGGATAATTTATACATATTAAGTATCTCTGGATTTTAGGAAGTTACTTTGACCTTTTTATAAACTAAATGTCTACCATCACACCCCAGAAGTTGTTGCATTTTCAGTGTTTGGAATTCTCTGAATTCTCGCTTTTACACATCCTCATGTACTTTCTACAATAGTATGTATGGGGCAGGAGTTGAAACTAGTTTACTTACGCAATACATTAATTTCTCTTTGAAATTTGACCTCTAAGATAGCAAGGCGTCTAGACCTTGGATCATAGTTTATAATAAAGGTGCCCAGGGGACTTTAAAATTAACAATCAGGAATGTAATGCTCAGTATTAGTAATGTTCCGCCTTCTTTACAGAGCCTCTTCTCCCTTTATCTCATAAGAGTACATATAATTGGTGTGTTACATAAAAGAAATATGAAAAAAGGCTAGTATGAGGATTTTTTTTTATACATAAGCCCAAGTGCCCTCCTGGTGGAAAATTTTGCAAATCAAACATGTAGAAGCTTTGCTGTTTCGTGGAGGTTCTTTTCTTTATAGCAATTTTCCAGGGAGATTCACTAAAGTTCTTATTGTTAAAATGGTGCTAATTTTGCTCCCAACCAATCAATATGTTAGCTTTCCACTGTTAATAATCTAATTGGTTGGGGCAAATTTGCCCTATTTTTAACAAAAGAACTTTTATTGAATCTCCCTGTATATTTTACCAAAAACCAAGCTAGCTCTGAATGATTACTCACTAGAGTGGGTCTAACTCTGTAGTTGTAACATTTAAACATTAAAGGTATGTCCACCCCGAACAATTTTTTTTGAATATGTATTCAGAACCCCCCATACCTGGGTTACATTTTGCTTAAAGGTATATACAATGTTAGCAGACAGAGAATTTATTACTTATACAAACTCTCCACGATCCACCGCCACTGTTCTCCCTCTCATCCCGTCCAATCAGGCCATTGGCCATAACGTCACTGTCCCCGCGTGACTGACTGCCATACCAGGAATAGCAGGAGCCGCGCGGTGGATTGTGTTTGTAAATTAATTCTCCCTGGGAACATTATTTAATCTTTTAGCAAAAGGTTAGTCCTAGGTTTTGGGTGTCCCTGAAACATTTCTATTGGGATGGCGCATACCATTTATAACCTACCAATATTGGCCTCATTTACCCAGACCCCCAAATTGCTCCAGGCAAATATGTCTTTTTGGTATTTTATACTGGATTGCAACCTGTGTTAAATTCCCAAAAGGGTATTTTACTCTACTGAGCCCACTTTAAGAAAACCATCCATTAGCTGTCTTAAATTGGAGTTAAAAGTGGTGCAAATCCTTAATAAATTGTGCCGTTGCACGGGGTGTCTGTTTGTGAAACTGATGCCGAGCCAGTGCCAATTAACACTAGTTAACTATTGCGCTAAAACCTATTCAATATGTTAGCCACAATTTAACCCCTATTTTCACAGTCACAACGCCTGGATAAATCAGGCCCATTACTGCTATCCTCCTTTTCTTTCTACAAACTTTAAATGTCTACTGAAGTCTCCACAAGTACCCTTTATTTAAAGGCTCTCTCATACGTTTCATAACTTATACTTTCTAAGGCTATGATGATGTCCTCTAGTTTATCCTGGATCTTTAGTTGTATGCTGTAAGTTACACTTCCATTCTCTACTGTTGCTGACAATGATCTGTGTAAATGGACCCCCCCCCCCCAAAAAAAACACCCTTTTTCGAAGCTAGTAACAGACGATGTACCTGTCCTTTTTCCTATACCTATGCCACCCTTGGGATAGAAAAAGAAACTATTTCAAGTTTCTAGCAACTGCATCCAGCTAATGTTAGGCATGCAGATATGCTGTGTCCCCCAGTGGCATGACGTGAGCATGGGCAGACAGTGGTGTAGCTGTAAATCCGCGTGCGGATCTAGAAGCACGATCCTGCAATCATTTAAAACAAAGACTTGTTTGTTAGACCACAGTTCCTCTTTATTTTTGTATCATTATTTTATTGGATTGACATTGGATAGAAGATTAGGGTCTGTACCCAATTTTATCAGTTCTATTGGTAAGGCAAGCTAAACTAGGCTTGGTTTATCAAGCAGCAGTAAACTTTTTAGCAAATTGTGATTGAATGGACCCAGCATTTTTTACGCTGAGCTTGTTTACAAATTGTTGTTGTCTAAATCTGGGTACACACATAAGGATAAAGCGCCAATCCGTCCGGATTCCAACGATCGGGCTTTATCATTATGGTGTCTGTACGTTTTCCCGAACCTCCCTAAGAGTGAGTCTAGCGTGGCCATGGTAAACACCCAGTCCGAGCGTCTCCCTATGAAGTGCATAGGGAGAACGCGCGGGTACTGTGTGTTGCGCAGTCTTTGAAAGATGGCAGACAGGATCTGCAGATCCACGTCTGTAACTTTCAGAACATCTGTACTGTGGTGTACAGTAGCTGGACACACACACAGATTTCTTGAAGATGACAGAACAAGGATTGCAAGACCTCTGTCTGCATCTTTCAATATCTCATACACCCAGTCCGAGAATTTCTCCCCAATGCAGAGAACGCTCGTGGACTGTGTGTTTCCTTCAGCCGCGTCAGACTCCTCTCATCAGTGGTGTCGAGCGATCCGAGGGACATTTAATTTTTTCCCCTGATTGGACCGTCGGCCGATGGGAACCTTCTCGGCGCGAGCTCGTTCTGGGAACACCGCTACACACACTAGCCGATAAAGCCCCACACCTATCTTAAATGCATCTAATGAGGAACAAAAACACTTTGGCCCCATTGCAAAGTTTAAATTCATGTACTCTGTGCTGCCTTCTCCCTACTCTGTCAGTGGACTCTCTCTGTCAGCACCGCCCCCTTCCCTCTCCCTTCTTTTACCTCTTCTCATGTGAGTTAAAAGTTAACAGCCTGACAAACACACCCATTCACAGTGGCCAATAGAAAGCAGCTGGTCCTGGGTGGAGTACCAGATCTGCTCTGTGTCTTCTGCAAATACATCTCTGCTCGTGACCCAACATCAAACAGTGAAGCAGATCAGATGATGCGGTCAAGTGCAACCTTATCTCTACATCAAGCTAACCACTCTCCCCCAGCTATTGCCTTAATCTTAGTTTGTTACACGAGCATGGACGGAGGGATGGACTGCATGTCGGAAGAGGGGGACATGTCCCAGGGATTTGATTGACCAGTCAGTAGGAGTAGAGGAATGCATCACTTTCCTGCTACTGTGTATCTCAGACCTAGAGTGGCAACTTAAAAATACAGGGTTTGGGGGAATTATAGAACACATTGGAAGAAGAAATAAAATAGTTCATTTTCCCACTATAGATTCCCTTTAATATGGACTACCAGTGCAACTGCTATTACATTTTTGCATTATGTGGTTCAATGAATCGTGCAAGATCGCGTAAGAGGGTATTTGAAGAGTAATTTTGCCATCATCTGATGATTGCTCTATACATTAATGTATTGGCCAGCTAAATGTCAGTCACTTCCCCTTTTCTGGTCTGTGAATTGCCAAATTTTGCATAATAACAGGTAATTTAAAAGGGGTACATTTGGTCTCCAATAAACATAAAAGGTTGCCCTGTTTATTTAACTGGACTCTTTCATACCTTTTCCAAACAAGATTCCTGTCTGTCCTGGTCTATCGTCGTATCTGTGACAGTCACAAAAATCGATATATTCTTGAAGCGGTATTACAGACCTGCAAACATCTTTTCTTTAGCCTCTACCGTGGACCTTAGGAAAGAAGCACTTTATGTCAGTTTGTTGCTATCTTTAAAAATTAGTTTAGATTTTCAGGGTGGGCTATGGTGCAGCTGATGATCGCTGTTCAGCATGGACTGCCCCACTTAAACTTAGGGGTCAGACCCCGATATTTATGGTAATCCACATGTCCAGTACTGCAGAAAAAACACCTTTTATAGTGCTGTAACTTTAAATATACTGAAACTGAAGCTGATCCTTTGGTTCATTTTTAAAGTAAGATTGGCCCTTTTTTATGAAGGCCACTTCTATGTCCCCCCCCCCCCTTCCGTTCCCCCCTGGTATTTTTATCTGGTTGATTTATTTGGTTCTGCCCTGAAATTTTATTCCCTTTGCTTGTTTCAACTGTACCTTAGTGATGAGAGTTGAGTTAGAATTCATGTATTTTGAAGAAAATTGTTGTGAACAAACTTTCAATGAGAAAACGAAAGCTTACACTCCAGCACAGTGAACAAATCCTTGCAACACAGAAAGGTTGGTAAAACTTTGGGTTTCTCTCCTTTGTATTCGAATTGGTGGCTTTTTCTTCACTTATGTATTCATTTTTTTTTTATTTCCCAAATAAATGAAACAAATTTATTTTCTTTTTATACATATTCAGACACAAAATGTTTGCATCACCTACAGAAGTAAATGAGAAAGTTTTTCTACATCAAAACTCACCTGATTTCCTGTGACAGCCACTTATGCCATTGCAAGATTTGTCTGCTTTGACCCTGGATACTTTAAAGATAATTTCTGCAGGTCGTACTTTTGCAAGTTTGAGAGGCTCTTCATGAAGATAAAATAAACAATTTCTATAGAAAACTACCACACAGTTGGAAGTAATGTTCCATACAGTCCAAAACCGCAGAATTATTATTACAGTATGCCCGCCCTCACTTCTCATGACTTTGGTCAAGGATGTCAGTGGCCCTCGAGCTATCACATCCACCAATATCTGGATATTTGCCAAATTCTAATGCAGAAGAAGCTAGGCCTGAACTACATAGTTACCACAGCATCCTATTGAAAGCAAATCATCTGCACAGGGGGCAATTATTTGCTTGTCCCCTTCATCCCCCATGGCTCCCTCACCCTCCACCTGTAACCTGCGTAGAAATTTAGATTCAAATATACTTAAAGACAATGAAACATATAGTAATTACAGGAGATGAAACAAACAGTCACCGGTTCCGTCTGTTGACCATTGTCATCGTAGTCATGCAAAGATGAGGAAGACATGATGTGAAACCATTAAGGATGATATAACTTTTGGTGACCAATACAAAGGAAATCCAGATAGGGCTGGTCGAGAATATACACTCAACAGCTGTCTGCAACATCTTACCTGTTGATACCTCAATTACTGCAAATGTTGAACTCCGGAGGTGGTTAGGTGAATTGGGTCATTTTTCCGAAGAAGAGAAACTGGTCCTGTTTAGTAATCAGAATCCTCTTCAGCTTCCGCACTCTTGTTACCACCCCATGATGCTTAACAATAAATCTAATCGATGCTAACCACCAAAACTATCCAACTTTTTTCAGGAAGTTCTGGTGAGCAAAATAAACCAAGTCAGAGTCGTTAATAATTAGTCAAACAGGGAACACCTCTTTCCCAAAGCAATGGGTCACAGAAAGAAAAACTCCCCAAGCAGGCCGTTTTAAATCCAAAAAGAAAGAAAGAAGGAAGATATGTTCCTTAAAGGTAAAACCAAACTTACACCTATTAACATTCCTATTTTAATATTTGGATCACAACATTTTTTGTGGGAAAATAATCAAATATTGCAAAGGCTTTTCATTTTTTAAACACTGCTATGTGTGTTTTATTTTTTTATAAAGCAACCACTTAGGTTACGCAGTGCTTTACATTATATATCTGTTGATATCAAGGGAGAGTAGTATTTTAGGGTTAATCCAGTGATTCTTTTTGTATCTATACTGTCTTCAAGCACAAAACAGGAGTATATTTTCGAAAAATATTTAAGTCTTTATAATAGATTAAGTTCAGGTTATCCCTATCTTATAGGACATTATCTGCTATCTAATTATTAAAACTTTTCTTTTCTCCTGTTTCCCATGGTCCTTTTGCTGTGGTTATGTAAGCCCCATTCAAGTCTTTGGGAATTGTGCCAGAATATGGATTGGCTTGCAGGAGGTGTACCAGAAGCAGAGGAGCTTTGGGACAGGAATTAGCAACGCACAATAACATACTTTTTAAATATAAAGCATTCAGAATCATTATTACATTACATGGAGAATTCATCTAAACTCAGTTTCCTGAGAGGATATTCATCACAAAAATTCATACTGTATGCTTTCTAGAACTAATCTTTCTGTCTCCCATCCCTGTAACAGTGCATGTTCTACTAAGCTTGTTTTTATCACTCCAACCCATCAGTAGAAATACTATTAGGACCATTCCAAGTAGTGACATCCTGAGATGGATCGTTGCACTATAAAATAATGGCACTTGTTGGTGACCACCAGCAGACATATATCAACGAAATTGAAAGTTAAAATCTAACAATATCTAAAGTATGTGTAATATATAAAATGGCTGTAAATGTTTCGGTCCATGTTTTTAAAGGTATTATATCCAATTGAGAAAATTCCCGTTTCTAATAATTCTAGAACTTTGGTAGTGCATCTACTAACCCCTGAAGTTCAATCTCAAATCTCTAAATGTTTGGTCCTCTGTTTCCTCCTGGATGGCACTCCCGCCGCCTTAAACGTAATCTATCCAAAACTGAACTTATTATTTTAACCCCAAAACTTAGATCGCCGCCACTCTAGCTCACCCTTTCCTCTCTCAAATGGCCTAATTAAAATGCTTGTGCATGCCCCTATACTCTTGCGTCTTGAATACTTAACATTCTTCTACTTGGTCCTCCCGTCTGTCTTTTGTCCCCCCCGTTACCCCTCTATAAACCTGTCATTTTTACTTTTTTTTTAGAATCACCCTCTATCAAACCTATTTTTCGCCTGACTTACCCTGCAGATTGATGCCATGTACTAGTTTGTATTCTCCTATTGTCTTTTCTATTGGTGGCCAGACTGGTCTATCGAAGAGGGAATGTAAAATAGGGGGTCTTTTAAATGTAATTTTCTTTCATTTAAATTCCTGAAACTTTTTTACAATATTGATATACACGGTAAGTAAATAGCTTGAATTGTTTGGAAAGGTTTACGTTAATTTTGATTTTTTTTAACTTTGGTTGTTTGTTTTCAGATTTGCCAAACCTCCCGAGACTACAAGTACATGGGCTACAGAGAAGCTACAAAACGGCTTACATAAAGTCTATTAGACAACTCAAGACGACACACTTCAGGGTTCGGTAAGAACCAATTGAGACACACAGTAAACTACTCTTCACTTTTATCATATTTAAATGTTTATCTTAACTAGTTTCACTATGTTTGTGCCTCAATTTTGTTGCCATTATTTCTGCAGTCTAATTTTTTATTCTGAAATTCCTTAACCTCTATATAATTTTCTTTACACAATAAGGGTTTGTTCACTCAAAAAGTGAATCTATCCTGCTTTCCCATTATTTGAAAACAGGAGTAAATGTGCTATAACCTTACCTCCCTTCTTCAATTATTAAAAGGAACCGGGAATGCCGCATGATAACTTACCCCAATGGTTGCTTCGTCGATGATGACTGTTTCCTCCCGGCCTTCTACTAATACTATCTTTAGCATTCCCCAGTTCCTGTTACTACTTTACAGAATTTGCAGCAAAGAGGGTAGGGTATCCTGCACACCTTTACAAAAAAATGCCAGCTTGCTTTGTTTAATTAAATTTGTGCTGCTGCTACTATTACCTACTCCTGCAGTAACTGTATTCAAGAAGAACGGAAGCTGGGCACACCAGTCTAAAATTTTGACAAAAAATGTCAGGCGGCTTTTATACAATTGGGAGTGACAATCAAACGCATGCCGAAGTGGGTGCGGGCTGTCAGCCACGTAGCAGAGGAGGGTGGGAGGGGCTGAGTCAGGTAAGACACTTCAGGTCATCTTTGGCTACTATTGATTATGGCTAAATCTAGGTTTGGGGGTGGCCGACATTTATAGTTTTGTTTCCACATACATGGGTGGCCCTTTAACACAAGACATGGTATGCAGACCCATCTTTCTTTTCTTTTCTTAACTGTAATATAAAATGCATTTTATTACTTTATAACACATTACTGATTTATTACATACACTTTTTTTTTTGTCACTTAAGACAATGTTCCCTAGCAAAATACCTGGCTCCACAATAAACAATGTATTGTTTACAAAATTCTTCTCTTAACATTTGAATCCCTTTGCTCTCTGCTCCTTTCTTATATTTCCGCTCTAGTGTCCCCATATCTCCCTTGCCGATCTCCTGCCCTACTCTCCACTCATCACAGAACTCATCTCCTATACAGCCCCCAATCCACACCTCCTCTGCTTTTCTATTGCGACTCCATCCACGGGAAAATCCTATTCCCCCTCTATTTGTGTCACGAAATTTCAAATAAATAAGTTTAAATGTAAATCTAAAATTCTACCTTTCATCAGAAGCACCAGCACAGGTCAAAAAGCAAAAACATTTTAAATGTACCACTACAAGCTACTATGGCAATTGTATCTTGTATTTTTTGTTACCCACCTAACTATCGGCAGGGATCTCATGTTTGCATGGTTCAAGCAACTGTTTACACGTATTTATGTATTTATTTAGTTTATATATGTTTATTACAAGCAGTTGCCTTAACCCTATATCCATTACAGTAGGTAGTATGGGATATATTAAAACCTGCATATAGGTTTTTCAAGATTTTTTAGCACTCTATACTATGTATTAAAAATTTGAAGCTATGGTTAGCGCCTCTGGCATTTGTTATGTTCACCACCAGTGTATTTGTTAACTTGTAGTTTGCCAGCACAAGAAAAGCATGCATATTACATTGGGAATTCCATCTAGGAATGATATTTAATATCCGTAATGCTACAAAGTTTCCCCACAAGAAGTTTATAAAAACAACCATTCTTTATATGGCATCTTTGATACGCTTTGCACCATATTGCAGTTCTAACTCATAACAAGATATATAGTTAATAACAGAAAGTAAGGTCAAAATGTTAACGCTCTTTTAATTTTCAGTTTCAATAACTTATTATTATTCTTTCCATGAGTTACCCACGCTCAGAAATAATACATTATGTACCAAATCTGAAAGCCTCTGAAATTGTAAGGACCGAGCTATCGAATCGAAGATGGATTAAGTAATTCCATAGATGAATGTGATTGGGTTTGTTTTTTTTTGCAGGTGATAACAGTAGATTGGCTGTCTCAAACACTCAGATGAGCTCTGAACCTGCCATGGTGGAGCTGAAATTTTAAGAGGGGATCAAGCAGAAAATAGGCTAAAACTGTATCTAGTTTCGTCCCACCTAGTAACTGCCATCTGCCTTTAGCAAAGCCGTGTTACTATTTTCCTTAGCTATTAAACTCTGAATTTTTGATCTATAAAACCTGGATTACTGTACATACCTGTTGTACTGTGCAGGCAAGTAAAATACTGCAGACGTGCGTGTTCCAGGGGAAAACATGTTGTGGGTATTTTTAGCCTTCACATTAAATCATGTATATTTCATTGTAAGTAGTATGAAATTTGCAAATATTGAGAGTCTGGTTTGAAATGCCCTTAACCATGGTGATAGCATGGTTTGGATAATGAACTTATTATTATGGAGGGTACTACTGCATTTACAGTAGATGTTTTATACAACTGTTTGTTTCACATATAAAACCAATGGTAAATATAATATATATTCTGGTAACTATGTGAGGTTTCCGGGTTAGATTTTCATCACGTCAAGTTAGATTTAACATGTCAATGTGTGGATTTCCATGCAAACTAATACAGATTGGTCCGAATACCATTTGATATTTTACATCCTGTAAAACATATACATAAACAGCTCCAATCATAGTGACTATGATTGGAGGTGATTTTTGTTGCTTTTTTATGCACACTTAAGTCAGTGGATAGCTCCATAGAATTTGCTATCTGTCATTTTAATGTCTTACTTCTGTTGAATTTTTTAATGTATTTTTGTCTTAAGTAGGCTTAGATCACTACGTTATGTGAGGCAGCACTAAAGACTCAGAATTTTGAAGACACCTGGTTCAGACTCGTGAATACCTTAGGCAATCTAAGAGAGGTATGTCTAGCCATAATTTGGCCAGTCCGTTTTTCATTACAATTGTGAAACTCATGCAAACCTATTTTATCTGTGGAAATATTAGCTTTCCTTATAGGAACCGGATCCCATGAACTGGGCATCGACAATCAACCTCTCCTTCTAAAGTCCTTTTTCCTCCTGCACGGTTTATAATCTATATACACCAGCAACCCCCCGATTCTATACAGAATCTTCCCCTCCAGCGCAAACCCCCGCCCCCCCACTTGTTGCCCACAACACCTGCAGCGCTCCAACCCACCCGCGCGAGCCTCCTTCACAACCACCCGTGTATGCCCTCAGCCTTCTTTAGTATATAGGATGTATACTCCACGATCCCTTGTACCAGGGGAGGTGGGCACATCCAAGAGCTGGGTGGCATCAGTTTTCCTAGTGAATGGACCATTTTTCAGCAACTTTAAAATGCCAGTAAATGTTTTATTTAACTTAACATAGACATATCAGTGATCCAATGTACATCAAATGTAATTTTTAACCCTTTGATAACCAGACTCAGTAAAATTATAAAAAATTATACAATATTTTAAGTTATGTTACATGAAGCCCTGTTTGCTTCTCTTCTCGTAAGGACGTTACATATATTTTTCATGTATTTCCACTGATCAAACTATCTAATATATAGGACAAAAATACTCCACCGGTGCCTTTTATTTTATAATGACAAATGAGAAAAGTATCAAGCAACATATAACTGAAGTTCAATAACCAGAACCAGATTAACCATGATCCTCTATATGTGCTTAAAAAATCGCACAAGTGAAAAAGGCATTGTCTACCCGTAAAGGGAAGTCCAATACATATGCTTTTCAAAAAAGAGCAAGTATTATTCCATCCCCATGACCTTATCTGCCAATTTTAGCATGTGTGTCATGTGTATAATAAAATGCCTTCGAACTACTGACTTCCTGTTTGCAGGGCCACCTAGTAGAGACCGTTATGGTTCCTTGCCCTTGACCCCAGTGGTCCTGGTGATTTAGTTGCTGCTCAGTAGAGATCTGAGCATCCTTGACCCGTCCACAGCCAATCGGAAAATGTGGTGGCTCCTTGGAGAAGAAGGAACTTAGAACCTAAAAGGTCAGCTCATAATTTCCACAACACAGGAACAGTCAAAGTTTTTTGTATGAAATCAACTGATTTTGTTCAAAATGGAAGAGAATATGTAGAAGAACTAAGTATGCATTTCACAAACTAACAATTTAACAAATATTGATAATTTCCACTGAACAGTCCCTGTGCCTAAACAAAAAACTGGGGTTTGTTGTTATCTGTCCACCAACCCACTTCTATTTTTACACATTTTGTGTACGTAGTTGTAACATATATTTTAATGATAAGAAACCTTTTGCAAAGTTATCTGCCTCTCCCTCTGCTAAAAGATCTTTTTTTATCGCAAACCAATCAATCATTGTTGTTATGACGGCAGTGCACAACCTTGATTGACAGCATCAGGGAGGGGCTAAGCTACTCCCAAAAAATCGGGACATAATTTTCCTTAAAACTCTAGCTAGTAACGCCATAGCTCAAATGCTTTGCATGTAATAATGCAAGCTATCAGTTTTGGGTTGGTAACTTTCATTAACCATTTTTTTGTTTTCAAAGGGTGAAATTCCCTTAAGTTCATTGTGGGATTTTGGGGCAGGTAAGTAAACACACGGCTTAAAATTACAGCTTCTTCCCCCATATATTTCTGATTTTGCCAAAAAAAACAGTAAACTAAAAATTGAGAGAGGCATTGATCTCAAAGAACCAAGCCATATTTATAAAATAAAGCCAACAAAACAGCAACATAGGGCCAGCCTGCAGCTTCTCTGTTTGCCATAGGTTAACATAAGGGAGGGGGTGATAAAAGACATATAGGTGCAGAAAGCACCAAAAATAATACAGCTGCTTCTGGTATTTGGTACTGTAGCATTGATATCCTCCCATTTTAACTTGCCTGCTATTCTACATTCAAAACATTTTTCCGAGACTACCACTGTGTTATGGCCTACCGGGCAGCAACCTCTTGTTACAATGTAGTAGTAACAAAATAATAATAATAAGATGTTATTATGTAATATTTACATTTAATGGCAAAATCTCCATTTTGGTTTGAAAAAAGTAAATCTTTATAATATTGTCTTTACAATTTTTATTTGCAAATTTAATTAATGTAATTTCTTTTTTTATTAGGATTTCAACAACAGCACAACCCCCCATAAAGAAACTCACCTGTAGTAGTCTCATCACCATGAACTTTTGTATTAAGACTTGAAATCTGTTTTCTTCTAGATTTCCTATGTAAAAGCTGTTCATGAGACAGAATATTTATGTGACTCTTTGTAGACCGGTGCAACGGTTTCTCTGCCGTGCATTAAGGTGTTCATAGTACAAATTACATTTCTCTTGCATTTTTTAGTTTTTTCCTCTTTAGTTGAAAGCTCCAGGGCAGTATTAGAATCTTATAAATGATTGCCTGTCAAACTATACAAAAAACCTCATATTCCACTGGCGAGAATTTTTGATGCCATTGTAGCATGCAGTTTCACAGGTCAAGGTAGCAAGGTCAACACTCCAAATGGCAAAACATATTATTCAGATTTTTAAACAACAGTTACCCTTGTTGTGTGAAACATTCCAATAGCATAGATTCTGAACCCTAGAGGTGGTTGGTTGGCATTTTAGGAGCTATTCTGTTTTCTGTGGGAAGAAAACTACCGTTTTTGAAAAAAAAGAATCTTGTAATGACCATGGCTGGGAGTTTTTATAACCGACAAAACAGCTCTTAGGCATTTAAAATCATGGTCAAAAAAAGGTTTTGCATTAGCAATTTTTAGTGCTTTAATAATTGTAGTCATTCAGTTTGCATTTTTTTCTTTCTTATTAACTCTTACAGGAAAAAATAAATCTTCTATAAAAATATGAGTTAACGAGCCTTGACCTAAAGCTTGTTAAATTCTGGTTTCGCATTAACTGTATTTTAGAAAAAAGGTAAAAATGGGTCTAATGGCAATTTGTAATGCAGACCATAACATACAGAAAATGGATCTGTTACAAACAAACATATACAGTAACTTCATAGCTGGCTGCATTGTCAGACTGCCTGCATCTGACATTCTTCCTATTTTGGTGAGCTGTTTACCTGTAGAGAATATGTTTTATTTTGTACTTCTTATCCGTTTGGTATTCAGCTTAAATGTTTAAAATATATTTTTTCATAGTGTTTATAAGATATTATTTTTTTTGTAGAAGACATCCTTAATAGATTTGGTTGGAAAAGGCTTAGTAGCATATCCCTTTTGTATAGGACTGTACTTGTAATCCCATTTGGCAAACCTTACTAAAGGGAAAGAAATAGTTGTCTGTGTTTATTCTACAATTTGTTTAAAATTTTGTGATCATTCTTTGTAAATTAGATTTGGCAACCCAGTTAGGGCACCCATATAAAGTTATCATTGTCTTTTGCATTCTACTCTCTTTGTCCAGGGATCAGGCTGTGTACATTGGAACACCTGCCAATTTTTTTTTAAATTACCATTGAAAGAGTGGGATTAGCCTCAGGAGTCCCGCAAGGACAGGTATACTCATTTATATATGGAAAAACAACACCTCAACATAAACGTTAATTGACAAGAAGCAGCTATAAATATTCACTAGGTTATCCGATCATCCAACAGAAAAGATAGTTTTTTAGTGCCTTGTACTCAGTTTGATTGTAATCTTAGAATAATAGAATAATTGTAATGCGTTTCATGGTCCCTTGAGCAGTCAATATATACTAGAAAGTTTTTGTTATCTTTCTGCTGACGGCACACTAAACCTTTAAACCTGCGCCAGCCATGCAATGCACACTAACGCCTTTTTTTCTGGCAATGTTTTTTTGTGGTGCAGCTTTTCTTTCTGCATTATTTTCTATTATGCATTAGTGTCATCCAGTTTTTTTTAATGTACTTGAAAATAAATCTGTAAATTCCCAGGGAGGTTTAAGACCTTACTGTACAGACAAAACAACAACAAAAACCCCGTTCTTACATTATCCACACGCCCCTTTTCTTGCCTTTAAAAAAAGGATAAAGTGAGATTTTAAAATAGTTGCTACGACTGCAGAACCATGCCATCTCTAACCATAGGCACACGTGGTGCTTACCTACTACCGTATGTTAGAGACCAGAAGAAGAACGATTTTCAAAAGCTGGCAGACGAGTCCTAAGTAATGTCTACCTCCTATGAATTATAGATTTTATTTTAGAAGTAAAAATAAAAAAACCTTCACTTTCGATACCTTTTAAATACAAGCAGCCCCTCTTCCTTTTTTTTATTTTGTTCTGTATTAAACCGTTATCAAATGTAATTATATATTATATATATATATTATCTATTTTTCATAAAGATTTTTTTCGCGCTTCTCTTCAAACTCATTATCTGCTTCCTTTTGTATCAAAATGATTATATTTTCATCAAGCTGACACTCTTCTATCATTTGTCAGATTTTAAATTCTGATGTCGCAAAGAGTAATTAAAGTCCCCCTGGTTTTTCTAATGACAATTTCGTTGAGATGAAACTCAGCAAAGAGCAGTGTAGCTAACTAAGACGGGAACTGGATTTGGATATAATTTTAACTACTTACTAACTAACTACTACTACTTGCTTTTTACTCTATCTAATTCATGATGTAATAGAAAAATACTTTTTAAACAGTTACCAAATAAGATGAAAAATGAAATTGGAATCTGCAAAATATCCATAGATGGTCACCATCATAATTATTATAGGAACAATCTGAAATATGTGAATAAAACAATGCAAACACTCTGAACTCCTGGGTAATTTTTGTCTTTTTTACTTTTCTAATTACGAAAAATAAAATAGCCACAACAAAACCCGATTATAATGCTTCATTTTATTTAGGTTTTTCTGTTATTCTTCATTATTAGTCTAGCTGCAGAACATTTTTAAAGTAGTAAATTAAATGTGTGCATTACCGTTTATGTCTCAACATTACATTGCAGAAATGGCTGCTTTCTTTCAAAAGCTTCTCTCTCAAGATTAAGTAATCACTATTCAGGTAAGTCAAAGAAGAGGGGGACATAACTACAACAACATCAATATGTTCTGTTATCATTATCTGTCATTAAACTGAATATATTTTCCTCCATTTTCCGTTTTATATATATTTCTCTTACGCTCTTACTAGAACCTTATGTTGGGAAAACTGATAAATAAATAGTTTTTAAAATGTCTATTGGGTGTGGTGATAGAAAAGTAGTTGTTTTGTTAAAGTAATGGTGCCAAATTGAGGCCAAAAACATTAATGGGAGGAAGGAACTATCCCCTTTTTAAAAAGATTTGTTGGGATATAATTCTATATCAATAGACCTAACGTTGCTTTTGCATTATAAGGGGTTCTGCTCATTTTAAGTTTCTCTGCCTCTGGCGGGCTTTTAGGCTCCTTTTAAAATCTACCTTAACTTTGTTTTTTCTATAAATTGTTGAGATTTATTGAGCATGGCTGCCTCTCTATCATGCAACTCGCACAAAAAGACAACACCAAATACAGTAACACACCATTTTTTAAAAATAAAATATATCATACTTACAAATAGATGAAAAAAAAATTCACGCGGTATTCATTCTGTATGCACATATAATCCATACACCAGAGAAGTCGTAACATATCCTGGTCAATAACTCCCCCCCTTCCTTTATAAGCATTTGCTTGGTTATGACAAAACAGTTTTAATTGTTGCGGTAAGCTTTGTCATCAGTGGGTCCCTGCTGACTAAAATGTGTGAGTTTATTAGGAATAGTTGTACAACCTTGGGTAATGAGGGTCATAGAAGTCACCTTGGAAGTTTCGAGGTAATAAAGTTTTTTAAAATACATGGTATTTTTTTACTATAGGGTCATTTATTCATTATATAAGCTCTGTAATCAAAACACCCTACTGAATTTCAAGTACCACTAAGTATGCTGTGGTTCTAATAACTTATTGTCATTTATTCTAATCCACCTTGTTATTGTCATAAGTGCATGATAATCTTGGATGTATTCCCAAATGGTCATGAAGATCTTTTTTTCTGTTTTATTTAAATATGCTGAAAATCAAGTTTAAAAAAAAACCTAACTACCTCACATGCAAATTTCCAACCTGAATTGTACACAGCACACACCACAATGTTAAAGGGCCATGTCCTCCTACCCTTTTAATTTTTTTTTTTATATGGTATGGCAAAAAAACCTTCCCTCCCCCCAGCCCCAACTTCCTTGTTTTAGATTTTCCAGAGAGTTGCCCCCGATAGTTCTTACCTTACCGTATCTTTGACCCCCGCTCAACAATCCTGGGGCCCTCTGCTTGCAACTGAACGCAAGCAGGGGCCGGGTACGTCCCACGCCATGTCCCCTGATGGGCTGAGAGCGCTAATCCACCGGACGCTGCTGCCGGCAGGTCCAGAACGACGGGAAAGAGGTAAGGTAAGTAACTGTTTGGGGGAGTCTCTGGAAAATTTAATAAATGCGATTTGGGGCTGGGGAAGGCTAGTTACTAATAATGGGCAGGTAATGGGGGGGCTTGCAAAACGGTAGGGAGGGGGGGGAAAGGCCTTCAGTGCGCAGGACAAAATTCTCCCTGAGGAGAGACAAGGAGGCAGAGTCTATATGGAGACTCTGCTTTCCCCCCCCCCCCCCCCTTTCTTCTATTGGATTTCTTTATTAACTATTTTTCCTTTCTTTTTAACTTCTTTGTTTATGTTTTTATTGTACAAATTTTATAGGGTGTGTGGATATTTTATATGTGCTGCATCCACAGATTCCACAAAATTCCCATATAATTAGGCAGCTAATACAGTCTCTATGGGGCATAGAAGAACTGTTACTGTCTGCTGTACATATCTGTTTTTTTTACTTAACATGTTTTTTGGCTTAGTGTTGTACTTATAGAAATCTAGAGAAAAAAAAAGGATACTAAATACTGTTTAGTGGATACATTTGCAAACTATATATGCAGAAAATAACTAATGCAAATAGTTTTTTTTCTGATCATGCCATAATTTTCAATATTGCAGTAATTGTATGTTAATTTTTTTAAATATTGTTTTCCTAGTAATGTGTACATGGAAATGAAATCAATCTCCCACAAACTCTGGAAATATAACCGCTATAGATATATTATGACATACCATGAGAAGCCTAGGTTACCACCACCTCTAATATTCCTTAGCCACATATATTTACTTATGAATCGCCTTTGTTATCATCACTCACAGAGTGAGCTGGACCAAGAGGAGACTGACATGGGATTGAGTAAGTGGCACCATGATACATATTTTTAATCCTCTTTTACTAATGCTATAAGACCTTTTTTAATAGTCACACCAAAACATCACCTAGTGTGTGACATGACATTTTTCATGGATTCACTATTTTGCTTTGTCAAAAGTGCCACTTATTATTTAACTTAAAGAGGCTAATTCCCCCCATGTAAAATTTTTCCCCCTGTGTCCCACTGTGTAATTTTAAAAAACCTTACATCTCTGCTCAATGTTGCGGCTCATCATCTCTAAGTTAGATATTTGTGAATCTCAAAAACTCATTTATTTCCCTAAAGAAATAATCTAATCAGGGTTTGAATTCATATGTGAGCAAGTAAGTGGTCCCGTCAGTACCTATTCTAAGTAGGATTTCAAATTTAATATATATCTTTTATGCATAGCACAATATCTGGGAATCGGTATTAGACTCCTGGAACTTGTTACTGCTCTGGAATTTTGCATTTCTAGCAATTCCTCTCAGTAAATAGACTTCTGATACTCCTAGAAACACACAGTGCAAGTTACCTTATTTAAAATTTAAGCTTTAGCGCACGGCCACACTGCAACGCTAACGCAATCACACACGGAATCGCATGCGATTTCATGTGCGATTTCGTTGCATTTGCGCATGGGTTTTTTCATTAAGTATTGGAAAACGCATGCGATTGCGATTTAAAATGCGGAACGCAAATCGCAAGCACAATCGCATGGAAAACGCATTGCCGTGATTCCAATGGTTTGAAAAAGCGCAAACGCAGAAAAAATCGCAGGAGTGTGGCCTAGCCCTTAGAATATATATAAAGGATATATTTATACATAACTTAAGTATCTCTGGATTTTAGGAAGTTACATTTGACCTTTTATAAACTAAATTCTACCAATATACACCCCAGAAGTGTTGCATTTTCAGTGTTTGGAATTCTCTGAGATTCTGCTTTTACACATCCTCAATGGGACTTTCTACAATAGTATGGTATGGCAGTTGAAACTAGTTACTTACAGCAAGTACATTGAAATTTCTCTTTAGAAATTTGACCTCTAAGATAGGCAAGGCAGCTAGAAAGCTTAGGGATCATAGTTATAATAAAAGGGTGCCCAGGACTTTAAAATTAACAATCATGAATGTAATGCTCAGTATTAGTAATGTTCCCCTTCTTAACAGAGCCTCTTATCGCTTTATCTCATATATTTACATATAATGTGTGTGTTACATAAAAGAAAATATGAAAAGGCTAGTATAGGATTTTTTTTATACATAGAGCCTAAAAATTTTAAAGCCTGAAAAATTCGACTTATACTCGAGTATATACGGTAAACAAACGAGGAAATAAAAGCGAGAAGTTCCCACTGTTATAGGGAAAGTTTACATTACGTAGCTAAAGAAGCCGTAATCTCCTTAATATGGAACAGTCGTCCGTAAGCAACGCGAAATAAAGATCATTAACCAGCGTCCGCGAGGCTTTGCATTCTACGTATCAATTTACTTTGACATGGGTGAGACTAGACGGAATCCCTGATTGTAGAGATCCACTACAATACATTATAATGGGATGTTAGATGTAGTTATACATGGGCTAATTATTAGATCTGCCACTAACAACAGGCTTGAGGATAGAGACACATAATGAAAGAGAAAGCACCCAATATAAACTACCCTAAAGCTTTCCTATACTACTGTTCACGTGTTGTCTATAGAGACCACATCTAATGTAAGGGAAAAGTATGGTAACTACAGCGCATGTTTAAAGCCCAGTCTAGTTCAAGGCACCTTTAAAATCAATACCCAGGGTGATTGTCCTGTGTGTGCAGTAATTTGGGCCATTAAATGTTCCAGTCAATTAACCAGGAATTAACAAAAGAAAGTCTTTGTGAGGTATGGCTGCTATTTACTTATTATGTACAGAAATAGCCTCCACTGTGAGAAGCAACATGGCAACACGCACACAAAAGTATAAATCCTAATAAAGAGATGGAATGCTCTGACCAAACTGACCAAGCATTAAGTTACCCCTCCAATGTTTCCTTCTAATTAGGCAGAAATAATGAATGCTTCTGGTAATTGGACTTACACACCTGCAGGTTCAGAAATTCAGAACTAAGCTTCCAATAAATAAAGGGAGAATATTCTTTGGCCACAATCTGTCATCTTGTCATTTCTCTGTGTATAAATAAATGCTTCCCAAGTACTGACTACCTGTTCGCAGGGCCCCAAAGGCTGGGTACACACTGGCTGAGACTTTTCCCGACCGACAGTTCTCCACTAGGAAACAATTGGGACAAATCACTGTCGGTCACAGCAGTTAGTGACCGATTGTGCAGTCCTATAGGAAACCGTGCAATCGGTTGTGATTTACTACCATTCAATATTCACTCCTGACTGACATATACATGGCTGTATCAGCCGGTTGGCCGGAAATATTATATGGTGTGCCTAACAGTGTCCATAATGGTCTTAGTCCTGGGGTTGATACAGTTGCCCAGTAGAAATCTGAGCGCATTTAAACCATAAAACAGCCAATCAGTAGAAACATTCCAAGAATGTGGTGCATCCTGGGAAGAAGAAGAACCATTTGCAGAACCTAAAATTACAGCTTACAGCTAAGCTTAGCAAAGGTATGAAATCAATTGATTATTTCAAAATACAAGACATTGCAGAATGTGTAATATAGACAAATAACTATTTGTTTCCCCTGTGAATGGAAAAATTCCTTTACTTCAGTATAATAACAATACAAACGTAGGCCTGGCGATGTATTCTGCTACAGGTAAAGGGAATGCATATCTTTAACTGCCTCCAAGGCCCAGCTCTGCCTCTCAATGAAGAAGCAGCAGAGAAGGGAATATAACAGCTGTCAATTGGATTTATGCCGCTGCTTCCACAGCTATGCAGGGAGCTGACAAGAAAGCCTCTGGCTACCTTTGAAGTTCCTTTTTTTACCTTCCTTTCAAGTCAGTCTCGCTCATACAAGTGTTCAGTCAAAGGAAAAAAAATGTAAGATCTTTTTGCAGTCTTCTTGCATTTTTCGCAGGTGCACATCTGTATCTAAGCAAATATTTATAACCTCTCCCTTAATTCATTGATTTTCAAGCTGCTGTTATTCAGAGACGTGCTTGTGCTCACTTGCCTTTAAATAAAATGTAAACGATGATATAGAAGTCTGTGTATCTACAATAGGAGCCAGAGCCTGTTATAGGTGTCAATTCGAAATAGGACCCGGGATGTTTAATTAGATGGGGAGATAAAATGGTTGTTGCCAACCTGTGCGTGTTTATTACGAGATGGTTTTTAATGGTGTGAAATTAAAAAAAGACAATGAACCTGAATCCTGCTTTCCTATACTTGTTACTAGGCAGAAATCCTGCTTAAAGAGACAGATACACATCTTGTTTCGTATACTTTCTGAGTTATTCAATAAAAGTTCTTATTGTTAAAAATGGTGCTAATTTTGCCCCAACCAATCAGATGTTAGCTTTCAACTGTTAAATAAGATCTGATTGGTTGGGGCAAAATAAGCAGCATTTTTAACAATAAGAACTTTTATTGAATCTCTGTATTTTATAATGTACAGCGCTGTGTACCCTAGTGACGCTTTATAAATATAATTATACATACTAATCTTTAGTGATAGGAAGCTAAAACGAAGATTACATTAAGTATTTAGACGATGTAAAGGAGGAAGAATTGCCTTTTTAACCAGCTAAGCAATTAACCCTTAAGACAGCCATTCTAGATTTAATACAGTCATAATTATATAGCCATTTAAATTTCACTTCAAACACCCCAAATAAACTTCCAATCAAAATAACACATACCGTATTTAAATCCCAGGTTGACACATGTTCTACCTTTAACTCGGCAGCTAGAAATCCATGCTGCAGAGAAAACACAGGTCGAAGAAAGAAAAAAAATCACTCAGACACTTAAAACATTAATTATCTGCCGAATGGGGATCCCTCTGTAAACTACAGCAGATAACATCAAGTCAACACTTGCCTTGCACAAGTTTACTTTCTCAGTAGTACAAACCCACTGTCTTTCACTTGCATAAGGGAACATCTCTAAAAGCTGCTTTTTGATTGGTACACAACGCTGAGCATCTCTCCTCGGTAACACATAGTGCAACTTCACTGCATTGTTTATATGGTAGCTATTTTTTTTTATTATTATTAACTTGAAATTGGAAGAAAACAAAATAAGAAATCAATGAGCTGTGAGCAAATTGACGTTATTAGTGTATGAGGAAATTAAAACAGCAGCAGTTTTAATACCTTGGCTTCTAAGATCTTATGGGACTGTTATTAGCAGAGATCTCAGCAGATAAGAAGTTAATAGCCATGTCCTTTCTTGACAAGAACAAATTTCCTTCTATGTTGCAAAGGATTCTGGGTAATAGACGCTGCCATTTTAGTTTAACGGAGATTTGCGGTAAAAGGTAACAAAGAATTTCTGACAGAGAATGCTGGGAAATGCAATTGAGATAAAGAGCTTAAAAGGTCATCTATACTGTATTTTTTTTTTTTTATTATTAATAACCTATCGCTGAAATCATTTTCCCGCATTTTGATCTGGCCCCCAGATATCCATAAGTAAATGAAGGAGGGGAGGAGCTTGAAAACTATTAGTTATTGCCAGAAAACAGACAGTTACTGCATGAGTATAATTTAAAGGGCATGTACACCCCTTTTACAAAAATATAGTATCTAACAGAACACCCCCCAAAAGCTAAGATCCGTTTTACAGTTTGCAATGATGTTCCCCCGTTGTGTAAGAAGCCTTACAAACCACCAATCCAGCGCCGCAACTCACTGTTTCTTCCTGGTATTGGCCGGCAGTCACGGCAGTGACGGTGACGTCACGGCCAATAACGAAGGAGCCTCTGCTGCTGCTCGGGCTCGTTAAGGGCACATGCAGCAGCAGCAGAAGAGGTGTGGTCTAAGCAGCGATGGATAGGTGGTTTGTAAGGCTGTTTACACAGTAGGCGTAGGGGAACATCTTTGCAAACTGTAAGTAAACTGGATCTTAGCTTTTGGGGGGTGTTCTACTAGATACTACATTTTTGTAAAAGGGGTGTACATGCCTTTTAACAGAGTGAGGGGGGGGGGACACCTATTAGCCTGAGAAAATCAAGTACTAAATTGAAGACATGCAGCAACATGTAGTAATTTAAAAATTTATAAGAGGCAGGTATTTTTTTTTTATTGTAGTTGCCTTTTAAACTCGGCACATAGTTTCATATAAAGCAAGTAAATATAGTCAAATTTCTGCATATACTTGGTTCTACAAAATGAAATGAAATCTCTATTTTCGTACTGGGTTTCCTGTGCCCACCAAGCAAGTCTCCTTCCTTGTGGGCAGCTATGTTGAAACATGTAAGGATTTAATTTTCAACCTAAACGTGTCATTACAGCCCAGCTCCCTACCAGCTATGGGGACTGTACTTCTAAAATCCCAAACAGAAAATCCAAGCCCATAACAAAAGCCACACACGTCAGAATATGGATCCATGGCTGCAGGCTATACTCATTTCACTTTTTACAACCACGAAAGAATATTTTCTTCCTGCTAAGCCAAGAAAATAATTTAGCTCAGCAGAACATTGCCCCGAAGACAGTAGCGTGCTGGGACATGTCTGCATTGGATTCCATTCAGTGGAACTTCTCTCCCCCACCAAACCTGGAGAAATCTTCCACCAGTCCATGAACTACAACTCCAAAACCCTTAAAAAAAGGGAGGCAAACACAAGATTCTGAGGAGCAAAGCATTAAAGGAAAAGTTCAGTGGAAAATTATCATTACGGTATTTTTTAAATTCTTACAGGCAGATTCAATAATAAAAGTTCTTATCTTTAAAAATGGTGCTAATTTTTCCCGAACCAATCATATATTATTTAACATATGAAAGCTAACATCTGATTGGTTGGGGCAAAATTAGCACCATTTATTGATAAGAAATTGTACAGGAAATGGGAAGCATGGTATATAGATAATAGATCAATGAAATGTTAACCAAAATGTATACCTGCAACACTAGAAAACCCTTCTCTAAGGTATACCATATAAACAAAGTCTTGATATCAATAAAACTAATAGAATATGTATGTTACTAAATCAAGCAAATGATAAACTTTAATTGTATGTATAGGATTTATACTCTAAGATCAAAAATGTAATGTTTACTTACTTTGTTGAAAATTGAAAACCCAATAAAAACTAATGGTATAAAAAAAAAAAGAAATTGTATTGACTAACCCTGTTAATTTATATTACACATACCTAGTTATTTTCCATATTCTCTTCCATTTTGAAAAATCTGTTGAATTTTTACCCCTTGCTATTCCCTGCTGTTGACATTAGTGAGCCAATTTAAAGGGCAACTAAAGCCACAGAACAACACTGAACCAGAAGGCAGAACAACTTGATATAAAACCAGTAACCTGTGTCTTACCTCTCATTTTGATACGGGCGCTGGGAAATTTACCTAAATAACATATGGTTTGTGCTTTACTTCACAGCATTCTAGTATCAGACAGTTTGGTCAACGACCATTATGTTCTGCACATGCTCAGTCCTTTGCTATGGCACAAACTTGTTACAGTTGGTCACACCCATTAATAATCTCTAGTCAATCCTTTTACAGGACAGATAAAGCAAGGAAGCATGTGACTGAGGTCAGGAGGTGTGGTCTGACACTGCCCATACACACAGAGACTTCATCCAGTTCTTAACAGGCTTTGATTTACTTTAACAGAGTTTACTAAAGTGGCATTTTATAGCTTATTGGTGTTTTTAGGGGGTTGTTTTCAGATTCTGGAGTATAAAAAAGTGGGTTTAGTTCTCCTTTAAGGCTCTGTAATGGTTCTTCTTTCCAGAATGCACCAATACCTTGGAATGTTCCTAACAGTAATTTCTACCGATTGTCTGTTGGATGGGTCAAACATGCTCAGATCTCTACTGGGCAACTGAATCAACCCAGGTGCTCGGTCAAGGGCAAGACCATAACTGTCTCTATTAGGGGTCCTGTAAACAGGAAGTCAGTATTTTGGAAGCATTTATGCTGAATGGGCAAGTTAAGGTCATTAGGATGGAAAAATACAGCTATTATTTTCCTAAAAGTATATGTATTTGCACTGAACTTCCCCTTAAAAATATTGACATGCTTACCATCAACCCAAATCCTTTTCATGACCTTTAACATATTACAGGTTCAGAGCTGCAAATAAGGTAAAATCTATCTGAGAATACAAAGACAGTGGTCAGGGGAACTGAATTGCTGCCCCATTAATTTAAGATTGCATTTCCTTGGCTTGGTTAGGGGGAAAAGTTATTATACTTTAAATGGCATACACTCCAAAGCATTGCCCATGGGCGATATTGTACAATAGGCTTGTACCTTTGCTGACATTCTATAGTATTTGTACAAGGCATTCAATAGGGATAGGGATCCCGGTTACACAATAAGGGTAACTACTATACCTTGTCCTGTTAACATCAGTGAATTATAGTATAGAGGAGCAGAAAGTAAGATGACATACTGTCAAATATAACTGTGACATTGGATCTCCATGTTACAAACAGTGCACATAAGAAAGGTAAAAATATAATACTGGTCCTAATGTCCAAGTCAGTCTCTAAAAACACCAATGAACTGTAAAATCCCACTACAATAAATAGCATTAATGTAAATATACCCAGTAACTGGATGAACTAACTATGTGTATGTGACTGGCCACATCCCATGCTCCCTTGCCTAATTTTCTCCTGTAAAAGTATTGGCTACAGGCTACTAGTGGGAGTGACCAACTGAACCCACTGTATAGTCCAGTTGATCTAATTGAATACAACAGATATACCATGACCTGGATGAATGAGAACCTTCACAAGCATACAATGAAAGCTGTTTTGTTTTTTTTACATCAAAAGACCTGCCTCTTTGCAGTGCCGACCAATCACTTTAAAAAAGCTAATTTATTATTTAACAAAATGAGGAGGAGAGTGGAAACAATTTGGAAATATTTGTTCGATTAGTAAATCCCATTCCAAACCGTATTTGTTAAAATCTCAACCAATCAAATCCCGCTCCACTGAACAAGTTCTACCCACTAAGTGAACTTGTAGCTTCCAAAAGCACTGTAGAGATTTCCTGAACCAAAGCACAATCATACAGTTGGACTCTTTACACAGTTCTGAACTTAAACGACAACTATACTGTAAAAATTAACTTTTCAAAAAATGAAAATAACCTGGGACAGGGATGTAGGATTGGTGATTCCTATCTCCAAATATTGTTTTGTTGAGGAGTTACAGCACAATCTGCCAGGTTATGGCCTTGGGTCTATAGTGCTGAAACATTTAGGAAGCCTGGCAGTAGCAGTTTTCTTTGTGCTGCCGCTACCAGCCTGCCCCAGGTACTTTTTACTTTAATTGTTTTTAAATAAACTTTATATGTAGTATATTTCTCCTTTAATATCATTATATCAGACGAAGGTTAACAGATTCCTATGAACAGCTGTTCCAAGCAACATAGTAGGCATGTGCTTGTTTTCTACTTTAATTCAAGACAGATATTTTTGTTATCAATCCTACAATTCCCAGAAGCCTTTCTTCACCATAAGGGACATGTTCTTCGGTGTGACAATTTGGGTTTATAGCTTGGAAACGATACACCATTTTGAAAAACACAACAGAGATAAAACGTTACGCTCTGGTACAATCTCGCACGTTGGTCACACGTTTATGTCAATGAAGAAGAATGCAACATCTTTCCTAAGGGAATGGGGCATTGATAATTGGTTTTATGACTTTCTGTCCTGGTGGAATTTGATTCCTGATTGGAGAGGGCATTTTCTACATGCTGATGTTCATGGGAAACATTCCTATCATAGTTCTACAAAAACTACATTTCTAAGCCATAGAAAGTGGATATTTCTGGCCATAGTTTGTTACCGCCTGCCTTTACGCCTCTCATATTGGCCAGGGTTTAAAATAAATACTTGTAGTAGCAAATAAAAAGGTTACAGTGACTAGCAATGTCTATGAGGGTCTAAGCATATTGTGCACAAACAGAACACATAAAATTAAACATATAAATGGAAAGCAGTGAAATCCTTATGTGCATGGCTACATTAACACACCAACCTCCCAATATCATTTCTGTGAGAAGCCTATGTTGTGCAAGTTACAAGGTCAGAAGTCATCACTCGTCAAGGAAAAGATTTTGCTTTTTACTATACAAAAATATTACGGACAAAACAAATTATAGAGCCAGTCAAACATATAATTGACAGCTAACAATATTTCACATAAAATAAAGGTATAAAGAGTAAGAATAAGGTAGAATATATGGGAGGAATGAATTATGTGTATAGTTTGTGTATGTAGGTATGCGAGTATACCAATGTCTATTTGTGTGTCAGGTTGTTCAGAAAAGACCGAAGATTTCCCTCAGCCGCAGTCGTCTCCCTGTACTTAAGTAAAGGGGAGTCAGCCCTGGTCAACATGCAGTCCCCAACGTTCTCCCTATACTATGTATAGGTAAAACCCTAAAAATACCCTGATCTTAGAGAAATGACAGACAGTCATCTTTCAGACCTTATCTAAGGCAAGTTAGTTACACACAATCACCTTTGAGAGTTTAGGATCAGGTTGCATTTCAAATAATTTGATATTGACAAAGCAGAGATGCATGTGGCAATTTTCAGCAAGCACCAACATCTAACAAGAATATTGTTCTGCCAGGCTTCCTCCTGGCTTAAAGGACAACTAGAGAACAACATTGAATCAGAATAAAAGCAATAATCTGGGTCTCACCTCTCATTTTAATATGGTTGTTGAGAAATTTACCTTTCTAACATGGGGTTTGTGTTTTATTTCCCAACATTCCAGAATCACACAGTGTGGTCAGGGACCATTATGTTCTTTACACATGCTCAGTCCTAAGCGTCAGGGACTTGTTACAGTTGGTCACACCCACTAGTAGCCTCTAGCCTATTCCTTTACACGACAGATTAGGAAAGGAAGCATGTGGCCGAGACCAGGGGTGTGGCCAGTAACCGCACTTAGGGCACGGGCACACTGCGCCGCAAACACAATGGCACACGCATACAACTTCTTCGTTTGAGATCCAAAATTGCATGCTATTGCACTTTAAAATGGGGATATTTTTAACAATAAGAACTTTTATTGAATCTCCCTGTATATTTACCAAAAACCAAGCTGAGCTCTGATGATTACTCACTAGAGGTGGGTCTAAACCTCTGTAGTTGTAACATTTAACAATTAAAGGGTATGTCCACCCCTAACAATTTTTTTTGATATGTTATTCAGAACCCCCCATAACCTAGGTTACATTTTGCTTAAAAGATTATACAATGTTAGCAGACAGAGAATTTATACTTACAAACTCTCCACGATCCACCGCCACTTTCTCCCTCTCATCCGGTAATCAGCCATTGGCCATAACGTCACTGTCACAGCCGTGACTGACTGCCATACCAGGAAGTAGCAGGGAGCCGCAGCGGTGGATTGTGTTTGTAAATGTAATATCTTGCCCTGGGAACATTATTTAATCTTTTAAGCAAAAGGTAACCTAGGTTTTGGGGTGTCCTGAATAGCATTTTTATTGGGGATGGACATACCATTTAACCTACAAGATATTGGGCCTCATTTACCCAGACCCGCAAATTGCTCCAGGCAAATATGGCTTTTGGTATTTAATACTGGATTTGCACCTTGTGGTAAATTCCAAAAGGGATTTTACTCCAGCGCCACTTTAAGACCAGCCATTAGCTGGTCTTAAATTGTGGAGTTAAAAGTGGTGCAAATCCTTAAATAAATTGTGCCGGTTGCACGGGTGTCTTTTGTGAAACTGATGCAGCCAGTGCAATTAAACTAGTTAAAATTGCGCTAACCTATTCAATATTGGTTAGCACAAATTTAACCCCTATTTTTAGCACAGCACGCCTGGATAAATCAGGCCCATTAACTGCTGATCCTCCTTTTCTTTCTAAAACTTTAAATGGCTACTGAAGTCTCCATACAAGTACCCTTTATTGTAAAGAGCTCTCTCATACCTTTCATAAATTATACTTTTCTAAGGCTAAGATGATGTCTCTAGTTTATCTGGATCTTAAGTTGTAGGCATGTAAAGTTACACTTCCATGTCTCTACTGTGCTGTACAATGAGCTGTGTAAAATGACCCCCCCCCCCAAAAAAAACCCTTTTTCTGAAGCTAGTAACAGACATGTAACCTGTCCTTTCCTATACCTATGCCACCTTAGGGATAGAAAAAGAAACTATTTTCAAGTTTCTAGCAAGCTAGCATCAGCTAATTATGAGGCAGCAGATGATGCTGTGTCCCAGTAGTGGGCATGCCTCAACCTGAGAATGGGGGCAGACCAGGGTGTAGCTGGTTAAATTCCGACTGCAGCTAGAAGCACGATCCTGGCATCATTTTAAAACAAAGACTTGTTTGGAGACCACAGTTCCTCTTTAATTTTGTTATCATTATTTTATTGTGATGACAATGGATAGAAGATTAGGGTCTGTACCCATTATCAGTTCTATTGGTAAGCAAACTAAACTAGGCTTGGTTTTCAAAGCAGCAGTAAACTAATTTTAGCAAATTGTGATTGAATGGACCCAGCATTTTTACGCTGAGCTTGTTTACAATTGTTGTTGTCTAAAGCTGGGTACACACAGTAAGGATAAAGCCCAGATACCGTCGGATCCAACAGGATCGGGGCTTTATCATTATGTGTGTACCTTAGTTTCCCAAACTCCCTATAGAGGAGTCTAGCGTGGCCAATGTAAACACCCAGTCCAGAGCGTTCTCCCTATGATGTTCATAGGGAGAACGCTCGGGACTGTGTGTTTCCTTCAGCCGCGTCAGACTCCTCTATAGGGTGTCTAGCGAGTCCGAGGGAAATTTTAATTTTTTCCCGATTGACCGCTCGGCCGATGGGAACATTCTGCGGCCGCGAGCTCGTTTGGGAACACCGCTACACACACTAGCGATAAAGCCCCAACCTAGCTTTAAAGTGCATCTATAGTGAAAAAAAACACTTTGCCCCATTGCAAAGTTAAATTCATGTACTCTGTGCTGCCTTTCTCCTATCTCTGTCAGTGACTCTCTCTGCAGCACTCCCCCCTTCCCTCTCCCTTCTGTTACCTCTTCTCATGTGAGTTAAAAGTTCAACATCCTGAAAAACACACCCATGCACAGTGGCCAATAGAAAGCATGCTGTCCTGGAGTGGAGACACAGATCTCTCTGTGTACTGCTGCAATATGATCTCTCTCTGTGACCCATCATCAAACAGTGAAAGCGATCAAGATGAGGGGTCAAGTGCAGCCTTATCTCTACCATCAAAGCTACCACTCTCCCCCAGCTATTGCTCTTATCTCTATGTTTGTTACAGAGCATGGAGGAGGGATGGACTTGAGCAGGGAAGAGGGGGACGTCACAGGGATTTGATTGACAGTCCAAGTAGGAGTAAAGGAATGCAATCACGTATTCTTCTAACTTGTGTATCTCAGGACAGAGAGGGAAACTTAAGAAAATACAGGGAGTTTGGGGAATTATAGAACACATGGAAAGAAAGAAATAATAGTTCATTTTCCCACTATAGATGCCCTTTAATATGGACATACACATGCAACTGCTATTACATTTTGCATTATGGGTTCCAATGAATCTGCATTGTAGAAGATAAATTTTGCCCCACTCATCTGATGGGATTTGCTCTATAACATTAATGTATATGGCCAGCTAAAATGTCAGTCACTTCCCTTTCTGTCTGGGAATGCAAAATTTTGCATAATAAAAGGTAATTTAAAGGGTAATTTGGTCTCCATATAAGTGCTGTTTATTTAACTGGACTCTTTCATACCTTTCAAACAAGAGGTTCCTGGTCTGTCCTGTCTATCTCAGTATCTGTGACAGTCACAAAAATCGATATATTCTGAAGCTAGTTACAGACCTGCAAACATTCTTTCTTTCCTCTACCTGTGGACACCTTAGGGAAAGAAGCACTTTATTTTCAGGTTTGTGGCTAGCTTTAAAAATTAGTTAGATGTTCAGGGGTGGGGCTTATGGTGCAGCTGATGATGCTCTGTTCCAGCAGTGGACATGCCCCAACCTTAAACTTAGGGGCAGACCCCGAATTTATGGTAATGCCACATGTCACAGTACTGCCAAGAAAAAACACCTTTTATAGTGCTGTAACTTTAAATATACTGAAACTAGAAGCATGATCCTGGAGTTATTTTAAATGTAAGAGTGTGCCCTTTTTTATGAAGGCCACTTCTATGGCCTTCAGTTCCCCCCTGGTATTTTTATCTGGTTATTTATTTGGTTCTGCTGAAATTTTAATTCCCTTTGCTTGTTTAGAACTTTACCTTAGTGATGATGAGTTGAGGAAACTTCATGATTTTGAAGAAAAATGTGTTGAAACATACTTTCATGAGAAAAACGAAAGCTTACACTCCAGCGACAGTGAACGAATCCGTGCAACAACAGAAAGGTTGGTAAACTTTGGGTTTTCTGCTTTGTATTAATTGTGGGCTTTTTCTTCACGTTATGTATTCATTTTTTTTTATTTCCCAAATAAAATGAAACAAATTTGATTTTCTTTTTATACATATTCAGAACAGAAGAAATGTTTGCACAACTTAAAGAAGTAAATGAGAAAGTTTTCTACATCAAAGACTCACTGATTTCCTTGGACAGCCAGCTAGGCCATTTGCAAGATTTGTCTGCTTTGACCCTGGATACTTTAAAGATAATTTCTGCAGTCGATACTTTGCAAGTTGAAGAGGCTCTTATGAAAGATAATAAAACAATTTCCTATAGAAAACTACCACACAGTTGGAGTAATGTTCCATACAGTCAAAACCGCAGAGAATGTAATTATTACAGTATGCCTCCCTCACTTCTCAGGACTTTGGCAAGGAGTCAGTGGCCCTCAGAGTATCACAGTCCACCAATATCTGGATATTTGCAAAATTCTAATGCAGAAGAAGCTAAGGACGAAAATTACATAGTTACCACAGCAATGCCTATTGAAAGCAAATCATCTGCACAGTATGGCAATTATTTGCTTGTCCCTTCATCCCCCATGGCCTCACCTCCACCTGTAGACCCTGCTGTAGAAATTTTAGATTCAAATATACTTAAAGACAATGAAATAGTATTAATACAAGATGAAAACAAAGCAGTCACCGGTTCCGTTCATGTTGACCAGTGTATCGGTAGTCAGCAAAAGAATGAGGAAGACATAGGATGTGAAACCATTAAGGATGATATAAAGCTTTTGGTGACACATACAAAGGAAATCCAGAGTAGGGCTGGTCGAGAATATACAACTCAACAGCTGTCTCAACATCTTACTGTTGAGACATCAATTAACTGCAAAATTGTTGACTCCGGAGGTGGTTATGTGAATTGGGCATTTTCGGAAGAAGGAGAAACTGGTCTGTTTAGTAATCAGAATACTCTTCAGCTTTCCTCACTTTTACCCCATGATGCTAACAATAAATCTAACGATGCTAACCACCAAAACGAATCAAACTTTTTTCCAGGAAGTTCTGGTGAAGCTAAAATCAACAATAGGTCAGAGTCTGTTATAATTAGCAAACAGAACACCTCTTTCCCAAAAAGCATGGGTCACAGAAAGAAAAACTCCCCAAGAGGCAGTTTTAAATGCCAAAAAGAGAAGAAAGAAGGCAAGATATGTTCCATTAAAGGTAACCAAACTTAAACATATTAACATTCATATTTTATATTTGGATCAACAATTTTTGTGGGGAAAATAATCAAATATTGCAAAGGCTTTCATTTTAACACTGCTTATGTATGTTTTATTTTATTTATAAAGCACCACTTAGGTACGCAGCGCTGTACATTATATATCTGTTGATTCAAGGGGATAGTAGTATTTTAGGGTTAATACAGTGACTTCTTTTTTATCTATACTGTCTTCAAGCACAAAACAGGAGTATATTTTAAAAAATAATTTAAGTCTTATAATAGATTAAGTTCAGGTTATCCCTATCTTATAAGGACATTATCTGCTATCTAATTATTAAAACTTTCTTTTCTCCTGTTTCCCATGGTCTTTTGCTGGTGGTTATGTAAGCCCCATTCAAGTCTTTGGGAATTGTGCCAGAATATGGATTTGGCTTGCAGGGAGGTGTTACCAGAAGCAGAGGAGCTTGGGGACAGGAGGAGCACCAACAATAACATACATTTTTAAATATAAAGCAGTTCAGATCATTATTACATGGAGAGTCATCTAAACTCAGTTTCCTGAGAGGATATTCATCACAAAAATGCATACTGTATGCTTTCTAGACTAATCTGCCCATCCTGTAACAGTGCATGTTCTAAGCTTGTTTTTATCACCCAACAGCCAATCAGTAGAAATAACTATTAGGACCATTCCAAGTAAGTGAGCATCCTGAGATGGATCGTTGCACTATGAAATAATGGCAGCTTGTTGGTGACCACAGCAGAGCATATCAAAGAAATTGAAAAGTTAAAATCTAAAATATCTAAAGTATGTGTAATATATAAAATGGCTGTAAATGTTTCGGTCCATGTTTTAAATGGTATTATATCCAATTGAGAAAAATTCCCGATTTCTAATAATTCTAGAACTCTTAGCATCTACTAACCCCTGAAGTTCAATCTCAAATCTCTAAATGTTTGGTCTCTGTTTCCTCCTGGATGGCACGCCGCCGCCTTAAACGTAATCTATCCAAAACTGAACTTATTATTGTAACCCCAAAACTTAGATCTCGCCCACTCTAGCTCACCCTTTCCTCTCTCAATGGACTATTAAAATGCTTGTGCATGCCCTTATACTCTTGCGTCTTGAATACTGTAACATTCTTCTACTTGGTCTCCCAGTCTGTCTTTTGTCCCCCCGTTACCTCTCTATACCTGTCATTTTTACTTTTTTGTAGAATCACCTCTATCAAACCTATTTTTCTGCCTGACTTAGCCCATGCAGATTGAGGCCATGTACTAGTTTGTATTCTCCTATTGGCTTTTCTATTGGCTGGCCAGTGGCTCTATCGAAGAGGGAATGTAAAATAGGGGGGTCTTTTAAACCTATTGCTCCATTTAAATCTCCTTGAAAAACTTTTTTACAATATTGATATACCGGTAAGTAAATAGCTGATGGTTGGAAAGGTTTACGTTAATTTTGATTTTTTTTTAACTTTGTTTGTTTGTTTCAGATTTTGCCAAACCTCCCGAGAACTACAAAGTAACATGGGCTAAAGAGAAGCTACATAGCGCTTACAGAAAGTCTATTAAAGACAAATCAAGACAGACACAACTTCAGGTTCCTGTAAGAACCAATTGGACACAGTAAACTACTCTTCACTTTTATCATTTTAAATGTTTATCTTAACTAAGTTTCACTTGTGTGCCTCAAATTTTGTTTGACAATGTATTTCTGCAGTCTAATTTTTATTTCTGAAAATGTCTTACTCTATATAATGTCTTACACAATAAAGGGTTGGTTCACTAAAAAAGTGAATCTATCCTGCTTCCCATTATTTGAAAAACAGGAGGTAAATGTGCTATACCTTACCTCCCATTCTTCAATTAATGTAAAAGGAACCGGGAATGAAGCATGAAAACTTACCCCCAAGGGTGCTTCGTCGATGATGACTGTTTCCGGCTTCTACTATACTTTAGCATTCCCAGTTCCTGTTACATACATTAAAGAATTTGCAGCAAAGAGGGGTAGGGATCCTGCACACCTTTAACAAAAAATGCAGCTTGCTTTTTTATTAAATTTGTGCTGCGTGCTACTAGTACTCCTGCAGTAACTGTATTCAAGAAGAACAAGGAAGCTGGGCACACCAGTCTTAAAATTGACAAAAAATGTCAAGGCGGCTGTTAGACAATTGGGAGTGACATCACGCATGCCGGAAGTGGTGCGGCTGTCAGCCACGGAGCAGAGGAGGGGTGGGGAGGGGCTGAGTCAGGTAAGACACTTCAGGGGCATCTTTGGCTAATATTGATTATGCTAAATCTAGGTTTGGGGGGGGTGCTATACATTTTCTAGTTTTGTTTCCCACTAGACATGCCCTTTAACACAAGACATGGTAATGCAGAACAATCATGTTATTTTATTTTCTTTAACTGTATATAAATATGCATTTTATTACTTATAACACATTACTGTATTTATTACACTTTTTTTTTGTCACTTTTAAGACAATGTGCCATAGCACAAATACCTGGCTCCACAATAAACAATGTATTGTTTACAAAATTCTTCTCTTAACATTTGAATCCCTTTGCTCTGCTGCTCCTTCTTATATTTCCTCTCTAGTGTCCCCATATCTCCCTGCCCATACTCTCCACTCATCACAGAACTCATCTCCTATACAGGCCCCCCAATCACACAGCCTCCTCTTGCTTTTTCTATTGCGACTTCCATCCACTGGAATCCTATTCCCCGCTATTTGTCAAGAAATTTCAATAAATAAGTTTAAATGTAATCTAAAATTCTACCTTTCAGAGCACCAGCACAGTAAAAAAAGCAAAAACAATTTTTAAATGTACACTGCCAATCTTACTATGGCACTTGTATACTTGTATCTGTTTGTTACCCACCTAACTATCGGGCAGGGATCTCATGTTGCATGGTTCAAGCAACTGTTTACTTATTTATGTATTTATTTATATATATTTATTACAAGCAGTTGCATTACCCTATATCCATTACAGTAAGGTAGTATGGGATATATTAAACTCTGCATATAGGTTTCAAGAATTTTTTTAGCACTCTATACTATGTATTAAATATTTGAAGCTATGGTTTAGCTCCTCTTGCATTTGTTATGTTCACCACCAGTGTATTTGTTAACTTGTAGTTGCCAGCACAAGAAAAAGCATGCATATTACATGGGAATTCCATCTAGATATGATATTTAATATCCTTAATGCTACAAAGATGTTCCCCACAAGAAAGTTTATAAAAAACCATTCTTTATATGGCATCTTTTGATAATGCTTTGCACCAATATTGCAGTTCTAACTCATAACAAGATATATAGTAATAACAGAAAGTAAGGTCAAAGATGTTAACCTCTTTTAATTTTCAGTTTAATATAACTTATTATTCTTTCCAGTGAGTTACCCAAGCTCAGTAAATATAATTATGTAACAAATCTGAAGCCTCTGATGTAGACAGAGCTATCGAATCTGAAGAATGGATTAAGTATTCCATAGATGAATGTGGATTAGTTTGTTTTTTTGCAGGTGATAACAGTAGATGGCTGTTCTCAAAGCACTCAGATGAGCTCTGAACCTGCAGATTGTGGCAGCTGGAAATTTGAAGAGGAGGAATCAAGCAGAAATAGGCTAACTGTATCTAGTTTCAGTCAACTAAGTAAGCTGCCATCTGCCTTTAGCAAAGCAGTGTTATCTATTTTCCTTAGCATATTAAACTCTGAATTTTTGATCTATAAAACCTGGATTACTGTAACATACATGTTGGTACTGTAGCAGGCAAGTAAAATACTGCAGACTGTGCGTGTCCAGGGGAAAACATGTTGTTGGTATTTTTTATCCCTTCACATTAAATCATGTATATTGCATTGTAAGGAAATGTATGAAATTTCAAATATTGAGTCTGTGGTTGAATGCCCTTAACCAGGTGATAGCAGTGTTTGGATAATGGACTTATTATTATGGAGTGGTAATACTGATTTACAGTAGATGTTATTACAACTGTTGTGTAACATAGAAAACCAGGGTAATATAATATCAAATTCTGGTAACTATGCTGAGTTCCGGTTAGATTTTCACTCAAGTTAGATTTACAGGTCAAATGTGTGATTTATACATGCAAACTAATACAGATTGGCAATACCATTTGATATTTTACATCTGTAAAACAAATATACAGCTCCAATCATAGTGACTATGATTGGAGGTGGATTTTTGTTGCTTTATTTTATGCACCACTTAAGTCAGTGTGATAGCTCCATAGAATTTGCTATCTGTCAGTTTAATGTCTTACTTCTGTTGAATTTTTTAATGTATTTTTGTCTAGGCTTAGATCACATGACGTATGTGAGGCAGCAACTAAAGACTCAAGAATTTGAAAGACACCTGGTTCAGACTAGTGAATACCTTAGGCAATCTAGAGAGGTATGTCTAGCCATAATTTGGCCAGTCCGTTTTTTCATTTAAAATTGTGAAACTCATGCAAACCTATTTTATCTGTGGAAATAATTAGCTTCCTTATAGGACCGGATCCCATGAACCTGGGGAATCGACATCACCTAGCTCCTTCTTAAGTCCTTTTTCCTGCAGGTGTATAATCTATATAAACCAGCAACCCCCCGATTCTATACAGAATCTTCCCCCCAGCGCAAACCCCCGCCCCCCACTTGCACACAACACCTGCAGCGCTCACCTCCACCCGCGCGAGCCGCATGCACACACCACCCGTGGTATGCACCTCAGCCTTCTTTTAGTATATAGGATGTATAATCCAGATCCCTTGTACCAGGGGAGGTGTGGCACATCCCAAAAGAGCTGGGTGGCATCAGTTTCCTAGGTGAATGGGACATTTTCAGCAACTTTAAAATGCAAGTAAATGTATTTATTTAACTTAAACATAGAATAAGGCAGTGATCCAATGTACATACAATGTAATTTTACCCTTTGATAACCAGACTCAGGAAAATATTATAAAAAATATACAATATTTAAGTTATGTTTAAATGAAGCCTGTTTCTTCCTAAGGACGTTACATATATTTTCATGTATTTCCACATGAGCACTATCTAATTATATAGGACAAAAAATACTCCAGTGCCTTTTATGACAATGAAGAAAAGTATCAAGCAACATTATAGCTGAAAGTTTCAATAACCAGATGACCATGATCCTCAGATGTGCTAAATCGCACAAAGTGAAAAAGAGCATGTCTACCCGTAAAGGGGAAGTCCAATACATATGCTTTTCAAAAAAAGAGCAGTATTATTCCATCCCAATGACCTTAATCTGCCAATTTAGCATTGTGTCTGTGTATAAATAAATGCATTCGAAATACTGACTTCCTGTTTGCAGGGCCCCTAGTAGAGACCGTTATGGTCTTGCCCTTGACCCAGTGTCTGGGTTGATTTAGTTGCTCAGTAGAGATCTGAGCATCTTTGACCCGTCCAACAGCCAATCAGTAGAAATGTGGTGCATCCTGGGAAGAAGAAGGAACGTTAGAACCTAAAATGTCAGCTCACTAATTTCAACAACAGGGAACAGCAAAGTGTATGAAATCAACTGATTTTTCAAAATGGAAGAGAATATGTAGAATAACTAAGTATGCATTTCACAAACTAACAATTTAACAAATATTGATAATTTCCACTGAACAGTCCCTGTGCCTAAAACAAAAAACTGGTGGTTTGTTGTTATCTGTCCACCACCCAACTGCTATTTTTACCATTTTGTTACATGTATTTGTAACCAGATATTTAATAAGATACCTTTTTGGCAAAGTTATCTGCCTCCTCCCTCTGCTAAAAGATCTTTTTATACGCAACCAATCAATCATTGGTTGTGATGACGGCAGCACAACCTTGAGTGACAGCATAAAGGGAGGGGCTAGCTTACTCCACAAAAATGGGGACAATAATTTTCCTTAAAAATCTAGCTAGTAACGCCAAGCTCAAATGCTTTGCAGGTAATAAAGTGCAAAGCTTATCAGTTGGGGTGGGTAACTTTCAATTAACCAGTTTTTTGTTTCAAGGGTGAAAATTCCCTTTAAGTTCATTGTGGGATTTTGGGCAGGTAAGTAACACGGCTTAAAATTACAGCTTCCCCATATATTTCTGATTTTGCCAGAAAAAACAGTACTAAAAAGTGAGAGAGGCAGTGATCTACAAAGAACCAAGTCCATATTTATAAAATAAGCCAACAAAACAGCAGCATAGGGCCAGCCATGCTAGCTTCTCTGTTTGCCATAGGTTAACATAAGGGAGGGGGTGATAAAAGACATATAGATGCAGAAAGGCACCAAAAATAAATACAGCTGTCTTCTGGTATTGTGGTACTGTAGCATTGATATCCTCACATTTTAACTGGCCTGCTATTTCTAACATTCAAAACAGTTTTCCTAGACTACCACTGTGTTATGGACCTACCGGGCAGCAACCTCTGGTTACAATGTAGTAGGTAACAAGAATAATAATAATAATAATGTTATTAATTGTAAATATTTACATTTAATGGCAAAATCTCCATTTTGGTTTGAAAAGTAAATCTTTATAATATTGTCTTTAAAATTTGATTGCAAATGTTATTAATGTAATTTCTTTTTTTATTTAGGATTTACACAACAGCACAACCCAACAGAAAAGAAACTCACTGTAGGTAGTCTCATCACCATGAACATTTTGTATTAAAGAACTTGAAATCTGTTTTCTAGATTCCTATGTAAAAGCTGTCATGAGACAGAATATTTATGTGACTCTTTGTAGACCGGTGTAACGGTTTCTCTGCCTGTGCAGTAGGTGTTCAGTAGCAAATTACATTTCTCTATGCATTTTTTCCTCTTTAGTTGAAGATACAGGGCAGTATTAGAATCTTATAAATGATTGCTGTCAAACTATACAAAAACCTAATATTCACTGAGAATTTTTGATGCCATATGTAGCATGCAGTTCACAGGTCAAGGTAGCAAGGTCAACACTCCAAATGTGCAAAACAATATTATTCAGATTTTTAAACAACAGTTACCCTTGTTGTGTGCAAAACATTCCAATAGCATTAGATTCTGTACCCTAGAGGTGGTTGTTGGCATTTTTTAGGAGCTTATTCTGTTTCTGTGGGAAGAAAACTACCTTAAATAGAATCTTGTAATGACATGGCTGGGAGTTTTTATAAACCGACAAACAGCTCTAGGGCATTTAATGCAATGGTCCATAAAAAATGTTTGCATCTAGCAATTTTTAGTGCTTTATAATTGTCAGGCATTCTAGTTTGCATTTTTTCTTTCTTATTAACTCTTACAGGAAAATAAATCTTCTATAAAAATAATGAATGTTAACAGCTGACCTAAAGCTTGTTAAAATTCTGGTATTAGCATTAACTGTATTTTAGAAAAAGGTAAAAAATGGGTCTAGTGCAAATTTGTAATGCAGACAATAACATACAGGAAAATGTAGTCTGTTACAACAAACATATACAGTAACTTCATAGCTGCATTGTCAGACATGACTGCATCTGACATTCTTCCTAGTTTGGTGAGCTGTTTACCTGTAGAGAATATGTTTTATTTTTGTACTTCTTAATCCGTTTTGTATTAACAGCTTATGTTAAAAATATATTTTATTTCATAGTGTTTAAGATAATTATTTTTTGTATAAGCCATCCTTAATAGATGTGGTTTGGAAAAGGCTTAGTAGCATATCCTTTTGTATAGGACTGGTGACTTGTAATCCATTTGGCAACCTTACTAAAGGGGAAAGGAATAGTTGTCGGTGGTTTATTCTACAATTTGTTTAAAGTTTGGTGATCATTCTTTGTAAATTAGATTGGGCAACCCATTTAGGGGCACCATATAAAGTTATCATTGTCTTGCAATTCTACTCTCTTTGTCCATGGATCAGGCTGGTGTACAGTAGGACACCTGCACAATTTTTTTTTAAATTACCAATTGAAAGAGTGGGATTAGCACTCAGGGAGTCCGCAAGGACAGGTATACTCATTTATATATGGGAAAACAGCTCAAACATAAACTTTAATTGACAGAAGCAGCTATAAATATTCAATAGTTATCGATCATCCAAACAGAAAAGATAGTTTTAGTGCCTTGTACTCATTTTGATTTGTAAATCTTAGAAGAATCAAGAATATTGTAATGCGTTTTCAATGGTCCTTGAGCAGTCAATATATACTAGAAAGTTTTGTTATCTTCTGCGTGACAGGCACACATACCTTTAAACCTGCGCCAGCATGCAATGCACACTAACGCTTTTTTCTGGCATGTTGTTTTGTGGTGCAGCTTTTCTGCAATTATTTTCTATGAATGCATTAGTGTCCATCCAGTTTTTTAATTGTATTGAAATAAAATCTGTAATTCCCAGGGAGGTTTAAGACCTTACTGTTACACCCCTTTCTTGCCTTTAAAAGGAGAAAGTGAGATTTTAAAATAGTTGCTACGACCTGCAGACCATGCCATCTCTAACATAGGCACACGTGTGCTTACCGTATGTTAGAGAACCAGAAGAGACGATTTCAAAAGCTGTCAGAAGGAGGTCTAAGTAATGTCTACCTCCCTGGGAATTATAGATTTTATTTTAGAAGTAAAAAAAAAAACCTTCACTTTCGATACCTTTTAAATACAGCAGCCCTAATTCTTTTTTTTATTTGTTCTGTAATTAAACCGTTATCAATGTAATTAATATATATATATATATATATATATATATTTTTTCATAAAGATTTTTTCGCTTTCTTCATAACTATTATCTGCTTCCTTTGTACAAAATGATTATTTTCATCAAGCCTGACACTTCTATCATTGCAGATTTAGAAATTCTGATGGCGCAAAGAGTAAGTAAATTCCCCTGGTTTTTCTAATGACAATTTCGTTGAGATGAAACTCTAGCAAAGAGCAGTGTAGCTAACTGAAGACGGGAAATGGATTTGGAGATAATTTTAACTACTGCTTTTTACTCTATCATAATTCATGATTGTATAGAAAAAATACTTTTAAAACATGTTACCAAATAAGAGGAAAAATGGGAATCTGCAAAATATCCATAGATGGTCACCATCATAATTATTATAAGGAACATCTGAAATAATGTGAATAAAACATGCAAACTCTGGTAATTTTCTTTTACTTTTCTATTACGAAAAATAAAATAGCCACCAAAAACCCGATTATAATGCTTCATTTTTATTTAAGGTTTTTCTGTTATTCATTCATTGATTAGTCTAGCTGCAGAACATTTTTAAAGTAGTAAATTATGTGTGCATTACAGTTATGTCTCAAACATTACATTGCAGAAATGGCTGCTTCTTTAAAAGCTTCTCAAGATTTAAGTAATCACTATTCAGGTAAGTCAAAAGAAGAGGGGGAAATAACTACATCAGAATATGTTTATTTTTATCATTATCTGTCATTAAACTGAATATATTTTCCATTTTCCGTTTTATAGTCTCTTACCTCTTACTAGAACCTTATGTTGGGAAAACTGATAAAATAAATAGTTTTAAAGGTCTATTGTGTTGTGATATAAATTATGTTGTTTGTTCAAAGTAATGTGGCCAATTGAGGCCAAAAACATAATGGAGAAGGAACTATCCCCTTTTTTAAAAAGATTTGTTGGGATATATTCTATATCAAGAGACTAACGTTGCTTTTGCATTATATGGGTTCTGCTGCATTTTATGTTCTCTGGCGGGCTTTTAGGCTCCTTTAAATCTACCTTAAGCTTTGTATTTTTCTAATTGAGATTTATTGAGCATGGCTGCTCTCGATCATGCAAATAGGCACAAAAAGACAACACAAAATACAGTAACACCATTTTTTAAAATAAAAATATCATACTTACAAATAGGATGAAAAAAATTCACCTATTCATTCTGTATGAAACAATATAATACACAAGAGTCGTACATATCCTGTCAATTATCTCCTTATAAGCATTGCTTGGTTATGACAACAGTTATAATTGTTGCGTAGCTTTGTCATCAGTGTCACATGACTGACTAAAATGTGTGAGTTATAGGAAATAGTGTACACCTTGGGTAATGAGGGTATGAGAAGTCACCTTGGAGTTCGAGGTATAAAAGTGTTGTATAAAATGTATTTTACTATAGGGTCAATTATTCATTATATAAGCTCTGTACACCCTACTGAATTTAAAGTTGACCACTAAGATGCTGTGTCTATACTATGTCATTTATCCACCTTGTTATTGATCATAAGTTCATGATAATCTGGATGTATTCCATGGTCAGTGAAGATGCTTTTCCTGTTTTATATGCTGAAAATAAAGTTTAAAAAAACCTACCTCACATGGCAAATTTCAACCTGGAATTGGACAAAAGCACACCAAATGTTAAAGGGCATGTTCACCCTTTTAATTTTTTTTTATATATGGTAGGGCACCTTCCCCCAGCCCCAACTGCATTGTTAGATTTTCCAGAGAGTGCCCCGATAGTTACTTACCTTACCTCTTTGACCCCGCCGCACAATCCTGGCCCTCTGCTTGCACTGAACTGCAAGCAGGGGGCGGGACCGTCAGCCATGTCCCTGATTGGCTGAGAGGCAGCTAATCACGGACGCTGCTGCCGGCAGTTCAGAACGACGGGGGAAAGAGGTAAGGTAAGTAACTGTTGGGGGAGTCTCTGGAAAATGTAATAATGCGATTGGGGCTGGGGGAAGGCTAGGTACTAATGGGCAGGTATGGGGAGGGCTTGCAAAACGGGAGGGAGGGGGGGGAGGCCTGCAGTGCGCAGGACAAAATTCTCCCGGAGGAGAGACAGGAGGCAGAGTCCTATATGGACTCTGCTTTCCTCCTGGTGGCCAGTTTTTCAGACTTTGGGGGGGGGAATCCAGGAGAACCATTTGGTGCTGGGATGTAAGGTAAGGATCTTATTACACTACAGAGTGGGGCCAGTAGTGTGGGGATTATAGTTTTGGGGGTGGACATGCCCTTTAAAATTACAAGAACTTCTACACAGCAAATATATGTTTTTTGTTGATTTGAAAGACCCTTTGGCTGCATTTTTAATGCAATGATAAAAATACACTAAAAGGGATCTTTGTGTATTGCTATTTGCTGCAGATTTGGTCCTTCTTTAGTCTGATGATTTTTTTTAATAGATTTTAATTATATCTGTGGTATTCGGTATACCCACATGTATACCCATAACAGAGGCTGTCGAAAAAAAACGGCTGAAAATCTGATGTTGAATTGATGTGGTCTGTGAAGGGTTGTACTTCATTTGAGTGGATTTCAACCCAGCTGTCTTGTTATATACATTTCTTAACCAGTGGCTGGGTATAATGCCCTTGAAGGCATTAGGAGCTTTTGTTCCACTTCCTCCATGTGAATGTTTGCCATGATGGTAGAAACTGGAGATCCTATTGAACAAGCTGGGTATAATCTGAATTAAACAATACCGAGCAGAGAACACACACACTAGCATAGAGGCTATGGCTAAGTAAATTAAACATCTCAGAGAAGCCCTTAAAATGTTTGGATATCCGGAGTGGGCCTTTGTCAGAACTGTAAAAAGAAAAGAACACCAGGGAAGGTGAGAAGTAAAACAGGAGAAAGAACATGGTCATTCCATATGTAGTGATGGTGTCAGAGAAATTAATACTCAGCAACACACTGAGACAGCTACTGGTGCATTCAAAAGACCCAATATCGAAACACGAGAACAGCAACATATACACAGTGAGTGCTGTGAAGAGTGCTCTGATTTTTATTTTGGGGAAATTAAACAGCAGCTGCACCAATGTATGACTGCGCAGAGAAGAGACAATTTGTTAGGACTCAGCAGTGTAACTGCATCTTAAGAAAAAAAGAAACACCTTTGAAGTAAACATCTTGGCCAAAGAACAGGACTGGTTTAAAAGGGGTGTCAAGTAGGCCATTTATGTCAAAATAAAGAAACCAAGCTTGAGTAGAGGTGTTAATGGTGGGGAATTTCAACACCAATTGTCTGCCATGTACAATGCTGCTTTGATGCCTTACCATCCATTCAGGAGGTCCCTTATACTTTGCTGTTATATACTGATTGAGACACACTCAAGGATATATATTGCCAACAGATCATAGCACAAATCATTCTGAATTGAGAAAGACAGTTGACAGATATACCAAGACCTGGATGAATGACAACCTTACAAGCTTTTTAACTAATTATTGATCTACCTTGAAAGCTGATGTCACCTAAAGTAACACAACCCTCCACATTGATTGGGCTGGAAGCCAAGGATGTGTGGCACATTCGAACTGGATGATAAAAGCTTCCCAGCCACATAGACACTTTCCAAGGCTAATTTTTTGTAAACACTATGCACACTATGTGTGTATTTCTTAAAGAATAGTTCACTGCAAAGAAGAAAGTTACCTTTCATGCGATCCTCCGCTGTCACACTGAAATTCCTGACTGCTTCCTGGTTCTGATTAACTATAGCACGCATTATCGTGCATGGATGCTATAGTTAACCAGAACCAGGAAGCAGTCGTGGACCTTTCAGTGTGATAGTGGAGGATCGCACAAAAGATAAGTTTCTTCTACCTTCATTCCTGGCTCCACAGGCATTGATTTGAAGAACGGAAGGTAAGGCAATAGCTCCTTATCCTCCCAGTCTTCAATCAATACATTAAAGGAATAAATTTACTTTTGCAGTGAACTATTGCTTTAAAGGAAGGTTTAATTCTACTTCATAAATGGCAATATTTTTTAGTGTTCCTTGACATCAATAACTGAATGCCAGATAGCTATATAGCTTAATGCGAGGTAGGCTTAAAGGAGCAAAAAGCCCTCCAAGACAAGACAGGGTCGAAACATGTCATTTCTGCAAGTCAGATGAATGGTTCTAAACCTTTAGGCTGTATTGCATGTTAATATGCCAGTATGTTTTAGCCACAGGACATAAAGGAGAAATGTTGCATGTTTCCACCCATTTCTCTGGGAAACCTGGGAGTGAGAAATTGCTCCTTGTTTCTAAAGGTGGCCATACATCTATGAGATATTACTTACCTGACCGAGTGCTCACGCGATGTTCATCGATGCTGCCGGAACCGCTTCTCCCGACGGTATATTTGACCGACATGCGATCGCAAAATCCCTTTCATTTTGCGATCGCATTTCGGTCGAATGTAGGATCAGGAGAAGCGGTTCTGGCAGGATCGAAGGAACACCGCGTGAGCCCTCGGTCGGGTAAGTAATATCTCATAGATGTATGGCCACCTTAAGATTATGTGGTTAATGCTACTCATATAGCACGAGGATGCATAGTACCTTCTGTTAAGGGAAGGCTCTATGTATTAATAATTGAAAAAACTGTGATCATTGTGTCTAAGTACATCTTATTGTTTGTTTGAGTATTTCTGTTTTTACAAATTTGTGAATTGTTCCAGCATTAGCAAATATAATAAGTAGTAAATAGTGTACGTGTGAGTTTTTCCATTATTTCAAAATTAACTACAAGGACCATTTTATTAACTTGTTTATTACAAACCATTTGTTAGATCTCTCTGAAGCTGTTGTAATGTGAAGAGATCATCCTGGGTAGCGCTTAGTGTAATCATTTTGTGATAATCTTTGAAATGAAAACTGCAATGTAAGTAATGTTATATTTTGTTTCAGCTGTGGAAAGAAATAATATAATGAGACTTGCACAGAGCATCCCTTTTACCCCTGTGCATCTTTTTGGTGAGATTATTTTTTATTTTCTGTGTGTGTTGTTATAAAAAGGATTGTTTAGTTTATTTATCTTTATCATTCTTTTTTCTGAATCTTTAAATTAGACACTGCCATTTTTAGTATGTGTGTGTGCATGTGACCCTTTCTCTCCTCAGCATTCACCTCGCTATCATCCACAGTGTTTATCAAGTTCTGGTGCTCTATAGGTGGATGGATCTATGCTAGTTTGTCACGTTCAATAGACTTAGGGGGCAATGCATTAATGACTGCTTACTGGCTAAATCATTGTAAAACCTACACCAAAAGGCCACGCCTTTTTCAAAACTTTACCATGTAGCAAAAACTTAACGCTTTTAGAATAAAGGTGCAGACTGGTTATTCTTACTTGACCGCGATCCTGTGATGCAGTACACTGCAGGATCTTTAATAATTTAAATAAAAATACATTAAACTTAAAACTAAACTTTCCTTATAAATAAAATGCTGTATTGATCAGCGGCGTAACTACCAGTGGTGCACCCAAATGCTGGGGGACTACAACTATTTACTTAGATACAGCCCCCAGGCAATTGGGAGTTTTATAGTTTAGGGTCCTGTGATTTTTTTACTACACCCCTGACATTGACCGAAGCAGAAAATCTATTTTATCCTGGATCTTTAACCCATCAGCTTCAATTTTTTTATGCTTGCTATCTTCTGTATGCAAGTTTATATGCTCTAGGAAGTGTTAAAAGCTTATCCAGGGGTAATAATATTAGTTTTGTTTTTCTTAAAAAACACTGGGAAAAATGTATTGCTTCCTAATCATACAAAAAACATAACATACTTACACTAGAAAGGCTTTATCTGATGAAATATTTTTATTGCTTTACTGTTCTAGACATTTTTAAAGTGCCAAAACCTCAAAACCTTAAAGGGCATGTCCACCCTTAAAACCAAAAACTGGTCACTTCAGTTACCTTCCCCATACCCCAACTGATATATTCCCACAACAGTCCTTTGAATTGTGTGTGTATGCGCACACAGTGCAACGGAGCATGGATGTGTTGGGGACTGCCAGTGAGAAGCTGGTGCTGGAGCGTAAAACTTCTGCAAGTTTTACTGAAGAACGGGAGGTAAGACATAGCACATTTACCTCCCGTTCTTCAGTTAATCTGAACAAAACAAACTTAAAAAAATGGTGGATATACCCTTTAACAATAGCCTAGAATGTTACAAATGTTATGCTTAGAGAAGGGGGCTTGGGGAACAGCAGTAAGTTAAAGGCATAACATAATCTGTCACAGCCATGAATGAATTCGGATAACCAAAATAACTGAGGCAGAGCGAAGAGCAGCAGAACATTGGGGCTGCATAAGAGGAGAAGTGTTACATCTTTGATCTTCATCACTACTAATTGGGGTTTGGGAAAGGATTTATTTGCGTACAGTGTTTTATTTGAGGGCTGGACTTGCCTTTCAAATAAAATGAAGACTACATCTTTCTCTTGATTTATAGTCCATAAAAATAAACCAATGGATTGTTGCCTGTGTATTTTCTTCCCATTTAATACATTATTATAAACATGTAAAAATACTTAAACTGAGCTGTCATGCCATTTACCCTCCCCTTCCTTTACCCCGGATTCAGTAAAACCTGATTCAGTAAATGGGTGGTTGAGAAAGACCTATTTATCAACACTTCATATTTCACTGATCCTTCACAGATCTTTGCAAGGTCTATTAGCTTAACATAAGCTTTTGGAGAACATAGCTTTTTGTAACCTTGTTTACAAAGGATAAAATACAAACTTGATGAGACTGACATTCCAGATCTGTAATTTACTACACACACATACATGCACGGATCAGGCTGTTCCCAGTAAAGACAAAACATTTACACTGTTTGCCTGCAGAATGTGTTTAATATGTTAACCAGGTATTTTATACTTTTTTTATCCAGAAGGAGAAGAGGTTACTGTCTACTGTTTGGAAGAGAGTTCTCCAGCTAATCTAGATAAAAGTATGTCATCATGGTCTCAGCGAGGGATGGCAGCAATGCTTCAGGTCCTTTCACCAGAGGAAATGGACGGAGGACTCCGCAGGGCACTGAAAGTGGTTTGCACATGGTCTGAGCATGATGTACTTACACCTGGGGAGGTGTTTATAGTAAAATCTTTTCTTCCAGAAGTGGTGCAGACATGGCAGAAGATCTTTCGTGGTGACACTGTATTAAATCTTTGCCTCAGGGTAAGCTTTATTTTAAAAAACAATCTGAGAAGTCTAAATTGCTAATTTTAGATGGAAAAATATATGTCAAAATCAAAAGGGCAACCAGAAAATGTTTACAACATAAGGAAAAATGATGTGTTCTTTTTTAGGAGATTCAGCAACAAAGAGCAGCTCAGAAGTTAATTTATACATTCAATCAAGTAAAGCCACACAGTATTCCTTATACTCTTAGGTAAGAATATTTGTTCTTATTTTGATAAAAATAATTTTTAGCGGTTTAAAAACCTATTCTGGAGAATATGCACATAGTATCCGATTGTATTTTTCTCATTTGCTAAATAGTTTGTTCCACTTGTATCAGTGGCTCGGATGTTAGCACTGATGCCTTACAGTCCTGGGTTTGAAGGAGTATGCTATTTCTGTGCTTGCTTGGGCACTCAGGTTTCCCCCACAATTATAAAGACACACTGATAGGTTGAGTGTGAGAAAAAAGTGCTTAGATTGTAAGTAAAGGGCATGTCCAGCCTAAAATAAACTTAGCTTATAAATGTTTACCACCCCCTAGGATTCTCATTATGCATATGTTCCAAAGATGCCCTTGAAGTGACTTACCTAACCCTTTACCGCCTGGACACCTCCCCCTGCTGTTTCAAGCAAAAACAGGAGCAGAGGGCTTCTGCGCCGACAGCCGCTCTACTTCCTGGTAGAGGCTGTTAGGCAATTGGGCGTCATATCACATCATGCCTTAACTGACAGCCGCAACCAGGAAGTAGAGTGTCTGTCAGCAACAGAGTAGAGGAGGAGCAGTGATGGACCTCGTTAGGTAAGACACTGCAGGGGCATCTTTGGAATGGATGCATAATGCGAAACCTAGGTTTGGGGGGGTGGTAAACAATTCTAAGTAAGTTTATTTTAGGCTGGACATGCCCTTCAAGGGCAGCGCCTGATGTTTCAATGTACAGATGATGCTGGCGCTATATAAATCCTTAATAATAACTTGTATTAATAAATAACACATACCCAATGTTTATATAGAACTGAAGAGTTCTGCACAACATCTAAAGACCTGGTGCTAGATGTACAGTATCTGTGTAGCTGAGCACATTAACATCCAAAGAAACAGACTTTGACCAACAAACTCTGGATATTTAACATAAATGCTAAATTTTTATTGTCAATATTTTGGTGCTCACAGTAATGACCAGCACAATCTGTATAACAGTGCTGTGACCAATAAAAGTTTTGTATTTATATTGGAGTGCAATGGTCAAGTTCTGTTTGTTTGTACTCCATGTTCAGTAACTAGCTCTATAATGGTAATACCATTCCTTTCAACCAGTTTCTCCCCATTTCCTTTTTCTATGTCCTTCTCTTTTAACTTGGCCACTTACAATCCTTGTGGACAGCCACCTGTCCCTATTCAACTTTTAATAAGATATAGTAGATCCCATCTACGGGGAAAAATTAGTAGTTTCAATGTGTTATTTATATATTTACAAATTGTCTCTTGCAGTTTCTATATTGTATAAACAAATATTCATAGTCTATATACAGTAGATAGCAGTTGCATTCTGCATATACCATTGCCACTGCACTGAGAAGGAAAATTGGCCTCTGGGTTTTTAAGCTTAAATATCATATGGCCAGATACAATCAATCAATATTATAGTCACATCTAAGAGTTGGCTAAGGTTGCCTGCAGGGGTAAATCTCCAGAAGTACTTATTAGCAAAAGATACTTAATGTAAAGACAGCACTCACCAATGATGGATGAATGGGCACAATAATGTGACAATTACGCTAAATCAATACTAAATACAAGCTAGACATAATTCTGTGCCTTGCATTCTCTCTGGAATTATGTACTGCTATTAGAGATGTTACACTTTTAAAATGAGTCTTATTTTTTTTTTTTAATTTCCTGAGGCAAAACAGTAGGAAAGGACCAAGACATATTTTCACATGCCGTAATCATTGGCAGGAAGATGAATTAACTGCATGCTTTATTGAAAGATGTGGAATTTTCCTTTTAGACCTGCAATGATACAGTATTGTAAATGCTTGTTTGTCACTACAGTATAACTTGCATGAATTTATCTGACCATGTGGCTGCATATTTTTAACGTTTGATGTACCATAGTGTGTGTGTTTTATCTTAGTCTGAAAGTGGCAATTTACTATTGAGTGTGAAGATAAAAGTAGTAACAATGATGAGGTTCAGCTTCCCGACACTGAGGCTGGTTTGTATGAATTTCAATAGAGCTAGCAACCAAGCTCCTGGAATCTTCCTGATGATATCCTGTATATTGTAATAATTGCTTGTGTTGTGACCTATCAGTGACTAAACACAGTGTGAAATTTTTATAAGCATACCCTTTGCCTTCTCACCACATGTATCTGGCTTTTAATAAATAGACGTCATGTGCACCAGCAGTCGGCTAGATATTTAGCCTGCCCCCTCTAATAGATATTAGTCTTAAATACTTCTACTGTCACTTGCACTTAAAAGTGGAATAATGAACACTTACCTCTGGTTGGTTGTTAGGTATCAACACTGCAAACATATTTACCTGAAATTTACCAGAAAAGATAAAATTAAAAGTACTTATTTGGCTTTAAAGAGCAACTTAAAATTGTAGTTGTAGAATAGATAATGCTCCTATTTAGTACTGCATCTTAAAGGAAAATTTTATACAGTTACAATGAAAAATACCTAGAGCAGGGATGTAGGATTGTTAATTCCTACCTCCCAATATAATTTCTGTGAGGAGAGCCAGTATACAGAAAACAGCCTTGTGCAATACTAGTTTTAAATTTGCCAGGGGTCCTCCTGGCTTTAGCACACTATTTTTGACCCCCCCCCCCCCCAAAAAAAAATGCATGAGGCTGGCAGCCACATTATACATTTTCTATATAAAATAAAGAAGCAGATATACAAACTTCAACACATCATGGCAAAAAATTGTTGTCACAGAAACAGACCTTACAATATATTGAATAATGCACACCCTATTGCAAAATAAGTATAAGGATATTATTGTTTGTATATCAATTAAGCAACAAACGAGATTCATGTGTGCCCAAACCCTTTGTTCCACAGGTGAGGAAACCTCTTACTGAACCTTACTAACAAATGGAACTGCTACTAAATATCAAAGCATATTGTAACAATGTGTATTTCCATTTCATGTTTTCACACTAAAGTGGATAAAATAGCTACATTTTTCAATGCAGTAAAGAGCAAAAAACATAAGTAAAACAGTGTCAAAATGCACTCATAATTTAGTTATCAAACATAGAAAATATAATCAATGCACATTCCTAGGCCCCATACAATATCATATTATCTGCCCACTGGCATACTTTATAAACAAAGGGGTTTTAGTATACGTTACTGTGATCACATGAATGAAAAGCCTTCCAACCACGTCAAGGTAACCCCAGTCTGGTAGGTCCTAACTTTTTAAATTCTTTTACCTTGACGTGGTTGGAAGGCTTTTTATTCATGTGATCACAGTAATGTATACTAAAACCCTTTTGTTTATAAAGTATGCCAGTGTGCAAATAATATAATATTGTATGGGGCCTAGGAATGTGCATTGATTATCTTTTCTATGTTTGTATAAATGTTTGACCAAATCAGTAGCACTTCCGTTAAATGTAGTTGTAAATTAGCCTAATTGGAGTGCTTCCACAATCTTTGTATTGCATAATTAAGTTACGTTGGTCCGGGTGCACATGCCCCAGACCCTCCGCAAAAAAAGGAGCCTCTATTTCCTATGATTAAGTATCCCTGAGGTAAGAAACGCGTCAGGTGACCTCACAGTCCAGATGCCTGTAGACTTCTAATAAAGTATGACTGAATTTTACTAGCAGGAGTTCCGTTCCTTTATCCTAGGTGCACGCTCCTACTTCTATGGATTTTGTGTATTATTGTTTGTATGCTTAGCTCTTTTGTACAGGTCATGGAACTCTAAGGTAACTTCTAATATCCAGGGGTGTTATTAGAGGTGCATTATTTAATCTAAAATACAGTTTTATCATGGGAGTCATGTAATGCTGAAGACATAGATAAACATTGATCTTAAGTCACAGTTCTCACTATAGAGTGTTTTGGTGCGATTTCCTGAGTTAACATCTCACCAAAACGCTCTGATCATAGTAGTGAAAGGCACCATTCACACAATTGAGCTGCGATGCAGTTTGTTGCGTGCAAGGCACAGCAGTTTTGTGCTTTAATGCACAGCGGTGGCATTGAAAATAATGGCCCATGCTGTGCGTTAATGCAGTGAAACATCGCATTAAATCACAAACGTGATGTTTTGCTGCGTTAAAAAAAACAATGTGAACGTAGCCTAAATGATCGCATAGATAAGCAGTAAGAATATAATTTACAGTATATTCATGGCTCCCATATATTATACAAGCGATATTGATCACAACCATATTCTTAGCTTTATAATGACTTTGCTTTCTTGATTTTCAGTTTGGCAACGAGAAATGCCTAACAATCCGTTTAAATACATTTTTAGGTTTTTGGAAGTCTTCCTTATATTCTGCCATTCTGCCAACCAGTGGCTTACAATAGAGAAATATTTGACTGGAGAGTTCCGCAAGTACAATAACAACAACGGTGATGAAAAAACTCCCACCACTTTACTTGAGGAGACATTACTGTCCTTTTCTCACTGGAGTTACGAATATACAAGGGGTGAACTTCTTGTCCTTGATCTACAAGGTACAATATTAATAACTCTTTATGCCAAATTAGGATGTGATCTTTAGTCAATTTCAGAATAAAAGATTCTTTTGGTAGATTAAAATCTTTTTTTCACTATGCAGAAAGAGACTTGGGTTTTGTACCTGACTTTAAATAGCTATCCCTGTGAGTGGAACTTTGTATAAAGTCCTTTGGTATAAAGGACTGTAATATTAAGGGCATTGAAAAGAAAGACATTTAATCATCTGATAGTTGCATGGTCTGTAGGAAAGACTTAAACTACACACTATGGAATTTATTGATTCCTACCAACTGTTGCCTCTAGCGAGTGGTCGGTCCCGGCAAAAGGAACAGACAGTCAAACATTTGGCTGGGGCCAGTATAAAGGGGGGTGGAAATGAAGCAGGGAAGGTAGGTTTTTAAGGGTTACTAGGGGAAGTAGGAGATGGAAGTATTTTTTTTGTGTGTGCACCACATTAACATGTGTGCACAGGCCCTCAGCATCTTGATCTGCTGAATGTATTTAAAATAATAATATAAAACAATGAGGGCAAAAAATATTTTTTACATCCTTCTTTTAATCAATTAGGGTTTGGGTTTGATTTGCAAGATGCCTCACAAAACAGTTCAAAACCTTTTTGTTCACAGCACGGTGCTCCAAATTTAATACACTACTAGGTAAGTGGTGTGCTTACTGTATATCTTACAGCAGGGATAGACAACCAGTAGATCCAACTCCAGAATCCTAATAGAGGAATGCTGTGAGTTGTAGTTTTCAAACATCTGGAGAGTTACTGGTTGTCTATCCCTGTCCTACAGTATTACATACTGTTTCTCCCCTATAAGGCTGGAATACACGGGTCTATAGACTCAATTGAACCAAAAATATTGACTCATGTATGGCTGTCTGTTAAAAAAAACATATTAAATAGGCTTTACCATGCATTTGGTGGTGGATTCTAACTGCTACAGCTCTGACCCACACAGTACTATCCATAGGCAATTAGAAAGACATGCTCCTTAAACCTACCATGACACAACAGCAGTGTTTCTGCCTTAGTATAGTATTTGAGGTTGAATAAAGACATACGCCAATCTAGTCCAACCTACTCAGCAATACTCACATTTCCTGCCTAACTGTTTATGTATCATTACCAGAAATATGCAACATTCTTTGTTTTTAAAAACTCATCCAGCTTTTTTCTAAAACTATCCAATGAACCTGCCATTGCATCCAATGAAAGTCCGTTCCATACTTACAGTGAAAAAACACTTCTGAACTTGAAGACTAAACGCCTTTTATTCCAGTCTTAAGGGATTTCCGCATGTTTTCTGACATGTCCTATTGGTGAATAGAGATTGCCAAACTTCCTGAAGTTCTTTGTTTCCAAACTATAAAAAAAAATTCTATAGTTCCAAAAAGGAACCCATTAATATCAATAGGGACAAATAGTTTGTAAATGGCTCTGAGACCTGGAAAATAGTCTGGGGAACATGTCCATATCACCAATTGTTTAAACACTAACAGTCCTATGTAATAAATGTTCTTATGATTAAAAATATTGCTAATTTTGCCCCAACCAATCAGATGTTATTTTCCATTTGAAAGCTAACATCTGATTGGTTGGGGCAAAATTAACACCATTTTTAATGATAAGAAATTTTATTACATAGGCCAGTAACTTTCTCCACTATCCGCAAATTGGCAGGTATCCGCATTGAGTTTTTGCTACATTTGAGGGTTATGGGTGAATTTGAGGGGTACCGAACAATTCATTCAAGGGTTACTGAAACCGAAGGCTACAATCCAAAGCTTACCGAAATTAAATGATACATTCAAGGGTTACCGAACGATACATTCAAGGTTACCAAAATCGAAGGCTACATTCGAGAGTTCAGTTCTAGTCCATCTCTATTGGTGAAAAATGCCACAGACAGTTTATTGTATGGCCCATTGATGTATTTATACACAGGGATCATGTCCCCACTCAAGTGCCTTTTCTCTAGTGTACATAATTGCAACTTATCTAATTTGTCTTCATATTCATGCTCCCCCAGTCCCTTAATTATTTAGTTGCCCTTCACTGAGCCCTTTCCATTTCCTAGATGTCATTTTTCTACACAGGATTCCAAAACTGCATATTCCAAATGAGGCCTTAACAGTGCTTTTAAAGAGGGAGAATAATATTTTGCAAACTTTCTGAAACATTTAAGAGAATCAGCAGATAAAATAAAAAAGGTAGGAGGGAGGGGGAGATGTGTAAGCAGAGCAGTGTCTATGGTGAGGCTGTGCAGACACTACAAATGGGCAGTGAGTAAGGGAGGTTGGGGGCAATTAGGAGCACTCACTAAACGTTAATAATTTAAGCACAAAGCAAGCACAGATAAATATGTGAGTACCATTTTACTCAAATTGTAGTTTCAGAAAATGTAAAGTTGTTTCTGTGAGTATAGTGACCCTTTAAACTTTGTTATCCACCAAAACAAGATCCATTTCCAACACAGATTTACCTTACACACCTTACCCATTTGTAGTGTAAGCAGCACAGGGATTTTTAATTCCACAATAAATCACAATAAATTTATCGACATTAAATCTCATCTGCCACTTAGCAGCCTAATATGGCAATCATTCTAGATCTGCCTGCAACAATTGCACATCATCTGTAGCTTTTAATATTCGAAAAAGTTGTGTGTCATCTGCGGACACAGATATCTAGCTGACAATACCCACTTCCAAATTATTAATAGACAGATTATATTGAAGTGGCTTCAACACAGAACAGACATTTAGTCATATTGACGAAGCCCCATTAACAACTACTCTTTGCATCCGATCCATTAACGAATTTTCTATCCATGCACAAATGTGCCACACCAGCCTCAACAGCCCTTAGCTTATACTTAAGTCACCTATGGGGGACTGTATCAAAAGACTTGGCAAAATCCAAGTACACTACATCTTTTGCAATGCCAGAGTCCAGCAGAATTTACGGCTGATACAATAAGTGATTCAAACTGAAATATTAAAAAGCGTTGTTCCAGTACATTAATAACTACCTTAAATCAGTATATCTGTTGTATTCAATTTGATCAACTGGACTTGAAGTTTAGTTCTTGAAGACGTTTCGCTAGTCATCCAACTGGCTTTCTCAATTCAGAATGACTTGTACAAGAATCTGTGGCAATTATGTACCCTGGAAAATCCCAATTAGCATATCACAGCCAAGTGTTATGGGCGTGATTGGATAGTGGCTAACAGGTGTTATAGGAACACCCAGAGTAAGGTGTCAAAACAGCATTGTACATGGCAGACAGTTGGTGTCGAACCCCCCCCCCACCTCTATTTTTTTTTTTTTTTTTTGTTTTTTAGGCTTGGTTTCTTTTATTTTCACAAAATGGCCTCCTTAACATCTCTCTTGAACCAGTCATGTTCCTTTGCCAATATGTTAACATTACAATCTTCAAAGGTGTGTCCTTTATCCTTAAGATGCAGGTACACGGCTGAGTCCTGACCCGAGAGATTGGCTCTTCTGTTGCTGTTTAAAGCAGACTGGGATACAGTGTTTTTTGAAAATTTTTCTTAATTTCTCGGAGACCCCTGCTACATATGGGATGACCATGTTCTTTCTCCTGTCTTGCTTTTCCTCTTCACTGTTGGTATTCGTGTTCTTTTCTTTCCTTCTACTTCTTTTTACAAAGGTCCAGTCTGGATATCCACAAGTTTTAAGGGCTCCTTTGAGATGTTTCATTTCTTTAGTCTTCGCCTCTGTGCTAGTGGGGATGTTCTCAGCTCTGTGTAGGCTAAAGAAAAAAAACACTGTAACCCTGTCTGCTTTAAACCGAACAACACACTGAGGAAGCAATTGGTACATCCGAAAGACCCAATACCGAAACACAAGAAAAGTGACATCATATATGCAGTGCAGTGCAGTGAAGAATGCTCTGATTTGTATGTGGGGGAGACCAAACAGCAACTGCATCAACGTATGGCCCAGCACAGAAGAGCCAATTCCTCGGGTCAGTACTCAGCCGTGTACCTGCATCTTAAGGATAAAGGACACAACTTTGAAGATTATAGTGTTAACATATTGGCAAAGGAACGTAACTGGTTCAAGAGAGGTGTTAAGGAGGTTATTTATGTGAAAATAAAGAAACCAAGCCTAAATAGAGGTGGGGGGGTTCGACACCAACTGTCTGCCATGTACAATGCTGTTTTGACACCTTACTCTGGGCGTTCCTATAACACCTCTTAGCCTCTATCCAATCACGCCCTTAACACTTGCTTGTGATATGCTAATTGGGATTTTCCAGGGTACATAATTGCCACAGATTCTTGTACAAGTCATTCTGAATTGAGAAAGCCAGTTGGATGACTAGCGAAACGTCTTCAAGAACTAAACTTCAAGTCCAGTTGATCTAATTGAATACAACAGATATACCATGACCTGGATGAATGAGAACCTTCACAAGCATACCTTAAATCAGGAAAGCAATAACCTTATTGGTTGGAACACAAATGACAGAAAAGAGGAAATCTTTTACCATAGTTGCTAAATAAGGGCAGGTGTGAAACACACCGGGCATTAATGTCAGGTGTCAGGGACTGCTTGTGTGATGGAATGGAATGATACAACTGAAGGATAGGACCTCTATTGTCTGATTGGTTTAGACCATTTTCATTTCTACAATATTTTCAGTCAAACACAGCAGTCACTGGTGCACAGAACACACAAATTCTCTTTTTCTCCTAACCTCTAGCACACATACTAAAATTTGCTGTGACTTTATGTGGCACAACACAAATGTCTTTAATCCATAGCTATTGGCATCTAGGAACAGACGTTGAAGGCATGAAAAGAAAGGCAGTTAAGAGAGAAATTATGAAAATGTAAACAATATTTTTTTGTTTTGATAAGGGGTTTAATGTCATTCCTAAATGAAGTACATCTGAAATGGGCTACTTCCTAATATTCCCAGGTCCTTTCATGTATTCAGTCACTGAGCAGATTTTCTTTCATTAGACTGCAACTGAAAGAGGGAGGGGGTATTTCTGTTTAGATCTTGTCATTTGAATACAGCATGTAAGAAATTTTGTTTTGTCTTAGAAATCAAATGGTTATAAATAATTGTCAAATGGATTTGCTAGAACTATACAGTAGGTGTCTCTGTCACTCTTTAAAAAATGATTTGCAACTTTATCTTGCCAGCCATATGTTAAACTAAAGTGGCTTCAAATTATATTTTACTGACCCTGTCAAGTGTCTCCTGCGTGCATTGATATTTTATTAAATATGCTACAACGATTATTTTATTTTTAGCAATTATGCTATGGTTATTTTGCTTGAGTAGAATTGTGTTTTATTAACTAATATTTTATTTGCTACATATTTAAAATTTGCTGATAATGGTTTATTTTTATGGACTTGCCTGTTTCCTGCTTTTCATTATTTACCTCTAAAGGTGTTGGAGAAAATCTTACAGATCCATGTGTTATTAAACCAGAAGACAAGCAGTAAGTTTAACTCATTTCATTGTGCCACTCTGAATTTAGTAAAGCTGATGTAACATTTATTCCCATTTCACACAGGGTGATGCACCACGGATGCTAGTTGTACAAAGTTGCACGAAAGTCTGCTTAGCTTGAATTTTTGTGGCATCTGCCCCAGCATCACAAATTGCGCCCATGCAGCCGCTGCAAGTGTTGCTGATAAGCAATTACAAAACCTTTTTCGCAACTTTTTAATATAAACTAATAATGGTTGGCTTAAAAAGTCATGCAAAGGCTAACACAGGATCTCAATGCACCGATACACTGCTATCACTTTATGACTTTCATTCTCCTTTATCCTGTAATTGCTTTTTCTCAAGTCTATAAGGGTGGCCTCCTGTCTTTTGTTTGATCGAGTGAATCCCCTGCTAATTGGCTGTACTGTAGTTCATGCTAACATATTTGTAAAGGGTTAAGGAGGGAAAACAAACCTGACTTTGAAAATATATCTTCACAACACAAATTCTCCATTACTCTAATCAGTGTAGTTGCCTGTCTTTTTACCCTTTACAGTTTTCCCTTTCCACTTAGAAAATATTTTTTTTTGTATTCAGTTGTATTGAAAACAGGAGGTAAAGGAGCTGTGTCTTACCTCCCGTTCTTCAATAAAACACGGAGGAGCCGGGAATGAAGTTAGTCTCTTGCTCCTCTGCCGCATTCTCTGACACATCCCAAAGGACTTAGTACACTCATGCGCATCATGTACTTAGTCCATCGGGGTAACAGATAAATGTTTCTATATTAAAAAAATACAATCTCCTTTATCACAAGGATGGATCTGTATAGTTTCTGTCATTATGTCTTGAGGAACCTCTAGCAAACTCCCTTGGAATCCTAGGGGTCCTTGTACACTTGTTGGGAAAAAGTAAGCAGATAGTAAAGTTACATTTGTCAAATCTAACGTTTAGATAAATTTAGCATTAATGCCAGCTAAAAGAGACACTGAACTGGTAAAACACATATTTAAAAAGCATAAATAATAATTTTCAGGGAGGTGGGAGATCCACTTTTCCCCACACGTTCTATATATACCTCTAACAAGATGGCCACTCACTTTTGTGGGGACACCTCTCTGAATCTTCCTCAAAGGTAAGAAAGGGAGGTAAGAGGTGGTTCTCAATCCTTTACCAGTAATGATCTTTAGCCATATAGTATAGCAAAATCACCTGTTAAAAAGTCATATTATTGGAATAGGGTTACAGCTATGCAACACAGATTTCTGCTAATAGGGAGGTATCTTTGTGTCCATATACTGTTCAGCAGTGGACTTTTCCATCAGTGAACATTAGTCCCTGTGTCAGAGAGAAACATTTGGTAATACTTTTTGCATCATGCGTTTCTATGCTGATTATCTCATGTCTAGCAAAAAAAGTAGCTGCAGTTTAAAGCTGGGTAACCACATTAACGATAAAGGGAGGATTCCGTAGGATCCGATAGTTCCTGACGCCAACGGACATTCACTGTCAGTGTGCGCAGGGGTGCCCCTACCATGAAGCCAGTTGAAACATTTGCTCAGGGTACGACTCTGCGGAACACTTAAAAGGAGGCAGTTTAAAAAAAATCCTTTCTGCAATACCGCATTTCAGCACTAGTCCACCAATCAGTGTTAGTTAGCCCACCATACACACCTCCACAAGCCACGCCTATGTTACACACCCCCTTCACGTGTCGCCCCTCATCTGCCGATAGGCGGCATTTAAAAGTGGTTTCAGGTGTCAAAAACCCTAGGAACACACCTGAGTGTGCGACAATTTCCAACATTTTCCCTCTGCAGCGGTTGCACCCTTGTTAGTATAGGGATCTGGCCACGGTAATACGGTATGTGTCAGTCTGGAACGTTCTCCCTAAATATTGTCTTGGGAGAACCTTGGGACTGTGTGTAGCCACATATTCTAAAAACTGTTTAATGAAAAGTTTACTTACTGTATTCTACCAATACAAAACCGATACAACACACAATAATATAGTAAGTATTTACATATTCAAAAGTAATTAAAAAAAAGCACACACTACATTGTGGCCTGGGATCAACCTTTATATGTGTGTTCTTTTGCTTCTGCCAGGGAGACGCAGCCTGCTTCATAAAGGCAAGTACTGAACCAGGGAGAATGGTCAAGTTATGTCTAATTCACCAGTAGAAATCTACTTCTGTATTGTCTCAGGAATAATGAAGTCTTGATGATACTCCTTTTGAGCAAATGAACTGTTGAAATATAACACAATGAATTTGCTGTAAACTCTTTTAAACTTGGGGATGTACACTGCTGGCATGTACTTCTTACATTACGCTTGGGATTTCATTGTTGTTATCTTTCCTTTAGGTCAAGAGGAATGGTGTTTGGGCCAGCTAATTTAGGAGAAGATGCACTTAAAAACTACATCGCAAAGCATCGCTGCAACTCTTGCTGTCGAAAACTCAAACTTCTTGGTATGTTGTTATTTCTGGTGTTGGTTGTCTAACGTGGATTTGCAGCTCTGCTACCATTTTCAAAAAAGCTATCAATATCAATCTATCTGTTTGTCTATCTTTTTAACCTTATGTCTGTTTTTTATCTATCTTTTTTTGCTTTTGTATGTGTATATTAGGGCAGAATTTAGCCAATAGTCAAATACTGTGTAAGTCAAAATAATTATCCTTTATGTGTTTTTTTTTTCCACAAGTTCTTATGACTTGGGTCGTATAATATGTATTCTTTTTCTGAGAGAGGTTTAGTAAAAGATTTACTTAAGGTCTGCTCAGAGAAAAGATTAGACAGCGCTGACACTTTTATATTAAATGAAACACATGATGGGACTGTCACTACTGAAAAGTCTATTAAGTACGACTGCTTTGTGCTTTTTTCTTTGCCCTTGGTCTGTCAATCATCCAGAAGAAGAGGCATAGCACCAATCCTGCAGGAAGCAGCCATGCAACCCAGAATTGTATTAAAGTGACCCCTGCAGTGTCAAAAGGGTGCATACAGTGTAACAATTCTGATATGAAACTCTTTATCCTTGTCTCTTGTTTTTAAGCCTGGAATTTTGTTAGGATCATGTGGATCTTACATTCAGTTTATCTTTGGCAAGGCAGAGTCACGCAGTTGTCCCTTTTCATTAAAAATTCTTGTTCACCTCAAGGGCATTTCCTGTATGCTTTGTGTTGTCATTGCAGAATTTTTGAAGGATGTCTGGAAAATCTGTTTAACATTTTGCTACACTTAACACCTTTTGTTGTATTTTATTTAATTATTATTTAAGTGTACTAACATTGTGCTAAGACTAACAATCAAACCAAACGTATCTATTGCCACTTGTCATGAATATGTTGGTTTTTATTTTTATTAATTTTCATTTATACAGAATTTTAAAAAGCCAATTATTGAATTATGTTTAATAGTTTAATTGCTAAATTGAATAATACATCAGCATTATCTAGGGGCATATTTATAAAGGGGCATTAATACAGACCAGCAATTACCGCTGCACATCGCCTCAGTGAAAATAAAATTTTCGCCATATTTATAAAGGCGATCCACATTGCCGCGAAAAGCATTACCGCAGCGATGTGCGGTGGTAATTTGAACTCCCTTCAATGTGCTAAGTACAGTATCGCGGCGAAAAGAGCTCAAACCCGATGTACGGAGCAGGGGGCTGGGAGGGGCTGCTGGGTGGTCGCATCCGCCGCCACAGGGGGAGGGTGTATGCCCAACCCACCCTCGCCCCCCTTGCAGTGGCGACCACCTGCCGCACGACCTCTTCCCAGCAGACCCTCCCAGCCCCCTGCCCCGTACACTGGCAGAGCTTGTGTCACTGGATGGAAGAAAGAAGACGCCGCCCAAGGGCTCATTCAAGAGCCGACAGGGATCCCGGCTCAAGCTGCGGCAACCCCAACAAAGGCACTTCTCAGTGCCGCAAGGGCCAGGGAGGGGGGTCCCAGTACGGGCTGTGGGACCCACTAAGCCCCAAAGGGCCCTTCTCAGGGCCACAGGGCCACAGGGGCACTTGTAAGTGCTGCAAGGGTTGGGAAGGGGGGTCCTGGTTCGAGCTGCGGGACCCCCTAAGCCCCAAAGGGCACTTGTCAGTGCCCCTGCTGGAGGGTCCCCTCCACCCCCCAGCGGGCCCCTCCCTTCCCCGCAAGCGTACGGGGCAGGGGACTGGGAGGGGCTGCAGGGAAGGGGTCATGCGGCGGGGTGGCTGTATGCCCCTGCCCTTTTGGGTGCCCTTTTCGGGTTGGCCGTACACACACTCTCTCTGGCGGGGACATACCCGTTTTTGCCAGCTCAGATCTGGTGAATTGGAATGGCCAATGTTAACGCCAGAGAGCAGTTACCGCCACTTTATAAATAGAAGCGAGCGGTAACTGATGCAATGTTAGCGCTGCAGTGGTTTTCCACCTCGTTAACGTTTCACCGTGTTAACTTTTCGCCTGCCGTTTTTGCCCTTTTATAAATCACGTTATTAGCGATTTTGTGCGAAAACGTCAGGAAAATAGGCGGCGAAAAGTTAACGAACCTTTATAAATATGCCCCTTAGTCTTATGATGGTCTGAAGATAACAAGAAGGATTAATTCTACAAAGGAGAAGGGACTGTTTTTATAAGCAGATACACCGCAGGTAGTTGAGGTTAGACATTTGTAGCATGTTTTTTGCATTTTTTCATCTCTATACATTTTCAATTTGATTAAAACCATGCTTTGACTTGACATTTAGATTTTTTTTTGGACTTCTTTTTGGGAATATTTTTTCAGGAGAAATCCAACCCTAGATTATGTTTATTAAATGTGAACGGTGATGTAAAATGAAGTTCATAGTGGAGTTGTTAATACAAGTCATTGGGGAATGAGAGAATAATCCATCTGAATGTCCACTGAGTGCACGTCTCACTTCCTACTAGGCACCACACTATAGGGCTGATGCAATATGCGGTGCAAAATTTGCTATAAATCTAAAGCAACCTATCAGATGTTATCTAACTGCAGTAACCCAGAAAAAAAGCTTACATATGTTGCTTGCTGCAGATTAATAGTATGGTCAAACATTTGACCCTCTTATTGCATTAGCCCCTAAGAATGGTTATTGGTAGAGACTAGGGCAGGGATAGGTAATCAGTAGATTTCCAGATGTTTGAAAACTACAACTCCCAGCATTCCTCTACAAGCACTTTGCAGTCAGGGAATGCTGGGATTTGTAGTTTTCAAACACCTAGAGATATACTGGTTGCCTATCCCTGAAGTTGAGCTATGCATGCATTTAATCAGAATACAACAGAAGGACATGTAGGTGTTTTTATTTTTGTATATGGGCAATAACCAACTCAGTCACAGGCTTACGACCATATTTATAAAGGCAGGATTAAAGTAAGGATTAAATTAATAAACTAATTTTTTCAATACTAATAAAAGCTTTTCTTCCCAGAACACCTATACATTGTAATGTTCTTCTCTAGTAGAAATAGACCTTTAACTAAGAAGGCTTCAATGTTATTGCCAGTAAACCCACACAGCCCATGTAGGCTCCAAAGAACCACGCCCTCTTGCCCCAGTATTTATTGTCTCTGTGCACAAAGACACAGTGCAGAAGGTAACAATTTAAATCCCAAAAACTTACCTATTTTTTGTTTCCATTATGTCTCTAGCAAAGTTAAGAACTTTTATTGAATATCCCTGAAAGATTCTACCAGGGAGATCCATCCAGAGTCGCAAGCTCTCTGGGCAAATATCCTGTATCGGATTTACCAGAGGCTGGTAGGCTCTAGGTGCCTCTGCTGCTGACAGGCGCTCCACTTCCTGGTTGCGGCTGTCAGCGACCAGCAAGTAGGCGGTTCTCGGCGCAGAAGTCCCCTGCTCCTGTTTTTGCTCGAAACAGGAGCAGGGGGCTGCCCCTAGATGGCGAGAGACTAGGTCAGGTTCAAGTTCAGGAGCATTTTTGGGAATATAGCGAAAGTGGGTTTTGATACTTATGTGCAATCAGCCACACCATACCATTAATGTTTATTTGTTCTTTGTTTCTCTTATATTCCTATCTTTCTTCTTTTTCTTCCTTGCTTGTTTCTTTTGTATATTTTCAAAAAATATTGTAACATTTTTAATTCAATGGTTTGATATATATCTGGTCTAAATATATGTTAATATATCTTCATTTGCAGTATACAATCATTTATTGTAGATGCTTTAAACATCATATTTGGAAAAAAGAATTTGCTTTTAGTTTGTTTCCACTATATCAGTATTTTTGTTTAAAGAAATATTTAAAATAAAATGGATGAAATCAGTAAGATATGTTTGTCTTTGTGTGACACCTCTGATAATGTCCCTTATCACCTTAGGGACCGACAGAAATGTGTTGCAGACTGAATGAACTATATGGCCTGCCTTCCTCTCATTGTCTGGTGTGACATTATTTTCATTCTTCATGAAATATTTGATCTTAATCTCCTGCAGATTTGAAAAGAAATGACTACTCACCTGGGAGGCTCAATCTAGGGTTTGAAATTGGAGAAGCAGACACAGATGAAGACTTGTAGAAATATACAAGACTTTAGAAAAACATTTCTTTCACATTAGAAAATAAATATTGTACCCAGTCTGATCATAGAACAATATGGTCCAAATGCCAGATTGTAAGTATCAACATCCACTAATTGAGAGCATCACACTAGTATGTATCAATATGGCTCAAAGGTACCATTTGGGTGAAATAAACCCTCAATTTATTTTCACAGTATCCTCTGTAGCTTCTTTAATGCCAAGAAGACCTTTTCTTTTGAATGGATGAATACTAATGCAAAACAGTATGAATAATCTGGTTTCTGACTGGTTCTAAAAAGTTAATAGTTAAAAGGGTAAACTTCACAAAATATTTTGTAATTTGATTGCCATTGTGTAAAAAACAATTTTTTTTGTAGTATTCTTTTTACCTCTGGAAATGTTTCAGGTTAGTGAGATATTTTGTGTTTTACAATGAATATCTTTACATTTTACAGGTTTTTTGATTGGGATATTGATTGATTCTGAGTTCCCTGATGACAGTTCACTATATTTTATAAATAGTTGTGAGTTTAATGAAAAATATAAATATCTTACTAGTAAATTAGCCATTATCTTTCACGTTATGGTGAATTAGGGTTAAATGCACAGACAGGGTTTAGAAAAACACATGTAATCAATGATGCCATTAAAGCCATTTACAGTATGTAAAATCAACAAATACACATTTTGTGCAGAGTTTAAAAGGTCACTGTCTAGTTGTGTAATGGGCTGGGTACACACCATCCAATTTTTCAGTCCGTCCAACTGTTATTACTGTATATTGGTCGGTCAGCCTAAAAAATTGGATGGTTTACTTGCAGGTAGCCGCAGTCAATCTCAGTCAACCATTCACTATTGGCAAGTGGTAGTTCAGGCCGAAAAATTTGATGGTGTGTACCCAGCCTCAAGGTTCGTACACACTTACGGTTGCGGGTGCCGACCCGCGGTGCACGATGTATACAAACGGCTGTTTCCCCCGATAATTGTGCTTTTAATAATTGCACTTTACCGTCCAAAATGGGCGCTCGTTCGAAGATCCGGTCGGTCGGGCAACGATCCCTGACCGAAAGGCTGTTTCGGACGATAAAAAAAAATGTGTCGTGTGTCGGTACCTGCGATTGCGCATGTGTACAAACCTTTAGGGTTTCATGAAAACATCCACAGTGAAGAATACTGTGGAAAGGAAAAGGTGGTGTACCGTATTGGCCAGTCAAAATGTTTACAGGTAACCCTTTTGAAATAAAAAAATAACAAAAGTGGTTGCAGACCCCCTATGACTTTGTTAACACCGTCCACACTGATATTCCTTTTTTCTTGTTATTTGATCTATGAGCTTAATGTTGTATATATAGCAGAGAGCACCACAGCTATTGTAATCAGCTTGTGAAAAGGAACTAGAATGTTCTGAAAGCTTGCAATGAATCTTAGCCAATAAAGGTATCACCTAAACTACTTTTGTTTCTGTTTTTTTTATTACAAAAGGGTTACCTGTAAACATGAAGACTACTAACATACACAAAGCAGGAAATTTACTTCTTGTGACTGTCACTGACCTTTCTACATCCTATCTGCCTGGCTCAGAGGGAGGCAAGGTTGATTGAAGATGGGGAGTTGCACAGTAAAACTGGTTAAATGGTAGTAATGACTTTAAAATAGAAACGGTTATAAAACTACTTAAATCTATATATTACATTTTACATTAGTTAATTTATATGTTATAAGTTGTTAATATGTTAAGGGGAGTTTAGAAGGAAACTTTACATTTTTCTTTTAGGCTTTTTTATTTAGATTTTTACGTTTTTTACCCTTTGAAGTCTTTTATCAAATTCTTGCTGTGTGTTAAAGGGGTGGTGAAATATATATTGAAAATGCCAGTAAGGGGAATATTTTGGGAAGAAATAACCAACATAGTTTATTGTTATTCAATAGTAATAGCTCTGCTAAAAATGAAATATTTTTCTTCTGTATGTTCATAGTTTCCTTTATAATAACCTTTAAGTACTTTTAATTCTAATGTAGGTCAAATAAATACCAGAGCAAAATGCTTTTTGGTGTTAATCTTATAAACAAGTGGTTTTTTTGTATACTTGAAAATAAAGCACACACATATAGTATGTTCCTAAATGATTCATTCTGTATTTGTCCTACTTACTGTGCATTTTTTATGGTGTTTAATAAAATATTAGCAAATATTGTTTCACAGATCACATAGAGAGTGAGAGCTCTTAAGGTTCATACACACGTGTGATTGCCAGGGCCAACCCACTTAGCACAATGTGTATGCCCGCCTGTTTTGGCCGACAATTGTTCTGTATATGGGCCCCTTGCCAATTTGCCGGACAGCCCAATGCGATTTCATGTGTGTATGAGCCTTTACACCATTAAACTTTCCACCTGGGCAAATTATAATGTTGACCTGCTCAATGCAATGTTTGCAAAGTTTAATGATGCAATGTATCCTTCCCTATACTATGCTCCCCTTATCAGTAGCTTCCAGCTCTTCTGTGTATACTCTGCAGTCTAGGCCATGACAGCCAGAAAAAAAATGAGAAAGCTCAGTGAATGTGTGCTTAAGCTCTCTGAGCCTTTGTGGTGCTCAGAAGAGGAGAAAGAGGAGCAGCAGAGATCAAGAAGAATGTCTTTATACGCCGGCAGAACACTAGCACTACATACCGTGCATCCACTGAAACCTATCTTTCCAATCAGTAGTTTATTGGTGGCCAGTGATGCTGCGTATGCACAAACGTATGTATACACGCCCGCCCCACCTAGTACAGCGTGCGTCTATTACCAATTACCTATGCCGTCCCACTATAAAGAAACAGCAACAGTGACAGTGTCAGAAGGACTTGTGGGGGGGGCGCATCTGTGAGTGGGAGGCCGCCTAGGACACTAACTAAGATGGCTAGAAATGGCCCTGTGTGAGTATCCTGGTTTAAATGATTCAGAGTGTGCTCTACTCTAAAATAAATGTTTTTTTTATAGTGTGGACAGGCCATTTAAATGTATGGAGGGTAGAAGCTCCTATTACTAGCTGCCATTTTACTTATTTACGTAGATTGGAACTCTTCACATCTCTCATATCATTTACCTATTATTCATGATTATTTAGTCAGTTAGATAGCTGCAGAACAAGAATCAGTAAGGACTGTCTCTCATCACACAGTCTGACTATAAGGACTGTCTCTCATCACACAGTCTGACTAAGGCTCGGTACACACCAGAAGATATTTTGGGCATCCGACCGATTCACGGCACTTTCTGTCAGTCGGCTGAAAATATCTCCTGGTGTCGGGTGAATGGCCACGACCAACTTTGATCGTCGGATCATTCCTCCGGACCGACCTTGATTGTCTGTTCGTTCCTATTGGACCGCATAGTCGATCGTTCGCAAATTCACGAACCGACGGACATTTGTCCCGGCCGAGCGCTTGCTCATATCGAGCGCAAGGTCGGAACGAATAGTCCCTCCATGTGTGCCCAGCCTAAAGAATCGTTACTATGTGACGATTATGGCAGTGGCGTGTTTGGGGGGGGGGGATTACCGGTGCCCAGAATCCCACCCTCTGCTTGCTCACTGTGTAATCTCCCCACTACGTGCACACTGACATTTTTTGAAGTCAGCAATTTCTGTTTGTTAGGTTGGGTTGGTAAGATGTGTTTGTGTAAGGGGGTAATAGACAGAAATCTGTTTTGAAGGATTCAAGGAAATTGTGGAAATTGTGGAAAGCAATCTGAGTTGGTGGGGTGAGGGATGTTGTGGCAGCAGTCTGTGGGGTGAGGGGGTGTTGTGGTCAGGGGATGGGGACAGCAATCTGTCTGTAAGGAGGGTAGGGTAAGATGTGTATGTGGGGTTATGGCCAAGTATTTATGTGGGTGAAAGGAGGGGTTGTGGCCAGGAATCTACATGGGATGGTATATACAGTTTAACTTCTTAAAATAAAATTAACCCCCCCCCACTGTTAATTATAAGGATATTAGAATTTCTGTTTCCTTTATAAAAGTCCTTTTATATGGTCATGGAACTCTTATCCCTTATAATACACAAGTGGTACCCAGAGTTCCCTGACCTGTAAAACTCAGCCTGTGTCCTTGTTCCTTTATATGGACACAGAACTCCTTAGTGACTTCTAATATCCTTATAATTTACAGTAAGGGATACATTATCCCTTACAATAAATAAGTGGTACCCAGAGATCCCTGAACTATATAACTTAGTCTGTGTCCTTGCACCTTTATATAGACACAGAACTCCTCAGAGACTTCAAATATTCTTTAAAGTTAAGCAGGGGATACATTATTCACTATATAAGCCACCACTATCATTAAAGTCTAACCCTCAAAAAACTAAAATTGAACCTTTTCATTTATCAACCAAAACCCTGTTTTGGTTTTACTTACTTTGTTCAAAGGCGCATGCTGAGATATTAAACTTATAAAACCCAAATCCATCACTGGAGCATTCAAGCCTCCTCTGCTGCTGTGCGTGCTCATTTCCAGCTCACAGCAACAGGAGGCTCGTTCAGTAATGGCCATCTGCCATTGGCTCTTACTGAATGAGCCTCCTCGTGCTGTGCACACTCATAACCTACAACTATAAAAATATAGTAATAAAAAATTACATATTTTTTTAAATTAATTAAACAGTTCTATGATTAAATGTTTTAAAATCTACATTTTAAAGGGCATGTCCACCCCAAAATTTAACTTTTGATATGTGGTAGGGCATGCTCCCCCAGCCCCAACCGCATTAATATAATTGTTAGAAAGTCCCCCGATTCTTACTTACCTGCCCTCTCTCCTCCGCTGCAGTGTTCAGGCCCTCTGCTTGCATGGAATTGAAAGCAGGGGGCGGGACCGGCAGCTGCGTCCATGATTGGCTGAGAGGCAGGGAGGGCTGCACTGAGCATGCCTCAACCTTGATGAGGTTGAGGAAGTCTCAGGCACAGCATGAGTCACACACTGCTCCTACACAGCAGTTTCCTGGACTTTGGAGGGGCACAGCAGGGGAACTATTTTGAGCAGGAATGTAAGGTAAGGATTGTTTTAAACTACTTGATGTGGCCAGTAAGGGGTTAAATTTTAGTTTTGGGGGTGGACATGCCCTTTAAGAATGTAAATCCATGTGCTTACCGTAGGTATTATACCAGCAAGAAAAAAGTAGTGGACATGGGCACACCACCAAAGTATACGTTCAAAGTAAAAACTCCTTTATTATAATACACAAAACGGGAGGTATTAACAGATGTGAATGACATTGCACTTTGTCCTTGGTAACCCATGCAAGAATCCTCCCCTTGAAAATCTTGCGCTTGACTCACATTTTGCAGCAAAACTTTCTAATGACGCATACTACTAACAATAAGTGCTGATTTTACAGCAGGGCCACTGGACAACATTATTTAAATGTTTGGACATTTTGGTACTGATGTTTTTGGTGTCATCCATTTAATATTATAAATATATTTTGTTATGTTGTACATATCTGTCAGTAATACTTGGTTGTAAAATGTTGGTTGACTAAGAATTCACATCCAAGCATATACAGCTCTATGAAGTTAGATTGATTAAGCTACAGTATATGAAAGCTTGAGTATAGACCAGAAAAGCAGCAGCAAAAGTTATATCAGTTAAAAAAATATAGTCTCAAAAGGAAAAAGAAAGATATAAAATACACAAAGGAAAGATCAAGGATTATGGTTAACAATAAGTCAGTAATAGACATTTGTTGTCAAGATGCCCTTGTGTGATCTCCCATTTTTATCATAGATTAGTCTTTCAGCAATATAAAGAAAAGAGACAGATTTCAGAGATAACAGAGTTGCTTTAACTCTCAAACTAATAAGGTAACATCTGGTCTGCTCCGTAAAAGAACAAATGTGAAGATAGAAGTAGACTGTATAAAATGGAGGTGAGAATTATACTACTGTCATGAACCAGAAGTGAATTTAGAATAGAAAAAATAGCCAGCTATTTTTAATTGGGTCGTTGACTTTTTTCAATGCATCCACAACTACGCTTGGATATGAAAATAGTGTTTAAAAGTAGCATTTAAACCCATGGAAAAATGGAGACAACCAGTAGCACTGTGTATCATGAATAAACCAAAATTGAAAACACTAAAAGACCAAAATGCCCTAGTCTTCCATCTAAAAAAATGATTACATCACTTGTGCCACATTATCCAAAAATGTTGTAGATCTGCTACTGCCATTGTAAATGCCATTTTGACCCACACTAAAGCTGGGTACACACATGGCCAACCTTTGAAAGATGACAGACAGCATCTGAGAGATCCAAGGGTATTGGGGATTTATCGACAGTGTGTGTACCTAGCTTAACCCGTTACTACATCACCACAAAGGGGTTTGTAACAAGGCTTTCAAATAATTGCAGATATTCTTGCATAGCCCTGTTTGTGTAGATATTTTCAATATAATTAAAAAAATATATAGCAAACTAGGAAATATGTCTCACGCTGCAAAAACTGCAAACAGGATAGTTTCACAGCATGTTTCAGGTTTCATTATCAATTGTGACTGCTACAGATAACATCTCAATAAAATAGGTATTGAAGGAAATTTAATCATCAAACACACACAACCCCACCCTTTAGTTGTGAACAATAGTCAAAATATTAATAAAGAGTTCTGACAGTACTGCCCATTAGTTGGTGCCTACTTATACCTAGGTTGAATCTTCATATCCTGAGCTTTAAAGTCCTGGGTAAAGTTGTTCTCAGATCCATAAATCCTAGAATATCAATTAGGATATTGACTAAGGTTCCACTGGACTAGAGAAAGGCTTTGGTTATTATAAGAAGGCTGCTTAATTTACAGATAAAACTAGGCATTGTAGATTTAACCAACATATAAATGATCACAAGTCATGCTTGACATTCCTCAAGAAAATTAGTAGAATTATCATGTCAACAATCAGTTTCAGCATAGAGTTACAAAAACCATTTAATACTCCCAAATGATCATTTAAACCCTGAGGGGCTAAGGTATTTTTTTTTTTTTTAAATTCATTTTACCTCGTCTTGAAGGAGTCTTTTACATACGGTATCTATCCCCCTCTAGGGTTTTAAAAAAAACGTTCTCAATTACTGCCTACCTCAACTGCTTGACAGACTGTTTATGCATAGCAAAATGATGGGATACTGTCGTATCTGTATAAGAATTAGAATGAATGTTCTTTATATTGTTCCTGTGTTCCCTAATCCTAGTTTTAATATTTCAACTTTAATATTTAAACGTTTGGCCCATGTAGGCAATTTTATAATGTAAAACCATTTCCACCCAAAACTATTGGGTCTCACCACGTCAAGTATGGATTTCAGATTGCGTCCCCCCCCCCCCAACTCTCTCCTTTCAGTGCCTTTTTTCCCATTGACTAACTGGGTCTCTGAGAGAGAAAGGACTAGACTGGCACTGTGATACGGACTTGAAGGCTTGGTAAGTGAGGTTTAGTACAAGCCTAAGGGTGAAAAACTATTGGTTTAGGTACTATCCCCTACATATATCTCAGATACCATTTTAGTACTTTGCTTGCCCATCCTCCCCCACCCCCCTTCTTTGCTTTGGAACTCCTTCCGCCCATCTGTTTATATCTTCAAACGTAACTTCAAAACTCACCTCTTTAGGCAAGCATACAACTTGGCCTAAAACAATACCCCTTGGTGACCCAATCTGCTTATCATACTCCACTGCCAATCTAGCATACCAATTCACTTTACCTTTTGTGTCAGCCCATTTTCTTAAAGGTCCATACACACGTGCGATCTCGGGTCCCAACCCGCGACGCACGATGTGTCCAAACGTTCGTTTCGGCCGATAATAGGGCCGTGCATGGGCACTTCATCGGTCAAAACGATGATCCGCTGGTTGGTTGGGCAACAATCACCGACCGAACAACCGTTTCGGCCTATAAAGTGCCCATACATGTCTTTGTAATATATGTACTAGCCTTGTATGTGACACGTATTACTATTTTATTGTAAAGCGCCACGGAAGATGTTGGTGCTATATAAATCCATAATAATAAATCTATTAGAGGAGTGGGTGATTTGGGTAAGAACACTATATTTCCATTTTAATTACATTCCATTCAAAGGGAATAGGCTGTAAATGTCCAGAAATTCACCAATAACTCTGATATGCCCGAAACTTCTGCCTCTAGCTTGAAAACTGTGGGAGGAGGTGCAGCTCAAAAATGGGAAGAATAAATAGAGAAGAAGAAGAAATAGAACAGCAATTTGGCTATTTCATATATACTTGTAGTGTTAAAGTGTTAAGTCAAAGAAGGATTTTCAACCTCTATATCTTTGTTTTACTTCTTCATTGTTGAAATGTGTATAATAATGAACTTTTGGAGATGACAGATCTGATATTTTACCCCCCCCCCCCAAAAAAAAAATTTCTACCTACAGTGGCTACAGAGTTAAAGAGAAATAATACTTTAATATATCAATTCTTGCTGAGTTTGTCATTGTCATTGTCTTACCTTGATCTGCACCGTACCTCACCGCTTCTCACTCTGGCTTTGCCAGGTTCAATCCCTGGGTCCTGACATCACAAACTGAATTAGGTTTTCAGTCAGGACTGGCAGAAATACCGCAGTGATTTGTGAAACATTGGCTTTTCAATCACCGAGGCAGGGTGGAGCTTTCCAAACATGCCATTTCTGTACTTGATTAAATCAACATATTTTTGGATTAATGTTGTTGTTTAAAGATTTACCTTTAGTACTAATTTTATTGTAATAGAAATCTCTGACCAGTTATTAGGAACAATAAAGCAATCTACGGAAGGATATACACTAGTTGATGTACTCGCCAACATTTCCACACTGCTCCAACAATCAGCTAGGCTGATCAAAATGAATGCTCCAGGCTGTGGAATGTCGTCAGGTAACACAATTACAATTATTAGGCACAATATTAGCTTAATTGACTGGGACTCTGTATGGTCAACATTGTGTAGGTAATATGTGATATTCAATATCTTTAAAAATAATCTGTTGTCTAAATAGATAATGCAGGCCATACACTAGTTGAAGTTACCAATATGCTCCAGTAACTGCCTAGGCTGATTATTTTAGGATTGACATCCAGTCTCAAGGTGATTGGTATTGCTAGAGAATTTAATAGGCAGGTAAATCTACTATATGGCCTGATATTAGATTGAAGCGGCATTCCATCTATTTAGTCGAATCTACCCAAGGTTAAACAGAATACAGCAAGTGGTACAAAAAATTAAATCAAGCTGAAGCTGAGCTATTGCATTTGTCATGAACATATTTGATTTCTGTTTTGTAACGCTGTCAGCCAGGCTGGCATGAGGTGGTGATGTAAGTGAGACTATTTACATAACAAGACTATTACTAACTGTACAGAACAAATGAGGATCCCATGGAGAAAGTTAATTTATTTCACGTATTGACTGACCATAATGGCAGCATGGATGATCTTTTAGCCTTGTTAAAGTTAAAGTTTGGAGACTGCTGAGATTCTCCTTTTTAAGCCTCTGGTAAAAATCATTTTAACCCACTCACTCCTATGGCAACACACAACATGAATCACATCCTCATGCTGCTAAGTAGGACATAATGCAAAACTCCTACTGCATTCATTATGAATTATTGTTGATCTAGATCATTACAGTCCATTCTTTATCCAGTTGATGTTGATTTATTATAATATATCCCAAAAGTATTTCATTTATTATATAAAAAATTCTGTCAACTAGAAGATCATTGCAGTTGTAAAGATGTCCATTGCTCTGATTATGTTTAAATAAAGAGGTCACAAATGGATGTAATCATTCCTTACAATTACACCTTCATAAATACAGACCAAAATTAGCCCATACTTTACAGGGAATTATGGGAGAGATGAAAAATCAGTTAGTTCAGATGATAGCCTTGTTAACTGTTACTTGAACAATGAAATGAATAACTTCTAAATTTCTGCTACTTATAGATAATATCAGGGAGATTCAATTAAAGTTATACTTTTGCCCCAACCTATCAGATCTTATTTAACATTTGAAAGCTAACATCTGATTGGTTGGAGCAAAATTAGCACCATTTTAAACAATAAGAACTTTTATCGAATAACCCTGTAAGTAATCCAAACATGGCAGTGAAGAGAGCAGCAGACAAGAAATTATAAAGCATTCGTTTTTGCTGAAAGAACCGTACAGGAGGATATAGTTATAACACAGGAATTCTGAAACATTACCATGAGACACGTTGCGGGGTATATTAATATTTTCCTTGCAGTCACGCTAGTCATTTTTGAAGGAGCTGATAAAATGATGTACTAAATCCCTTGCTTTTCTATGTAATATTAAAGAGGAACTGTGGTCCAAAAATGACTTTAGGTAAATTGATAGGAATTGCTCTCCTGAGAATTTTTGCATTATTTTTCATTGTTTATTTTGCATAGTTTTGAAGATATTTACATTTTTGTGTGTGATATGGCAGCAGCATCACCAGGTCCCTGCACTTCCGCTTCTGCTCTGAAACCTGTCAGTCAATCTGCCCTGTGTCCCTCCCCTTTGCAGCCCTCCTGGTCCCTCCCACTCATGGACCCCATGGTCCCTCCATTTGCAGGCACCCCTTGGACCATTCCCTTACAGCCCCATGTGGCCCCACCCACTCGTGGGTGCCTAAGCCCCACCCACTCACAGGTGCTGTGGGCCACTCTGACATCCCCCCTACCCCCCCTCAGGAAACTCTGTGGAAACAGCCTTTTCAGGCAGAGTGAGAACTCTGCCTGAAAAGGCTGTTTTCACATAGTGAGAGAGAAGGGCTGTAGATTCCCTTACCTTCTCTGTAGCTGGAGGTCCTTTACACAGCAGAGAGGAGGAGGGACTTCTTGTCTGCCTCACACACTGAGGGAGTCTGGGGCTGTGCTCGCCAGCGGCACTGTGCAGGAGAAGCCTTAGAAATGTCACATGTCAACCTCCCACCCATTAACTTTCTGGTCAGTCATTTCTTTATATCTTGGGCTGTGGAGCACGTAGAGAGGTGGTTGATGGCTCGTTTTACAGGTAGGAATCTGGCCTTTCATTTAAACTCAACTTGTTTGGAGACCACAGTTCCCCTTTAAACAAAAATGTACACCAGTATGAAGATAATTAAATCTTTACTTCCTCCCCTCTCCCAGAGGAACAGACTGTAACAAATGGCCGGCCGGACGGGGTACTTACAGTACGCTTTAGGAGGAGGCTGATATTCCGGAATGTGCGGGACACAGGGCTGTGGGAACTGTAGGGGAACCAGGAACTAGGTGCTGCTGGAACTGTAGGCTGAATGCTGGAACAAGGTGCTGCTGGGAACTGTAGGCTGGAACCAGGAACAAGGTACTGCTGGGAACTGTAGGCTGGGAACAGGAACAAGGTGCTTGCTGGGAACTGAAGGCTGGATACTGGATATAGGTAAGGAGTCACTGGAGAATGGCAAGGTAAGTACTGAATGCTGGAGAACAGGCAAGGTAGGTACTGGAGACAGGCAAGGTAAGTACTGAATGCTGGTACAGGCAAGGTAGGTACTGGAGACAGGCAAGGTAAGTACTGAAGCTGGTAAAGGCAAGGTAGGTACTGGAGACAGGTAAGGAAGTATGAATGCTGGATACAGGCAAGGTAGGTACTGGAGACAGGTAAGGTAAGTACTGATGCTGGATACAGGCAAGGTAGGTACTGGTGACAGGCAAGGTAAGTACAAGGAGCAGGATCCAAGGCAGGTGAGTAAGGAACCAGGGTAGCTAATGCTATAGGGCGCCGGGTCCAGGAGGACGCCGGCTTTTCAATCTCGCGCCGCCAGGCAGGTCGGCGTCGTGACGTCATGACGTCCGCGACGACGCCCACCCGGAAGTGCCGAGCAGCGCGGGACCGGAGCGGCAGGTAAGTCCGTGACAGTACCCCCAACGGGGGGCCACAGGACCCAACAGGCCAGGTTTCCCTGGAAAACTCTTATGGAAAGCTCTGACTAGACGAGGAGCGTGCACATCAGCTGTTTAATCCAGCTCTTTCTTCCGGCCGAAACCCCAGTGGACCAAATACTGAAGAGACCCTCTCCAAAATCTAGAGTCCAAGATTTTTTTCGACCTCAAACTCCTGTTGACCATCAACAGAAATTGGAAACGGAGGTAGTAAGGATGTGGATACTGATTAGAGCATACTGGCTTGATGAGGGAAATATGAAACACATTAGGAATCCGCATGCTGGAAGGAAGTTGGAGGCGAACAGCCACTGGACCGATTAATTCCAGGATAGGAAAAGGACCAATAAATTGGGTCCCAGTTTGGAGGAAGGAACCCGTAGGTTAATATGAGCAGAGGAGAGCCACACTTTATCTCCAACAGAATAAGCTGGGGGTTCTCTACGTCTCCTATCTGCTGCAGTTTTTTGTACCAAAGCAGATTTCTGAAGGCTGATTTCCGTAGCATGCCAGATAGCGGTCCCAAAGACACATAAAAAAGGAGATCTCCCAGTAGAAGCGTGAGGTGAATTGTTATGGATGAACTCAGCCCAAGGCAGAAGGTCGGCCCAATCATCCTGAGTATAGGAAATGTAACAACGAAGATATTGTTCCAAGACTGGTTAGTGCGTTCAGTAGATCCATTGGACTGTGGGTGGTAAGCCGAGGAGAATTGTTAACTTGATGTTCATGGACTTACAAAGTGCCCTCCAAAATTGGAAACAAATTGAGAACCTCTGTCAAATACAATTCAGAAGGGAGTCCATGAAGCGGAAGATATGGGAAATAAATAGTTGAGCCAACTCCGTTGAGGATGGTAGTTTGGGGAGGGGTACAAAAGGGCATTTTGCTGAAGTGTCTACTGTCACCCATAAAACTGTGTTTTTCTTGGAAGGTGGAAGTTCAACAATAAAGTCCATGGTAGATGGGTCCCTGGTCTGGACGGAATGGGGAGGGGTTGAAGAAGACCACAGGGGAGTGTTCTAGAAGACTTGGATTGAGCCACAGCTGGTACACACTTGAACAAAGTCTTTAACATCTTTTCTCATTTGGGCCACCAAAGGGAACGGGCAGAATATTAAAGTTTTGTTAACACCGGGATGCCCGGCTTGCTTGAACAGTGGGTATTAAGAAGGATAGCTTTCCGAAGTGAAACAGGAACAAGTTTGCCAGAGGGTGTGTCAGGAGGAGCAGAGTCTTGTGCGGCTTGGATCTTGGAAAAAAGTTGAGGAGAATAGAGGCCAAGTTTTAGTGGTTGGAATAATGGAGCCCTATCTCTCATTAATACAATCGGAAGCAACAAATGATCTGGACAGGCACTCAGCTTTCTTGTTTTTAGAACCCGGTTGGTAAGTGATGACAAAGTTGAATCGGGAAAGAATAAAGACCACCGTGCTTGATGGGATTTAACCTTTTGAGATTCTGGATGTATTCGAGATTTTTATGGTCGGTAAGGATGGTGATGGGTACCGATGTGCCTTCCAACAGATGACGCCACTCCTCGAGGGCCAGTTTGATGGCAAGAAGTTCCCTATTTCCAACATCATAGTTACGCTCGTTGGGTAGAAACTTCTTAGAGAAATAAGCACAGGGATGGAGTTTCCTTTTAGAGCCTTGTCTTTGGGAAAGGACGGCTCCAGCGCCCAAGTCCGAGGCATCAACTTCGATGTAGAAGGGAAGACTAAGATCTGGATGGACTAGAACAGGAGCATCAGCAAAGGCCTCCTTGAGTCGTTTGAAGGCTTCGAGGGCTGCAGGGGTCCATGAATGGGGCTTACCACCTTTACTGATGAGGGCTAATATCGGAGAAATTATTGAAGAGAACCCTTGAATGAATTGTCTGTAGTAATTGGCGAACCCAATGAACCTTTGAATAGCTTTGGTTCCCATAGGGAGAGACCAATCTTGGATGGCCGAAACTTTAACAGGATCCATCTGGAACCCTTGCGCAGATACGATGTAGCCTAGGAAGGGTACTTGTGAACACTCAAACAGACACTTTTCCAGTTTGGCATATAGGCTATTCTCTCTCAGACGTAGCAACACCTGTTTAACATGGACGCGGTGTGAGGGCAGATCTTGAGAAAAGATTAAAATGTCATCGAGATACACTACTACAGAGATACCCAACATATCCCGGAAAATGTCGTTGACGAATTCTTGGAACACCGCTGGAGCATTACAAAGGCCAAAGGGCATTACGAGATATTCGTAGTGTCCGTCCCTAGTATTAAAGGCGGTCTTCCACTCGTCACCTTGGCGTATACAGATCAGATTGTATGCCCCCCGAAGATCTAGTTTAGTAAATATTTTAGCCCCTTTTATCTGGTCAAACAGCTCAGAGATGAGAGGGAGAGGATACCGATTCTTTATTGTGATTTTATTTAACCCACGGTAGTAGATGCAGGGTACCAGAAAGAAGGTCGATGGGGCAATCGTAGGAACGGTGCGGTGGTAGCTTCTCAGCTCGCTTTTTACAGAACACATCAGAGAAATCATGATAACATTCAGGGAGGTTTTTCTCTGATTTATTTTCACAGGTAATGGTAGTGCAATGAGTAGAAAGGCAATTTTTGAAACAGAAAGGGCTCCAAGACTTGAGTTCATTGTTAGACCAATCTATAACAGGTTTGTGTAGTCTGAGCCATGGAAGTCCGAGAATTAGGGAAGCAGAAGGGCTTTGGATGACAAGAAAAGATAAATGTTCTTGGTGAAATATGCCAATGCGGAATAGGACTTCGTATGTAGATTTGGAGATGAATTCTGAAGCCAACGGGTTATTGTCAATAGCCAGAACTCGAAGGGGTTGCTGCAAGTGAAGGAGACGAAGCCCCAATTGTGCTGCATAGGTAGAATCGATGAAATTCCCAGCGGCACCAGAATCGACAAAGGCCTGGGAGAAAAAAGTTTTACCATTACAGGTGATCGTAACTGGTAGAAAGAGTTTCAGTGGTTCAAATTTGGCAGGAGACTTAATGTTACCTAGAAGGAGCTCCTCCTTAACTTCTAGGTCCTGGAGTTTCCCAACTTCTGGGGACAATTTCTTACAAAGTGTCCTTGCCCAGCACAATAGAGACAAAGTCCATTGGTACGTCGGCGTGATTTCTCCTCGGGGGATAGATGATTGCCGCCAATTTGCATCGGCTCTTCACCCCAAGATATGGGTTGCGGAAAGGGCTGAGCAGGCCTAGGAAAGGTCTTAGGGAGGTTGGAACGAGCTGCAGACCTTTCTGCCTGCCATTCACGAAAGCGGGTATCAATCTGTATGCATAGTGTAATCAAGTCTTCCAACGGGACAGGTAATTCCCGAGATACTAATTCGTCCTTGAGGCGATCAGAGAGTCCCTGCCAAAAGGCTGCAGTAAGTGCCTCATTGTTCCAAGAAGTCTCCGCAGCAAGGGTACGAAATTCGATAGCATATTGACCCACGGAGCGTGACCCTTGGCGGAGCTGCATCAAACGGGAGGAGGCAGCAGAGGTTCTTCCTGGAGCATCGAAGACCTTGCGAAACATACTCTTTCCCATAAAGGAGAAGCCCAGGCCAGTGCATTACCCTCCAACAAGGCGATGATGTAACCCACCTTTGCACGATCCGATGCAAAATGAGATGGTTGAAGTTCAAATTGGATTCTGCACTGATTAATGAACCCACGGCAGGCTTGGGCATCACCATCAAACCGCGAGGGCGGAGGTATGCGGGGCTCTCTCCGAAGAGAAGGATCACCGGATCCAGTCGTCGAAGAAGGTGGCGTAGAACCTGGAGCAGAGGCAGCAGCTGGGGGTAGCCGGACAGCTAGGGAATCCATGAACTGAGCCAACTGGCCCTGATGATGTTCGAACAGGTCCATGCGTTTGGACAAAGCTTGGAGAGTTTTATTCAACTCGGCCATAGCCCCCTCAGGCATTTCCATGGCCCGATAGTACTGTAACAAATGGCCGGACGGCCGGGGTACTTACAGTATGCTTTAGGAGGAGGCTGATATTCCGGAATGTGCGGGACACAGAGGCTGCTGGGAACTGTAGGCTGGAACCAGGAACTAGGTGCTGCTGGGAACTGTAGGCTGAATGCTGGAACAAGGTGCTGCTGGGAACTGTAGGCTGGAACCAGGAACAAGGTGCTTGCTGGGAACTGAAGGCTGGATACTGGATATAGGTAAGGAGTCACTGGAGACAGGCAAGGTAAGTACTGAATGCTGGATACAGGCAAGGTAGGTACTGGAGACAGGCAAGGTAAGTACTGAATGCTGGATACAGGCAAGGTAGGTACTGGAGACAGGTAAGGTAAGTACTGAATGCTGGATACAGGCAAGGTAGGTACTGGAGACAGGTAAGGTAAGTACTGAATGCTGGATACAGGCAAGGTAGGTACTGGTGACAGGCAAGGTAAGTACAAGGAGCAGGAGCAGGATCCAAGGCAGGTGAGTAAGGAGCCAGGGTAGCTAACGCTACTATCGAGCGCCGGGTCCAGGAGGACGCCGGCTTTTCAAATCTCACGCCGCCAGGCGGGTCGGCGTTGTGACGTCATGACGTCCGCGACGCCTCCCACCCGGAAGTGCCGAGCGGTGCGGGACCGGAGCGGCAGGTAAGTCCGTGACACAGACATATTCATTGCATTTCCCTAGGTAAAAAGTTGTCATGGGTTCAGTATGAGCATGTCTTCCTATTGGCTGCATAGCAAACTGTCACTGACAGTGGCAGAGAGGCTGATGGGATGCATGCACGTAGTCATGTGTGCACTCCTTTGTACGTTCACACATTAGTTTGTGTGCACACGAACAATCAAGCTGCCCGCATTCCCTTCATATGCTGTAAGCATGCACGCTCACATACACGCACCATGGGACCAAACACAGGTAATCATTCACAGTCTGTGAGCATAACTTTAGTGGTGGGGAAGATACTGTAAAGTTTGATATGGGAACATATTCTATATGAGTATATTTCAAGGACTGACATAAGTTGTAATCAACATGGATTTATGAGGAACAGATCTTGTCAAATAAACTTGCTTGGCTTTTATGAGGTAGTGAATTTGGACTCTTGCATAGCAGTAGATGTAGTATACTTGGATTTTGCTTAGCCTTTTGAGACAGTCCCCCATAGGCGACTTTTATAGCTATAAACCTGTTGGGCTTGGGTGGCACATTTGCACATGGACAGAAAATTGGTTGTTAATGGTTGTTAATGGTGCTTCGTCAATATGGGCTAAAGTGGTTAGCCATAGGGTTCTGTGTTGGGGCCACTTTTTATCTGTTTATTTATGATTTGTGTTTTTGTGGCCTTGGAGACACCCCACAATCTCCCTTGACTTTCACTGGCTATGCACCCCCCTGCTCTGACAGCTAAATGGTTAACACTAAACCACTCACTCCAGCAACCAAAGGGCTAACCAGCTTCATCCATTCAAACTTTCATTCCAGCGGTCAGTTAATTAGCATTTACACAGACAGTATTCAATAGACCTAAAAGACCATCCAAACACATATAACTTTTAGAGGATAACTGAGTTCTTTTAGAGCATCAAAGACAAAACTTATTACATTTTGCATGTAATATTCCAAAAGGTGGATGGTGCATATAATACAAAATAATAGAAAATGGTGTTGCAATAAATTGAAATACAATATAGGTACAAATATTTATATAAAATAAAAAAGATAAAAATATTCACAGACCCTAACTACTCACTAAAGGAAGTCCTAAGTCTCGGGGGGGGGGGGGGGGGGGGGGGGGGGAGGAAACATATGATCAATACCCATTTAGCATGTCCACTCAGTATAAACAAAGGGGGTTTACAATGATTTCTAAGCCCCTTGTTGTACCACCCCCCTTTTTAACTATGCATGAGGTGGGAGTGTCCAGGAATGTCCAGATTTACAACGTGTCACAATAATTCATTCCTTCCTCATGTTAAAGGGCATCTATAGTGAAAAAAACACATTGCTCCTTTGCAAAGTTAAATTCATGTACTCTGTGCTGCCTTAATCCTATCTAGGTCAGTGACTCTGTTTAACCATGGTGCCAGATCAGCCCCCTCCCCCCTCCCCTGTTACCTCCTCCATGTCTCAACTTCGGCTAACCCACAAGCTTATTATGTGCAGTAGGAGTTAAAAGTTCAACATCCTGAAAAACACACCCATGCACAGTGGCCAATAGAAAGCAAGCTGTCCTGGAGACATGGAAGAAGAAGGAGAACAGTACAGTTTACGATCTCTGTCTTTGTGACCCATCTTTAATCAGAGAAGTCTATCAAGAAGGGGGGTCAAGTGCAGCCTTATATCTACCATAAAAGCTACCTCTCTCCCCCTGCTAATGCTGTTATCTCTGTGTTTATTACAGAGCAGGGAGGGGGGGTCACGTCACAGGGATTTGATTGACAGTCCAAGTAGGAGTAGAGGAATGCAATCACGTATTCTTCTAACTGGTGTATCTCAGGACAGAGAGGGAATCTGAAAAAAGTGAAGACACTCTGGGGGTTGTGGGGAATTATAGAACACATGGAAAGAAAGAAAAAAAAGTTAATTTTCCCACTATAGATGCCCTTTAATAAGCAGATTCCATATAAATTTAGATGTGTACATTATACTGGAATATAGACCACATATTCCTTTCCTGTAGTAATTATCGACATGACCCCTGTATAATACATTTCCCAAGATTTTAATAACTCCATTTTAATAACTCCCCCATTGAATAAGGCCTATGTTGGGTATCTTTTTGAAGGCCTATTCATAAACAGGATATCGGTATATGGATATCACATACGTAAATAGTCTTATGATTGATTTAATGCTGGCTAATCGATGACCTTAAGGGAAACTTTGTGTAACCACTGTTGTTTAGCAGGCCCAGCATCTGGTTTGGGAAAGGTTACAGGTTATCTTGGCATCCAATATTTTGTCCTCTGGAATGTGCTATAAATGTCTGGACCAACAGTCCCTAAAGGTTCGAACACATGTGCGATCGCAGGTGCTGACCCGTGATGCACGATGGGTACGAACAACCGTTTCGTCCAATAATTGGCCCTTGTATGGGCACTTTATTGGCCAAAACAGCCTCTCATTTGGGGATCGTTGCCCAATCCGCCGGGCGGATCTCCGAACGAGCGGGCATTTCGGCTGATAAAGTGGCCATACACGGGCCGATTATTGCCCGAAACTGCCGATCGCACACATCGTACACCGTGGATCCTCACCCTAGCGATCGCACATGTCTACGAACCATAGGTATGTATGATCATACAGCTCCAGAACTGTAAACCCTTTCCTGGCTTACTGTGAGGCTTAAGCATTGCTCTGTCACAATATGGAAGTAGGCATTGTCAGAAAAGTCTTGTTTGCGGATGACACAAAACTTTGACGGCCATTAAAAGCTACAGATGATGTGCAGTTGTTGCAGGAAGATCTAGATAAATTGAAGCTTTGGGCTGCTAAGTGGCAGATGTTGATAAATTTAAGGTGATGCTTTTTGGGCTTAAAAATCCTTGTACTACTTATACTATAAATGGCTCTGTGTTAACTGAATCTCTGTTGGGTATGGATCTTGGAGTTCTGGTGTATAACAAACAAAGAGCATGTACATTGTAATGACAAGTTGGCTTAATGTTTATTTGTGGCTTTAAATATAAGGTGGTGGTTTTTTTTTTAATGCTACCCTTGCAGACCGTGTCTTTTTACAGGGATCTTGCTTGCCTCCCTCCTCCACTGTCTTCATGTTTTTCGAAATTTGCAAATCACCAACAGTTTGTTAGTCAGAGAATACGGAGGCCGTGTGCCAAGCACATGAGACGTCAATGCGTGCGCGTGACCTGGTGACGTTTCCACAGGTGTGCACCCCTGGGATGTCATCGCACCATGCTGTCCATATCGGGTGCGGTATGATGTCACATAAATGGCTGCAGTAATTTTCTGACTCACAAACTGTTGGAGATTTGCAAATCTCGAAGGGGCGGAGCTAAAAACAGGAAAACAGTGGAGGAGGGAGTCCAGCAAGATCACAGTAAAGGTAAGGTCTGTAAGGGTAGTATAAAAAAAACACCACCACCTTATATTTAAAGGCATAAAAATACAATAAGGAAAACTTATCTTTACAGTGTACATGCCCTTTAAAGGAATGGTTCAGTGAAAAAGTAAACTATTCCTTTAATGCATTGTTTGAAGAACAGGTGGTAAAGGAGCTATTATTCTCCCTTTTTACAAAGCAGAGGTTAGAGAATGTCAAATGATTGCCATTTGGAATCAGGAAGGATGCCTTCCACTGGATCAACTGCTAGTTAGGGTTTATGAATAGGGTATACAGGCTGGATTAGATGTATGTATGTCTTTATTCAACCTCCATTACTTTGTTACTATGTTATTATGAGGATTGTGCCAAATTTGACACAAGTAGAGATGTCCGAACTTCGCAAAATCCGGTCCGCTCGAGGATCAGCGAATTTTCGAAAAAATTTGAAAATCCGCGAGCGGACCCGTTAAAATGAAAAAATATTCTCGAAATTACGTGATTTCTCGTATTTTCTAAAAATTTCGAAATTACCCCTTTTCGGGTATTTTCGAAAATTTTCGAAAATACGACAAATCTCGTAATTTTGAAAATTTTGAAAATTTGTATTTATGAAAATAAGAGACATCCGTGTATTTTCGAAAATTTTCAAAAATACGAAAAATCTCGTAATTGACAGCATTTCAAAGGTTACAAATATGGCATTTCAGATCATTATAACATGGAGAATCACATGAACTATAATAATCTATTATTAGAATTTAAAGGATAACTATTATGTATAAACTTTATTTAGAAAACAAAAGTACATGAGACAGGGATATAGGATTGGTAATTCCTAACTCCCAATATTATTTCTATGAGGGGCACCAGTCCAAAGAAAACTGATTCTGCCAGTCTTCGTTCTGGCTTCAGTACTATCTTTAATACAGGAATAGTCCAGGACAAACCTGGCAAATGAAAATTGTTAGTGCTGTAGCTCCTCAACGAAATGATATTGTGAGGTAGGAATAATCAATCCAACCTCCCTGCCCCAGGTACTTTACATTTTTAAATAGTTCATTTTTACAGTATACATATCCTTTAATTCTCCTTTAAAGCTGTATTGCCAGTATTTCAATGTGTGTTTTGTCTAAAATTGTAAAAAAAAAACCACCATACTTTATTGTGTGGAATACTACATCCATTTAACAAGCTGTCGAGTGGATGTAGTATGCAGCAACATAAGTGGTAAGTGACCCAGCTCAGTTCTACTTTTGCTCCACAGCTCGTTGGTGCACAGTTGGTCCAAATCCAAATGGACAATGTGCACAACATCACATGGAGCTCTTCACAAGATTTAACTTTCAATGTTGTATATTTTATAAAATATTTGGTTTACAGATACAGATTATTTTGTTTTTATGAAATGTCCCCTGTTTTTCCAGTGGGGTATTTGTATGATAGTGAGTTGTCATTCCAGGGAATCTTGAAATGTGGGTTTTATAAGACTCTTTTGGAGGCTAATAGTTGAAATAGCCAAGTATGGCCTGAAACACTTTTTTACACCCTTGTAACCCAGAATTTTTATATTAATCTAGAGTACACTGTCTCACAAAGCAAAAGTTAACACAAACAAAAAAAAGTTAATACAAGTCATTCAATTGCAGCAAAGATTTAAGCTCATGGTACAGTAGCTGGGAACAAGAATGGATTAAAGAGCTAAGCTACCATGCTGACTCTATCAAAGCTTGACTCTGTATATCTCCATTATCCGAACAGCTCTGTTAACCAAACCTATTATCTTTCCCCCCTTGGTTATCAACTTGAGAAAGTGAAAGCAACTTTCTATAATGGCCCACAAACTGATGATTAACATTTTACATGTCCCAGCTGGTAGGTAAAAGTACTGTTTAGTGGACATTTAAAATGCCTAAGAGGAAGAAGCGGGAGTCAAGTTGTTTTATTAAGTTGCACTGCTTCATTAATCACAATCTTTTTTATTGCAGTGCTTACAGCCAAATTCATTGTACATTTCCAGAATAAGCCTGGATCAAAATAAAGGGTGCTTAATGCACCTTGACATCTGGCCCAGCAGCTGGCTATCCTGTATATCATTCTTAAGAAGTGTCTAGAGTCCCATTTATTTTGACCATTCCAGCTTTCCTGAACAGAGTAACTGTGGAGGGCAATGAATTATCACAAAGTAGCTTCTCTGTAAAACCTCAAGTTGTTTGGACCCCTGCCAGCCATAGCACTTTAGGAGTGTGTACAATCAGACAACTGAACTGATTTAACTTTGCCACTCCTGGTGTTTCATTACGTTTAACCTGGGATGTAATGTGTTTTTTGGGAGGGAGTCAGGGGCCTTCTTGTCATGCTATGTGCTTCTGCTACCAGTGGGAATGTTCATTACTATCTCAACTAGGGCACCCATTCTTGTTAATTTAACATTGCTGGTTTACATAGAAATAGGAAGGATAATGTACAGGCAATTAAAATTGAGGTTGATTAACCTTTTTAACGTTACTGGGGCTGAACATTTAACACCTTAGGAAAAGTAGAATGACATTGTTTTAATTTTATCCTTACTTCAACTTCACCATTTCATTATTTCTTTGTGTTATTGAAAATCTAGGCGCATAAAGTATTATTTGTCTATTGTAAATATTATATAATAATTTAGCTGCTCTAATGAATTCTAGTACTTTGTATCATTTGGGGCAAAAAATAGAATTATATGCAAGAAAAAAATAATATGTACAAAGTTCAAAAATATATAATAAATAAAGTTATAGAAATATGATACAAAGTAATGATATTGAAGATTGTTTCTTGGGCTATAATAAATTTTTTGCGAAAATTATCTAATTCTCAAATCAGTAACCCTCAAATGTATCCTTCGGTTTTCGGCAACCCTCAAATGTATGCTTCAATGTTGGTAACCCTTGAATGTATCCTTCAATTTCAGTAATAATTAAATAAAATCTGAGCCATAGATTGTCAGGTATATGAGATAATCTCTCCTGCTGCTTTAAACTAGACAAAGTGGGTTATATACTTTAGATGCTTCGCTAACCTTTTGTACTTATAATTTATTTAGTGTGTAATGTAACAACACTATATTATGTAACAGTAATATATATCTCTTTCTTCATTTTTGTTTAATTTATAATGTTCAATTTTGTTTTGTTTCATTTTGCTCAGTTGTTTTATTTTGTATTGTCTGCCTTGTGGTTTCTCATTAGTGATAATTAATTAGAGGGTGGGACTCCATGTGTATTAATGAGCCCTCCCTGTTTCACTTTGTTTTTTACCTATGATTAAGCACCAATAGTACGAAACGCGTCAGGGGACTGACCTTGGAGTGTTCCCACTTACTTAATTTTATTTAATGTACTGAGTAAAGACTTGATGAAAAGTTGGTGTGTACGCTCACTTTTGAATTTTGGCATTCAAGGGTTACTTCGATTTCAGTAACCCTTGAATGTATCCTTCAATGTTCGTAACCCTTGAATTTATCATTCGATTTCAGTAACCCTCAAATATATCGTTCAGTAACCCTTGAATGTAGCGTTCGCTTTTGGTAACCCTCGAATGTATCCTTCGATTTCGGTAACCCTCGAATATATCCTTCGATTTACAGAGCCATTTACAGTAAGTGACCATTGCCATTTTAATTGTATTTAATCCAAACTTTTCAAACTATTTCTCCCCATTGACTTTAATGGGTTCAAAAAGGAACAGAACTTTAGGAAGATTGTCCATCTCTAGTTGCTTGCAGTAGCAGCATCACAAGAGATCACAAGAGTATCACAAGAGCCATTCCTATTGCAAGAGATGACTCCTATTATGTTACTATTTAATTTCAGCTAATAGCTGGCGTTAAAGTGTATGCATCTTTTTTGCTCAGGCTCTGACCACTGACCTGACTATTTTCCCCCATACCAACTGTCAATACTGCATACACTATACAGCACACCAACTGTCAAACATCTTACATTTCAGCATTTCTGTAAGCAGCAAAACTGCTTACAGAAATGCTGAAATGTAAGATGTTTCAGATTGGCAGATCAACAAAAATATTATACAGTGATAGTAGGGATGAATTATTGTTTCCTCTAATGGTCAATTAAAAAAACACATTTGCCAGATTTCATACCTTTTAAATAGTCTTGAAAGTGTAAATTATTTCTGTAATGGATGAATCCATGGGTCAATCTCCATGATAGTGTTGTTTAATTCTAAGTTTGGCTTTGATCAAACAGGTAATGTGCAATGATCATAGTTCTCTCTGCAGCTAGCTGAAGAACTGCAATTAGTTTCAACATTTAATGTGTATGTGTGTTCATGTCAAGATAAAGCCTATTACGCTTGAATTAAGTTCAGGTAAATTCTCACAGTGCAATGGGGAAATTGAACTGCTATGTTTTTAGTTTTAAGCCCTTAGTCACATACCTTAACAGGACATAATCATTGAAGCTGCCTCTCTTCCTGCTTCTCATCCCTTTGTGGATCTAAGTGTCAGTCATTTTTAAAGGGATACCTTTTTTTAATACTGAAAAATTACTTTTCCTCATCTTAATCTATACATGTAAGTAGCACTTAATCTATACATGTAAGTAGCACTTACTCTGTGTGTGTTGCTGCATGCCTTCAATCCAGCACACATTTTGTTTAGGAGCAGTACCCATCCCCCCTCTTTTAACCACTCTCTTTCATCCAACCTGACTTTTTCCCCACAAACCAACTGTCAAGCCTGCATACAGCATTCCAACTGTCAAAACTCCATTCCAGCTACAGTAAAACTACTCACATAAAAATGGTTTTTAAGAGCAAGCATCTTGATTGACAGCTGAAATATAAGACGTTTTAAATTGGATATCTAAAGAAATAGGGGGCAGAGCAACAAAAAAATTATACAGTGGTGGTTGGGAAGAATTATAGTTTCCTGTAATGGGCAATTAAAAATAACCTATTTTTCGGTATAGATGCCCTTTATATTAATGTGACTGCTACCAACATAAGTTAGAATGTGGATAGTGTGGTTCTGGTCCTCATTACATGCAGAATAACCCAAACCTAATTTACAATAAAATATTAGACCTCCTTTAAACTTCAGACTGTTTGTAGTTTAGCACACACAGCTTTGGTTCCACCAGCTTATGCAAACTCATGATGGTGTTGCATAAATACTAAATAGTTAGAAACAAAGATCTATCATTTATTTCTAAAGAAACAAACACTGCACTAACAAAGCCTTTGTAATGTACAGTAACAAACCAATTATTGTAGCCTGAAACTCTTGTTGACTTATAAGACCAAGTCTTGTACCCAGGCTGACTTTCTCCATTACAAGTTTATGCTACAATGCCTCAACACCGCACTTTCGGGAGCAAAACAAAAATACTATAAGACTCTTATAAATAATAACAAATTAAACCCACACTGCCTGTTCTCCACCTTTAACTCCCTTCTCCGTCCCTCGCCCACTGACTCTCCTCTGTCTCCACACTCCCCCCAAGACTTTGTACATAGTCCATCCGTACGCAGATTCCTTACCCTCACAATAGCTCTCAGATTCTTTTACCTACACCCCCTTCTACTGCTCTTCAATCTGTTAGTCCCGTGACCCAGCCAGAGGTCTTGTCTCTGCTTCGGTCATGTCCGCTCACTACATGTCCCCTCGAGCCCATGCCCTCTTTCCTACTGAAGCACTGTAATCAGGCAGTCATCCCTATACTAACCCACATATTCAACGCCTTCTTATCCTCTGGTATTTTCCCTTCCTCCTTTAAACACACCCACGTAAAACCCATAATCAAAAAAGCCTCCCTTGACCCTAATCGACTTGCTAACTACCACCCGGTCTCTCTTCTACAGATAGCCTCCATGCTACTGGAACATCTTGTCTTTTACTGTATCGCTAATTACCTTAATTTTCATACGTTACTGGACCCCTTGCAATCAGGGTTTCGTCCTGGGCACTCTGTGGAGACAGCCCTGTATAAAGTTGTGAATGACCTTCAGACTGCCAAAGCCCACTTTTCTATTCTAATCTGTCTCGACCTCTCCTCGAGGTTTATCATTCCCTCCTAATGTAAATTCTTCACTACTTGGGCATCCGGAATGAAGCAGCATCCTGGCTACGATCCTACCTCTCGAACAGAACCTACTCTGTGTCATATAATAATAAAACATCCTCTCCCATTCCTCTTAATGTTGGGGTTCCGCAGGGCTCTGTTCTTGGACCCCTGCTGTTCTTCCTTGGGTGAAGTCATAAGCTCATTTGGTTTTAACTACCATCTGTATGACGATGATACGCAAATATATTTTCCCACCCCCACACTTAGTCCTGACACCCAATCACTGACTGTCTCCGTGCTTTCTCCTCATGGATGGCACACCGATGCCTCAAACTAAACCTGATTTAAACCAAACTAATCATTTTCCCACCTTAACCTGGTCCAATCACACCGTTTTCCATTTCTGTGGACAACACCCCCATTTACCCTTTTCGGTCGGCACGTTTCTTAGGGGTTATTATTGACTCCTCTCTCCTTTTCCAATCACATTAACTATGTCGATAAAAACTGTCACTTTTTTCTTCTGAACTTTGCGAAGATTCGTAGATTCCTTTCTCTTCCAACTACTGCTATGCTTATCCATCCTATCACGTCTGGATTATTGTAACCTTCGGGATTCTGGTCTTCCTGCTTCCTATCTTTCTCCTCTTCAGTCCATACTTAACTCTGCCACATGCATTGTCTCGCTCTCTAACAATCGGGATATTAAGTCTCCTCTCTGCCGCACATCTACCTGGCACTCCATTAAACAACGCATTATCTACAAAATCCTTCTCTTAACATTTAAATCCCTTCACTCTTCTGCTCCTTCTTATATTTCTTCTCTTGTGTCCCCATATGTCCATGCCCGTACCCTCCACTCATCACAGAACAATCTCTTATATACTGTAGACCCCTCACTCACACTACCTCCTCTCTCCTTAAACCTTTTTCTCTTTTGGCTACCATCCTCTGGAATTTTATTCCCCTTTCTGTACATCAAGAAACCTCAATAAACAAGTTTAACTTTAACTAACCTGTCAAGCTATCTCTCTGAGCACAGCACAGCATAGGACTGTTGATACTGCACCAGTTATTACTTTAGCACCACCCTTTCCTTTATATCTGTATGTTACTCACCTAAGTAGATTGTAAGCTCTAAGGGGCACAGACCTCTTTTCTCATGTTACATGCTTTAAACACTTGTATATTTAGTGATGCTCATACTTATTTATATATTTGTGTATTTATTTACTGTCCCCCTTGTATGTATTTTTTAGCGCTGTGTCCCCTAGTGGTGCTATATAAATAAACATATACATACATACATACATACAAATGAGTGCATAAAGCAGGTAATATTTTGTGGTGCAGGCCTTCCTCTTCTGAAGACACAGTATCTGACAAAATGCCTTACTGAGTACACAAGGTGTTTCTATATATAAGTAAAGGCTAATTATGGGGTCTATCCTAATGGGACACAAACAAGTCTGTACTAGATAAGTTTGTCCTTTATTCTAACTGTGGAACTGTTTAGTTTAATAAAAATGTTTCATTAAAGACTTGCAAAGAATGAAATTATCTGTGCATGTATGTTACGTACATTTGGTCAAACTACAAATCTACTGTGTATCCCAGGGGGTGGTAAAGGCACATACATTAAAGTATAATAGAACAGAGATCATTGTCTATTCAGGTATAAATGTTCCAATAAAAAAAAAATTGAAGGAACCATAACTCCATAACTGCATTGCCAACTAATTTGCAGTTTGCCTGCCCATGATGTAGTAAAAAATATCTTTAAAGATAAAAATAAGTTGTAATGTTCTATTTCACTGAATAATCAAATTGAAGACAACTGAGTCATTCAAGCATGCTTTGTAATACAAGCCACCCAAGGGGTGTATGATTATCTCACAGTAGTCCTTCCTTCAGCCATTCCCCCATGTTGAGTGTATGTTGCCTAATTGTTCCTGAATATTGGTATAATGATTCACTATTGCTTACGACAGCAGTAACCAGCTGCTTGTGTAACATATAGTTAACTGCAAGAGATTATTTAGATATGAACAAATTGAGCACCCAGACTAAAAGAAAAATGCAAAAAGAAAAAAAAAACTTTATTAGGAAAAGACGACATAAAATACACATTGTGCATTCCCATTAGCATCGCTGTACCTGCTGAGAATAATATAACTCAGGATACGGATGCATTATTTTGTCAAATAATTGAATGTTTATCAGAGTTCTCCTGTGGTTAAGTAGTGGATTGGATACAAAATATGTGTTTTTTTTCCCTAGATTCAATTCATCTGTTTTTCAGTTCACTAAAATACTCTGCAATGTTCTTGTACATTGTGATGTATAAATACAGTATCTATAAGAAGTTTGAAACTAGCTTATAAGCAAAAGCAAAGGAATGGGTTAAAAAACATCTCTGTTACAGTTCAGTGTCTTTTGCAATCATTCCTACAATGATTTGGAATTCTATTACAGATATTTCTAATTATCAATAATCAATACAGGATGATCTTTTTGTCTGTCAAAGCTTTTTTGAGACATAAATACTGAATGCATCTAAACTAAAATACCAACAAAATCAATAAATCACATTCAATCTTCAGAAGACTGTTTTGTGGATATCACATCTTTACTATGAAAAGCAATAGATATTTTTAAACTACAGGGATAAATAATTCTGAAACTGCATTCTCTACATACACCACAGTAGGATGAAACTACATATCATACTGTATATGGTCTTTAGGGGATATACTTGTAACTCTCCTCCTCTCTCTGTTTCTATTTCCTTTTCTTGTTCTTATAAGTATTACAAACATTTTATTTTAATTTAGCAGCTCCAGTATGACAGAGGTTATACGTTCCAATTGCAAAATTAATATGAAAAATAGGGGACTATTGACAGAATCCTAAGGTTCTCAACTCTGCACTGTTATTTGAAAATAAAATGGCAGAATACTAGTTTGATGATATGAAAAAAAACATAAAATATTGGATCTGAATTACCTGTATTAGAAAATACTTTTCACAGGTGAATGGAGAGGCAGACAGGTCTGAACACCTGCAGTGATATGAGGTGGCCTATTTGCCGACTATAAAACTATGATTGAATCGGAGCTCACTAGGAAGCTTTTTAATATTTTCAAAGAATATTACTAGTACCACTGCACATTTGATACATATGTTACTAAAAATGTGATTCTGTTTGAGCTTAAAATGTCTTGATGCCATGTATTTTCAGTGTAAGCCATTTAAAGGAAATATCACTAAAAAGATTTCCTCAAAATGTGATTAGCAATGTAATATAACTTTGAAAAATATTTTGCATACTGAGCTGTGTGTCATTATCTGTCTTGGATATTTATTGTATAGAATTCTGGCTCCAAACACACCCCAGGGTTTCTCCTTATTTCTTCCTTAGCTTGTCACACAGTAGGTTTGACTTAATCTTAATTAGACTGAATAAAAGAAAGAAAATGATTGGAAGTTGTCTGTGAGAGAAAATTGACCTATCACCTGCTGCTCTGCAGTGTCTCTAAAGCAATGTGTTAAATAGCATCCTCTCATTTGCTAGAAAAAAAATTACCTTACCTATCAAATTGACTGAAAAACTTTTTTTTGCTTTAGCACCAGATCCTTTTTTTAAAGAGCATGTCCACCCACGAAGTTAAAATGTGCCTCACTGCTGGCCCCACTGTGTAGTAAAAAAAAAAATCCTTACCTTTCTCATCTGCTCCACATAGTTGCCTTACAAAAGTCCAGAAAAGTGAAAAGTAGGAGCCTCTCTGTGTGTAATCTGGTGTCTGCTACTTTCTGCTTCTCTAAGAGGACTCAGGCATGTGCAGTGGAAGTAACAGAAGAGGCCAAGACTGAAGGAACAAAGGTGGGTAAGAACATTTATGGGGATTTCAAACTTTTAAAGCTGGCGTTTAGGGTAGCTCCCTACATTATATGTCTTTTCTAATTTGAGGGTGGAGAGACCCATTAAATTTGAGATGAGCAATGCTACCTCCTTTATGGCGCAAGTAAATATGTATAACATTAAATGTCATGCCTTTCTGGTATTATGTACTAACATTATTATATACTGTGGTATTTAAAGGGAAACTAGTCTTCAGGCAACATTGCCCCAATAGACAGAGTACATTTACAAAGATACAAAAAGCTGCATCCCACCTATACCTTTGGTGTTGCAGCTGGGTAATTTATAAAATTAACGTGAGGGTAGTAGAGCTCAGCTTCCGTAATCTGACCAGTTTCAGTTAGCCAGCTATTTTACCCAGGGGTTCCCTGTTTCATTTGAGCATTTCCCCTTGCCTCCTATATTTGGCTAAACAATTACAAGCATTCACAGGGTAGATGATTGCTGTGATTGGTTAATATATTTCTTTGAATAATATTTAAATAGAGTTGTAGCCCATTACTAAAGTAACATTCTTGTAGATTGAGTAAATGAATGGTTAAAGTAACAACAATAATAATAATAATAATAATAATAATAATAATAATAATAATACTAATACTAATAATATATAATTATTATATACATTTTTCAGTAAACAAACATTTGCTAAAATGTGTTCTTTCTACTACTCAAATAACCTCCAATTAAGTTTATTTTTTGTAAGAAGATTTGCAGTAGATTAATTCTGCTTTATAATAATTTTAATACTCCCTTAGATATTGATATTCTTCCATTAGAGGATTTTCTCTGTAAAGGAAGAATTGGAACACATAAACAGAAAATGGTTCTTGTAGCAAAAAATAAATAAAATAAATTAGCATGAATGTAAATTCTTTATTTCTTCTTTAAATTTAAAATATATTTTGCCAAAATAAAGATTGGTGGTATTATCACTCTATTTATTTGTTAAAACGTCAAGCTGTGGGTAACTTTAAATACTTTTACATAGTGGTAGTCTTTGCAAAAGATCCCTGTTATAATTCTGACACAGTGTTCGAAAGAAACCAGTAAAACAAAAATGTTGCTGTTTGGTAACAGGGAACAAAAGAGTTTGTTGAACAAAAAGTAAAAAAAAAAGAAAAGAAAAACCTTTGTTAAAAAAAACAAAACGTCTGAAAGTAAAAATTCCAGGATTAATTTATGTTGGAAAGAATATCCTTTCTGTTTGATCTGATCCCCGGAGTGTTCTTATATAAAGTCCCTACTGAATATGCAAATGTTTGCTGCATCTTATCTTTTTTTGTGTGTGTTTCTTTATGTTGAAGTTCTTTAGACTGAATAGGGAGCTCCTTTTGAATCTTACAGAACTGTAAAAGAATGGCTGTTTTCATTTCAAAAAATATTGTTTATAGAAATGTGAAGTCAAACAGGTAATTACTGTCTACTTAATTCACCTAATCTCTAGTGATTTATAATCCCTCATTATTATTTCATTTAGATTACATATTTGATGACATGTAGACAAGAAATCTTCATTAAATCAGTGCAGTGGTAAAACAATTTTCTTTGAAGTAAATTATCTAGATTCTAGTACTTTTACTTAGAATCTTGAATGCTATTTTCAATATCCGTGTTACTGTTCACTTTGTGTTGGTGTTGAATGTGTTAAATTAGAAAATGTAGTTCTTTTCTTGTATGCTTGTGAAGGCTCTCATTAGTTCTCTAATTATTTATCCCAATAAACTTTTTAAAATTATGGTGCTGCAGTACACAGAACACTAGTACCCAATATCTTTAAATCAACATGGAAAATACATTATTATATTAAAAATAGATGAGTCAGAGATACCATAAAATGAACAGTTTTAGCTGAAAGATGAATACTGTGACTCCACAGCCCTGGTAGTAATTTAAATAAATGTAATAAGAGCTGAAGTTATCTGTAAGTAAAAGGCAAGTTGTAGCTCTTGTGTCTACTATTGTTAGGTGTTAACTTAAAATTAAAAAAAGATTTTCTGTTTGCTTCTATAAATGGATATTCAGCATTTTAATAACTTATTTCAGTTTTATTTTAATGGAGATGAGGGAAATTGTCTTTCGTTTACAAGCTTATGGAGCCTGGCCTATGAAAAATAAGTACTCTGCAAGAAGGGGGTGGAGCTTATAAACCTGCTCTGTTTATTTTGTAATTTGCATGTTTTAATATTTTGGATACACATTATATCGATATTTACCCAGAGCCGAACAACACAAGGGGTTAAAGTCATGCTAAACCATTTACAATCGCTTAGCATGACATTAACCAACCACTGAAAGCTATTTACCTGCCACTGTTCAGACTTACGTATTTAACACCAGTTGAAAGGTTTGCAGGGCTGGAGGGACATGAGGCACTGGCTTAGGCCAGTATAGACAAGGGTGGAAGTGGGGAACAGAAGGGTAGGGTCGCTTCTTTACAGCTAGTCCATCCCAACACATTTGCCGTCTTAGTTGATGAAGCGGAAAAGTTCAGCTAAGAAATGGTAAAGAAAAAAAAGGATGGAGAGGCTGATCACTTGAGCACCCAGGGGACTGCCAGCTCTAATTAGAGAGGGAGAACGTAGGGCCAGGAAGGCTAGATAGGTGGCTGTGGTAGGGGACTCAACAATTAGAAAAGTGGATAGTGGATAGGGTTATCTGCTGCCAAGACCCTACATGCTGAACTGTGCTAGGGTTCGACATGTGGTTGATCATGTAGACAGATTATTGGGTGCTGGGAGTGACCCAGTGGTTCACATTGGTGCCAATGACAAAGTTAAAGGAGGAGGAGAGGTCCTTAAAATTTAATCTAGGCCGTTTCAATTCACCAACTTCAAAGTGGCGAAAATGGCTGAGATCATCAGGGGTGTATGCCCAACCTGCAGGCACCCGCCATGGGAGGCACGTCTACCTCACCACACAGAACCTCTTCCCAGCCCAGCAGCCCCTCTCAGCCCCCTGCCCCATACGCTTGTGGGGAGGGGAAGGAAGTGGGCCACTGGGCCAGGCTTAGGGGGTCCTGGTTTTAGCCGCAAGGGCCCTTCCAAGGGCCGCAATGGCACTTTTAAGAGGGTCCCGGTTAGAGCTGCGGGACACCTTAAGCCCCAAAGGGCCATTATCAGGGCCTCAAGGGCACTTCTGAGTCCCGCAATGGCCCTTGTCAGTGCCCCCTCTGGAGGGTCCTTCCACCCCCCAGCGGGTCCCTCCTTTACCCTCTCCGCAAGCGTACGGGGCAGAGAGCTGGGTGTGGCTGCTAGGAATGGGTTGTGCAGCGGGTGGTCTCTGCCATCGGGTGCGCCCCCACCCTTGCCGAGGGGAGCTAGAGCGAGGCAGGCATACACCTTGCCCACCCCCTGTGGCGGTGGATGAGACCACCCATGGCGCAATCCTTTCCCAGCAGCCCCTCCCAGCCCTCTGCTGGGTTCTCCTTGTGCGCATAACTGTACGTATCAGTAGTAAAATTGAATACTACCATTATCTGTTGTATTCAGTTAGATCAACTGGACTTAAAGTTTAGTTCATGTTTAGTTTATGTACCCTGGAAATCCCAATTAGCATATTACAGCCGGTGTTAAGGACATTATGAATGCAAGTCGTGATTGCATTGTGGCTAAGAGGTGTTACAGGAACGCCTAGGGTAAGGTGTCAAAAAAAACCCCACCTCTATTCAGGCTTGGTTTCTTTATTTTCACATAAATGGCCTCCTTGACACCTCTCTTGAACTAGTCCTGTTCCTTTGAAAGGATGTTAACATTACAATCTTCAAAGGTATGTCCTTTTTCCTTAAGATGCAGGCACATGGCTGAGTCCTGACCCGAGGAATTGGCTATTCTGTGCTGGGCCATACATTGATGCAGTTGCTGTTTGGACTCTCCCACATACAAATAGAGCACACTGCACTGTTTCGTTATTGGGTCTTTCGGATGTACCAATTGCTGCCTCAGTGTGTTATTTGGTTTAAAGTAGACAGGGATACGGTGTTTTTTTAAAATTAATCTTAATTTCTCAGAGACCCCTGCTACATATAAGAAGACCATGTTATTGCAGTGCAGTGAAGAGTTCTCTAATGTCCTTAACATCTGGCTGTGATATGCTAATTGGGATTTTCCTGGGTACATAATTGCCAACAGATTCTGAAGTCATTCTGAATTGAGAAAGCCAGTCAGATGACTAACAAAACGTCTTCAAGAACTAAACTTTAAGTCCAGTTGATCCTAACTGAATACAACAGATATACCATGACCTGGATGAATGAGAACCTCCACAAGCAATACTACCATTATAACTATATCATGTCAGGTACATTGCTTGCTTGGTTTCTTATTCCTGCCACTGTTGAACATTCACAGCCTTTAGACCTTTTTACTATATTACTTACATGTTAGAAATGAACTAAACCTTTTTTATCCTGGTATTATAAGTAAAGGATATACCCACCACCTTCTAATTATTAACCCGAGCATTATAGTTGGTAGCTCAGCATGTGGCAAAATAAACTCCTGGTTGCATCAGTGCAAAAAAAGAACCAATTGGCTGTAATAGTGAAATAGTTAGTAAAGTTTATGTTGAGTCAACAACATTCTGTCAGATCTCATTCAATTATAGCAAAGCTCTCTTCATTGTATAAAGACATGTCTATTAACAGTTATACAACAAGAGATGGATACTCACTATGGAGTGTTCTACATATTGATCGTGGGTTCTCTGTGCCTGTATTAATGTAAATAATGACTGGTTTGTCTGTATTCCACACAATTCCCTAGCCAAGCAGTACATGTCAATGGATTAAGAGAGTATATAGCTATATAAATTACTGATTAACCGTAAGCTGATACAAAAAGAGCTGAGAACATGCCTTTATGCACTTTCCTCTTCTGCATATTATTTCCAGTGGGCATTTGGGGAATAACAGTTAAATGGCAATTTGATGTGTTTCTTCTTTACAGGGGTGTTTAGACATTAAGTTACATCATCAGCAAGTGAAGACATCTTGGATATAAAATAATACCTTTTATTGACTAACTTAAATGATTGAAAATGCAAGCTTTTGAAGCATTTAGGCTTCTTCCTCAGGCATGCTAATGTTATTCAGTGCAGGAACATGGAAGAGCGAAATTGGAATAAAGAAAACATCAACTACTGGATTGCCTTTAAAGGTAGTTATGAATATTTATTAAAAAAATAATGCAGAGCAATACTTAAGGCAAAGAAGCTCTGGAAAACCAACGGGCCTGATAACTTTATAACTGCCGTAACATAGATTGTAAATGGTTATTAGACTGGGGTACACCACAGGAACATCAAAATTGAGAACCGTGGGTTAGAAGATGTAACATTCAACTCAACATTCATAGGATTTAACATCTAACAAGAGTAGGGCCACCTTAATTCTGTAGTAAAACATTTGTGAATTTACCTTTACGTGCCCTGGTATTGTTGCAAAAGTTAACTGTCTGGCTCTAGCAAAATACAATAACAGCTTGAAATATATTTCTTGACATATTTGCCTGATTGCTTGTGGAGACTGAGGAAATATAAAAATATTCACAGATGAATTGAATAATGATAGTTTTTTCATTTTAGATTTTATATAATTAGTTAATAATAGATTTCATGTGGAGCTTTTAAGAGGCTTTGTCTTTGTTACTATAAAGTAATAATGATCATTTTTTTAAAGGTTTTTTTTAATTTTCTTCAGCATTAAAGAAAGGAACATTGATTGTCATTTACAGAAAACATTCAAAAATCAAGTGTGCATTATAATGAAATGCTAACGATACAGAAAACTAATAATTTACAAGACAAGAAGCAAATTCTAATACATTCTAAATTAACATGGAAAGCTTGCATTTGAAAAGAACCTTTTTGAAAACAAAGCACAAAAAAAATATATCCAAAATTAGAAAAATAAAAACAACAAAATGTCAATTGCGACTTCATTCAAAAATCATACTTTAGATACAAGAAGAAAAAAAAAAATAGGGCAGAATGAAAAATATATCACATCATCGTTTCATTACCCTTCTCAGGCAGAATACACTATATTACATTAAGCTTTGAAAATTAAAAAAAAAGTTTCTGTGTGACTGTACATGTCTTTTATTATAAAGTGTTAGAGAATAAAACATCTATACATCTGACCATAGGGCTTCTGCAGTTCAGAATCCACACTCTTGACAAGCAGGATTTATAGTTGGGTAATTGTTTTTTACAACATACACTTATATTCGTTTTTACAGCAGACACCCTCCTTAACAACGGTAAAGGGTTAATAGTTAAATTTTTAGGAAAAGGAATGAAGGTACATCAAAAAGTGACACGATAGAGGACACATTTAAAGGTGCATTTTATTGTACATTGTAAAGTAAAGTTGTTCTTAAACTACATGATGTATTTATGTATGGATAAACAATTATCATTTATGCTAGATCGTTGAGATTCATCAAGAAGATTTCTTATTTATAATCCCAATTTAAATATAATCAAATTATATAATATGCTTAAATTATTCAGATTGTTTAATTCAAACCATAATGCTTTTTAAAAAAAAATCACACTTTAATAAATAGGGTCCTTAAATGTTAGCATGAAACAAATTATTTTTAAACTAAAACACATGCTAAAACTTTTAAGAGCACTAATGGTGAATACATTTTTTAAAAAAAATTATTTTAACTTTTGACCGTCTGCAGCTTCGTATGTGGCTAAGTTTGCAGTATTGCAAAGGGACAACAGTAGCTTCTCCTTCAAATGCCATCAAGAGCTAAATGCTTAACACACTTTGGTAAGATTCAACAGTAGATGGAGTGTAACAGATACTATCCATTTAAACATTCTGTGCCAATCACTTTCTAGGAATTTTTCCATTCTAACTGCATTTACTATACAATCATGTTCTCTGTTTCAAGAGGGACAAACTAACATCTACATTGATTTAAATTATAGCTTCTGAATCATAAAGAATAATGCTTGCATTACATAATACTTTTCTGTTCAATGTGTAATCCCTTGGATAGCTAACAATTTTACAAAAATTAACAATCCCATGGTGAAAATAATGGAAATTTTACATATTGTGGAAGTAATATTTTGCCTAAACTGGCATATATGCACCTTTATACCTCCTATGGTATTTCTGTAGAATACACAGAACACAAGATGTCAGGCATGAAACTGAACAATTTCCTATTGCTTGCTTACAGATTGTCCTATACAGCTATGTGATATTTATCAATTATTTGTTTAAGACATAAGTGGCATATAATGTTTTTAGACATTTTGGTAAAATTCTGTAGATGCATAAAATATTTTAAAATGTCTCTCTATTAAAGTGCATGTCCACTAAACAAAAACCTTTAAAATGTAGATTACCCCCAAACCCTGATTTTGCTCCTGAACTTCCTTACCTGACCAGGTCCCTCACTGCTCCTACTCTGCTGCTGACAGCTGCTCCACTTCCTGGTTGAGGATGTCAGTTAAGGCGTGATGTCACGCCTGACAGCCGGGACCAGGAAGTTAAGCAGCTGTCAGTTGTTTGCTCAAAACAAGCTTAAAACAGGGGTAGGGGGCAGTGCCTAGATGGCGAGGGACCCGGTCAGGTTAGGAAGTTCAGGAGCATCTTTGCAAACTGTAAATATTGTGAAAGTGGGGTTTGGGGGGTAATTGACATTTTAGGACAACGTTTTTTTTTTAAGTGGACAAGTTGCAAATGATATACAGAAACATTTTTTTTGTACAATCCTGAAAAGCTTACCACAAACAAAAATAGGTAGAACCTTGTTGGTTAGTAATACAAACTGTATATAACATACTATTGCTTCAAAGCTATTCAAATATTGTCAAGTAAGAATTAATTACATTTAAATGAAAGTTTTTGGCACTAAGGCCCTGTCTTCAGGAATGAAACTGCATTTTGAGATTCAAAGCAGCAGAAAATATCTTCCATAACGTTTCATATGTATGACCCCCCCTTGATTAATGTTGGTTTTTAAAAATCCCATTCTCTAAGTACAATAACATCACAATGATTAAGGAAGGTATTGGCTAGAATAATGTTGTTCTCTGGTCTCCTGCATCATTTGGTCCTTACTACTGTAATGCTAGGAACTTGTAATAGCTTAACATCCATTTGATAAACATATTCAAGATAATTTCAGGATTACTGTATTTTTGCTCTATACATAATTCAAATATCCTGGTAATACTTAAAATACTTTTTTCTTCTACAATAATTTAAATAAAAAGTAGTCAAAGAGGTATGATTGAGTATTCCTATCTCCAAAACAGTTCTATCTGAAATGTTTTTGGAGTGCATTTTTGTTTTTAAAGTTGCAAAGGTACACTTTAATGGCAAAATATTAAAATGATGAGTATAGTTATCCTTTGCAATGTATTCATTATTTATCTATGAGAGAGTGATTGGTAGACTACCATCATGGGAACATGTTGTTGCAGGCCAAAGTTGAAGCTAAGAAAAAAATGAATTAATTTGAACATCTCTGACAGTAATTTTAATAATTGTCAACATATAGAATTATTTCATGTTTAGATATGAAGTACCATATAGTAATAGGAAATCCATTAAAACCATTTAAATTAACCCCATCAATGAAATACTAATTACAAAAAACACATTTTGCAAATTTGATACAAATGATAAAACATTTATTTGATTATTCGATTGCAACACATACACATTTGCCGTGAATGGATAAATATAGAGCGGATCCATTAATTAAAGTGGGTGATACACAAAGTGCAAATTTGATAACTGATTAGAGGCCATATTTTGGGACATATTTATAAAAGTTTGAAATAAGAAAAATGGCAATAGTTCATCCATGTTACCAAATTTTAAACTTTTTATAAAATTTTAAAGAGGAGATCTTATTCTTTGATTTTTCCACAAAACCTTTCTACCGGTCTTGATCCAGAGAAATCTAATAATTATTATAGTAGCTGGTGAATAGTTTAAGAAAGTACTTAAACCCAGATTGTTTTAATATTTATTTTCATGTGTTTAAGGGATAAAACTCTAAATAATATTAAAAAAAACGGGGAGATTCAATACCTCCGAACGCGTTACTTACCATAGCCCGATCCCGCGATACAATAACTGACATAAATGGGATTACGTCAGTTATTGCATCGCAGGATCGGGCTAAGGTAAGGAGCGCGACCTTAACGCTCCACAACCTTTACTGTTAAGTTTCGCGCTACGAGGTAACGCAAAACTTAATGTCAGGGGTTTTGGATCGTTAGCACAGCGCTATTTCCAAAAACATTCGGAAATGGCGCTGTGCTCTAAATTCCGTCTAAAACCCATGTTAACCCAAATTTTTTTGGGTTAACGTGGGTTTTAGACGGAAAAGGGCCATATTGTAATCTCCCCCTAAACATTTTAAATATTCAAATGTAAATTCAAATGTAACTGTAAGACAAATGTTTTATTTTTACAAAAAATCTGAGGACATTTACTATTTACTGTATAATTATAAAATAAATGCTATTCTTATGTCAGCTGTTTTTTTTTTACATTTAATTTGAGATCCATGTAATTAACTTTAAATTTAACATAATTGTTAAAATAAATATATTCTTATGTAGGTTAATGTATAATCATGGCCCTAAATATGTAAAAACAATCTCTATTTAAATGATAAATTCCCTTTCTGCTTGGCATAGACATGCACCACATAAAAGATTCATATTTCTGTTAAATGCAATTTTATTAATATACACCAAGATTAGTGAAAAATGACTGAAATAAGTCAAAATACCACTATTGTTTAAGAAACAGTTTAAGGATTTAAACATTCCAAGCAGCTTGTAAAATAGAATATTGTTTTGTTTATTGGGTTTATAAAAATCACCAAATAACTTTTTTGTACCCATTTGTTTGATATCAGCATCACAAAAAAATAATTTAATGCATACCATTGTCTCTCTTCCAAATGCATATAACAGTTAGTTTTTTGGTCAAGGGCTAATATGGCTTTTCAAGTACAAAAATTGGCTTTGCATCCTGTGCAAATATAATTTATACGTCAATGCACAGAAAATGAAACATCATGGTATAATTGAAAGAAAGAATTTTTAAATGGAGATCTTTCTGTGAGACTCAAAATAAAATAACATCATTCTTATATTTTTAAAATCGGGATATTACCTTTAAGTGTGATAAATTGTAGCATACAATCACATTTGGTTATTTAGTTTGCAATTTAACTGTAATGGATATTTTAAAATATAAAATAGGGGAATATTTTTGAAACCTCAGTAGTTACCATGAGTTTTATCTAGTGAACGTAATGCAATGCACTGTAAATACTTAAATAAAAACCGTAGGCAGTTTTCTCCACTGGTAGATACAGTAGTCAATTAATAACAATGTGAAAGCTTTAACAATGAATAAGAGGTCTAATCCTGGCATTAAGCAATAACTCACGTATGTGATATAGCAAATATTGTGCTATTTGTTTTTTACTAGACTTAGCCAGATAGCAATATCTGGGTTCATCATTAGAGGTGAATGAAACTGTCGAGTTTTGTTCCTACAGTGGTTCCAGGGAACCCATTAAACTTCCAAATTGAAACTAGATTCTTTAGAAACTGGGACTTTTACAATTATACAAGCAAATTCAGTACAATTAGTTAACAATTTTTAGTTAGGAAACTTAAATCAAATTTAGATGAAATTTAAGGATTTTCCAAGACAAGAAAGTACACTGTCAGGGGAGGACTGGTCCAGTAGTCAAAGGAGCAATTGGACTAGCCTGCCAATAGTCCTAATAACATTAGAGCTCAATGGCTGCTCCTATTCACATTGGTGATACCCACTTGCTCTCAGTAAAATTATGTTGGGGGATTAAACTCATAACTGTTCTTCAGTAACTTGGTTATAATTAATGGAACTATAAGTCCAAATACAGTATATGAAAGAAACTCCCTTTTCACTCAAGAAGTAGTCCCTGTGCAGAATTAACAACCCCATTCTAGCTAGAAGTGGTGGCAGCTTTAGTTGTTGAGAATTTTAAGAGACATTAAAGATTGGTAGGAGATGGCAGACTTTTAATAAAATGTATGCTGCAAAAGATTATATTAGCTGACCCTGAACCTTCACCACAAGTTTTTAAATGTTTAAATTAAAGAAATATTTTTAAATATCTTGTGGACTCCTTTTTAAATATATTCTGTGCCAAGTGGTGCAGCCTAAAACAGAAACTACAGTGTTTAATGGAAAGCATGAATGTCGTCCTGCAGGCTTGCACGCTGTGCTAGTTAGTACCTGATGGAGGGAGAAGACAGGAAGGATCTGAGCTGCCTTTGTTAAGAATGTATTTTTGTATACATTAATAAAACCACAAAATATTTTAATTGTACCAAATAGCACACAACAGACATTTGCACACAAAAAAAGTCTGCATGTATGCTTGGCAACAGTATAAAATGGACACTTCATTGTGTTAGTCCACAAGGTCCCAGTCCTCCCCTGTACACTGTTCTTCACCCAGGTGGAGACAAAAAGGTTAATTGGAGATCATAATCATCAGCAAGGTCTGTCTTTCACTTGGAACAGTCTGTCTCATTATGAGTTGAAAGTATAGACCCAAAGAATACATGCAAGGCTTCTTATTCCACAGCTTCTGCTGTAAAAGATTTATAGATTTTTTCCCTGATGGATCTCTGCATACAAATCACTTAAATCATTGAATGTTAAATAGTTTTATTATCTGGGCTATGCACCCTTTAACCATAACAAACACATTTTTGGGGAACATTTCTGAATTAAAGCCATGCTCTAATCAATAGGATAATGGCATAGTGTTTTAGTTCTTGATTCTATAATACAAAAGACTTTTAGTAAAGCTTTTGAAAATGTATTATTTCTAAATAAATAATATAAACTAAAACCTTTTTTCAAGACAATAAGCAGAAATTATTGAAAGTACCACGTATTATTGCTTTAAATAGTTCTTTGGTACCAGAGTCAAGAGTAACATCCCAATAAACTTATATGAACAAAAGCTAATCAGTCTTAAATTGAAAAAGTGTAGGGCCATCTTACCTGCTGGCTTACAGGGATCATTGATCTTTTACTTTTAAAATAAGGGTCTGATGCAATAAGAGGTGCAAAAGTTTGCCTGTGCTTTTATTCTGTAGCAACCAATCAAATATCATCTAACTGCAGTAACCCATTAAAAACAACGTCATCTGATTGGTTACTGCAAATTAACAGCACAGGCAAACTTTTGCACCTTTTATTACATCAGCATGGATGTACTATATTTCAGCAAAACCGAGATGCAGACCAAAAAAAGATACAAAATATAGTGTAAATTGTCCTTGCAGTATTGCTTTATTTTCATTAGGTTGCTACTGTATGTCAATATTCGTAGCTGGGTTAGACTGAAAGGTTTGGTCATATATAATTTCTAAAGAATAAATATGTTATGTTTACAAAGTTATGTTTACAAAGCTCTGCAGCAGTAAGTGCAGTTCCTGTAATTTTTTAAAATGCTGCATTTCAAAATAACGATAATAATATTGTTTATTTGCCTAGATTTAGGATGATAAGCAGATGTAGCACTGTGCATATATATGGTATCTGTCTTTAAAAAAAAATTGCGAATGTGTTGTCCATAGTAATATACAAATCTGTAAACAGATAAAAAGTACAATAACCATTTGTTGAAAAAAATAATACAATTTGCTGGTGTAACCATGTTGATTCTAAGGAACATTTAATTATTTGTGTGCTTTGTCTTCATTAGAAAATAATGTAGGAACAAGAAATTCCTATTGGTTAAAAACAATGCTTGGCCATTCCTTTTTATGATTCTGAGGAAATCCGAAACAGTTTTATTTAAAACCTAACTAAATATTTTTAAAATTGATTGGTGGGTATAAATACAGCATTTGCAATCAACAAAATCAAGAAGAATGTTGAAAAAGTATAGCATTAATTATTATTCATTTGTCACAAGTCCAAACTTTCAAGTAATGGGATTTAAAAAAAAAAAAAATGAATGAACTTTGCGTTCAGTGTAATTCTATGTCTTGTGCTTTGTTAAAGTTTTATTATAATCAAGTCACATTCCCAGTATGCAATGTTTTATTATGTAGGGTTTGATGCAAGCATCCTTCTTATTTAGTTAGTAATTCGGTGCTGTATACAAACCCATCAGTCTGAAAGTTTTACTTTTGACATAATAAAATACAATACAAAACAAAAGTAAGCCCACAAAAAGGTCTGACATTGTGTTTACTAAAAGATGAATTGTTTTTGTTTATCCTACATTTAATAAAAGCATAATTAAAAAATAAAAGCATCAGGATTTTTTTACACAGAATTACAAAAAGACAGCATACAAATTCACCATGTTAACAGACTGGAACTGTGCATTTACAATTATTGCTGCTGTGGTTCATGGTTTCTTTAACCATATTAAAGCACAATTAGTAGCCATTGAATTTATACAGTGCAAACTATGTATAAAAGACTTCAGATTTTATGTATAATGTTGTGTTGTCGGGCAGGTTCTAGTGCATGCATTAGATGTGTTCATATTATTAGATTTTTTGTTAATTGATTCTGGATTCCACCAATTGAGTGGTAAACATTGTCCCCTCAGAAGATGTTAAACTAAAATGAGATGCTTTCCAAAAATAAAAAAGATGCTTGATATTGCTTGATACTGTATTTAAAATAATGGGAATCTAAATTGTACCCTCATACTGCATTGAATAACATGCTATACATTTCCTTTAAAAATAATTGGAGTTATATAATTAAATAGCAGCCAGAGGAAAAAAGGTTACTGAATTTATTTTTTTCACTGTAAATAATTATTGGAATATTTAATTTCTTGGTATTTATTAAATTCTACCCAAAGGGCTGAGAATATAGATATATTTTATTTTGTTTGTTTCCAATTTATAGGATTCATTATAGTATGTCAATGTACAGATTTGTTTAGCTTATTATGAGCTAAAATATGGACATGTACTAGATCCTATGTTTCCAATTAGCCAATACATTATTGTTAAAAAAATTAACCTCCATCCTATGTTTCCCTAGGACGGATGTTTTTAAACCATTTTTTATGACTAGCTTCCCAATTTTATCGGTTTAACCTTTTGAGGAAATGCTAATGTTTAGTTAAAGATTAAAAAGGAAATAATCAAAATATGTTGAACATATGTTTTGAGCTATTAAATGTGTTATGACATTTCTTGGTGCTAAGTTTTTCTTAACACCTATGTCTTTAAAAGAATACTACTCAATGTATCCCTCCATAAATCAACTATCCCTGAGTGGCATACAGTGCATACTTCTGCCCAAAGCAGTGATTGTCATTCCAATAGTCGTAGAAGTTCTTTTAAGTCAATTTAACTTATCACCTTCAATATATGATGAATGTGTAGACAAGGAAAATACACAATTTTATAGTTCTGCATCACCCCAATTTAGCCTAGATGCTCAAAACAAAAATTGAAAAGATGCCATACTTGAATATTTTTCAATGTTCATCAGTTTCAGTTTAAGAAAATTGGGTTTCCTCTCCAAAACAGCATTTTTGGGTGCTATTCTGTTATATTTACCTGACCAAAAATTATCAAAGCAAATGCCTTAAAAAAGGAATTCCTTTTTCAACATTATTAAAATAACAAAACATTTTATTTGCTGTCATATTGAAATCTGTAGAAAACATATTATTTAAAGCTTGGTTGGATTCTGTCTGTTATAGGCCATCAGGGTTATTCAATAAAAGTTCTTATCGTTTAAAATGGTGCTAATTTTGCCCCAACCAATCAGATGTATGCTTACAAATGTTAAATAAGATTCGATTGGTTGGGGTAAAATTAGCACCATTTTAAACGATAAGAACTTTTATTGAATCTCCCTGTATATTGCCACCTACACTGCCAATGGCAAAATCAACAGAATTTGTCTTTTATCGCCCATGTGTGCACCCAGCTTTAATCAAGCAGAAATAGAAGTTAAATAGATGAAAAATATATTTGGTGCACCAATTTTTTTTTAATGAGAAAATAAACAAAATAGTATATTTTCTGTTTCTGGCACCAATGTAAGAAACCATTTTTCTGCTTTTGTCAAAGACTATTTTTCATTTTACAGACAGTAAACAGTTCTTAAGTTTCTTAGTGTAAAACACACAGAACATGTTCTGGTTTTCAAATTATGAGAGTATTTTAAAAGAATGGAACTTTCTAAAGATCTAAAAAATAAAATACACAAAATTGACATTTTAACCTAGAAATATGGAAATTGATCTTTATAAAGTAACATTGCTGTCTATAATTGGTGGGCTACTAAGCTGCATCTGTAATTCAAATTAAAGGACTATAATAACAGAATTTTTTTTTTTGTTCATTTTAGAATTATGTGTGGAAGTAGAAGCAAGTATTACTACATCATGTTTAATAGATGCTGAGTGATCATCTTTTAAAATTTGCCACAGTTACTTGCGGTTTTATCTTGTCTGTCTGACTCTGACCTGTTCTCCTGCAGTTCTCATGCAGTGCCAATGATCTGCCCATGCTCAGTAGGATAGAAAGCTGAGAGAAGCTACAAGGATGCTGAAATCATTATTGCTTGCAGCAAATATTAACAGCTGATGGCACCTATTGAGGAATGGGAGCTAAAAATACTCATTATTACCTCAAATATAATTAGTCAATGCAGTAACACATATCTAAAAAAGACATTATGCAAAATCATTTACAAAATAATCTACCCCTGGGAGCAGTGTTAAGGGTTAAGTAAGTTAAGGGTTAGTTGAGTAGCAGTGTGTTTTTAGAGGATATATAGAATTAATGGCAAATACTAGTTTTATTAACTATATTGAAATGTAGAATGTGTGTTGTATATTGGCCGTTCTTATATTACCCTGTTTTCTACACAATCGGCAATGTAATCTTTCCATTAAGACAGAATATGACTCTTGGAATTAATTCTTTATAGAAAGAACTCACAGAAGTGACATTTACACAGAGAGGATTGTGTCCCTATTGTAGGCAAATAAGTATTTCACATCTGTCTGTTCAGACTCGGAATGCAATTTAGTTGAACTGAGTTTTTAAAGAGGTATACAAATGATATCCCTTTTATTATATTTGTGTGAAAATGATGTAATATTCTTGTGTATAAAGCATAAACCAAAGTGTTCCTTTTCATTATTGGTATTATTAATTAACATATTGAATGTTTTTACAGAAATAATTTAAGGCTTAAAAAAATACTTAACAGCTCACTACCTTTAAATATACAAAGCAAAAAAGGTACTGAACATTTTAATCTGTGTTGCTGTAGCTTCAAATTGTCATTTGATGGAGTAAAACTTTACGCATTATTTCAAATTATTATTTAGAAAAATGATTATACTATGGAATACTAATATTTGCATGTTATGTAAATAACGAAGGTATATATGAAAAATGGGAATTTAGTAGTTATACTTGAGAAAGAATCATTTACAATTCTAATTTCGGAATATTCCCCTTATAAATATAAGGCTATAAAATGTTACCAAAGTGTTTTAAGGTTAATCCATCCAAGGAAACCCATAGGTGACGTCTAATATCCATGCTTTTCTTAGTAATATGATTTTGAGGGTTACATAAATTATTTATACCTTATTTGTGATTGTTTTTTTGTAATACTTTTAAGTAAATACTCTTTAGTTTTGAAGATATATGTCTCTTTTAGCAGGGCATTACTTTAGTGCAGGGGTGCTCAACCTCAGCCCCCCATGCAGTGACCAGCCAGCAGATATAGCCCTACCCTTGTCCACCCTCCAAGCCATTGTCCTGCCACTGATGGGCCCACATCAATCCCCTTGCCCGTCCACCGCATGGGGTGAAAAACACGAATTGGCTGGGTATCACTGATTTATTGTTTTATTTTCTAATAACACTATAGATTTTTTTTTTTCATTTGGAAAACTTGCTTTATCACCTTTCAAAGAAATCTCGTCATTGTGCATATAATTGATTAGCACCAAACTGAAAACTCATAGAAAGTTTTCTGCATCTACAATTTCCAAAATAATGCTGTGTGCTAAAGGAACATATCTATTAATGTTTTTTTTAGGACTTTTTAAAAAAAACTGTGGAATTTTTTTAACGTCAAAAAATTTGGCACCAAAGTTCTATGACAGGTTTATACCAAACTGTGGCAGATAAAAAGTAGTGAAATTACAATTCCCCTCATTTCATGTTACATCTAATTCATAAGGCATTCGAGTTTCCTAAAGCCCACCACAACTCTAAAATGCTATTTTAGAAAGAAACGGGTCTTCATTTCTTGCACAACCAAAGAAACCACCAATGTGGTGGATTATTATCTTCTAAATACAGAAAGCCTTGAGCTATGTTTACAATACCTTTACATAAATGTAATTTGAACCAAATGTTAGAAGCTATCAACCCATTGCATGCAAAACTAAATAATCTCCTTTTTAATATACATTTTGCCTTTAAAAGTCCAATGATTTATCTTAGTAAGATGATGTGCATGTGGAACATGATGTAAATATTCCAGAGGCAGAAAAAAATATTTCAAGGAACCGTGTATGTTTGTGTTAATAATTTGCAGTTGCCAAACTCTGTGAAACTCTGTAAAAGTTGTAAGCATTTGTTCCACTGCATTTAATTAAGGCATGTATCAGAGATTTCAATCTAGTTTTGGGTTGAAACTACTTTTTCTGCCATCGAAATGTTGTCAGTCGAAAATTTCCACCAACATACACACAATTTCAGAAATTTCGATCTTCTTAAACACATTGCTATTGCAAAATTATACTGTTTTAACAGTTTTTTGATGAATAAAACTTGAGATATTACTCTGAACCTGCCTGTGGAACAAACCTTGCATTTAAGGATTGTCACTCTATGTGACAATGCAAGAAAAAATTACATTTTGTAGCAGGTAGCTACAGTTCAGTTTCACAAACTACTGCTTGAATGTATCATGTATACTTAAAAAAATAATATTGCCTTATCCATCAGTCCCTCCTCCCTACATTTTCTCCATTTCATTATCATAGATTGATATTGTTCAGCACAGTTTTTTTTTATATTCTATCACTTTAAGAATAAAGCTACAGGAGGATTTAGAATGTGATCTTCTTGATGACTGTAGCTAAGTGGCCAAGGAGGTCAGTAGCTGCAAATTGAATCAGATGGTCCTCAACACCATATAAAACATAATAAGCCACAACATTCATAATGAAAGAAATATTTCAGCAACTGTCCTGCAATCTGTACTCTTATTGCTCTGACATTTAGGCCTTGTACACGCTAAATAATTTTAGCCTAAGTGGGCAAAAATGTCCAACTACGATCTGAATTGGCTGATAACCTTACAAGTATGGTGAATCCTGTAGTTGTTGTTTCGTGATACTAACAATCTTGTGTGATTGTACCTATCGTCTATGACTGTATTGTTGATCATAAAGCTATTTGGCTGGGTAGTTGTCCGGGAATGCAGGTAAGAGCTATGGGTCTATGAGCTCATTAATGATTGTTTTAAACAATCTAGTCTAAAATGAATTTAGCATGTGTACATAGTCTAAGGCATATCAGTAATTACATTACAGGCAGGGTATGCTGACATGGCTATAAGAAATAATGATTTTATGCTGATTTTCACAGTTTGGGAAGTGGGGTAAGGCTGGAAATAAAATGAATAGTAACATTACATTTGCATATCTTAGATTCTATTAAACCCCAAGTGTTATGAAAGAGGGAAAGATTTCTACCTGGCTGCACTGACTTTTTTGGCTTATTGGCAGTTCAAGATTTGCTTCAAGAAGTGCTTCACTATACATCTGAGTCTCTGAGCCTAAAAATTGACATATTTTCCTGATTTTAAGGTTTCTACCAGAAGTGCAAATGGACTTGTTTTGTTTTTTTCAATGTATTTTAAAATTTGAAATGTAACAGATGTATATCTGAAGTACAAAGGGACATACAATGTATCCTTGAAAAAAAATATATTTTTTCTTATTCCCGCAAAACTATATTCAATATTTCAGAAGTTCATATACAAGATAATGAAATATTTTGAGTTTCCATCGATGTTCTTCAAAACAAAATATGTTATGCCTACACAAGGGATGCAAATAGACTTTTGTGCATTTTCAAAACTTTACATTACACACCTGGAATGTTTTGTACTGTAAATAATGTTTTGCAAAAGAGAAATTTTACCATTTGGTCGGTATACATTACATTGGCAAATATAGTTTGAACAATGGCTTTGCTGATTGTAACTTGATTGCCCAAGACATAAATAACACATAAATTTAAGTAAGAACAAAACACAACAGCATCAATGAAAGACACAAAAAGGAAAAAAATAAAAACAAAGGGAGATTTGTGTAAATATAGAATTACACCACAGCAAAGGTGCATAGGGTGTATATAAATATATCTATACAAACGGATATAGATATATGTATATATACAGATTTTTGTACACATGCATCTAGAACATAGAAATAAGTCAAATTCACATAAATTAGAATTAAACAGTAATCCAGAAGAGTAATACTACTGAAGTATGTACTCTTATTTATATCTACAATAAAATTCTATAAACTGTTGTCTCTCAAATTATATATATAAAAAAAAGTAAATACACCCAGTGTTTTAGATTTTAGTAATAATCCTTAGGCTGCCAGAGAAGTTTGACCAATGCCTTTGTTTCTGTGTAGAACTCTCTGACAACAAATCTGTAAAACCTATTATTAGCTACAGAGGTCTAAAATGTATTACAGTACAATCCTTTGAAGACCTCTCAGGTGCTCGATAAAGTTCGATGGTCATTTCCAAAGAATCAAGATCAGTAAAGGAAAGAGAGAGCCCTACTCGGAGGTGCGTATTTACATTCTTCAAACTGTAGCGGTGAAAAAAATCATTGTAATAAGTGCAGGACATTCCTAGTGCTGCTGTAGTGATGTTTTATTATAGAAAGTCTTCTTGAGCACATTTCTTTTGTCTTAGTAGTGATGCATTCCTTAGCTATGTGAAAAAAATCCCATTGTTTTCACTTGCAGCTAGTGCTTGAGTCTGGATTGAAAAGCTCTTTATACAAAGGAGGGAACAGTGTATTCACTATATCAGGATGTGATTGCTTAAATACCTGCAGCTTCTCTCCATGCAGGTTGCAAAGTGCAGTTACGTTTGGTATCTTGGCTATTAGCTGTATTAAAAAGAAAAGAAAAGAGAGGGGTGGAGGGAGTATTTTTAAATGACAGTATGTCAGTGTTCTCAATAGCTTTACAGAGTTTAACATTATATCTGCAGTGATTCAATGCAATATCCAAAATATTATGGAATGTTATAGCTATATCTTAAGGTCTGAGGGGATCACTTTAAGTATACTGCTGCTATTCTATTATATTATCATATTAATATCTATTCAGTTTAATATATATATATTTTTTATTAAATCAGTCTTAAAGGCAACTTATAACAGTACCAATCATTACCATTTGTCCTGGTATATATGCATGATAGGTTATGGAAACATTGTTTATAAATTAGGTAAAGGTAACATTAGATATTGTTAATTTAAAGTCTGTTGTCTATTCCACTTGCATTTTGAATCCTTCTACTTACATCTTCAGTGTACTGTGTACACTTCCTTTAGCACAGGGGAAAGGAGGAGCATATTATTGTATAGTTCCCTCTCTCCCTGGATAAATAACTGTAAGCATGACTGTAAATTCTGGGCAAGAGAAAATAACTGGTAGGGCTTCATGGAGTGGTTGAATTAGCATAGAATTTGCAGGCTTCCATCTCAATTTCATGACTTGTAATACCAGAAGTAATTTTATTATATCTGACCTTTTTACTAAAAAAAGTCTAACCATATAAAATTGATTAAAATGCCCAAGTTACAATGAAACAGCTATATTAAAGGGAAAGTTCAATGGAAAATACATATATATATTTAAAATACTTGGTTTATATTATGCAGTTTGAAAAATGAGTTGAATTTATACCCCTTGCTATTCCTTGATGTTGCCATTAGTGAGCTGACAGGTTCTGTAATGGTCCTTCTTCTTCCCAGGATGTTTTTAACAATAATTATTACTCATAGGCTGTTGGATGGGTCAAACATGTTCAGATCTAAGCAACTGAATCAACTGCTGGGTCAATAGTAACATCATAATGGTCTCTATTAGAGGTCAGTATTTCGGAAGCATTTATTTATACACAAAATACTGAATGGGCAAGTTATGGCCAGGGTGAAAAAAAAGCTCTTTTTTTCTTAAAAGTATATTTGCACCAAACCTCCCTTTTAAAATACAGTACAGTCCTATACAGGAACATGCCCTAACTGCAAAAAAATGTTCAGTAAACATTAGAGATGGGACCCAGATCCGACTCAGAACCCCACAGTTTCCGAAATCTGAATGATCTGTCTGAATCTAGATGGATTGTCCGGATTTCGGGACTTCGGAGCGCATTTTCGATTATTATGGAATGTTCAAGGCTATTTTTGATAATTTTCGAAAATAGCTTTGAATGTTCGATAATCTTTGAAAATACGATCGGAAACTCAAAAGTGTTCTCAATTAATTTCTGTTTCAAGTTCTACATGATTTTAATGCCAATCATTTGGCTGGTGTTAAATTTAAAAAATTTCAATTGCAATATTAAATCTTAAACTCATGTTGACCCTCTGGAAATATACTTATGGTATAATAAATGGTTGATATGTTTTCTGTTTGTTCTCAATTAAGCAACACATCTTTAATTGTTATTTATTTAAGGATTTGGCATTGTTTTTTTATATTAGGCTATTATAATAGATTAGGCTTCAGTGATGATTTTTTGTTAACAGTATATTGAGCAAAAATTTAAATAGCTTATGGTACAACGGCTGCAATATATGTTGTGATATGCTTACACATCCTAAAAAATCCCACATTTGTAGCAAAATGAAAATGAATTATGGCCAACCACATCCAGTCCATCAACTTTCTGCAATTCTGCAGAGTAATTGCTCATGGGAGCTGAAATAGAATTTCACTTTAGGCCATTTCTGCACATTATTTTACATATGCTTTTGTGATTTGATTGTTAAAGGTTATTATCTAATGCTTAATAGTAGTGATTTATTCCCTTGTTTCTAAACTAGTGATTTGCAAACTCCTATAGATCTTTGAATAGTTTCATGATGAAAATGTCTCTTTTGTTTGGTTCTTTAAATAGTGTTAAAAGAGTTTACTAAACACTGCAGATTGCTTAGAATAATTTCAGTTTTAATAAATAATTATGAATATATATTCTTATAAGTTGTGCTTAATGATGAAAGTTTTATCATTATTATTATTTGCATAGAGAATTCTATGGTGACTTATAGAAGTCATCATGGAATTCCATGATATATAAAAAGGGGTTTTGTACTGTTTAGTAATAGAGTTCCTTGGTGGCTAATATCCCTCTATTTAGTTACCACACTGTGCTTGGCTGAGAACAACGATAAAATGGCCATGCAGTTGTATGATATCACTGCTCTCCAGTAAGAGAAGTAAATACATTTAATATTAATAATAGCAACCAATGAAACATTTGTAAGATAAACAATATTATTCCATAGGGCAGCACAGTGGCTCAGTGGTTAGCACAGTTGCATTGCAGTGCTAAAGTCCTGAGGTCTAATCCACCCTTTGACACATCTGAAAGGAGTTTGCATGTTCTCCCCGTGCTTACGTGGGTTTGCTCTGGACTCTCCGTTTCCCTCATAATCATAAAGACATACTGATTAGTTGTATGTGTCAAATAAATGTGCTTAGATTGTAAACTCTTCGGAGCAGGGCCTGATACAAATGTATACATGTAATTGTAAAGTGCTACGGAAGATGTTGGCACTATATAAAGCAACAATAATAATAATAACCCCTACTGTTAAACCCAAGTAGCATATGGTAGGCTACAAAAATATAATAGGGCAGTTGGGTGAATATAATAAAACAATATTCAATTTAATTATTTGCTTTTAGACCATATAGTGAATACCTGTATTAGGAAGTACTTGTTTAGAACTGTTATTTTAAACTTAATTTACCTTTGCCAGTGTTTCATCGTCTAAGTGGTTCTTCTGAATCACATGCTGAAGTGCAAAATAAATTCTTTCCTGGAGTTTCTGGACTTTTCTTGGTTCTATCAGCCAAGGTCTGTCTAACCACAAAATGAGAACATTTTGATATTTTGGAAATAAATAACATTTCTTTGATATTCTATGTTAACATTTTTAGGTTCTAACTATGTTTATGACCACATAAAGTAAAACTAAAACTAAAACTAAAACGTGAGTATATTTTGATAGGCCCGCTATCTCTTTCCACTATTTCCACTTTGATTAACATGTAAAGCACGCACTCTTGAAGCTGTTTCTCTCTTTAGTTTGTGTTTATTAATGACATAAGTGCACAACGTTTCGCGGCATGTCTCCTTCCTCCTTTGCGGCATCCTAGAAAGCAGCTTGAAACAGGAGTGCGGAGATAAAACAATCTTGTAACATGTAAAGCAATTCTTTTTTAGGTCTCAGGTAACTAATTGATTTGTCTTGCATGTGTCCTATACCATCTGTGTGTATTCCTGTGTGTTCCTGAATTATTAAATTATTTATTTAAAAAAATAAGAGATTTTGTATATTGTAAAATTAGCCCTCATAAGCTCTATTTAATTGGTAATATACAACATCTGCTACAGGCAAATAATAGTACAAACAGGCACATAGATAAGAGTACAAAAGCTTTTTTTAGCCTGTTAAGTGCTGATTGTACAACAAATAGGTTCTCATTCATCCAGCTCATAGTACAGAATATGTGTTATTCTGTTACATCAACTGAACTTGAAGACGTTTCATTAGTTATCCTACTGGCTTTCTCAATTCAGAATGACTTGTACAACAATACTACTGCTATAAATTCCCTGGAATGAGTCTCAATCAGCATAAAGTTGCAACATGTTAGGGATCTCCTAACATGTAAGACATTACACCAGCATTATATATGGCAGACAATTAGAGTTGAACACCACCCCCACAACTCTATTTAGGCTTGGTGTCTTTATTTAGACAAAAATGACCCAGTCCGGATATCCAGTAAGGGCTTCTCTAAGATGTTTACTTTCCTTAGCCTTTGTGCAAGTGAGGATCTTTTCTGCTGCATGTTGTAGGGTTCTTATCACACCTGACTTGTGATCTAAACGTTGGTGGGATTCAAACATCAAGTACTGATCTGTGTTGGTTGGTGTCCTGTAAATCTCTACTTCTAGTTTACCATTGTCTCTTACAATTCTCTCCCAAGCTGGCCAAGGAAGCCAGTGTGTTGTTTTGTACCTCTTCCTGTGTAAATCAAATGTTTTGGTCCACAGCATTAATGTGTCATCAATGTATCTGAACCATTGGCTGGGTGCAGTGCTCTGGAAGGTATTAAGAGCCTTTTTTCCACTTCCTCCATACGTATACCTAAAACAGAGGCTGTTGAAATAGTGAGAAAAAAGCTGAAAATCTAATGTTTTGGTGTACAGCATTGATATGTTCTGTGAAAGATTGTACTTCTTTCTGGTTGATTTTAACCCATCCACATATCTGAACCAGTAGATGGCTGCAATCCCCTTGAAAGTATTAAGAACATTTGTTTACACTGCCTCCATGTATAGGTTTGCAACGATGGGTGAAACTGGAAATCCTATAGCAGGTGTGTGTCATCAGAACCCTGCAACACCAAGCAGGGAAAATCCCCACCAACACAGAAGCTGAGGTTAAGGAAAGTAAACATGTCAGAGACTTGTGAATTTTCAGACTGGGCCTTTGTAAAAACTGGAAAAAGAAAAAAATCATTAGTATCACCAGTAAAGGTGAAATGCAAGATAGGAGAAAGAATATGGTCAACCCACCCTTATATAGCGAGGGGTCTAAAAAATTAAGAAGAATGTTTAAGAGACACTGTATCTATATCTGCTTTAAAACCAGCAACACACTGCAAGGCAGCAACTGGTGTATCCAAAAGACCCAATCCCGAAACACAAGAAGTGCAACTTTATATACAGAGGGCAGTGCAGGGCAGAGTGTTCTAATTTGTTTGAGGGGAGTCTAAAAAGATGAACCCAGCACATAAGAGCCAATTCCTTGACTTAGGACTCAGCCATTTATCTGCATATGGACATATGTTTAAAGACTGAACTCAACATCTTGGCCAAAAAAAAGTCTGGTTTGACTAGCCAAACATCTTCAGTTGATCTAAACGAATACCACAGATTTATTTAAACCAACAAATGCACATGTTTGATAAAGAACAAACCCAGACCTTTCCGAAAATATATTTTCCCATTAAACTAAATGTATGCATTGTTGCATTCTGTTTTTAAAGGAAGAAGAATCATAGGAATTATGTATACCCCCAAATAATTTCTGTTTGAAATTTGAGCTTTCTTTTGAGGTTAGAGGAAAATGAAGGTCCATTTAACAGGGTCTAATATTGCCCCTCACAGTGGACACATGCAGGCAATCCTATTCCTTAACAGTAATATTAGTTTTGTTGAACTAAACAAGTGTTGTCTACAAGTGTTTTTATTTGTTTACTCAACATTGCAACAATTGTGTTCCCCTGGGAAGTAGGAAGAGTATATATTTCACTATGCATATATATTACTTGGCTTGATAAAGGTGCAGCTCAAAAGGCTGAGTTTTTGCATGAATGCATTGTCAAATAATCTGACAAACACTCCACAGTCCAATATATGGGGTCCATGGCTTGCTATATATAGATATAAGATACATACGATGTATGAAAATGATAAAACTGTTACTCAGTAGACTCAACCAATAAATACCTGGTGAAATGAGTACAGCTGCAGAAAACAAGGCAATCTCCTCTTCAGTTAACTGAAGTGAACATAAACTTTTCGCAAATTCAAATGTCTCACTCACAAAGTCATCAGAACCTGCAGGAACATTTAAGTTTAACAACATTAACAACTTTAAGTTGAGTTTGAAGTACTAAATTAAATATACTTATATAAGACTTAGATCTATTATCTTCTTTACAATCTCATCAGAAGTTTCCTTTGGGGGTGGAAAGCATTTTTTCCTGACTTTTAGTCCAGAAACAACAGATTAAACAAATGTATCAAATGCTTTTCTAGCCAAAGATATACTATGAATATGACTAAGCAAAATATTTCTCTACAGTTTACAGTCACTTTAACGCCCATGCCCCTTCTCCTAACACTAAAAAATAGTGTCCTGGCACAATGTCTCTTCACTATGCATGTCCAAGCTAGTGCTTTGAAAAGAAGAGTTAAATTGGGACTGGATTGCTTGTCCTAGAAAAGGTATCTTTAGATGTTCTGTGAACCCGCTGGCAGATGAAACCTGATGGGTCGCTGATGAGTCGGTGATGGGTCGGTTAAGAATTACAAAAAAAAAAATGCAATTCATACAATTCATGGTTTGTTTAGCAATTTATGGAGCTCTAATTAAGGAAAATGTGTTTTTAGGCTTTGCTTTCCCTGCAATGTTCAGGTTCTATCCTTATTATACCTAGTAGAGTTTTGACAATTAATGCTAGCTAACATTTGCCTTAAATTTTAAGCACTCCTCATGTCAAAAAGACTTGGAGGGGATGCAGTAATTGTTGGTATTGTTTAAATGAGTATAAAACCAATGCTACCAGATGTAATATCAGGTTAGCCCGAGTTTTACACTCATTTTAAATGGCCTGCGCCATTTCCAAATGGAAGCAGCACAATGTATCCAGTGCCTTACTTTTTATGTTGAATTTTGCCTGGAACGTAAGCAGTACTGTATCAGTCCCTAGCCGCCTGCAAGCCAGTGCACCGCACCCTTGCTGGGCTTGTATATAAACTGTGTAATGATAAAAGCATTTTTGGTAAAGGTAAGGTGAATGGCCGAATTTGTGTCTGGGGGCTTAACTTGCTTGTAAAATGGTTTTGGTGAGGGTGTGAGCACACTGTTTGTTCTTTTATTCAGAATTTTGCTTTTAGTAGCTACCAGCTATTATATTAAGAAGATTGGTGTACAAAGGGAACCTTTTTGTTACTGAAAAATTATACTAACGCATTTTGTAATTGTAACTTACAGTAGTAAATTTGAGGGGATGCAGTAATTGTTGGTATTGTTTAAATGAGTGTAAAATCCATGTTACCAGATGTAAATATTAGGTTAGCATGAGTTGATAAATTATACTAAAGCATTTTTTAATTGTAATTTACAGTAGTTAAAGCCCTAGCAATATAACTATTCATTCAGAACATTTCTTCTGCATTCTTGTAGAATTTTAAAGAGGCAAAACCTAACAATTTCAATAACATAATATTTAAAAAAAAAAGAAACATTAAGTTTGTTGAACTTGTCCCTTTGTAATTGTCTTTGTAATTGATTATGAATTGTACATTCTAGAATTCAGCATTTTCTTTATCAAAATAATGTACATTAATTCAAATGATGAAAAAATACCTAATGATTTAAATATCTGCATTCCTCCATATTTTCCTTCAAAAAGAACAGTGTTGTTTAATGGGTTGAAGGCACGGCACATTCGTACTAAAACAACTTCCAAGCAGCCTGTAAAATAGGGAAAAAGGCTACTATATTAGGATGTAAAATAAGCAATACCAGTGCTATAAATAGTACAGTACACATGAATGTTAAAGGGCATGTCCACTTTTCACATTTTGTTAACAAGCTCTCAAAATCTCGACCTTGCAAGGTTTTTAACTTTCTAAGATACTGGTAACAGTACTTACCAGCCTTCGTTTGCTCTGTGTGCTTTTGCATGCACAGAAACAAGTACAAGGGGTCTGACCGGCAGCGGCTCCTGTGATTGGCTGAGACATTGCGTTTCAATATCAAAAGTTTTTTTAGGGGGGTGGACATGCCCTTAAATGTACAAAAGGCATCAAATATTTATTTAGAAGGTTTCACTTTTACCTTTGTGCATTGCTTCTAAAATGAAAAAAAACATTTGCTTTATCCCCCTATAAGTGGTAATTGCTGCTAAATACACAAAATAATATACAATAATAGATGGATCCACTGCACACATGTCTTAGCAAATAGTTTATTGATCGATTTCTCGGTGTACGCAAGACACATTTTGACTTAATTCAAGAAAGGTGTCTTGCGGTCACCGAAACGTTGATTAAAAAAGCATATCTTTTTTAGACCAAATTAGCCAAACAGGAATGACAGGCACATCTGATGTGTTTTAGGGCACAATCCTCCATAAACCGCTTGCCCCTTAGCATAGGTGACTCTTTATATAGATCATCACAGCATGTAATTAGCACTTAAAGGGTAACTGCGGTCTCCATACCTCTCTTATACATTTCAAACAAGCCAAAGGTGATGTTTCTAGCTTCTCTGGTTCTTAAGTTATTGGCTTTTAAAGTTACACTTAGTCAGAATGAACAAGGAAGTTTGCTGCAGTCACAGTGTGCTGCCTAACCCCCCCCCCCCCCCCAAAAAAAAAATTATATTTTGTGAAGCTTTTTAAAGATAGTTACAGCAGTAGAATACAGGAAAAACAGTATGCCCTAAATTAAAGTTACCTATGCTATTGGTGGGCTGTTTATGATTAAGGGAACGTGTCCTCTGAAACATGTCAAACAGGAACCTGTGGTTCCTGTTTGGCTAATATGGTCTGAAAAAGAAAACTTTTTAAAGTTTTTAATCAATGTTTCAGTGACCACAAGACACTTTTCTTGAATTAAATAAAGAAATGTGTTTTAAATTAAGTGCTTTGCTAATATGCAAAGAATTAGATTTTATTTTAATAATAAGTTGTTTGAAATTTCAGGAGAGAAAAAGACAAAAGTACAAAGCTTTAAGGTTCATACACATCGTGGGTGCTGACCTGCCATCTTGGGTGCTGACCTGCCATGGTGGGTACTGTCCTGCGACACACAATGTGTATTTTTGGCCGCTTTGGCGTATAATCGTGCCGTGTATGGGCCCTTTGTCGCGCAAAATTACTGTTCGGTTGAAGATCTGCCCAGCCGGTTGGGCAAGGACCCCCGACCTAACGTCCGTTTTTCCCATCAAAGTGGCACGATTATTGGGGGTGAAACTGCTGTGCACACACATCATGCATTGTGTATATGAAGCTTTATACTGGCTACATAAATTCTAGATAGATTTGATGTTCGATTGTTAAATCAACCTAATATTTATTACACCTGCAATATTACATCCCAAAGTCAGGAGGTGTATTACAGCATTACAGAAGCCATGACTGATTGATTTGTAAATGTTTATACATATTTTTACTAATATTTACACTGTATCATTATGGCCCTTTGCAGCAATAAGGAAGCAGGACCGTAAGGAATGGTGAGTGACAATTTTCTTGGACCTAAATGGTAATCTTTTGTTTACAACCACGAATAGCTAGATTGGAGATAATGCCCTCTTTGAATAGTTATTCAAAATTAAACGATTTACTAATCTGCAAGCATTCACTTTCAGTGATTCCTTGTGCATTTAAGATGCTTGCACAAAAGAATAACTTTTCAAGAAAGTTACGATTTCAGTAAATTTCTGATTCACTCACCTGATTTAAGGAGTAATATCTGATCATTCTGACAAAGCTCCATAAAACCTGTTATTCGTTTTGCAAACTCCACCACATATTGAATAGCATGCGTAATCTGAATGGCACATTGCTGCCACATAGCTTCCCTTGTCTGTAAGAGGTAAAATAAGGGTTACATTAATACTCCATGGATCACACCTGTGGGTATTTCAGAAGAAACATGTAAAATGTACAACAAGGGTTTGTAAAGCTCAAAGCAATTGATCCATTTCAAATGTATTTTAAGAAATAGGGTGGATTTTGGGAATTCTTTATACATGAATATTTATCTAATTTTACCTTTGTTGTAATTCCATATATATTCCTACTTATCAGGAGAGACTTTTATTAACAGAGTAACTCTCATTAACAGGGCAAGACATTTCACACACTTTGACAGTCAAACGAACATTGGATCAACTGTAATGTGTACTACCCAAACAATTCTTATTCCCACGACGTTCCATAGCCAGATAATTGTTTACAATTGGCTTTACACCTTTAACATCGTCTGTAGCTTATTGCCTATTTACCTATGCCTTTTGGTAATAATTTGAATTTAATTACATAATAAAATGTATTACCTTGTTCTGGTATAATTTAATTTCTTCATAGGAGTGTGTTTGCCATGCTAGCTGGTGTAGTTCATCCACTGTATACTGACATGTCTCCAAGTGAGATTTTATAATATTCTGTGCAACTCGATCTGTGCCAAAGGAAAACAGGTCAAACACTAAAATAAATGATGTGTAGTGCTGATTAAAACAATAGAGTGCTATCACTACTAATGCATGGCTTTTATTAAATAAATATTATTAGTATGAAATTAGCATAAATTTAATATTATTAATATAATAAAATAGTAGCAATTGCTCAAAGAAAAAAAAAAATATTTTACAATATTTAGCTAGTAACACCAGCAAATTAACCTTAATTAAATCTGTTTAGTGACATAATTTCCCTTTTTAAAAGAAGGCCTGGGCATTGATTTCACCCCTTGATCCGTGAAGTATTTAGTATGATCCATGAAGCCAAAACCTTCTGCAAAGTGTTTGGTGTCCTTGAGGATGCTAAAATTTGTCTGTAAGATTCTGAAACACCAACTGCTAAAGGTGTCATGAAGGTGTTATTTTACACCCCGACAGAGATGGGCTTGTCTGGGATATTTTGTCTTCCCTTGATGACTTTATTTCCCATTATTTTGAAGATGATATTCATGAAATGTGTTCATGAAAATGTGTGTTTCTTGTTGTGTTTTTTTTTAGTTCCATTCTTGGCTCTAGATTCGTAAAAAAATGAAGCATGTTTCACTCTGAAACTAAAAATCCAATATAGATAGATTTTACTACTATAGTAAAAATGCATTTTCTCAGGGCCACATTTATGTTATTGTGGAGTATCATTAAACGTACAGGCTTACAGTACTACCAGTATCTAAAAAAATAATTAAAAAAGGCATTTCTATGCATTTATTGTATTTAGGGCACAGTTTCTAAAGCTTCATACACACTGGCTGAGATGGGTGTTTGGCTTATGATCCGCCCAGCCGCTCAGGCAACAATCGCCACGCGAATTGCATGATTATTGGCCGAAACGGACGTACATACACAGCGCACCTGCGTATGAAGCTTAAAAGAAGAAGTTTGATTAAATTTATGATACAGTCCCTAAGATTTTCACACTGCCACCAGTACATTCTGATGCATTTAAACACTTTTGTGATTTGCCAAGACCAATTTAAAGGTTGTACGTTTTGAGTCTATCTACAGGTGAGTATAACACAAAGAAAAAGAAACACTTCAATATAACTATGGTCTAAAGCTGGGTACACACAGTAACGATAAAGCCCCGATACCGTCGGATCCGACGGTATCGAGGGCTTTATCGTTATGTGTGTACGCTTGTTTCCCGAACGATCGGGTCAGCCGTACGATCGTTCGGAAAAGGCCAAAAATTTCCATCGGTCGCGCTAGACTCCCTATAGAGGAGTCTAGCGCGGCCGATGGAAACACACAGTCCCGAGTGTTCTCCTTATGAAGTTCATAGGGAGAACGCTTGGGACTGTGTGTATGCAGATCTTTGAAAGATGGCAGACAGGATCTTGCAGATCTTGTCTGTCATCTTTCAGAAATCTGTGCTGTGTGTGCCTAGCTTTAATCTAAATGAATGGCTCTGTGGTAAGAATTGTCTTTCAAATCCGTGAAATCTGTGTCTAACAAATCTGTTTATAATGACAGCAAGATTCCTGTCCATATTGATTGATAAGACTTCTGATTGACAGAAGACACAACATGCTCAGTCACAATACAATGTACAGTCTGAAATGGCAGGGTAATTAAAGCACTTAAGCAAAATGTTGGTTGTTTATTACAGAAGCTGAACCAACTTTTTTAAATGCCTATGTAAGGATCCATAGAATTACTGAAAAGCTGCTTAGTTCACTAAGTAAGATATTTATAAAGGAGCAATATTGCTAAATTACAATATCACTCCTTTATAAAGGTCCAAAATTACTGATCAAATGATTAAATATAACTGCAGCAGTATTTTATGTCCGAATTGTAAATTACTGGGTGGTATTGGCCACTAACTCTTGTGGGTGTTATTTTATGCCACGATTTTAAATTACTAGTTTTGTATTATATGACCTCAGCTTTATTTTTATCTGCCCCATTATAAAATAATACACTAAAAGGATTGTCACCGGAAAATTTTGATTATAATCCTTAATAAATACAGACCATTAAAAAAAATCTCATTTTAGGAGAAATATATAAGAATAAACGATTCAACAAAAACACACCTGGGCATATTTACCAGCTCTGGGTAAATTTACCCCCATGGCGAATAGCTTGCAAGGGGTTAAAGTCATGCTTACCGGCAGTGAATCATTTAGCTTGACTTGTGAGGTGATCATCTCTTAAAAATGTATAAATAAATGCCCTCTGCCACCAAGAGTGCTAGTTACAGATATAAACTATTAAAAATACATATATGTTATCACCCAACCACAATGAAAATGTCTAAGCAACTCTATCTTTTATTTTACACCCAACAGCCTAAATCTCCAAACCCATCAATTTATCAAACTGGGAGCATTTAACTGCCTAGAAATGCTTAAAATTTTCAATTAAGAGAAAGATAAATGTTTGCAAAATTTAATTTCCCCATGTTTTGTTGCAGTTGTAAAGTGGAACTCAACATGTACAGTAGGGAGGGTAATTTTTTTTTTCACAGGGGGCCACATGTTGTGGTAGGCAGGATCAATAGGTTTAACTCAACTGTGTTCAATAATAATTTCCAGAAAACAGTAAAAGTTACTGCATTTTATAGAGCTTAAATTTATATCCCTTGTAAATTATATGTTTTTTATTACTAGCTGCAATATTTAATAGAAGGGACCAGTAGGTGATTTTAATTAAAGGTCTTCCAACTCAGACAATAACAAGTAATTAAAATAAACATAAAAAAATAACCAGCTTGAGACAACTAATATTATTCTTCATCTCAGAAAGATTTTTTGGGGGGATACAGGTACAGATACAGCAGGGGGCTGGTCCGGTACAGCCAACGGGCCATGTGCCCCCCCCGGGCTATATTTTGCCCAAGTCTGATGTACAGTTTTAATTACTATGTTAGGTAAGCAATGTGCAATTCATTTCATTAACAGCCTAATAGTACCACTCTCACTCATTCATTCTTTTCTGAAAGGTAGGGATAATTTGTGAATTAGGCAGAGAAAGTCATTTTACCAGTAGGATCACTTCGAACGGTAGAATGAAAATGCAATAAGTAAATGTTTACCTTTTTTTTTAAACCGCACTTAACTAAAGTTAATAGACATCTGCAAATGTGTGTAGGATTCAACCATTGCAAATTGCTTTTAATTGAATGCAGGTAGTGTTTTTCAAATTTATAAACGCCAATTGGGCTCCAGGGAAATACGGGAAATGAGTAAGAGAGATTAGCATACAGTATATTGCTCTGTAATCCTGGTCCCTATTTGCATTACCCAGCATTAAGAGAAACAAAGTCAACTTGCTAATTACTGCTTTAGGTCTCCAACAAAGGAACCTATTAGTCAGTTATAATGGGAACATATCAAACATTTGATTAAAAAAATAGTTGCAATGATCCTTATTTTTAAATAAATGTTACAGTTACACTTAAAGGGGAACCAAAGTTACTAGACAACATTGTCCCAATAGACAAAGCACATGCTGTACTTTCCCATTTGCTGTTGGTTAATTTATGAAATAAACCTGTGGGTAAAATGGGTCAGCTCCCATAATTCATCTCTCTGGGTTGTCTGGATTTGCTGGGAGTGTTAGTGTACACTCTACACTTCACATGATCTAGTGCACAGCAGATCAAAACAAGGAAGCTGCAGCATGCCCTGCCTCCCAGAAGTTGATAGCCAATAATATCACAGACCATGTTACAGCAGATTCAGCAGATTCATTCTCTCAGACACAAAACAGAGATTTAACAGTGTTAAATTGTTTATTAAAACAATCTCTTTAGGGGTTCACTGAGATATAACAATTGTTTTAAGGTTTGCAGAAGAATGTAAAGGTTGAAAAACACTAACTTATAATTATGGCATTATCAATATATACATTATCTGCATGTTTACAATTTTGCACACAGCATAAATGGATATGCTAGTTGCCTAGCAAACATATTTAAATATTAATTTATCATTAACAGGAAGATACAATAACCATCTTTTCCCCGTAAAATGAGCGTAAAAGCCACACTACCAGATGCAATACCAAATATTTTTGGAAGTAGTGCAGCTCTTATGATCCAATAAAAAAGTTAGATATTATGCCTCTATTTTGTGCAATATGTAACATTCTTTTCTTAAAAGCGCTCAGTCCCTGCTACTTACCTGTGCATGCTCCCGCAATACAATAATTTTGCACAGTGAATGTGCATATGCCCTGTTTCTATTAGTATTTTCTGATCCTGCAAAGCAATAGGTGGATTTTGTTTTTTCCAATGTGCCAGATATAACCAATAACTTCCCGTAAGGACTACATAAAAGCCAAAGAGATACTAGAAAACTTACAAGAATTAAGATATGTATAGGGTGAGCTCCATATGATACAAATCTGCATACAGTACTTGGTACGGGTGACAGAGCTGCATAATTAGATGCATAAAAATTAGGCGTATAAACAATTAGCACCATTTTGGTGCTAAGGATTTAAGAGTTTACATAATAAAACTTTTTATCTTTTTATTTTTTTCTCATAAAAAAACATAATTGGAGGTAACAATGAGCAAAATGACTAAAGAAACAAAGGTAATGCACTAAACCAAGCTTAAAGTGCAAGCGATAAATCATTTTAATCAGCAGTTTTGGGTGCTACATCAGGAATAGTGATGAACGGATTCATTGAGTTCCTGTTCGAGACCGGATTTTTGAATTTTAGAAAGAATCCAAAATTTTAAAATCCAATAACAGTTCATTGAAAGTTAATGAAATCCAATAACAGTCCCATGAAAAAATAAAAGTATCGATTAAATTTTAAGTATAAATAGCAATAGTAAGTTAGTGTAAATGGCTCAGAAACCTAGGAAATGGTCTGGGGAACATATACAAATAACCGAAACTTCAAAAAAATAAATCTTCATGCATAAGCTATTTTAATTAATAATTTTTGAATATTCGAAATTGAAGGCTCCAATGTTTGCTATTTCTCCCATGCTAGTAATCAAGGGTTCAGGTATTCAGTATTTCTTGAAATTTACACTGTATATTCGATTTCTATTTCTAAAACGGAATTTCCAAAAATCCCTTATTCTCAAATATTCGATTTAAAATAAAATTGGATGAACCAAAAATCTGAGTATTCTGTCTGAACCGAGTTTGACAAGAAGTCAAGGTAGTATTAAAGCAAATGTTTGTGTGCCCATAGGATCTCAGTTCAATTGGACTTGTCAATTTTTTTGAATACTTGTTTACTTAGAGGATAAACATATTTAAATGCCAAGTCCAGCTCCAAAATGAAAACTTATATACAGGTAAATCACCCTCCAAACCCTAAACGGTAATAGTTTGAAATGTGAAATATATAAGTCTAACCTGAAATCCTGCACAATGTCCTGTTTCCCCTGTTTCTGCTTCCTGGTTCTTCCAGTTAGTAACTGTCAGTTATGGATTTGACAGTTGACATCACAGCCAATGACTGAATGTTAATCCCCTGTCTGCCTCTTCTGAGCATGCCCAGGCTCAGTACAGGCTCAGTACAGGTTTCTAAATTGCTCAGTTTACACAAGGCATCCAGAAGCATAGCAGGCATACAGTAATGAATTCAGAGGACAAAGTATGATATATCAACATATTTTAACAAGGCCATTCTTTCTAAAAGATGTTCTTAAGAGGGTGGAGTTGTCCTTTAAGGTCACAAGATTTTTTATCTTAATGAAAATTAATAAAAAATATGCTGGTTGAGCCGGGTCCATCACGGAAACCCTCTGTTCCGAAATCCGAATGATCCGTCTGAATCCGGATGGATCATCCGGATTTTAAGACTTCGGAGCCTATTTTTCTATAATTATCGAACGTTTGAGTATTATCAAAAATAGCCTAGAATGTTCGATAATCCTCGAAAATACGATTGAAAACTCGAAAATAGTCTCTGATTGTATTTTCGAGGGTTATCAATGTTATTTTCAAAAATGATCAAAAATAGCCTTGAACATTCAATAATAATTAAATATTTGTTCCGTTTTTGGATCTTCAGGATTTTCTCGAGAAAAATCATGTGAGCTATTCGTGCAAGAAAAAGAAGGTCTCGGCCTTGAGGATTTCAACCTTTGTAAGAAAGGTAAATTTATTCCGCCGACCACATATTTGTCATTTGTGACATTTCCACCCTGTTGCGGTTCCACGCAAGGGTTAATCAGTTCCATCCTTCCATAAAACTGTCTATAGAAAAGGATACATATTCAGTCCACTTTTTGGACATTAAAATGATAAAAAATAACAGTAATGGAATAGAAACGGAACTATATACAAAAGCTACAGACAAAAATCAGTTGTTACATTTTTAGTCATCATCCTATTCGCGTAAAGAAATCTATCCCTTACAGTCAGTTATGTCGAGTAAAGAGATTAGTCACCAACCCGAGCAAGAAAACAGAACAGATCAATAAGATGTGTAAAAAATTTAAGGTCAGAGGATATCCCAATAAAATCATAAGGGAGGCTCGAGATAAGAGACAGACAACAAAGTTCACAAGATGCGTACACCTCGGATGACCTGTATCACTCAGTTTAATGAACATAGTCAACAGATTAGCAATATTCTCAGACAACATGGACACATCCTGGAAAAGGCTTATCCAGAAATACAGGAATTTAAATCCCCAACCATGATGGCATACAAAAAAAGGAAAAACGATAGGGTCTATGATCAGTAATATACATAGGGCTGTTCAGTCTCAAATAATGAAAACTACCTGGCTGGGGGACAGACCGCAAGGGATGTACCCCTGCCATAACTGTGTCCGTTGCAGTTTAGTAATTACATCCCCTGCTACAGGGATGGAGAGTAAAGTCACGGGGGTCTTTTCATGTGACTTGAAGTATGTAATTTATGTGATTATCTGCCCCTGCCAACAGATTTTCGTAGGAGAAACTGCACAAAATTTGAAATCTAAAATCAGTCAACATAAGTAGACTAAAACACACCCACTTACCAGTGCCAAGACATTTTGTAGATAAAAATCACACTGTAGAGGATTTTCAATATATGGTATTAGAGGGTATACCTCTCAATTTCCAGGGAGACCGCCAGTTGAGGCTAAAGCAAAGGGAGACCTGGTGGATAAAGAAATTGGGCTCCCTTGTACCAGGGGGAATGAATAGGGATTATAACCTATATTTATTCCTATGAGGTTCTACGATGATTAATGAGATCATCCATTTACCCCATATAGCACTAACCATTTTTATTGTTGCCATTGATAAGAGTTTATTGCATCAATATCATTATTCCTATTGTATATATATATAAAAAAAATCTTGTGTGTGATGTCATTTTCTCTAGTGGAGGGGAGATCGCTGTAATAGAGATGTTGTAATCACCTGATTTCAAACTTGAAAAAAATGTTGATGCGTTTTGTTAGCATATAATAAATATATAATAACCGTTGCTTATGGATGAAGGCGGCTTCTTTGTTACTTTTATATCTATATCTATGAATATGTATATATATATATATTATATATATAATATATATATATATATATATATATATATATAGAGAGAGAGAGAGAGAGAGAGAGAGAGAGAGATTAGGCACTCACACTTGGTAGTATACATGCCCAGGTGCAATCCAATACCAAAGTTAAATAAAAGGATGCAGGATGGTGCATTCAAAGGGTCTTTTCCAAAACTTTTATTCATATAGTGTTAAGCAATGTTTCGGCTCTATCCTAGAGCCTTTATCAAGCCTTGCTGAACACTATATGAAGTTTTAGAAAAGACCCTTGAGTGCACTACTTGCTTCTTTTATATATATATATATATATATATATATATATATATTATATATATGAGAAAGTCTGAAAGCAACAACGACTCACGGGTCTTGTGAATCAAGGTAAGTTGTTAATTCCACCATCTTGGTTAACATGTTTCCCCCCATAGCCAGGCCGTGATCATTGGTTCGATGACGGCCCGGTATGGATGGAAACATTAACCAAGATGGGTGTAATAAACAACTTATTTGATTACAAGACCCTGAGTGCGTTGCTGCTTTCAGACTTTCTCATAGATATCCATTTTAACAGCACCTGGGAAGTGCCTGCATTTCTCTCTCTCTCTCTCTCTCTCTATCTCATCTCTCTATCTCTCTCTCTCTCTCTCTATATATATATATATATATATATATATATATCTAATCGTAGATAAAGCGATGCACTCTTCAGGATTTTTTATAATAAAACTTAACTTTTATTTAAACCAACGTCATGTCAATTTATTTCGGCCACGTCTTGGTGTATAAATACACCTCTTATAAATGTAATAACCATGGACTATATTATGTTTTTAATAATTTGATAATGAGTTGAACTAATGATTTTATCAATTATAATTCTACAAGTCTTGTGCAGATGCGTATTTATATTAGCTAATGCATAATGAGCTTTTATTGATGCTTATTTTGCATTTTTCATTTAACATGAGAAGTAGAAGAACGGATTATGCCTGACTCCATTTTAAAGTGGTTAAATAATGGTTTGGAAATTTAAACTATATAGGGAATATACCCTGTAGAAAGATCCATTTAACTTTGTATTATTAAATCATTTCTCCTCCAAGAATTAATGGATTTTCACAGTGTAAAAAATTAGACACTTATTGAGTTATAGTTATGAAACATGTGTAGCACTTAATATACTTGTGTTGGTAAACACAGCTGGGATTTTTGTAAAGTACAAATGATAAGTATGTGCATTACTAAAGATTTATTTGAAAAGAAATACTCACTTTCTTAGTAAAAGAAAATCAAATCTGTTTGTCATAGTTTTACAACTTCACTTTTCAAATGAACAGTTAAAGGGACAGTTCAGTGGAAATTATCAATATTTGTTAAATTGTTAGTTTGTGTAATGCCTTCTTAGTTATTCTACATATTCTCTCCCAATTTGAATAATCAGTCGATTTCATACCCTTTGCTGTTCCCTACTGTTGACATTAGTGAGCTGCCATTTCAGGTTCCAGCTTCTTCCCAGGATGCACCACTTCCTTGGAATGTTCCTAACAGTAATTTCAACTGATTGGCTGTTGGATGGGACAAAGATGCTCAGATCTCTACTAAGCAACTGAATCAACACTGGGTTAAGGGCTGGGTTAAGGGCAAGACCAGAACGGTCTCTACTAGGGGTCCTGCAAACAGGAAGTAAGTATTTCGCTTGCATTTATTTATACACCGACAAAATGCTGAATGGGCAGATTAAGGTCATTGGGATGAAAAAATACAGTTTTCTGAAAAGTACATGTATTTGCACTGAACTTCCCCTTTAAAGAATAGGTCATATTGTAAGCTTGTGAAGGTTCTCATTCATCCAGGTCATGGTATATCTGTTGTATTCAATTAGATCAACTGGAATTGAAATGTAGTTCTTGAAGACGTTTCGCTAGTCATCCGACTGGCTTTCTCAATTCAGAATGACTTGTACAAGAATCTGTGGCAATTATGTACCCTGGAAAATCCCAATTAGCATATCAAAGCCAGGTGTTAAGGGTGTGATTGGATAGTGGCTAAGAGGTCATATTGTAAGTTCTTCGGGGCATGTCACTATATATAAAATCCGGGTTCTACTCCAAACTGCCGGCTCCTAATCAGAACTCTTGGATTTTTACATTTTTTGAATCACAGAACTTTTTGATAATTAGCAAAATTTTTAAAATCGAAAATTTAAGAATTATCAAATTTTAGAATCTAACATTTGGAAATTAACGAATATACTGGCCGATTTCAAGTAAGCTTTCAAATGTTAAAAATATTTTTTTGGGTTGGGGAAAATTAGCACCATTTTTAACAATTAGAAGCATAACACGGCATGGTATAGGTCAATGGTGGCCATAGTCGCTACAATCCGATGATACAATCTGTGGGTCGTATGATCAGATTGCCTGTCAGGCAAAATATTTTTCAACTGGCTCAATCTTAGCTTTCAAATGTTAAAAATATTTTTTTTGGTTGGGGCAAAATTATTACCATTTTTAACAATAAGAACTAATATACATGAACCCTCAATTGTGAATAGGTGAACCCTCGATTTCGAATATGGGAGAAATAGTGAATACACAATCCCTTGATTTTAAATATTCATAAATTATCTAATATGTGATGCGGATGCTGTGGTAGTTTGCCTCCGCACTCCCCTTTAAGGATGATTTCTTTTTGCTGGGTGCCAATATAAAGCCATAACTGATGGCCAATCAAACATATATGATAAAAAGATAAAGCGCACTCCAGTGTATTTATTCATCATTATGTTGTCTGAAGAGGGTACCACACCGGTACCGAAACGTTACATGTTTGAATAAATACACTGGGTTTTCTAAGACTGGAGTGCGTTATATCTTTTTATCATATAATATGTGATGCAGAAACGTCAAAATATCATGTGAAGAAATTAGTTTTTACAGTATGTACATGTTCCTCAAACCATTTCCCAGGTCTCTATGCCATTTACACCAACTTCCTATTACTATTTTTAACATTACACTGCTTTAGCAAGACTAGTCTATGCTGTTAACTGTCATATGACTGACATCACAAAAATCGTATCTCAGGTTGGCAAGGAGAGCTTTATACTATCATATGGACACCAGGAAAAAAGAAACTTTAGCCCTAGCTAAATAATATCAAATTTGTGATTAATCAAAATGTCTTATATCTAGTCATTAAAACTAATAAGTTTTTAGATTAAAACTGCAAATGATTTAATAATACATTTATAGAAAAAACAATGCAGAGAGAATAATAAACACGATATCTGTAAGAATATATATTTGTTCTACAGTATATTTTCCTGCTGATGGTTTGAGAACTATCGAAACACTTTACATTATTGATAAAAAACAATATGAACACAACACACTAGAGTGTTTTGGTTTTCTCTTAGAAATATTGTGCTTTAGCAGTAGAGATAGGCTGTAGTTTTATTTCTAAAGTTTTTTAAATTGCCAGATTCCACTACAACATTTTGCCTTTAAAACTTAAGGTGGAAATTTATCATGAAACTTTAATTTTAAATTGGAAATTCTGCAATGAAATTTCTGTTTTTGTTGTCAGAATTTCTAAAAATGAAACGGAGATTTCTTTCATGAAAATTGTAATAAAAATTTACTCATCAAAATTTTTTTGCTAGCAGAAGAGAACCAGGTGGGTACAACTATTTCTATTTTTCTGCAATGCTTTCTACCTTGTGCCCAACAGTTATTAAAAATTCAGAAATTCAAAAATCTGCAAATTTTGCCATTACAAAGTTCGGAAATTTTCACCTGAAATAACGGTTAAAATATCGGTGGAAACTCACTGTAAATGGCTCTGGGACCTAGGAAATGGTCTGCGGGAAAACATCCCCGCGGGAAGAACAGCAAAAAACAGATGTAGTGCACATGTGCGATTACCCGCTTTTGGTAATCCTCGAACATTTAATTATTCAAATATAATTGGTTAATATGTGATCAAATGCTCAGAAATCATCACAGTGATGGCAGAAGAAAGAATACGCCGGCAACACTGTCGACGTTGATGTCGCCAGTGCTGGTGGTGTCACTAGGAGCCGCAGTGAAATCGCCTGGTGTCAGCGGAGTTGGTGACGCCGGCTGGGAAGAAAGAAGACACGGAGTTCGGTAAAAGTTCAGAAAGCGGAATTTGGGAAAATCGGCGAGATCTGCGATTTGCAGACCTCCGAAATCTGCCACGGATCCGGGTTCTGATCCACGAACTGGCCATCCCTATTAAGCAGTACCCATTTCTCAAAAGAAGTATATAGTGCTACTAGTATAGGTTCATATTTGTTTGAATAAAAATGAAATGTAAAATAAAGTCTCTCGTGCGCCCCACCAGTGTTCACTATGGCCGTGCGCCCTATAGACTTCAGTAATATAAAGTAGGAAAGAGGTAACACTCTGGAGGCGTTATTGCAGTTTCAGTTATCTGCAGTAACATAGGCTTCAATAATAGGAGGAGTTGTTTCAGATTGTAGTACTCCTGCATACATATTGTCACATTAATTGAACATTATATTTCATATCTAATTTTGTTTTTTATTTCAATAAAAACGGCGAATGCCAATTTTTATAAGCAATTTATATAATGTAATTTATTTTTCTTTTGGAAGAGCCACTAAAGAGATAATTTATTTAACACAGTGCACATACTATCTCATGTTTATTGATAAGCATAAAACACCAAAGAGGAAAGGGTGGTTTCCAGGTGAACACTTTTGCTAAGTGGTGTTTTATTTGTACCTGTTGAATCTCATAAAGTGGCCTTTCTGAAACAGAAACTGATGCTGACTTGTTGGCAGACACTCAGTCTGCACCACTAAATGTCATTCATTTCCACGCTGTGCTAAATCTCAATGAATGGGGAACACTGTTATATTGGATAATATTCAGCATTGCTATAGACCTTAAATCATTTTTAAATAATAAAGTTATTGACGTGCATTTTTTTCAACTCCACTCTCGTATGCTGGCCATACACTAGTTAGATTGTAAAGCCTATTAGAACATCAGAATTAATGTCTAATCAGCTTTAACATCTAGCTTGCAAGTCATTCTTACCTGTGACGTGTTTGCAATGTTCCCTGGACAGAATACAACTTACAATCGACATTACAACTGTAATGTTGGTCTTGGTTTGGGAAATCCCATCACAGGTAAGTTAGCAGCGTATAGGCACCTTAACTTTGATATCATTCTAACTGTTGTCCTAAGATAAGATGTTTGTTTAGAAAGCAAACCTTGTATTTTTTTTTCAAATATACAAAGTGTGAATTGATACTATTGAAAAATATTTGATTTTCCAATTATACGTTGCATCAGCATAGAGTTGCTTAAACAAAGAGAAGCTAAAAACCTACTAGTAGACTATGGCTTCTGTTAAGAAAATATGCCCTGCAGTTTTTCTGTAGTGAGATTTAAAAACACTGACACCGTAATGCAGTGTTGACAATAACACAGATAAGATTTAGAAATGCTGCACATATGAGTACCATAATCCAATTTCTGCAAGCTTCGCATTGACATCAGTATAATGTTGCCGAAAGCTCTTACACTGGCCACCCCCCACTGTCACAAAACACCATGCGTGGCTAGCTTCTCACTGAATCTAGTTACACCTGATTAGGGTCCATGCTGGGTAATATTAGAGCCTGGGTGGACCTGGCCAAAGAGGGGATTTATCATTTAACTGTATTCAGTAGCAATACAAGGAATAGAGGACCCCCCACCTTCCAACACAGCATGTAACACTAAAATATATATATATATATATATATATATATATATATATATATATATATATATATATATATATATATATATATATATATAGCTTATCAGAACACACATATCTATGTATCTATCTATCTATATATCCTACATTTAAAGTTAACAATTTTTTTTATTTTTTTGATCGAGTGCAAATATCTGCCATAAATGTAACTAGAGATAAACCTAAAGCCCAAAACATGCAGAAAGACTAACGAAAATCTGTCCCATCTGTAGAAATGATTAATCTCTCACTGTACTCCAGAAATGTCCCACCTCTCATAACCCAATTAGCTAACACACTGACAGTGTGGAAACAGTTCCCTCTCTCTTTCACTGGACGAGCCAACCTCATAAAAATGATTTTATTTCTGTCCTGTAACGATATAAAATACTTACACACCATATTCCGTAAATTCATCTGAAACAGCAAACCATCCCTTATTTGCTACTGCACCATCACACTTCCAAAAAACAAGGGGAGGGATTGGATTCCCAAACATTGAACTCTACAATATAGCATCCAACCTCAGGATAGTTTGGGATTGGCTGCATGCTTCCTCGATATACACATGAACAAACCTTGACCAACAACTTTTCACTTCTCAATCGCTACCATCAGTGCTGCACACACAGTGCATGGACCTGCCAGAGGAGACTAGGGACAACCCCCTACTAATGTCAGACTGCAAAACATGGAATAAGGCCCATTCTATAATGAAGCTTAACCTATTACACTCACTCTGGCTCCCATGTGTTAAACACCCAAACTTTCAGGAGGGAAATGCCCACCCAGTGTTTCATACGTGGAAGGAGGGGGATAAAGACAATATGAGAGCTAGTAGACAAAAACACTAAGCAACCTCTCCTTTTCACACAGGCAATAGACAAATTCCCCTTTCTAGGCTCTGAATTCTTCCACTTTTTACAAGCTAGCAGTTACATCACAAAGTCAATATCTTACTTAAAAGATATACAGGCTCAACATTTCAGGGAGCTATCTACACCCTTCCTCAGGTATATACCTGAAGAAGGGGGCAGATAGCTCCCCAAAATATTGTATCATTGTTTATGCCAAATAAATTGTGAAATTTCACCAAGAAGTAGTGTGTTCCTCTTGCTTATACTCTTTGGATTGCCTTAAACCTCTGGGTAGGGGGTACTGGAGATTGCACCTACCAACCACTAGGCCAAAGCCAACTATAGTGTGCTAGAGTGGCTTCTAATTGGATTACTTCTCCACTCACCAGAACAAAATCTGAACTCACTAACTAATTATCATAAACTTTTACAACATCACATTAGCACTCAAACCACCAATCAAAAAATAGCCCAAAGGAAACAAGATATACCCGAAGACTTGGAGGATATCTTTCTAAAAATAATCAACCTACACACAAAACATCTCCCTGCAGGCTCATATCATGAAATGATACTTAAATTACTCCATAAAGGAACCCTTTTAGACTAGGACATATCAAAGGATTATCTCAGACCTTATGCCCAAAATGCAAAGATCCCAAACCAGATTTAATTCACTGCATGTGGTCTTGCTTCCCCCATTCAGAACTTCTGGAAACAGGTAGTGGCCATCTTCATACAACATTTAGTCAATTATGTTCCCTTCACACTACTGGGATATATTTGGATACACCCCTACACTATCATCTTGTATTACAACAGGTGCAAAAAAATTATTACTCAATTTCTCAGCAGCAGCAAAGAAAACAATCCTACAAAACTGGACAACTCCCTCAACACCATCACTTAAGCTATTCAAAGTCAAGCTGGCATACCTGTTCCAAATGGACTGGGTAGAAGCAACCGTAGACAACGAAAGTAAAGTCAAACAATTCTTTCTATTATGGGAGAGTTTCATCAATACTCTCCCATCACACATCAAACAACACATTTATATCTGCTTCCAATTAACATTTTGGTACACAGAAAAAACTCTATAATTCCCTCATCTCACTACAATAATTATATCTATATGTCCACCCGTGCGCTATGCCCCCTCCCCTCCACACTCAGGTGTTACCTATGATGACTATTTACTTTACTAACCCTCTCCTATAACTAATCCCATAGCCTAACCCCCTGGTGACAATCAATTAATTGAGGGTTGATACTCAAAACAAGGCAACAATTTAAAATTACATTATAGTTCTGCACTTTTGTGGTGGTTTAATTAATTAGCTCAAATAAACAGAGAAATCTCATATTGATTATTAATAAATATTATAAAAACCTGGCAGGATGATACAGTTTTACAAATTGTACTACTAATAAAATTCCATGTTATCGTTGGCAAGTTAATGCCATACCAAAGCATTCAATTGCATTCTCATTTGTATAAAGTATAACTTCATCAGTGCTTTAATATATACGTATTCTATGTTTATAGTTGAGTGAAGTAAGTATAATAAGTATAATTGTTTCATCAAAGAAGAACATGTAATGACGAGTTGAACTGCTTACCTATTTCACCCATACTTATTCCTGTTGAGATCTGTCCATTACTGAAGGAGCTATACATAAATAAGTTTGGTACAGATGTAAGGTCATAAATAGGTTCTTGTTTAATTTGTTTCATTCCAGTCATGTCTATTCCAGATTGATCTGGGGAGGGTTGGGCAGAATCCACACTGTAGTATCCTTCAGATTTTGGAAGTTCAATGACATGTCCATTGGCATAAGATCCCCCTGTATCATTGTTGAGGTTGCTCAAACCATTACTGATGTTACTGCTATAAACTCTTGCTAAGGCCTCTGCCTCTCCACTTTGCTGTTGTCTCTGTTCTTGTAATCGTTGCTGGTGTTTCTGAACCTCAGCATACAGACTGTCTCTCTGTTTTTTTGACATTCTTCCAAATTTCACAGCTGGTTGAAAAAAAAAACACACAATGTTAGAAGCCGGCAAAACATTTGAAACCATTTTCATGGGCTGATCTGAGATACAGTACTTTTTACCATTATTGGCTTTTAATGCATAGTCTAAAAAAGTTGATGCCCACATAACAAATGATTTTAAAATTTATTAACAAAAAATCAGACATCATTTTGAAGACATTACCTTAAATAACAGCAACACACTGTTTTAAAATGGCATTGCTGTTCATTTAGAAGTAAAGCTAGCCATACAGTACATGAATACATTTTTCTTCTCAATTGATCAGTGAATTATATTCTTTCAATTGATCACTTTTAAAACAGATTCCTTTTTTTGCATTAGATTGACCAAAGTGACCGATATCGAGTGTAGAATCAAATTTTGATTGGTCAGGTTGGAAATTTTCAGTTGGTCCTCCAAAAACTTTTTTTCGGTTTGAGGTGTTTTAATTGTTTTTTTCAATCACATTAACAAGCATGCACAAAAATCAGTTATAAGGCCAAGGCCACACTACAATGAACAAAATCGCGAGCGTTATTGCGTGCGCGATTTTTGTGCGTGCATGCATTGTTTCGCATTTGCGCATGCGGTTTCGCTATTTACAAAGAGAAAACGCATGCGATTGCACGAAAAAATGGTTGAACGCAAAACGCAAATAGATACGCAATACCATGTGCAATTTCCATTGCGGGGATTTTTGCGTTCCTGCGATTTCTAGTTTAGCAAAAATCGCACAATCGCGAACGAAAATGAGTGCGCAAACATGAAAAATGCGCTAGTGTGGCCCAGCCCTAAAGTTGTAAAGAATAACATTAATGAAGAATTGAAAACTGTTTGCGGTACTTGCTTTAATTTTAATCAACAGTCAATTGTTTAATCTAACAAGTCGATCAAAATATAAAACGATATAACACCTATTGACCTATGTATGGCTAGCTTTAGGTTACACAGAACCATGAAAGTGAACAGAAACAAAATTTTGGACAGTAGGATCACAATCACAATGATAATTTTTATAAAGGGCCAATGAGTGACATTGTTTTAGATGTGAAGGTACAGTATGCAGGAAAAACTCGACTCATATTTGGCCAAATTTTCTAATTTTATTTGAAATTGACAGATTTCTAACAAAAAACCTTTTTTTTTTTACAATGATATAATTGTCATAAAAAGACCATTTATAAAATTGTATTGATTGCAATTTGCATCATATCCTTAGACATATTTTTAAACTGAAAAAATCCTGTTATATCCAATGGACCTTTAAAAATAACAACTTAAGGAAATGTGAAAAAAAATCTAGTTTTATAAACTTACAGGGTTATTCAATAAAAGTTCTTATTGTTTAAAATGGTGCTAATTTTGCCCCAACCAATCAGATGTTAGCATTCAAGTGTTAAATAAGATCTGATTGGTTGGGGCAAAATTAGCCCCATTTTAAACGATAAGAACTTTTATTGAATAACCCTGTTCATTTTATAAAAAATGGAACACATCCTTTGTTGGGGTGATATGGATATTTATGTACATCGAATTTCATTTTTATTGCCAATTTATACCTATGAACACTGACCAGACAGTAACTACATTGTAAGTCTACAGGGCAGGGACCTCCTGTTGTAATTATATTTATATTATTTATAAATTTATGTACAGAACTATTTATGTATTTGCCCGATTTGTATGACTTTTTGTATTTTGTTATTGTACAGCGCTGCATCCCCAAGTGTTGCTTTATAAATAAACTATACATACATATATTGATCAATTACAGACAGAAATGTTGCTGGTGTCCTCAATGTATGTATAGTTTATTTATAAAGCACCACTTGGGGATGCAGCGCTGTACAGTAACAAAATTCAAGTCATACAAGGGGGACAAATATATAAATAGTTCAGTACATAAATATATAAATTATATAAATAGAAGTGCTAGAGCTTTGCCATAAGAGGAAAGGAGGTCCCTGTAGAGCTTACAGTCTAGTTAGGTGGGTAACCTACAGATACAATGAAATGGGTATAAGTGCTGGAGTGAGACATATGCAGTGCAAATAAAACATATACTGTGCTGGTTACCAGATAGATAGGATGTAAGGCTAGCTTTAAACCTGCTAATTGAGGTTTCTTGACGTAGAGAGAGGGGAATTCCAGAGGATGGGAAGTAGTTTGAGTGGGGGGTCTGTACAGAAGCTGATTCTTTGATGATCAAAGGGTGCGGGCAGGGACATATGGGGACACTAGAGAGGAAATATAAGGAGGAGCAGCAGAGCGAAGGTATTTAAATGTTAGGAGAAGGATTTTGTATACAACAAGCTGTTTGATGGGAAGCCAGGTTGTTATCCGGTACAGAGGAGATTTTGGATCATGTTTATTAGACACATATTAACTAAAGTCTACCCCTTTATAAATTGGATTGTAGTCAATGTAGTAGTCATTCCTATATAAACTCTTTAAAATAGGACTCTATAACAATAATGCATGGAGTACTCTCCATACCTTTTTCTTCCCCGCAATGCAGTTTTCACATTGCAACAGTTGTAGCACTTTTATACAACAAATAGCCATTATGTTTCTATTCACTAATCACTATATAGTAGCAAGAAACTTATGGCATCAGGAGCATGGTGCCATTTTCAAAATGCCCGGCAAGAGTGGAGGACCCATGATAATGTGATATCATGTAGCAGTTGTTAGCACTCTTTACTACATTGCTGCCTAAGAATTTTAAAGCAATTTACTTAATGGTGGATAATTTTAATGACTTAAAAAGCCCTTACCAAGATGAGCTTTCTGCTTTAAAAAGTCTAGTGATCATTTGTGCACACAGGCTATATACAGGGTTCTTTCATACAAACATTAGCTCAAATTTGTTTAGATCCCTCAAATTATTTGCAAGAATTGAGATGAAATAAAAATGGTAACCCTCGAAAATTACCTTGTACATTAACCCACAAAAATATGACTGAAAACGGCTTTCGACTTTCTGATCGTATTTTGGAGGGTTACTGAAAATACAAGGTTATTTTCGAGGTTTATCGAAAATAACCCCGGACTTTCAGAAACCATCGAAAGTACATTTGGAAGTTCTAAAACCCTAACGTTACGCTGTGTTCCGATGGAACGTTCGGATTTCAGAACCGAGTGGTTCCGTGTTGGAATAAGCACTAACACTAAACAATCCTATGTTTTTGTATAATTTTGCATATTTTATTAAATACTGTACGCAATTAGGATTGACAGTATGCTGTATATCTGTAAAAATCTGTGCAAAAGGGCCTTTTATATTAGTAAAAAAATACCACATAAAAAAATCCTGGTGATTTTTGTTCCAAAAGATATATTATATAAATCTATGTCAGTAGCACTTAGGTATATTCAATATTGAGGCTACAGCATGTATTTCAATATTTATATATATCAATATATATATCTACAGCATATATTTCAATATTTATATAAATAAAAATTACTTTTTTACAGACAGCTGTGCTGATGACGGCCACAAGATGGCTGAAACGCGCTGATGTGTTAAAGAGTTATTTGTAATGAAGTATTTATATATATATATTTACATGTTTTTTAACCATGCTTCCACTTTACTAATTGGAATAAAATCTTCAGCCATGAATGTTCCAAGACAGTTTTGTCTGCCGTGAAGAGACGAAGAGCCTAATTGATTTGCTAATTCATTGGCTTGGTCAGGATTGTTTTTCCACAATAAAGACTGGGAGAGAGTACAGTGCTCCAAAGAGTCTGATAAACCCATTCATTGTTTAGCTGCCAAACATTCACTGTTATCTGATACAATCAATAGACCAGACATTACAGTGATTACAACTCTTTGCTAATGCCTTTCTTGGGGTCTAGCTCAAACGGTTGTTTTTAGCAGAAAGTCTGATTAATTGTGATATTTGCATATCTATATATTTTTTCTATGTATATACAAAACTTGACGTATGTACAGAAGAAGTTATATGTAAATACCAACATTTGAAACAAAGAAACGGGCATACGCTATAAAGTAAGTTATGTTTTACATTACTTGTAAGTAACCTCATTCTTTTGTTACATATAAATATATTTCTACAGGTATACGGGAAACTATGAAAACAAAATTGCTGGAGAAGTCTCTCTCTAGGAAATTTTCAAGTAGTTGAACTGAGGCTGAAAGGATAGACTGCAACAAAAACATGTAACACAAGTGAAAATGTGTATTTGGTAAGTTTAAGAGTTTATTTCTTTGAAGAGCTTTCTATGGGATTGTAGTCATGTAAAGGTCTGCCATGTATCTTAGATATTTCTCTTATCCTTCACCTTTGCACATAGACAGTCTACTTTATTATACCTAATCCCCATTTAATGAGAAGTACAGTACATATTTTACTTCATACAGACCTTTGCTTCTTTTTATTTCTACTATATCTATCTCCAGGGCTTTCGGGAGAGGTTCAAAGACATAAAATGTGAAAAAGGAAGTAGACTTACCATCTCTAGACATTCCTAGGGCAAGACACTTCTGCAATCGACAGTGTTGGCAGCGATTTCTGTTAGTTCTGTCAATTAAACAATTTCTCTGCCGCGGGCAGGAGTAAGAGGCATTGTTCTGTTGACTTCGTCTGAAGAATCCCTAAATGTAGATACATAATAAGTAATAATGAATATGCACTACTTTATTACTCTCCCATTCTTATAAGTTCTGCCATATACACTTAATGCACTTAAAGCAATAGATAGTAGTATTTAAAGAAGACCACTGAAAAACATAAAATCATAATTTTAATACACAGGATTGTCCTTTAAAACTAGAGGCAATGGCCAATATTTTGATCAATCAGGCTAAAATATTACCTATCCAAATGGTAGGTAAAATTGCTAGGCCTGAGCACTCACACATGTCTGAAATCACAGCTGTAAGGCCTTCAATGGACAGCACTATCCCAATTAAAAGATAACTGATTGTAGAGATTTCGATTGTTGATGTTTTTAAATTATATGTTATTGATATTTTGACATAAATACTTTATTAAACTAACAATGCATTATAAATATACAACATTGGGTTTCTTTTTATTCATTACATTTACTGTGGGCAGATCACACCAGAAAACAAAAGGCTTTGGTAACTCAACAAGACAGAGCAACAATTTTACGAGGCATTTATACATGTATGTACAGACAAGTCCATAACAGCTGGATGGATAGTGTGTTGGGTTAAGCTCCTTAAACATGTTTTAGTAACAATATAAAACCTACAGTACATACACCTATCATGTGGCTCAGGCTAGCTTTGGCAAGTAATCCTTCTTGGTGTATCAATTAAAGGTATCTCTGCCCTCCTCCTTGCCTTATAATACAAAACAGGCTGTCAGCCAGCCATTCTTTATGAGCATTGTTTATTAAATCATATTTGGATCCCCCCAAACAGGATTTATCCAACATGTATACCTAGTTGGTTGCCCCTTTCCCAAAATGTTAACAAGCAGCCTAGTATCTCCTTATTTCAATTGTCTTCTTACTACTTGTAAGAATTTTAATGGTATTTTCCGATTTGTAATATTGTACTGCTAGATATTAATATACTTAAATACTAAAGTACTAGTGGAGGTTGGTAATGACATATTTATCTAGTACAACAATTAAGGTGGCCATTCATCAGTGCAATATTACTTACCCGACCGAGCGCTCACACGACGTTCATCGAACCTGCCGGAACCGTCTCTCCCGATCTAATATTCGACTGACATGTGATCACAAAATCACATTCATTTTGCGATCGCATGTCGGTCGAATATTAGAGGTGGTTCCGGCAGGATCGCAGGAACGTCGTGTGAGCGATCGGTCGGGTAAGTAATATCGCACTGATGTATGGCCACCTTAACCCTACCTACTACTAAAACTTAATTCACTTAAGGAAAAAAAAACAACACAAAGGGTAAATTAAATTCATTCCCAACTATGAATTTAAATATTAATCAGAAAAATAGTTACTGTGATATTATTTTCAGGCACAGCTACTTTGAATATCTATAATAACATCATTGTTTCCGTTATTGGATAAACTGTGGTGGGGGATACAATTTACTGTAAGTTCTGTAAAATAATTACTTTCTGTATTGTTTTTATATAATGCCACAGATGACATATACATTTCCGTAAATGAAAAACTATTTCAATAAAAGCTCTTATCGTTAAAAATGGTGTTAATTTTGCCCCAACCAATCAGATATTATTTAACATTTGAAAGTTAACATCTGATTGGTTTTGGCAAAATTAGCACAGTTTTTAACATTAAGAACTTTTATTGAACAACCCTGTATGGACATAATAATGTATTTCTGTGTGTGTATATAAACCATAAAGAAGAACTAAAATTAGTTGCATATGCTCAAGCAACTCTCTTTGCTATAAAGGAACTGCTAGATGGCTTCCCTGTGACTGTAATGGAGACTGGGCGGTCCGTAAACCAATTGCTATGGAAGGAGGACTGCAGAAATTAGGAAATGTCATCCACCTGTAGAATTAAACAGAGGATTTTTTTACCATGTTGCTGATTTCAGAAGTGAATGTTACAGCTATCTGAATTCAGGCTCATTTACAGCTTAGATTTAGTTCTACTTTAACCTTTAAATGGGTTCCAGCTGTAAAACTGCAAAAAAAAAAAAGTTTACAACTCTTATGGCAATCTGTTTGTATCAAGATCTTCAAGCTCTTCACTAACTTCTAGAACAGTTTTACTCTTTCTTTAGCTATTTGCTTTTGGTTATTTGTTTATAAGCCTGTTATACAGATTGCTCTTTAATATGCCATCAGTTTAAGTGGTACTGCTTGTTTTCCCTCTCTCCCAATTACGTGGTTGTGCTTGTTAGCTTTATTTCTTTATGCTGCAGCCATTAAGGAGTTTACTTCTAAAAAGTGTGTCATTGACTTTTATTGTGATATTACCATGGCAGTGCTGGAAGAGGCCTATAGAGCATAGATTTGCAGAGGGTAAATAAGGATGTGCTTCCTACTGTACAGTTATTGCATGATTTAGGCAATTAGGTACTGAGGCAAAGAAAGCAAAGAACTTGTTACAGAGCTTGAAAGAGAACAAAATGCAATGTTTTACATTAAAGCAGTGGGAAAGTTTCTCCAAAGTACAAAAATGATATATTTGTATATCATATGTTTAATGCTGTCCGTACACTACTTTAGACATCTGAAAGAATTAACTGCCAAAATAACCCATTTTCCCCATGATGTTTCTCATTTGGCACGTGCTTTGTCTAAAAAATGTCGGACCAGGCAGTTTTTGTGCGAACACCTGGTGAACATCTTAGGCATGTCGGAAGGTAAGTTACTAATGTATGTGCACCATTAAAGTTGCAAAATACTTTAAACATTTAGTAACAATTGAATGATAAATCATTTAAAAAATAATATTTAAGCCACCAATTTATGGAAGCAAAGTATTTTCATAACATTACATGTGTGCAATGGTTAGTTCATCAGTCATTGCTTTATAAAGGGAAACACACATTCTACCATTTTCACCTTCATTGAAAAGTGAACTGTTCCTTTAATGTATTGATTGAAGCCTGGGAGGTTAAGGAGCTATGCCTTACCTCCCAGACTTCAATCAATTGAGCAGGAGCCGGGAGCGAAGGTAAGTATATTTACCTTTTACGCAATCCCCCGCTGCAGAGATAAAAATCTCCAACCTCTTCCTGGTTCTAATCGTTAATAGTGTTTAATATCTTGCATGTGTGCTATAGTGGATTAGAACCAGGAAATGGTCGGAGATTTTCATCTCTGCAATGGTGGATCGCATGAAAGGTAAATGTCCTTACCTTCGTCCCTGGATCCTGCTCAGTTGATTGAAGAACGGGAGGTAATGCATAGCTCCTTAACTTCCTGGGCCTCAATCAATACATTAAAGGAATAGTTCACTTTGTGGTAGTATGTCTGTTTGGTCTTATCAATATGGGTGAGACCACACAGGCCATTAATTCGAAGATATCTTAGCACCATTCCTTACAGGCAATAAATACCTGCCTAGGTCTATATCTTTTAAAATACGGTCATAAGGAGCCTCTATTGAGATTTTGGTCAAAGACTCAGTGAACAACCAAAGAAGGGGTGACAATTGTAAATCACAGAGAAGTTGTGTGGGTTAACCAGTTAAATGCATGAGTGGCACATGGATTGAATGTATTTTTAGAAGATATTTTGCGCAATATACTTCAACTTATACTTCAACTTCCAGTTACACAGTTTGCTTATTCTATCAATGTATTTATGTTTCAATGTTATAGACTAGGATGTACTTTTAATATGTATTCTTTGTATTTGATATGAAGTCATTTATTGTGTGACCTTATATTCTGTGAAGCTATGGTGTATGTTTGACCTCCATCCCTTAACTGAAATTATCCATTAATCCTGCCAGTAGTACATCTACTGACAGATAGTTTAGAAATGTACTACCTGATTTAATTGTTTCTCACTGTTGCTACCTGGTATTTTGGCTGCTATAATCCAACCTATTATCTACTAAATCAGTGTTTCTCAACCAGGGGTCCGGGGACCCCTAGGGGTCACTGAGAGGTTGCATGAGGGTCCTCAAGAGATTGACAGAAACTTTATGGATCTACCATTTTGATAAATACAGATATATTTTCTATATGTATCAATAGTCTGTATAATTTATTGATGTCTGAGAGATTTTTTTTGTAAAGGTTCCCCCATGCGATGAATTTGAGTGCATTTTTAAAAAAAAAATAGAATGACATTTAGAGATCTATCATTTACATTTGAATAAAATATGTATTTTGATGATTTGATGAACGAGAAAGAAAAAATAATATATAATCATAATTTTATGTAGGGGTTCCCCAAGACACAAAAATAGTTTCAAGGGGTCCCCACAGATAAAAAGGTTGGGAAACACTGTACTAAATGTTTATGTTATACTTTACAGAAAAGCTATTTTATTTTTTGCAAAAAGACAGCCACAAATACAGGAAAAAAACAAGTTAAAAGAGATGTTTCTGCATTTTTGAATGCTCTGTGAGAAAACATATTTTGGGCAAATTCTTCTTTGCTGTCTGCCACAAAGAGTTGGGAGGATTTGTATTAGTTTAAAGGCCGGGCGCCGACCATTCTTTCGTTATCGGACGAAAGCACGATCAGACGGGTGGGAAAACCATGACAGATCGTGCGGTCCTCTGCTTTTGCCGCGACCGACAGTTCTTCCATCTGGCCCGACCAGTTGAAAGTCTTGCACGGTCGTTCAGGAGGAAAAATGCAATCTTGTGTTCCAGGCTTTAGCTTCACCCCCAGTCTGAGATCTATCTAATGGAAAGAAGTGCTTCTTGCATTGGTTAGGCTCTGGGCCACAAGGGTGGATGAAGCAACAACTGAACAGTTTTCTTTTAAACATAAAAATTTAATTTAGCCCCATGATCTGACTCTTGCTTTAAAATATATATATATGTTACAAATGATACCCATGTTATCCATGTTCCGGACTGTTTATTTATTGTGTTTCTTGTCATAGCAATAAATGAATAAATGTTTAGATTTGTTTAGTTTGCATTTACTATTCACTAGTATTGTATCTACTCTGATTATCTTTTGTAGTTCATTCTGTTGGGTTACTTTGTTCTATAATAATGTCTGACATTTGGCTGCATAAATTCTTTATAAAAAGTAATGAAGAATTAAATGGAAGTAGAGATCTACAGATTTTGTTTAGTATCTAAGTCCAATTACAGGGTTAATGGTGAATATATTTTTTCTAGTTGTTTAACACTTAATCATTCTTTTGTTCCCTGTTAAATTGTCTAGTAGCAAACACTTAGAGGACCTAGTAATTAAAAATCTATAATAAATTACATTTATACAGTGCACACTACAAAATGGATATTTAAATAAGAAAAAACAATTCTTACATTTTGACATAAGGAAGAAGAATTTGTGCCTCTCTTACCTTGCACCCTTCACATGTGATGACACCATAGTGAATTCCTGATGATTTATCTCCACAAATTTTGCATGGTATCACTTCAATTTGTGCTGTAAAATAGACAAGATACAGTTTAGCTGATAGTGCACTTTCGGTCACCCTCCCTTTTAATTGGCTATTGGAAGACTTTGCTACAAAAATGAGTCTGATACAAAAATTAGCAGTAATTGAGAAAAGATTAGCTTATAAAGATATTCTTTTGGAAGGCATTTCATTCTAGAAAAATTGTATGCAATGTACAGTATTTCTGTAGAACCCTTAATAGGATGTTGGGAAATATCCTTTAGATGTACAACCACAAAAACAGAGAAAAATGTTATATACAGAAGTTCATCATACACCATATTTTGAGTGTGTATGTTTTTTTCCCAATCAACCACTTTACAATATTGAGCGGTTTATAGAAAAAAAGCAGATCAGGCCAGGGGGCAAATTTTACTCTGACTCTATCTTTAAGTCCCAATCTCAAAGGAAAATATGAGTGGTTTTGAGAGGTTCTTCCAACCAAATTTCTGATTGTGCGGACGCTGAACATTCCTGTTGGCCGAGCATTTGTATGAAGTTCATAGGGAGAACGCTCAGGACTGTGTGTATGCAGATCTTTGAAAGATGGCAGACAGGATCTTGCAGATCCCGTCTGTCATCTTTCAGAAATCTGTAGTGTGTGTACCCAGCTTAACGGTCCATTGGAAATCTGATTGGAAGAACATCTGCCCATGTATGGGTAGCTATAGAGGAGAAAAATGTGAGTAAGACAGATATGTTATTAAGGGTCCTATTTGTAAATGCACGGTATCACAATGTAGTGATAATGTGCGTTATCGATAATGTACAGCCGTGCCTGTAAATGTACGGCAGGTCGTACATTTACGCTGAACCTAGTAAAGTACCACAATGATATTCTATGGGGTTCGTAAATCTACCATCGCGTTATCGCAGATTTATGATCGTTAGTGGTAATTTACGATTGATATTATTAATTTCATTTTAATTTTGTTGGTAAGGTTCTGCTCAGAGCAGAACCTTAAAAACAACTAGTAGGCTACAAATGACATGGTTACACATAATAACATTTTGTGTTTTTTTTCTTTTAATAAACTGGCTACAAAATGACAAAATAAATTATCTGCCATAAAAACAAACTAATTCCTAAATGTAATGTACTTGCTCAATCTGCACTAGTCCCAACAACATTTATTTTTTTTCCATTGACATAATAAATAATCTTCAGTAATAAAAAAAACGAAAGAATCACATTGGTGAATAACAATAGCAGAGAAATTCTCTCCCTGTTTGTATACTTGGCTGAGAGGCATTTACCCTTTGAGTCAGCACAGGACAATTGATAACGGGAGCGGTGTGTAACCAAAAACTCTCATTATTAATTGTACACACAAAGTTAAAAAAGAGAGCCATAGAATTCCTAGAAACATCTTAAATTACCGTAACTAACACGCTACGTACCAAGTTTCCTTTGCAGTGTTAATGAGTGTCACAGTCTATAACATTTCCTTTGTAATGCATGTGTAATTGTGTTGGATTATTTTTTTGAAACAATGCTGTAAACAATTTAAAAGGCTTGGGGATTTTTTTTGCACCTAAAGTAACCATTCAAAAGATACAGAAGCTTTTCAGAGACCTGGGTTTTGAGTTTATTAGGGAGATTTTTCTCCCCTACTTCTTCTTTTTGCACAATGGCTTGCTGTTCTATTTGCATGTCAAGTAGAATACATTGAGTCATAGGTAATCTACTTAATGTTTCTTTTTGAATAACTTTTAGCCAAAGCTGTTTTGTGATTTATGGCTCTCCAGTTGGTAAATTATACATATACTCATAAATATATAAACGTGCCTTAAAGGAGAACTAAAGACTGATTTGAAATGTTGTCTGCAATGGAGACCTGAACAACTATATTTATAATTTACTTAAAAGAAATACATATCCCAATAGGATTAGTTTTTTTGCCTCACTTCCGGTTTTCCATGGTCCTGCTGGCAATGTCACCCCAGCTCAAGTCTATCAGGGCGATGCTCCGAGAGACGCTTTCAGCAACCCAGTGCAAACAGCCCGGCGATGTCATATGCCAATGCCAATATGCCAATAGCGGCAGTGTTGTATCCAGTGGTGTGCTTAATATTAGATTGATAGCAGTGTTAACGAACTATATAACACTCTATACTCTATAATGTTACAATAAATAGATCAAGAATAGAAATGGACCGAATCGTGGATTTGAACCCAGTTCCACGACGGATTTCCGTGAGTCACGAATTTTGCTGGAATTCCGCATTGCCGATTTTTTTCAAGACGCATTTGAAAATTCTAAGAAAATTTCAAGGAATTTTTTTAAAATTTTGTAAAAATTATACAGTAACTTACTGTAAATAGTTTTGGGACCTGGAAAATGGTCTGGGGAAAAGACAATTAGATTATTTCTGAAAGAATCTGATTGGAACCAATTCTGATTAGAAAAGAATCTAATTGGTGACTATACCAATCAGATTATTTCTAAAAGAATCTGATTGTAACTAATTCTGATTGATTACAATTAGATTCTTCCAGAAAGCATACAATCAAATTCTTTCTGAAAGAATCTGACTAATGAATACTAATTGGTTACAGCTTATTTTTTCTTCTTAATCTTATTGGTATACCAATCAGATTATTTTACAGTCAGAATTGGTTACAATCAGATTCTTTCAGAAACAATCTGATTGGTTAGTATACCAATCAGATTCTTTTCCAATTATAATTGGTTGCAATCAGATTCTTCCAGAAAGCATACCAATAAGATTATTTCTAAACAAATCTGATTGTAACCAATTCTGATTAGATACAATCAGATTCTATACTTACCAATCAGATTCTTTTCCAAAAAGAATTGGTTTCAATCATCTTATTATTTTAGAAAGAGTCTAATTGGTTAGTATACCAATCAGATCATTTCTAAAAGAATCTGATTGTGAACTAATTCCGATTAGTTACAATCAGATTCTTCCAGAAAGCGTACCAATAAGATTCTTTCTGAAAGTATCTGATTGTAACCAGATTCTTTCAGAAAGAATTAATCGTTATACTAACCAATCAGATTATTTTCTAAACAGAATTTGTTACATTCAGATTCTCTCAGAAAGATTCTGTTTGGTTAGTACACCAATCAGATTCTTTTCCAATTAGAATTGGTTACAATTAGATTCTTTCAGAAAGAATCTGATTGGTTAGTATACCAATCAGTTACTTTCTGAATAAGCAATTCTGATTTGAAAGAATCTGATTATCTGTTCCCCAGACCATTTCCCAGTTCCCAGAGCCATTTACAGTAAATTATTGTATCATTTTTAAAAAAAATTCAAAAATTCCTTTAAAATTCTAATTTTCAAAAATTTTAATGACCCTTTTACACTTCTGGATGTATGTACGTTTTTTACAGACCATTTTCCAGGTCCACAGCCAGACCGGATTTTAGCAGTTTTGCCCATCTCTCAAAACCCTGGATTTAAATATCTTCCTGTATAGATTTATCAAAACAAATCGATAAACAAACAGAAAAATGTGATAGTGTTATACAACAAATATAAGATGGATAATGTCTGTCTAATCTAGATGTTAGGCTGCTCTTTATGTATATTTAACATGTATTTCTAAAGCACTGACACTTCCAGTACAATCCAAAAGATGTGTGTATATATGTCCTCCTCCAGTAGTGGTGCACCCATTGATGCATCGCCCTGTATGAGTCTTACACCAAATGAGGTTTGGCTGGCTGAAAGAAAGAAATTATAGTAGCAGATTATCTTGGATTAAGCTCATAAGGTTCTAGTGCTTGAAATTTGGGACCCCCATCTTTACTTTATGTGTATTATAATAATATTTATTCTTCTGTTACTGGGCTCTCTAAAGTGTAAATAGGCTCAAGGCATGATCTTAGGTTGTACAAAGTCAACAATGGCGGCTTACCTCAGCCCTTCACCTGGACTCACCACATGTTCTATGACAGCCGTTGAAAACTCTTCTCCCCCAAAAGTAAAATGCTGAAGCACCATGGGTGTCTCTTGAAAAGCCCAAACTTTATTTCATATTAGTTAAAAAATTGCAGATGGTGTCTAGCAAACAACAAATATTAAAGATAAGGATTACCCTGATGCATTTCAGTCTACCGAAGTGTCTAGTTTGGACTTTTTAATAGACTTACCCATGGTGCTGCAGCTTTTTACTTTTTTCTTAATGATCTTAGGTTGCCTTGTATAATCATTTTTTCTTAGTTCCTTATTACATGTCTAATTAAAACTAATATCTAAGCATAAAGTGCACAACATATTGGTAATTACAATAATTCCAACATTAAAAACTTGGGTGTATTTGGTGTGACTGGATTTGTGCATTTGAAATCCACACCTTCTCTTTCCACTAGGGAAAACCTGTGGCCCTCCAGAATGCTGGGAGTTGTAGTTTGCCAATATTTAGAGGGATGCAGGTTTGACATCCCTGTATTAATGCAATATGTAAACTATCTGTATAATTTTAGTGTATCTATGTAGACTGTGTTATCCATCTATATTGATTTATAGTAATTTCAGTCTTACTCTCTAAAACTGTATTTTTAGGTGTTAGTGAATAGCCATATTGTTCTGTTGTCTTTTTTTCATGTCAACGCCAGAATAAAATAATTATCCACATCAGGGACTTGGGAAAAGTAGAGCGGGCCAAGTCATGGTTAAGTTACCATTGTCCTAACAATTTTTGTCATTCAGAATGAAAAGAAAAATAAACAAAACTGCAATAAGTATGCAGTTCTATTAAATGGTGATTAGGGCTATAGTGATTTTCTTGTTATTTTTTATTGTTAAAGAGAACAATACACCTCCTCCCAATGAGGTTACCCAGGGTGAGAACCTTAATTTGGCCATACAAAACTTTGACATTACACCGATTTTAACTTTGATCTGAGATTACTGTTGAGCGAATTGACCCAGCCATGATCCATATTTCGATTATAATATTGACCACAGTGTTTTTATGCCAGGTGTTTTTGGAACATTAGTTTGTAATGTATGGCCACCCTTGGATTCACCTTATTTCAGCTGTTCAAGTCCTTCAAATATGCAATTAAGGTCCCAGTTTGCTCTGGTCCCCCTGGAATGCGTGGCCTGATTGATGGGAAGACAATAATGGAAGGACACACTGTGAGAAATGTGTCTTCCCATTGGGTGAGTCCGAACTTAAGTGCATCTTTAAATAAAATGCAGGAGTGAGGACCAAACAGTTTTGGACCTCACCCTGGGTAGTTTTATTGGGAGAGGTTTGGAGAAACCAGTATAGTTGTGCTTCAGAAAATTCCATTGACTTAAGCTAGGTACATACTATTTGATCCTTCCTCCTGACCGACCGATTGAGGCTTCTGACCAGTCGGGCAAGAGGAAGGACTGTCGCTTGTGGCAAAAGCAACCATGTCCAACAGGAGCGACTGATCGTGTGGTCCATAGAGGACCACAGAATCGGTTGTGAATTTCCGACCCGTGCGATCATTCTTTTGTCCGGTTCGGACAAAGGTACAGTCATTGATCGTCAAGGCCACCACAAGAAGCCATACAATAATTCTGCCCGACCGACCGACCGAAACACTGAAATGTCAGTCGGTCTGGCCGAATTACTGTATCATGTTTACCTAGCTTTATGAGTGACACAGGGCTCATCATACGAAGTGGGGGTTGGGGAACTAGCAAAGGAAATGCCTGCACCTGAGGCTGGCTCTGGCAATCGAATCCACAATCTTTTAATTTTGATAAAGCACCCAACATTTGACATAATTATATCAATGAATATTAAACACACACACACCTATATACACACCTATATATATCATATAGATATATTATTACATTACAATTGAAAATTTTCAGTTGAGTTGCTTTGCTGATACTGCAGAGTTTACCTAAACAGATTACTGTTCTAATCTCAAATATTATAGTCCACAGACTATATCTTATATTTGAGCTCATCAGATTCTGTCTCTAATCTCCAGCAGCCTTACCTAGTATTTCTATAAGCTGCTATCTGAAAGATGAATGAGCTTTTCAGATCCCTGCAATCTAGGAATAATATACACCCTCAAAGGTTTTTATGTGATATAAACTGTATAAAAATAGTCTATCTATCTATCTATCTATCTATCTATCTATCTATCTATCTATCTATCTATCTATCTTTAGGCATAACCATTCAATCTGTGTGATTACAAATGTTGGTAAATTAAAGTTTATCCTGTGCTCTGCCAAGGACCACAAAGTACCTTTTCCCAACAAATTCATCAATCGATGTCTTTTAGCAGGAATACTAGATTCTCACTGATGTGAAAAAAGCCTTATTGGATAGGGTGCAGCTTGTAAGAAACAGCCCAACCAATGCATTTTCTATAACTAAGTGGTTGCTTTTTTATTATAATGTATTGCATTACCATACATGTTTAAATATGCTTTTTTTTAAAAGTCATCTTTTGTCATTCAAAATGTATCCAATCTCTGTTATACAGTGGCAAAAATAAGCAGGATGTTTACCATGCAAAGATGTTTACTGTGCAAACTTATAAGTAACAAAGTTGTTTTCAGACTAAACTGTCAAATGAAATCAAATTCTCGGATGAATATTTTAATATGTGCCTTTCAGTGGGGTAAGTAAAATAGATCATGCTCTGGAGGTGGGTAGGATCATTAATAAATATAAAAACCAAACATTAAAAAAAAACAAAAAAAAAAAACGGTTATATAAAATGTTCTACAAAATACTTAGCAAGTCGATATTATGGAAGCTTTATGTAAATCTTTGTGCACATGCATGCCTTTCTATTTATATAAATTTACACTAACAACAAAAGCATATTATAATAAGGATCAGCCCACCTATTTAGTTATGCCAGGCTGCCACCTATCACTGACAGGCTCTGTCTTTAGATGGATGAAGATATATTCTTAATGTGCAGCATTATACTCAGAATACTATCTTTGGCTTATGAAGCTGGGGGGAAATAAAGCTCTTGCACTCACCAGTCACATCAGATTTCATTGTAAGTCGAAGCTCACACATTTTGTATTTGCAAAATAAAAAGAGTGTAATATATTTCCTGAACCATTCCAGCAACTGACCACAATCCTGGTCCTCAGTGAGTCTGCTTGAACGCATTAATGAGATTAAATGAGAGAGATGTTAAATGCACAGACCATTCCTTTCGATTACGCAAGCTTGAGTGACAGTCATGGCAAAGGAAAATCAGTGGGATTATTTCACAGGGAAAAGATTATATGTCTGTACCTTCTGTTTGTTTTTTTTTCTTATACACACACACACACACACATTTGTTGGTGATAAATTGATTGAAACATTGTTAGCTAAAATAATAAATTGTTTAATTGTTTAACAAATATATGAGGTTCATAATGCTGCCATTTTTTTCTGCATTATGGGTAAGCAATGACTAACATGAGGGTTATTAGTTATTAGCCTCAGGATTGTAAAACAGAAGCAGATTATGCAAAGCATGAGTATTATGTATTTGCAAAACACAGGGAACACACTATAAAAGGACAAAAGCACATTAAGGGAGGTAACTGAACAATGGAAACAGACCAGCCTGATATATTGCCAAATATACACACATAGTATTTATATGTTTTTGCGTGGAATTTTCAACAATCCAAACTCAGTTTTACAGGTAAAAATGTCTGTAGTTCTGCACTGAAATTTCCTCAGTAGTTTGAAATTTCAACTTGTTGGACATGCTATTTTAAGACCAGGAATTTAAAGGGAACATTCCTCTAGTGTGAATTGCCTTTGTCCTTAGAAGTGCTGGAGACAATTTATCATGCAAGACCCTCTGATATATATATATGTTCATATTTTGAAGAATTGAGACTAGCCTCTGAAAGCCAGGTGTCCATTTCGCTATCACTACAGGGTGTTGTTCCACATCACCCTACATCACCCTACAGTGTACTATATAGTATAAATAAGGTAGATAGAGGAACAATGAATAGGCTCAGTTGTGCAATGTTTATTAACGCTGAGAGATGACACAATATGTTTTGGGCCTCATGTGCCCTTTCTCATAGGAACCATCCCATACGGTACCAAATATATCCAATCTATATTGCGCTTTTAATATAAGTTATGTTGCAGGTTTTTGCTTACTGTTATTTGATAAATACCCACTAATATGTGTAAGTGTCAGATAAAACACCTTTATAACAATTGATAATTTTGAATTCTTATATTTATGAATATATTGTGATTAAACCTTTTTCCAGAGGCTTCTGTCCTCTAGAATTCTATTCCTCTCTGTCTTCGTCAAGAAACCTCAATAAACAACTTTAAATCTAACCTGTCATCCTATCTCTCTGAGCACAGCACAGTATAGGACAGTTGACACTGCACCAGTTATTACTTTAGCAATTCCACCCTTTCCTATGTATCTGTATGTTACCCACCTTAGTACATTGTAAGCTTGAAGGGGCAGGGACCTCTTTCCTCATGTTACATGTTTCAGCTTGACGGGGCAGGGACCTCTTTCCTCATGTTACATGTTTAAAGCACTTGTATATTTCATGATGCACTTATTATATATATTTATGTTCTATATATACTTATTATTTTAATATTATTATATTATATATACTTATTTATATATTTATGTATTTATTTACTGTCCCCCTTGTACGACTTTTTGTATTCTATATTGTACAGTGCTGCGTCCCCTATAAATAAACATATACATACATACACACATATAAAAATTACAGAGGTATGTGCTCGTCCACACTACGTACTGGAGTGAATGCCCGGGTGCTGCCGAGTAGAAGTGCACATAAAAGAAGAAATGAGCGGAGCACTCCTGGGTCTTTTAGAAAGGTTTATTAGTAATCAAGGGGTAGGCACGGCCCTTTGGCCTATGTCCATAGGGCCGTCCTCAGGGTTATAAAAATTGATAGTTCTATAAACAGTTTAAACATATTGCAATATGCACAAAAAGAAGAGATTGGCAGCAATGATAAATCCTTTCCTTATTAATCCACTTATTGTAAAATCAACATTCAATCAATGACGACAGCCTAAATGACCAGGGACCTACATCTGGGTAAGCCTGCTTTTAAACTAAGCTCTGATTTCATACCAGGACTAGGGCAAATAAAAAGCCCATGCAGTGCTGCATATTACTAATAAAATCAATGCTATAGATTACCAATAACATCAAATTAAGTGCATATTTTGAAATTAATGATTTACAAAGCATAAGTTTTACTCATGTAGATACTAGGGATGGCATAGAAGTCGAACTCGAACCCGAGTTCAAGCCGAACTGTTCGAGTTCGAACGGACCCGGACTTCTCGAACTATCTCGGACGCGGACTTTCGATATTTCCCGGACTTTCGATGATTTATCGAATGTTCGAATCCGCGAGTAAAATGTACATGGTATCTAGGCGCGAACATCGAATCTGCGAGTAAAGTCTCCATTAAAGCCTATAGGCGAGCATCGAATCTGCGAGTAAAATGTCCATGTTACCTCGAACGTTTGAACGCGAAAGCTCGAAAGTAGCACGTGTGAGAGTAAAATCGATTTTACGAAAGTCCTGGATATTGGAACATGCTCCCCAGACCATTTCCCAGGTCCCACAGCCATTTACATTAAGTTACCATTAATATTTTAGTTGTATTTGACTTGAACTTTTCGAACTATTTGCCTCCCATAGACTTTAATGGGTCCATTTTCGAACTTTCGAACTTTTACAATAGTTCGAAAGTTCGAAAACGGACCGAACTTTCAATAGTTCGACCATCTCTAGTAGATACTAACCTGATTAAAAAAAATAAAAAACAATCTTTTCGTTTTTTCATTGTATAGCATTTAAATAACATTTTATTTGTAGTCATGTCAACAATATCAACTATTACAGGATGTATAATTTTATCATCCACAATTACATTTTTTTGCATCCATAATTCCTAAAAATATGCATCTTTGGAAAGTATGCAAAATAGGCAAAAAATAAAAAAGCCAGTTCCATGTAAAGCATTTAGATTCCCTCAAGAACAGAATAGTATTTTTAAGTTTATTCTTTCCCCTGGTTAATGACTTCTGTTTGGCTGGTTTTATTATTCTTTAAAGTCTCATTCCTTCATGCTGGCCCCCTAGAGCAGTAGCTCAGTTGGAAGCAAAATGGTACAACTTTTTGCAAGCTTTCTTCCTAGTTCAGGACAAATGTGGTTTTGTTTAAAATACTCTCAGGGTTATTCAATAAAAGTTCTTATCGTTAAAAATGGTGCCAATTTTGCCCCAACCAATTGGATTTTTTCTTTCAAATGTTAAATAATATCTTATTGGTTGGGGCAAAATTAGCACCATTTTTAACAATAAGAAGCATAACAAGATATCCAGAGTGCACAGCATGGTACAGGTCAATGGTGGCCATAGCCCCTACAATCCGATGATACAATCTGTGGGTTGTATGATCAGATTGCCTGTTGGGCAAAATATTTTCAACTGGCTCAATCTGAAAAAAAATTGGACGATTGTCAACCAATCACCTATACACCGATGATGCAATTTAGGGATATCCCAAAATCGTACGACTGTGACTGATGCATCTATGGCCACCATAACAAAGTAAATCTAGTATTACACCTTAGATTTGAATATTAAGTGGTGCTAAAAATAATAAACTTACTGAGCAATGTAATATAAAAAGCCGCTCAGTTTACCTTCCGATGCAGTAAATCCCTGGAAGATTTACTGCGTTGGGGTCAGGTAAGATGCACCCCTTTGTGCCTTGATCTTAAAGGCATTAAGGTTTTTTCTACATGGTAGCGCAAAAGTACACAGTGCCTATATAACATATTTAACTGCCTATATATTTTGACGTAGCCACCTCAAAATTACTTTAAAACACACACTAACCCAATAATACATAACCTAGCATGGAATTTACACTAATTTGGTCTTAAGTGCCAAAAAAAGCACAATATCGAAAAATACTGATAATGGATTTGTATTAAAGCAAACATAATGCTACACTTATGTCATAAAAAGTTAATAGATGCATACTGCGTGGATGCAAAATACAGCATGGTACCAGTATTTTACACAATGGCCAGTAATTTATAATGAGGTTATAAAATACCAAAATGGCCCCAAACAATGGTAGTTGACAACCTTGATAAAGGAGCAGTATTGCACTTTAGTGATGACCCTTAAAAAAATGACCCTTAAAAACAAAGGGGGTTATTCAATAAAAGTTCTTATCTTTTAAAATGGTGCTAATTTTGCCCCAACCAATCAGATGTTAGCTTTCAAATGTTAAATAAGATCTGATTGGTTGGGGCAAAATTAGCACCATTTTAAATAAGAACTTTTATTGAATCTCCCTGAAAATGTACAAAGTAAGCAGCTGTAAAATTGTTATAATGTTGAAAAAAATTACCATTGTATTAAATGCCTATCTATTAATTCATTAAAGCATTTTCATTTTTACAGGTCAAATTTACAGGTCTATCCAATAATATGTCTTATGAATCCTGATCAATAGGAACTGTAGGAGATACTTTAATTACTGCCAGGAGTATTTAGTATAGTAGGTACTGATGACACTGTGAAGACATTGTTGCTTGTCTAATTGTTGTTTGAATAGTATTATTTTCTATTTACTTAAACAAACACATATTTAAAATTATAGTGAATATATATCAAAATCAAGCATGAGTAAAGTAAACAGATGTTATTGATATGGTTACTCTGGCAAATCAGGTGGTTTATTGGCTATTAAATTGTGTGTACATGTTCTAATAAAACTCACCAGCATTTCAATACTTTGCAACAAAAAATACAGATACTACAAGTATAGAACATTTGTTATAAATTTGAGCATTTTATTGGGTCTCAGTATCACTATAGCATTCCATTTATTATGTTTATGTGACAAGAGCTTTTAAAATAATCATCCTAAATATCTCCTGCTGGATCTATGACCCTACAGAGACACAAGACCATAGGCCAAGAGCTTTTATACTAGTGGTCAGGAAACTCCAAGGGATTATTTCCAATAAAATTAAATAGTCTGTGACATGTCATGTGACACTAATGTCTTAGCAAAGCATGGTTTATTTTAGATATTTGATTACCTGTTTTTGCTCCTGTGAAAACATTACAAAAAAACTGAAATTAATATGTAAACACTAATTGTATAAAAAACTGGAAAAGCGTAATGTTTTCCTTATTCACACTACATTTTTTTCTGCTGTTAAAAACCTTCCATGTAAATGTTTAAAAACTATGATACAAAGCCCATGCATACATTCCATCAGTTTGCATTAGCTCAATTCTTTTTTTCCTCTTGCTTGTACATACTGCAAAGTAAATTAAGAAAAAAATTCAAATAAAACATCTGAGTAGTGCCTTAATAATTGATGGAGCCTGCTGTTAACAGGAACTAGATAGTGAAACTGAAGTGTAGAGAACTGCACAGGCTTCATATATATTTCAAACACAGAGCACTCTCACTAAGGAAAAACCAAGAAGATGGATTTGGTAGGACGCATGCCTCAATATGTGAAGTTGTTAACAAAAATGAACTGTCAGTATAGATAGATCATGAAAATATGACATGTAACTCTTTCCTTCCCATAAATGTTATGCAATAAGTTTACACTATTAGTAATTATTATATTCCTGCACATGCTGACAAACTGTCTTATACTTTCACATTATGAAGGAGATTTAAAGGGTATCTCCATTGGGGAAAAAAAATGTTGCCATTTAGTTTTATTAAAGAGCAGGATATAAAGGAGCTGTGTCTTACCTCCCGTTCTTCAACAAAACCTGCAGGAGCCAGGAGAGAGGGTATGGTTCTTACTCGATTGCTCGCCCCTCCGCCTTGTAGTCTGACAAGCTGTTATGCGAAACACTTAACTTGGGGGCTTGTGCCAGTACTAATAACTGCACTGGGCACCCGATAAGCAAAAAGTTTTGTGCTAGTATGTAGGACAAGATAACTATTGAAGGGAGGCATAAGGCATCATGCCTTTCCTGTCTGCAGTCCTGCAGTGCAGCAAATCTCAAGAAGTGATTACTGCAATCTTGGACAGGTAAGTAACAGTGCTTAGCGATATTACTCCTCCCCCTATTTATACATGCTTTCAGTATTGTTTTATATTAAATGTCAATGCAATTAGCAGTCACTGACATCAAAAAATACTAAATGAAAAGATGCTAATTTTAATGACCTAAATCTAATTAATACTTTCTCATTCTGTGATTAGAAATGACTTTAGATACATGTGAGCCTGTGTGTGCAAAAACAATTCTTTATGTATGTCACATTGTACAACAGCTTCAGCCTGCACACAGGCTCCAAGACTTCCTTTTTAACAGACTGTCAATGATATGCAGGCGATTTCCTTTGGTAATGGTTCACCAAAGAAACTGAAATTAGGCTTGCTGTATGCTGTTTTGTAAATGGCACAAGGGACCTGTGTGTCCCAGATCTTGCTGAATTTTTACACAAGAACAACGAAACTCTGAATATTACCCACAATCCTCTGACATTACGAATCTGCTACTTCGATTCTAATTTTTGTTATACTGTATATATTTATAAATATATATCTATTCACAAATATTAAATAGCTATTGGAATTTATAAACATGAACACACAGAACTGAACACTTAAGCTATCAATTGCCTTTGAAGACCTGAATCCTTTAATGAAAGCTGTTCGCTGTTTAGCCCTTTTACTCCCCTTTTCTTCTTGACTTTGTAGATGATACCATTGCTTAGACTTCCAGCCCTTCAAAATGACAGGCGTTTTTCATATGCGTACAGGGAAAAAAAAAAGAACTTCATGCCAAAGAACAAAAGAGACCAGGTCCTTTGGCCTGATGTTCATGTTACCTAAAATAACGGAGGATAACAGGAGAGGAAGCTGAAATATTATTTGAGGTGGGAAAAGTGTATTCAATGCTTTGATGTTTTCCATGGCTCCAAATCTTTCATTTGTGTGGTTCTGTAAGTGAAATCTCTTTCTACTTTTTTTGTGAAGTGAGAAAAAAATAGAGAAGAACAGATTTCTACTATAATAACTTGAAAAAAAAAAAAAAACACAGACAAGCATTAAAATGAAGAGAAGACCATTGCACAAAGTGTCTTTTTTTACTTAATGGACTACATAACTTCAGCTGTATTGCTAACTCCAGTTATAGCATTTCCTTTAGATTATAAGACTGATGTAGATTATTATTTTATAAACTATTTTAAAGGACCACTATAGTGTGGATCTTTTTAAATTGCAGTTTAACAGAATAATTATATGGAAGGAAGAAGCACCAAATCCTTTCTCACTATTTTCCCTTTTAAACATTCTGCTCCCTAGTGACAGAGAAACAGTTGGCTCTCGGAGCCCACACATGCACAGTAAAGCTTGTATGACCTCATGGGAGGACATCTAGTGCATTGCACATGTTTAAGTAGGGAAACAAGCTTCCTGGCTGTGTGTACACTGTGAATAACTATGCTATTAAGCAGTGGCAGTCTGGGCCATAATGTGATTCAGCTGCCGGCTGTTGTACTCATGTGACACGCTAACCAGAACAATATTAAACTTTGGGGAGCATTTAAGATTTAGTGGTTTTACTCCTTATAAATACCACGTCTAGTCCCTTCTAGCCATATGCTTAAACACTGAGATATTCTAATGTTTAATAAGGAAGTTTGTAAATTGAAAATTAATCTGTAAACAGTTGATAAGGCCTTTTTAAATTACATCAGAATAACACATTACCATATATACTTAAGTATAAGTCAGTCCGAGTAAAAGCAGAGGTACTTATTTTACCTAAAAAACTGATTGGTTGATTGACTCGATTATAAGCTAAGGGTAGAAATGATGACCTCTACTATCCCCATGACCACATACGATATAGTTTTATTGTATTGTGCATTTCACTTAAGTAGTTAACTTGTACTGTACTGTGATCTGAATGGAGATTGCAGTGCAGTACCTCTACTAGACCACCAGGGGCAGCACAGGGGTAGCCTAAAGGAAGACCCCGGTGAAGAAGAAGGTCCCGTAACATCACCCGGGTCTCCCTTATCGCGGAACTCCTCTTCTCTTCGTGGGACCGGCTTCCATTATGCGGTCACCGCTTCTAAGGCTGCTAGCTCCCGATCCCCACATCGGATTCAGACTAAATCGTTGGGGGATCGAATGCTGACCCGATTACCCCTAGCTGCCTTAAAGGGGCAGTATCGGCAAAAGTGTTGTGACTCGAGTATAAGCCGAGGTTAGCTTTTCAGGTTCAATTTAAAAAAATAAAAACCTCGGCTTATACTCGAGTATATATGGTTTTAAAAGCTAGGTAGTCTGTTGATCTAAAATTACAGCAGAATGTATCTGCAAGGGTGACCAAAATTTCCTTTTAATACATTTTTGAGAAAAACAAGACAACTTTCTTAGTCAATATTTTGTCCGATCTACCAAAATATCGACCTGTGTATACAAACACACTTTTATTTTTGGGATGGCAAGTATCAAATGTTCTAAAATGTTTGATTTTACTGGTTTCACAGAAAGTAATATAGCAATGTTTTTCTTAGAAAAGAAAGCTTGAACATTGGACATTTAAGTCATAAAGCTTTAAGTTTTCTTACTTTGTCAAAAAAAGTATGGCTTTCCTAAGATAACAAATGGAAAAAAAAATTAGTTATTCAAGTGGAACACACCAAAATGCCATCCTATATCCTGTTGTACAGAAAGCAGGCAACTAATATAATACTGGATAGCTGAGATAGTTTACTCTTTTCACCTTTGCATACTGACTACCATTGCAGGCTTCATTTTTCAGAATTTTAACAAAGGTTTGGTGTGCTATGTAGTTGTATGTGACTTTATTTTTATATTACACAATTGTTCATTCTTTGTTTTAGGCAAAATAACACATTCCCCAGCTAAAATGATAAACCCAATATGTTAACTGTTCAAATTCATTTCAGCACAGTTCTGTCATTTTGCCTGTTTAGATACATAGCTATTGTAGCCTAATTATAGTCATTCATAAACAAATGCTTTCCATATTGTCATTGCTTTAATTTACAATGTGTAATAAATAATAGGATAATTGAAAAAAAAAAAACTTTATTATTTCCAGCTGATCATTCAGTGGCAGAATATAGCATTTTCCATTTCAGCGTGATGGATGGAGTCTTATTCTCTGAGCCTTATTCTCCTTACAATTAAATCCTGGTTGTTATCTGTAAGGTTTGTAATAAATACATACAATAAAATTAATGATGCTTCCTCTCTTCTATATAAACCATGGCATCAAAAAATGTCAGAAGTGATTTTCATAGCACTATGCAAATAAAGGTGCCCATACATGGAATAATCCCGATCGTACGATTGAGATTGGTCCAATAAAAATGTTCTTGTTAGTCCGATAAGGGAAAAAAATTATGTCGATCAGACAATCGGCCATACACGAACTGGTGACTGTATGATATCCCGAAATCATATGATTGGTATAGCTGCGTGTATGGCCTCCTTTAGTCTCACTATGGAACTTATTAGCAACTATCCAATGGAAGTAGTTCTATATTTATTTAATAACTGTACAGAAATGTTTGTTCTGCCTTTGTGAGGAAACCCCACATTTAAAAAAAAAAAATTTAACCTTGTTTTGCATTTGTGTAAATATGTTCATTCAAAGGTTGGTACACTGAAAACTAGAAATTACATTAACAAGCATGGCAAGTTTAAATAACAAACTGAATTTAGGTGAATACATTCCCCCTCCACCCCCCGCCAAAAACGGTTCTGATTGGCTCCTTGTCTTTTGGGGAGTACATTACACAGCGGTTCAGAAAAAAAATTTTTATTCAGACAACTCGTTTATTAAAGTGAAAACTATATTACACCTTTATGAGGGGGTGGATATTTAATTTAAATATATGAATAACACAGATTACATATAACTACAGCTCAACACTTTTTAACATTACTAATGCATATTCATTTTTACTAAATATTTATTATTATTTAACTAATATTCATTTTTACTAATAACCATTTACTTTAGAGTTCAGTTAAGTTTTCAATAATATCAAGTCACAGGACTCTGATATTCCTTGTAAAATCTATTTTATACTCTTGGCCCCTTGTACGATTTGCATTTTTTTCTTTTACTTATGAATAGAACTTTTCATGTTCTTTAAATAGTTTGCTTATACCAACCAGATTAGCAAAAGTCAACTTGAAAAAAATATTGTACAAACCCTCCGGAAATGACTGAGTCAAAGCGAATAAAAATATCCTTGCTAGGTTCAACAACAAGCACTTAAATGTACACATAATTGACAAATGTTGTAGGTACTGTAGAGAAATTGTAAAAAATGTGAATAAAAAAATGCTGATAAAAAAAAGTAATTTTTAAAACCTTAAAGACACAAATTAAAACTTGTTCTCAACCTCTTGTGTGTTAAATCTCCAGAAAATCTTTGACATTGATTGCTATACATTAGAAAAAATAGGCCTATAAAGTTATTAGTAGTGTTGACCACAAGATTGCTGTACTCTGCTGTAAGCAGTTTGACCTGTGCAGAAATCTATTTTCACCTTAAATTCTAGGCCTTCACCCTTGGGAAAGCAGCTGTTTGCAAATAATTATATACCTGATGTCTGGCCCCCCTTCTTTAACTCCAGTCCACTTTAGCCTGCTCACATTTAAAAGCCTAGCCTTCCAACCTATGGAAATGCATGCATTGCAGGATAAGTGCCCACCCTTTGGTGGTGCATTCCACATGCTCACTGACTCTGGGGATGAGAAGACTGAAGCAGAGAGGGGGAAAACTTAAGATTTATGTATAACTTGTGAACAGCTGCTTTCCCAGGGTAAGGAACTGGCATTTTAAGTCCCAACCCTTAATATATTCAATAAGAGGTTGTTTTGAGTTTAGTTCTCCTTTAACCAAATCATTGTAAGATGTTAAGTTGGAGCTACATATGTTATTAAATTTATTTTAAAAGATATACTAGATGTTAAAATACATGAAAACTCATGTTTGCATACTTGGGGTTTGTTTTACCAGTACACTGTATATGTATAATGCCCAGACTTTGTGGTAAAATCTGCAGGATCTAACTAGTATTTATATGGCAGGCTGCATCCCAGAGGCAAATTCCCTGGTGGAGGTAAAGCTAAATTATCCACCATTACGCTGCAATAGTTATGTAAGTTGACAGAATGTCGGAATGTAGTTACTTTTCTGTTTATCTACACAAGGTCTCATCAATAATAAATGGAGAAACAAATTGATTGGATTGTACAGTGAAGTGGTTTCAAGAGAATGAGGATCAGGCACAGGAATTTTCCCTACCCCCCTCTTTTTTAATATAAGAATGAACAAGCACTGACTAAATACAAACTTTTCTTCCCTATGTAACACCTGTAAATATTACTGTCATGATTTCTCTATTATATTTTTATCATTAAGTATTCTCCTAAATTCTCCCTCATTCCTGCAGGGAATGCAAAAGCAGCCAGGGAATGATGGGAATTTTAGCTTGCAAACATCTGGAAGGGCACAGGTTTGACATCCCTCTACATAATCATGTTATTCATTCATGGTAGGGGTGAACTCTGATGCATTTCAGTCACATATGGTCAAAAACTGTCAGATGAAGTCATCTAAACTATTTAAAAGATACCTTTATACCAGACTATAGTAAGGAAAATGTGTGCTAGGGTAAAGATCACTTTTAATATACTAATTTTGGTTCTGTCATTAAAGGTATGATGGGATTTAACTGACCTGGCATAGCCAACAAGGATAAACCTATGCAATCCATATGAAAACTAAAGAGTGCTGATATACCTACTAAATCCTCTGGGGGAGAGGAAACTTCTAAAATACTACATAAAGCTGAACATATACCCTTGGCGGCTGCAAGATGGTGTTGCTGATCGATACTTCCCAATCAAAACCTGACCAGGAAATTCTAATTGATTTTTTATTAGCATCTATATTTCAGCTTAAAGTCTACAGTATCTCAGATACTGCAGATGTGGATGGGATCACTGGAAACTTTTCTGACTGGTTTAAAATCTTATGCTTGATAGACTGTCCAATATTGCTAGGTAGTCATGAGGTAGAACATGAGGCCAGAATTGCTCCCATTAGAGGGGAGAATGGGACTACGTGACTGTGACAGAGAGAGCTCCCACGAGACGTGTGTGAGTATCCATATTCTATTTCTCAAGTGAGTAAAGCATCAATGTGACTGGTGCTTTGTGTGACCAGTGCTTTAAAATGCCTAAAAAAATGTAAATTTATTCTTTGATAATGAAATGTGTGATTTGCATAGGTAAAACTAATCACATGGGAAAAAATGTGTGAGATAGTAGGTCATGATTAAAAATAACTTATGTAAAAAAAAAAAAAAAAAAAAATAATATATATAATATATATATATATATATCACTCTCTGTTTTGTCTACATCTCTTGAGACACTTATTCATTCTGTAGTGAGTTATTTAAGATGAGCTATGAAAAACATAATATAATACAGGCAGTTTATTTCCTTCCTCCTGTACACATCAGCAGCAAAAGAACAATGCACTTCATTATGATGGAGGAGGAACTGCATTCTTGAACTTTGATCCTTCCTCTTCACACCTTGAAGCTTTGTTAATATCACAAAAGGTCTGTAACTTTTCTAAGTATCCACAAATGTAATGTGGTTCAAGAATTTCATACATCTATGCTGAGTTTGGTATTGTTTTTGTACATAAAAGTTTTTTTCATTTCACAAAAAAGACTTATTTTGGAGATTACTAATGCACAAGATAAACTGCAATATAAAAAATGCTGCAAGATAAACAGTAGTCCAGTACTGCTGCCTCTCTCTGCTATTAAGCTGTCATAAGAAAAAGGTCTGTGCACGCTGATCAGTGTTGGGCTTCGATGTCACCCATGCATGACCAGTGGCATTGCTCTGCAGATTATTAAGATGGACAGCAGGGAGCTAGTTTGTTTGTCATCTCCCCTGTGTTACCATTGTCATCTGTTATAGGAAACTGTCCTTGGGCTGTATGGTGTCTTTGTCCAAGCTGAAGGGAGAAATGGGACTTTTTTTTCTGCCATATTTCAGCAGCCTACAGAGGGAGGCAGTATTCTTGGGTGCTTGGTTAATGTTTGATATATAGGCAAAATAAGCTTTGGTTGCCCCTGAAAGAAGCTTACTGCATGGCTGCTTTAACTCATTTTTTTAATGAGAAATCCAAAAGGATCCAACATGCCTTTCTCATGTGTAACTGACTCCCCCCCCCCCCACACACACACATATACAAAAAAAAAAATTGCCACATCACTGCCAATGAGACTAGGTGAGTTCAGCTACCCAGTTCCATTTTTAAAGGACAGCTGTATTGTCTAAGTTCCACATCCACCTTAGTCTGGGATCCATCCAATTGGAAAAAGCACTTCTTGCAGAACATGTCTTCCCATTGGTTAGACCCTGGGCCTCAAGTGAAGTGGGGGGTGGAGCAACAAACGTACAAGGTTTTTCATAATAAAAACACCTTTGGGTGTTGGGTTGCTACCTTTTTTTCACTAGTTTTATTATATTAAATTTAGCTTGCTTTTTTTCTAAAAAGAAACCATTTAATGATAAAATTACAGACCCTCAATGCATTAAAACACATCAAAGTGCATAGTAAAATATTTGTCTTTGGGGATAATTAAACTAATCATTAGGTTTCATCTGTATTGACTATTGACACATTGTGTGTAAATGGTAATTATTGACCTAGCCTATCTTCAGAGAAAACAGTTTATGTGGTATTGAATGAGTTAAAGTCTCCCTAACTGCTTATTTATTTATTTCTCTTTTTCCCTGCTTCAAGAGCACTCAAGGACAAACTAAAAGCTTCTAGCTTTATTTCTCATTTTATCTCATGCCCCTCCCAACCGTTACATTGGTAAAGGGATTTGCTTGTAAAGCATTAATTCTCTTCTCATTAAAGTAAGAAAAACAATCAGCCTTTTCTTCGCACACTCATCCTTTAACCCCTTAGATGGTTGGATTTTACTAGACCAAGGTTGGCTTTTTAAAAAAATACTAAGGGTAAAAATTCAACATAAGCGGAACTCAAGCTTTACAAAAATACTGCCCTCTTTTGCAAAACAGCATAGAAATCATTAGCACAATCTTGCTAATTGAATTTGATTTAGTGTCAACACTGTCACGGTCACATAGCATCACACCAATAAAATTTCAGTCTGGCTTGCTGTGATCATTAAACCCAGTTATCTAACAACGGGAGCTTGGCCTCTGTGCAGTAGGTTGTCAGATCAAACTCGCCTGAACATTGGATTTTTACCCGGAGGCTCAAATGGTAGAGGGAAGCTATAATAGCTTTAAGCTCCCTGAAAATTAAGTTTTAAAAAATAAAGATCAGGACTTGAGTATATTCATGCTTTGTGCTGTGATGCTTGTTTTTAATTATACTATAAAAAACTTTTCTTCCTATAACGCTTTTCTAAATTCCTAGAGGCACTTAAACAAGGCATTTTAAACACTGTGGAGATTAAACACCATGTCTTGATTTTGTTGTTGTAATCTAGCACCTTTAGGGCCATATTTATAAAGGCACGGTATCACTTTGTAGCAATACCATGCCTTAAGCGATCATTCCGGAGATGGTAAATTTGCGTCCACTATCCTAAATCTACAATAGCAGCCATAAATTTACTATAGTGATCGTAAATTTACGACCGCAATATTGATTTACATTCCGCCATTGAATACGATTGCGGTAGTTTACTACCAAATAGTATTCTACAGACAAATGTTTGTACATTAATGCACAATGCACCCATACATTTACAGATGCAGTTGAAAAGTAGAGAAAACCTGTGTTATTGCAAACTTGAGATACTGCGGGTTTTTAAATATGGCCCTTAGAATCTTATGTGCCCAAGAAATTGCCCAAGAGAAAACCATCAGGGAGATGTAATAAAAGTTCTTATTGTTAAAAATTGTGTTCATTTTGCCCCAACCAATCAGATGTTATGTACCATTTAAAAGGTAACATCAGATTGGTTGGGCGAAAATTAGCACGATTTTTAATGATAAGAACTTTTATTACATCTCCCTGATTTTATTTGTCAGGACAATCCTACGAAAATTTGACTAAATCTACCCTAATCGTGCCAGTAGTGACTGAGCTATTATGATAAATAGAAGCATGCAGAAAAAGGTGTCAACAATTACATAATGCAACAATTCAAATATGCTTGAGCTACAATGACACTGTAGTCAAATATTGAATGTATTGCCACTATTTTGTAATACATATAGTTTAAATAAGAATTTTTTTATACAGAGTGATACAATAGAAACATGATTACCAACACAATGTAAGAATGAACTAACATATTCTAATAATGAAGTGGCTCATTCATTTAAACAGCCCTCTGCTGTCACTATGAGGGATTAACCTAGAAAGTTTGAATTGTCCTCTGCTGATTCATTTTTGAAGATGACAAGAGTCATTCCATAGGGATCAAGTCAATGATCTTTACAGCAGTGGAGTGGATCCAGCAACATAAACTCTTTTATGGTTACAGTCAGTGTATAATATATTATAGAAGCCATGCTTTTATGAGAAATACTGTGAGTCTGCATGACTATTAATGTCTACACAAACACTGTAATACAAAGTACACGGGTAGCTTTACTATTTATGTTAAAGTCAGTAATGATTACTTGTCTTGTATATTATTGGTGTATTGGTGTAATCAAAATGGCTAGACTGCTTATTATGAACTTACTTTGTATTTGGAACTTAATGTTTCTATGCCTAGACAATATATACAGTATATTTCAAATTTTAAGCATTAGGAAGGTATTACACAGCTGCGCAAGTTTTGAAAAACAAACTGGCATTTAATTTAATTTTAAATATGACAAATGACCATTTATGTGGCTAGATGCTTAAGTTTAAATCTGTATGGGTGTGTGGCCTTAAAGGATAGCTATAATATACAAAATAACTTTTTAAAAATGTAAAGTACCTGGGACAGGGAGGTTGGATTGATTATTCCTACCTCACAATATCATTTCGTTAAGGAGCTACAGCATGTACAGTTTTCATTTGCCAGGTTAGTCCTGGACTAATCCTGTATTAAAGATAGTGCTGAAGCCAGGAGGAAGACTGGCAGAATCAGTTTTCTTTGGGTTGGAGCTCCCCACAGAAACAGTATTGAGAGGTAGGAATTACCAATCCTTATATCCCTGTCCCAAGTACTTTAGATTTTAACTCTATTTTAAATTTTTTTAAACTATAGTTTTTCTTTAAATCCAGTTAGATGTATTAGTCTGTCTTGTAAGCTAAGGCCAAAAAACTGGTATCATAAACCAAAGCATAAAAAGTATCTCTCAAACAAATTCTTTCTGCAAGACATCAGGCTCCTGGCAACTGAAAGTATTAAATTAATTCTACCAGTCCTTGAGGTGCTCATATACTGCTGCTTACCTATCCATAGTCCCCTGATGTTATGGACTAACACCCAGACTGGACACTTTACAACCAAAGCTACAGGTATAACATTGATCATAACATATTATCAATCTGGAGAATGTTCAACCTGTCTCCCATGTTTTTTAATTTTACTTTTTTAACCTAACGCTAAGAAAATTCCAATGAATGTATGCGGATTTAACTATTCAAATAGATAAATATTACTTTAAAGTCAGCTTGTGTAGGACTTACAAAACATGATATACAAATATATATATGTGCTATTCAGTTAGATCAACTGGACCTGAATTTTAATCCTTGAAGATGTTTCGCTAGTCATCGGAAATGTCATTAAGAAATAAGAATTAAGTCCAGTTGATCTACCACAGATATACCATAACCTGAATGAATGAGAACCTTCCCAAACATGTTAAAGGGCATGGTATAGTATAGGTCTAGTATAGGTATAGCAGGTCTCCCTCCCCCAGCCCCAACTGCTATAATAGTTTTTACAGAAACTCCCCTGATCAGTACTTACCTTACCTCTTTCCTTTGGCGTACTGTTCCGTCCCTCTGCTTGCATTAAACTTCAAGCAGGGGGCCGGACTGGCAGCTGCATCCGTCATTGGCTTTGAGTCAGCCAATCTTGGACGTGTCTGCCAGCTGTGGAGAAGGCCGGGGGAGAAAGGTAAGGTAAGTAGAGTTTGGGGGAGTTTCTGTAAAAACTATTATAGCGGTTGGGGCTGGGGGAGAAGGACCTACTATACCCCAAAAGGAATTTACCTTAGGGGGAGGGAGAGCAAAACAGGTGGGAGAGGGAGGGGGGAGGGATCCCAGAGGAGAGACAGGAGGCAGAGTCCTATTTGGACTCTGCCAGGCTCCTGGTGGGCAGTTTTTTGGACTTTCGAGGGCATAGCAGGGCAGCCATTTGGAGCTGCGATGTAAGGTAAGGATTTTATTACACTACAGAGTGGGGCCAGTAGTGGGTTAAATTATAGTTTTGGGGGTGGACATGCCCTTTAATACAAAGTATACTCAGTTTTGTATTATTTTCTTTAGATATTGGATTGCCCATCATATTGTACAGATCTGAGCATTACAACAAAATGGAGCATAACATTTCCTAATACATTTTTGTTTATACCATATCTGCTATTGCCACAATAGATATTTAGAAAATTAGAACATTAATTCTACTCCCCCCCCTTAGAAAGTTTGCCAGAGCTGTATTAGCTCTTTACAAGCTCACACACCTGTAAAGGGGAGGCTCGGGAAACATCAGTCAGTCATTGTCCATGGCATTATATGCCATTACCATGGTTGACTGCTGCTACGTGGATGAAACTGGGAGGGAGAGAGGTTTGAGGTTTTGGGATGCCCACCAGGAAAGTTTTACTGGTGAGCATTCTAAGAATAGCAATTTTAAGGTTTGGGGTTTAATCTACATATGGGTTATTTTTAGTTAGGGGAAAGGGGTGAGGTTTAAATCAGTTCTGTTTTCTTTGACCACTACCCTCTTAAAACTTTTAATCCTTCCTGGTACTTTAAAAATTCTCAATGCAGCATATTAAAATTAATATAATACATGCATTAATTCCTACATCAATTATCTACATAAAAATAACATTACATTTTTCTAACAAATGAAGCTGTTTGCATATAGACAAATTACACTATTAAAGAATACCTATGTTTTTCTTTAATTAGAGACTCAAAATGAATGATTAAAATAATGTATCACTTAGGGGATTCCTCACTAGAGATACATCAGTTTAAAAAGCTTTTCCTATAGTACCTCTATTGTTACTTAGCACAAGGCCATACAATGCATTTGACTGGACAGCTCTAAGGCTGGGTACACATAGGACAATACTAGTCCTGACTGACTGGCACTAACGAGTGGTTGGTTGGGACAAATTACTGTCGGTCGTGGCAAAAGTAGCTGTAGCCAACAGTTTGCCTTGATAGATCATGAATGTCCCGTAGGAAACCACACAATTGTCCGTGATTTATAAACATTCCCAAATATCCATCTATCCGATGAGGATGAACAGGCAACCGAGATTCATCATGAGCCCTGGCACGCACACAATACATTATTCAATATTTTCGTCCAACTGGCCGATACACAGTAATAGCGGGTCAGCCGTCTGAAAATATTGTATGCTTTGTACCCAGCCTAAGAGTCATATAGCGATATTGTGTCTTTAACAATGGATATCTATATGATTGTAATTGTTCGATCGTCCATTGAACCAGATTCTGTCTGTCATTTTTCAAAGATAAGCGTACACAGTCCCAAGAACTCTCCCTGTACACAGCATAGGGAGAACTTTTAGGACTGGATGTTACCCATGGCTCCCCTATGCTTTAGTACAGGGATCCCACACAAAAGCACTCTGTCACTTTTACTTTAAATTTAGATCACAATTTATTAATACAGATTTAATCCAGTTCACAAATCAGCTATAAATCCCCTTTGCTAAATTCCATACATTTGGTTAGGCAAAGCATGCTGTCCATTACATTAATATGTTTTGATGCAGCAGTCATTATATATTCCCAACACACCAGGAAAGTTCCATTAATTTAAGTCAATTGTTAAAAATGTCTTGCTTAGCACATTTCCAATGTGATACATTCATAGTCTGCATTTGCAAATGCACAAGGGATTAGCTTTTTGTTCATTTCTATTTATACATTTTAAAAATTTGGTATTTGAATCAAATCTTCCACCATCAGGCTAAAAACATATGGTACTTTTGCCCAAAATGCAAGTATCGTTGTACATCTTTTCATTACAGATTGGAAATTGATTCCTTTTGCCTTTTTCAAACCCCCTAAACAAAAGCTGAGTTTAGCACTTTAGTGTGAAATTGGCTTCTACATTACACTATTTTATTTTGTTTAGACAGGAAATCTTTAAGTGTGCTATTGCGATCAACTTTAAGTATGTAATCTAAAGTAACTCTGTCACAAACACAGGTATTTTTTGCTAAAGTGAGCTTGCTACAAGAATGTTTACATTTCTTTGTCTTGTTCTTAAATGTATTGTATTTAAATGCAAATATTAGTAAATAGAAGGATGAATTACTGAATGGAAAAATTAACATAACAAATAGTGTCAATAGCATGATTTCATCTTATACTACATCAATAATATCAGCATCAACAACAGCTTATTCACTCTGCTTATGGTTTTTACATTATTTAATTTTTTGAGCTAGTAGTGGTAGTTTAGTTTTTTAATTTGTACCCACATTTTTACTTATTTTAGTGTTTATTCCTTTTTTACAGAGACGATTGAGCAACTCTTTCTCTTTTTTTAGAATTTCTTTTGGTGAAGAAGTAAAGAGGAGAAAACGTAGCGCACAGGTAAATATAAAATTCAAAGTTAAATATAGCAGAACATTATTGTGAATAACAGGCTTGTGTTTCTAATGAGTTTCTTGTATATTTTAGTATATCAATAAAACTAGACAAAAATAGTGGCTTGGCATGCTGCTTCAACACAATTCATTTTTAATTGAAATACTATTTTTGCCTTGGGCGTTAGTATGGGGGATAAGCTTAATCTGTTATTGTAGTATAGTGTTCTTGGCTGCTGCTGAGATGAAAACTATGTCATTTTTTGTCCTTAGTTTTTTTTTTGCCACATATGCAAAAAAGGCTGATAAATAGAGTATGTTGTATGTTATAAAGTCCCATATACAGTTAAGAAGGATTGTCCACACTTCAGACAATTATGATCAAGGCCTATATTTCTAGAAAAGTGATATATACTCTCTAAAAATTACTTTTAAGAACATTTGCCTTTAAATGGCTGTTGGAAAATATTAGCATTAATATATAAACATGTAAGTGTTTTTAAATGGTTCAATGGAAATTATAAATATTTGTTAAATTGTTAATTTGTGTAATGCCTTCTTAGTTATTTTACATATTCTTTCCCATTTTGAAAAATCAGTTAATTTCATACCCTTTGCTGTTCCCTGCTGTTGACATTAGTTAGCTGCCATTTCTGGTTCTAACGGTCCTTCTTCTTCCCAGGATGCACCGCATCCTTGGAATGTTCCTAACAGTAATTTCTACAGATTGGCTGTTGGATGGGTCAAACATGCTCAGGTCTCTACTGAGCAACTGAATCAACCCAGGTGCTGGGCCAAGGGCAAGACCATAACATTCTCTACTAGGGGCCCTGCAAACAGGAAGTCAGTATTTCGGTTGCATTTATTTATACACAGACAAAATGCTAAATTGGCAGATTAAGGTCATTGGGATGAAAAAATACTGCTCTTTTTTTCTAAAAAGCATATGTATTTGCACTTTCCCCTTTAAGGAGGAATCTACGATTGTCATTAGGTGTTTGCTTATTAATAGTGATTTTGAGCATTAAACATTTTAGAATAATAATATACTGTATTAGTCTGGAATTCTGTAAATAACCAATAGGGAGATTTACTAGTGCAAAGCAGTGCATCTTACCTTTCAATGATTTCGCAATGCAATACGTGATTACATCCAGTACCGCACCTCAGTGTTGCAGAAAGGTAACATGCACAGCTTTGCACTCCTTTAAAGCCCCATACAATCCCATGGTAATCCCATGAGGTAGCACAAAGAAATAAGTGTAAAACCCACGTTAACCCAATATTACATCAGGTGGCATGGGTTTTACAGTGATTTTTTGCTAAATTGAATTTCCCTGCATTATTGCAGTCCACAGATAATTACTATCCAATGGTAATTTTGAAAATAGATCTAGACCATTGACTGCATATTCTCTTTTTTTCATGGGCATTGTGTTTGAAGCTTTTTTGTGTTTTTATATATGGGGTCAGGCACAATTGCTATTCCAACCAGTCACCACCACAACAGAATGTTGAAACTATGGGTTTTTGGAAAATTTCACTAAAATCAAATACAAATACATGTTGCTCAGTGTAAGAACTCCAGCATGTCCCTAAACCATTTATTCCAATAACATTAATATATATTCCTAAACCTTAGCCAGTAGAAAATATCAAGAAAGATGGTGCTGTTCACCTAGATCTGCTAGAGCATAAGTGAATAATTCTATATTATGTGATTTAAAGGAACACTAAACCCATAAAATTGACTAAGTGCCATTCGTTTCTATTATCACAGGGAGGTGAGAACGCTATTCTCACCTCCCTGTGAATAATAGGACGCTCGGGACCTGGAACTTACCTACCGCCGCTCCACTCGCAGCCGCTCAGTCTCTGAAAAGTGTTCTGTCCCGACGCGGAGCCCATCTTTGGCGCATGCGCGCCAATTCAAAAGATAGGGCGCGTGGTCGGGCAGAGCGGCTGTCAGAGACTGAGCGGCTGCGAGTGGAGCGGCGGGTAAGGTAAGTTCCTGGTCCCCCGAGCGTCCTATTATTCACAGGGAGGTGAGAATAAGCGTTCTCACCTCCCTGTGAATAATAGAAACGAATGGCACTTAGTTATTTTTAAGCACAGTTGGAGTTTACAGGTCCTTTAAAAGTGCTACTCCTTTATTAGTATTATGTTTTTAGATCAAAACAAGTATTTCCCATTCTTAAAAAAAGGATAAAGTTACTTTTCTAAGGGTTTGAGAACTTTTGATATCTTTTTTTGGGGAGGATAACCAACCATGTTCTCTTCCTGTGAATGATAAAATAAAGTGACACTTTGCTGAAATTCACATTTGTAATAGCTATTATGTATTCTACCTTGTGACTGGACATTATAATGATATTGTACAGGCGACTGGAAATGCTACTTTTGCAGAGATTTGCATGGTATATACCCATAAGTTCCAAAGATGATATGGATACTCCTGCAATTGTTTTGTTGGCTGAACAATTGCAGCCTGTTTTTAATCAATAATTAGGTGAAATTATCTAAAAAAAAACACACAAAATAAATAACAGCAATCTACCAAACAGGACTTATGTAAATATGGAACATTAAAAGGAGAGTTGCTTATGTGAGAAGTGTTTACAGTATCCTCTTTATGAGCTTGAGTTGAGAAGAAACTTTCCCCTAATGAATATCCATCACAAGGTGGAATAAAAGTTATTTTTTTCTTTTCATAGATTAAACTTTGTTTACTGTGCTTTCTAAGAAGAAAAGGTGTCATTATAATCCTTTTGAGACAATAAAGTGTTTAAATACTGAAAATCAGCAAAACATGCAGAGATATATGTCCTCTGACTTTATTTTACTAAAAAAAACCTCTTAGAAAGTGTCACTTTTTAGCGTTTAGCTAGTATCTTTGGTTACACTTACACTTGCTTACAGAGATGTTCTTAAACAGACATCATAGGACACAAGTTTAGAACATAGAGAAGGATTTTGCAGAGATGGAAGCTGGCAGGAAAATGATTGGATCAGTGGTTACATGGGTTGGAATATCCTGATATGGTTTATGGAATGAAAAATAGTACACAGGTGGAAATTGTGCACACAAAAATATGGTGTAACATAGGTGCTTCTTTCTGTGATGCAAACAGTTCATTTTTGAATATGTACAGGTGGTATTTATTGCTGTGTATGGCAAATATAAAATTAAGGTAATATATCTGTTGTATTCAATTAGATCAACTGGACTTGAAATGTAGTTCTTGAAGACGTTTCGCTAGTCATCCGACTGGCTTTCTCAATTCAGAAGGTAATATAGTTTAAGGTAATATAGTTTATAGTTTGATGACTTTTCTTTATATTTCAATTTATGCATATTGACAAAAATGTTTAAAACACACTGAATAATAATAAAGTAGCATTTTCCTATATTTGAATGCAAACCTGCCTATTTGCCACATGATGTCACTGAAAGCTACACTGTGAATGAGAATCAGTGAATGGGCATTGTTGGGTGACAATAAGGAGAATCACAAAAACACACTGAATAAGAGAGCACAAAGGATATAAATGGAGGTACAAAGGATATAAATGGAGGTGCTATCATTACTTTCATCCAGAAACACAGTCAGATTTTTTTTATCTAGGTCTTAGTTTTTTGTTTTTTTTTACATTTTTTAACAGCAATGGTAGTTCAGCAACTGCAAAAATGTGATTTAAAAATAAAAATTGTTTGCTGCAAATAAAACAATTTGGGAATATGTATCTAGAAGATGAAGGAATAAATTTGCTCATGTTTGGAAAAAAAACATTTCATGACAAAGTTGTTTGATAGAATGTTTCAAACATGGCTCCAGGTTGTTTACTGTACATGGATAGTGACAGAGATTCTTTTAAGAACCCAAGGAACCAGGTCCTCAAACACCCTTTAAACATTGGTGAAACAGAGTAAAGCCATTCATCACATCTTTGAAAATGTAATAGATTATTTTTCTTTGCTAAACCAATTGGTATTTTTCCATAATGAATATTATGCCTGTGTCTACAAAGTTTATAGATATAGAGAGTGAAACAGAAGGTGAGAGTTAAAGCAAGACAAACCAAAGACTGGGTGTTTTTTGTTGTCTGTCCTGATTTGACATCACCTACCTTTATAGCCTTTGGCAGACCTGTCCAGGAGATTAATATACACTCTCTATAAAAAAATTGTGTATTATTTTATTTTATAAAGTAAAGCTTTAACTTTATATGGGTTTTAAATGTTTTAATATTTTCAGTGTATTGTTCAATGGGTCTAGCAAGGAAACTATCAGGACCTGATGTGCTGTTAACCAACCATATTCTAAGCAAAAAACAATTATAAAAGATTAACCGTCATACTGAAATGTGAAAGTTTTGGTAGAAATTTCAGAAATCATTCCCAGATTAGCATTTCAATCAAGATTAATCCATATGAGTCTCTAATTTAAATGGGTCAATCAATTTTGGTTTTCCTTGAATTACTCTGTTTCTAAATTATGACACACAACATAAATGTTAATAAAATGTCCATAATCCTGTGGTTAAGAATTAGTTTTAAAAGGCTATAAAAGGGATAGGTATAGCCTACAAGCTCCCTAGATACTTAACCAAGCAAGGATATTGAAATGTTTCTTTGACTTAAAATAAATAAAAATGTCATAATAATAATACACCAAAGAACCAAGCATGTCACTGTTACCATCGCAATACATGTCAGAGCTTATCTAATCTTTGTACAAAGGGTATTACGCCCTTGTCTTCCTGTCGTCCTAGCAACATTCTTTGGTCCCTGGAACATAATCTCTGTTCCACAGAAATGATGTTAGTGTTAAGCCCAACCCAGTGTACACAGCAACAGACCACTGTCTTACTAATACAGTATGACAGGACTTTTCAAAGCTAAAATAAAAATGCACATTTTGCTTTTTTTCCAGATGTTTAGGTGTTGAATTTGCTGTAACAAAATAATTGAATCCAGAAAAAAGATTTGATACATTGGTTATATTTGTCATTATTTTCATATTTCCCACTTGGTGTCTCCTAGTCTTCTTTTATTCACAAGAGATCTATATTATGTATTGCAGCCTAGACATCCCCCCACCCCAAATGACCAAGTAATCAGCAGCAACATAATGTGCCAATGCTTCTGCTTTACACAGAAATCTAATTAGTAAACTATGATATATCACCCTATCAAGTACAAATAACTAAAGCAGAAATGCCAACAGCTCTGGAACTATGTAGAATTTTAGGAGGGTAGACTGCCTAATGTATGTGAATGAATACATGTATGTGAAAGAAATACAATTATAAAGGTATTATTTTATAGCAGGGATAGGCAACCAGTAGATCTCCAGATGTTAAAAAAACTACAACTCCCAGCATTCCCTAAATAAAGAGTCCTTGTAAAGGAATGCTGGGAGTTGTAGTTTTCAAAAATGTGGAGATCTACTGGTTGCCTATCCCTGTTTTATAGGATAGCATATAGGGGTTTATAAAGAGAAAATGGACATAGTACCCACAATCTGTAGGCATAACGTGACCTGGAAAAAAGCACAAAAGTCACTTTCTTTGTAGCATCCATTAACTAAATGTATTGTGTAAAACAAGTAGAATTTACAACTCTTAAAGACTTATATTTAACTTTTTGAAGGATAGAAAACCCCTCCACACTTACCCTATATAACGCACATTTATGTTATATTAAAAGCAAAAAGTTTGTGATATAAATTCAGTGAATAATATTAAGTTCACAGATTTATATTCAATCTAATTGAATACAACAGATAAACTATTAAAAACAAAAAAGTATTGTTGAACTCTGTGCTACATATTAAAAAATTAGGGGCGTGGGTTTTGAAAACCAAAGAGACTAAGACAGCAAAACCCAAATTCCACCAACACAACTCAAATGAAGGCTTGTTCATCTAAAAGACCCAACACCTAAACACAAGCTTAACAACTTGTATACACATGCTAGTGTGGATAGGAGGCTACACTAGGCTACACTAGGCTACAGTAGGCTAACTGTTTTTCTACATCCAGGAGAAACTGTTGCACAATACAGAAGTGAACCTGCTGATGTAGTTTTTAATCAACCTCGACAAAGAACAATTTCTATCTGAAGATTGGTCATTTGGTTTTGTTAAAGTTTTCCAAATTTTAGGAAATTTTAGGAGAAAATTCTGGAAACACAAAAACCAAAGATAAGTAACATCCAGTCTGTTTCATATTCATGCTCCTTATTACTTATTACTTTACTTTCCCTTCTCAGGACCCTATTAGTTTTATAATGTTCTTTTTGCAAACACAATCAAACACTGCATTGCCTATTCTAGATGATGCCTTACTAGTGCTTTGTAAAGAGGGAAAATAACTTAGCCGATAAGTAGTGTAGTTTGTGTAGAACAGAGCAGAATTCTCATACTGTAGTCCCATACAGTAATAGCCATTTGGCTATTACTGTATGGGACAACTGTAGGGGAATTCTGCTGTCCATTTAAAGGGCAACTAAAGCCTTAAAACAATACAGAATCAGAAGACATTAGTGGTCATAATTTCTACCCTCGTCTTATACTTGAGTCAATCATGTTTTACTCATTTTTCAGGTAAAAATGGGTACCTCGACTTTTACTCGGATCGACTTATACTCGAGTATATATGGTAAACCAAAATCTTTGGGGTTTGCACCAATAATGAATAGTAAAGCAGGGGTGGGCAATTCATTTTCCCAGGGAGCTTCATAAATAGGATTGTAGAGATGAACTCAATTCTGCTCTGTAATAAATTAATTTGTATATAATAATAATTTGTAAGTTTAAGTTACCTCTTTTTACAAGATCCTATTAATGTCCAGGGTTGATTGCATTTTTTATTGTAAGCTTTTATTATTGCTTCTGATACTCAGTAATAGCATTTAATAATCAAAATGAATAAAACGTACATGCTACTAAACATTTTTTCAGGTACAGGTATCGTAGCAGTGGGACAGTCAGGGACAGCCAAAGGGGTGGGTGTGGCTCCCAGATAGCACTTTGCCAAGGTCTGAGCTTTTTCTTAAAATGAAGACTGTACAATAAACACAGTTAAGATAAGACTGGTGAAGTCCATGCATGATTAATATAAATATTGATATACATTTTTTCTTTTTCAGGAAAAATCATTAGCTAGTCATGGCCAATAATAAGTTAAAATTAATAACGCAGAAGCTCCATTAAAGCCTAAGTATTCAACCTTTTTTTCTCATGTCTCCATTCCAGCATAACCTTGGTTAATAATCAGTTCAGTATTGTATTGATTAAATAAGCACATGAGGTAAGAGCCCAAAATAACTAGGAAATTATAGTCACAATGATAATGTGGCTGTGTTTGTTTAGAGAGATAGAAAATACTTGTGAATGGACATAACATAACAACATGTGCGATAAAGTGATTTATGTGCTTGATGAATTCTGTCATGAAGCTAGTGTCACACAGGGTTACTTTCATAAGGTGTTAGATGCATTCATAGAATGCTCACTGTGTAGAGAACACTGCAGGTATCACATATGTGCAAGTTTAATCAAGACTATTTATGTCTAGCCCCAACTATGCTTCTCCCTGTCAATCTTAATTGGTCACATGACCCCCTTGCCAAAATGTTTTTATTATTATTTTTTGAACTGTCTTTGTTATTTTTGAATGCTGGTTTCCAGTAATTTCCTCCCTCCCAGGATGATGTTTTTGGAAAACATTTGTATTAATGATTTTAGTAGGAAAAAATAATAAGGTTTAAAGTCCAAATAAAGCTTTCTACAGGTGATTAACTGTAAGATTGTCCATTTGTGGATTCTAATTCTATTTTCCATGATGGTACATGACTAGTATTGTCATCTTTATACAAATCTATTGATCCAGAGGCAAACTAGGGCAAGTGCTATGTGCTAATGCATGTGCATCATAATTAGAGGGTATGCTTATTTTCATACTTGTTTCAGGCTGCACGTGGGCCACTCAGTTATGGCGGTAAGCGGACAAGGTGGTATTAATGATCTTTGACCTGTTGGTCCAAAAAATAGTGTTGTGTGTACCTGGCCTTATGTAATATATTTTAAGACATAATAAGGCTAATTTATTACTTAATATTGTTTGCAGTGTCGGGTAAATTCAAGTTCAGTCTTAACCTTTATTTGATTTGTCTGTCTTAAAGTCACATTGATAGACCTATGTAATAAGAGGTGCAAAAATGTGCCTGAGCTGTTAATTTGCCTCAACCAATCAGATGATGTGTGACTTCCTGATAATGTCTGGCTTTCTCGGTTAAAGAAACAGCCTTAACATTAAAAAAAATATAATCACTGTAACAGGTGTAGCATCAATTTTATTTACGATTTCTAGTGATCCAAGGGTTTAAAGACTTCTTGAATAATCTGCAGGGAATGCTGGGCACAGAGTACAAAATAATCAGCTGACCCCTTGGCCAATGAACTACCGACATTGGCCTTGGAATAGTTCATCCCGAAACATAAATTTCTATCATCCCTGTAATCATACCTCTAACTGCATTTTTATTATATTACTTCATGCTGTAAGATGGCAATGGACAAATAACATGAAGTCACAAAATTACTTTGTATTATTTGCTATTTTTGTTTGAAATACCAAAAGGGTCACAAAATACCAGTACCAGCAATAGTTTGCGACTGCAGTATTACAATATAACCATACTGTTCATATACACTCATATATCACTTTATATTTAGTTGACTCATAGACTTACAGAGAACAGAACATGTGAAGCACTGATGATTACTATGCTTACATTAAATGTATCTATATTCATCATAAAAACATGAAAGCATTTTGCCTGAATTATTTTTAATAAGCAAGTATTTGAAAAGCTTGATACACTATTATTCATTTGTTGTTCCTTACATGGATTATACATAAACAGTTATTCTATGGCTCCTTATTGGTTTCCTATGGGAAATAATAATTCTATTCATAGCTTAAGTCCTGTGTCACTTACTCTTGTATCACTGGGCATAAAAAAAATTGGAGATTTGCTATTGGCTCGTTCTTTGCAGAATTAATGTAAATACATGCTTTAGGCAAGACAGGAATAGTATACTATGGACCTGAATAACATGCCCTGTAAAAAAAACTTCTGTTTTTCTGATTTTATGCGCATCAAGGTGCCTCTAGGAAATAACTAAGAATAATGACGCTAGGTCACCAAATGTTAGGAACACTGCCCTTCATCTTTATTTAAAATGATATTAGTGCGCAACAGCAATGCCAGGGTTAATTGTTAAACTATATGAGCTGCATACCTATATTCACGCAAAGCCATAAATATGAAACAGGACCCTTTACTCGTTTTAGACAGGTTGTAAATACAGTACTGTCTCTTTATTGTTAGGGTGGGGGCATGCAAAAATTGCCCTACTGGATGAGGTTTTTTTTTTAATTGCAAATTTAAAGGGGAAGTTCAGTGCAAATACATTTGCTTTTCAGAAAAAGAGCAGTATTTTTTCATCCCAATGACCTTACTCTGCCCATTCAGCATTTTGTCTTTGTATAAATAAATGCAACCGAAATACTGACTTCCTGTTTGCAGGACCCCTAGTAGAGACCATTATGGTCTTGCACTTGACCCAGCGCCTGGGTTGATTCAGTTGCTCAGTAAAGATCTGAGCATCTTTGACCCATCCAACAGCCAATCAATAGAAATTACTGTTAGGAACATTCCAAGGATGTGGTGCATCCTGGGAAGAAGAAGGACCGTTAGAACCAGAAATGGCAGCTCCCTAATGTCAACAGCAGGGAACAGCAAAGGGTATGGAATCAGCTGATTTTTCAAAAAGGGAGAGAATATGTAAAATAACTAAGAAGGCATTACACAAACTAACAATTTAACAAATATTGATCATTTCCACTGAACTGTCCCTTTAAGACTTGTGGTGCATATTATTAAAATCATTAATTCATTTAAATTCATCTTATTGTACCAAGAAGCCAGTCAGGTGAAAACTCAACAGGAATCAGACATACAAGTGAGGATGATTTGTCTAAGGTAAGAAAAAAGCCCCATCTCTATTAATCTGTTTGTTGTGATTGAAATATTTTAACGGTAGATTAGTGTTAGACACTACGCAAATAGATTCCACAGTTTTCTGCATAAAGATGTTTTCATTCATTTGAGCTTCATAACTACAATATTGAAATGTAAACAGTTAAACAGAAACATACGTTTAGCCGAATATTTAATGTAATTTTAAGGTACAGTATTTGCCTTGAAATTTGACTGCTGACAAATTGAGTTACTCATTTCCATCTTTTTCTGAGTTTAAGGTTTCACTGGAAAAGAGCCCTAAATAGCATTTAAATAGGATAACCAAAGTCATTTACAGAGTGTAGGTCCTTTTCACTGTGGAAATAATCTCATATATCATTTAAAATCGTGTGATGAGGGATTTCAGCAATTGCTGTTCTAACAACAACCTAAGGGCATTTGTCTTTTCCTGTCTCACTCGACTTCTGTATTTTTCTCTTTCATTTTAATAATACCCAAGAGGCTATGTTATTGTAAAATAAGTAGTTTTTTTTTTTTTTTTTAAATTCTGCTAGCACAGAAATACACACATACCATTACAAAACTGTTTGTAGTCGGTATAAACTATGAAACAAAAACAAAAATGGAATATTTTATTTGGCTATTATAAATTATAGTAATTTTAATGTGTACAGCTTTACATTGACATTAATTTGGGTTATGAGAATCTGTTAAATGGGCCACATTATGGAAAATGTTAATTATGTCCCAAGTCTGCCTAGTATTGTTTATACTTGACAGTGTTAAGGCAGTGCATTTAAACTTTTTATTAAAACAGGGTAGTGTTTTTTCCTTTGTACGTAAGACTGTAAGAGAACAAAGAAAATGTGAGTGTGAATTTGACCCTTTATTCTTTGGCTTGAACCTTTAATTCAGGCATGTCCAAGCTGCGGCCCTCCAAATGTGACAGCTTGTTGCCCTAGAACGCCTATACATTGTATGGTTCTTCTCTAGTAAGTTGTATTTAGTACATTTAAGTAATTTATTCTGTAACTAAAAAGGCTTTCATGTTGTTGCCAGTACAACTCCCAGCCCATGTAGTCTTCAAAGAGCCACGTCCCCTGACCCCAGTATTCACTTTCTCTATGCACAGAGTTTTTAGCTTCTGTTTTTTAGCAAAAAGAGTTTCTATTCGTTGTTGTATCTCTGGTGGCACAACATATAAATGTCATGTTTTTAAAAACACACAGCCCAAGAAGTCAAAGGTTCAAATACCCAGGCTAACTTCTTAAAGAATACAAAGTAGTCTACTGTCTGAGTTTTATTGGGGTTTTTATTATTTGTTTAAATTATGTTTCTAAAAAAATGCTAAGTTTATATATATGTACTTTATATATAGTAGCTCTGTTTTTTATTTACCAACCAGCGTGAATTGATAACAGCTTTCCTAAGTTAATACAAAATAGTCAACTAATTTTACTGACAATCTTTTTCTTGCAAAAGATAAAGACGCAAATGTACCTACTCCTTCTGCTTAAGTGCTGGTTTTAGAAACACATACAGTATACCATTGGGTCACAGGTTCAAATGTCCAGGAATGCTTTTTTTGTTTCAATTATGTTCCTATCAAAAGGTAAAGACTCTACATGTACTCACATTCCAACTAGTAGCTCATGTGGGATAGTGGTAGAAAGCTTCCTTTTCAGCAAGTCACAGTACAGGAGCCTGCAGGCTTGATTCCCCACTCGGGTGGATTATGAGAGCTGACTCCTAATACTCACAAGTTGATTTCGTAAATCACCCAGCAGCCACAGCAAAGGGAGAGGTGAGACACAACATTTGGTATCTTTTTGAATATGCTCTTTCTATTGGGGCAATGTTGTCTGGAGAATTTAGTTCCCCTTTAAAGATATTCAGGGTTATTCAATAAAAGTTCTTATTGTTAAAAATGGTGCTAATTAAAGATGTTAGCTTTCAAATGTTAAACAAGATCTGATTGGTTGTGGCAAAATTAGCACCATTTTAAATGAAAAAAGAACTTTTATTGAACAACCCTGATAGTATTTAATATTCCATTCTTAAACATAAAGCCAGAGTCACAATCCCTTCAGCTAAATCTCCCCTTCTGAATTTAATTTTGGGTTTGCATGTGGGAGTAAATCCTGATATTAAATTCCTTGTGCTTGTTTTGTGGGTGTCATCTGTGATACCTGTGCAGCCGGTGGGATGAAGGAGTAAAAGTCACTCAAACCATCATTCTTAACACACTGCCTCCCTGTTAATGAGCCTAAAAGCCTTGGTACACTACCCAAAACAGGTTAGCATAATATTTTCTGCATTAGCAGCTTGTGTAATCTGTGCTGTAAAGACATTATTAACAAATATATTTGCCTTTATGCAGAGAACCTTTATATCTACAATAAACACCACAACATATTTTATAAGTGTTTTCAAACTGCCTCTACTGCATATATTTTAAAAAGAATTCAGTCCAAAATGTCCTTTTCTGAAAAATCACTTTTCATTTTACTGAGTTTTCCAGTGTGTTCATTGTAAGCTCAAGAGGCAAGTTGTCAACTAGATGGCTAATCAATTACTCAAATACTGTACATTATGAATTCATCACCCAGGAAAACAGTTATGTTTAGAAAGCGGAATTCTTTTAAGTTGAGTGTGTTATTCAGCAAACTGCTTTAACAGGCTCTTTGCTGAATGCATCAAATAAGAAACAGTAGGTTTTAGTACACCTACTGCATGTGCTAAAATCTCTACTAGGCATCAGAACATGGAATGTCCCAGCTTGTAGTCATGTATCAGCATAAAGCAGTTTAAGGCACATTTTCTTGCTCAGCATCCTACTGATGCCACAGCTGTGAAGACAAAACCTTCCTGTAATTTTCTCACTACCACAAAGGAGCCACTAACATGTCTGTATATTGTTGTTGTTTTTTTTTTTTTTTTTTTTTACACATTTCTGTTCAGTAATAAGGAATGTTTAACAGTGAACAGCAGATGACATGATAACACCAAATCTAATTTCCCTGTGGAAATATCTTTGTTAATATTCTAAAAAGCTTTGCTCTCATTTTGTTTTCATTTTCAGTCTCATTTGCTCAGCAAGTTTTCGTTGATACAAGTTATAGGAGCCTTCCTGAACTCATATGTAGTGAGTAATATTGCTCGGTTTTTAAATATACTGATTTTGTATACAGATCTATGTAATCTATGCAATTAATGTTCCAACCCACCACACCCCATAATAAAATACGCAGGGTGAGAACCTAATCGGTTAAGTCCTCACTTCTGGGTTTACCGGGTTTACCTCTGATTGTGGTCATTCCTCCTTCAGCCTGTGATATGTTTCTTGCTGAGTGCATCTTCCCATGGGTCAGGCTCCTGGCACAAGCAAGGGGCGGGACTTACTGGTCTGGCATTTGCAAATTTGAAGGAAGATTGCCCACAAGCAGAGGTCCACTATGTACCAAAATGCTTCAATCCTACTATGTATGTGCACTAGTTTATCATGAGTGTGCATGTCACAACTTTGAGGAACAAGAGAATTATGGTTCACTTAACCACTTAAAGGACATGTAAACTGGGGCAAATCATTTTTTAACTAATCACACAGTAATTAGGATTAATTATCAAGAATCTTAAATCTGCTTCCCCCCCTTCTCTGACCTTCCTATCCCTTGTGGTTTTTTTTTAGCTCTGGAAGTTTTACTTTTTAAAGGGGGGTGGGGCACAGCTAGTCAGTAAAGAACTATCAATCATCCAGCCCCTCCTCCTGCCACACTACACGTAGAAACTCTCCATTCTATAAAAAAAAAAAAAAAGCTTATTTCTCTTTTACTGCATGGCTAATTGATTTAGCATTAAAATGTGTTTCTCTGTGCTCTTTCTGTGCAGATAAACCCAATCCTGCACTTTCACTTTCACTATAACGCAAAATCACTGGGTGAATGCTATTGGCTGAAGTAAGGCACAGATCATCTTCAATGAACATGCTCCACACTCCATTTGTGCCTCAGTTTTGGGAGGGGGTGGATACATAGAGAGGAGACATTCATACTAACTAGGAGTGAGCTGAACAGGACATGAGGAGATCTAGGGATAGGGAACACGGAGATGCTGGTTCCTGGCAGCACTAAAAATATAGAAAAGGATAAAGGCAAGTCATTTTTTTCAGTTTAGTGTCCCTTTAAAACTACAAATCAGCAAACTTCTTTTTTAGGTATATTTTTTCCCCTTATCTTTTTGTAAATATTTAAAGACACTGTTTCCTTACGGTCATCATTTATGACCACATTCCACAGGGTTAAACTAACCAAAAAAGTCTGAAAACATTCACTTATCTTACTGAATAATAATGTCAGGCAAGGAGCCGGGTCTTAAAAAATAAATTAAAAACTGCCAAGATGGGAGAATCTCTTCTTTAGGTTACCAGATCACCGGTAGATTGAAGTGAATAAAAGACAGTGTTAGAAATGACAGATGATTTTTCACCATTACCCAAAGGTGTCTTTAGACATAAGTGTCACATTATGGGGGAGATTTACCCAGAGCCGCTATCGATATGGGTGAATCTCCCCACACAGTGTGGCTTGAGAAAGGTCCTAGACGCTGGACCAAAACGTTGCCAGTATGCGTTTGTGAAATAAAGCACGTTAATTCATTATAAAAGTCCTTTTGTGTGCACTTAATATTTCTCCTTTCAGTCTGTATTTTTGGATCATCAGGAGCACCAGGGCAATCAAGGAAAGTTTGGCTGGAGTGCCTGCTACATATGAAACTATATATATATATATAGCGCCCAACGGCACACTCGAGACAGAGACCGTCCGCTGCGGTTCAGAGATCGCTATCACTCTGTAGAAGGGAACGAACCTGTAAACAGTAAAGGTTTGTACACAAGTGCGCATCGTACACATTTACACACTTGCACACTAAAGGTTCGTACATACGTGCGATCGCGGGTCCCGACGGTCTGTTCTCACTGTATGGGTCCTTTACTGTCTGTTCTCACTGTATGGGACCTTTATTGTATGTTCTCACTGTATGGGACCATTACTGTCTGTTCTCACTCTATGGGACCTTTACTGTCTACTCTCACTGTATGGGACCTTAACTGTCTGTTCTCACTGTATAGGACCATTACTGCCTGTTCTCACTGTACTGGACCGTTACTGTCTGTTCTCACTGTATGGAACCTTTACTGTCTGTTTTCACTGTATAGGAACATTACTGTTTGTTCTCACTGTACTGGACCTTTACTGTCTGTTCTCACTGTATGGTACCTTTACTTTCTGTTCTCACTGTACTGGACCTTTACTGTCTGTTCTCACTGTATGGACTATTTTTTCATGATGGACCATTACTGTCTGTTCTCACTGTATGGGACCTTAACTGTCTGCTCTCACTGTATGGGACCTATACTGTCTGTTCTCACTGTACTAGACCTTTACTGTCTGTTCTCACTGTATGGGACCTTTACTGTCTGTTCACACTGAATGGGACCTTAACTATCTTTCTCACTGTATGGGACCTTTACCCTCTGTTCTCACGGTATTGGACCTTTACTGTCTGTTCTTACTGTATGGGACCCTAACCATCTGTTCTCACTGTACTGGACCTTTACTGTCTGCTCTGACTGTATGGGACCATTACTGTCTGTTCTCACTGTATAGGACCATTACTGCCTGTTCTCACTGTACGGGACCATTACTGTCTGTTCTCACTGTATGGGACCTTTACTGTCTGTTTTCACTGTATAGGACCATTACTGTCTGTTCTCACTGTACGGGACCATTACTGTCTGTTCTCACTGTATGGTACCTTTACTGTCTTTCTCACTGTACTGGACCTTTACTGTCTGTTCTCACTGTATGGACCATTACTTTCTGTTCTCACTGTATGGGACCATTACTGTCTGTTCTCATTGTATGGGACCATTACTGTCTGTTCTCACTGTATGGGACCTTTATTGTATGTTCTCACTGTATGGGACCTTTATGGTCTGTTCTCACTGTATGGGACCATTACTGTCTGTTCTCACTCTATGGACCTTTACTGTCTACTCTCACTGTATGGGACCTTAACTGTCGTTCTCCACTGTATAGGACCATTACTGCCTGTTCTCACTGTACTGGACCGTTACTGTCTGTTCTCACTGTATGGAACCTTACTGTCTGTTTTCACTCTATGGGACCTTTACTGTCAACTCTCACTGTATGGGACCTAAACTGTCTGTTCCACTGTAGGACCTTACTGCCTGTTCTCACTGTACTGGACCGTTACTGTCTGTTCTCACTGTATGGAACCTTTACTGTCTGTTTTCACTGTACTGGACCGTTACTGTCTGTTCTCACTGTATGGAACCTTTACTGTCTGTTTTCACTGTATGGTACCTTTACTTTCTGTTCTCACTGTACTGGACCTTTACTGTCTGTTCTCACTGTATGGGACCATTATTTCTGTTCTCACTGAATGGGACCATTACTGTCTGTTCTCACTGTATGGGACCTTACTGTCTGCTCTCACTGTATGGGACCTATACTGTCTGTTTCCACTGTATGGGACCTTTACTGTCTGTTCTCACTGTACTAACCTTTACTGTCTGTTCTCACTGTATGGGACCTTTACTGTCTGTTCACACTGAATGGGACCTTAACTATCTTTCTCACTGTATGGGACCTTTACCCTCTGTTCTCACGGTATTGGACCTTTACTGTCTGTTCTTACTGTATGGGACCCTACAACATCTGTTCTCACTGTACTGGACCTTTACTGTCTGCTCTGACTGTATGGGACCATTACTGTCTGTTCTCACTGTATAGGCCCATTACTGCCTGTTCTCACTGTACTGGACCGTTACTGTCTGTTCTCACTGTATGGGACCTTTACTGTCTGTTTTCACTGTATAGGACCATTCCTGTCTGTTCTCACTGTACTGGACCTTTACTGTCTGTTCTCACTGTATGGTACCTTTACTGTCTGTTCTCCACTGTACTGGACCTTACTGTCTTTTCTCACTGTATGGGACCATTACTTTCTGTTCTCACTGTATGGACCATTACTGTCTGTTCTCATTGTATGGGCCCATTCCTGTCTGTTCTCACTGTATGGGACCTTTATTGTATGTTCTCACTGTATGGGACCTTTATGGTCTGTTCTCACTGTATGGGACCATTACTGTCTGTTCTCACTGTATGGAACCTTTACTGTCTGTTTTCACTGTATAGGACCATTACTGTTTGTTCTCACTGTACTGGACCTTCACTGTCTGTTCTCACTGTATGGTACCTTTACTTTCTGTTCTCACGTACTGGCCTTTACTGTCTGTTCTCACTGTATGGGACCATTATTTCTGTTCTCACTGAATGGGACCATTACTGTCTGTTCCCTGTATGGACCTTAACGTTTGCTCTCACTGTATGGGACCTATACTGTCTTGTTCTCAGTATGGGACCTTTACTGTCTGTTCTCACTGATACCTTTACTGTCTTTCACACTGAATGGACCTTAACTATCTTTCTCACTGTATGGGACCTTTACCCTCTTTTTCTCACGGTATTGGACCTTTACTGTCTGTTCTTACTGTATGGGACCCTAACCATCTGTTCTCACTGTACTGGACCTTTACTGTCTGCTCTGACTGTATGGGACCATTACTGTCTGTTCTCACTGTATAGGACCATTACTGCCTGTCTCACTGTACTGGACCGTTACTGTCTGTTCTCACTGTATGGGACCTTTACTGTCTGTTTTCACTGTATGGACCATTACTGTCTGTTCTCACTGTACTGGACCTTTACTGTCTGTTCTCACTGTATGGTACCTTTACTGTCTGTTCTCACTGTACTGGACCTTTACTGTCTGTTCTCACTGTATGGGACCATTACTTTCTGTTCTCACTGTATGGGACCATTACTGTCTGTTCTCACTGTATGGGACCATTACTGTCTGTTCTCACTGTATGGGACCATAACTGTCTGCTCTCACTGTATGGGACCTTAACTATCTTTCTCACTGCATGGGACCTTTACCGTCTGTTCTCAATGTATGGGACCATTACTTTCTGTTCTCACTGTATGGGACCATTACTGTCTGTTCTCACTGTATGGGACCTTAACTGTCTGCTCTCACTGTATGGACCTTTACTATCTTTCTCACTTCATGGGACCTTTACCGTCTGTTCTCACTGTATGGGACCATTACTGTCTGTTCTCACTGTATGAGTGGTAGATTGATCAACCAAACATGTAGTTTGCTGCAGATGTTGTTTTTCATATTTTCTTTATTAAATGTGTTAGATATTGATAAAAGGCATTTCATATGGTCATAATAACTTTAGATAGTTTGTTAGGTTAGGCTAGGTTAGACTAGTTAGGTAAGTTAGGGCCATATTAAACGTGGTGGCAGGTTCTTTGGGGCAAAATTGTTTATTCTTCTGGAATTATGGTGTGGATAAATGTCTATTTAAAGAAACTGTACAAATAAATGGTGCCAAGTTCAAAATGACAAAATGGCTAGCCACACTCTCACTGGAAAAGCCCACTGTGCGAGCACGCTGCTCGCACAGCATTTAGTCGACATTCAGGATTTGGCTCTAGTGGCAAAAACCCTAGAGACACCCCTGGGCTCAATTGCCAAACATATTTTTAAACCTGATCCATTTGATAGGGTAACTAGGGAGTGGAAAGATTGGCTAGAACAATTTGAATTGGCAGCCACTATTAATGGTTGGAAAGAAGGTGCTCGCTTGCAAGTCCTTAGCCTTTTGCTTAGTGGTAAAGCCAGGCAGGTATACCAAGGATTTACTGTAATACTGAAATAAAAAGCAGTTATCAGTTATTAAAAATTGCTCTGAAGCTATTTTTTTTCAATTAGATCTGTATAAAAGAGTATATAAAGAATAAATCCATTTCTTTAGGTAAACTGGGAATGAGAAATGTTTGTTTATATTTTAAATTATTAGGGCAATGCTATTACAATAACATGATGCTGTGAGGTACCTTCTGTTATAATATATAAGGTACCATCACCACTTGCCGTGGTGAATACTAATAAGTATTAACCTAACATGTTTAGTTTCAACCACACAGTGTGGCAGGATTGCCTGGGTCTACTCTCAGACCTGCAGGATTATCCTATTTGGTTCCTCTGGAAGCTGATGACTGTCTGAGTAACAGTTTAAAATATACCTGTGTAAAGATTCTATATCCACACATAGCAAAATTTACGCACAAATAATTTCCATTGTGCACCAACGGGCACACTTTTGCTATTTATTATAATGATTATCAGCGCACAACTATTATAAGAGGCCTCAAACTCACAATCTTCCTGATGGCACAAGTAGCTGGAAAAAAATAAGAAAATACATGTGCATAAGTTGGTGTGAAAAGGTTAATGGGCTGTGAAAAAGTCTCATTGTGGGAGCTTTTCTGTTATTAATAGGTAGAGAGTCTCAGAGGGTAGACAAAAAGAAGGTTTTATGCTTCAGTCATCTCAAGAGCTGAACTGGATAGAGAAGAGATTGCACTGACCTAAACACGGGAGCCACAAGGGGGTATTTTGAGAAATTATAGTAGAAATCTAGAGAAGAGCAGAAGTATGTAAAGCTTCTAAAGGGACATGTGCTTTGTGTGCTAACAGATAGGAAGCCACACAAACATATGAAGTATAAAATGATTTAATTAGTGTCAGGATTGAGAATGGTTTGTAGTCGATTTGAACAGCGTAGCAGATAAAATATCACGATTACGAGTTGGCCAATTGGATCACGTGTTAAAATGCGCAGGTGTGGCCTAGCCCTAAATAGCCTTTTTGAGGGGGTGTAAATTAATTTTAGATCAAAGTATGGATCGCTGCATTAATTATACTAAACTTCATTTGCCAACAACCAAGTAAACAGACAATGGATTTGTGTTAAGTTATTGTTATATCTCCACAGGTCCACAGGTATGTATTCAGTCAGAAAGGCTATTAAATAATATCCTTTAACAAAAGAAAGTTGCTTAGTACATAGTATTGTCATTTTGTTCTTCTCAATCTCATTTAAAAAAAAACAACAACAACAAATCTTTCAATAGAGTCGACAGCACAATCACTTATCAAAGAAGGAAGAAACAGCACACTTGAGGTGTAGGGGTTGAAAAAGTTTCTGAGCACTTCGCAAAGGTAGATCTTTCTGTAGGAAACACTTCTAATACTTCATTTTAAGTAGCACCTACTTTACTATGAGTAATCATTTTAGCCTGTAGTTCTCTGCTACAAAATAGAATTTAAAATCAGACCTACATAAAGTTTTTCTAGAAGCAGAAATTGTGAGTTAAAAGAAAGTAAAATGAGTTCTAAAATTCTAAAAATGAATGATTATATTCATATATTTTACTCTAACAACCTGAAAAAAGTCAAAAAATATCATTTAAAGTACACCTATACTGGAATTTTTTTTTTCAAAATTACCCATTGCTGGAAACTATCATTCTTCCCAACTATCACTGTACAGTTTATATGTTGATTTGTCCCCTATTTCTTTAGATTTCTGATATGAACCATCTTACATTTCAGCTGTCAATCAAGTGCATTATTACCATAAACTTTTTCTGCTGTGTGCAGTTTTGCTGTAACTGGAATGGTGACATTTGGTATGTGTGAATTGCATTATGGTAAATTCCCTCTTCCAGTGCTGCTTCATAGTGATTACTGAGCATGCTTACCCTCATAGAAAGTCTGGTTGGATGGAATAATGTGTTGCTAAAGAGTGGGACGGGGGATATTGAGCTTGAACAAATCAAGTGCTGTATTGAACGAATGTAGCAACACACACTCCTCAGAGTAAGGGTTACTTACATGTAGTAATTTAAAGATTATGAGGAGGCAAATCAATTTTTTATATTACAGTTGCCCTTTAAATATGTAAACAACACACAACATATTGTGTATTAGCATTAGTAGAATAACAAATTATGGGGCGAGTGTTGCTTGCTTTCCATTTGTATATATAGTTAATGCATGTTTCTATAAACTTCACACACAATATCTTGGTTTCTGGCCCCCTGTTGCCTCCTAAGCTGCTAAATGATTTTTCACACAAAGGTCTCCACTGTAATGTATGAATGAGAAGATTTACAGTCATATGCTATGTGAAACAGCCTCTGTGAATGAAATTCACTGCAACAGTGACAGGGTAAAACGAACCAGATCTGATTACAAACTTACATAAAAGACAAGCAATGTTATAGCCTCAAATTCACAAAACTAAGACTTCTTAATATGGCAGTTTATAACTCAATATACAAGCCAAGAAAGAATTTAAATATGTAATGAAAAGTATTAACACAAATATCTTGAAATATTTAAATTGTGGAAAATACTGAAGATGTTATTTGTGCTTTTCAGATATATAGGTTCGTACACACGTGCGATCGTGGTTCCCGACCCGCGATGCACGATGTGTACTAACGTCCGTTTTGGACCATAATCGGCCCATGTATTGGCACTTTATCATCCAAAATGGCCGTTCGGTTGGGGATCGTTGCCCGTCCGGCCAGGCGGATCTCCGAAACAAGCGCCCATTTTGGGCGATAAAGAGTCCATACACGGGCGGAATATCATCCGAAACGGACATTCGTACACATTGTGTGTTACGTGTGTACGAACCTTATGTCAGGGTACAACTTTTACTACATCCCATAGCTTACACTACAGATTTCTTATAAATAAGGTCACCTGAATTTATTCTAGAATTCCTAACTAACAATTTGCTGTATTTATAACTACTAAAATTAGTAGCATTTTGGAAAAAATTATGAAAGGTTTTAGCATTTCCAGAGCAAGCCAAAGACAATGTACACATGGGGCTGATGCAATAAGAGGTGCAAAAGTTATCCCAAGCTATTAGTCTGCAGAAACCAGATGAAAGTTTTTTTAGATAACATCTGATTGGTTGTTGCAAATTAATGGCCTGGGCAAACATTTTCATCTTTTATTGCATCAGCTCCATACATAGCTTATTGTCACAAGCACTAAACAATTTGCACTAAGGATACATTATATTACATAATTTCCAAAGAATTGTTCCGAACAATTGGCAACGATTTCTGCATAAGTGCTAATGAAGAGAAAGCTATTAATATACATAATATATAAAAACATACAGTGAAGGAAAGAAGTATTTGATCCCTTGCTGATTTTGTAAGTTTACCCTCTGACAAAAAAATGGCCAGTCTATAATTGTAATTACTGTAGCTGTGAGAGACAGAATAACAACAAAAAAACCCTCAAAGCCCAGTGCACAAAAGTCAGAGATTGATGTGCATTGTAATGAGTGAAAAAGTATTTGATCTTCTATCAATCAGCAAGATTTCAGGCTCCCAGGTGTCTTCACTGTATGCAGGTAACAAGCTGAGATTAGGAACTGAGATTTGATCCCAGCTTGTTTCATAACCTGTATAAAAGACATCTGTCCACAGAAGCAATTAATCAGATTCCAAAATAGTCCCCAAGGCCAAGACCAAAGAGCTTTCCAAGGATGTCAGAGACAACATTGAAGACCTACACAAGGCTGGACTGAGCTTCAAGAATATTGCCAAGCAGCTTGGTGAGTAGGTGACAACAGTTTCCGTGATAATTTGCAAATGGAAGAAATACAAAATAACTGCCAATCTCCCTCAGTCTGTGGCTCCATGGAAAAGCTCACCTCAGCCCAGAACTACATGGGGAGGACTTATCAATGATCTCGGGGCAGCGGGACCATAGTTACCAACAAAACAATTGGTAACACATTATGCCGTGAAGGACTGAAATCTTGAAGCACCCACAATGACCCCCTGCTCAATACAGCACATGTAAAGGCCCCTCTGTTGTTTGCCAATAAACATTTGAATAATCCAGTGGAGAATTGGCTAAAAATGTTGTGGTTAGATGAGACAAAAATCAAGCTCTTTGGCTTGTGGATGTCTATTCCAGCATGGCAATGATCCTAAACACATGGTCAATGCAACAATGGTGTGGCTCAAGAAGAAGCAAATTAAGGTCCTGGAGTGGCCTAGTCAGACTCCAGACCTTTATCCCTTAGAAAATATGTTGAGGTAGGTAAAGATTTAATTTGCCAAACATCAGCCTAAAAACCTTACTGATTTGGATGTGATCTGCAAAGAGGAAAGGGACAAAATCCCTCCTTAGATATTAGCAAACCTGGTGGTCAACTACAAGAAACACCCGACCTCTGTGATTGCCATCAAGGGTTTTGCCACCAAGTACTATGTCCTCTTTTGCGAAGGGATCAAATACTTTTTTCACTCATTACAATGTGCATAAATGGCTGGGTTTTTGAGGGTCTTTTGCTGTTATTCTGTCTCTCACAGCTGCAATATACCAACCATTATGATTATAGGCTGGTCATTACTTTGTCATAGGACAAATGTACAAAATCAGCAGGGGGTCAAATACTTTCCCCCCTCACTATATGTATTATATATGTGTACATATATATATAAAGGCATATGACCTCCCATAAAAGGGGTGTTTTATATATATAAGTATGCCAGTGTGCAGATAATATGATATTGTATGGGGCCTAGGAATGTGCATTGATTATCATATATATATATATATATATATATACAAAATGCAGCAGCACTCCGACCTGTCTCTCATTAAGTAAAAGAGGTAGTTGCAAATCAGGCAGCACTCAAATTTTGATATAAATGATATAAAAAAGTTTTTTTTATTAAATTTCAGGTAAATTATTCAAAATTAGAGAATACAAACACATGGGAAATAAGGAGCCTGTAAAATTGTATTAAATCACATGTCCTTTGTTCCAGCCCAGCGAAGCACAGCATGTTTGGTCTGTCTAAAGGGAATTGGCCCATTAGTTTGGAGTGATTAATTTATACACTTGTCCTCCTTTAAAAATACAACAGGAGAGGATCAGTGGCAGGTCTCTTTACCAATTGCATCTGTTTTCGTTTGATTACTCTAAGTAGATTTTTAAATATGAAAATAATTTTTGCAGACAAGACATTGGCCAAAGGAAACAATGAATAAGGAAATATTTTATATTCAAATATAGCGGCACCGATCTTAATTTAATAGACTTAAGATTTGCTATCCCAAATGGATGGTGCTGGGGTGTAACTCACACATAAAACACAATTAGCAAAGATCGGGGTACCAAGATATGGGCCTCTATAGCACCCTCATAAAGCACTCACGTACTTGTGTCTTAATCAATCCAAAATTCCTCTTTATTTTCACAATAAATACCTTCATATCACCAATATATACATAAATACCATAAAAACCAGATGTCCCAGACCATATGGATGGGGGAAAATCCTGGGCATACAGCCCTAGGTAGGTGACACAGGGCATCCCCAGCGTAAAAAAAGGAGTTAAGTAATAAAAAACACTTGAGGGGCCCCGATCTTTGCAATTGTGTTTCATAAGAAAATATTTTACCTGCTACACTAACTATCAAGATTAACATGGCCAAAGCTATCCATTACCATTAAAATAAACTGCTCATATCTTAGTTAAGAATATTAACGCAGAGATAAAATATTATGTCCTTACAAATGTACCGTTACTCCCATTTTTTTGTAACACCTTCTAAAATGAAATTTTTTAATGTTAAAATGTGGCCTATCTCTTTTTTAACCTCCTGAACCCACCAGCTCTGTCAGTTCTGCGTTTGAATCACAATTAGCTTGTTACATAGCACCAAATAAATGGCAAAGATTCTTTGAAGTAAAAGAAATCTGATGGCTTAGAAATTTGTTCTGTATAAATGATATATCTCACTTTGTTCTTACATATATCATGGGCAAACCAAAATGTGCCTAAAAGGTATAAACAAATACATAACCCCCACCGAGGCAGCAAACTTCATTTGTTCATCTCAGCTGTATATGTCTTGTATGTGTCAATCACGAAAGGTTCACTTTATAATAGAGAAGAGCAGTAGAATGATGTAATGAGAAGGTTTTGCACTACTGTCACAATTAATTATTTGGAATTGCTTTATAATGAATTCAATGAAAATTATTTGACATAGGAAAAACAGGGCCAATTATCACCACCTAAAAACAATTATTAGGTTAACATTATTCCAGCTCACTTCATATGTAGCATGATTTGGAAGGTTCTAAATGTAATACTTTTGTTTTTTCTATGTAGTAAATTCATTAATATGTCCAAATTCTGCACACCACACCACACCATGGTGAAGAAGAAAACTGATTGCAGTGAAGTAAGCCAGGGTTGTGGGGAATGCTGTATAAAAAAATAACTATAAGGGATGTCTAATAAATCATTTCTTTTTACTTATTATTTGTGTCTTTACATTATTTATTCCCTATGGCCACTTATTTGTCATATCTAACTATTTTGTCATATATGAGATTCATAACTATACATAAGTGTGTAAAAACACTAACAGGGTAATAAAGTAACATAGTAATTGAGGTTGAATAAAGACATACGTCCATCAAGTCCAATATTTTCACCCTCCTTTTTAACCCTACCTAACAGTTGATCCAAAGGAAGGCAAAAAAATCCTTCCTAACTCCAAATGGCAATCGGAAACTATCCCTTGATCAACCAGAACTATAGTATATGAATTAATACCAGTAATATTTTTTAGTTTTAGAAACTTATCTATCCCACTTTTAAAACTATTCAGTGAACTTGCCATTACCACATCTGCTGGAAGACAGTTCCACAGTTTTATCATTCTCACTGTAAAGAAACCTTTCCTAACCTGAAGATGAAACTTCTTTTCTTCCAATCTTAAAGGATGCCCACGTGTCCTCTGATATGACCTATTAGTGAACAATGCACCAGAGAGTTCATTGTATGGCCCATTAATATATTTGTATAAAGTGATCATGTCCCCACGCAAACGTTGCTTCTCCAATGTAAACAACCCTAACTTGTCTAATCTGCCTGCATAGTCAAGCCCTCTATTCCCTTTATTATGTTAATGATGGTGTAGGTGGCAGCAGGATTGTTAAATCCCAAATGCATCACCTTACATTTATCTACATTGAATCCATCTGTCATTCTGCTGCCCATTTTGATAATCTATCTAGGTCAGCTTGCAGCAATTGCATCATTTGAACTTTCCAAAGCTCTGCATAGTTAAAGGGTCACTATACTCACTGAAACAACTTTACATTTTCTGAAACTACAATTTGAGAGACGTAAAATGGTGGTTCTCACATATTTATCTGTGCTTGCTTTGTCGTTAAAATATTAATGTTTAGTGAGTGCTCCTAATTGCCTCCACCCTCTCTTACTCACTGCCTTCTTTAATGTCTGCGACACTTATAAGTTTTGCCCAGCCTCACCATGGACACTTCTCTGCACTTCTCTGCTTACAAATCTCGCCCCCCCCCCTCTGCTGTCCTTCCTCTGCTGTCCTTCCTCTGCTGGTTCTCTTAAATGTTGCAGAAAGTGTGCTGGCAGGCAGGCAAAGAGGTCGAGCATGGGTTACATATTATAATTTTTGCTTTTGAAATGACAGGTCTTTCTCTGTAAATGCTGTGATTAAAATGATGATTTGTCAGAATCTGTTGCTCAGAGTTAAAATCTGGAAAAAGTTTTGGAGGAGTGGAATCTTGCCGTATCTAAAAGGTACTATTTTTGAAAAAAAAAAACAGAGACCTTACTCTTAATGCCCCCTTCTAAGTCCTTTATAAACAGATTAAAAAGAAGTGGCCCCAGTACGGAACCCTGAGGCACTCTGCTTAGAACTTTAGCCCACATGGATGTATTTCCATTGCCCACCACATGGTTTTTGATCCAATTCTCTATCCATGTACACATGTTTTTTTCAAGGCCAACAGTCCTCAGTTTATACATTAGTCATCTATGTGGCACAGTATCAAAATATGGTATATGTGTGGGGAGCCAACAAAGCAGCACTGCCGTGTTGGTGCTAGTGGGATCATAGAAATACTAAATTGTAACAACACTATTGGTTCCCATTGAACGGGTACCGATAAAAGTAAAAACCTCTAAACTTCGCCTCGAATGGGACGGGCACATTCAGCTGTCATAATAACCCCCAAAATAAGTAAACACAAGGTTCCAAAATCTTACAAAATTAATTTTTTTTTACAATAACAACCTGCATAAAAAGATGTATACAAATACTGCTAGAAACTCTATAAAGTGCATCTGGGTAGTAGGTGAGCTTATACAATAAATTAATGCGTTGTATGAGATATAATTGGTGATGAAAGTTCAATAAGTTCATGTTGCCTCTTTTAGCTAACACTATAATTGTAAATAAACAACGTACAAATTACTAAAAGTGTATTAGCGTATACAGAAACAGGACTTTATAGAACATTTTCCTAATATTTTTACATACAGTTACCTACATTTTACCTAGCCTACAGATATAATATAGTATATTATTTTCAAATGGAAAAGTAAAATCAAGCCCAACTGGTGTGCAATAAAAATATCAAATCAACACTTTTCTATACTTCTAGACTTCCATGCTATAGTTTTCTTTTATATCATATTTAATAGTTTAGTGGAATTGGGTCAGGGTTTAGAAATTAAGGGTCACAATAATAATAATCTATAATCTGAGTAAATGTAGTAAGTAAATGAAATAAAATGAAATTTACTTACTATATAACCTGCACTATCCATAAAAAATATGAGATATTGCAAATCGGAAATTATCCTCCAGTCCGCTAGATTGCTTATACTTCAAATTCCAGATCTAGCTGAATAATTTAATACCACCATGAAAATAATTTCTAGGAAACAGGAGAATGAAAGAAAGATCAGCTACCTACTTTAGGCTAGATAAACAACTATAGGCCTGAACCAAAAATATTGTTGTGGTTAGAGACTTCATCTCCATGAGGACTGCACTGCCACTGAGTTTTGGTCACATTTTATTTTCTGCTAGAGGAAGATAAAGAAATAGAGAGAATTTTTTGGCTTGATAAAGTCTCAGGATCCAGAGCCAAAACATTACCCACTTGTTGTACTGCCAATAAAGGCATTTTTTAAAAAATCCCAAGAGTACACTGGATTTCGTTTCGGACCTGTATAGTGACTGCATGAGTACTAATCCACTCATGCAGTATTGTAAACAGTAGGACAGCAGGAAATATAGTTATCACTTCTGAATCTGTGGTATGGATAGTTATAGAATACTTTTCCTAGTAATGTTGCAATGGCAGAATTCCTAAAGAGGCTTTAATACTTATGAGAAGATGTGCTGAGCTGGTGTTTTTAGTTGCAACTGGTGAGGAAGTGATAAAGGGAGCACAGTCCCACAGTGAAGGTGACAGTCAAGTTAAACTTGATGGATCATTTAAGAAAACAAACAAACAAACAAACCTTAAATAGCTGAATAACTGACCATTTTAAAATGTAGTCAATAGACGCTTTTAATACCACTCAGGTACTAATTTAAAGACCTTTTACCTCTTGATAAACAATTATAGATTTTTATCTTTGCAAGTATGACATATGGCAATTTATGCTGTATGTACTGCATGCTATTTTTACAACACAATTAAATCAGTGTTATGAATAATTAGTTTAATGCAAATGTGTGAACAAAATAGTAAGAGTTTTTAAAATACCCCCCCCATAGAGGTTAGAAGATTGCTCATTTTATTTGAATGTTTTTTCCCCCAATACAATCATTTTATTCTGTTGTTAATGACACAATGCAGTCTGTGAAAGCAGATTTTATCTTTATTTATCTTGTCCTAGATCTACATATATGCATATGTTTGAAATAATCGGTTGAATACACAGAACCTTTTGAATATGTGCACATTATGTGCATAAGCTTTTATTATGTATGGAGAAGCATTAAAAAAAAATGTATGTCATGGGGCCATGGGGGTTAAATTAAATTACAAAAAGTCCAGATGAAACCAACCCACCAGACAAAAATTCCTCAGAATGCTGTGACTATAAAAATAGCCCTACATTTATTGTCTAGATGAAATTATAACATTGACTTCGCTAGAGTAGACGGTACAGTTTACAGTAGAGTTATAATATTTTACAATGAGAAAATGAAAAGAACACAGTCACCAACAATTTTCTGGGAATATTAACTTCCTAAATCAATACTTATTTTTAAAAATGAGCTGTTTTCCTGCAATCCTGCAAATAATAGGTACCCGATTCTCCATCTTTTTTACTAAAGGTTCCCCTTGACAGGATACACTTTCTGGCTGGGCCAATCATTATTTAGCAGCAACTTCACAGCCTTTAGTGGGGCTGATGTCTCCCTTTATTGAGAACCAGATCTGAGCAGTGAAATTCCTGATATTATCATTTTTTTTGGGCTAGGGTTTTTCAAATTTTCAAGTTTAAAAAAAACATTTAGGTCCCAATTTTAAGATGCATAACCTCAGCTAGGGCATCCTTTCACTTTATGTTTAAATTAAAATTATGGAATCAAACACTGCTTTTCAAACATATGCAAGTCACTAAAATCCTTGTTTCTAACCTAATCCTAATTTTACACAAAGCCTAATTGCAGTAGTTATCCTTAAGCTGTGTACCCATGTGCTACTCCACATGTGACTGTGGTTGAACTAACGGATGATGAACAGACGTGTTGCCATTCAGTTGGATATGATTGGTGGCCCGACCTGGCAGATTATCAAACAATGCCCAAACGAGCAGCAACATACATGTGATTATCATCCAGAAAGATTTCTCGTGGCTCATTTGGTCAGTCATGTGCACGAATAGCACATCTGTACCAGCCTGTGAAAACCATGTTTTGGCTGTTCATTCAAAATTGTTTATTAGAAGTAAGAAATAAGCACAAGATTAAAATGTGCCTTAGGGCACGGCCCCACTGCGCTGCAAACGCAATCGCAATCATGTGCGATTTCGTTGCGTTTGCACATGCGTTTTCTTTGTTAGGTATAGGAAAATGCACGCGATTGCAATTAAAAATGTGGAATGCAAATCGCATGTGCAATCGCAACGCACCCCGAAAACGTGTGTTTTCGGTGGGTTGCCGCGCTTTCAATGATCTGAAAAACCGTAAACGCAAGAAAAATGCGTTATTGTGGCCTAGCCCTTTTAGATGGTTAAAAATCGCAGATTCTTTTAATACGGTTTTAAAACTCATTTTAGGTTTTAAAAGAAAATTTCCTTTATTTTCCATAATGTCACACGCTACAAAGACTGGTAATACCTTCCAGTGTTGAAAAATGAATCAGGTATCAGCCCCATTCCTCAGCATGGGTTCTGGAGCAGAAGAGTGCATGTTCTTTAGTATAAAAGTTCCCTTTAGCAACACATGCAGTGGAAAAACTGGAGTTTAAAGTTTATCTGACACTATAAAATGCAGACGTGGGTGGAGTGTGTGTGTGTGTGTGGGGGGGGCAGTTTGTTAAGATGATTTTTATGTTTAATTCTTCCATTAAAATAACAGGGAAACTTTCAAAGATTCTTTAAATATACTGTTCAAATAACTGTACATTACAACCGATTTAAAAAAAAAAAGTAAACATTAACAAATGGCTTCTTTGTCAAGTCATTCCAGGAGACACATATACTATGGTATAGTAGAGTACATGATACTACTGTTTGCATAAAGAATGCATGAAAAGGGAGATTTCTAACAGATAGGAAACTAAAACCTACGGTTAACTTTCCTCCTCTTTTACACCAGTACAGAATGGAACTAATCTGCTTTCAAAATACTTTGCATTGCTGATGCACTAAAACCCAGAGATCTTACAAAGTTGAAGGACAAACATTAAAAAGATGGAATCTGTCCTTTTGATCTTTAGAATGCGAGTCACAGACACCTATCCCCAATACTACTTGTAAATGCAACATGTGGTCCTGAAACTAAGCAACTGTACTGAATGCTAATCAGGTCTTGTAAACCAGTTTTCCTTCCAGTCCAATAACACTTTGTAGTTCAGTTTGTTCTGCTAATCTTGCTATATTAGATAAAAGAATGAAAAATATCTTACTTTGCAACCCAATCTGTTTACCTTTGAATGCAACTATATGCAGAACAAATTACATTGCTGCATTGTTTTTGTCAATCACTTTTTCAATATATAAGTGTGCGTGTGTGTATGTATGTATGTATGTATATATATATATATATATATATATATATATGGATATCAGTGTGGACACATGTCCATATCCTTTATGAAAATACAAACAGATGATGCACAAGAAAGCCTGCAGTTTGCTGAAGACAAGCAGGCTAAGGACATGGATTACTGGAACCATGTTCTGTGGTCTAATGGAATCAAGATGCATTTATTTGCTTCAGATGCTGTCAAGCATGTGTGGTGGCAACCAGGTGAGTACAAATACTCACAGTATCTCTACCCCTAAATAAAAAAAAACCATATAATGTAGATGCCCCCCCCCCCTCAACCCTAAACCTTGAAAACTTTAAAATCTGCATAAAATGTACTTACCCACCTTCATTCCCTTGGTCACGGCCTCTTCTGCTACTTCCTGGGAATGGAAAAGCAGAAGGGTCTGGACCGGCAGCGGTGTCTGCAGAGGGAGCAGAATGAACGAGGTCAGGTAAGTACATTTTAGTGATGATTTTAAAGTTTTCAAGCTAGCATTTAGGTTTGAGAGGGTACCCTACATTGTTTGAAGTTATTTTTCATTTTTAAACCCAGGTTTAGCACCAAGGGATCCGGAGGGGAGGGGGGAGAGAGAGGGAGGGGGAAGAGCTACAACGGCGCATGTCAGAATTCTCTAAGAGGACCAGGAAGTAGCAGGCACCGGATTACACACTAAGAGGCTCCTACTCTGGACTTTCATAAGGCCATGGTGGAGAACCGTAAGGAGCAGAGGAAAAAGGTAAGGATTATAGGCCCTACACAGTGGGGCAAATTTTAGTTGGGGGAGGACATGCCCTTTTAGCATGGTGGTGGGAGTGTGATGGTTTGGGGCTGCAAAAGTACTCCCAGGACTGGGGAGTTACAGTTCATTAAAGGAACCATGAATGCCAGCATGTACGGTGATATACTGAAGCAGACAGTAAATAGCAACAAAGTTCCAGATGCGCTCCAGCACACTGCTGTTGGCTGGTTAGCCAGACAAGTTTGTAGGTGCAAATCCCCTCAGCCCCCCACTTCTAGGGCTACACAATCCAAGCAAGGTATAGAGTAGAGGAGCACACTTCACACTCCCTGAGGAAGGGACCTTGAGTCTCAAAACGTTGTATGCTTGTTTTTGTGCATTAATAAACAAATTCATCACCTGAAGTTGTGCTCCTCTAATCTATTCCTTGCTTATACTAAAGCAGTGCATGCTTCCCTCCCTTCAGAAACTAGGACACAAAGCAGTCTTCCAACATAATAATGACCCCAACACACCTCCAAGACAACCGCTGCCTTGCTTAGGCTAACCTTAACCCTATTAAGCATTTGTGGGGCATCCTCAAATGGAGGGTGGAGAAGTGCAAGGTCTCTTGATGTCATCTTGGAGGAGTGGAAGAAGATTTCAGTATTCTAGTGAACTTCATACCCAAGAGAATTAAGGCGGTGTAGGAAAATAATAGCAGCCACACAAAATATTGATGCTTTGGGCACAATTTGTAAATGTTTTTACTTAGGGGCTCAAATTTGTTGCCAGCAGTTTAGATATTAATGGCTGTGTGTTGATTTATTTTGAGGGGACAGCTTATTTACACAGTTACACAAGCTGTACACTGACTACTTAACATTGTATCAAAAGTATTGTCAGTATTGCCCCATAAAATATGAAATAAAGTGTGTGCTCACTTTTGTGTTAATATAAATGTTTTAAATATAAATATTTTACAGCAGAAATTGAAGCATTCCAGAAATGATTTCCAACTTGAAAATAAAGATATCTAAATGCTATAGCTCAATTAATATGTGGTATCATTTTAAATTTTTTTTATGACAGAGACAGATTACAGTATGAATTGAGTAAGGGAATAGAATAATCACATTCATAGTAGAAGAATATAACTGTAAAGGTTTGATGTGTGTGGAAAATACTCCCTACACCTGCCTTTGAAGCTGACCTTGCCTCAGTAAATGTTCTTTAGAAAGCTACAACCTTTATTTCCCTTGCCCATATAAGAATCATTTTCATTCGTTTCACAGCCTAATCAAATTCACATTAGAAAGAAAGCTAACTACATAATTGCTTTTCCCTGTACAATTAACACAGGTGGAAAATTATATGAAGGGCACAGATAAGACAAACCTTAAAATGGGAATTTCACTGACAGTCAAAACTATAAGAAACATTTGGACTATTTACAAAGAGACGCAAATGTTCTCCCCTGCAGCCACTATAGGGATTTACTATCCTGAATTGTGGCTCCTAGTAAGTTCCTTTTGGTATATTAAGGTCTGAGGGATTTTTATGCCAGCTTGCTTTACAATTCTCACAACAAGCTGCCACACTCATGATATTAAATTGCTTGTTGTGGCTTTGTACGTCTTTCAAAACACACACACATAGGGAGATTTACCCAGAGCCGCACTTGCTCTACTTGCTCTGGGTATATTTCCCTTACAGAGATTCAACAGCAGCTGTGTGTCTCTGGATAAATCACTTCTACTATTTACAATTAGATAAGCTATTAGCTATAGCCGCCCATCCAATGGTTATAAGCTTGTGGCAGCTGTGACGGTGTCTATTACACAGCTGCTGTAAATGTAAAATTGCTGCAAAAGGAGAACAATACCCTTTCCTAGCTCACCATTTTCCCGATAAGACTACCCAGGGTGTGGGCCTAAAATGGTAGGTCCTCCCTCGCTTAGCTGTTTATGTCCTCACCCTGGGTAGTCTTATTGGAAGGGGGCAGACACGTGTTGTTGCCCTTTATTAATGGAAATCAGTATTGTAGCTCTTTCCGAATAGCCCTGATTTTTTTTGTAATGAATACTTGTAAACCAATAGTATCACAATAACAGTTTTTAGCACTAAAAAATAACTTTCCAATGTGCATGTAATTCAGATAGTGATTAATCATAATGCCATGAAGACAGAATACTCATGGGACTTGAGTGGACTTAATGGGAGGTCTCCTCTAGTCACTCCATATCCCATTATTAAATCACTCTACATTCCTATTAAAGGGCAACTAAAGCCACAGAACAAATCTGAACCAGAAGTCAGGACACCTTGATATAAAACCAGTAATCTGTGTCTTACCGTGTCTTACCTCTCATTTTGATACGGGCGCTGGGAAATTTACCTAAATAACATATGGTTTGTGCTTTACTTCTCAGCATTCTAGTATCAGACAGTTTGGTCAACGACCATTATGTTCTGCACATGCTCAGTCCTTAGCTATGGCACAAACTTGTTACAGTTGGTCACACCCATTAATAATATCTAGCCAATCCTTTTACAGGACAGATAAAACAAGGAAGCATGTGACTGAGGTCAGGAGGTGTGGTCTGACACTGCACATACACACAGATGTTTCATCCAGTTCTTAACAGGCTTTGATTTACTTTAACAGAGTTTACTAAAGTGGCATTTTATAGTTTATTGGTGTTTTAGGGGGGTTGTTTTCAGATTCTGGAGTATAAACAATTGGGTTTAGTTCTCCTTTAATATTATATTAGTAAAATTCTTCTGAATATCTAGGATAAATTTAACATTTCTGTGGTAAACAACATCATCATAATTATTTTTAATCGTATTAACTTGTTACAATCATTAAAAGGAAAATCCCCATTTATTTTCTCTTGAATATTCATTGGGCGCACACTAGGTGGGGTCTTGTTTGAACACTTTTAGGCTGCATACACATGGTCTGTTATTTTGGCTTGACTGTCACGAAGGACATTTTGGTCGATCAGGCGAAACTTCAAAGATAATTTTCGGCTCTGACAGACCAATGCCTCCAATGGACTGCACAATAGGTTGTGCTGAAATTGTGTCCTTGGCCCAATCGTGGTTGACTGCTCGAAAGCGGTTTGTTCTTTTGGGTCGAAACAGTTTTAGTGTTAAATGGTTGACAAATCTATTAATACAAATCAGCAGTAAATGTGAAATCATATTGTAGTTGATTAAAGAATTTATTAATTTCTTTTTTTGGAATAAAGCAAACATGTAAAAACAACATTGAACATTTAGTAGGTTTAATCAAGACCTTTCTCCAGATTTATGTTAAATAAATGGGCATCACCAATAGAGAATATATTTAACATTTAAAATTTTGTTTTTATTTTATTTGTATGTTTTATTTAGATTTTTGTTGAGCTCTTATAAAGACTTGGTCACAGATCTGTTTCTTGGATCTTATGTGTCACATAAACAGCTGAAGGTACTGCTGTGATGCATCTGCTTTAAAGCTGCTATTCCTAAAATAAGCACTTTGCTACAGTAACTTGCCCAAGTTTCTAGTGCACATCTAACAGTATGGCTTCTGGATTTAACAAGCTTGCAATTGTATCATATCCAGGGGCTCAGTAACATTGGTGACTGATTGAGATGCTGATGTTTTTTTATGTTACAAAACTCTGAAGCACCACAAAAACATGAGAACATGTCATTTTGATATTGTTTTGATATTGTTGAAGCTAAACAAAAGAATACCTGAACCAAAGACATGTGTACAGTCTATTGAAAGCAAGGCAAAACAGGAAGCATCAAATCATTTTTTTTACAGTGCTGTAGCCTTGCGTGTGCACATCTACAACTTAACCTATTTCACATACACACGCAGACATGCACAAAAAGGGGTTTATAGACTTTTTGGCACCTGAAACATTGAAAAGATTCCTCTCCCCCCAACAAAACACACCAGTGATAGAGGTGTATATGAGATGCAAACCCTGGAGAAGCAGTGAATTTTGAATGTGGGCATAGATGTGTACTTTATAGTAAGGTACAAAGAGTGAGAGTTTTATTACTCAAACAGTCTACATGTTTCATATAACATCAGTGATTTTGTCTTGAAGTATATGAAACAGACATTATGTGCCTGATTTTTTAATTTTTTTTTGCTGTTCAGCCTGCCACCCCTATTGGGTGCCAGGGCATCTGCCACCCTGAAACAAAGGTTTCAACTTGCCTCATCAGAACTACACCTTTGCACACAAACATGAAATTAAATAGTAAATGACTCAAAGTTACGCAAAATACGTCGGTGCTAAATGAATGAGTCAAATGCAGGTTTTATATTGGATTTATGCTAATATGCCCCTAGAATCCTACACTTGGGATAATTCTAGCTGCCTTTGTAATTATTGTTAGCAAGTTTAATTAATGTAGCAAGAAAAAATGTTAATCCTTCCGAAACCTTGCATCAAAATACCTATTAATAAGGCAAAATTATTAGCTATTAAGTGATTGAGGAATATGAAAGTGACAGAGAGTTGTTGGTCAGTTTGCTTTGGTCTATGATATTTATTATTGGATTTAAAAGAAAATGATATGTATACATGTATCACATTTAAAATATGTTTTAGCCACCTTTTGGCTCAGATGTGCTTTTTTCTTTTAGAAGACAAACACCAATAAAGCCTAGTCCCTCTTCTTCACTCCACAGTTATCTAAGCTATAAGTGTTGGCAGCACAGGGCCCAAATCCAGAGCCACATTGCAAGGAGTTTGTAAGTTCTCCCTGTATTGGCTTTCTTAGTTCACTCTGCCCCACCCAATCATAAAGACTAATGGGCTGTGTGTGAGATAAAGTTATAAATGGCTCTTCAGGGCAGGATTTCAATGTATGAGAGAAATGTAGTGATATAACAGAAACTTATATCGTACTTACAGAGCATTTCTTTTCCTGGCCATACCTCTCAACAGCAGTAAAACACTTTGGCTGGGGAAGTACCCAATGTGTTTTTATGCCACAGGGTTGGCCAAGATAAATAAAATATCTACAGAATGGGTTTAGCAAGACGTAAAAAAGAATCTTTACCACACCAACAAAACAAACAGGAGAGAGGAAATAAAACAATCTTCATTTTCCTCAACAACATATGTCAAATTTCCCCTTGACCTACATAAACTTTAAGCTTTTGGCTGCTGCCGTGGTTTACCCCTCCCCCCAACGACAACACATGTGGCAACATTTTTCTCTTGCCGAGAGAAGCCTCGCTGCGTACTGGAACAAAAAATGAAAGTACAATGTGCAGCGTTATTTTTTAATTTGCTTTTTTTTGCAAAAGAAATTAACCAGATACTGGATGCAAAAATCAAGGCACATTCTAACCAGATCAATTATATTTGTTCTTTGTACTTATGTTTAAAAAAAATTAATTAATTGTAGCCTCGTTAGTCAAATTTACTGTATATAATGTAAAAAAGTATTGTAATTTTTTTTTTTTAGATGAACATTATTTTTTTACTTGCCAGCTTTCATAATGAGTACTTTGTGACCTGATAAAGAGGGAACATCACTTGAAAGCTTGTCAGAACCCAACTAGGGGAAAATAGTGCAATCCTTGTAAAGATCTCTGTCTTCTGATATTGAATATCATTTATGTTTTAGTGCTTATATTATATATTACATATAGTTATGCAATTAAACTACAGCCTTTATTATGTCTAAAGATATAGATATACACATTCCTGTAATATACATTTTCATTGTGGCAGGGACATTATATAAGGGATAATAGGCTACCTACAGTGTAATATAAGGAGATTACACCACCGAGGAGTTCCTTGACCATATAGAAGCATGAGGCCATAGGCCGAGTACATTTAATGTGTCTCTTGTATATACATTGCAGTAAATAATTAAAAGTTAAAAGTCACAATGCTTTTTTCTTGTCTATTTTTATGTTAGGGAATTGTGTTTCTTCTGTCAGTCTTAGCACCTGACAAGTTGTATTTGATGTTTATCACATAATATCTCAGTTTTCTTACCTGATTGATAGTATTACAGTGCATCTGGAATACGAGCAGAACAGTATATTGTTTTACTTTATTAAAACAAAAAAACTGAACCCAGTTATCTTCCCACAATCCCAGCTGCTATTTTTACCAGTTTATTACACGCATTCAAAGCCAGATATTTAATGATAAGTTCTCCATTTTGGCAAAGGTATCTGCCTTCTTCCTCTGCTCAATGTTTATAAGCTTGAGCATGTGCAGAGGAGGCAGTAGGGAAGACAGCAGTAAATCATTGGTTGTGATGTCAGTTGTCACAGCCTTGATTGACTGCATGTAGGGAGGAGTCAGCTTTTTCTTCCAGAATGGAGGCAATAATTACATTTGAATATCTGAATATATAACCGAGATATGACCAGTTTTTTGTTTTAAGGGTGGACATGCCCTTTACTGAAAAGGGACTGATTCATCCTAAATGTATCTATAATGGTTTAATAACAAAGCATACTATGGGCCAGATTTACAGAGAGCCACAATGAATTGACTTTCGGCAATTTAATATAGCGGTTAAGGCTCTGGGTATATCACAAATTGGGGTTACCCTTTGCATCACTCTAATGCAAGCTATTTGATTGGATTCACTTGGTTGATCTGTTATTAATTTGGCTTGAATTAGCCAAATTACTGTTCTTTCTATTTCTTCTTCTTTCTTCTTCCATTTTATTCTTCCGCTTTTTTGGACTGTATCTCCTCCCACAGTTTTTGAGCTAGAGACGTGCGGGGCATATAGGAGAAGTGTGCTATCTTCTAGCTAAGGTATCCGCAGAAGCGTTACAATGTTATCTGGACATATTTTCCCCCATAGAATATAATGGTAACAATCCTCAAATGTGGATATTTCAAAACAGTTTGTTTCATGGTCATAAATACAAATGGTGATACCCCCAACCCCCCACACAGACCCAGGTACGCCCACCTACTGACCTACCTTTCTATTCCCATGGAAGCCATATTTAAAGGGTAACTAAAGTAAAAAAAAACAAATTTAGATTTATCCTCAATAAAAGATAGTTTTATAGTTTTAAACACAAAAAAAGACATACCCCTCAACCAGACCGAGGTACACACACCTACTGATCTACTTATCCATTACTGTGGCAGCCATACCTAAAGGGTAACTAAAGTAAAAAAAAACTAATTTTGATGTATCCTCAATAAAAGATAGTTTTATGGTTGTAAACACAAAAAAGACATACCCCTCAACCAGACCCAGGTACACATACTTACTGATCTACTTATCCATTACAGTGGCAGCCATACTTAAAGGGTAACTAAAGTCAAAAAAACTTATTTAGATTTATCCTCAATAAAAGATAGTTTTATGGTTGTAAACACAAAAAAGACATACCCCCTTAACCAGACCCAGGTACACACACCTACTGATCTACTTATCCATTACTGTGGCAGTCATACTTAAAGTGAAAAAAGCAAATTTTGATCAATAATCAAAAGTTTGTTTTTTTAACCCCCAACATGATACAGGTATACACACCTACTGACCTACACCCCATTACTGTTGCAGACATACTTAAAGTGTAACTAAAGTCAAAAAAACTCATTTTGACCAATCATCAAAAAAGTTTGTTTTTTTTTAACCCCCAGCCTGACACATACAATACAAGAATTGTGGAAGCACTCCAATTAGGCTAATCTACAACTACATTTAGTGGAAGTGTTTCTGATCTGGTCAAACATTTATACAAACATAGAAAAGATAATCAATGCACATTCCTAGGACCCATACAATATCATATTATCTGCACACTGGCATACTTTATAAACAAAGGGGTTTTAGTATACATTACTGTGATCACATGAATAAAAAGCCTTCCAACCACGTCAAGGTAACCCCAGTCTGGAAGGTCCTAACGTCTAACCTTTTCAATTTCTTTTACTTCAATTACGATTAGCAAACTTTTGCATTTCTCATTCTTACACATTGGATCCATATAACAGGCTCTCTTCCCCCCCAGCCCTTTGGCTTTTTAAAATGAGGGAAGAGGCCATCCAGTGCTTTATATTAAAGGCATAGGATGACCTCCCATAAAAGGGGCATGTTGGGGGTGTACACACACCTACTGATCTACTTATCTATTACTATGGCAGCCATACATAAATGTTAACTAAAGTAAAAAAAAATAATTTTGATCAATAATAAAAAGTTTGTTTTTTTAACTTCCAATCCGAACCAGATACACACACCTACTGACACACTCTCCATTTCCATGGCAGCCATATTTAAAGGGTAACTATAGTCAAAAAAACACATTTTGACCAATCATCAAAAAAGTTAGTGTTTTATCCCCAACCTGATATGAATACACACACACCAACTGACCTACCTTTAATGCATGTGACATATTTAAAGGGTACAACAATGTCCTCTTCATTGGCATTACTGAGTTTTAAAATCTGCAGCACAAACACACAAATTCCCTTCCAAAATGCAGTCTTTCAAGCCAAATTCAAAGTTTTTACTTAAACTTTCCCTTTCTAGTTTATAAATAATGTTTTTTAAATACTAACAAATACCATTCCAATAATTTATGACCACCATCTTCCTTTATCCCATGGATAGAAAAAAAAAGATATAAAATAATTTTGAATATATCAGGTTCGTACCCTTAGGTTTGCACATACACCAGTGGATCTGATACTAAATATTTTTCATGGTCATGAATGAGGACAATAAACAGTCACATGTCATTCAAAGAATCTGAATCTGAAAAAAGTGTACTTCTTTTCTTACAAGCAAGTTGCTGTCTACTTGCATCAAATTCTAGTGGTGTTTCCCTGCGTAGGGAAAATATCACAACAGGCAATTGCCTTATATTTTGTCATTGTAACATTTCTTAGGGAAAAAAAATCACTGGCAGAAAATTCTGAGAAATGTCACAGATCACTTCTCATTATTATCATTTGGAATCAGCCATAAGGATGGCACACTACTAGGTTGGTAAACCTGAAATGAACACAAGATTATATCCCACCTGCATTATTTGCACACATTTCCCACCAATTATACGTTTTTTTGTAACTTTAAATGCAACATACACTTTCTCTGAACTTGTGTTCCTGCAAACTGTTCTATGTCTATTTCTTAACTATGGCAGATGTAATGTTTAATCATCCTTAAGGAAAAATGAATGACAAAATGGTACAAAAATCAATCCAAAGTGCTCTCTATTGAAGTAGAATAGAACATCATTAAAGGGAAACTGAAAAGGTTAATCATAATGCTACAAACATTTCTTAACATTGGTATTAGAACAGCATAGTACCTCTTTTGCTTGCTGTCTTATTTTAAAGAGATATTACCAAATACTCAGTACAGTGCTGCATTATGCAGTAAACTGAAATCAAAGGGCATGTTCACATTTAAACCAAAAAAAGGGTGACTTGTTAATTATCTGCCCACAACCCCAACAGGTATATTTTCCACTTTATTAACTGCATTACTAACCAGATATTTAAGTATAATTATTGCAGCCATTCTGGCAGAGTAAGCTGACTCCTCCCTTCATGCAGTTAACAATGGCTGTGACTGCTGACATCACAACCAATGAATGGCTTCTATTTCCTCTACTGATTTCTCTGAACATGCTGAAGCTTATAAAAAGCTCATTGAGCAGAGGTAGGAGGCAGATACGTTTCCCAAAAAGGAAAAAACGTATCAATAAATTTTTGATTACAAATGCATATAATAAAATGGTAAAAATAGCAGTTGGGGCTGCGGGCAAATAAACAAGTCACCAGTTTATGGGTGGAATGATGGTCAACAATATTTTCAATAGTCCTAGATGCATATACAGTACATACGTGCACTAGACCCAAGCATTATTAGTACATAACTTGTATTCGGTTCTATAGGATGGGATAGATCATCAGGACTTACTGATAGGTGGTAATGTATGTGTGAAATAAAGTGCTTAGACAGGGCCTTGTACGAATGTATCATAGTAATTGTAAAGCGCCAAGGAAGATATAAATCCATAATAATAATAATAATACTATTTATACAAGGCAGTGTTAACTTTCTTCAGCCAGTGCTTATGCAGTAAATTTAGGAGCCTGGTCCAGGTGAGAAGATTTGGAATTTGATTATAATTTGCAACTGCTAATTAAAAAAAAAAAAAACAGCATTTGTATCATTGAAAAAAGCATACTGTAAAATTAGGTCTGGGTTAAAAAACATATTACTATAAAATCAGGACACCTGAGACAGAAGGAGGGTGAAAAATTGTTGAATCAGAGCCAGGTTAACCATAAGGCACCCTAGAAAGAAGAGGGGTCTAGCTGCAGAATCCATGATTAGATATTAAAGTAGTAGTGGTATGGCTGTGATGTATTCATAATTGTTGTCCCAAAACAGAATATTGGTATTGTTCTTGTCACTACAGTTTGTAGTGTTTCAGTGACAGGCAGTATAAATGTGTCATCAGTGTCACTGCTGTGCACTAGAAAGTCGCAAAGCAATAGCAGACCATGGTGAGAAATCAATTGATCCCGATTTAGGGCAACTAAAATAATAAAGGGAATGGGGGAGCTTGAATATGAACACAGATTGGATAAGTTACAATTATGTTCACTAGAGAAAAGAAGCCTGTGTGGGGATATGATTACTGTGTATAAATACATTAAACTATCTGGAACATTGTTCACCAATAGAACATGTCAGAGGACATGCGGACATCCCTTAAGACTTGAAGAAAAGAAGTTTAGTCTTCAAGTTCGGAAAGGGTTTTTCACTGTGAGAACGGTAAAACTATGGAACTGCCTTATATTGGACGTTGTTATGGCAGGTTCATTGGATAGTTTCAAAAAAAAGCTGGATGAGTTTCTGCAAACAAGGAATGTTGCAAGTTACTGGTATTGATACATAAAGTAGAGTTGATCCAGGGATATTTCTGATTGCCACTTGGAGTCAGGGAGGAGTTTTTCCCCCCTATAATTCTGGTGTTTTTTTTTTTTGCCTTCCTCTGGATTAACAGTGGGTATTTCTGAGTGGGTATAAAAATGTGGGTATTTCTGATTGGGTTTGATTGGATGGACATATATCTTTATTCAACCCCTAAATACTATAGTATACTGTACTATCACCACTGTACCGTGTTTTGTTGATCTGTGTCTGTTTCTTTAGATTTTCAATCTGAAGCATCTTACATTTCAGCTGTCAATTAAAGGACAACTCCGCCATCATAATGTCATCTTTTAGAAAGAATAGCCTCTTTAAAATATGTTGATATATCCTACCTGGTCATCTGGAATCATTAGCGTATGCCTGCTATGCTCCTAGTTGTCTCAAAGAAATTAAGGTGTTGTGTGTATTAATGGCCTTATTTGTTCACGTCCCTTTAGAGAGCTGGTTATTGGCATGAGCATGCTTAGAGGAGACAGCTAGGGAATTAACATTCAGTCTTTGTCTGGGATAGTACATTTCAACTGTCAAATCAAACTGGACTCACTGTATGAATCAGGAAGCAGAAACAGCAGCAACAGAACATTGTGCAGCATTTTAAGTTAGACTTTTAGATTTCTGCTTTCTAACTATTGCAGTTATGGGGTTTGGGGGGGATTTACCTGTATATAATTTTTTTCATTTGAGGGCTGGCCTTAGCCTTTAATGGCCTTATTATCATAAACTCTTCTGCTGTGTGCAGTTTTACAGTAATTGAAATGGCCTCAGTTGGTATGTGTCGGATGGGAAGTTCCCTTTCCCAGTGGTGCCTCATAGTTATTAATAAACATACTTGCCCTCACATAAAATCTGGTCTGATAAAGGGGGATTTTGGTTAAGAGAAGGAGGGGGATACGTCTGTTTTGGAGACATGCAGCAACACTCACAAACACACCTCAGACAAAGAGCTGCTTAAATGTATATAATTATACATTAAGATGTATTATTTTAAATTTACATACACTTTCAGTTCAGTGCTACAGTAAAACAAGTAAATGTTTACTTTGTTGTTGTTTTTATTGCTTTACTGCTTATAGTTCACCCTATATGCTTATCCTTGTTTTACATTCCTAACATAATAGGGTTTCCAAAAAAAAGTTTGTAACTCTATCAGCTTTAAAGATGTGATGTACCCTGTGTTTGTTAGTACTGCTTGACCTGAGGAAGAGAGAGTTTTCTCTTGAAAACTTGTCTGTAAAAATGAACTTAGTCCATAATAAAAAGGTATCATCTTATCCTACAGTACTCATCTCTTAGTATACAATAAAACATCCAATAGTAAATGCAGTCAACCTAACTTACTGAAAAATACTTATAATTACGAAGTATGTCAGTTTCCCTAGATATAAAGTCATTTCTGCATATGCATGGAGGAATCTAGGAGTCAGGTAGAAAGACTGTTAGCAGGTATACAAGCAGACTGTTTTCATATGGGTACTGGACAATGGGAATTTGCTAGGTGCCAAAAGAGATATGATAGTGGTTAAAGGGATCCTAGAAGGCTAAATGAAAAAGAGTTGAAGGTCATGGCTGTAAAAGAGGATGATGATAACTGTGAAGGGGTCTTTGATCCTGCGGAATTAATGGCTGCAAAAACACTTTTAATGGTTGTTAAAAGGGGCATATAGGATGGCAGGTATGAAAGGCAATCCATATGGATTATAGCTATATAAAGGTGTGATACATGTGAACATCAATTTGGGTTACTGTTTCAAAACAAAGGTTAGATATATCTGCTAATGCTATAAAAATGCCAAGAAATAATGCTGCTGCAATAGTATCTCTTGTTGCACGGTAATAATACAGCTAAGGGATAATATGACAATATACTAATGTTGATGTGGTATAATTAAATGTATTGCATTGCTACGGTTTTTCAGCTGTTATTAATAAAATAAATGAAATATAAAAGATAACGGAACTCCTTGCACCGTGGTTTGATTATAAGTTGAATTGACGTTATGTCATATAGGGATTCCTTTAAGCACAGAAGGAGCCAGAAAGCTTTCACAGAGGCCAGCATGACCTGTGAACTTCAACATCAGCAGATTCAATGGCCTGGGGATAGGACAGGACATCAAACAACACTCTTTACTTAGGCATAGCACTATTCAGGAATGTTGCAATAAAAAAGAAGGTAATTGTTGTTTATTGCAGACATCTCTGTTTATACATATACTGTATACAATATATATATATATATATATATATTTATAATTTTATTGATGTGCAATTTCTTACAAGTCAGCATTACGCATTATAGCCCACCCCTTTTTCATTATACATTATCCCCAACCTCCCCCCAAAGCAAAGATACACATACTATTCCTCAAAATGCATTTCTGTTCTGGTGTGACAAATTTTCGTCTACAGAATAATATTTTCATTTGGACCTTCATTTTGGTACTATATTCATTAATATTCTAATTAATATGCTTCCCTGTATAAACACTAGTATCGTGCATAATTTAAAAGGAAAATGTGTTTGTGCCTTTACTGTTCCTTTAAATAAGAACAATGCATTTAGTTCTTCATAGATGAGGGGTGTAATAAATTACACTGAGCAAAAAGCAAATAGGGAAATTTTACCATAACTTGTTAGTGTGAAATTATTTTGGTTGCACCTCTTTGTTTTTTTGTGTTAGTTAAATGTTTGCATTCATAAAGCTGCAGAAATTGCTGTTTGGAATGTTTGCTGATACAGAAACTGTTAAACCTAACAAAATAAGTGAAAACAATCAAGTCAACAATAGAATGATCCATGGAATTTGCCATTTTTGAACAACATTTCGTCAATGCCTCGCTAGAAAGGGCACCTCTTAAAAGAAATACTGTATGTAACAGGAGTTCAATATATCTATATTGAGCTCAATCTGGATCATTCTGGCTGACTAATTCATCAGCTAAATTGCTAGAACAAAATATATCTGCAGCATATGGCAAAGCAGTGAATGAATTTCTGCCACAAAACCCTGATTTAAAAGTAGACTTTACATCATATGCCTCAAGGCTGCAAACATGATGTGCACTGGAAAGAAGAATGCAGATTTTTAAAAACAGGCAAAAGCTATAATCTATCATGCATAAAGTCATTGTGGGATACAAAAATGCACTATGCAGCTGTGCGGTGCCTTTCCCAATTATCAAGATTGAAATCCTGCTGAAATAAGTGTACGATTATGTGATTTAAAATTTTATTAACAAGAATGAAACAAACGCACTATCTGGGAGATCCAATATCTAGTGTCGCGTTACTTACCTTAGCCCGATCCCACAATACAATAACTGACGTAAACGAGATTACATCAGTTATTGCATCGCGGTATCGGGCTAAGGTAAGGAGCGGGACTTTAACGCTCTACAAGCCATAGCGTTAAGTTTCACGCTACAAAGTAGCGCAAAACTTAACGCTATGGGTTTTGGATCGTTAGCACAGCACTATTTCCAAAAACATTCGGAAATGTCGCTGTGCTCGAAAATCCGTCTAAAACCCACGTTAACCCGAAATTTCTTCGGGTTAATGTGGGTTTTAGATGAAAATGGACCATATTGTATCTCCCCCACTATATATATATATACACACACACACACAAGGGAATCCAGAGCACTCCAAGTACTTAAATAAAGTTTGTTTATTACATCTGTAGGATGTTTGTTAAGGGCTGAAACACGTAGGTGAACTGATCCTACAGATGTTATAAACAAACTTTATTTAAGTCCTTGGAGTGCTCGGGATTCCCTTGTGTGTGCATACTATGCTACAGTAGCACCCAGGCCATATACCTTCGGACGGAGTTCTGTGGTGGACTCCATATTGAATATATATATATATATATATATATATATATATAAACAAACATAGATAATCAATGCACATTCCTAGGCCCCATACAATATCATATTATCTGCACACTGTCATACTTTATAAACAATGGGGTTTTAGTATACATCACATGAATGAAAAGCCTGTAAGAATGAGAAATGCAAAAGTTTGCTAACCATATTGAAGTAAAAGAAATTTAAAATTGTTAGAAGTTAGGACCTTCCAGACTGGGCTTGCCTTGACGTGGTTGGAAGGCTTTTTATTCATGTGACAAACTTTATTATGATTGTTGTCTGCTTATGGTAAGGAAAAAGTACAAAGTCAAAAGATTTTCCTCTATGCAAGTCTAAAAGGGTGTGGAAGGTACCAGCACAATTTTAATTCATTTCCATGTTTTAGAAAGAATGGCCTCTTTAAAATATATCATACTTTGTCCTATTACTGTATGCCTGCTATGTTTCTGGATGCCTCATGGAAACTGAGCAATTTAGAAACCTGTACCGAGCCTGTACTGAGCCTGGGCATGCTCATAAGAGGCAGACAGGGGATTAGCATTCAGTCATTGGCTGTGATGTCAACTGTCAAATCCATAACGGACAGTTGCTAACTGGAAGAACCAGGAAGCAGAAACAGGGGCAACAGGACATTGTGCAGGATTTCAGGTTAGACTTATATATTTCAGATTTCAAACTATTACCGTTTAGGTTTTTGGGGGGTGATTTACCTGTATGTAAGTTTTTATTTTAGGGCTGGACTTGCTATTTAAGCTAAGGCTCAAAGTTGCAAGCTATCTACCAATCTGGTATATAGACCTTAAGTAACTGATATATCCCTTCTTTCAAAACACATCTTTAGTTACACATCATTTACAGAGACTTAGCACACTAGTCCCAAAGATCTACATAGTTTACATAGTAATTGAGGGTGAATAAAAGCATACGTCTGTCAAGTTCAACCTTTTCACCCTCCTTTTTACCTAACAGTTGATCCAAAGGAAGGCAAAAAAAAGACTCCAAATGTCTATTTAAAAAAGAACAAGAGGCAACTTGTCATTGTATTGATTTAAAGTATGTATCAGCATTTCTTAAGTATAAACTATACTGGGTGAGCTACTAATTACAAGGGGGAATCCCTTAACTGAATTCACGGGCGCTTTAGTTTTCCATTAGGTACAAAAAATATAGACTACTAAGACATTTGTTTTGTGATGCATACTGTAGTTCTAAGACACTGTAGCTGTGCACAAAGCTCTTACTAGCGATTCTATCCTCTTTCTACATGACATTCTCTGTGACCTAACATATTTATAGAAAGCAAGTCAGTTTCCCTGTGGAAAGCAATACAAATACCTATTTCAATAATGAGTACCCTTTGGTCAAAGACTAGACTGCCAGGCCAAAGTAACAAAGATCTTGTGATAGGACTGTGTAAATTATCCCTTCTCATTTTAAGCGTGATTGTGGGGTTACTGAAATAAAGTCTTTCTTCTCCACAAGGAATACAGCAATGTGATGCAATTCTCTAACTATTATTCCTATTGGCATATTATGATTAAACGATTTGGGCTGAAACAGTTGTGTAATTTAGTCTGATATGAAAAAGATAAGAGAAACAGTTTGCCAATTTAATGTTTAATTTAATAACTACTGTCTGTTACCTAACATGTTTTATCACCATGCTAATAATTACTGTTAAGATGGCTATACATATATGAATATATGAATATGTGAATACATATATAAGTATGATTACATATATTACACAACCATTTCGACAAATTAATCGTTGGTATACAAATGCATCTGCTGTTTTGCAAGTAATTTGGATATAGCAGTCAAGTACATTCTTTCTCGATGCCACCATATAATTACAGACATTCTTTGCTGGCTGACAGCTTCACTGTACTTCTAAATATAGTGGTTAAACAACCTAAATTTTGAAACATGACTGATGATACAAGATTAAAAGTTGATCTGGGGGTTCTTTGAATATGACAAACATGTAAACAATGTCATTTTTTTTTCCTATCAGTAACATTTTCAAGTCAAATCATTAATTGTATCAGTGTTAACCCATGATACAGAAGATTTCAACATGTACCAGGCCAACAAAAGTGTTTTGTAAAGTTTGATAAAGTTGTAAAGGTGATTGATCAGCTGCAAATATAGACTTTCGATTGCTTATTAACCTTTTATAGCACCAAAATAGGAATATAAAAGTAGGCTATGCATACTACATCGCCCCCTGGTCTATGTATATTTAAACTTATCAAATGTTGACAAAGACCATTATCTGAATGTTGGTTTCTTATTGGCTGGGGCATTAAAACAACTGACAATCAGTTAAAGTGATTTGTTATAGAATAAGATTTAAATCACATCAATTAAATTCAGATTACAGCAATTCGTCCACCTATCATATTGATTCTTGATTATTCTAAAATGTTTTGCTCATGTTTAGCCAATGCAGTTCCTTTAAAACTAATGGTGGCTATACACGCTACAATATTTTCGTAATAACTTCATATGCTGTATATGGACCGACAACAAACATTTGACAACATTTGACAACGTTTTTAAGAGAAAACAATTACACACTGAATGTATTGCTAAGTAGCAATGATTGTGTTCATTATTTAATGTTACTTTACTGCGGTGTTCATTATGATATAAATTTAGCAGAAGTCCCTTATTGGATCTACTCTACATTTTTTTGTATTGAGATATGCATCTTCATATCTCAAACTGATTTGGTATCTGCTGTCTATTTTCTGTGTTTTTTTTTAAACTATTTTTCTGGCGAAAGGTTCTAACCTGGCTTGTGTGGGGTATATTCATTTTTCACAGTTTTATTATGCTCATGAAGTGTAATCTTCAGCAATTGGTATTAAGCTTTCCTGAATCAGCAGTTTTAGAAAGAATTTTAGAAACTGTTATGAAGAATCAGCCCCTTAGCATCAATACTGAGCAAACCTCTGCCTTTTCTATCTTGGCCTCTTTCTAAACCTACAATAGTGCTAAGGCTAAATTAGGTCCCTGGAGGGAAAGAGCCACAAAACAAGGAACTCTACTTCTTTGTTAAGATCAAAATAAAAAGTGATAAGGATGGAGAGGCATGTTTCTTGAACAGCCAGCAAGAGTGTTTATACATTTATCGACAAAAATAGCTAAAATACTGAGATAACACAATGTTATTCTGTCCACAAATACGCAAAAACATTTAATTGCAACTACATTTTTGAGGAATAGTATCGGAACAATGCAGGACTATATAGTTTTATATGTAATACATCAATGTAATGGAGGGATGTCAAACTTGCAGCCCTCGAGATGTTTAAAAATTACAAAGGAATGCTGGGAGTTGTAGTTTTCAAACATATAAAGATATGTTTGCAACACTATGTTTAAGAATGAAAGAATGAAAAAAGAAAGAAGATGATTTTGGTTATAGATGTTTTGCCATGGAAATCATAATCTGATTATCAACAACTACAATGCCTAATTTTTCATTTAAATGAAAGGAAGATGTGACTAGTTTATTTGTCACTTAGGCTACACACGGAGCTTTGTTCTGTTCCAACCAAGCATTCGCTGTGAGTGAGCAAGCGCTTGGCTGGTAAATGACTGTACAGTGCGCGTGACCGATCATGCAGTCCCTTAGGGAACGGGATCGGCCATGATTTACCAACGGACCAGAATGCCTGTTTCGGACAGTCTAAAAACTCAGTCTAAAAAAAATCCTCTCTGATTCAAAAGGCAATCAGAAGAAACCCTTGGACCAATCAGAACCTTTAGTTTTCATAACAGTTATTTTTAATAGTCTTAAATTATAGAAACTCATCTAAAGATCTCTAAAAAAAACCTATCTAACTACCACATCTATTGAAACACAGTTCTACTGTTCTTACTGTAAAGATCCTTTCTGAACCTGGTAAATTTCTTTCAAACACCAAAAAGATCTATTGAGAGATTTATAGCTATGTCATTGATCCAGATATATTCCCAGTAAGTTATTTAGCCCCCCTTCCTTCTCCTTTACAGGGATGTCAAGTAACTAAAGGCTTCCTGTGACTTCTCTGTAATCAAGTTTAGTTCTCCTTTGAATTTGCTTGAAATAACGAAAGAGCAGTTGTGATAAATTTGATAAATGGATGAGGGTTTTTTGCGTTTTTTTTTTTTAACCAATGATGATATTGTGTATTGTAAATTGATCTTTTAAGAAACAATGCTTGTGATGTAATTGTCATATTTAGTGTCTTCCCATCTGGTAATTGTTTGTAAAGTACAATAATACACTACATATCTGTAATTGTGTAATATATGTTATTTTCTAATAATGTGCTAAACGAAAGTAGATAATATTACCAGCTTTAGAATTTATAACAATTACAGAACATCCTGTGCAGTTATATATTTGTGTCTTTCTTTCTCCTTTAATACCACAAGTAACTAAAGGCTTCCTGTGACTTCTCTGTAATCAAGTTTAGTTCTCCTTTGAATTTGCTTGAAATAACGAAAGAGCAGTTGTGATAAATTTGATAAATTTGCATTTCTTTTTCATTACCAGTTGTGGTAATGAAAAAGAAATGCAATACAGACAAGCTCAGTATAAGGAAAGACCTTGCATATAGACAGATATAGGCACAATACTTACTATGGGAAAACTGCATTTTATTGGCCCAAGGGTAGAGAAATTGTTTTTGACATTAAGAGCCAGTAAAACAATTCTAAGAAACAATTGTACTTTTAAAGTCCCAGGGAGTTTAATACAAAATTACATGCCAGAATTAAACTTATACAAGCATTGGCAACATGGCTCCTGAGATTTGTCTAGCCCTGTAATAGCCCCGTAAGTTGCTTTTGGTGTAAACATGTCATATAGTCAAGTAAATTATATGAACCAGAAATATACAGCGCCAACATATTCTGCTTGATTCTTGACGTGGCTTATAAAAGTTAGAATAGAATATTTCACAAATGTGGTTTCATAATAACATTTTAATCGCAAAAATGAACACAAAATTTCCATTTTCATTGTTTAAATTTTGATTGGAATTTTGGCTATAAATTTGGACGGCAAAACCATTTTTTTTAACCTATAACTTGTTTTTCCAGATTTTGCCTTATTCAGCAATAGAATAATATTCCATTTTATGTTACCAAGAATGTAAATCTATTGCTGGTGGAGCTATTAAAATTATTTTTGAAACCGAGTAAAATAAAATATCAGTACATTGTTTTTCAAACATTTTAACTAATATTTGAATCTTAATAAATATTTTGCCAAACAATGCCAGAAACCACTGCAAATGTAATGCCTCCCATCCAGACACAAAACCCACTGTTGTGCTTATTGGTGACAGTAATTACAAGTAGATGGGGATGCAGGGAGTCATGCTACCAGGAAGGACAATGCCAGTTTCCCTTAAGAGACAAAGGGGCACTATATAGAGTTACCACCAAACTTATGCTTGCCTCTGTCAAAGATAAAAGTAGTGTCAGGGACATTGATCATGGGAGGAACCAGAAGGCAGTCGATGCTGCGCAAGTATAGTATATAAACTTTTCAGCTGTACTGAGGAGAGACTAAAGATTAACAGAGGGAAGTACTTTAGTTCTACTAACAGTATACTGAAAGGTCTTACCAGTCAGAGAGAAGAAAAGGGAGAACTTACCTCTCTATGGTTGAAATCACCTGAACATGTACCTTAGCCTATAGTACCCCATCTTCAGACTACCACTTTTACTGCTAAAGAGTATGTTTGCTTGCCTTTTGTTTATGACTTGAGGAAACTGAATGACTCCATGGGTTAGATAAGCTGAGGGGCTAGTTTTATACTTCTATCTTTGTTATCTTATATTTCTCTTAGGGTTCTTCCCTAAATGTCTTCCATTCATTTAACTGTCTGGTTTACCAAGCTGCCTTAACAGCAAAGAAGCATTTTTAAATCCCAAATGAGCTGCAGTTGAATATTTAAACAATTCAGTTTCTTAAAACATAAATAAAACTTAATAATTGCAAACTGTTTTTTTTTTTAATAAAGTGTAGTTTCTCTTAAATATATATTTATTTAGTTACCTTTACCAGTACAGGGAAGGTGTTATTTTTAGCAACTGAATTTTCATAATATCCTTCCCCCCTACTTTACAGCTTCATTTCCATTTAGCTGGAACACTATGGGAATAAATCTAGCATACTAGAAGATGTTCTTTCTGGGACATGTCTCATTGGGATAGTAATCTAACAGAATGTATTATTTTATTTTCTTAGAATTCAAATAGTTGGGTTTATTAGAATACTTGAATATGTTTTAAAGAAACCTTAAAATTAAAACATCATTTAAAAATATTGTTAGTTTAACAGACCTTTCAGTATTTCTTAAATCTTCTCTCTCTCTTTTCTGTGAAATGAACTGCCTGCCTATATCTACTGCAGTCATGTAGACAGTCAAACAGAAAACAGAATTGGACTGTCCTGTCAAACCTTATACTCTTGATAGGCAGAAGAGAAGTGATAGCAGCATCTTAGGACAAAAATATTCTACAATCACATAAGCATTAGGCTTTTTTTCACACTTGCCTATACCATCAGTATTATTACTGTTGGTAGCAAATAAAAATTTTGTAAGCTCTGCTAATATAAACACATCTAACAAGCTGTTTGATGTTATAAATATAAAAAGAATGATAAATGCGTACAGTCATTTTATGTTGAAGGTTTAAGAATAAACTCACTAATAACTCACACAATAAGTGGGCAAATATTTGCAAGAAACACTATTATATTTAAATCTTTTGTCAATCTAGGCTTTTTGATTGTAGCCATCCTTTAAGGGAGAATGGAGGTCATCAATGAAAACATTTTGAAGCAACCAGTAACCTTTTACTATTTGATAGACTATTAAACACACACTGCTACCTTTTACACAAGAATCTTAATTTCCCTCATTCTTGCTTAAAACTTAGCTTCATAGAATCCTCGCAATCTAAGAATGGAAATAGGGTGTTAGTTCTCCCTTAGAGGCTCTGTTAGGGTTTTGTTAAAGGAGAAGCTAAAACTAATACACATCTCCTATTATATTTTTACCCAGAAACAAAAATATAGCTGTATGTTAATAATAATGTTAAAGAGACACTAAACTGGCAATTTTAAGTAATTTTTTAGATGGATCTATAATACTGGTAAATATAAGATGCCCACAATGACTTGTAAATGTAAGATGCCCACAGTGGCTGGTAAATACAAGATACCCACAGTGACTGGTATAAGATGCGTACAGTGACTAGTAAATACAAGATGCCCAGAATGATGGGTATATATAAGATGACACACAGATATGTATAAATAAGATGCCCTCAGTGACTGGTAAATATAAAATGACGACAGTGACTGGTATATATAAGATGCCAACGGTGAGTGGAATATACAAGATGCCTTCAGTGACTGGTAAATACAAGATGCCACACAGTGACTGGAATAAGATGCCCACAGTGATTGGTGGAGGATGTCCACAATGACTGGTACAAGATGGCCACAGTAATTGGTAAATAATAGATAATAATAATAAGATTCCAACAGTGACTGTTGAAAACAAAGCGATGCAATAAATTTTGCACCAATTTTTGCTCTAGTTTTTTGCGCGACAATTAACACCTCTTCAATAGTGTCTTTAAAATATGCGTAAAAGGTCGCAACTTACTGCTAGCGTTTTTGCAATTTATTAATGGTCGCAAAGTGATAAATACTTTGCGGAAACGAGTGCATATAGGTTGCGATAGCAAAATATATTGCATCTCCCCCTAAATTACTATACTTTGGGATAAGTAATAATACGACTCAAATATATCTACTTCATATACATTCTCTGCCATGTCAAATTATACTCATCCAAAAACTGGCTTATTTCTGGCTCCACCCACAGTTATTGTCACTGATCATTGTCCCATCTGTGACATTAGGGGACATATGTTTATGAAGGAGGGAGAGGAGCTTTAAAATTGTCAGTTACTGCCAGGATAATGCTGTTAAGCACAGTTATACAGATATAAATGTACAAGGTATTTCTTTGGCAAAAAATAAAGGACAGTCTAGTACATTTGCATGTTGCAGGGTACAAGGTTGTTGATGATATTCTTTACCACATGCTTGAGGTGCTGTAATCAAACTATAGCCATAGTGACTGCATGAAGACTGTTGTTAGGTTGCGATACAGGCCAGACAATTCAGACACATCATGTATAGGATTGAGGAGGAAACTACGAAATCTCGCAGTTTTGGAAACCATTATAAAAAGCGGCTTGATTATATTTATAACCTTCACATATTATGTAAGAGCAAAGATTATTCTATTAAGTTTCAAAAAACATGTTTTTCATTGATAAATTACAGCACTAGGACTGTGAACACAGAAAAATGTGGTTATTGTTAACGTGTATCCATAAACCAACAAGATTTTGTATTGCTTAGTTCAAAACATCAGAACGACCGTGGCAGGTGGCAAACTTGTTAGTTTCATGTTAACAAATCTCAGTTCCGAGTGCAGTGTTCAGTGTTCATCTCAGTAGGCTGATGTTTTAATGGCAACCATTATGCAAGTTCAAACAATACTTATGCTGCAGGGATATAAATTTAAGAGGATTAACAGAAGGATCGGAGATCTCATGTAGTCACCACTTTGCCACAATTAGCTGCTGCACTTAACACATATCTATGCAACTGCATGTTCATTAACCAGCTTCTCTGAGAGTTGTGATATCACTTGGCTTAGATTTAGTTTTTTTTTAAAATTAAATACAATTTATAATTTAATGCAAATCTTTTAACAATCCCAGTCTTATAGACCTTATGTATTTCAGATTTTTTGCATAGTATCAAAGGAAGGCTACAATTCACATTGCCTATCCAAATGAGGGTACTGACTGCATTGATGTAAGGCCCAGTGCAAAAATTATAATATTCTGTAAGTAGTTCTTATGAAATTTCCATTGCCATTTTTTGCCCATTGTTCCCATTGCCATTTTACAGACAACAATTTGTATACAATTAGTATGGCTATTAGCTTATTTTAGCCATATTAACTTAAAAAATCTATAGTTTACCAGATAATTTACTGTTAACCCCCAAACACCCACTCCCCCAGCCACCTGGTAAATATTTCCCATGTAGGTAGTACTAAAGTGAAAATATAAATGACCCTGTGTGAATTATGTTGCCTGTTTTATGGGGCCTATACACAAATTGTTTCCCCTTATCCCCAGGGCGTCCATGAAGCAGGGTGAAAATCCTGCTCATGGGGTGGTGATCCTATATAATAGAAATCAATAACAGGTGCGTGCCGCCAATGAATTCAATTCAAATCTGCTCCTGGTGCGGCTTCTCCTAGCTGTGCTACTGCCTATAGGGCCCACTACAAAATTTTTAGCAGACCAATACCAGTCTTATGATACTGGGATCATATGATCAGTATGCATCCCATACAGCAACAAACGCAGATACATAGTTAAACATGCTCATTGACTTCTCTAGTTCACTTGCTTGTCTACAAGATAACCTGTCTGTGACCTCTCTTTAAATATAAGCTGTCAGAAGCCAATTGTCCCTAGGATGGAGCATTGCAGAAATCAGGAAATGCCAAAAACCTTCAGAACTACAGATGATTTGTCGACATTGTAGCTAATTTCAGAGGTGAGAGTTGCAGATATTGGATATAAGCCACATACACCCAATGAATAAATATCATCAAGTTAGACAATAGGTCCCAATGTTGTTTATCTATCAATTCCCCAACAGAGAGGTTACTCGGCAGTGGTAGGCTAGTTCATAGTAAAAATGCAGTTTGGGGAAATTCTCATAGTTTTTATACTTTCATGTCCACCCTCAAATCAATATGTTATACAAATAATAAGCACACACCCCAACCCTGTTTTTGTTACACTTTCCTATTCCTAAGACACTCCTAAAAGGACTTACAAACTCTGATCTCTCATCAGCACTTCCCCTTCAGTCCTGCAGCTTCAGGGTATCGTCTGTCAGTCAAAGCTTTGACAGTGATGTAGTGGGTGAGGTGGACTGCTGGTATAAGCATGGGTTTCCATCCACCATCCAGGGGATATTCCAACGATCCCCTATAAATATATAGTCCAAAGTAGAGGATGTGGAGAAACCAAAGTCAAACACAGACTGTGCTGTGAAAAAATATTAGTGTTTATTACCACAGGTATACACACAACATGTTTTGAGCGACATGCGCCCTTTATCAAGTGGCACTTGATAAAGGGCGCATGTCGCTCAAAACATGTTGTGTGTATACCTCTGGTAATAAACACTAATATTTTTTCACAGCACAGTCTGTGTTTGACTTTGGTTTCTCCACATCCTCTACTTTGGACTTTGACAGTGATGTCATGGCCAATGGCTGACAGACATAAACAAAGCAGCAGAGTGCGCTGAACCTGCCAGCGAGGGATCAGGTCCTGTAAGTCCCTTTAGGAGAGTTTTAGGAATAGGTATAATGAAAATGGGGTTGGGGGTGGTGTGCTGTCAAAGATGCACTTGTGCCACGGCAAAAATATCCCTCTTCTTTACATAAAGTGGTATATCTGATGCTTTATTTTTGCTATATTTTTGCTATATTGTTTAATATTGTAGTATAAAGTAGTAGTATAAAGTGGTATATCTAATGCTTTATTTTTGCTATATTTTTGCTATATTGTTTAATATTGTAGTATAATTTGTATGTGATATTTAAAGTAATTACTTAAATGTGCATAAAAGTGTATATAATTTCTGTTTTATAACTCAAAATAAAGATCATATTATTTATTTTAATTAATATTAACCAAAATAACATTCTAATTGGTTAGACTGCACTTCAGGCATGTAAATTATGTAAGCTTTTCTCATTGTCTCTCTTTAGTTTGATACATTCCAGTTATTACCAGTCATATGACCACAAAGTGCACGTCACACTGTCCCAGTCATAAGGAAATATAGACAGAACTATGAATGAAGATACCTCCAGGCATGGATATTGTGCGCAGACAAACGCCAAACTAGCTCATACAAGGAGCACATTCATACATGTTAATGCATTCATTTGTTTATACATATTAATCAGTTTAAGATTTAAATACACAAAATATTTTTTAAAAGGAAGCAATGAAAATCTAACAGCTTTTAAAACATTCCTTGATCTCTGTATTTAGTGGAATGCACTTGCCTTTGGGGTAATAAAATAATGACTGTTCAATTCCATTTGGTACAAAACTTTTAAATGCTGTTTTCCATGTTATTTATTGCTGCTCTATCCTCATGGGCACTTTGCATATACTAAGCATACTATGTATTTGTCTATTTGAAAATATTAAAAAATGAATAAAGAATTATGCACATTTTCACTTTGATTTTCTTAGTAAAGCATCCCTGTTATATGGTCTCCTGGCCACCAGTAACACTATAGGCCTCATTTACCCAGACTCGCTGGGCAAATATACGGAGTTAAAGTTGCGTTAAGCGTTTTGCTACCGGTTAGCGTGACTTTAGCTCCATATTAGCGTTGGATGCGCGGGTTAAGCAAAAATCACCCGTGCATCCGATGCTCGCAATCTAATATGGTTTTAACGCCAACAAATAAATCCCCTAAGCGGGATTTAGCCACATTCGCAAACGCGATATTAAATCGAGGAAGGAGCATTTACCCAGAGCGATAGCGGCTCTGGGTAAATGAGCCCCTATATTTCCAAAAGAATTAAAATACCCCTCAAGTCTTATAGACAATTACACTTTGTACCAATGGTAATATTACCTCTATGAAAGCCAATAGTGGCATTATGGGAGATTATATGAGAAAGACTTTTAAAGGGGAATTAACTTAAAATAAAACCTTCCCATTGAATATATCCAGGGTGAGGTCCAAACACACTAATTCATCATCTATAAGAAAACAGCTGTTCTCATGAACTTTAAATCATGCATTCGCTCCCTGCTTTAATCTGTTTTGACCAGCCCACCTTTACTACATGAGCAAGCCAGCTCTGGGAGTACAGAAAATGAAAGAAACGGGGGAAAATAGGGGTAGATGCAATAAATTTCCTTATGGGAACTGACCCACGATGCAGTAACCACTTTGCAGCTGTTATTGCATCATGTGAATGTGAACGGTAAGTTGCAATACTTTGCACGGCTTAAAGCCACAATTAAAAAGGCTTTAAATTTGGTGCAAAAAAAACAAGCATAATAATCATTGCTAAATTTATTTCATCACTTACACTGTGCTATTTATGAAAGTTTTGGAAATGGTGCAGGCAATGCAAAATGAGTACAAAAACCTTTCTAACCCAATATTAAATCAGTTAGCATGGGTTTTGCGCTTGTTTTTCTCCTTAGCATGGGATATTGCATCTCCCTGATATTGATTTTAAGTTTCCTACTTTCTCACTTTTTTTTCCACTTTTTCACAAGGTTTGGTAAATGTAACCACCAATAGATGAAACCATACAAAATACAGAAAGATGCCATAGAACTGAAACTGTACAGGAAATCCCCTGTGCCTGAGCAAAACAAGGCAAAAAAAAATGAGTGTATACTGGCCCAGCTCCAGAGAATTATCTTTTGCGCATGAAAGCAATTCTTCTTATCCGTTTAAGAAATGAGATTTAGAAGAAAAGAACCTAGCAGAATCACCATGATAGTTAAACATGAACAGGTTTGAGTCTGTGGTTCACATCATTGTTAAGTGAGGGTTTCATAGTAAGGGCAGTAAAACCATGGACAAATGTAAAAGATTAATGTGGAGGAATTATGTTTTGGGCCCAGAACACTGCATTTTCTCCCATTCTTCCACTGCCTTAATATGTAGCAATGATTTAATTGAAAGAATTACAGTAAGGCTGATGGCTTCTTGTTGTAGTATATATATAAATAATTACAACCATCACTGCTCCTAATTATATAACAGTGAATTCATGTGAGAGTTCAGGCATGTGTACTGCTGTACTAATGCACACTCCATCTATATATTTATTTACAGCTCTTACACATGAACAATAATAAGAAGCCTTTCAGAATGTTTCTTGTCAGTGCTGAATAAACAGATTGAATTGGTATAGTGTATTTGTTTAAATAGAGGTATTTAAGCATGCTCGTTATACGAAAGCAGTCTATGTGTGTAAATTTGGGTAGCATGCTCGTTACACGAAGGCAGTTTACCGTATGTGTTTAAATTTGGGTAGCATAGCCGTTACATGAAGGCAGGTTATGTGTAAGCCTTAAAAGCTAGGATTTCCTTAAAAAGTAGATTTTGGCTGAAAAATGTTGTTTGTTAATTTTTTTTCTTCTGCAAAGTTTAATTGAAGGTAACTAAAGTAAAGTTGGTAATATGGTTATATGCAATGGTAAATGGGACACAATAATACAGATTACAACTGTTAAAGATTTGTTGATTTTTTTTTTACCAATTTTTTTAAAACTAAATTAATTATCATAACTGTCTGTAATGTCTTTTGTGTTATGTTAATGTATGTATTATTCCCATGAGTATTCTGTATGAAGCCACAGATAACTTGGATTACCTGGATGTGATACTGTACATATAAACACATTTCTACCACTAAGGCTCTTAATGTGTAGGGCATTTCCTATATCTACTAGACTGGTGTATTAAAATTATGTAGCATGCTTTTGCTAATAACACTTCATATACTGATTCGCTACATTTATTGGGAATTGCTTAAAAGGACTGGAAAATGGCAAGTGGCACCTTAGGTCATGGTTGTTTTTTTAGATTTGTGACCTTTTAAGTTCTGTTAAAATAATGAGTAAAGCAATGCATAACCATGAAACACCTAAACCACCAGTAGATGGGTTGCATTACAGAAAACAGCCCTGTAGAAAATAAATATACGAATGACGGATTTTGTTATATTTTAATAGTGTGTTCTGCTACAAATTTCTAATGCATCCCCAAGCTATAAGAGGGATCATAATAATCCCAAATGCATCAGTTATAGCAACGAGAAAGCAGCTGAAGCATCATTCACGGTTCCCTTAAAGGAGAACAAACACAGCGGTAAAAATATCTCAGAAATGGGTGGAGAATATGCGACAAACTGACTTTCGAGTGGCTGTTAAATGAAAATATCAATTCATCTTTTATTTTGGCAGTGGGGGTGGGGTGAATAGCCAATAGTAAAAAGTAATTCATGCTATATATATCCAATATAACAAATAAGTCACTTGTCTATTAAGATTTCATTACACAGTCATTTCCTAACATATTCTGCTCCTGATTAACATTATACATCTAAGTCAATTCTAAAACACCTTTATATATTTAATACTTTTAGCCATTTTAGAACTGTGAATCCCGCAGCTATTTCATTTCAGTTTCTAGATATAAAACAGTTACTAAGGAAATAAGAATAGTATTCAGATGTACACACTTAATCCCAGATTGGTCAACACTGAAAATATCAATGAAGTTTGTCAGCTGTCATCTTGCAATGTGTTTAAATTGTTTAGATCTTTATCTGCCCATTTGCTATCATATTCAACATGTCTGACTTTTTACAAATGAGTAAAGCATGAGTTGAGCTTTACACACTTTATATCATAAGATACTATCAAAAGTTGCATTGCAATTTATGTTCAAGGTTCTTCTTTAAAGTATTAACAGTTAATGATAAATGGCAGCAGCTATCTTGTTAGTTGAAAAGTAAAAAAAGTAGCTTATTTCGCTTTTACATAACAATACGATCACTACTTACATCTATCATTACCTTCATCACCAAATGACAGCTTTCCTTAATAATATTTCAATTAATTAACTATTCCAAGTCAGGGCTTGCTAATTTGGGCTTTTTGTAGAAGCGCCTATTAGTAAACAACACAATTCCCATTTGGACACAAATAACACGATTGTCTTAACGTCTAGACTGAACAGTCCTCTGCTGATCTGGAAGTATTAGTCTTACTCATCATATGGTTCAGAAAGAAGCTGTCACACAGTCATGGTCTGATCACCAAGGCCTATGTTTAAGCCATTGTCTTCCCATCATGTTGTCTTCCACATTATTCAATGTAACTCTTCTTTTGTCTGTTATTTACACAACTGTTTTCTTTAGCCTCATTTGTCCAAAATGCCGTTATAACACCTGTGGTTTCTCTTAGTGCAGACTGAAAAGATAGGGTCATGGGGGGAAAGGGCAGCATATGGGCCACGAAAGGGGTGAGTTAACCCATTCTATTATAAAAGTGTACTGGTAAAGCTCATTCTTATTCATTAGATGATTAGTTCAATCAATATTTATTCCTGTGTGCTTCCTTTGTCTTTAGCTACAAAGCAGACATCCTTCAGTTTTAGAGCACAAGCCTTGTCTAAGGCAAATTCTTTACTTTATTTGAAAGGAACAAATTGATTTATTTGGCAGAGAAATACACTTTCATTTCATGCTCATCAGCTAAAGTTGAAGTGTTTGACAACAAAAGATCACAATGTCTCTACAAGTGTCTCTAGTTTTAAGGATTCAGTGTTTCTCAGACATTTTTGGATGATCCAAACCTGCAGATTTTGATTGAATAAAGCAGCAAATATACACCTCATCTCTATATTTGATCTTCTATTAAGATGTCATTTACACCCCTTTCAATTAGCATTTAGCAAAATGGAAATGCTGCATAATCCCAATTCTCAGTGCATACTTGCTTTAACCTTTAAGAAATATTCCCAGTTATACACAGAAAAGCATAGAGTGTACATGCTTCATGGAATAACTAAATGAGACACTGATGGTTTACAGTTATCTGTTTTACAAACTGGCATTCAACTCAACCCATTCATATGGAACATTTGTCAGTTACTATAGACAAATAATCATGTATTTATTTTTTTTTTAACATATTTGACTTCAGAAAAGGAGAGAATCAATAGTTCTTTTAACTGTGACAGGGTTATTTTACTACTTTTAGCTTTCATATGGTTTGACTCCCTACATTTAATGAGCTTAGGGAATGTGCGACATAGTTTAATGATCAGTTAAATGTTTGCTTAAAAGCAACATATATATATTTATTATTGTAATGTACCAAAGCTATGTGATTAAATAATACCATACATTTCCTATAATAGGTTACACACGCTTCATTAAAAACATTACCATATAGAAGAATTTGTGCTCTTAATCCTAAATGATTTTATTGCGTATTGATCTAGCGACCTACTATTTTTTATGAAATCCAACATTAAGATTCTTTGTTACTTTGTAGGAAAAAAAACGAATTTAAGTCATATAATGATATTGACTTAAATGATTTGCATTTACTTTTTTTTGGATTACACTATACATATAATACGTTATTGAGCTGGAAACTAAAGATACAACTTTTGGATGTTGTATGCAGTTGTATGTGTTTGTTGTCAGAATTATTTTAAAAGACAAAGCACTAGTTTTATTTACACAATTTCCAGAATAAATAAAGTAGTAGAGAATTATAAAAGGTATTACTTTATATCCAAGATGTCTTCACAGAATAAATAAAGACTCACACGTTGGCTTACGTATGAAATAATAAGTGACCAATTTCCTGGTACTTTAACTCAGATTATTCAAAAGGTATGTCATTCATAATGTATGATACCTGTGCATTAGTGTATAGCATATGTATAATATCATTATGTATATATTTGCATGGTTAGATTGAAACAGACAGACAGATAGGGCATAATGCAAAAGCTGAAAAGCAATGCTGAAAAAAACACTAACCACACTTATTACTGTCTCTACACAGTTATTTGTAAATATTATCTCTCACTTTTTATTTTAAAGGGTCTTAAGGTAGTTTAAAATAGCAAATTACTAATGTAGTTTTAAAGGTATACTCAGGTTATTGGCTAGCTACCAAATCTGTCTTTAATAGAAATATTAATGGTGTATCAGTTGGGATGATGTCTTTGAACTAAAACATATCAAGTAGACCTGAAGAATACATGTAACTTTATAGTTAGTTGTTATTTGACAATAAGTACTAACTTAACAATACTTGACTGTCAGACACAAGGATATATTACTGCCATGTAGAATTCAGAACGTAGTATGCAGACTAGAGGAAAATCTATACAACTCACCTATTAAATGTATTGTGAAGCAGTTTCATATTTTCTGCCCAAATCAGATTGGCTTGCATTATGTTTATTTGTTTTAATAATTCCAGAAGTAAAGTAACTACTGTTTTATGCTACATAATATAGAAGGCTATCTTGAGAATAAAACAGATCACATTAAGATGGAATAATCTGTATAACGCTTGAAACCAAGATATTATACTACTGTAATGCATAGCCATTGACAACCCCCAAATCTTAACCGTCTACACAATTTTAAGACATCTATATACACAGCTGAGTGTGCTCTCATAGGCCTTAGTGACCATATCAAACCAACAAATACAGGTGAAACCTCAGATGACAAAAGTTAACCTTTAATGACTATGTGTACATTATGACCCATTAAAAGTACAAATCTATTTTAATATAACAGTGATGTATTTTGTATTTATTAAGTTAGTGAATTCGAAATCTTTGAATTAACACACCACAGTTTTTTGGCCAAGTTCAAATAGCTATATTCTAGAAGCACATTTTTATAAAATGTTAGAATTCAGCACTGTAAGAGTTATATGTACAGTATACTTTCATTATTTAAAAATCAATTCTATTTAATATATAATCAAGATGCAAATGTATCTATTTATATTCATAATCTAAAACCAGTTTCAGTCCTCTCTGTCTTTAGACAATGAGGCTTTGATTTGGAACCCCCAATCAAGCTCAGTCTGCCTGTAGTCAAATTTCTAAGAAACTATTACCAACTAAGGACCAAAAGGCAAATGGTTAATAAAGCCATACTGGTCTACAACTTCTAATGCATGGAAAAAAAGCTTCAGAACACACTGTCAAATGTGTTCCTGTACACCAATCTGCCATTTTGAGAGTTAATGTTTATTATCTTGTGGGGGGGGGGGGGAATCCTACATTTATATTTATTCTTCTTTTAGCAACATGGTTAACTTATTAAGTATATAAAAAACCCACCATGGCCTCAGAAGTGTAAATTAGTTGTATTTTCCCTGCATGTCTATCTATTAATGTACCATACATATCTGTCACCATTTCTTTTAAAAAGAGTTCTGACATGATCTCTTGTCTTTGATGCCAAAGGAACTGTTACGATTGATGTTGAGCAAAATGCAATTCAAGAAACAATAACAAGCAGTATCGTATTTTACTTTATTCAGTATTTGTAACTCCATTGGCTATGAAAAAAATCCTTGATGTTGGCCTTAGATCAGAATGTGGAAGGATACAAGTTCAAAGTCTTTGATTGAATCTACTTGACTGGGCTAAAGAAACATCTTACTAACATATTAATATGGTGAAAACAAAAATTAAATTAACTACAGTAGTAAGCCCCATGATTAAAAAAAGCCACATTATAGTTGTAAATTACTTTATTACAACAATATTAAACCCATAAAAAGAAACAAATGGCCTAATTTCTATATAGTTGTATGTGTTTAGTGTTGTAGGTAAATATCTATTACTGCAATATTTTCTTATGAGGATTGCTAACCCTGGTTGCTGATTTTTGCAACATATACTTTTATACCTTTACCTAAAATCAGTCATGCTATTCATCATATACAGTAGCTTAAACTCCTGTTTTTACTAGGATGATTATGCAGAGGAAACATTATTATTACCCACCGGAAGCTATTTGCTAATATTTTAAGAATCATTCCCGCAAAACACACACATTTTTTATTCTGTACATTGGCTTAAAAATCACTTTAAGTAAGCATCCTCATACTTATTTGTATGCATCATTCCAGATGTATTTGCAACATCAGCACCTTCTATAGCTATTGTAGTCCTGACAGCTGTGATGTGTAGTAGTGTTCTTTTATTGAAGACATGCAAAGTTTCTCCTGTAAAGTTGATCTGGTATTCACATAATTGTTTTTTTAATTATAATTTTAATCCTGAATCTTGTCTACTAGTTTCTAAGGTACCAATTGTTAACTATAAAAGATGTGAAAAGTTAAACTAACTTCCAGTTAAGAGACAGCTTTTGGAAATATTCCAAATAATCATCCTGTACTTGGTTATTTATAAGAGTATTGTAGCCTGTTTAGAGGATTTTTTACATCACAAATCCAATGTATATCATTCTGTTTATCAATATTATTTAAGGAACCAATAATAACAGGGTACGAATGTAAAAGCTTTGTGTTTAAAGAAGTTAGAAGTTTCTGCTATTTTTAACCATGCAAAAACCTGATCAGTATAAATCTATATCTTTACAACTTTTCATCTTCTGTTCAAATACATCTGACTTGGTTTTCCATCTGCCAAACCCATCCACCAAGCGTAATCCAGCCTTTAATGGAAGTGCAGACTACTGGCTAGCTTAAAGTGCAATAATTGCCAAAAGCAAAAGAAGTAATCCTGCATGAGTACTTTATCTTGCTACATTTTTTAATTGGAATGATTTTTTTCTTTTTGTCTACATCTTCAACTTGGACAATCTCCTGCCCCCATCCTTGCACACACCGCTCCAGTGGACATGTCTCAGCTTGGAGAGATCATTCTGCCAGTGACCTGGAAGAAGTGCCTTCTTGAATTGGGATGCACATGCAAAGACACAACTGTAGACACTATTTTGGTCTGAATGAAGGAACTAATAGTGAATAGAGCAAGCTAAAGATGTAAAACAGTGTACCACATCCTCCTCACGTACAGGACATGTTAAAGACTTGTTCACTTGACCAAACAATTACTTTTACTTTTAACAATAACCTTTTAGTTATCTTCAGCTTTTTAAAACTAGAAATACACACAACGTAGTCTGCAGTCTAGCTAAATCTAAACCAGTTTTCAGTTATACATTTGTTGTTGTTTTTTGCAATAAAAAGCTAACACCCAGTATGTTAATAGTCTAAATAGTTACAGAGGAATTATCTCTTAATCACACAGACACATAAAACAGACAGTGAACATTGCAGAACTCCAAGTTAAACTACTGGTACTGCTAATGAGCAACTGCTTTTTAATGAGTGAAACTCTGCATACTGAAGACTTGACATCTTAGCCGGTTTCAACACCTCCCCCTCTGCCCCTTTACCTCTCATGATGGTGGTGAGGAGATCACTTCTTTCTCAGCTCAATAAAGAAGATCCCAAGCCTGATGAGTTAGCAGACAAATCCCCTCATAGAGCTGGAGAGCAGCACATCAAGTGAGAAAACCATCCCTTTCCCTTGTTTGCAGCCTCTCTCTGTCTCCTTTCACTGTATGCCTGAGCTTATTCTTCCTCTTGCTCCTCTGTGACACTGTTTCAGATTTCTTTTCTGATCACTTGCACAGATGAGGAGGGGGCTGGATTATGCAATGGGAAGCAAGCGAGCTGCCACAACAAGCTAACCAGGAAAAAAAAAGAGGAAAGAAAATGAAGGGAAGAAAGGAGGGCTGTGTGAAAGGCAGAGCATGTGGGTTTTCACATGACATCTGTGTATGTTAACAGTAGGTGCAATAACCACTAAAAAGTTGTCGGGATGAGAGCGTCGCTGGTGGAGTATGCAAATGGCATTTGTTATGTGTGCAAGCTCCACCTCTGGTACATCTGCAGGCTTTTGCGTCTCAATTTGTGTGTTCTCCTGACAGGAAATAATTATAACTGCATATTGATTTTAGGCATAGGGTTATCTGAAATGATAAAATATAGGGCATTCTATATTCTATTGTTTTGAATGGCTTTAAAGCAAAGTGCACAGAAACTAAACTGTACACTGTTTAATAAGAGTGCAGACAGCAATTAAGTTTAGTACAACCCTGTAAAGAAGTTTGAGAATATTTGTGAGCCTTTAAAACTATAAATCTAGCAAATTTAAAGCTCGGCACAGAGGCTACGTAATTGTCATTCAAAGCAAATGATTCCAGATTCATCATTAGTTAATTGTTTATTCAATAACTGGCCAACAACTGTAAAATATGATGTTTCTAAAGTGCCATGAATGATCCAACCTGACAGATTCATTCATCTGATTATCATTTATCTTCAAGCATCTGTACAGCTGTTGCTAGATATTGAATGGTCACGCTGTGAACTGAGCATGCTCAGCCGCAGTTGCACTACCTTTACAAGACTTCATTGGTCATTAGTATGCTTTTAACATTTGTCTGGGGTCTATACTAAGCTTAAACCTCGTTCACACTAGGATGGATGAAAATGGACCAAAAACAAGCAGTCTGTTTATTGTCCATTTAAAAGGTGTCTATTTCCTAACAGAAATGCGTGCAGCATTTCAATCTAATCCGATATAAAAATGTGCCGCAATGCATGTTTTTTTGTCTTGAAATGCACAAAAACGCGTCTAGTGTCTACGAAGCCTTAAGAAAGTATTTGATGTATTTATATATATATTTGCCATTTTTATATTCACTAACAACTGAAAGGATTTTTTTTAATTACCCTCCCACAAACTACATCCCTTACTCCCCGGCACTCCTGAGTCCTGATATAACCATGAACTCCTCCGGTCCCTCACTTCACTCTGACGCCTCCTTTACTGCTTTGTGAGTGCTAAGTGAGCTCACACAGGTGTAAAGCAGTGCTGCCATTGTAAGTCATTGGCCATGATGCCCTCAAAACGGCCTTAAAGAAAGAGGGGTTGGAGGAGTTCAATGTAATAAATAGCGCTGGGGAGAATGGTTAGTTTTGGGTGATAACTCTATTTGCAAATGTTTGCGTGGGGGTGAACATGCCCTTTAAAGGTTCGTACACACGCAAGATGTGTGGCATCGACCGCTACCAGCGCCGATGTGAGAAACATCCGCGTGTATGGTCGAGGGTTGTTCGTCGATACGCCAGGCAGATCAACGAATGACCCCCAACGAACAACCCCCGACCGAACTCATACACATGGACGATTCTCGTCCGAAATGGCCGTACGTTGCGTGAAGCTGACAGGGGTCGTGGCTCGGTGCGCATGTACGAGCCTTAAGGCTTTGTGGTTTTGAGTGTATTTGCGCACACAAAATTCAATGCGCAACTTTAACCTTCATTCACACTACAAAATGCAAATAAAAAACGCATTGCATTTTACCATTCTTCCCCCCCCTGTGCACTCACAATTTCTGATTTTTTTATTCAAGAGGGAAAGAAATGCAGTGCATAAATGGACAGAAATACATTCTGCAGAGCATTTACAAAACGGACCACATTGCATATGTTGAAATACTAAAAATGCATTACTAAAATTACAAAATACCTGACCTTGCATTCAAAAAGTGCTCAGAAACTCACCTAGTGTACACGAGCCCTAAATGGTGCTATTACTTACCTTAGTGACATTTCCATATCTGCAGGGAAGCTAGGTAGAGTGTTATAAGTGTTATAATAAACCAGATAGGTAAAAAAACATGTGATGCTAAAGCAAATCAATAAAAGCGTTTTCCCCCAACTTTGTATTACTCTCAGCTCTAAAAATATTGGGTTTTTTTCTAGGATGAGGGTGATAAAAGCTCCCCTCTCACTTCAGCTTATTCTGCTGACCTTTGAATGGTGCATTCCACCACGTCAAGCACAATGATGCCATCACACCCTGATGACAGCAATAGGCAGCTGAAGCTGGAATAATGGCCAAACCATACTAATTTAGAATAAAATAAAAATACAAAAAAACAGAAACCTTATTATGGAAAAAATTGTAATGGAAAAGGATTAGTGAATAAAAAATAAGGTTTTGGGAATGGAATGGTATAGAAGTTATAGGATATGTGCAAAAGCAAGCAACTTAATAACTAAATAGTGCAAAAGCAACTTAATAACTAAATATACATTAAAATACAGTGTATGGATATTCCTCAAAAATGTACCTGTACTATTTAGTATCTCTAATAAAACCTTTATTATCCCCTAACAGAAAAATCTGTGGCTCTGAGAAATGCTAAGCTGTCTTTTAGATGAGTTGGTGGCATTAAGCGGTTAAACACCCCCTCCTCCCTATTGGTCATAGTTGCACCTCCCCTTTGATCCAGTGTTCAGCTGATAGTAGGCTTTTAACCACAGAGGTGGCATGGTGATTAAAGGTTCTCTAGGAATTTTATTGAATTATGTGGATATACTTTGTGTTCTTTTAGCTGCCTTGCATTTCTTATGATCATTTGTTGAAGGACAGTATATGCTGTAGTTCGGATAGTGATAGAACTGTATGAGCAGTCACATGCCCACTGCTAGTGGGACACTAACCACTGGATAAACATAGAAACTGAAATCCAGTGCCCATGTTGTTAATATTATATGGCTTTACAGAGATCAGATTTCCTTTATATGTTTCCCATGCATTCATCCTCTTTAACACTGAGAGAATTAGCTTTGCCTCTCAGATAAAGCTGCAGCAGCATGAAGATCCTGCCAGATAGGGTCTGGCCAGCCCTATGGGGGTGTGGCCTTGTTCTTACATGAGTAGCTGCTGCTTCAGGGTCTTAATTCAAAAAAGCAACACCAAGTAGCTGCTCTTGGTACTGAAATCCGTTCAGTTTGATGAGTTCAGTGTCAACATGGTCAATTCCTTTTCTTCACCTTTATTTCTATGCTATTCATAAGAATATGTATAGTTTTTCCCCCCGAAAACAATAGGTTAATCCAGATGAGTTATATTGTTTCAGTGAGTTGTCTTCCGTTTTTGTCACCTCCAAATACCTTTTACTACACAATAAAAAAAGGAAATCTTTTATTCATTCACACCCACATATAGCCTGCAATTTGTAACATTAAGGGCGTGTCCACCCCCCTTTCTAGAAATTACACATATGTAGCTAACCACCCCAAAACTGCAATAATCCTGAGTCTTAAGGTTTGTACACACAGAATTTTCATCTTGGTGTCGATCGTTGATCCACCGGCTTGTTCTTCCCAGTCTGTGAGCGGAATGGCCCACGTGCACGAACCTTAAAGATACACATGTCAGATGAATGAATATTCAGCAACCGTCTCGTTGTACACTAGTTCTGCCAATGATGACTGTACATACATTAACGACAGAGGATAGATAGTGTTCATTGGTAAAGTTATGACGTACGTATTATGTGACGTTCGAAATGTTGCACATGTGCATTTCATTCAAACTTACATCACATTCTACCGATAATCTGCTGACTATGTACAAACATACGACAATCGGCAGAACGAATCCACCAGGCTGATAGTTGGGAAAAGAAGATCCTTGAGGCTTCATTTTCGCACGAATATCACTCGATGGGTCATATATCGTGCAAATCATGCGAAAATTATCTGACATGTGTACGAAGCTTAAGATGTAATAATTTACATTATTGTTCTTATCCTCCAGTTAAGACTACTGTTTTCTGAGCTAAAGAGCTGCCCTCTCTGTGCATGAGAGCTTGTATAGCTTTAAAAGTAAACTTTCTTGGAGGAGGAGTATAACATTAGACTGCTTACCTGGCATTGCATCTAAGAACTTTAAAACTATTGCAAGTTTAGGTTTGGGAGTTATCTACTTAGGGGGGGGGGGGGTATTTTCACCATACAGAACCCTCTGTGTTTTTCTGGGTTGCTTTCTTGTACCTGGAGGGTGAGTAATGGACTTATGTGATTTGTATCTTCAGCCTTGTAACAACATTCACAAACATCCCACTGTTGGGTGGATGATGGGTTAAAATAGACACTGAGAAAAAAGCAGTTGTCCCACCTCTCCCCTGCAATTTAACTGGCAACTGCGAATATGAACAAAATTCTGCAATATTTGCAAAAATAATTTTAAGGCTGCCAGCTAAGAACTCACCCGATTGGAGTAAGCCATAAGCCAATCACAGAGGATGCAGCGGAACAGCAATGTGAGGAGGTATGTTTTCCTACCTTTCTTTTGGTGCGTGACAAGAGGAGCAAGGAAGGAGCTCAATTGGTTGTCCAGGCCATAGAGAGACTCCGCTTACCTCTATTATCTTGGCTTCTATTGGATAAGCTGCTCTGTAAAACCTAATTTTGTGTCTTTTTAAATTTACAACAAACTGCCTTAATTCATATCTGATTGAGTGTCTCTCTCAGGCCATTGTGTGATTTTCTTAATTTAAAAATAATTTTAAATAACTAATTAGTTACTTATGCCTGTGCTTTTAATCCTGAGGTGGAGGCAGGGCTAGGGGTGGGGCTATTTGGCGGTGGTTAAATTATTTTTGCAAGGGTGGGATGTCTGATTCCCAAATCCGAGTCCGAATTCCAAAATCCAAATAAACCCACTTAATGGACATATTTATAAAGCAGTGGTACATAAAATAAAGCATTATTGGTCTGGGTGTTATTCTACACTACCGACATTATTGTTTACTGCTCTGTGTTATTTTACTCTACTGAACATCATTTTACACTGCTGGTAGTTACAGTATTTTACAGTAACGGTCATTATTTAACATTACTGCTCATTAATGTACTACCACATGCTTATTTTACATCATAAAATAATGATAATGGTTTCTATTTTCTTCTGCCTGTAAAATATTGCTAATGATATTTATTTTCAACATACATTTAAAAAAATCTTTACCTGCCATTAATAAGTTAATTTATCTTTGTTTAATTTATCTGGTGTATTCTTAAAGGAGAACTAAACCCAAATTCCATAATCTGAACTCCCACTCACCCAAAAAACTACAACAATATGCTGTAAAATACAATGCCATTAAATGGCATTTATCTAAATGTAACTTGATACGATAACTGTGTGTTAATGCACTGTCAGGCCACACCTATTGACTTTGTAGAAACTACTAGTGGTTGCGACCTGTTGTAATCAGTGGCATACCGCCAGAGCCTGTAGAGCCCGCCACTGCGTGGGGGCAGGAAGTAAGAGGGCTGCGCTCATCTCCACAAACCTCCGCGATCAGCTGTTTTTAAACAGCTGATTGTGCGTAAGAATTAAACATTCAGTTCCAGTCTCTTAAACAGCTGATTGCGTGTATCTTTACTTTATACGCACTGTTAAAAACAGCTGATCATGTAGCTTTGGGGAGGGGGTTTGGTCAGGGGCCCGGCCTACTGCAGAAGCTTAAGAATGGTCCTGAGCGACTAACATAACAGTCAGTGACGAAACACTGTGATACCGGAATGCTTGGAAATAAAGCACAAACCTCATGTTATTAAGGTAAATTTCCCAGCAGCCTCATCAAAATGAGAAGTGAGACACAGATAACTGCTTGTAAGTCAAAAAGGCTCATTTACCCAGAGCTGCTATTGCTCTGGGTAAATGGCACGATCACGATTCAATATCACATTTGGGAATGTGGGTAAATGTAAGGGATTTACTTACTGCGGGATTTTAATGCCAGCTATTTGCTGGCGTTAAAATCCTGTGCTAGAAATAGCGCAAACGTGATATTGAATCGCGAGCGTCAGGTGATTTTTGCCTAAACCATACATCCAACAGTAATATGGATTTAAAAACTGGTAGCTGTGAGTCTGGGTAAATCAGCCCCAAATTGTTCTGCCTAATGATTCAGTGTTGTTCCGAGGCTTTAGTTGTCCTTTCTAACAAAATGCTTTGAAAGTAGGTTAACATTAAAGGGGGCCATAGACAGATGTTGTGTATGTTGAATAATGAAGAATTTTGTACATAAGCAGACAGCCGAATGCCACAGAACACTTCATAATATTCTTATGTTTTACTGTTACAGACACATATCCTATATAATACATTACTGATTTGCTAGCTCTTTCAACAGAAAAATGACTATAGCAGTTCAGATGTACTATATGGAAGTATGAAAATGATATCTATTCTTTCTTTATACACATTTATGTTGCTGTTATTTCTATTTGTGTGAGGAACCAGAACACCCTAAGGCAAAACACAATAAACAAAAGTAAATACATATGTACATAGTTACACTACTTTAAGACATACAGTAATTATCTACATGGGCAAATTGTCACAATAGAAGTCAGGACATTGGTATTGGTTGGCATGACAAGTAGGTTCCACTTTCTGACAAAGAGTCTGAGCAAAAGGTGACAAAAGAACAACCCTCATTATACATTCAGAGAGATTCAATAAAAGTTCTTATTGTTAAAAATGGTGCTAATCAACCAATCAGATGTTAGCTTCCAAATGTAAAATTAGATCTATTGGTTGGGGCAAAATTAGCACAATTTTTAATGATAAGAACTTTTATTGAATCTCCCTGAATATTTAATGAGGGCTATCTGTTGTATTCAATTAGATCAACTGGACTTGAAGTTTAGTTCTTGAAGATGTTTTGCTAGTCATCCGACTGGCTTTCTCAATTCAGAATGACTTGTACAAGAATCTGTGGCAATTATGTACCCTGGAAAATCCCAATTAGCATATCACAGCGAAGTGTTAAGGGCGTGATTGGATAGTGGCTAAGAGGTGTTATAGGAACACCCAGAGTAAGGTGTCAAAACTGCATTGTACATGGCAGACAGATGGTGTCGAACCCCTCCACCTCTATTTAGGCTTGGTTTCTTTATTTTCACATAAATGGCCTCCTTAAGACCTCTCTTGAACCAGTCACGTTCCTTTGCCAATATGTTAACATTACAATCTTCAAAGGTTTGTTCTTTATCCTTAAGATGCAGGTACACGGCTGAGTCCTGACCCGAGATTGGCTCTTCTGTGCTGGCCATACGTTGATGCAGTTGCTGTTTGGTCTCCCCCACATACAAATCGAGCATTCTTCACTGCACTGCACTGCGTATATGATGTCTGCTTTTCTTGTGTTTCGGTATTGGGTTCTTTCGTGTACCAACTGCTGCCTCAGTGTGTTGTTCGGTTTAAAGCAGACAGGGATACAGTGTTTTTTGAAAATTCTTCTTCATTTCTCGGAGACCCCTGCTACATATGGGTGACATGTTCTTTCTCCTGTCTTGCTTTTCTCTTCACTGTTGGTATTCGTGTTCTTTTCTTTCCTTCTACTTCTTTTTAAAAGGCCCGTCTGGATATCCACAAGTTTTAAGGGCTCCTCTGAGATGTTTCATTTCTTTAGCCTTCGCCTCTGTGCTAGAGGGGATGTTCTCAGCTCTGTGTTGCAGGGTTCTGATGACACCCAGCTTGTGATCTAAAGGGTGGTGGGAGTCAAACATCAAATACTGATCTGTGTATGTTGGTTTTCTGTAAACCTCTACTTCCAGTTTACCATTTTCTTAAATTCTACCAAGCAGTCCAGAAAGCCAGTTTGTTGTTTTGTACGTCTTCCTTTGTACATTGGATGTTTTGGTCTACCGCATTGATGTGTTCTGTGAAAGCTTGTACTTCCTTCTGGTGGATTTTAACCCAGGTGTCATCCACATATCTGAACCAGTAGCTGGGTGCCATGCCCTTAAATGTATTAAGCGCCTGTTTTTCTACCTCCTCCATGTAAAGGTTGGCCACAATAGGTGAAAATGGAGATCCCATAGCGCATCCGTGTTTTTGCTTATAGAACTTATTCCTGTATTTAATAGGTGGTATTCAGGCACAAGTCCAGTAAGGAACACACCTGTTCTGGGTTGAGATCAGTTCTGCTGGTAAGAGTGCAGGCTTGGCCTAGCCATTTTCTCACCATGTCAACAGTCTCCTTGGTGGGTATAAAGGTGAAGAGAGATGTCACATCATAGGACTCCATAGTTTCTTCTGCACCAAGTACTACTTCCAACTGTCTGCCATGTACAATGCTGTTTTGACACCTTACTCTTGGCGTTCCTATAACACCTCTTAGCCACTATCCAATCACGCCCTTAACACCTGGCTGTGATATGCTAATTGGGATTTTCCAGGGTACATAATTACCACAGATTCTTGTACAAGTCATTCTGAATGAGAAAGCCAGTCGGATGACTAGCGAAAATCCTTCAAGAACTAAACTTCAAGTCCAGTTGATCTAATTGAATACAACAGATATACCATGACCTGGATGAATGAGAACCATCACAAGCTTTAATGAGGGCTGTTCTTTTGTCACCTTTTGCTCAGACTCTTTGTCAGAAAGTGGAACCTACTTGTCATGCCAACCAATACCAATGTCCTGACTTCTATTGTGACAATTTGCCCAACATTTAGGCTGGATATTTGTGCAGCTGGCATGCCAAAGCTTTTTGGGTGCATTAGAGGGTGGTATGGTATGGGCAGAAGCTGGCATCGCTTGTGTGCATTGTGTTTATGTTTTACTGTAATTAATCACTTTCTACTACACAACAGTTATTTAAAGACATTTAAAGTAGAGTTTGCCAATTTATTGGCCATTTTTTAGAGAAGCAAGCCAAGGAACCAGTTAGTAAGTTTGTGTTACACTGTAAAATGGTAACCCTTTTCCTGGGCAATGGGCTCATTTAGAGGATTATAAAAAAAACGTAAATTGGAAATGTTGTCATGCTCTGCCAAAAGAGTTCCATTAAAGACTTATTAGAAATGCATGGAAAAGGAAATTCTGCTGTGGGTACTTTGTGAAGGTAGTTGATTCCTGATAAACTGTAACCAGTTTTCAAGATTAATTGTACTTTTAAAAGCATAAATAGAACCTTAAAAAGGTTTCACGCCATTTTTGGCTGGCTTTAATACTTGCGCAAAATAAGTTTCACAGCCTATGGTAAATAGTGTAACGTTGGCTGTCATACTCTCGCAGCAACCGCAACCTAGGGGCTAAAGTCAGGCTAACCGATCATAAATTGGTAAGCGCAACATTAACCCCCTAGGAGAGGCCAATGGCTCCAGAACACCTCCTCATAAATCGTCCTCGCACTGTTTAAAATAATAACAGTTCCACAGAGGATGTTAGAAGTTTTTTTAAAACCTGATGTGCTGCAAATTAAAGTGGTTACAGTAGGGTAGAGAGTAAAAGTCGTCCCTGCAAATTCAACCTCAGCTGTAGCTCTTTCAGCTTGACTTTTTAACACCAGCTAAGAGCCCTATCTGGTGAATCCCCCAGAACCGAGCAATTGTGGCTTTGGTTCAATCCAGGCGATATGCTTTATTTGTGGGCTGAAATTACTAAGGCCATGTACGGAGAGCCGCTATCGCTCTCTATTGCCTCCACTAGGCAATGCACTATGCCGCTATTGGCTCTCAGTGGTGTTTTCCAATTCCGGAACTTTAACGCCAGCTATCTGCTGGTGTTAAAGTTTCTGTCTTAAAGAGCAGTAATTGGCTTGGTACATAGCTTGCGGCGGTTGCGTGACTTAGCTTTTACATACCACTGATAATGGCTCTCCGTAAATAGCCCTATAAATACTTGATCACTTTATGGACAGCGGCACAGGGTACTCACAGGTACACTTTCAGGTGGAGGCCACTCGGCTGTAAGGAAATTCACAAGCTGTACTCAGGAATGCAAATGGTTTTCTGCTGGGAACAGCAGGCTGCATGCTGAAACAGAGAAGGCTGCTGGGAACTGTAGGCATGGATGCTGGAGCAGAGATTGCTGCTGGGAACTGTAGGCTGGATGCTGGAACAGAGATGGCTGCTGGGTAATGTAGGCTGGATCAGGAATTGCTGGTAAAAAGGTGGATACAGGCAATGTAAGTAATCTGGATACTGCTAAGGTGATTATGCTGAGAAGAATCTGAATACAGGTAAGGTAAGTATGCTGGATACTGGTAAGGTGAGTATGCTGGTAAGAAGCTGAATACAGACAAGGTAAGTATGGTGGATACTGGTAAGCAGGGGCATACCTGCAGGGACCCGGGGCCCCCACAAGACTGGGGGCTGGGCCCCTGACTCCCTCTTCCCGACAAGCCTGCCAAGATCTCTGAAGCCGCGACCAGATGTTTAGCCATTTTTAAACAGCTGATCGCATTTATGCAGGAAACATACGCGCGATCAGCTGTTTAAAAGACGGGACCCGAACTTCCGGCTCAGTTCCAGAAGTTCGGGTCCGGTCCTTTAACCCTTTCAGTGCCAGCAGAATTTCAATTTTTTTTGCGTTAAGTGCCAGCAGAATTTTCAGGATTTTGCCCTTAATCGCTTTAGACTAATTTTACAGTAGGAAACCTTGCAGTAAATCAGGAATATTATACATTGTTTTTTTCAGCACAAAGTGTACTTTAACATGGTAACAGAATTTTTCTGGAAATTTTACTGGAATTATGGGTAAAATATGGGGTAAAATTTGCAAATTTTCATTGAAGTTTCCCATTTTTATGTACAGTTATTTTAAGGTTACACACAAAAAACTTACTGTTTCTAAAAGCTCTGATACTCCCGAGTACAACAATACCAGATATATGTAGGTACCCCACTTTCCCTGTACAGGAGACCCCCCCAAACTAAAACTGCACCTTCAAGAATATTACACCAAATTAAAATGTATAACCACTTCTGACGGTTAACATAGAATATCTACCAAATTAACTAAAATATCCCCACAAGTGAGATATTTTTAGAAACTACAAACCCGCAGGATATTACGAGTGAGGTACGTTTCGATCAAAATGCAGATACCCGGACGCAGCTCTTCATCCAATTGTAAGTTATTTTCTCACACTTTCCTTTTTTTCCTCAACTGTAAAATCAGAGACAAAATCAAATGCGAATTTCAGCTAAAAACCGCAGAGGAAAGTTCAACCGCATCTCAAATATGTAAGCCTAACCCCTCCCAAATAAAACAGTATGCCACATTCATGGGTGTACCCAGAGACATGGCTACCAACTAACCCAGAGCGTGACCCATGCCAAATGTCAGTAGCAGCGAAAAAAATTAGCCAGCTTTGCATTTGAACAGTCTGCAGTTTTTCCCACAAAACACCCCCCCAACTCAGAATTACCCCCCACAAACTATATATTTCTGAAATCTACATACCTTCAGCTATGTAACGCTGTAGTTTGTTCATTCATACCGCCAATGTTGTGGGTGCAGTTCTTTGTAGAAGTACCTTTTGCAGATTTTCTAAAACAAATGAAGATCAAACAACAAAAAGATAGAAATCATGTCAAAACCTCATGGAATGTAAAAAAAAGTTACCAAATATCAATCTCCCAAATGTCCTGAATCAAACGGTATGCCATATGCATGGTTACACACGCAGACGTGGAAGCGAAAAGCCACAAAGTGAGACAATGCACAATGGCTCAGAAAAAGCGAAAATATTTAGACAACTCCGAATTTGAACAGTCTTCAGTTTTTTTCACAAAACAACCCCGTAAATCAGAAATACCCCCCACAAACTATATATTCCTGAAATCTACACACCGTCAGCTATGTAAAACTGTAGTTTGTTCATTCATACCATTAATGGTGTGGGCGCAGTTCGTCAAAGAATGTCGCACTATTCTGAAAAAATAAACCAAAAACCAACTTCCAAAGGTAAAAATCATGCCAAAACCTCATGGAATGTAGAAAAAGTTACCAGTTATCAATCTCCCAAATGTGCTGCATCAAACTTTATGTCATATGCGTGGTTAAACACGCGCACGTGGAAGCGAACAAAGCCACAAAGTGAGACAATGCATGATTGCTCAAAAACAGCAAAAAATATTCAGGCAACTCTGAATTTGAACAGTCTGCAGTTTTTTCCCACAAAACATCCCCACAAACTATATTTTCCTCGAATCTACACACTTTCAACTACGGAATTCTGTAGTTTTTTCATTCATACCATCAATGGTGTGGGTGCAGTTCATCATAGAATTCGCACTTTTCGCAGATTTTCTGAAAAAATGAACAAAAATCAACTTTCGAAGGTAGAAATCATGCCAAAATTCCATGAAATGTAAAAAAAGTTCCCAAATATCAATCCCCCAAATGTCCTGAATCAAACAGTATGCCATATGCATGGTTACACATGCGGACGTGGAAGCAAAAAGCCACGATGTGAGACAATGCATGATTGCTCAAAAACAGCAAAAATATTCAGGCAACTCTGAATTTGAACAGTCTGCAGTTTTTCCCCACAAACTATATATCCTCAAATCTACACACTTTCAACTATGGAATGCTGTAGTTTGTACCATTAATGGTGTGGGCGCAGTTCTTCATAGAAGTTTGCACTTTTCGCAGATTTTCTGAAAAAATTAACAAAAATCCACATTGAAGGTAGAAATCATGCCAAATCCCATGAAATGTACAAAAAGTAACCAAATATCATCTTATCATCTTCTTCCAATTTCCCGAATCAAATGGTATGCCATATTCATGGTTACACATAGGTACGTGGAATCGACTAGCCACAAAGTGAGCCAAATCACAGTGGCCCAATTACAGCAACTTTTCAGATTTGTCAGACTAAACGCCCCTCTATATTAGAAATACCCCCCAAAACTATATATTCTTGGAATCTACATACCTTCAGCTATGCAACAGTGTCATTCTTTTATGTGGTGCACACAGAGATGTGGCCCCCAACTAGCTCAAATGGGACGCATGCCTAAGTGCAATTACAAGAATTAACCAAAGTGTTCTGTAATTTGAACAGCCTACACTTTTTCAAGAAAAACAGCCCTGAAACTTGGAAATACCCAACTATATATTTTTGGAATCTACACTTCTTAAGCTACATTACGGTGCCAAGCTTTCATACATACATGAAGAATCCCAGACACAGTAATCCAAAGAACACTGTGTTTTTAGGAGATTTTGTGAAAAATAAAATTAGATGATTCAAAGGTTGAAATCCTATCTAAACCCACTTAACAAGCAAAAAATCCCACTAAATGTCAATCTCCCACATGTCCTGAATGAAACGGTATGCCATATGCGTGGGTACACACAGAGACGTGGCCACCAACTAGCTCAAATGGGACACATGCCCAAGTGCAATTACAAGAAAAAATCGAAGTGCTCTGTAATTTGAACAGCCTATGCTTTTTCAAAGGAAACAATCCCGAAACTTGGAAATACCCCCCACAAACTATATATTTTTGGAATCTGCACTCCTTGAGCTACGTTACGGTGCCAAGCTTTCATACATACATGAAGAGTTCCAGACACGTAATCCAAAGAACTCTGTGTTTTAGGAGATTTGTGAAAAATAAATTAGATTATTCAAAGGTTGAAATCCTATCTAAACCCATGACAAGCAAAAAATCCCACTAAATGTCAATCTCCCACATGTCCTGAATCAAACGGTATGTCATATGCGTCGGTGCACACAGAGACGTGGCCAACAACTAGCTCAATTGTAGGCAGCCCAAGTGCAATTACAAGAAAAAATCAAGTGCTCTGTAATTTGAACAGCTTATGCTTTTTCAAAGGAAACAGTCCCTAAACTGGGAAATACCCCCCACAAGCTATATATTTTGAAATCTACACTCCTACACTCAGCTATGTTACGGGCCAAGCTTTCATACATACATGAAGAATTCCAGACAAAGTAATCCAAAGAACTCTGTTTTTTAGAAGATTTTGTGAAAAAAAAATTAGATGATTCAAAGGTTGAAATCCTATCTAAACCCACATGACAAGCAAAAAAACCACACTAAATGTCAATCTTCCACATGTCCTGAGTCAAACAGTATGCCATATGCATAGGTGCACACAGAGACGTAGCCACCAACTAGCTCAAATGGGACGCATGCCCAAGTGCAATTACAAGTGCTCTGTAATTTCAACAGTCTACACTTTTTCAAAGGAAACAGCTCTGAAACTTGGAAATACCCCCCAAAAATATATATTTTTGGAATCTACACACCTTCACCTACGTAACGTTCGTCCTGCTTTCATATATACATGAAGAATTCCAGACACAGTACTCCATAGAACTCTGTGCTTTTTAGGAGATTTTGTAAAAAATATAATAAGGTGATTCAAAGGTTGAAATCCTACCTAAACCCACTTGACAAGTGAAAAAACCCACTAAATGGCAATCTCCCACATGTCTTGAATCAAACGGTATACCATATGCGTGGGTGCACACAGAGGCCTGGCCACCAACTAGCTCAAATGGGATGCATGCACAAGTGCAATTACAAAAAAAAATAAAAAAACACCACAACCCATTCCCCACCCCCAACCTCCTTTTTAGTGGTATTTTAGTGAAAACCAGTTAGTACGGAGAGTCACACATGTTTTTGTACACTTTACTAATCCTAAAAATTTAATCTGGTCTTTTTATGTTTTCCAATTTGAAATCCGATCGGAAAAATCACTTGCCGGAAATCATTTTCCAGGAAGTGATTTTTCATTCATTGGCAAAGATCAATAATTTGGTGATCAGAAGTGATCACCAAATTTTGATCTCTGTACCCATTTTTTTTCTAAATCTTTGCTAAGTAGTAAAAAATCCTATTTGTGAATGGAACTTTGAGACAGCTTTACTATACCAGACACTGACAGCTTTACTATACCAGGTACTGTACTGTGATCTGAATGGAGATCGCAGTGCAGTACCTCCACTAGACCACCAGGGTCAGCATTGTACCTCTCTATGGGAAGACCCCGGTGAAGGAGGAAGCTCCATGACGTCACCGGGGTCTCCCTTTCCGATCCAATTCTTCCACTACGTGGGACCGGCTTCCTGCTATGCGGTCACGGCTAAAAGTAGGGATATCTCCGCATCCCCCCTCGGATTTGGAGGAAACTGAGGGGGGATCGAGGGGGCTAGATCGCCCCTAGTGTGGTAAAGGGACAGCCACAGAACGTGTATTCACATTCTGTAGCAGTTTGAGCCTTTCCTGCACAGAATACAGTGAATATACGATCTGTGGCAGTGAAAGGGTTAAACAGCAGATCGCGCATATGTTTCCTGCATTTGCGCAATCAGCTATTTAAAAACAGCTAAACGGCTGGGCACGGCTTCAGAGATCTTGGCAGGCTTGGGCTTGTGTCAGGTCTTTCAACCATCCGGGCCCCCAATTTCTTATTATTGTACCTAACTGAATGTAAATGAAACCATCACTATCTAAAGGTGAATCTAAAGGTGAATGTACTCATCAGGGCAGATAAATCCAGCTTCAAATTTTTGTCTAGTATTCAATTAAGCACTGACCAATTGCCTTAAAGTTTGTACACACACACACGATATGCACCCGAGCCACGACCTCCGATACCGTCTGCTAGGCAGATCAACAAACAACCCCCGACCAAACGCATACACACGGACGATTCTGGGCCGAAACGACTGTTCATTGTGTGTAGCGGTCGGAGGTCATGGCACGATGCGCACATTGTGCATGTGTACGAGCCTTTAGCTAGAATGGGAATTTGAATCCAGTGTGTTGAGACTCCTTAAGTGATAAAATCTACTATTTACAAATAACAGGAAAATAAACAAACAAGGGAAATGAAGACTTTAAAGGGGAACTGTGGTCTCCAAACAAGTTTAAATTAAAGTCCAGTTTCCTACCTTTAAAACGAGCCATCAACCACCTGTCTATGTGCTCCACAACCCAAGATATAAAGAAATGACTGACCAGAAAGTTCATGGGTGGGAGGCTGACATGTGACATTCCTAAGGCTTCTCCTGCACAGTGCCGCCGGCAAGTACAGCCTCAGACTCCCTCAGTACTTGAGGGAGACAGAAGTCCCTCCTCCTCTCTGCTGTGTGAAGTCCTGACAGAGAAGGTAAGGGAATCTACAGTCCTTCTTTCCCACTATTTGAAAACAGCATTTTCAGGCAGAGTTCTCACTCTTTTTCAGAGTTTTCTGTAGGAGGGAATCTGAGTGGCCCATGGTACCCGCGAGTGGGTGGGGCTTATGCACCAGAGAGTGGGCGGGGCTTGTGCGTCCGCGGGTGGGTGGGGCTTGTGCATCTGAGAGTGGGCGGGGCCAAGGGGGGCCTGCAAATGGAGGGACCATGGGGCCGATGAGTGGGAGGGACCAGGGGAGCTGCAAAGGGGAGGAGGAGACACAGTGCAGATTGACTGGCATGGTTTCAGAGCAGGAAGCAGGAAGTGCAGGGGACCTAGTGATGCTTCTGCCATATCACACACACAAATGTAAATATCTTCAAAACTATGCAAAATAAACAATGAAAATAAATTGCAAAAATTCCTAAGAGAGCAATTCCTATCAATTTATCTAAAGCCATTTTTAACTGGAAAACCCCTGGTGTGATTAACTGGTAACAGTACTCTGGAATGACACCCAAAGTTTTCATTTCCTAACCATATATTGGGAATAATGGGAAAAGTAAGTGCATTTTTATAACATAAAAATATTTTTGATTGTTAGAATTTAAACTCACTTCAAAGTATCTTAATCTGTGCAGTTGGAATATTCTAATTAATAATGATCTGATGATTAGACAATTTTAGGAGGGCATCATTTATGGTATAAAGCAATTTGTGCAAACTGAATCGTTCTCTGCCTTTTGCAAATGTCCCCTCAATGCTTTGCAGTATTTTGTCAGTCACACATTAATAAATAATTGAAAACTCCTGTGGCGATAAACAGGTAACAGTACCCTGGCTCAGGGATTAATGCAATGACACCTAAGTACATTATATAAAGAGCTGTAGGGAGGAATCTTTGCATGGATACTCAAGTACTCTTTATTAGTATCAAACATTACATTTAAAAGCATCTACATTGTGAAATAAGCATACCTGAAATCAAAAAAGGTATAGCTCATATTTACAATGCATTGGTGTTATTTTTATTTTCTGTTATGAATGTCATGGAAGCAGTTCTCAAATTGTTACTTTGCAGCCTTGTACTGTGGGCATCTAAGGTTATTTAAAATAAAATTCTTCAGTGGGAAGTGTTTGATTTCTGTTTGTGGTTTTATTCTTTGGTTTCTATGGCAATCTTCAATAACCATTGTACTTCATTCTCCATTCTACTCAAATTTAGATATGACAAGTTTTAACACTATATTTTTATTTTTAAACAAAAGATGTTATATTGAAAGGGCAGGACTTATTTTCCCCTTGATCATTCTTGCTCATTCAAGCTGCTTTTGGTTGCATACACTCACTATGTCTAATATAGTTATTGTTTTATTTGTTATTAAAATTTAGTTTTTTTTATTATGGGCAGCTCTTGTCAAACAAATGTCCTTGCTTTTTGAAATTTTATTTTATGAGTAAGAATTAGGATTGAGACATAGGTTCAGTTTATAGAAATTTTGTTTATTATATAAGCTCATGGTCTCATCTTTGATAGCAATGTTTATCCAGCTTTAAGGTCACTTACACAGAATAATTGTTTACTTTTGTTTTATTTACCTAGACTAAAGTAGTATGGGCGAACTGCAGGGTAATAAACAGCTTCTAGTTTAAGGATGACTGTAGTGATGTTGTAACCTTAACTGTGCATGTGCACTTTATAAAAATAAAGAGGTCTATAAATGTTACTAGAAATAAAGGTATATTTATATATTTAACCCACTACTGGCCCCATTGTGTAGTTTGAAAAAAATCTTACTTTACATGCCTGCTCCTTATGGTTCTTCTGCAGTGCTTGAGTAGGAGAGTAGGAGATGTCTTCCTGTTCAAAAGGTTTCTGCCTCCTCCTTGTCCTCTGAGAGGACAGTGGCATGTGCAGCCCTTTCCCCCCCTCCCTCCAACCCCCTGGATTCCTCAATTGCTGCCCTTCCACCTAGCTCAAAATTCTTTTGATATATTGTACCTCTCACTTGCCCACCCCCAACCGGCAAGTTAGATCTCTAATAAATGCTTCCAAATCATACTTACAGCCCTTCACTTCTGCGGCTGTTTTCACAGCCAGTAGCCTTGTCTGTGATTGGCTGACCGCCAGCCAATCACAGAAGCGGCTGCCTGTCCGGCCCGTCTCTGCTGCTTCCGGTTAGCAAAAAGCCGGAGAGGACAGCTACAGGTGGAAAGGGCTGTAAGTGTGATTCAGAAGCTTTTATTCCAGATCTAACTTGGCCGTTGGGGGTGGGCAAGGGAGAGGTACAATAAATCAAAAATTTTAATTTTGGGTGGACATACTCTTTAAAATTGTTTTCTCCTAATTTGAGCACTTTCCTCCCCTGATCACCCATGCATTGCAAGATACTCCTCTAGTAATTTGCATTTACGTATGTTTACTGTAAGTGGATTCTATAATTAAGAAGGCTTGTTGCTGGCAGTACATTTCTCTGTCCATGTAGTCTTGTCAGCAATTGACTGTCTCTATTCACAAAGGGGGAGATCCAAAGCCGGGCGCCGCGTTACTTACCTTTGCCCGATCCCGTGATACAATAACTGACGTAAATGAGACTACCTCAGTTATTGCATCTCGGGATCGGGCTAAGGTAAGGAGCGCGACATTAGCGCTCCTAAACCTTTACCGTTAAGTTTTGCACTAGAGGTAACGCAAACCTTAACGGCAGAGGTTTTGGATCGTTAGCACAGTGCTGTTTCCAAAAACATTTGGAAACGGCGCTGTGCTCTAAATTTTTTCGGGTTAACGTGGGTTTTAGATGAAAAACGGCTATATTGGATCTCCCCCAAAGTATTTTCTATCCATATCATTATGGAAGATCCTAATAAGACTTCTGTTACCCTGCAGGATTTTCAAGCCAGCATGAATGGCAGGGGCATAACTACCAGGTGAGCAGGGGGAGCAACTGCAGGGGGGCTGGGAGCAAAGTGGGCCACATATTATTTTCTTTATGACAGATATAGCCTCCTCCCAGAAAACCACTGTGGATGAAACATGAATAGGGGCCCCATCATAGTTTTGCTGGGGGCCCTAGTGATTCCTTGTTTAGTGGCAAGAAGAGACAAAAAACAGCCTACCAGTAATACTAAATAGTCAGCTAAATTTACTGTATTTTTTTGCTTCTGCTCTGTCCTAATAAAAGATAAACAGGGAGATGTAATAACCCATGGTATAGGATAATATGGAGTTAAATTGATGTTTCCCAAAGTAAGCATAAGTTAAACTCATTATTCAGGGGCCTGTGCCATTTTTTATTAAAAGCACAGACACCTGATATAATACAATTACAGATTAGGTTACCTGTGCACATAGGGAAATGTAGTCCAGGTAGCAGGTGCCGTCTCCACCCAAGGGTTTCCCACACCCAAATGACAAATCCAGGGAGAAAATAGGGAAGACGCACACTGCAGAACCAATTTAAACTTTTATTTCACTTCAACCATCTCACTTGCACAACGTTTCGGGGGACACGTCCCTTCCCCCCTCATGCACCTGAGGAAGGGGCGTGCCCCCCAAACGTTGTGCACTGAGATGGTTGAAGTGAAATAAAAGTTTAAATTGGTTCTGCAGTGTGCGTCTTCCTTTTTCTACCTGATTAATACCCCTAGTGGTTCATTTTAGCGCTATATAGTAGGTGTTACCCACCGCAATCCTTACCCTCCGGGCTCCCGCAAATCCAGAAAATATGTTAGCTCTGGTAGGATAGTGGACAAATGTTTTTATGTGAAGCTGTGAAGTGCCACTGTATCTTAAATGGAACTCAAGATATTTTGCAATACCAGTAAAACATAATTATTTTGTGCTAGTTTTATTGTATATGAGCTTCGTTGAATTATTATTTACATGTTTAAGGTAAAAATGTTTACATAAGTAATTCAGATATACATACCTTAAACATATCTCTAAGGTGATCATTCACCTCCTTTCGTACATCTTTCTTTATAATAGTTGCATTGCAGTACTGCCTTAAACCCAGAATACTATTTCCTGGCTGTGAATTACTAAAAGTTGTCAGCACAATGAAATAAAAGAAAGACACAACCAGAAAAGATAAGGCACAAGAAACAAGAGAAAGGTATAAAGTAGAGATTATGTTACAAGTGATTCACTATGAATATAGGTTTACTGTGACAAAGATGATAAATTATAGCTGCAGATGATAACAGAGAGAGGAGGGAAACATTCTAAATTTGCTGTTTATGTTATAATTCCCAACTATGCCATTGTACTGATTTATAACATATTGCAAGTATTGCAAGTGCATACATTGTAAGAAGCACCTGGAGAAGTTTGATGTTTCATATTACACATACAGTACATTTAAGTTCAGTTTTTTTGATTTCTGCAGCTGGGACCACTTTTGTTCTTATGAGAGGTTTGGTAACTTGCCGTCTATTTAACTGCATCCATGAAAATCATCTACTTTGTTACCAGTATTTTGGAATCTTAAATAGTAATAACATTTTATACTAACTAGAGATGGACTAGAACTCGAACTCGAACCCAAATTCGAGCCGAACTATTCGAATTCGAACAAATTCGGACTTCTCGAACTATCCCGGACCCGGATTTTCAATATTTTCGGACTTTCGATAAATATCGAATGTTCGACCATTCGAATGTGCGAGTAAAATGCCTATTATACCTATACGCGAGCATCGCATCTGCGAGTAAAGTGTCCATTAAAACCTATACGCGAGCATCGAATCCGCAAGTAAAATGTACATGGTATCCAGGTGCGAATGCGAGCATCGAATCCGTGAGTAAAGTGTCCATTAAAACCTATACGTGAGCATCGAATCTGCGTGTAAAATGTACATGGTACCTAGGCGCGAACGAGCTCGAAAATAGTGCGAGTGAGAGTAAAATTGATTTTTCGAATGTCCTGGATATTCAAACATGTTCCCCAGACCATTTCCCAGGTCCCACAGCCATTTACATTAAGTTACCATTGATATTTTAATTGTATTTCATTAGAACTTTTCGAACTATTTGACTCCCATTGACCCATGGGTCCGTTTTCAAACTTTCGAACTTTACATATAGTTCGAAAGTTCGAAAACAGACCGAACTTTCGAATGTTCGGCCATCTCTAATACTAACAACAAAATAATCAAGATGAGACCTCCTTCTTTCTATAAAAATATTAGCCAAACCTGGAGATTTGCCTATTACGTGCCTATTGACATGGCAACACAATAAAGGGGGATGGGTTATTTAGATTGCTACATGAACATTTTCTCTCACAGGTGGTTGAAGTTACTACTGGAAAAGGAGCTCTGTTGGATTTGGTAATATTTAACATCACAGAGTGTTTTATAGATATGAAGATAACTGGAAGCTTAGGGAATAGTGACCATGAAATATTTTCATTTAATGTATGCTATCAAAAGGAAAAGTGAACTGAACTGGGATAAAAATAGCTCTTTAGCATATAAACTGGGATGCTATTTTAAGTTAACTGTGACTTCTTGGGCTGTGTGTTTCTAAAAACATGTTGCACCACCAGAGATACAACAAAGAACACAGGTACATTTAGAAACTGTATCTCTTACTAAAAACTGAAGCTAGAAACCCTGCGGATAAAGACAGTGAATACTGGGTCCTTGATGATGGCTTTGTGAAGCCTAAATGAACACGGAAGCCTTCCTAATTACAGAATCTATTACTTACATGTATTAATGCAACTTAAAAAGCCAGATGGTACCTGTACATTGGTTCTTTGATCCCCATATTGTGTTTGGTGCTCACATGCCTGCCCATTTCACTGTCTCCTGATCGGCGAATAACTCTCCAAACAAAATATTTCAGGCAGAAAAATTATTTATAACTAGTGATGGCCCAGTTCACGGATTCGAACCCAAATCCGCGGCGGATTTACCTCGTTCGTGAACGGCAGATATCGCGGATTTTCCGGTTTTCCGCCTTCTGAACTTTTCCGAACCGCGTTTTTGAAAATTTTCAAAATTATGAGGATTTCTCGTATTTTCGAAAATGCAAGAAAAAACCATATTTTCGAAAATTTTCGAAATTACGGGGATTTTACGTATTTTCGAAAATGCAAGACCCCCATATTTTCGAAAATTTTCAAAATTACGAGGATTTCTCGTATTTTCAAGCATTTTTTTCATTTTAATGAGTCCGCTCGCGGATTTTCGAATTTTCCCGAAAATTCACGGATCCTCAAGCGGAACGGATTTTGCGAAGTTTGGACATCTCTATTTATAACAAGTTGAAAATATTTCAGATACATTTCAGATGGGAAACATATAGACTCTTCCCTGCATATTTTGTGGACAAAGACGCCACTTCCTCAGGGGAGGAATGTGGTATACTTGGATTTTGGTAGGCTTTTGGTACATTCTACCATAAGCGACTTATGTATAAGCTAAGGTCTGTTTGGCTTGGGTGGCACATTTGTACATGGATCGAAAAATGGTTGAAGGATTAGATGTTGGAAGTAGTTATTAATGGTGCTTTATCGATGTGGGCTAAAGCTCTAAGTGGGGTGCCACAGGGTTCTATGATGGGGCCACACTATTTAATCTGTTTATTAGTGATTTTGAGGTAGGTATTTTCAGCAAGGTCTCTGTGATTATGGACGACACAAACTTTGTCAACCATTAAAAGCTGCAGGTGGATCTAGGTAAATTGTCACATTGCCACTTGTGGCAGATGAGATTCAATGTTGATAAATTTAAGTCAATGCATTTTGTGCTTAAAAATCCTTGTGCTGCTTATACTATAAATCCCTGTTGGAAAAGGATCTTGAAGTTTTGTTCGATAACAAACTTAAAGGGCAATTCCACCCTTAACCCCCCCCCAAAAAAAAAACTGTTGACATGTTAGTAATGTGCCTCAATCGCAACTGCTATTTTATCATATTATTGAATGCATTTGTAGCCAGTTTTATACCTTTCTGGCAAAGGTATATGTGTGTATTTCACTTTATTTTTTATCATTCCCAAAGATAATCATCAGATCATCTTAGGGAATGGTAATTGGAATACGGGCATAAATTAAGTTTTCCAAGTCAAAATCCAAACGGGAAAATAACTTCCTGGAACAAATTTTGCAGGAAGTGATTTTTCATTCATTGGCAAAGATCAATCACCTAATACTGATTTCTAAGCAAAGACTTAGAAAAATCCTATTTGTGAATGGAACTCTGAGCTACATTCTCAAATATTATAGTAAGCTGTCATTCACTGACAGCTTACTATAGCCTGTACCGCACTGCGATCTGAATTGAGTACCTCAACAAGACCACCATCAAAATAGTAGTCTAACAGAAGACCCTAATGAAGGAGAAATTTCTGTGACATCACCGGGGGCCCCCTTTCAGATTCTATTTAGCTTAGCCATGACCAGCAATTGCTACCCAGTCATAGCTTTTCAGGCTGATAGCTCCTGATCCCCCCATAAAATTTAACTAAAACCGATGGGGGATCGACGGGGCTAGGGGGGCACCTGAATGCTGCCCCCCATGGCCCCTAGATGCCTTAAAGGGGCTGCATGCAGCAAAAGTGACTTGAGTATAAGCCGGGGTTAGCCTTTCAGGTTCATTTTAAAAAATAAACCTCGGCTTATACTCGAGTATAAATGGTAAGTCAAAACTGTCCACTTGTGGTATTTAATTGTAGATTTTGGGGTCTGCATTGGATCATTATCCTGTTGTAGGACCCATCCTATTTTTAAAGGGCATGTCCACTCCCCAAACTAAAATTTAACCCACTACTGCCTCCACTGAGTAGTTTAAAAAAATCCTTACCTTACATCTCTGCTCCTTATGGTTCCCCTGTATTGCTTGTCCAAACTGTGGAAACTGAGGAGTAGTGGCTGCATGCGCAGGGGAGCCCCCCCCCCCTCTCCCTTCCACCCTCCCGATCCCTTCCTAGCTGCTCTTCATGTAACGTTAAATCTTTTATATATATTGCAGGGCATCCCTTCCCACCCCCAACTGCTATATTGGAAGTGTAAAAATAGAATCTGAACTGTACTCACAGATCCTCACTCCCGTGACATTCTCTATTGCTGGCAGCCATGGCTGTAGTTGGCTCCCTCACAGCCACGGCTGCCGGTCTGGCCCCTTGCTTGTAGTTCCAGCAGGCAGGGAGATTCGGATCAGAATGATGCTGGATCGAGGGACTGTGTTAACAGCACAGCCCACAGCAGGGAGTGTGTAAGGTCTGTAAATGTTTGTCTATTATGCCTCCCGCTTACAGCAGCAAGCAGGAAGTGCAGGTGATCTGGTGATGCTGCTACCATATCAGACATACAATAGAGCAGCCAATCAATATTGTTTTTTTGAGGACTCACAGACTTTTTACAGCTTCATCTGGACTTTAATAAAAACTTCCAACAAGACATAAAGTTAAAGTGACACTTTACTCATGCAGTAACTGACCTCTCTGGTTCCTCCTCTAGTCAGAATCACTGACTCTCCTTAAATTCTCTGACATATGCTAATAAGGATTTTTTTTTCTGTGCACACTTTCTTTTCAGTTCAGAAAGCTGTACTATATGTTGAATACTTATACTTTACTTCTAAAAGACAGATATGCTATAAAGTTTCTTACCTGACCTTTTGAGTAACTGAATATACAATGTGACATAGATTCTCATATTTAGTTAGAAATAAAACTTACAAGATATGTATTACAAAATACCAATACTAATTGCATTTATATAAGAGCATACTGTATTTTTATGCAGATGTTTATTTAATTTTTCTTTTTTAAAGGAGTAAAGGTCACACCGTCTTTTGTCTCTGAGAGTTGTTACAGAGCAAGAAGGGATAATTGTTTCAGCTTATCCACACCTCTCCTTTCAGCTTTTCAATGTCTTCTTCTTGAAAGGAGGTTAAAGATTACACTGAAAGGGATCTTTGCTCTGAATTATGATCTGTAATAAGAAGTGGCAGCAAGCACTATGTAGACTTTTTAAAAGAAGGTGTAGTCAGACTTGTTGATCCACTAGAACATTACAATAACTGAAACTGAAAAGGCAACTGAATAACTGAACTGAAAGTCAAACAAGTCTTTTGTAAAGTCAAAATAATACAGGGAGTATAGTGTATTTTGTGTGTCTTATTCCTTGATGCTTCAAAAATTATGCTTGATGTATATTGATGTTACATTTCTTATAAAAGATCCTAATTTTCTAAGGATACTGATATATATGACACTGTATTTTATTGTAGTATTGCACTGCATGAAAGATTTAAATTAACGTTCATGTCTGTGTAAATAAAAAATCAATAAAAAATAGTGTCACCGGGGCTGGAAGAAAGAAGACGCCGCCAAAGGGCTCTTTTAAGAGCCGCTCACTCACCGTGCACCCCCTCCCCAGCAACCCCTCCAAGCCCCCTGCCACACCGCTGGGGGGGAGGGGAAGGGCTCGCTGGGAAGGGTGAAGGCACCCTCCAGCGGGAGCCCTGAGGAGGGTCTTTTGGGGCTTGAGGAGTCCCGCAGCTCGAGCCGGGATCCCTCTCCCTGGCCCTATCAGGGCCTTTGTGGCACTTACAAGTGCCCTTGCGGCTCTAACAAGAGCCCTTTGGGGCTTAGGGGTCTTGCAGCTCGAACCGGAACCCCCTTCCCTGGCCCCATCAGGGCCCTTATGGCACTTACAAGTGCCCTTGCAGCCTTAAGAAGGGCCTTTGGGGCTTAAGGGGTCCCGCAGCTCGAGCCGGGACCCCCCCCGGCCCTAACAGGGCCTTTGCAGCACTTACAAGTGCCCTTGCGGTTCTCACAAGAGCCCTTTGGGGCATAGGGGTCCCACAGTTCATACCGGGACCCCCTTCCCCGAGCCAGCAACAACAGCTCCGCTGAGGCCGCTGGCCCCCGAGAGGTACCCCTGTGGCCCCGGTGACCTCAACAAAGCCGATGTTGCCGGCGTCTTGATCCGTCGTGACATCTTCGGGCTGGCGACACCAACCCCACTGAGGTCGCCGATACCAGACAGGCTCACCGCGGGCAACAGTGAGCCTGCTGGCACCGCAGGCCTCAGCAGAGCCGATGTTGCCAGCTGCTGCTTTCTTCTTTCTTTAGCCATTTACTGCAATGGCATCTGAGGTCCGCGGCGGAGTGTACCTCTTTATATAGGTTTGCAGAAAACCCTAATCCGTTTCTGATTGGTAAATTTTTTAATGCTTGGTTTACATGCTTTACATATACACTAAATCAAAAAAAACTAAAACAAATATTTTTAATTTGGTGTACATGTTTGCATTTGGTACCTGCACCTGAGCTCACTGGAGCGTTATTTATTTATTTGTCTTGTGCCTCAACACACTCTATATACATGCTTTACATTAACCAATCAGATTTTGGAAAATCTGATTGGTTAATGTAAAGCATGTAAACCAAGGATTAAAAAATTGACCAATCAATTTTCTACAAACCTATATAAAGAGGTGCATTCCGCCGCGGACCTCAGAAAGAAGAAGGAGAGGGTGCCTCCACCCCTTCCAGTGGGCCCTTCCCTTCTCCTCTCTGCCAGCAGAGGGGCAGGGGGCATGGAGGGGCTGCTGCGGAGGGGGTGCGTGGCGGGTGGTCGCTTCCCAGCAGCCCCTCCTAGCCTCCTGTTCCATATGTTCGCCGCAAGCGGGAATGGGGTTGGGAGGGACTTCTGGAAAGCGTCGGTGGGTGGTCGCCGCCGCTGCGGGGGGGCAAGGGCGGGGTGGGCCCGTATATTTATAAATATGCCCCATAGTCTTGATATTTTTCCTTTATTTTATTAACCAGTTAACAAAAATAGTATAACTGGTCCACTTTTATTTGTGTGGCAGCAGACAGAAAGATCACCAAGATAAAAAGAAAGTGATCATTAATAAACATGGATTTTCACTGTCAAAGGACTGGCACGACATTATGATTTATACCATTTCTAGCCCAATTCTTTGTTTTTCTGTGTTAAATTTTACATTCAAGCTACATTCTTTACCTACGTCTATAAATTGCCATCTCTACTCTCAATTAGACAACGGTGCTTTTTTATTATTATTATTACCACTCCAACATTTACCATTAATTGAAAAGGTTTTGTTCACTATTTTTTCAGCAGGGGGCGATGCAGTAAATTTATCACACCTTAACTGACCACAGGAGCAAGCCCTTAATTCTATAACATTTGGAAGGAGCATATCTAGTTTCTGCTTGTTTACAAATAGATAAAAAGGTGAATATTAAGGGGCAGAATTATACTACAACTGTACTTCAGTAGTAAAAATATTACTTTTTCCCCAGCATATTTATAAACCGCATTTTTTTGGGGCAAATTCACTGTGTTAATTCAAGTTCCACAGTGAAGTAGAGGAATAGCACCAGAACTATAAATACCAGACCAGGGATGTAACTGGGAATTAGGCAAAATTAGAGGGAGGTCTTTAGCTAAAACCCTCATGAACATGTGGAAATAAGACCCCCATTCGACTTTGTAGAGTAGAGAACATTAAAAAGTGGACATTGGAAATTTGAAAAAGTGGAAAAATACAGAAAATCGAAAATTCGATAATCACTGATCTTATTACAGTAAATGATCAATAATAATCTTACATTCCCATGGACCCATATTTATATTGGCAAATACACAGTAATATACTGACACCTTCCAGGGACCCATTCCCAGACTACAAAAAAGCCCACAATTGCATTTTCACCACCCCAGACTTTTGAAGGCTTGAATACTATAATGCACTTTTGCAGAGAAGTATGGTGATATGTGTTGGTATTTGTTTTCACCACTTCATAAATTGGATCCAAATTTGGTTAAAACTTTATAAATATGTGAATAAGCTCAAAAATGTTTTTTAAAAAAAATATTTAAGAAAAAACTAATATCTCATTAAAAGCAAACAATTAATTAGAACTGGGATTGAAAAATTAATAACAATACTATCTAAAATCAATTTAATTTTAGACTGTACTTTTTATTGGAATGTGGAATAAAATGATTTATTTTATTTCTTGAACAACAACTGTAAAATCAAATATGCACTTTGATTTTTAATGATCACAAATAAGTATTCATTTTTGTTTATTATTGTTTATTATTACCACCATGAATCGGATAGAAATGCTATTTATTTCACTTTTTTTCAGCACTATGAAGCTCTGGCCTGGTAAGACATTCAGACACAAGAGCATTGAATTGGATTTTATTAATCTTCTACTATATAAAGTAGAATTCTTGTATGTATGTATATATATATATGTATGTATGCTCTCACCTCACAGCCACATATAACGGCAACGCCGACGCCCATGAAGTCCAGTTTGACCAATAAAAAGCCTGCATGTCACTTGCAGAGTGTGATTCCCCAATTCGGTAACTCAGACGAAGGGCCTGGGCTCTGTGTGCTGCCCGACTTCAACAACACAGACACAGAGTCCACTTCAGTGACACAATAACAGTGTAATGTATGGCTACACAACTCAGAGAGTTGCACACACAGAACAACAGCTTTTATAGGGACCAGACATTCCCCTTAAGGTCTGTAACACATCACAATTTTCTCCTGGAAGGTCTCAAATATTAACCCTGGAAAGACTATGTTACTATTGGTGATATGAATGACATTTATATACAAATATAAATCCTGGAAATCATACCTATGCCCCTAAATGGCATGGCCACGCCCACGCTTTGAAATAGCGTGGTCAGGCCCCCCATATATTGCGACCACCAAATATCACGTCCAAGCCTCCTGAACACCACAACATCCCAGACATGCCCCAGACCGTCCACACCCTTGAATGCTGTGCCCCCATCCACTGCAACATTGCAGACACGCCCCTTTAACCTACTCAAACCGGGACAGTTGGGGGGTATGGACTACATGGAATTACCTGCATTACCTAGACTTAAGCACCAGACACACACTGCCCACATGTCACACACTTCACAGACAGTTACAGCTAAAAGAACAAAGACATCATGGCACTTTCAATTCGGACCAGAAATTAACTTTATTGATTGGGATCTAATAGTCAATATAAAGTGGTCCTTGAGCAAGGATAAAGTGTTAAAGTGCAAACAAGGTGACATACTGCTATCTAATGTGAAAAAAACTGAGCACGCTTAATAAAAATACACAGAGCTCAGACAGCACAACAGAATGAAGCCCGACTTTAACCACACAGACAAAGAGACGCACGTCATATGCTTCAGAGACACAAGAAAAGCGTAACACCTGTCAGTCACTCAAGTGCTGTGGTATTCAGTCATGTTTTCTCAACAGCAAATTCCATGTAGCATGTTCGTGAGTAGGTTCACTGCTACATTTTTATATTTACACTCCAAGTGGAAAAACTGATAACATTCAGGGTTATTCAATAAAAGTTCTTATCGTTAAAAATGGTACTAATTTTGCCCCAACCAATCAGATGTTGGCTTTCAAATGTTAAATAAGATCTAATTGGTTGGGGCAAAATTAGCACCATTTTCAGTGATAACAACTTTTATTGAATCTCCCCGATTGTATATAAGGTTTTGCAGTAAACATATGTGCTATACGTCCCTCAAGCAATGCCACCTCCTCAACTCATAACTATTAAATACATGATGTACATTACCAACTGTGCACTTCTTTTTCTCCCTGTCTCTTCCATCTAAGCCAAACACACCTGCACGTAAAAAATACTATACCCACAACTGCTAGTCTACTTTATAAATAGGCAGGTGAGGACATAAATTCTAGGTCCACAACTAGTTCCAGCAGATAAGAAAACTGAAATCCAAGCTGCTGCCACTCCAGCTCCAGCTCTTCTAGGTTGGCTGTCTGCCTAGTAAAGGGAGATCATAACAGAGTATTGCAGCAGCACTATTTAATTTTGAAGTAAAAGCGTTTGTGCATGACAGCTTTTATAAATAAGAAAATCTATGGTGCACCGGAACTTCAGCATTGCATTATGCATATGAGATAAAGTATTCAACGGTAGTCTTATGGACCCCATCCACACACCAATCCTGGTGTCGGTTAGTGTATGGTCGATTGTAGCGTACGTTTTTGTTTTTCTTATCAGGTCAATGGAAAATATTTTATTGTACGATATGCCAATTGGGTTGTGTTTGGGCCCCTTCAGAGGTAAAACAAATAGGCTATTATGAATAACAAAACTTATTTCTAAAGTACCTAATTCTGATGCAATAAGTAGCATCTTGACCACATATAAAAGTGGCCTTTATAGAGAAGCATGGCAATACCAGTGTCTAGTCTCTTCCACAGGGTTTAGGATGCATTACAGAAGTAAGATTTATTAATATTATATATAATATATTATATATAATTTCGGAATTTACAATGAATCCCAGTTTTTAAAACATACCTGGTTTTGAAAATCCGCAGATTTGACTGATTTTTCAAAATTTTCCCTTACCATGTGCCAGGTGGACACTGCCTATACCAGTGGTGCCTAACATGCGGGCCGTGGGTTGCATGCAGCCTGATTGCAATCAGGAGTGGTCCTGGGCACTTTTGCTGCATACTGCCCCTTTAAGGCAGCTAGGGGAAATTGGGGGTGGGGGGGGTTAGCATTCAAGTACCACCTAGCCCCCTCGATCCTCCATCAGTTTCATAAAAATCAGATGTGGAGATTAGGAGATAGCACCCCTAAAAGAGCCCCCTGAAGCCATGACCTTATAGCCATTGCCAGTCCCATGAAGAGTACAAGAGTTTGCCGGTAAGGGAGATCCCAGTGAACTAAGTAAGTATAAAATTAAGTATAAAATTAAGTATAAAATTAATATTATACTTAATTTTCAACAAGTTATGTCTGTCAAGGCACATCCTTAAATCTGGCAACAGAAAACAATTTAGCAATTTGGTAGGTGGAAAGAGGTGAATGAGTTGGATGCTGCCACTGTTGTTGCATATTCTAAAAGGATGACTGCTGTATGAGTGGTTGACTCTGTGGATATGACTGAGAAGATGGTGCTTGGTAAGAATGATATTGTGAGAAGAACTGTGAACTTTCACGCAAGTGCAGTTCCTGTTTGGCGGGGTATAGAAATGTGGTTAATGTGGTCTTTGTATGGAATATTGCTTTGATCCTGGATACATTTATGTTGGTGTCTGTGGTCTTGACTGCATTGGCGATGTTTTATGCCTGTGCTGCGGTGGTTGATGATACTGTCTTGACTGCTTTGGTGCTTCTTGTTGTTGATGATTGGAAGGCATTGTTGGTACGTGTGGCCTTGTATTACTCATTGATGGAGCAGAAGGTAATATTGATTAGAACGCATTGTTCTGTACTTTATCAAGAAGTGGCACCAAACACATGGCCAATGAGTGAGATCTTTGTGAGCCAACCACTTTATGATCTTTCATTTCCTTTCTTTGTTCTTTTTTCTCTAGGATAGTCATCACATCATGTATCATGAACTCTTCTGCTGATGCCAGAGCCACTGTGTGTGGCCTCTTTCTCTGCATTGAGATCTCCCTTAAAGTTGTCTTTCACAGATCTCCAGCATACATCTTGAACTATAAAAAGAAAAACATTTCTGTTTATAATGTCTATAAAAACACACAAAACATGGTACAAGAAGGGGGAAAAGCACAAAGGAAATGCATTTGTCCTACACAACTACAGAAACGTATGCTAATTAATTTTATTGCCATACTACCTAACTACCTACATCATGAATGTTTGGTTATTTTTATTAATAAATTGCCTACTATAATGATTACATAAGGATATTGAACAATTCGTAAATAAAAATAAATATGTATCTATTTAACTTTCTTGTCCTTTTGCTTGTCTGTCTTTGTGGCCCAGACATCTTGAAAGAGTTCACTTGCTATATTCTTCCAAATCTGCTTTGCCCAATGAGTAACTTTACATCTGGTATTGCCCTTGTCATATCCCTCTGGATGGTGTTGCTCCTTTGGAATTAGGTCCTCTGTTGCAATTCCAGCCATATTGGATAAGGCACAAAGTCAGCAATTCCAGTCTGGAGAAAGAACTGCCCTACTGCCACTGTACAACCCTGCCAACAGTATGCACTGTACAACCCTTTATTTGTATGTACCCACAGCCAGCAGTTTTTTTTCTCACAAAACACTCTCCTACAATCAGACACACTACAGCCGTTCTTGTCTCCCTCGTGCCAAATCTCGCCAAAAAGGTAAGTGACATCATACGAAATAGTTGATATTCTTCAAAATAGCGCATAATATTGCATTTACATTGCGTTTGCATGCGATGTATATGTGCTCTCATTGACTTGAATTATGATCACATGCGCTTTCAAAGCGCAAAAAAAGCAGCACATTACATTGTGTATAGTAGGGCTTAGATTCCACAATTTACATTATAAAGTGGCTACATCAGCATGTTGCAAGTGGAGAGGCGAACGTAAACAGATCAGAAAGTACTCACAATAACCTATAGTTGGGCCTAGCCCTAACTGAAATTACATGCATTCATTGTGAGTCACAGTTTGTAATTAGTAACAATTTCTCAAGTCTCTCAACCTGTTCCACATTTTGATTAAAACATATATAGGCCTATAAATCTATAGTGTGTCCCTCAAAGGTGGTCAGGGGCCGCACATGAGGCCCTTGAGGTCAAATGGTTGGGCATTACCATACTATTTCATGCCTAGTGGGCGCAGCTAAGGGTGAATTGTTACCCAATTAAGGGGAAATGTCCTCATATTAAAGCACATTACCCTCTTAAACTCAATTAGCCTAACATTATGATGCCTGTTGCAAGCCTGTCTTTTATTAAGGCCTTGAGCATATGATTATGGTATGGTGTCTTGCCTTGGTAATGCTGGCTGGACTCAGGGTAGTTACAATTTATAAACATTACATATATATATATATATATGTATATATAGCTTATATATATATATATATATATAGCTGGACTAACTAAAAAGAAGTTAGCCCCATCTTACAAATAGGTTCCGCTGAACTGCTGTCGGAACAAAACTCACTAGTTTCTTTATTTCTAATGGGGATTTAAAAAGAAATGATATCAAGTCTTCCTTTTTAAATATATTTTTGACCCTCCGAGGCAGTGGGGACTAGATGAAAACAATGTGATACCCTATTAATTAGCTTAACATAGAAAATGCACAAAGAAAATTATTATTATTCTTGTGGATTTATATAGCACCAACATCTTCCGCACAGCCTTTACAATTACATGTATATATTCACATCAAGCCCTGCCCCAAAGAGTTTACAATCTAAGCACATTTGTTTGACACATACAACCTATCAGTATGTCTTTATGATTTTGGGGGAAACCAAACCACGCAAGCAAGAACATTGCAGATCGAACTCAGGTCTTCAGCACTGCAAGGCATCAGTGCTAAACACTGAGCCACCATGCTGACATGCAATGAACTTAACCCAATTTTCTATAATCTATAATAGGAAAACATCCACCCTCAAAACATCAATGAACTATAAAATACCACTACAGTAAATGGCATTAAAATAAATGTAACCACCCTGAAGAAATGGATAAAACAACCATGTATATGTGCAATGTCTAGCCACACCTCCTGACCGTAGTCACATGATCCCTTTCCTAATCTGGACTGTAACAGGATTGGATAGAACTACTAGTGGGCGTGGTCTGTGATAGTTTCTGCATTAGTTTTGACATTGGCATGTGCAAAGAACATAATAGTCAGTCCAATCTGTGGGATTCTGAAATGCTGGGAAATAACGCACAAACCCCATGTTAGTAATGTAATTTTCCCGGCATCCACATAAAAACAAGAGTTGGGGCACAGGTTTTTATGTCAAAGTGCTCTGTAATAAAAGTAGTCACAAAGGAACGATGGCTAATGGTGAAATAAATCACCACTTAAAAAGGAAAAGGGAATCAAACCAAAGCAAAAATTGTTGAATAGACCAGTGACAAATAAAGACTCTGTGACAGGCTGAAGAAAATGCTGCCTTGTGGAATTCTAAATATAATGACAATAATACATTTGGATACTTAAGTTATGTCAATATGAAAGGTGGGTATATACTTCAGAAACACAAGATAGGATTGAACAGTACTGATTTTAAATACAGAACACAAATATTTAACTTTTAAGATATTACTTTATGTAATTGGATTGCAAAAATTGTCCCATACTATCAGAGACGTATGTGCCAAGAGGGAAGCTGTCTATGGAGCTTTCTTTTGTTTTTAGAATACCTAAAATTATATATAACAAAAAACAGTAAAATTGTGAATAGCATGTATATCAGGAAAAAAATGTTTTGATAAAACTATCATTAATAACAATTAGTCATGCAGCTTCTTCTATTAAAAAATAAACCGGCATAAAAAAATAATCTTTTTACAGAAGCTGGGGATGATATGGGAACATTAAATCTCTTAAGAACTGCATTAACCAGTGAATACTTATGCTAGATATCTAATGCTGATGATGGATCCTCTAGATACTGCAAAAACTCCATATCTGGAGAGATTTCTGTTCTGCCAGAAGATTGAATGTCATCATCTGAAGATTTGTTCATTTTAAAGATTACATTATTAAATTCATTATTAATGATTACATATGATGAATATGTTGTACAGTTACAAGACATACACATCTATTTTTGTGCACTATATAAACACTGGTGTACTCTATATTCTAACATTCAAAACACTTTCTTGAGCATATATTCGAAATGGTTCCCACCTCCAATAAAGAATGTGTTCTTCATTTAATCATACAATTTGGAGTTTCAAACATTTGCTATTTATTACTAAACATTAGCGATGGCCCAATTGGCGGATCCGAACCCGGATCCGCGTCGGATTTACCTCATTCGTGAACGGCGGATATCGCGGATTTTCCGGCTTCCGAAAAATCCTCGTATTTTTGAAGAATCCCCGTATTTTCGAAGAACGGATTTTGCCGAACATTCATTTTAATAGGTTTTAATGGGTCCGCTCGCGGATTTTCGAAAATTTGCGGATTTTCGAGCGGACCGGATTTTGCAAAGTTCGGACATCTATACTAAACATATGGATAGGTTAAATGGTGTGGAGGTAATTTTTCAATTGTTTATTATTTTAAATACACAGAATTAAGTTTGTGTGCACAGCTAATAAAATATATATCAAAAGCCTCTGTGGTATTCATATTACCATGGAATTCATCTTTACTATGTAAAAACTGAACCTGTATTTTTAAGAGAATAAAATGAAGGCATTTTTTAAAAATCTTTGGATATACTTAGTATATAGAGAACTGTTTAATAGCACACTGTATTATCAAACTTTTTCTATGAAATATTCTGTCAGGGGACAGAGATAAGAAGAAGGAAAAAGATAGGTGACTTTGTCTATCAAAGGCAAGGTTACTACATGCTCACATGCTTAAACTGAAGTGGTATTACAAAAAAGGATAGGCAAGTATACTAATACTATGGAGTGCAATCAGTTTTTGGATATATTCAGAAATATATATATAATAATTCTGAAAGGTATACCGGTATGTGTAATTACTTAAAAATAATTATAATATTAAATAATACATTTTTAGTGAAAAAGGCCACAGAATATCACATATCCCACATTGGCAAAAAAAAAAAAACATTTCCAGGATGCCCCAGCAGACATGCTTAACATTTCCACCCCATGACTGACAAGTCTTTTACATAAAGTGTATAGTAATAATAATACAATAAGTGACACTTTTCCTCTCTCCTCCCTTTGGCGGCTTGTGGGAGTTCCCCTGATTTTTGTATACTTGTGTGAGTTTCCCTGGTTCCTGCAAGAGACTCGCACAAAATCCAAGAGCACTTGAGAGGTGGGATGCCTAAAATTAATAAGACCATATAAATTGCAGTATACTTTACAACTTATGAACAAAATTGTACATTGTACTGTACATTCTACACATTCACCCAATTAATCTCCCCACCGTGATCAATTATTTGTGTGATGGTCACTACCAGCTCCCTGTACTTTAAAGGGGAACTTCCCTATTTAAAAAACATACTAATACTATACCTTTAAAATTACTTCAAGATCATGCTTCTAGCTAATAGCAATATAAAGGGTGGTGCTTCCTGCTTACACTGCCCAAATGTATCCTAATGTTGGGACAGAGCATCATAAGTTGAATTATATCCCTTGCCCCATGAGCTTCTTTTTAAAGCTAGCCACAAGGCTGAAAAAATCCCCCCTCCCCCCAGGTGTTTATAGGCAGCTGAAAGCACAGATATTGATTGCAAGCCTGTAACTAGCTTCAAAAAAGATCTTTGGGGGTGGGGCTTATGGCAACTTATAACAGAGTAGGAAGAGTAGGAAGATACATTTTACAAACCTATAACTTTGGATTGACAACAGCTACAGACATCAATCGGAATAAAAAAAATACATAACAATATTTTGAGAGATTTCTATTCTGCTAGAAGATTGAACGTCATCTGAAGATTTGTTTATTTTAAGGATTACATGATTAAAAGGCATATCCACCCACAAAAGGAATTTTTCACACTGATTAAGCACCCCCCAAAACCCCAGATCTGTTTTACTTACCTTTCCCAAAGATGCCCAGTAACATACTTACAAGACCCGTCCTTCGCTGTATGGGTCCCACCCCCTGCACCTGTTGCAAGCTTGTTTTGAACAAGAGCAGCAGCATCATTGGAATGCCTTTGACTGACAGCCTGATATCAGCAGCTTAGTGGCGAGGGACCGGGTATGTTCCTGGGCATTTTTGGGGAAGGTAAGTAAAATGGATCAGAGGTTTGGTGGGTTGCTTAATCAGTGTGTAAAATGTTGTTTAATGGATGGACATGCCCTTTAAATTAATTGTTAATGAAAATGTAAAACGACTCAAAAATCTTGTTTCTAGCTGCAATCTATCCAAACTTACTGCAGCATTAAGGGTAGTGCTTCCTGCTTACACTGTGTGCTATGACATCACCAGCAAGCCACTGGCTTGAGCATGCCCATTTGTATCCTACTGCTTGGATAGAGCATCGTCAGCTGCATCATATCCCCACCCTGCCAAACTATTTTTAAAGCTAGCCAGAAGCCTGAAAAGAAAAGGAAAGCCTGTAACTAGCTTATGGCACAGCTTATAACACATGCCCTGACACCGTGACAGACAGAGTAGGAAGATAAATTTTTCAAGCCTATAGATTTGGATGGACAACAGTTAGGGACATCATCCTAGGCTTGTTTGAATGTATTAGAGGGCTATTTTCAATATAGGGCACTTGTATGGACACCACAGTTCCCCTTTAAAATTGGACCTCGAAGGTTACCAAAAATGGTTTGTCAATGTTGGGATTGGTTTTTAAAGAATGCACATGTAATCAGCAAATTCATGTGGTTCCAACAGGATAAGTCAATTCACAGACAAGTATATTCCTAAGTTTTTTGTATGCCTCCTGTCAATCGCTCCTGTCTCGCGGTGTTCATGCGCACAGGCATACACTTTTTCTTAACCATCCCCAGTGTGTATAGCATCTCAAGTTTGAATCAGCCTATTTGTTTAGTCCTTTTCCTTTCATCTGTTTTCTATTTAACCTTCTCTCCTCTGCTCTGTTCTCATTGGTTGTTCTTCCCTTGATATTCTCCCCTTTATATTCTCCTTTCACCCTCTCCTCTCTGCCCGTTATAGTTTGTGGTTTTTCCCTTGCTCATGGTGTGATCTTGTCCAGTATTCTGTGTATCATTTCCTGCCTGTTTACCTGTCTACAGTTGTTTGCTGCCTTCCTTGACCTCTAGCCTGTCCCCTACAATTCTCTTGTCTCATTCTCCAGTACTGTGCTTTGCTGCCTGACCTTCCATTACTGACCTGCTGCCATGTCCCTGATTTTTCTCCTGCATACTGATTCTGTAACTTGCTGTTGTCCAGCTCTAGCTGGTTGTGCCCAGTACACCTAGTGCGTTCCTGGTTTTCTCGTGTATTCCCTGCCTCAGCTCAGATACCCCGCACCCTAAGTCCAGAAGGGAACCAATCCCGGGAGGGCCTGCAAGTCTTCTGGCACGCGGAGGCTTGTCTATTGGTGAAGCGTGTGGTGTTAGATCAGGGTATCTGGACTAAAGAAATACAGGGGAATCTGGAGCTTCACACCTCCATTGTCAGGAGAAACATTTATACAATTTTTCTGACATGCACCCATATTTTACCATGAAACAAAAGAAAAACCTTGTATTTTTTCAAACTGTATTTATTCAAATTATTATACACATAATTCATCATTTGATTATTTAAAGCATGCAGCATTTGATAATTATTTGTACATTTGGAATACATTGTCGGAAGGAACTATAGGTCATTGGGCCAAGTTTCCCCCGGCCATGTCATTTACAGCATTTAATCTTGCAAGGCAATTATTTTAAGACTGCGTTGCTTTATCATTTTTAATCAAGTAATATGTATTCATCATAACTACATTAAAGCTGAACCATGTTATGCTTAATGTAGTTGCTTCATTAAAAATGACTGAATATAAAATAGTCAAGAAAGAAATTGTGTCTGTATCATTTTTTAATCTCATCTGCCTGAAGCAGATAAAATGTCAGAGCTGTTCAAATCTTTGGAGTATTAGAACCAGTTATGGGTTGTTATAATGTCCTTTTGCTTAGAGCTGAAACCAAAATTCCAGTGTGTCCCAGACCTACATTTTTATTTTCCTTCTTGTATTCACATATAACACAGTATATTTTATTTATGGATTTGTGTCCTGATTTAAAGCCCTAATAGTGTTATCTCGGATGCTCGAGTTCCAAAGGGTAAAACTACAATTTTATGATTAGATTGACACTAATCGGCACCTGCCTGTGTCATCTTAAGCATCTATGAATCAAATAATTTGTCCTTGTGTCAGTGAGCAATAGGGAAAATGACTATGCAAGGAAAATGAACGCTTTAGGGAGGGGATGCACAACATGTATTTTGCCATGGCTTTTTGAAATGATGCATGTGGAACCTTCATATTTTCTTTTCACAGTGTCAGTAAAAAACTGTTGAGTCAAAGGTGGCAAATATCTTTGTGAAATGTAAGAGGCTCAATTTACATTTCTTTTTTTGCATTTGACACAGCAACAAGCAAAGCAGCTTGATTCATAGCCCAAAGAAATATCAAACAATGTAGCCTATCAATTATTTAATAACCAGCTCTTCAGCCCCTACATCAAACATTTTATTTTGTTTGGTACGTTTCAGATGTCCACGGAAATGTAGAGGAATAGATGGGGATTTAAACATCTAACAAGTGAATGACACAGGGGCAGTAGCATAGTTCAGGATTGTTATGTCTTATTCCTTTTGCTTAGGTCGTACTGCTAAAATAAATTGCTGAGTGACATTTGGTCACACAAATGAATACATTTGCAGCATGGTAATCGGAAAAAACAAAATAAGTACATTATGTGTGTGTATAACCATTAATCTTAAAGGAAAACTAAACTTAATTTTTTAAGATCCCAATGTGAAACAATTATATAAAACACCTATCTATGTGAGATTCTTCTCTAATAAGTTGCATTTTTTCTTGCTTCCATTCTGTTCTTAGCAAAAGATAGATAGAGATTTAATAAATCTGTGTGTCTTACGTGGATTTATTACGCAATATCGGATGTAAATGTGATTATGTCTGATGCAGCATCACAGGAGTGAGGCAACGTAATACTCACATCGCTAATTTGAAGGCCACATACAATCCCCTGTTAATTTTCAAGCTATGAGGCAGTGCAAATGTAACAAATGGAAAATGCTATTGTTTTTTTTATTTCCAAGATATATAAATAAACACCCCCAAATAAAGAATTAAAAGGGAATATCATGTACAGTAATTTAAAAGGGAATACAGTTTTATTCATTGACTCCCCACCCTTTAATACACCAACTATATTAACAATAAAACATCCACAATGGCTGGCCAGCCTAAATATAATACACTTTAGATCTCATTCACTGTAATACAGTACAAATCAATAAAATCAAAAAGATTTTTCTTACATAAAAACCCTGTATATAATGGTTAAAATATACCTGATTCTACATTCTCTAGTCCTTCCGAATTGTGTGCCAATTAGAACATTGTTACCGATCTCTTTGCTTTTCAACAAAAGTTTCAATCAAGTATCTCCTGTTGGTACATTGGATCAGTTTGTATCAGATCCTTTGTATGCACAGTGGCACCTGACAGTGTGGAGGTAAGTTTTTTTAGTAACTTTGTTGCAGTATATGTTAAACCTTCAAATACTTATCAAACTCCAACTCCAATCATCCAAGCTTAGTGTAAGGGACTCACGGAACCTCTATCCTTGGTTCATGTAGCCTCCAACAAATCCGTCCTCCGTTCTCCCACCACGCGGCAGCTGACCCCAAAAACCTTACTTTAAACACTCTGCCATGTCTCCTAGATAGATAGATATTATGATATATGGGGCCCAGGAATGTGCATAGATCATCTCTTTTCTTGTTAAGTCTCCCTGAAAGTTTCAAAATGTTTCTAAATACATTAATAGGCTATATATTAAACTATCTGGTGCATTGTTCACCGATAGAACATGTCAGAGGATACACGGACATCCCTTAAGACTGAAAGAAGTTTAATCTTCAAGTATGGATGGGGTTTTTCACTATGAGAATTATAAAAGATGATGGCAGGTTCATTGGATAATTAAAAAAAAAAGCTGGATAAGTTTCTACCATGCTACTGGTATTGATAAAATGAATTGGAGTTGATCCAGGGATATTTATGATTGTCACTTCTGAATTGTCAGAAATGAATTTCCCCCTCTTCATACTGTTTTTTTTTTTTTGCCTTCCTCTGGATTAACTGTTAAGGTACGTACACATACGATGTATACAAATGGCCTTTTTGGACGATTATCGCTCCGTGTATTGTCACTTTATCAGCCGAAACGTCCCCTCGTTCGGAGATCCGTCAGGTAGATCGGGCAATGATCCCTGAACGAACGGCTGTTTTGGCCGATAAAGTGCCCATACACGGACCGATTATCTGGCGAAACGGGCCATCCATACACATCGTGCATCGCGGGTCAGCACCCGGGATCGCACATGTGTATGAATCTTTAGGCAGGAAATGTGGATATTGCTAATTAGACAATAAATGCTAAACCTATATAATGATGGCCTAGCAATATTCTAAATGAATATTGACATTAGATTGGTTAAATTAGAAGCATTTAAGGGTTTATGGGTAAAATGTGAATTTGCCCAAAACATAAATATACTGCAGGGCATGTTGTAGTGAAACAGCTAGAAAGGAAGGTTAGACAGCATTTTAATCAGTAGTTTCTGTGCATTTTATTGGGGTTAGGGGGATATATTTTACATGTTTATTTTAAATATTCTGCTAAAATGTTTTACATGTGTGTTAAGGTAACAGAAAAGCATAGGAATGTGCAGATTAGTTAAGGAAACTAATATTACCTTCCAATAATCATTAGAAGAGGATTAATAATTGTGAACTAATGAACTATCCTGCTGCTAGTGTTGGAGAGAACCAATTAAAATAAATATTCAGGTTTACCACTATCCTTAAATGGGCCTCCTTCCACCAAAGTACATGCCAATTGGGATATTTATATGTGATGTCTCCCTGCTTAATAAACTAAAATTCAATATGAACATACATCCTGCTGGCATAGCTCTTTGGTAAGAAATGTTTTGATCTTTCTTAAAGAGTGATGATAAACAGAAGTTTTAATTGCATTTTTAATCAATCCGCTCATTAACTGCCTGAAAATTGGCTAAATTGCTAACTGAATAGAAATCAGGAGACATATGTGAGGTGTCCTGCTGCACAGAAGTTTTCATAGGTGTTTTGCTGCAAAACAGAGAAAAAATGTAAAACCTACATTGAGTACAGATTCATCATAGCTCTAAATGCGTTTCTGGAATTGCATGAATTTTATGTAAGTACCAACAGTTTAGACCTACTATTGACATTCCTACGAATGAGATATACTGAATGACAAAAAGATCAACCATGTGTATACTACCAGTATGATCATTTTATTTCAAAAGTGTGAATGGAATGCATTCTGGGAAGCCATGCAACAACATTTTACATGTTGCATTAGTAAAAACTAATAATATTTATTCATATACAATACAAAGCTAAGCCTCAATCACTGAGCTTTAGGCTTCATAGATATGACTGTGATTCATGTCCCCCTATATGTTCCAACCCCTAACATTGTTACATGAATCTTCTTTTAGCAATACAAATAGAAGCTTGAGTGTAGTCCCGGCTTTACTTCCCAGGATCTACTGGAAGATTTTCCACAGTTTTACCATCTCACTGTAAGTTATGATCTATTGGATAACAATGCACCAAAGACTTAATTGTAGGGGCCCATTGATGAATAAGAATAAAGTGAATACATCCCCATGCAAGTGTCTCTCCTCTAGAGTAACCTGTCTAATATTTCTGCATAATCAAGCCGCTCCATTTTTCTTATTAATTTAATTGCCTTTCTCTGAACTCTTTCCTTTTTATATACGTGATTCCAAAATCGCACTGCGTATTCTAAATGAATTCTTAGGGCTAAGCCACACTGGCTGCGTTTTTTTCGTGATTGCAATTTTTTTTTCTAACAGCAATCACGGCAACGCATGGGATTGTGATTCCGTTTGCGATAAGCAATAGAATGCGATCACCATTTTAAAGCGCAATCGCATGCAATTTCGTATCTCAAATGAAGAAATCACATGTGCAAATGCAGTAATCGCACACGCAATCGCATACAATTGCGTGTGCGATCGCGTTTACGCCACAGTGTATCAGTGACCTTAGCACTGCTTTGTAATGTGTGAGAATAATATTTTCTCCCTTGAATCTTACCCCTTTTTATAAAATTTAAGTTTGTTATATACTAGAAATCATGATCGGATCATGCTTAAAAGCGCACTAGTGTGGCCAAGCCCTAAATCTCATCTGCCACTTTGCTATCCATTTTTACAATGTATAAATCCGCCTGCAGCACATCAACTGCAGTTTTCAGCCCTATTGACATACTACTGTATGCGATTTATCAAATAATTCTTGCAGTACTTTTTTCACTTCATTAAAAACATCATTAATACCTTCTGAGTCATTGTCTTTCCTGTTTGAATGGCTATTAATGTTGGTTTTACTATCTACAGTTTATACAACATACACAAATCACATACTGTATGTTTTTAATAGTCCCATCAACAGTATGGTTCCCTTTCCCTATTTAAATGGATTCTCTATGCTCATTGTAGTCTCTGAGGAAGCGGAAGTTCCGCAAAATGCATCAGGCCACACCTCCTTTCACTATGTATCAAGGTCCATCTGTGTTTGGGTTTTGATTAGTTTTATATGATATAATAAAAGGGAAGTTTTATGAAACGTACCCTAGAATTGTTCCTACTTTGAGGCTGGAGCCTTACCTACATTATCTTTAATCTATGCATTTCATTAGGTCTAGAGGTTTAATACCCAGAGTCCCCGGGTATAACTTTAGCACCTATACCTCAATCTATAACCGCCGTCTTCACCTATGGACAAGCTCCCAATCGTCAGGAGACTTAATGCGCCTCACTGTACATGATTACCCCCAGTGCAAGGCATAGGTGCTGAGGCAGGGTATACCTGCGAAAACCGGGACATAAACAAGACAGACACAGGAGAGGCTAAAAAAAAGGTCAGAGGTAAGAAATAACAGTTGTGCAGGTGACAAATGAAGGGATGGAATGTTGGAGCAGAGAAAGGGACTAGGCAGGAAGGACATTTTGGAATTAATGCAGAGACTGGGAATGAGAAAAATGGGAAGGAAAGGCACCAGCAGGAAGTAAAACTGGGAAGGAAAGGCACCAGCAGGAAGTACAAACCTAATGCTATAATGGGCAAGGGAGGAGTGAAGAGGCAGGGTTAAAAAAGTAGAAATGGCCAATTGGAGGAAAGGAGGCAAAGAGAAAGGGCCAGGATAGGATCAGAAACAACATCTCCTCTATCCAATCTGCTACCTGCAGTTATGAATGGGATAAATAGAAGCAGATACATGTGGCCTTGAGACAGAAGAAGAGGCAGAAGAGGACATGCACCAAGAGCAGAGAGCACGATAGACCCAAGGATATGATTCCCTATTTTTTACTAACAAGAAGCTATATTGATATTAATGTTATCTTATTGTTTTTGTACTAAATCCTCTAACAATCAAAGTGAATATTCTTCTTTTATACCATTCTTATTTACTTTATAAGCCATTCCATTATTGGTTATAGTAGTCACCATAGGCATACATCAGACCACCAGGTAATCCAGCCTGTATCTGTAGGTAAGATGTAAATTGGCTGAACATGGAATACTATTGGGCAGTCCTATTGTGTACATTAGGTATGTATTTTAGGTATCAATGCAGCCATACAGATTGCTACAACTGTACAATAAATATTAATTGTAAATATTGTTAGCGGTAAACAATAATCAAATCTGGCTAAATAAAACCTTTTTATTTGGTATTTTGTATGCTATAGCTTGGTTTACTTGGTTTTCCAAAGGATAGCTTGGTTTGCTTGGTTTTCCAAAGCCTTTGCTTCCATAGATAGCTTGGTTAACTTGGTTTTCCAAAGCCTTTGCTACCATAGATAGCTTGGTTTTCCAACTCCTTTGCTTCCATAGATAGCTTGGTTAACTTGGTTTTCCAAAGCCTTTGCTACCATAGATAGCTTGGTTTACTTGGTTTTCCAAAGCCTTTGATACCATAGATAGCTTGGTTTTCCAACTCCTTTGCTTCCATATATAGCTTGGTTAACTTGGTTTTCCAAAGCCTTTGCTTACATAGATAGCTTGGTTTACTTGGTTTTCCAACACCTATGGTGACAATGGTAGATGTTATCAGACATGGCTAAAAAGGTTTTGTGTATAGACTGGAACTGTGCATCCCCACAGGAATGTTTCCATTTCAGTTAGAAGTAAAGTTGTCTCTACCAGAATCCATGATGTTATGTTTAGGAAGATTGTTATTCAGATAAAATTTTAATATGTTTTAGACCCGCATGTCATTGTGGGTCTTTTAATTTGAGGATTTAAATGTTTTAGCAATCTAAAACACGAATTTGGAATTAGGACACACTGCTATTTATAACAGACTAGAGAATAAAGTTATTTTATAACGTGTTTCTTAATATTTTTTAATTTTTTTTTTTTTTAAATTTTGTGGGAGGGGTAAACATGCCCTTTATGTTTGGTATTTTGACATAATGCATAAACAGGGTTAACTTGAGTTATATATGATTGCTGGCAGTGACCAGTTCATCCAGTTATTCACCACTGTTGTTATAATTGCTGAATCCTAGCTATCTTATTTTTATCATGATTCCATTCTACAGTATATTATATTAAAGATAAACATTCCCATTTGTTTTCATTACTTTAAACATTTAGTTAACCTTGTTAACTAAAGGTTCAGGACCTTTAGTTAACTAGGTGCAGAAAAGCCTAGGTGTTAATTTTAGGATGTTGGTAGTTTAAAAAAATCTATTCAATGATAAATTGTTGGCAGTCAGTGATACTGTAATGCTACACTGTGTTTTAATTGGACGTGCTGAGCTGGGGACCTTGTTACTATACTGTCAGGGAGGTCCAATATCGTTAAAATAAGTATAAAAACCATGCAACCTGATGTAATATCGAGTTAACAGGGGGTTACACTTATTTTGGGGGCTGCGCCATCTCCAAATGTTTTTGGAAATGGTACAGCACTCCTAATACAATACCCCTTTAGTAAAGTTATGCACCACTTGCAATAACAGATGTAATTCTTTAGTGTATCGCGGGATCTCATAGTACAATAAAAACACTGATTCATAGAGTTAGCAATAAAAAGAATATTATTCATAAATTTGGTTTTGCTAAACATAATTAGCAAAAAGGCAGGTTAGCACCCTGGAAAGTTCCTCAACTTCTGCAAAATTATCCTCTGAAAATGGTTAGGTGTGCTGTCTACATTGACCATGGTAAGCGTCTGTCATTGTCTCACCCTTTGGTATGAAATTGTAGCTGGATATGTGAAGGATACAGGGAGTATTCTAATACATTATAAATTGGTTCTCTGGACCTAAACTGGAAATGGAATAATAATGTATACCCAGACAAATTCTGTGGATGTTACATTTGGAATAAGGAGTTCCAGGGGGATATCTGCACTTTCAAATCAAAAAACTATAGAAGTAAAAAAGCCTACAGTACATTGACATTATGCTTAAAAAACAAAATAATGTCAAGAATATTGTATCTGCAGCTTCTGTTTGGGTGGCATTGCGCTGGTACTTAATTTTCAGACAAAAACCTACTTTTCTCAATATTTCTACTCATCTTCACCTCTATTCATCAGTTTCATCAGAGTTTCTTCTTGGGGGCTCATTCTCCATAGTAAAAAGAGGAGTGAAAATTAAAGAGATTGTGGGGTCCTTCCAGATTATAAATCAGGCTTCCACATTGCAAAGAAGTTCCCTTTTAAACAGCAACAGGCTAAAACTTCAACAGTTATTGTAAATTCTGGATTAAACAGAGAAGCAGAGAAGTAAACCCAAATAAATGTAGCAGGTAGTTACAGGTGGTTCAGATCTGTATTCCTTCCTGACTTCCAATGGCAATCAGAAATTTTCCCTGGATCAACCAGAACTACCAACCAGAATTCCAGTATATGTATTTAAGGACAATTATACTTACCATTTCCCCAATCCACTCCTGCAAAGTACCCAGGATGAGGACCTAAAACGCTAAGTCCTCATCTCTGGGTACTTTACGAAAGTCCTGCATTACTTACTTGTAATCTCCCTCGTTGCTCTGGTCGGATCCTCCCCACTGGCACTGTCAGTGACAGTCCGGGAGGCAGCCAATGGGAAGACACGCCTCCTTTGCATCGTCTCCCCATTGGCTGCCTCGCGACCTGTCACTCAAAGTGCCAATGGGGAGGATCAGACTGGAGCGACGAGGGAGATTACAAGTAAGTAGTGCAGGACCTTTGTAAAGTACCCAGAGGTGAGGACTTAGCATTTTAGGTCCTCCCCCTAGGTACTTTGCAGGAGTGGGGGGAAAGAAACGAGGGGGAGGTGAGTATAATTGTCCTTTAATACCAGTAATTCTCAATATTTAAAAATTTTTTAAAATTTATTTTAGACTCTTATCCAGCCTACTTTTAAAGCTATTCAATGAACGTTTCATTACCACATCTGCTGGAAGACAGTTCCACCATTCTTACTGTAAAGAAACCTGAAGATGAAAATTTTCTTCTAATCTTAAAGGATGTCCACGTGTCCTCTGTATATGACCTATTAGTGAACAATACAGAGTTTATTATATGGTCTATTGATATATTTGTATAAAGTGATCATATCCCTGCGCAAACGCACAAAAATTTACACCCCTAACTTGTTTAATCTGCCTGCATAGTCAAGCCTCTCCATTTCGAAAATTCTCGGAAATAGCCTTGAACGTTTGATAATAGTCGAAAATTCTGTCGGAAGCTATTTTTGAGGTTCCGATCGTATATTCAAGTATTATCGAACGTTCAAGACTATTTTCGAGAATTTTTGAAAATAGCTCGAACGTTCGATAAGTCCCGAAATCCGAACAATACGTTTTGGACGGAACATTCGGATTTTGGAACTGAGTCGGACCCAGATGCCGTCTCTAGATGTTAGTTTTAAAAAAAAATTCAGTATAGATTCCTAGTAATTGTGTCCCTATGTTCCCCCTGTTTTCTTTAAGACATAAAAACATATAAAATTTACAAAATGAAAGGTTGGTTGGTATTTACATAAGAAGCATGATACAGGCAGCATTGGTTTCAATGTGTAGCCATATATCAAGTATTTAACAAACTGCTACATGGCCTTGTAATAATCAGACTGTATATATATATATATATATATATATATATTTAGGCTCAGTCTGTCCCATGCTCCACAAGATTCAAAGGGGCACTATACTGAAAAAATTACTTTGCCTCATCTTAATCTATAAATGAATACATGTAAGTAGCACTTACTCTGATTTGTGTGTGTTGCTGCATGCCTTCAATCCAGCACACATTTTTTTAGGATCAGTATACCCCCTCCCCCTTTTAACCACTCCCACTTCCATCCGACCTGACTTTTTCCCAATAAACCAACTGTCAAGCCTACACACAGCATTCCAACTGTCACCATTGCAGCTACAGTAAAACTACTCACAAAGAAATAGTTAGATATCTAAAGAAATAGGGGTCAGATCAACAAAAAAATTATACAGCAGTGGTTGGGAAGAATTAAAGTTTCCAGTTATGGTCAATTTTAAATAACCTATTTTTCAGTATAGATGCCCTTTAAGGATAATTATTGCTTCATTCTGGAAGAGTAAGCGGGTCCCTCCCTCCATGCAGTCAATCAAGGCTATGACAACTGAAATCACAGCCAATGACTAACTGCTGTTTCACCTTCTGCCTCCTCTGCACATGCTCAAGCTTATAGAAAACACATTGAGTAGAGGGAGGAGGCAGATACTTTGGAAAAAAATATAACTTATCATTAAATATCTGGTTACAAATGCATGTAATAAACTGGTAAACATAGCAGTTGGGGTTGCAGGCAGATAACTCACAATTCACCACTTAAATCTGCCACAGTTTCTCACGGATTGCATTCCATCTGCATACTCTTTAAGTTTACCCTTCAAATAGTTACACTTATAGAAAAAACATAGTAAAGGGCTACAGAGGCAGGAGGATAATGAAGCAAACCTGATCTTAGCACAGCTTAATGTTCAATCTATCTCTCAATACCTAACTGAAGGTGAATGTTGGAGGATATGCATCTGATTGCAAACTGATTTTAATGAATCTCCCTAATCATCAGCTTCATTGTGTCAGAAAAGTTTCCCTCAAAATTCTGTTTTTCACAGATATTAGCTGGCACATACATACTGTATGAAACCATCAGAGCATATCAATCCTTATCCACATTTTTGTAATATTACAATCCATTAAATGCAGACACTATGTCCTGAGAATCCATTGTGTGTCCTTACTAACAGGGTGATTTACCCAGGAGCACTGCCGGCGCACATCGCTTCTGTCCTTTGTTAACGTCACGCTAACTGATTTACACTCAGTTAGCACAAGGTTAAGGCTTGCTTTGCGGCGGCTGCGCAAGATCTGGAACAGGAACTTGCACAGCCACCGCAAACCTATTTACCAGAGACGTAAGTATTTAACGCCACTAATAGCTGGCGATAAATACTTACGTCAGGGTGAGATTCACCCAGAGCCGTGCAGCCTCTGGTAAATCCTGTATGGGAGATTTGCCCAGAGCAGTTGCGGCTCTGGGTGAATCTCCCTATATATCTAAGAGAAAGATATAAGGTGAGTAAAAAAAAGGTGTACATGCCCTTTAATCCTTTTAGGCATGCAATAAGATAAAAAAATGTATGAACCCTGGTGGCCAAATTCAGAAAGAGGAACGTTTCTGCAAAATGTACATTTCTATGAGAAATTAGTTCTCCTTAAACTTTGATACAATTTGTGGATAGATTTTCGCTGTTTTTTTGGGTTCTTCTGAGTTTTTTTTTTAAATGATTTGACATGTTTAATGTGGGGAATTTTAGCCCATTGGGTTTACAACTTATTTCAGTATCATGCGCGCATTGTTTTTCTGTGGTAAATTAATTATATTTTGGAAACTGTTAATAGAAGATTTTAAAAGAGAGCAGCAACAATAGAGTGACACTTTACATTAAAGCATTTGAGAGCCTAGCAACTTTATTAAGCATTCACAGATTTTTCCACAGAAGAAAATATTTTGAAACTTTTCATAGCTAATAATAAATAATACATCAAATTGTAGATGTAACATTCTTGAAAGTGTACATCCATTTTTCTTAAATTTTTAACCAGACAACAAGTTCAGAAAGCACTTGTAATTCACTGTAAAAAGCCAAAAAGACTGAATTAATATAAAATAGCAGTGCAGTGTACAATGCAGCAGCATAGTTTTATTTAGAATAAACAGCTGTATTTTATTTTAGAGTTGCTTAAAGCGAATTACCCCCCAAAACTAAAATTTGTATATTAGCTTATCAACCCCCCCCCCCCAACCTTGATCTCGCAAGGTTTAAAGGTTTCTGGGAGGCTTGTAAGAATACTTACCAGCTCTTGTTCCCTTGTCTGTCTTCTGCTACAACTCCGTGCCTTTTCCGCGCCATTGATTGATTGAGACGAGACCCGATGTAAAGATAAGCATTAAAGGAACACTAAATGCATAAAAATAACTATGTGCCATCCGTTTCTATTATTCACAGGGAGGTGAGAACGCTTATTCTCACCTCCCTGTGAATAATAGGACGCTCGGGGGACCTGGAACTTACCTTCGCTCTGCTCCTCTCGCAGCCGCTTCTTAACCGAGGCAGCCAATCATGGACGCGGCTGCTGGCTTCTCAGTGCGGCGAAGGAGCGAGGCATGGTATCTCGGGGCATGGTATCTCGGGACTTTCTAAGAAAATTATTATAGCGGTTGGGGCTGGGGGCACATTTACTATTATATACATAAAGGGATTTACGCTAGGGGGAGGGAGACCAGAGCGGGTGGGAGAGGGAGGGAGAGGGAGGGGGAGAAGTGCTGCACTGCGCATGGCAAAATTCTCCCGGAGGGGAGACAGGAGGCAGAGTCCTATATGGACTCCGCTCTCCTCCTGGTGGCCACTTTTTTGGAGAACCACTTGGAGCTGGGATGTAAGGTAAGGATTTTATTGCACTACACATTGGGGCCAGTAGTGGGGGGAATTATAGTTTTGGGGGTGGACATGCCCTTTAAGCAATAGTCATGTAATGACACCTTCTAGTAAGAAATTAACTTCTAGGTAAGAAAAGTTACTCTGTACTCAATATATAATATATATTTTTAAAAAATTCACCAAGTACTCACGTAATTACCCACCCATGTTTAGACACATAAACTCACTGCTTCTTAAGTGGAGACACTACCCAATATCCCTCTTCAGGGGAATACATGTAGTAAAAACTACTATTCCTCTTTAGATCCCTGCCAATACAGATACCCTGTAGACATCTACTAGCCTGTCAGAAAGATATAAATACATTTATATGGGCTAACCGTCGGCCTCATATCAACTTCAGCAGTCTCCAACGCCCCAGAAAACTAGGTGGAACGGCTCTCCCCTCATTACCCTATTACCTAGCAGCAGCCATAATATTCCAAACTTTGTCGTGGCACAGCCCACTGGGCCAGGTACAATGGGTCAACCTAGAAAATAATCTGCCACCAAGCATAACATTAAATCTCCTACTAAGATTACCAGCTTAAGTAAACATAAAACAAACAGCCCAAATAAAATCACTACAATTTAACTTTCTACCTCTCATACTCTTATGACCCCACTGTTTTATAACTCAGACTTCACTCCAGGACTACAAATAACCCAATGGACTGAATGGTTCTCATATGGGATAACCAGATTAACACACAAATGGGCCGAGAAAAATCATAAACTTGGACCAAAGTCCAACAACTGAAACTTCCATCCACTGAGTGGTACAGATATATCCAGGTTACTCATTTTATCTCCACTCACTTTAAGTATCTGACCCCTCCAGGGTTGTCCCTCCTAGAAAAATTAGCCCTTCATAACCCCAGAGGAACCCAGCAAATCTCAAAACAATATGAAATCTGCAAAATATCCATTATCCCCAAACACCCAAGGCCCAATCCCAATTGCAGGAATGGCTAGGAAAAAAACAGACAAGCGAACAGTGGACATCCATACACACAAATGGCCGTAGATGTTCATCCAATGTGAAAGTTTTAAAATTTTATATAGATGGTACCTGTCACCAACCAGACTACACAACATCAAAGCAAGCCTGTCTCCTTTATGTTATAGAGGATGTGGTCAGATAGCCGATGCAGCCCACTGCTGGTGGACTTGTCCAAAAATCCAAACACAATGGTCTGAAAGTTACACGTTGGCCAACCAAGTAATTAAAACCAAAATAACAAAAAATCCATGGGTAGCATTGTCTGAACCACTTCTAAATAGCGAAGGGGGAAAACTTCTTAGATACATCAGTGCAGCAACACAATGCCTCATAGCAGCATCATGGAAAACCACAATTCCATCTAAACAACAACTTATACAAAACAATTGGTGGCTGTGTTTAAATGAGCGACCTATCTACGCAGCCAGAAACCAGATCTGTAACTATAACAATATTTAGGATATATGGTTCCTAAACATGAATGACACTAACTATTCTGCAACATAATAAAAAACGAACCAAAACATGTAGGGGAAATTGGTACAAAACCTAGGAATATTCCTTTAATTACTCTCTTTTTAACCTTCAATCAACAATATTGGTAAAATAAAGTGCATGAACACCACATATATATATATTATTAGAAATAAATAAATCAAGTGCAGGAGTTGCCAAAGTGTCCAGGTATCTGTGTGAAAGTACATTTAGTCCTTGTAAAGTTTTCATCCCCACCTGTAACTCACGGCGCACCTCCTCCTAAAATAAGCACTCTCCTTCCCATGTATGAAGATCTTTCTACCTCCCACTGCAAATACCCGGTACCTTCCACTTGTGGCTCGTCTGGTTTCTTCCCGGTGATAGTATCTTTACCTCCTCCGTTATCCAACTAAGGATCCCCTTGGAGGTCACGAGTTACCCACGTGCCACTGCTAGATGGAAGGCAGGTCCAGTTGCTTGCGCTCTAACTCCACGTTATTGTATGGGAATTAGATCCGGCTCTGGTTTCACTGCGGATACCACTGGAAGGGAGGGCTGGTACCTCGAACTAAGAGCACTATGCGGGAACAAGAAAGGGTAAGTAAAAGTCCAATTCCACCAATAAATAAGAATAATAATAAAATGGCTATAATAAAGTGAAATATTGCAGAAGGTAACTATTATGCTTTTATACAGTATAATACAGTAATTTGGTATGTAATCATACACCCCTTAGATCATTTTAAATTCATTTTTATATGAAACTGTCATGGTCAAATGAATCGACTTTCATTCTGTTCTAAATAAAATGTCTTTTATATTTTTATTCAGCGTATGGTAATTGGCATTGGAAGTTGATTTATGATTATATCCATTTAAAAGGAGTGATAGAAGAAATGCATATAGTAAATGTATATGTTTTCATAATAACCATGATGCGAAGCTGGGATAGTTAAAAGAATTAAAGGCTGAAGCAGCCTTTGTTAAGTTAGAGCCTCGCTAAATAATGTTGGCTCAACCCCAACGATATGGAATTTTCGCATTATATAGCAAGGCGCTGCTTTCATATTTTTAAATATATTTACATTTGTGTATGCAGTTTTAAACTTTTATGTATTTCGACTTAAACCTGATGTTGAAATCTGTGGTTTGGCCATAGAAATTAGTTGGTTGAAACTACCATGGGGATTTAAATGCAGGACTAACAAAATTTTAACCATCAAAATGATTTTTTGACCCAGCAGGGTGGTGCCTTCCCAATTAGCACATTTTTATATACCATATTAATCTTAGAATAATATTTTAAGATACATACTGGTGTTACAGTTCCTGATATGTCTATTTGCAATGGGGTGGCTATTGGAAATGGTTTAAAGATTGCCTCCTACTACTTCTGATGCCTATTTGTAGGATTCCAATAATGATACTTTGCATGCTTCTTCTTCCGCTGCCTATTAATGTAGGAGCTGCTATGCTTGCTCCTGTGTTCTGATACTTTGCTTTGCTCTTATGCCTGTTCTAGTATTTTGATCCTGTGCATGTTTGCCTGCTTTGTTCCTGTGCTTACCACTTTGCCATAGGCCTTCTCTGGTGCCCTGTTCCCAGTATATTTAATATTAAGAGGAATATTATGAAAAAGTGAAAAGGAATTTGTACTCTGAAAAAAGCAGTAGATATGGTATACTTGGATTTTGCTTTTGAAACAGTCCTACATAGGTGATTTATGTATAAGTTCTGATGGGCTTGGGTGGCACATTGATTTATTGATAGGAAAATTGATTGATGCATGGGATGCAGGGATTTTTTGTTAATGGGGCTTTGTCAATATATACAAAAGTGCTAAGTGGGGTGCCACAGGGTTCTGTGTTGGGGCCACTTCTATTTAATCTGTTTATTAATAATTTTGACGTGTGGCAGAGTTAAGTATAGACTGAAGGGGAGAGAGGTGGGAAGCAGGAAGACCAGTAAGTAGTAGATTGCAATGGGGGTATTGTCAACAGAGATGGAGAAAGATGGGATAGGACTAGGTTTAGGTGGGAAAACGATCAGTTCAGTTTTAAAAAGATTTAATTTGAGGTAGCAACGTATCGTTAAGGTGATGCATTTTAGGATAATAAATTCTTGTGCTGCTTATACGATAAATGACTCTGTATAAAGTGAATCTCTGTTGGAAAAGGATCTTGGTGTTTTGGTAGATAACAAACTTAAATGTAGCAAGCAGTGCCAGGCAGCAACAGCTAGAGCCAGCATGGTATTGTCTTGTATAAAGGGGAAAAAATATTATTCTACCTCTTTAGAAAGCACTGATAAAGGGAAATCAGGCTGGAGTCAGAAAACAGAATATCAATACAGGAACACACCATGAGCAAGAGTAAACCACAAGCTATATCGGCAACAGAGAAAATAACAAGAAGAGTCTACTGATTCTTTACAAAAGCTTGCATTTTGGATGCTAAGGACAGAGCATTTTTTCAGCAGAATGAAGACGGGTAGAGGAGGAAACAATCACAACAACCCAACAGCAGAGCAGGACTCAGATTGGCTGAAGAACATTTGAATTTGCCACCAACCAAGAAGCAACCAATAGCAGCTGATTGCCAGGCGCAAAGGAACGTTTGTGTGCAAGGACCGCCATGTGTGTGAACCTGGAAGTGAAGCACCAGATTGAAGGGCGATGTCACGGGATCAGGAGCCAGGTAAGTGGTGGCTGACATTAGGCTTTCTAAAATGATCACACATATATTACAATCTATACTTTATTCTTCTGAATATATATTTTAAAATATATATTTTTTAAAATTAAATGTTTAAAAACCCTTCTAAAAGTCTTACAGATCTATAGTTTCCGGATGACAAGTTGTTCCCCTTTGAATAATCAACACATATGTGACACTCAATTCTCCCTGTACTATTCCAAATATCAAAGATTTCCTGAAGATTAAAAGAAGCTCTCTCTTAGATTAAACTAAGCTCCTTGGTGTAGGTCCTGTAATTGCATTCAAATGATCCATTCTATTTTGAACTTTTTCTAGATTCAGACATTATTAAAGAATCGATTGAGGCATACTTTCATATTGCTTGAAGTACAAAGTACAAGACCAACTACTGTATCCTCCGAAACTGCCCCTGTCAATCTGTCATTGATCGGATACATTTTTAAACATGCCCTATGAGGCTGCCAATTGATTAACAGTTTAAAATAGATTGTCAAGTTAGCCAAGAAATCTTCCGCTCCAGGTTACACATTGATAAAGATATGCCGCAATGTTGGTTTTGCAAAGAAAGTGAAACCATAAAAATGTTACCACCTGTGAAGACAAACCTCCTGCATTATTTAGCATGCAGGAACTACAGGTAAAATAACCCAGTAGGTGCCCACTAACTAACACAAAGCTAGGCATAACCTCAGCATAGTACTGTATGGTTCCCCCCCCCTTTTTTTTTTGTTTTTTATAAATCCAGATTCGATATTCTTGCTTGCATAATGAGAATTTTGAAATGCAGAAAATTCCCTAAATATTTCATGCAACTGTAGCATCATAATGCTAAATCAATTAGCTTTCATAGGAGAAGAGTGTGGCTATGTGGAGGGGCTAGAATATGCCAAGGGAGTGGGTGATTGACAAATCTTTACTGCCTGCCAGTGTCCCGCCTTCCCAGAGCTGAAAAGAAGGAGGGTTAGAAAAGGGGGTGGTATGTGGGTAGGTGTGAAAGGCTGGGTACACACCAGCCGAGTTTTTGTCCCGACTGAGTGCTCGCTACTTCGGCCGGGACAAATGTCTGTCAGTCATGGCAGAATCGGCCGTGATTTCCCAACAGGCCTAATCGCCTGATCGGTTAACAATATCTCAAGAATGTATGCTACCTGAATGTGTAGCAATACATTAAAGGGCAGCAGCTGTCAGCTCCACCAGACAGGCAGTGGAAATCAGTGGGAAACAGTGCTCTGTGTGTGCAGCATACTTACTGATTTGCTCACTAACCTACCAATATGCCATGTCCAGACGGAGTCACACACACACAAAAAAAATAATTCAGCGAGGCAGTAAGCAAAGCAGATGATTGTGACCCAGCTTTACCAGGCTTCTGGAATGCTAAACGGGTCCCCTTGGCATTAGGGCCCCAGGCACGTGCCTAGCTTGCCTTTCCCATAATCTGGCTTTGTATAATAGACATACAGGGTGATGCACCAACGGGCAAGTTAAGCTAACCGATGTTATATCGGTTACCCCTGAATGGGGGGCAATAAGAATGGGAGGCATATAAAAATAACAGTTTACAAGGAATCCATGGGGGGTTATGCAATAAAAGTTCTTATCATTAAAAATGGTGCTAATTTTGCCCCAACCAATCAGATGTTAGCTTTCAAATGTTACATAAGTTCTGATTGGTTGGGGCAAAATTAGCACCATTTTAAATGATAAGAACTTTTATTGAATCTCCCTGCATGTGTCTAAAGGCCTATGAGTTCCAAGAATGCAAGTTTCCTAATAGAATCAAGCATCCATCTATTCCGACCATTCGGCCGTTCCATTACCACTCACACAGATATCCACATTCCCTGTAGTATTTACTTACCAAACAGCAGTTTATCAGAAATTTTTTTTTATTAAAAATGTTTTTTTCCCATCACTGTTTAGTTATTTGGAATACTCCATCTTGCCATACATTATTAAACTGGATATCATAGTGTATGATCTGCTATATAATGCTAATTATATTATACAAAATGTTAAGTTTTGTAACGTCACATGTCTATTATCAAATAAATAGTTATACTTTATGGCTACTTACCTTCTAGTTAAAAAATTAGAATTGCAAGAGCATTTTCTGGGTGCATTGAGGTGTGTTCTGGGCATATCAAAGTTGAGTGTCTGCCCAGGGTGCCGCTATAGCGATCCCCAGTCTGTCCCTGGTTTGCCACTCCTGATCTAGTGGTTTAGCAAATAAGTAAGGGATGTCTAGCCCTTATAACATAATTATTACATATCTACTTACATGTATTATAGGTACCAGAAAGGTTATATTGGGTTTTATTTTTGGGTTTTAGAAAATAACCAAAACTGCAGTCTTTGTTTTCATTGTGAAATTTCTATTTGTGCAGGTGCAAGAGAAACTGATTTAATCCAGAACTACTCTAACGCATCTGGCTTACTTTATGTCACTTCAGGTTCCCTCATTACAGTCCTTTGAAAAGCCCAAAACAGATTTTCCTGGAAACAAATCCACTGTTGTCTATTATTAATGTCACAATCCATAAAAACTGGGCACACTAGCATTGTCAAAATAAGCTATGTACTGTACATGGGGTCTGGAGCAACAGAGAGACTAAAAAGTCCTAACATCTTTCTTATGTGAATAGATGAACTAGCAGGACTAAGAAATCTGCAGGAGTGTAATCTGAAAATAAAAAGAAATAAATGGATTCCTTTAATGGCTAACTAGAAACATTTTTGCAAGCTTTGTGGACATTTACACGTAGAATCTCATATATATTTTAGTATGATCTAAAATGAGCTAATGATCCATTTTAAGCAACTTGTAATCATATATTAGTCCCTTATCTGCAGAATATCTATTTTATAGACAATTTACACACAGTTTATCATCTGTATATGATAATTATTAAAATGACATTATGTTTATGGATACCTGAAGTTATTTTATTGCAGCTCTGGCTTGTAGAATTAGGTTCAATGGTTACCTTAGCCTATAAGTCTATTTCCCTAGTAAAGGTTATAAGATTTAGAATTTATGTGCATACTACGGACTATTACTGCAAGAACCCTATTTCTGCCTGTCAACAGTGTATCTGGCCTTGACTGACAACAGTAAGTTGTTTTATGCAATACAAAAAGAGGAAAGCCTGAAGGGAAGTAGAATGAGATGGAGACTCCCTCAGGCTCTAACAAGTAACTTGCACATCATTTCCATGGAAGACCCAGAGGAACACTGATTAATGTCAGTTAAGGTTTAATGTTTGTCTGATTTCCTACCACCACACCAAGAAAATGCCGCCATTTAATATCACTGCTGAGAAAGTAAAAAAACAAAAAAATACTTACCTATCTTTTAAGAAACTGTCTGTTTTATTGCATATGAAGTGTAAAGCTGCGAATAACATAATAACATACCCTTTGTTATTAAATATGGTTTTTACTAACTTGTAAATACTGTACTATTAAAGGGCATGTCCACCCCCAAAACTATTATTTAACCCACTGCTGGCCCCACTTTGTAGTGTAATAAAATCCTTACCATACATCCCTGCTCCAAATGGTTCTCCTGTAATGTCCCTCCAAAGTCCAGAAAACTGACCACCAGGAGCCTGGCTGTCCTGGCTGTCTCTCCGCCGGAAAAATGTTGCCATGCGCACTGCAGCCCTCCACCCTCTCCCTCCTGTTTTTCTCTCCATCCCCCTAGTATAAATCCCCTTTTCTGTAGTGTAGGGCTCCCTCCCCCAGCCCCAACCGCTATAGTAATATTTGCAAAAACTCCCCCGATCATTACTTACCTTGCCTCTCTCCTCCGGCGTTCTGGATAGCCGGATGCTGCATCCGTGATTGGCTGCCTCTCAGCCATTCACGGACACGGCTGCCAGTCTGGCCCCGTGCTTGCAGTTTCATGCAAGCAGAGGGCCGTGACAGTACATTGGAGGAGAGAGGCAAGGTAAGTAATGATCAGGGGGAGTTTCTGCAAATTTAACTATAGCAGTTGGGTCTGGGGGAGGGAGCCCTACACTATAGAAATAATTTTAAAATGGGGTGGACATGCCCTTTAAGTCATTCTGTATGAGGAAATTAATTGTATTTGTACATGAGCATTTGTGTGGGAGTCTTAAGCTAGGTACACACTGTACAATCTTTTCTCCTGACCGACCGTTCAAGGCTTTTGACCAGTCGGCCAGGAGGAAGGACTGTCGATAGCGGCAAAAGCAGCCACGTCCAACAGTTAGGCACGACCGATCGTGTGTTCCAAAGAGGACCGCACGATCGGTTGTGGTTTTCCGACCTGTCCAATCATTCGTTCGGCCAATTTAGACAAACGAATGGTCGTGATCCGTCGCGCCCGCAAAAAGTCGCCATACAATAGTCGCCGAATTATTGCATCATGTGTATCTACCATTAGTGCAGTTGGCATTGTCTTGTAGAGGCCATTTTGAAGAAAAATATTTGGAGACATGTTGCAATGCCAGTTAATCTCCACACAGCACCTGAACCAAGTTTAATCAGGCAAGTTTGATATTGACATGCAGAAGATCTATGTGAGGAATGCAGTTTAGTTAAAATCACATCATGGCGATATATTGTAATATTTAAAGGGCATGTCCACCCTTAAAATAAAATTTTGCCCTATAATAGAATGCCTTCCCCCAGCCCCAACCGCTATAAAATAATTTTAAGAAAATGCCGAGATCTTTACTTACCTTCCCTTTCTCCTCCGACGCCTGGCCTTCTGCTTGCAAGACACTGCAAGCAGGGGGCGGGACCGGCAGCCGCATCCATGATTGGCTGAGAGGCAGCCAATCATGGACGCGGCTACCGGCTTCTCAGAATGCCGGGGGAGAGAGGGAAGGTAAGTAGAATTCGGAGGACTTTCTTAAAATTATTTTTTAGCGGTTGGGGCTGGGGGAAGAAATACTATTAAATGGACAAGTGGTTTTATGGTAGGGGGAGAGATCGCAAAACGGGAGGGAAAGGGAGGGGGAGAAGGGCTGCAGTACGCATGCCAAACTTCTCCCGGAGGCGAGACAGGAGGCAGAGTCCTATATGGACTCTGCTATCCTCCTGGTGGGCAGTTTTCGGGACTTTGGGGGGGGACTACAGGAGAACCATATGGAGCTGGGATGTGAGGTAAGGATTTTATTACACTACATGTTGGGGCCATTACTGGGGGGGATTATAGTTTTGGGGGTGGACATGCCCTTTAAACTAGAAAGACAATTTACCCCACTTTAAAGTTTCCACGGAAAGTTTGAGACCATCACAAATGCAGGTCACAATAATGTGCACTGAGTGATTATATGACATACAGTATTTATTTTACAAAACTGCTGAGAAAAATGCAATACCATGTAGGATTATTACAGCTAACCATGTATCGGTTAAAAACAGCTTTTGGTAACATACATTGAGTAATGAACTGCAAAGCTGTGCTAATTCCGAATGGAATAAAAGGAGGGAATGTTTTCTGCCTGAGCGTATTTAGCACCAGGGAGAAAACTGGCATTCAGATGTCTTATTTAATTATCACTTTCCTGATTCAAACATTATTCATGGCCCTCCTTTCATTCTTAAGGAGCTCCGAGCTGTGCTTGCCAATGTTGTGTCACATTAGGAAACACGGTTATGCAGCAGGGATATGTGTGACAATGCACTGGGTTATACTCTTGGCATGTTCTCTGTTTGAACTAATCAAACTGCCACAACTCTGGAAACATGTTTATCTTTAATCAGAAATTATTTGGCCATTTTACATACTGTACTGTCAGTAATTTACTGCTAATGATGTTTTTTTATGTCCTACTGTAGGCTACAACAGCCTCAATGACTGTCCACAAGCTCATTTATTCTATATGTTAAAGGATAACTCAAGGGCCTATTTGGTTTTAGTATATTAAAGGACTACTGAAAAAGTTTCCATTTGATTTTATAATTATAAGGAAAATAGGAACTGCTCAGCGGCATAAAACTTACCTTTCTTCTTACTTTTTGCACATTTGTACAGCTATTGTCTAAATTAAGAGAGTCAGATTGGCCTATAAGTGGCTATTACATTTTTGTGAGTGTGTCTAAATTATACTCACCTCCCCCCGCTCCTCTTTTTCTGCCATAATTAGTAAGTAAACCTTTTTCCAGTCCCTCTTCTGGCTTTACAATATGGCCCATAGGAAACATGATGTAATGCACCAGTAAATCCTAAGCTTTCCTTCAGTGCAGATTCCCCAATCTTCACCTATAGCCAGGCCCCTGTTTGTCACCAGGTAATCAGTGCCTAGACAAGCTCGGTTGCCCCCAGGTCTTGGCATGCAATGAATGTACACTGGTAGGTGAGGGTCAGAGGAGAATAATTTACTTTGGGGTATGAAATGTCCATTATTGCTACGGCAAAAGTGTAAACGGAGTCACAATTTGCCAATTGCATTAATAAATTTGCCATGCTGGTACAATGTTGAATGTTGAATATACTATATCTTGTCATACTTGAAAGTATTTTTAAGGTTTGGGTATTAAAGGGTATCTCCACTGGTAAATTCATTTTTTGCCATTCAGTTTTATTTAAGGACAGGAGCTTAAGGAGTAAAACCTGCAGGAGCCGGAACTTATTAACAAACAAAAGGCACAGTACCATCCTATACCACAGCCAGTCCGGATGTGGGCATCACATTGCTATAAAATGGTCATAAGGACCTTATTGACACACAAGCTGTCAAATGCCCAAGGTGGATAGAAAGGTTAAAGCTTTATTATTAACAAATTTCCATAAAATCACATATGATTATATAGATATAGAGCCTAATCTATACAAAGAATATACTCTAGGGCACACACATATAAGAAATAAGTAAATGTACATATAAATGTCCATATGGGTAAAAACACACAGAGAGTTGGACTTTGCCCCCCAATTCTCTAAATAACGTGTCCTCAATGAGAAACAAGATAGAATGTACTGAAGGGGACCTGTCCCCTAAATTAAGGGGATCCAATATGTAGGGAGATCACCCCTCTGCGCATATATCACTCCAGTATGATATTGTAAAGACACTGCACACCTGTCTATAAATAATCACTCAGCTAAAAAGAAGGCCATCAGCATGAAAGTAGACACACACAGACCGCTACCAGTCCGATCTCACCCAATGTCCTCTGTGTTAATAGATACTTCCCGATATCCTGGATGTTACTTGCTGATGGAGTCCGGTAGTTTGCTGTCATCTGGTGGTGCCACACGTACCTAATCCAGGTCAAAGCGCTGCCACTTACCCAAAACGCCAAGCAGGGGACTCTGACTAAGAGCCAGAACTCACCCGATTTCTCACTCCTCTGCCGCGTCCTCTGACAGGTACCAACGGTACCAAGCTATGCGCATATGCATCGTACTTTTATTGAAGAACGGGAGTTAAGACACAGCTCCTTTACCACCTGTTCTTCAATAAAACTGAATGGCAAAAAATTAATTTACCCACGGAGATACCCTTTACATTTACCCATGCCACAGCCAAGCATCAATGTTCCCTCTAATTTAAAATTGGCCAATGTGATATTCTGGTATATATGTATGGGCTAATTCAATTTAACAAACATTTTAGTACATTACACCCAACTACCAAAGTGAAAAGCATCCACCACATCAACATCCACATCATGGTAAGCAGCAGCAGAAGACATGTGAGGGAAGTGGTGGTAAGTATACTTAGAAGGCCCGCAGAATGGTTTAACCCTTGCAAGGTCTAGGTTTGGGAGGGTAATTAGCAATAGCATAAATATAAATTTTACTTTGGGGTTGGACATGTCCATTATTGCCACGGCAAAAGTGTAGACAGAGTCACAATTTACCAATTGCATTAATAAATCTGCCGTGCTAGTACAATGTTGAATTTAGAAGCCCCAGTGGTGGGGCTTATGATGTAGCTGATGATGCTCTGTCCCAGCAGTGGGCATGCTTAGGTCTGAGCACAGCAGAGGTGCTGGTAATGTCACAGATCATAGTAATAGCAAGAAGATACTATTATCACTTGTTGTGAATGGAAAATTTTCAGCATTATTATTGGCTGACTCTTTTATAGTAGAGGGAACATTTACGACCCGCCATGCATGCGGGTGCAGGGCCAAACGATTTCCATACTGTGTATGGGGATCATTCAGCCCCGTGCATGCATTTACCACCCCATTTGTTTTGACAGACACCAATGTGATATGCTGGTATATATGTATGGGCTAATTCAATTTAACAAACATTTTATTACATTACACCCAACTACCAAAGTGAAAATCAACCACCACATCCACATCAACATCCACATCATGGTAAGCAGCAGAAGAAGACATGTGAGGGAAGTGGTGGTAAGTATACTTAAAAGGCCCACAGAAGGGTTTAACCCTTGCAAGGTCTAGGTTTGGGAAGGTAATTAGCAATAGCATAAATCTGGGTGGGGTTTTGCCGTCTGCTTAATAGATTTCCAAATAACATTGGGCGGCTTAATGAGGAGAGGGCGTTGAAATTTGTAAGAAAATTTTCCATTGATACAAAACTGCAGTATTTTGATCCGATTTTGATTGGTAAGTACTGATTGGCAGCACTATAGTGCAGCTATCTACAGTTTGTGGCTGGAATTACTTTTTGATTGTTATATGGTGGGCAGAACTATGTGTTCATATTTGAAGATTTTATCTAAATATGTGAAATATTTAATGTGTTGCATGATGGTTCTACAATTACTTTAAATGGTATTTCCACCCCCTAAACAAAAATTCTTATGTCAATTGGAAACCCCCCATAACCTAGACATCGCATGGTCTAAACACTTCAATTCCTCCTCTAAATATACTTACCAGCCCTTGTTCCCAGGACTGCCTTCTGCTTGTCTTCCGTGCATGGAAGCAAGCAGAAGGTGTCAGACCGGCAGCTGCAACAGTTATTGGCTGAAACATTGTGTCTCAGCCAATCAGTCAAAATTTGTATTGAATATCCTTTGTTTCCATCCCAGAACTAAAACAAAGGGCTGATTGTGTTTATTTATTGAGGGTCTCATGTTTTCTCCAGTGTTTAAGCTACAACAAGGATGGTATGACTGGAAAAAGGAATAAGGCCCAGTTGAACAACCTTGATGCAGTCTACAATATGCAAAGAATACGGATAAATTACCTAAAGGGTACTTACCGATACTTACCTTTCTCACAACCCAAACCCTGAGATCCTTAAAGTTACATACCTCTACACGGTCCCTGAAGCTCATAATTTTTACCTTTCTCTGCCATAGAAAAGACAGTATCTCACGCTGATGGCTGGCTTTCGTTTAGGTTGCAGCATCAGTGATGTCACAGCAAATGACTGCCTCTGTATAGTGGTGTGCCCCCTCTGCCCTGCATGTGAGATCTAAAAGAGCTCACTGAGCTTTCAGAGGTAATATGGGTTTCAGGGACAGAAGAGAGGTAATTACTATAATGATTTGGGGGTTGGATAGAAAGGTAAGTATAGATTTGTGTTCTGGAGTGGACAAACCCTTAAAGGAACTGTAAACCCACGTAACAAAAGATTTTAAGTCTTTGCCCTCCGTTTGTATTATTCACAGGGAGGTGAGAACGCTTATTCTCACCTCCCTGTGAATAATATTTTGCTCAGGGGACACTGGAATTTACCTTCACTCTGCTCGCAGCCGCTCGCAGCCGCTCCTGCTCTAACAAGCACTGTTCCGACCATGCGCGCCAATACAAGAGATAGGGCATGTGATCGGGAGAGAACAGCTGATCTGTGCAGAAGCGGCTGCGAGCGGAGCAGAGCGAAGGTAAGTTTCCGGTCCCCTGAGCAAAATATTATTCACAGGGAGGTGAGAATAAGCGTTCTCACCTCCCTGTGAATAATACAAACGGAGGGCAAAGACTTAAATTCTGGAGTTTACAGTTCCTTTAAATAAAAATGTACAGAATATGATTGGACAATTAAAGTTTATACTTTATATACTTGTACATAGATGTTTCCCTAGTATGTAATTTCCTAGTGTAATGTAAAGACCCCATGTAATGTGTCCAAACCCCTGAGAATTCTCTTATACAAGCATTACTTTGCATTCTGTAGTCTCCATATGTTTGTCAGGAAATTGTTGTTTCTTTTTAAATTAGGACTCCGAATGATAATTGTACTGCACCCTTTTGCTCCCAGTAATTTGCTATACAGTGTATCCCAATATACTTATATTTTAAAATAAAGGGGAGAATTATTCATTCAGTGAAAATAACAAATAGCATCAGGACTCTCACAAAACTTAAGGATCGTACACACGTGCGATTGCGGGTCCCGACCTGCGAAGCACTATGTGTCTGAATGTTCGTTTCGGACGATAATCGGCCCGTATATGGGCCCTTTATCGGCCGAAATGGGCGGTCATTTGGAGATCCGCCCGGCCGGTCGGGCAACGATCCCGGACCGAACGCCGTTTCAGTCGATAAAGTGCCCATACATGGGCCGATTAACGACCAAAATGCACGTTCAGACACATCGTGCATCGTGAACGAACCTTTACTCTATCTGAATCTGATAGCATAATGAGTGGGAAAGATGGCCAGGTATGCTTGAATTGTAAAATTATTTAATTCTGAAGAACAGTAAAGAAATTAAACAGAGTAAAGTTGTAGCAAGTAACCAGAGGTGAACTTTATATGTCAAAAAATAATTCAATGTTTTGCTATATATCCACCTTAAACATTGCTTATATTTCTAAAAAGTCCAGTTAAAGTAATATATAACTTGTCTTTTTATGTAATGCTTAAAGTTACTGTGAGGTAATTAATCTAAGAAGATGAACAGAGGCATTGCCCAATCAGCTACTATGTATGTTTGTGTTCTATAGGGAGATGGAAGTAAAAGTGAAATAAACAAAATGGCTTTCTCTAGTGGAAGATTTAGGAACTACATAAAAATACAAATTTTAATCAGCAGTTTCCATTCTTTAAACCAGGAAAAAAAATCATTTTAGAGCAGAGATCTCCTTTAAACAATAAAATGTCTGACTCTCTTATTCTCTATCATGTTAACATGAAAATGCATTTTAAAATGTCATGATTCAAGTCACAGATGGACTGAACCCTATTTACCTTATACATACATGACAAAAAAAGGGAAAAGACAGCTTTCTGAAAAGGCTATACCTTTAATACATATAAAATGCTCGCTCTTTGTTAATTCTCACATTTTGTATCACGGTTTAACTTTTTATATAGTTTAACTGATTGCTGCTGGTTGTTTTGTAGAATACGTGCTAAAAAGACACTGAGAGTGATTACTCATTTAGGAAGATAATCATTTCATACCATAGTGGAGCTTTTTCAGACTTTCAAACCAAACAACAATTTGTAATGCTTTTTTTCAATTAGGGTAATTTGTTTACCGACCGTCCTGTTTACACTTGTACATCTGGAACAAAATGAACCTGCTTGTTTCCCCTATTCTTTGTAGCATCATTTAAAATGGATGCTTTGAAGAGTTTTTTTTTAAAACCTCTATCAGTTTCAGATTTCATTGCCTACAAGCACTAACAATGTGTGAAATAGATTATGCATGTTACATGGGACTCTGATTACTTTTACTGTCTGCTGAAAATTAATAATTCTGCAATTGCCCGAAGAAAGGTTCTCATAACTATCAGTATGCTGCTTTGCATAAAGGTGTCTAAGAGGAACGGATACTGTGAAACAAATACAGTTTGTTGTTTCACAGGAAACACTAAAAGGTACACTGTTCTTCTCGCGAATAAAAATAAAGTATCCCTTTCCTTTTAGGAAAATACAACCCTTTCCTTCAAGCAAATCAAGGTGCATCTGACATACATGCCACTGAGATCTGTTACAGTTCTAGTGTTTCTCTTTTCATTGTTGAGGGAGAAATTGTTTAGAAAATAAGAATATCATTATCCTTTGAAAGATGCACTCCACTTTAATCAAGTGCAAATTTTCTGTTGTGCCCAGCAATGGGAATGTTGCCAACGTTACTTGGAAAACCACATAAAGTTCTTGTTTCCTGAAACCGTGTTGATTTCAGTGTCTTTTAAATCTCGGACCATTAATGGGGCCTTTAAAGGGGTGAAAAAGAATCAACTGCTTTTACGAGGAAGGCCCGATTCACATGTTTTATATGCTTCTTTTACAGTCATTTATTTCATATTAAAATTAGGAAATTAATTTGATTTAACAGCCTTCTCTAAGTTGAAACGCGTTGTATCTTGGAGAGTTTCTGCTTGGAAACACTAAAAATCCTCCAAGTGAGTGCTCTGTGCAGCTATACAAATATAATATTTAGGGCAGAAGAACATACTCCTGGATATGACATATCCCATTCATTTCTATAGTTACACCTTATACCTGCCCATTTTTCATAATAGTATACGGTTGGCCCACAAATCAGTGCTCTTGCAGTCAATATTGAATTTCTGTACACGGCAAATGTCAATAAAGATTAAAAGGGCTAAGCAGGTTCTTTTTTTAATGTTCTTTCAATGGTGCAAAAAACACTACCAGGGAGATTCAATATACGAAAAAATATGTGAAAAACCCATGCAACCTGATGTAATATCGGGTTAATGTGAGTTCTACTCTTATTTTAGGGCACTGTGCTATTTCCAAAGGATTTGGATACAGTGCAGTGCTCTCGATAAAATACCATTTAAATTAAACTTTGCTCTACCTTAAAGCACAAACTTAACGTACCATTGTAGGAGACTTTAAAGGAGCACAAAGCTGTGCGTCTTACCTTGCCAGGATCCTGTGATCTGCAATGCCTGCCTTTTGCCACAGATTCTTGTACAAGTCATTCTCAATTGAGAAAGCCAGTCGGATGACTAGCGAAACGTCTTCAAGAACTAAACTTCAAGTCCAGTTGATCTAATTGAATACAACAGATATACCATGTCCTGGATGAATGAGAACCTTCACAAGCAAGATCTAAGAATATGTTTTAGCTAAAACTGTCCCTTTCCAATGTTAAGAATCTCAGAAGGGAAATACAAACAGGAATGACAGAAGTGGAATAAAAAGGGGGGGGGGGGGATTTAAGCCATGATTTACATACTTATACTTCTATACCACTACTTAATTTATTATTTGACTACAGTTCTAACATCCAAAAGTGCTTGCACATAGATAATTTTTATTCAATCTATATAAACAGGCTAACCACACCCATGAAGCAAGTGAAAAAACCCTGGTTAGGGTGCAAGTACCCCTGCCAATATCATGCAAACCTACTTGTACGCAAGTTTAATTCCCTTGAAAAGGATAATATCTGAGATCAAAATTAATATGTTTTAATAATGCTCTCTACCAAACAGCACCCCAAACATTGAATAAGTATTTTAAGAAGAAAGCATATGAAAAACCAGCCAATATTATGAAAGAATAGCACAACCCTCGTACAATACAAAGAACAGAGAAGTCAAGACTAAACCCAAATAACATTTGTTGTACACCAGTTCACACTTAATTAAAGAACCCGTAAAGATTATTTCAGCCTTGCCGATATATACCCGCTGGAATACTTTCCCTGTTATGGCTCATGTCATGAACGCCGGTTCACTGGGCACATGGTCTGACCAATCTCCCACAGTGCTATACTACGAGTATATCGAGTAACGAGTAATCCCAGGCATGTAATGCATAGGGAGCATGGCTGAGAGGGAGGGGACACAGAACAGTAAACATTTATAAAAAAAAATAGCAGTGATGGGATTAGCAGGTAATGTAGGAACAAAATTGCAACTTAGAAAGGTGAAAAGGCTATAAAAGAAGAGGATCTCCTCCCCCCCATGTCTGTTTTCTTTTCCTTTATTACTATCTGCAGGTTCTTGTGGAAGGTCAATGTCACGGCTGGTGGTCCACAGGCATTGGGTTGCTGAAAGCAGACAGGAGTGGCAAGGATGGAGCTGGTCCATGGGGTGGCAACTCCCATATTCTCTGTGGACAGGTCCACGTGTTAGGGTATTGACAACATGGGTCTGGTATGTCTGGTAAGCATGTTAGGACTTTTGCACGGTAGTGATGGACCAAAACCAAACTTCAAACCTGAGTTAGGGACGAACTTTAACAGTTCGGGGGAATCCGAACTATCCAAACTAGTCCATACTCAAACTAGTCTGGTTTTCCGAAGTCGCGGACTTACTTTTGAAAATCATTGAACTTTCAAGGAATCTTTAACATACAAGGATTTCCAAATGTTTGGTAAGCCAGGGTCGTCAATTTCGAAAACCCCTGAACGACCGGTGATTCTCAAAATCGATCCCGCAGCCGGACGTCTGGGGGTCCCGCGGCTCAACACGCGGCTCAGTGCCACAAGGGCCCAAGTGCCATGAAGGGGGGTCCTGGTTCAAGCTGCGGGACCCCTTAAGCCCCAAAGGGCCCTTGTAAGGGCCACAATGGTCCTTCTAAGGACCTGGGAGGGGGGCATGAGTTGAGCTGCGGGAGCCCGGAACATCCGGCCACGGGATTGTCGGCCATTTGAGGATTCATATTTCAATCATATTTAATTAATACATTTCAAATATGATGTGTGATCATATGATTGCAAGCATGGAAATATTAACCAATCACAATTGTATTTGGTCTTTCAGCAAATCTATATAAAGAGTGCAAACTTTTCAAACCCCGCAGAGCTCAGAAGTCATCACAACAATGGCAGAAGAAAGAAGACAGTGATGCCAGCGCTAGTGGTGTCACTGGCGGCCGCAGTGGCATCGCCCGATGACGGCAACATCAGCGAAGCTGGTGGCGCCAGGGGGAAGATAGAAGACATGCCTCAAGAGCTTTTCTAACCCATTGACTTTAATAGGTCCGTTTCTGAACTTCTGGATTTTCAAACTTTTGCTGAGGTTCGAAAGTTCAGAAACAAACCGAAATTCAGTAAGTTCGGCCATCTCTATTGCACTGTAGCTTCCAGTGAAACACCCGCAAAAGAATCATAGGAAGTTAAATGTTATAAGAGTTGATAAAAGTGGTAAAAAAAATATTTTATTGAATAATCTCAGATATACATTATTTCCGTTGTAACATGTTCTTAATAATAAAGCAGATCGTAGAAGTTACTACTAGACAGGATGCATTGTTGGATCTAATAACCCTGAGCTCATTTTGGAGATTAAGGTAATATGAAGCTTGGAGAAATGGTGAAAAAGCAACAAGACCAGTGACTTTTTTTCATTTCAAAAATGCTCTCCATCGGATCAGGAACGCTTTGTCTTCAGCCAAACAAACCTATTTCTCCTCCCTTATTTCCAAACAATCCCACAATCCAAAAAGTTTTCAACTCTCTGCTCTGTCCGCTACCTCCTCCACCAACACCTTGATTATCTGCTGATGAAATTGCCTCTTATTTCACAGAAAAAATCTTTAATATAAGAAATGTGTTTTCTACATGCTCCGGCTCATCTCCACAGTTTCCAGTCCCATCTACATTTCTACCCAGCCTCCCTTCCACCACCTCCATCTCTGTTCTTACCAAATTTTCCACTATTACTGAACATAGACTTTCAAGCCTTGTCTCCAAAGCCCATCTCACCACCTGTCACTTTGACCCCATTCCCTCCTTTCTCATTCCACATCTCTCATCTTCCTTTACACCAACCCTAATGTCTCTTTTTAACTTGTCCCTATCTACCGGTACTTTTCTTTCCTCGTTCAAACATGCTATTGTATCCCCTATTCTCAAGAAACCTTCTCTGGATCCATCTGCTCTATCCAGTTACCGGCCTGTCTCTCTTCTCCCGTTTGCATCTAAATTGCTTGAATGACACGTCTATGCTGAACTGGTTAATTCTGTATATACTCGAGTATAAACCGAGTGTTTTCAGGCTTTAAAAAAAGCCCGAAAATCTTACCTCGGTTTATACTCGAGTCAGCCTATCTCCTACCTTGTCCGCCGGCCGCGCGATCCGCATCCTCGCTCCACAGCCTCTGCGCATCCGGATGATGTCACTACCCGGCGCCGCAAAGTGAGAGTGCCGGGTAGTGACATCATCCGGATGCGCAGAGGCTGTGGATCGAGGATGCGGATCGCACGGCCGCTGGACAAGGTAGGAGAAACTTTTACTTGCACAGGGACACAAGTGGCAAATACTTACAAATAAGAGTAAAACCTTCTTTATTGTGCTACTGTATGCACAATAAAGGAGGATTTACCCCTATTTGCAAGTATTGCCACTTAATGTGGCACAATATAGGAGGATTTCCCCTATTTGCAAGTATTTGCAACTTAAGATGTTTGAAAACTACAACTCCCAGCAATAAAGCATGCTGGGATTTGTAGTTTCCAAACATCTTTATGGCAATACTACCCCCTCGGTTTATACTCGAGTCAATGTGGTTTTCCTTCTTTTACCTAAAACTAGGTACCTCGGTTTATACTTGGGATGGTTTATACTCGAGTATATACGGTACTTTTCTGCCCACTCCCTCTTTGATCACCTACATTCTGGCTTCCGTTCCAACCACTCCATGGAAACGTCATCATCTTTTTATACTAAATCTAAAGGCCACTATTACCTTTTATTCTGCTTGACCTGTCTTCAGCCTTTAATATAGTGGATCTCCCTTTACTGCTTCACATCTTATCCTCCCTAGGTATTCAGGGTTCTTCACTCTCTTGGTTGTCCTCCTACCTCTCAGGTAGGACGTTCAGTGTTTCCCACTCTGGCCCCAACTCCACCACTCTCACCTTCCCCATGGGGGTAAAACAAGCCTATGTACTCAGCCCTCTTCTCATTTACACCTTTGGGCTAGGTCAGATCATTAGTTCCTTTGGATTCCAATACCACCTGTATGCTGATGATACCCAAATTTACACCTCCGCCCCTGATCTTGGTACTCTGACATCCCGGGTCCCTGATTGCTTAAATGCCACCTCTGCTTTTATGTCCTCACACTTCCTCAAGCTCAATATGGATAAGACCGAACTTGTAAATAAAGCTAGGTGGAATACATGTACATGGAAAATGTTTATCTTTTGATAGAAACGTAATGGAAACAAAAATAATTAAATCGGAAGATTTGAAACTCTGATACAATGGGTATGTTTCTTAAACAAGCACTTTAGCAGTTAAGCTACCACAGCACATGCAAAAGATACAGGTTTATGCTGGCTGGTAAATGAAAAACAGTGCTGCTATATATAAAGTTTGTACATTTAGAAATGTAGTCTGCATTTTGGTTGGTAGGGAAAGACTGAAAATTTCTGTCGGCCAGCATCAGCCCTTACTTTAATTAAAGGGAGCTGATACTATTTGGTTCGATTATGGGGGCACGGCCAATCGATCCTCATCATATATGGGCAATTGGCTGGGTCCATGTGCGCTCACCTATGTGATCTATTCTCACAATGCGATAGGGATCGCATGTATATGGCCACCTTTGCTGTTAGTACCATTTCCCAGTAGTGTGCATTCTGGAAAAGAGGACCCTTCTCATCAGTAATTTCAACAGCAGGAAATAGCAAGGGATATAAATTCAACTGATTTTTCAAAATGGAAGCGAATATGTAGAATAACAAGGGGGCATGTTTATATACGAGTGGTAACTTTTCGCGCCATTTTCACAAAAAATGATGACACGATTTACAAATGGGCGAAACCCGCCTGCGAAAAGTTAACGCCTTGTTAACTTCGCATCAGTTAACGCTCGCTTCTATTTATAAAGCGGCGGTAACTGATGCACCACATTAATCTCGCCCATTTCACTTCGCCAACTTGAGGGTTGCGAAAACGGGCAAGATTACAGGGGGCTGGAAGGGGATGCCGGGAAATTGTCGCTGTGGGTGGTCACCCTCAGAGGGGCGTGGCGGGGTGGTACACCCACCCTCACCCCCCGCGGCAGATGCGACCACTTTTCAGCAGCCCCTCCCACCCCCCGCCCCGTACTCTCGTGGGAAGGAAGGGCCTGCTGGGAGGGTGGAAGGACCACTGAAAAGTGCCCTTTCGGGCTTAAGGGGTCCCGCAGCTCGAACCGGGACCCCCTCACTGAGCAGCTCTTAAAAGAGCCCTTTGGCGGCGTCTTCTTTCTTCCATCCGGCGACACCAGCTCCGCTGAGGCTGCTGAGGCTGAGGCCGATGTTGCCAGAGTCTTGATCCGTTGCGACGTCTTCGGGCTGGCGACACCAACCCCAATGAGGTCGCCGATGCCAAGCAGGCTCACTGCGGCCGCCAGTGAGCCCGCTGGCACCACCAGCCTCAGCAGAGCCGATGTTGCCAGCCGCTTCTTTCTTCAGCCATCTACTGCAATGGTATCTGAGGTCCGAGGCGGAGTGCACCTCTTTATACAGGTTTGCAGAAAACCTAATCCGTTTCTGATTGGTCAAGCAAGGGCCCTTACAAGGTTACAAGGTTCAAGCTGTCGGACCCCTAAGCTCTTGTTAGAGCTCTTGTTAGAGCCTCAAGGGCACTTGTAAGTGCCGCAAAGGCCCTGATAGGGCCGGGGAGGGGGGTCCCAGCTCGAGCTGGAGGACTCCTTAAGCCCCAAAAGGCACTTTTCAGTGCCCCCGCTGGAGGGTCCCTCCACCCCCCAGTGGCAGGTAGTCACATCCGCCACGGGGCAAGGACAGGGCGGCCGTACCACCCCGCCCTCACCATGGGGGGGTGAGGGCGGGTGGTACCACCTAGGGAATGCGACCACCCTTGACGATCCTTTCCCGGCATCCCCTCCCAGCCCCCTGCTCCGGGATTTGCGCCGGTATAGGTGCAGTATCGCAGCAAAGATAGTTCAAATTACTGCTGCACATCGCGGCCACGAAAAAATTCGCCGGGATGCAGCTCGCCATTATAAATATGGCGATAGTGGTATTTTTTCCGCTGCAATGTGCGGCGGTAATTTTACGGCGCTATTATTGGCCGTTTATAAATATGGCCCTGGGTATGTATTAAGAATTTTAAAAATAATGATTTTCCACTGAACTTTACCTTTATCCTTTGAAACAAACAGGGTTATTCAATAAAAGTTCTTATTGTTAAAAATGGTACTAATGTTGCCCCAACAAATCAGATGTTACATTTCAAATATTAAATAATATCTAGCAGGTATTCAACAAGGAAGCGTTGCCACTTTATAATGCTTTGGCATGTTTACTCTTGTATAATAATGAGCACCCCTTTTAAAAGATTCAGAAACAGATTCAGATTATAGAAATATCCAATTTTCTAGAAATATCCAATTTTTGGGAATTATTGGATTTTTGAAAAATATTGAATTTTCTGGATATTTATCTAACGTTGGATGTGGAAGCTCGAAACTAGTGTGCGTGTTAAGGAAGTTGCTTTTTATTTCAAGTTCTAGATATTTGTACATGTTCCCCAGACCATTTCCAAGGTCCCAGAGCCATGTACAGTAAGTTACCATTGCTATTTAAAACTTATTTTATTTTGAAACTTCAAACTATTTTCCCCCATTGACTTTAATGGGTCTGATTTCAGATATTTGATTTTTCTAACTTTTTCATAAGTTCAAAAATCGGAGTGGATTTTCGGAAGTTCTGCGATCTCTATAAGACAGTGGTTTATTTAAATCCACCAAAATAATTAGTTTAGATTTTAATACAATACCTAATCAAAATGGTTAAAGAAAAGCAACCACTGAAGTCAATAATTTCAATGAATGGGAAAAGATAAAGAAATGCCATGTATATATTGCTCCTTTTTTATTTTAGATACTCTCTTAACTGGCCTATATTTAGTCTTGTTTAATGAATGTTTAGTGCTTAGATTCACTACAGATTGTTTTATACACAAAATCCATTTAAATGTTCCTAAAACTTTATTGTAAAACAAAAATTTTTTAAAGGGTTGAGTTAAATCTTTGTAGTACATTTTTTTTATTGTGTTTCATAGTTTGTCACACTTCAAGAAGAATTTTTGAAAGATTTTATATATCAGCTTCAGAGAGTTCAGCACAGTCCCAGATGTGATCCAATATAAAAGAAGACTGTTGGAAGGAATACATTGGGATGCAGTTATTTCAGTTCAATGACATTTCCATAACTGAAACCGTATAAAGGGAATATTGGAGGGGGAACACCTTGTGTAGGACAGCAGGGTTTTCTACAGAAATCAGCAATATGTACCTATATAAAATCAAATGCTGGAAGAAATGGAGGATCAGCAGTGTTTAGTAAGTAGAACACATTTAAGATGTTTAAACCTTAATAAAGGAAACAATGCCAGTAATACACATAAAAAGGTGATGCAAAGATTACCGTTTAGCTTTGTATGGTACCAACCTTTTAAGGTTTAGGAATGAACTTATGGTGCCACATCAGCAACATTACTTTCTATTTAAATTTGTTGAACTTATATATATAGGTCATTTGTTTTCTTAATAAAAAAAACCTCACTAGTTTTATTTTCAGTAATGACAATTAGTGATTGTGCAACTTTGCACACCTACTAGCAATAGTGCTGTATTTCCTAACAATGCACAGACCATATGAGTGGTCCTGTCTGTTAAATGAATGCCATCTGATGCTGCCTGTGATGTGGCAATTGATAGATTATAAGATTGGAAGACGACATGCTTGAGCTCTCCAGCATGTTACCACTACTTTGTAAGATGCCAGGAAAATCAATGCACACTACAGGGTAGTCATTTAATAAATGTGCCTCATATTGTCTTTATGACTTGTTCTGCCAGCATCATTACATGTTTATTTCATTCAAAAGAAATTCTGTTATCTGATGTTTATTAATGGTGGAATTTTTGTTTCACTCTAGAAATCTCCCTTAAAGGTAGGTACACACATGCTAGATCTGCAAGATCTTGTCTGTCATTTTTCAAAAATCACGGTACACACAGTCCCAAGTGTTCTCCCTATACACAGCATAGGAAGAATGTTCAAGACTGTGTGTTTCCCTCGGCCGCGGCCGACTCCCCTATAGGGAGACTACTGCGGCCGAGGGAAATGTTCCCTCTATCCCGAATGAGCGCTCGGCGGAAAAGCTATCTTCACACAGTACCCATAAAGCCCCGATACCGTTGGATCTGACAGTATCAGGCATTATCGGTAATGCGTGTACCTAGCTTAAATGTGCGGGTCCTTACTGAGCTATACTACCCCCCACAATCTAGAATTTCGTCAGTCAATCAAATTTAGATAACAATGAACTGATTTTTGGATTTTGCCTTGTGCTCATTGGACGCTGAATTCAAGGTTTATGCATGTTTTCCTATCTAATGCTTTTTCCAACTAGAATTAGTGGTTCTAGAACCTTGAGGTTTCAGGGCTCACATCCATGATCCTGGTCATGGTATATATGTGGCATTTCACTAGTCATCCCACTGGCTCTCTCAGTTCTGAATGTGTCTCAACAGCAATGTGTCAGGGACCTGAATGAAAGAAAGTGCACAAATTTGAAGACTAATGATCTTTATGTCAAGAAACCAAACCTGAATAGAGGTGATGTGCGTGAGTGGCAATATCTATTGACTGTTGGGCAATTTTAACACCTCTTAATGCAATCAACACCTTGCATTCATGTGGTCCCTCACACCTTTCTGTTATATGAATTTTGTTATATGCAAAAGACATTCTAAATTGGGAATATCAGTTGGATGATTAGCAAAATATTTACAAAAACCAAAATTTTTTTAATAATCAATATTTTTTATTGAAGTTTTTTTCCCCATATAATATTTTAAGAATAACAATAACAACAATAGAAAAGAACAATATCACTGTTGTTAACATAGTATATTGAGTAGTTAATTACGGAACAAGTAAACAAGCACCTATAATGTATAGTAACAGTTTACATATGTGTTTTTGAAATAGGTACTTTAGCTTATTTCTAGCAAATATTTGACCACATCAAAAGTCCAACATTTCTCCATTCTTCCTTAAATTTCTCATGTTTACCCTGAGACATCCAAAAACATTACTCATATGTTTGGTTTTGCATCATTTGGTCTTTTAATTGTTCTATTCCTGAAATTATATCTGAGTTCCAATTTATGGATATTAAAGGGCATGTCCACCCATTTTTTTTAACCTTTATATATTATAGTTATTGGTCCCCCAGCCCCAACCACCGTAATAGAATTGTTAAAAAGTGCCCCGATCATTACTTACCTTCCCTCTATCCTCCGCCGCACTCTCCCGGCCCTCTGCTTGCATGGAAATGCAAGCAGGGGGCGGGACCGATATTTAGCAATGCTATTTCTGGAGCTGGTGTGATTTGTTCTTTATGCAAACGTGATAGAATTTAAAAAAGTTTTGCCAGAAAGAAAAAGAAATTATTTTAGGGCATGTCCGCCATATGTATGTATATATATATATAATATATATACTAGCAAAAGTGTGCCCATTGGTGCACAGTGGGAAATATGTGGGTGTATGTTTAGCTATATGTGGATACAGATGATATAAAATCTTAATACACAATACTATTTAGGGATTTGTACAAAAAAAATAAAGGCAAGATGTTAAAAATAAAAGAAATCCTATGAAATACTGGTTCTATTAGTGTCCCATCCCTTAAATGAATATTTTACACAATATACAGAGGCAGAAGGGATCCTATTGGGTGTACCACAATAGGTATTAGAGGGGACACATATACACACATCTTTTGGATTGTACTGGAAGTGTCAGTGCTTTAGAAACGCTTGTTAAATATACATAAAGAGCAGCCTAAAGGTGCCCATACATCTATAAGATTTTACTTACCCGACCGAGCGCTCACCCGATGTTCATCGTTGCTGCCGGAACCGCTTTTCCCGATTTTACATTCGACCGACATGCGATCGCAAAATCCCATTCATTTTGCGATCGCATGTCGGTCGAATGTAAGATCGGAGAAGCGGTTCCGGCAGATCGAAGGAACATCGGGTGAGCGCTCGGTCGGGTAAGTAAAATCTTATAGATGTATGGGCACCTTAACATCTAGATAACATTATCCATCTTATATTTCTTATGAAACACTATCACATTTTTCTGTTTTGTTTATCGATTTGTTTTAATAAATCTATACAGGAAGATATTTACATCAATGGTTTTGAGAGATGGGCGAAACTGCTAAAATCCGGTCCGCCTGTGGACCTGGAAAATGGTCTGGGAAAAACGTACATACATCCAGAAGTGTAAAAAAAATAACTTTCCTCATGGTCGCTGTTTTTGAGATTACACATTCTATTTTCGAGGGTCATTGAAGTTTTAGAAAATTTGAAGTTTAAAGGAATTTTTGAAAATTTTGTAAAAATGATACAGTAACTTACAGTACTGTAAATGGCTCTGGGAACTGGGAAATGGTCTGGGGAACAGATAATCCGATTCTTTCAATTAGAATTGGTTACAATCAGATACTTTCAGAAGAATCTTATTGGTATGCTTTCTGGAAGAATCTGATTGTAACTAATTCTGATTGGAAAATAATCTGATTGGTATACCAATAATTTCTTTCTAAAAAAATAAAAAAAAGGTGATTGTACCCAATCAGAATTGGTTACAGTCAGATTCTTTCAGAAAGAATTTGATTGGTATGCTTTCTGGAAGAATGTAATTGCAACCAATCAGATTATTTTCTAAATCAGGGCCGGATTTATACCTCAGGGAGCCTGTAGGCCCAAAGAGCCTGGCGCCCTTAACGTCACCCCTAAACACAGACCACAACCCAAACCACACCCATTTTCTCTTTTTTGAGGAAGAAAATAAACTATAATGGTGTTGGATTTGTGGGAGGATTTTGACAGCCGCCCCCCCTCCAACCTCAGGCGCCCCAAGGCGCGTGCCTACTGTGCCTAATGGTAAATCCGGCCCTGGAATTGGTTACAATCGATCTTTCAGAAAGAATCTAATTGTCTTTTCCCCAGACCCTCTTTTTTTTTTTAAACAATTTACTATTCTCACAAATCAGTCCACTATATTATGTATCATTTCATAGTTACATATTAAATTGCAATACATTCTTTACATATCGTCATCTAACATATACTACATCAATTTGACGCGTCTTGAAAAATCTCAAATCCGTGATCACGAAATCCGTCGCAGAACTCCGTCGCAGAGTCTCTATTCTGATCTATTTATGTATCATGTATAGAGTGTTATAGTTAGTAGAAACACCACGTGAAATCTGTTGCGCAGAGCTTGAATCAATCTTCCCCTTAAATTAAAATACAATCAATGGATCATTCTATATTAAGTTATCAGTCTGTCTTTAATACTCACCCTCCCATTAAGGCAGAGGCCACACTACAACACACCAAATCACACACAATCGCGAGCGCATGCATTACCAAAACGCAAACGGACGCGCAATTGCATGAATGCTCATGCGATTTCCATTTTAGCAAAATCGCAGGCGCATTCAAAAAGCATGCTACTGTGGCCTAACCCTCACAGCTGCACCAGGGATTCTGTAAGAGAGGATCACTATTGGTAAATGTGTTAGAGAGGGGTGGGTCACTATTGGAAAATGTGTTAGGGAGGGATCACTGTTGGTAAATGTGTTAGAGAGGGATCACTATTGGTAATGTTTGAAAGGGATCACTATTGGTAAATGTGTTAAAGAGGGATCACTATGGTAAATGTGTTAGAGAGGGATCACTATTGGTAAATTTGTTAGAGAGGGATCACTGTTGGTAAATGTGTTAAAGAAGGAATCACTATTGGTAAATGCGTTAGAAAGGGATCACTATTGGTAAATGTGTTAGAGAGGGATCACTGTTGGTATGTGTTAAAGAGGAATCACTATTGGTAAATGCGTTAGAAAGGGATCACTATTGGTAAATGTGTTAGAGAGGGATCACTATTGGTAAATGTGTTAGAGAGGGATCCTATAAAGAACCCAGACTATCCTATCATGTTATTACATTTATCAGTTCAGGACACAGGTTCATGGCTTCTATGGAGTCTATTGCTTAAATAATTTAATAAGCCATTAACAAACTCACTTCATTGTCTCAGAGGAATGGGCAAGGAGATGTTTTCCTTTCAGTCCCCCTATCATATATAGCAGGGATAGCAACCAGTAGATCTCCAGATGGTTGTAACTACACTACACTCTCAGCATTCCTCTACAAGCACTCTGTAGTTAGGGAAATCAAACTACAACTCCCAGCATTCCTCTACAAGCACTCTGTAGTTAGGGAATTCTGGGAGTTGTAGTTTTCCAAACAATCTGGCGATCCACTGGTTGCCTATTCCTGACATATAGATATCTCTTACTCTCCAGCACACAGCTCTCCTTTGTTTCTATTGAGAGGGAGGGGTGGGGTTGATGAGAGACTGTCACATGTTTTACAAAGGAAGTGACATATAAGTCTTGAACTTCTTACTAACACTTCCTACTTCCTACTAACACTCAGAAAATGTTTTGATTGGCTAACACTGCTGTCAACTAATATTAGTTGACAGCAGACCATTGGATACAACACTAAAAGGGAAGTGAGAAATATGTTCCTTTGTAAGCTTCAATTGCCTCCCTGTAAAACTTCCTGGGTGTGTGGCTTAACAGTCGATTTTGAAGATACCATACAAAACAGGAGTGGGGACTACTATTTCTTTTATTTATTTATATATTTTGCCTTATTTACATTTCTATATACTTTCATTTCATGTCATTGATACATATTTGTTAATATGATATAACTATTTATAACCAATGTGGTGGTGGGTATATGATGTTACATATAGGAAAGGTGTATATGTATGTGTGTACTATCTCACTGTTACCATTTAAATGACCATCAGTAAATGTATATAAAGTTTAGCACTGACTTATATCAGGTACAACACAAATATACAAAATACATAAACTTACTTACAGAGCTGAATCCCTATTTCAAAATGGAATGGCCAAATGGCAGCTTAAACCACACCCTGTGTCTGCTCCATATGAAAGGAAGTGTAATCCAAAAAAAAGTTTCTGTCTGCTACACAGAATGTGATGTGTATTGCAATGGACATATACACCAAGGCTCCTTATTACCATCTCCAGCCTGCAGTGGTGTCAGTGAGTAATAAAAGACAAATCCCTGCTCTCTATGGTAGGAGGAGAGAAAGTGAAAGTGGATTGTGGTGTGTGCTTTGGAGAGATATGACTGTAACACAAGCTCCTGTGTATAAGATCCTGTTACCACCTGTTGGGAGGACAGATTATTGGACAGACAAGTTACCCATTGGATACAAACTATAGGCAACAGATAAGTGTACACCAACTTACAAGGAAACACAATATACAGCCTGGTCAGAATTCAAATTGGTGCACCATAGACAGGGACACCCTGATTACTGCACATGTTATGTGGGAACCAGTTTATGTGCACTTGTGCTTTGTGCCAGACCACCAGAGTAACCCACTGTGTGCCATGCTACCCATAATCTCCCATAAGAGTGATCTGGTACAATTGGTGGCAGCGGTGCTGGTAATACCATTTATTCTCCCTGTTTTCTCTGTATATTTGTTCTCTGTATTAAGCTATGGAGGCTGCTACTGATAGTATTGATTTAAATCCTCCTGTCCTTGTACCTGCAGATGAAATTCCCCAATCAGGCTCAGTAGCTCTACAAGGCCCAATCGCCAACACTATTTTTAAACCTGATCCATTTGATAGGTAACTAGGGAGTGGACTGATTAGCTAGAACAATTTGAATAGAGGTAATTTGCTTAGTGTAAAGCCAGGCAGGTTACCAAGGATTTACTGTAATACTGAAATAAAAGCAGTTATCAATTATTAAAAATTGCTCTGAAGCAACTTTTTTTCAATTAGATCTGTATAAAAGCGTATATAAAGGATAAATCCATTTCTTTAGGTAAACTGGGAATGAGAAATTTTTGTTATATGTTATATTATTAGGGCAATGCTATTACAATAACATGATGCTGTGATGACCTTCTGTTATAATATATGAGGTACCATCACCACTTGCAGTGGTGAATACTAATAAGTATAACCTAGCATGTTTAGTTCAACCACACAGTGTAGCAGGATTGCCTGGGTCTATTCTCAGACCTGTAGGATTATCCTATTTGGTTCCTCTGGAAGCTGATGACTGTCTGAGAAACAGTTTAAAATATACCTGTGTAAAGATTCTCTATCTATATCTATCTATCTATCTATCTATCTATCTATCTATCTATCTATCTATCTATCATCTATAAATATAATATATATATAGTTATTACATTTTATCCGGCATATAGATTGGAGTCCATTTAAATGCTGTTAACCATAGTTTTTGGTGAATGAGCTTGACAACTTTTTAGTTGTTCTAATGCTTTTAAGGATGTCCACCCTTTAAAAAAACTTTTTATATATGATAGGTCTTGCTCCCCCAGCCCCAACCGCATATATTATTGCAAGAAAGTGCCCCGATCATTACTTACCTTTCCTCTCTCCTTCCGCCGCACAGGCCCCTGCTTGCATAGAACTGTAGTAGGGGCCGGACCGGCAGCTGTGTCTGTGATTGGCCGAGAGGCAGCCAATCACTGATGCGGCTGCCGGTAATGCAGAACGAAGGAGAGAGGTAAGGTCAGTAATGATTGGGGGACTTTCTTGCAATAATACTAATAATACTAATACTGCGGTTGGGGCAGCAAGACCTATCATATGGGAAAGAGATTTTACGCTAGGGAGGGAGACCAAAATGGGAGGGAGGGGGGGGGGGAGGGAGAGGAAGGGGGGGGGCTCTTCTGCACATGGCAAAATTCTCCCGGAGGAGAGACAGGACAGAGTCCTATATGGACAGTTTTTGGGACTTTGAGGGGGGATTACTGGAGAACCATTTGGAGTTGGGAAGTAAGGTACAGAGGGGGGCCAGTAGTGGTGGGGATTATAGTTTTGGGGGTTGACTTTAACTATTGCCCTTTAACTATTGCTTCTTTAGTTTTAAAGAAATTAATTATTGTAATAACATCTCTAAGAGCTGATTTTGGTGCAGAATATGGTTTTAAGATGCTGTGGATTCCATCTAGTTGTAAGGCTGTGTTATCATAATCAGGTAAACGTTGCATGAAATTTTTTTTACATACTGTTCTAGTTAAGCATTCTTAACAACTCAGGTATGCCCTTATTTTTAAATTATTTCTATATCAGCTATTTTATTTTTGAGGTATTTGATTTCATCTTCGTGTTCATTATAGGTATAAAGTGTTATAGGCTTCAGCATATTCCTCCATTTTATTTTCAACATGTTCAGTGTTTCGGACGATCGGGACAAAATAATTGCATGGTGTGTACCATGGACATAAATAACAGTCACACATAAACGTATGATCGAACATGTCTGAAAACCACAGCCGATCATGCGGTCCTCTGTGGACTGCAGGTTCATTTGTGGCAACTGTCGGCTGCAGCCACTATTGCTGTGACAGATAGTCCTTCCTCCTGGCCGACTGGTCGGAAGAGCCTAACGGTCGGTCAGGAGGAAATATTGCATGGTGTATACCATGCTTTATGGAGGTAGTTAGTGAAGATATTACAGTGTTTAAATCACTAGTAAGAGAAGATCTCTGTGATAAGAGCATGTTTTTCATTCTCTTTCTGAGAATGGTTTGTCTTTAGCTGTAAATGTTATTAAAAAGTCAGCGCTCACAGAGATATCCTCTGCCTGAGTGTCTATTGTTATTCGTCGTTTCTTTATGTTAAGTAATTCCGGGCATGTTATGCAGAAGGAACATGGATGAGATGCAAGGGGCATATAACAGGTAGAAGATTTTAAAAATAACAGGCAAAGGATAGGCGGGACAGGTTAGCAACTTTTGTTGCAAGTTAGCAAGGGCAACAGGTTATAAAGAAGGAAGTGGCGGAGCAAGCAGTCCACAGTAAGAGAGACAGAGGAAAGGATCTTTGGACCAGAAGAAACAGCACTCAGCTACAGGCAGTTAACCCCTACTGAGCTGTAACCACAGAGCATAACCACCTCACTGGCTTCTTACTGCCTGTGGGCCATGGCTGGAATCAAGGAGCTACTGAAGCAACTAAGGCGGCAGTGCACAGTGACGAATGGCTACAGAGGAGATCCAGCAGCTGCTGGCATCACCAGAGACCGAGAGACCCAGAGGCAAGAGGAAGCCCGTCCACCCAAATGCCTGAGCCCAGGACATGCCAGCACGCCATTGAGGAGAAGAGGAGCGAGAGCGGGAGACCCGACACTACAGCAGGCCCAGTCTTGCGAGTTGCAGGAAGTCACGCGGCAATGATGTCAGCGGCTTGCGCCCCTGCATCCCAGACGCACAAAAAGGATAAAGCAAGCAGGCAGCAGAGGAGACCGGAATCATCCCACACAGAGTCCCCCCACACACAACAGGCAGCTAAAGGTGGGCCCACCACACTGCAGTAGTGAAGAGACGCCCCACCAGGAATACCCAGAAAGAAGAGGACCAGGGAGCCCAAGACCCAAGAACACAGCCCCGGCATCAACACACCAGTACACAAAATGAAGAGAAGGCGGCGACAGCTATTACCAATTGACTGATATCAGGGAAAGAATGATAAGGCAGGATGAATCAAAAAAGGAAAAATGAGGAAGTAGGCAGATAAGGCTCATTCCGAGGACTTTTCAGAATTGGCTACAGGCAATCCTTTTTTTCGGTAGTGTATTAGGAGAAAAGTATCAGCTGAATGCCCAGCCCTATTTTGTTATATAGACGGGATCTTCGAAAAGCGCATAGGACCTTTGGGGGTATAGCATGACTTAAGTATGACAAGCAGTTTCATCAAGGAAGGCAGTTAGACCAGGAACCCAATGGGATCACCGAGACATGGGCCTTTGGCTTAAGCTAATGTGTCCAAGCAGGCCGACATCCCACCCCCCAGCAGCTCATCCCACAGCTCCACTCCCCAGAAGCTCACTCCAAGAAGGGCTACTGCTGGGACAATGCAGTATGGGAAGTCTTGCAAATTCAAGCTTGACTGCTCACACTGTGGGGGCCCATAGCTTCCCAAATGTTTAAGAGAAGAAGATTCGCAGGCCGCCACAAGACGCGGCAGGACACCGTGATCCTTTCCCCAATGGCCCCTTTCCAAAGCTATAGAAAGACAACAAGCTGCAAAGCATATGAATTAGGTTCTAGTGAAGGTTTCTATATCCCATTTAGACCTAAAACAACCCAACATCTGCTAATAACCTTAAATCCACCTTTCAAAATCCAAAGATAATGGACACTAAATTGCAAAAAGAAATTCAAGTGGGTAGGATGGCTGGCCCCTTTGAGTCCCCACCATTCCTATCCATCACTTGTCTTATCCAAGAGGTGGGTCGGTCAATGATGATATCGATAGGGAAATGTGCAGAGTATCCTACGCGCCGTTCGGCAAAGCGATCAGGATACAGAAGTCAGGCCAGGTCACTAGTTGCAAAAACAGATATAGAAGCTGCTTTCAGATTGTACCGGTGCACCCCCAGTGTTTCCATCTATTGGGATCCAAGTGGAGAGGGCAGCTTTACGGTGGACCAATGCCTGCTGATGGGCTGCTCGATTTCCTGTGCATATTTTAAAGGATTTAGCACATTTCTGGGATGGATGGTGCGCACGGAGGCAGACTTTGATTCCGTAATCCACTATCTCGATGACTTCCTGTTCATAGGCCCATCAGGCACTCTCAATGTCGGTTGCTGATAGAAACAATGGAGCACATAACAAAGAGGTTCGAATTGCATTAGCGGGCCCTTCCGTTGGGCATTGAATTAGATTCGATGGCCATGGAATTCAGGTTGCCAGAAGACAATCTCTTTGACCTACAACAACTGGTACTACAATCCCTCCTGGGAAACTAAACTTTGCAAGTAGAATCATACCTATGGGTAGAGTCTTCTCCAGGAGATTGTCATTGGCCACTGCGGGTGTAAACAGCCCACTGCGGGTGTAAACAGGCCACAATTTTGTAAGGTTATCAAAACAGATAAGGAGGGATCTCAGTGTTTGGGCTACATTCCTAGGCACTTACAATGGAAGGACAATGTGGCAGCAAAAAGAGGTATCAAATGTAGATTTAGAGCTCGTTACAGATGCATCTGGCAGCCACGGTACAGGGCATACTTCCGGGGCCAATGGAGTGCACAACAGTGGCCTCCTCACTGGGCCAGCTCAGTTGTCACCGGCAAACCTGGCAACCCCCATCCTCGTGGCGTTGAATATGGAAACAAACAGCTTTCAAAGAAACAAGTGTACTTCTACTGTGTTTAACATTAGTGCAGTACAGGCCATCAACAATCTGTCGGCATCTTCCCCCCGTGATCCGACTCTTACGGCATTTGGTACTATGTTGCCTGCAGGGCAGCATTACGATTAGAGCTAGGTAAATCCTCAAGAATTCAAAATATTATTGCAGATGCATTGTCTCGTTAAGAAGGTAAAGTTTTGGGTGTAGGGCATCCTGCTATCTCAGCCAAGTAATCACAGACATGTAATGCAGAGGCAACATGGATAGATGCAAGGGGCATAGAACAGTTTAAAAGATTAAAAAAACAGGCAAGGGATAGGTTGGACAGGTTAGAAACTTTGTTGCAAGTTAGCAAGGGCAACAGGCTATAAAGAAGCGAAGGCATGAGAAAGCCGTCCACAGCAATGAAGACAGAGGAAAGGATCTACCCACCCCCGTCCCCTTTTTTGTGCTTTCATTTTTTTATCAATATTTGCATGTTCCATGGAAGCTTGATGGCACAGCTGGTGGTCCAGAAGTGAGGCGTCATAGTCGGTTATCTGTAGGCGGTGGGTCACTGAAAAGGGACTGGAGTGGCAAGGATGGAGTTAACCCACGGGGTGGCAACTCCAGTATTATCTGCGGATAGGTCCAGTGTTATGTTATGACAATAGGGGTGGCACTTACCGAGACGTGTTCCTACATCTGGTAAGCATGCCAAGACATTTGCATGGTGGCTTCCAGTGAATCACCCAAAAGGCGTTTGGTGTTAAAATGTTATATACTTGGAATTGTTTGTTGTTATAGTTAACTGATATACACACTAATTTCATACTCATATGTTTATCAATAAAGCTGTGACCCTTTTTGCTCCAAACAAATGTATGAGTGTTTATAGAAATTGGGGGAAAATGGGTATGTTGGCATATAGCAGAGTCAAAAAGTAAGGTTGACAGGATACGTTAAGATGGTAAAGTTTTGGGTGTAGGGGTCCTGCATCTCAGCCATGTCTTGTGGTATTGCCCTTAATAACATTCTCATGTTTATGTGTGTTAAAACATCACAATTGTTTTCAATCTTCTCACCTTTTTGTATTTCAGGTCTTGCTTAAGAGGGACTGACCTGTGATTCTGTGGTCGCATTGGCTGAATCAGGGAGTACTGTTGGTTCGGCATCATCTTTAGTTTCTGCAGCAGCATGGAAGAAGGCAGTGAGTTGTGACAATTTACCCCCCGTGGTTCTCTTCCGTTACATCATTGTTTAGTCATCGTGTATAAGGTTGTAATCCTCAAAGTATGGAGGGTGCTTTCTTTCTTGGAATAGTCAAACTTTGGTTGCTTTATATTGTGTAGGTACCGGATCTCTCACAGTGTACGTCTTACTGAATTAGCAGTCTGCCACCCCCCCAACCAAACTTGATCAAACTGACTTTGGCCCAAATAAAGATTCTTTTTGCAATATCTCTTGTGTCACTGCCTTGACTTGTGAAACCTTTTGTTACCCACATTTTGCTAACAATGTAACGAATTATTTCCCTTTGCACTACAGGTCAAACTGATAAAAATTTTGTTCTTTTATAATTCAAATTCTTTTGGAACACCATTTTGTTTGGTCAATTAATTATTATAGCTAAGATACCTAAAATGACACACCTTTTAATACAAGTGTATAAAGAAACACTAAGTTTATGTAATGCCTAGTTAAGGATGAGTACTAGAATTTAGAAACTTTAGAAAGTGGCCTGCTGGTCTTCACCAAAGAGGGATATTTCTCTATGAAAAATATGAAAATATCTGGCACTTTTAGGAAGGTGCTAAAGTATAAGAAGCAGTAAGAAGCACACAATCTTGTCAGAAAATGGATGCAAAGTCAGGGTTAGATTTGTATACAGGCTGAGATTGAGGTAGGTTGCAAATTTTCAAAGTCAATATTCCAGGTAACAGGTCGGGCAGGTGGCAAAGAATCAGAGGTCCGGTAAACAAGCAGCATCGAAACAGTAATCAGGTAACAAAATAAAGCCCAAAGACACACAGCTACCAACCATGAAACTGATTTGTGGAATAAGCACCTATGAGACTTAGGAGATCATTAGGGTGTTTAAATAGGCAAACCAGTAGCAGCTACATCATCAATAGAGTCACGGATGATACAATTTTAAGGTCTAACCAATTATTAATAGGATGTGTGGGTCATAAATAAAAAATAAAAAATAAAAAGACAAAAAAAAAAAAATATAAAATAAGCAGCAGTAAGAAGACATGTGAGGGAAGTGGTGGTAAGTATACTTAAAAGGCCCACAGAAGGGTTAACTTGCCAAGGGCTTAGGTTTGGGAAGGGATTAGCAAAAGCAAAATCTGGTGGGGTTTTGCCCGTCGGCTTAATAGATTTCCAAAAACATGGGCGGCTTCTTAATGAGGAGAGGAGTTGAAAATTGGTAAGAAAATTTTCCCTTGATTACAAAACTGCAGGATTTTGATCCGATTTGGTGGTAAGTAATGATGGCAGCACTATAGTGCAAGCTATATACGTTTGTTGGCTGGAATTACTTTTGATTGTTATATGGTGGGCAGAACTATGTGTTTATTGAAGATTTTATCTAAAATATGTGAAATATTTAATGTGTTGCATGATTGGTTCTACAATTTACTTTAAATGGTATGTCCCACCCCCTAAACAAAAATTCTATGTCAATTGAAACCCCCATAAACCTAGACATCGCATGTCTAAAACACTTCAATCCTATCCTCTAAAGTGACTTACAGCCTTGTTCCAGGACTGCCTTCTGCTTGTCTTGTGCATGAAGCAAGCAGAAGGTGTCAGGACCGGGCAGCTGCATGCAAAGTTATTGGTGAACATGTGTCTCAGCCAATCAGTCAAAATTTGTATTGATATCCTTTGTTTCCATCCCAGAACTAAAACAACGCTGATGTGGTTATTTAATTGAGGGTATCTCATGTTTATCCAGTGGTTTAAGCTACAACAAGGATGGTTATGGATGGAAAAAAGGAATAAGGCCCAGTTGAACAAAACCTTGATGCAGTCTACAATATGAAAGAATAGGATAAATTACCTAAAGGGTACTTACGATTACTTACCTTTCTAACACCAAACCCTGAGATCATTAAAGTTACATACATCTAAGGTCCCTGACGCTCATAATGTTTACCTTTATATGGCCATAGAAAAGAACAGTATATCACGCTGATTGGCTGGCTTCGTTAGGTTGCAGCATAGTATGTCACAGCAAATGATGCCTCTTATAGTGGTTGCCCCCTCTGCCCGCATGTGAGATCTCAAAGAGGCTCATGAGCTTTCAGAGGTAAATGGGTTTAGGACAGAAGAGAGGTACTTACTAAATGATTTGGGGGGGTTGGATAGAAAGGTAAGTATAGATTGTGTTCTGGAGTGGACAAAACCCTTAAAGGAACTGTAAACCCCGTAAACAAAATTTGGATTTTAATCTTGCCCTCCGTTTGTATATTACAGGGAGTGAGAACGCTTATTCTCATCCCTGTGAATAATATTTTGACAGGGGCACTGGAATTTACCTCACTTGCTCGCAGCGTCGCAAGCCGCTCTGCTCTAACAAGCACTGTTCCGACCATGGCGCCAATACAAGAGATTAGGCATGTGATCGGGAGAGAACAGCTGATCTGTTGCAGCAGCGGCTGCGAGCGGAAGAGCGACAGGAGTAAGTTTCCGGTCCCCTATGAGCAAATTATCACAGGGAGGTGAGAATAAAGCGTTCTAACCTCCTGTGAATAATACAAACGGAGGGCAAAGACTTAAATTTGGGTTTACAGTTCCTTTAAATAAAATGTACAGGAATATGATGGACCATTAAAGTTTATACTTTATATACTTGTACATAGATGTTGCCCTAGTATGTAATTTCTGTGTAAGTAAAGACCCAGTAAGGTGTCCAACCCTGAGAATTCTTCTATAAAGCATTACTTTGGATTCTGTAGTTCTACATAGTTTGTCAGGAAATTGTTGTTCTTTTTTTAATTAGGACCTCCGCAGGATTAATGTTACTGCACCCTTGTGCTCCCAGTAATTTGCATACAGTGTATCCCAATATACTTATATTTTAAAATAAAGGGGAGGATTATTCATTCAGTGAAATAACAAAGAGCATCAGGACTCTCACAAAACTTAAGGATCGTACACACGTTGCGACTTGCGGTCCCGACCTGCGAAGCCACTATGTGTCTGAATGTCGTTTTCGGACGATAATCGGCCCCGTATATGGGCCCTTTATGGCCGAAATGGGCGGTCATTTGGAGATCCGCCCGGCCGGTCGGGCAACGATCCCGGAACACGGCCGAACGCGTTTCATTCGTAAAGTGCCCATCCATGGGCCGATTCACGGACCAACCTGCACGTTCAGACAACCTCGTGCCTCGTGCACGCCCCTTTCCTCTCTTCTGCCTCTGCTCGTCCTGCGTGGGACCGCTGGCCCGGCTGCTTGACCTTGTAAAAATTATTTAATTCGACGACCGTCAGCCATTCAACAGGTAAGTTGTGCTGTAGCACGTAACCGAGGTGCACTTTCTCTGTCCAAAACTAATTCACTGTTTGCTCTCTCTCCACCTTCACCATTGTTATCGAAAAAGTCCAGGTAAAGTACTATAAACGTGGCTGTTTATTGTAATGCTTACAGTAGTGAGGTCATTCTCTACGCAGATGCCCCGCGGCATGCCCCATCAGCTCTCTGTCTGTTTGGTTCTCTAGGGCGCTGGGCGTCACGTGACACTCCCCCCTGGCTTTCTCTAGTGGCCCGCTTCGGCCTCCCTCCCCATACCCTTTTATCCGCAGTTTCCATTCTGAAACCAGGCAAACAATATTTTAGGAGCAGAGATCTCCTTCCCCACTAACAGTCGACCTCTTCTTCTCTCTCATGAAATGAACCTGCTTTTACACCTGTCATGTTCCGTCCGCTGGCCTGACCCCCTTACCTTCTCCCTCCATGCCCCCCCGCCGGGCAAAGCCGCTTTCTGCCCCGGCTATCCTTTAATCCATCTTAAACTCTTCGCTCTTTGTTCATTCTCCAATTTTGTCTCCCGGTTCACTTTTTATAGTGTACGGATTGTGTGGTTGTTTGTAGCCTCCGTGCTCCCCCGGACCTGCGAGTGTTCATCCTTTCGGAGCCTCCTTTCCTCCCTTCGTGGCGTTTTCCGACTTTCAAACCAACCCAAACAATTTGTCATGTTTTAATAGGGTAATTTCGGCCTTTAGACCGTTGTGCAACTTGTACATTGGCCCCCCAATGCTGCTTGTTTTATTTTTGTAGATATTTAAATGGATGTTTGAGGCGTGTTTTTTTTCTGTACCAGCAGGTGGCTTGCGTTGTCTTCAGCAGACGGGCTACCGCGATCAACGGTCGAGACGCATAGTAGTTGAGAAGTTAACTGGGCCTTGTTGCAAGATTTCGGGTCTGCTGAACCATTACACTGTCCACCGTTGCTTCCTTCGCCGTGAGCTGATGACAGCTGGGGGCTGGTGCCTTTTTTTTGCAAACACCACCAGAGGCAAAGGGAGAGAGGGGAAAGACAGAGCCAAGGAAACGAACGGACCAGACCCCCCCCCCCCCCCTCCCCGCCCCCCCCCCCCCCCCCCCCCCGGCAGCCCCCCCCCGCCACCCCCCCCCCCCCGACGCCCCCACCTTCCCCCCCCCCCCCTTGCCCCCCCCCTCCCCCCCCCCCCCCCCCCCCCCCCCCCCCCCCCCCCCCCCCTCCCCCCCCCCCCTCCGCCCCCCTCCCCCCCCCCCCCCCCCCCCCCCCCCCCCCCCCCCCCCCCCCCCCCCCCCACCCCCCCCCCCCCACCCCCCCCCCCCCCCACCCACCCCCCCCCCCCCCCCCCCCCCCCCCTCCCCCCTCCCCCCCCCCCCAAACCCCCCCCCCCCCCCCCCCCACCCCACCCCCCCCACACCCCAAAACCCCCCCCCCCCCCCCCCCACCAACAACATAAGTTGCATTTGCCCGAAGAAAGGTGCCATAACATAAGTATGCTGCTTTTGCATAAGGTGTCCCTAGAGGAACGGGATACTGTGAAACAAATACAGTTTGTTTGTTTCCACGGGAAACACTAAAAGCGTACACTGTTCTCTCGCTAATAAAATAAAGTATCCCTTCCTTTTAGGAAAACAACCCTTTCCTCAAGCAAATCAAGGTGCATCGAATACATGCCACTCGAGATCTGTACAGGTATAGTGTTTCTCTTTTTCATTGGTGAGGGAGAAATTTGTTTAGAAAATAAGAATATCATTTATCCTTTGAAAGATGCACACTCCACTGTCATCAGTGCAAATTTTCTGTTGTGCCCAGCAAAAATGGGGAATGTTGCCAACGTCTTGGAAAACAACATTAAAGTCTTGTTCTGAAACGTGTTGATTTCAGGTCTGTTAATCTCGCGACATTAATGGGGCCTTTAAGGGGTGAAAAAGAATCAACTGGCTTTTACGAGGAAGCACCATTCACATGTTTTTAATATGCTTCTCTTTTACAGTCATGTATTTTTCATATTAAAATTAGGAAATTCATTGATTTTTTAACAGCCGTCTCTAAGTTGAAACGCGTTGTATCTTGGAGAGTTTCTGATGGAAACAATAAAAATCCTCCAGGAGTGCTATGTGAAAGCTATTACAAATATAATATTTAGGGGCAGACGAACTACTCCGGATTGACAATATCCACCATTCAGTTCTATAGTTAAACCTGTATACTGCCCAATTTTTCATAATAGTATACGGTGTTGCCCACAAACTTCAGTTGCTCTGCAGTTCTAAGGATTGGAATTTCTGTACGGCCAATGGCAATACAGATTAAAAGGGCTAAGCAGGTTCTTTTTTAATGTTCTTTCAATGGTGCAAAAAACAATACCAGGGAGATTGTCAATATACGAAAAAAACATAGGTGAAAAACCCATGCGAAACTGACGTGGTAATATCGGGTTAATGTGAGTCTCTCCGCTTATTGTAGGGCCACTGTGCTATTTCCAAAAGGATTTGGATACAGTGCAGTTGCTCTCGATAAAATAACATTTAAATAAGTAGCTTTGCTCTACATTAAAGCACAAACTAACGTACACATAGTAGGAGACTTTAAAGGAGCACAAAGTGTGCGTCTTACCTTCGCCAGGATACTGTGATCTGCAATGCCTGCCTTTGCCACAGATTTTCTTGTACAAGCATTCTCATTGAGAAAGCCAGTCGGATGACTAGCGAAACGTGTCTTGTCAGACAAAGTTCAACTAAACTTCAAGTCCAGTTGATCTAATGGAATACAACACGATATACCTATGGCAGGGATGATGAGAACCTGCACAAGCAATTTATCCTCCGAAATTTTTGCTACAAACTGTCCCTTTCCATGTAAGATCTCAGAAGGGGGAAATTACAACAGGAATGACAGAAGTGGAAAAAGGGGGGGGGGGGGGATTTAAAGGCATGATTTACATTACTTATACTTCTATACCACAATTACTAATTATTATTTGACTAAGTTTAAAATCCAAAAGTGCTGCACATAGATAATTTTTATTCCATCTCTATCAACAGGCTAACCCACCCCATGAAGCAAGTGAACAAAAACACATGGTGGGTGCAAGTTCAACCCATGCCAACTATCATGCAAAACCTACTTGTACGCACGTTTAATCCCTTGAAAAGCGATTACTATCTGAGATCAAAATTAATATGTTTAAAGTACAACACTGCTTCTTACCACCACAGCACCCCAAACATGAATAAGTATTTTACTAGTAGGTCACTTGACACACACGTGTGCACTACTGCACCCGACCACCTACCAGCCATATCCCACTGAAAGAATAGGCCACAACCTCGTACAATACAAAGAACAGACGATGACCCCGTAAACACCAAAATACATTTGTTGTATGTAACACCAGTTACACTATTAAGAAACCCGTAAAGATTATTTCAGCCTTTGCCGATAATACCAGGCTGGAATACTTTCCCTGTTATGGCTCATGCATGAACGCGGGGTTCAACTGGGCAATGGTCTGACCAATCTCCCAGCAGTGCTATTACGACGAGTATATCGAGAACGAGTAATCCCAGGCATGTAATGCATAGGGAGCATGCGGAGAGGGATAGAGGGACACAGAAACAGTAAACATTAAAAAACTGTAATAGCAGTAGTGATGGGATTAGCAGGTACTGTAGGGAACAAAATTGCAACTTAGAAAGGTGAAAAGGCTATAAAAGAAGAGGATCTCTTCCCCCCCATGTTTCTGTTTTCTTTTCCTTCTATTACTATCGGCAGGTTCTTGTGAAGGTCAGTCACGGATGGTGAGTCCACAGGCATTGGTGGGTTGCTGAAGCAGACAGGAGTGGCAGATGGAGCTGTGTCCATGGGTGGCAACTCCACATGTCTAGGGACAGGTCCAAGTGTTAGGGTATTGCCAACCTGGGTCGGTATGTTGGTAAGGCATGTTAGGACTTGTACTTGTGCACGGGGAGTGATGGACGCAAAAACCAAACTTCAAACCTGAGTTAGACGAACTTACAGTTGGGAGAATCCGAACTATCAAACTAGTCCATACTCAAAACTAGTTGGTTTTCCGAAGTTCGCGGGACTTATTTGCAATAATTAACTTTCAAGGAATCTTTAACATACAAGGATTTCAAATGTGTGGTAAGCCAGGGTCGTCAATTTCGAAAAACCCATGAAAGGACCGGGTGATTCTCAAAATCGATCCCGAGCCCGGACGTCTGGGGGTCCCGCGGACTAAACACGCGCTCAGGACACAAGGGCCCAAGGGCCATGAAGGGGGGTCCTGGTTCAAGCGCGGGACCCCTTAAGCCCCAAATGGCCCTTGGGTAAGGGCCAAACAAATGGTCCTTCTAGGAAATGGAGGGGGGCATTTGCGTTGAGCTTGCGGGAGCCCGGAACATCCGGACACGGATTGTCGGCCATTTGGGATTCATATCCAATCATATTTATAATACATTTCAAATAGGATGGGGATCATATTGATTGGCAGCAGGAAAATATTAACCAATCACATGTATTGGTCTTCAGCAAATCTATATAAAGAGGCAAAGTTTCAAACCCGAGAGCTCAAAGTCATTAACAACAATGGCAGAAGAAAGAAGACAGTGATTGCCAGCTCGCTAGTGGTGTCACTGGCGCGGCCGCAGGGCATTCGCCGATGACGGCCACATCGCGAATGCTCTCGGTCTGGCGCACAGGGCGAAGAGAGAAAGACAATGCCTCATGACGCTTTTCGAACCCATTGACTTTAATAGGTCCGTTTCTGAACTTCTGGATTGTCACAACTTTTGCTGAGGTTCGAAAGTATCAGAAACAAACCGAATTCAGGAAGTTCGGGCCATCTATCCAATTGCACTGTAAGCTTCCGTTGAAACACCCGCAAAAGAAAGAATCATAGGAAGTTAAATGTCTAAGTGTAAGAGTGATAAAAGTGGTAAAAAAAATATTTATTGAATAATCTCAGTGATATACAGTATTTCGTTGTAACATGTTCTTAATAATAAAGCAGATCGTAGAGTTACTACTAGGCAGGATGCATTGTTGGATTCATCACCACTGAGCTCATTGGATTTAACGGTGTAATATGAAGCTTGGAGAAAATGGTGATGAAACAAGCAACAAGACCAGCGTGACTTTTTTTCCATTTCCAAAAATGAATTATTCCCATCGGAGCAGGAACGCTTGTTTCAGCCAAACAAACCTATTTCTCCTCCCTTATGTCCAACCAATCCCACAATCCAAAACGTTTTCAACTCTTGCTCTGTCCGCATACCTCATTCCACCAACACTTGATGATCTGCTGATGAACTTGCCTCTTATTTCACAGAAAAAATCTTTAATATAAGAAATGTGTTTTCTACATGCTTCCGGCTCTCTACACAGTTTCCAGCCATCTAATTTACCCCAGCCTCCCTTCCACCACTCCATCTCTGTTCTATACCAAAATTTGTCACATATGTACCGACATAGACTATTCAAGGCCAATTGTCTACAAAGCCCATCTCGCACCTGTGTCAATTTGACCACATTCCCTACCACTTTCTCATTCGCACATCTACTCATATTCCTTTACACCAACCCTAATGTCTCTTGTTAAACTTGTCCCTATTACCGGTAACTTTTGTAGGCTCGTTCAAGCATGTATTGGGATCCCCTATTTCTCAGGAAAACCTTCTCTGGATCCATCGGTGCTCCTATCCAGTTACCGGCCCTGTCTCTCTTCTCCCGTTGATCTTAAATTGCTGAATGACACGTACTATGCTGAACTGGGTTTTTTTTTTAATACTGTAGATACTCGAGTAATAAACCGAGGTTTTCAGGCTTAAAAAAAGCGCCGAAAAATATCATAACCTCGGTTTATACGGAGTCGCCTATCTCCTTACCTTTGTCCGACGAGCCGCGCGATCGCATCCTCGCATCACCGCCTCTGCGACTCGGATGATGTCACTACCCGGCGCGCAAAAGTGAGAGGGGGCCGGTAGTGACATCACCGGATGCGCAGAGGCTGTGGATGAGGATTGCGGATCCACGGCCGCGACACAGGGTTAAGGAGAAACTTTTACTGAACAAGGGAAGCAAGTGGCAACATACTTACCAAAGACTGAGAGAGGGAGTAAAAACCTTGCATTTATTTGTGCATACTGTATGCACCAAAGTAAAGGAAAGGATTTACCCCTCATTGGACAGAAATATTATGCCACTTAAGATTGTGGCACAAATATAGAGGATTACCCCTATTTGCAAGTATTTGCAAAGGGAAGTAAGATGTTGAGGAAAAACTAAAACTCCCAGCAATAACAAGCAAAAGATGGGGGTTGTAGTTTCAAACAGTTCTTTAGTGGCAAATACTTACCCCCTCGGTGTTATACTCGAGTCAATGTGGTTTTTCTTCTTTTACCTAAAAACTAGGTACCTCGGTTTATACGTGGGATGGGTTTATATCGAGATATATAACGGTTACTTTTATGCCACTCCATCTTTGATACCTACAGTATGGCTTCCGTTCCAACCACTCATGGAAAGTCATCATCTTTTAATACTAACAAATCTAAAGGCCCACTATTACCTATTATTCGGCTTGACGTCTTCAGCCTTTAATATAGTGGATCTCCCTTTACTGCTTCAAATTTCTTTCCTCCCTAGGTATTCAGGGTCCTTCACTCTCTGGGTTGTCCTCTCATCTCAGGTAGACCGTTCAGGTTTCCCACTCTGGCCCCAAACCCACCACATCTCACCTCCCCATGGGGAGGTAAAACAAGCCTATTGTACCAGCCCTTTCTCATGTACCCTTTGGGCTAGGTCAGATATTAAGTTCCTGTGGATTCAATACCACCTGTAGCTGATGATACCCAAATTTACACTTACGCCATGACTTGGTATCTGACATCCCGGGGTCCTGATTGCTTAAATGCACCCGCTTTATGTCTCACACTCCCTTTCAAGTCCAAATGGATAAGACCGAATTGTAAATAAAGCTAGGGGAATACATGACATGGAAAATGTTTATTCTGTTGATAGAAACGTAATGGAACAAAAAAATAATTAATCGGCAAGATTTGAAACTCTGAACAATGGTATGTTTTCTTCAACAAGGCACTTTAGCAGAGTTAGCTACCAACAAGCGAACATTGCAAAAGATACAGGTTTATGCTGGCTGGCGTAAATGAAAAACAGTGCTGCTAATATAAAGTTTGTACATTTAGAAAGTGTAGTCTGCATTTTGGTTGTAGGGAAAGACTGGAAAACTTCTGTCGGCCAGCTCAGCCCCTTTAATTAAAAGGGAAGATGATACATTTGGTTTGATTATGGGGGACGGCCAACGATCCTCATCATCTATGGGCATTGGGCGGGGTCCGGTCGCTCACCTATGGGATCATTCTCACAATGCGATAGGGATCGCATGTATATGGCCAACTTTGGTGTAGGACATTCCAGGTTTAGTGTGCATTTTTGGTAAGAAGAAGGACCCTTCTCATCAGTAATTTCACAGAAGGAAATAGCAAGGGATATAAATTCAACTGATTTTTCAAAATGGAAGCGAATATGTGGAATAACAAGGGGGCATGTTTATATACGAGGTGGTAACTTTTCGCGCCATTTTCACAAAAAATGATGACACGATTTACAAAGATGGGCGGGAACAGCCTCGAAAAGTTAAACGCCTTGTTAACTTCGCATCCGTTAAGCTCGCTTCTATTATTGAAAAGCGGCGGTACTGATGCACCCCATTATTCGCCTTTCACTTCGCCAACTTGAGGGTTGCCGAAAACGGCAAGATTACAGGGGGCTGGAAGGGGATGCAGGGAAATTGTCGCTGTGGGTGTCACATCAGAGGGGCGTGGCGGGTGGTACGACCCACCCTCACCCCCGCGGCAGAGGCAGAAGATGCGACACCTTTCAGGGCAGCCCTCCCACCCCCCGCCCAGACTCTGTGGGAAGGAAGGGCCTGCTGGGAGGGTGGAAAGACCACTGAAAAGTGGCCCTTTCGGGCTGTAAGGGTCCCGCCAGCGACCCGGGACCCCCCCCACTGAGCGCTCTTACAAAGAGCCCGTTGGCGGCGTCTTCTTTCTTCTCCATCCGGCGACACCAGCCACGCTGAGGCTCGCCGTGACCCGGGGCCTAAGAGGCCGATGTTGCCAGAGGTCTTGATCCGTTTGCGCAACTCTTCGGCTGGCGACACCAACCCAATGAGGTCGCCGATGCCAAGCAGGCTCTGCGGCGCCAGTTGAGCCCGCTGGCACCACCGACCTCAGAAGTAGCCGATGTTGCCACCCTTCTTTCTTCAGCCATCTACTGCAATGGATCTGAGGTCCGAGGCGGATGCCCCTCTTATACAGGTTTGCAAGAAAACGCTAATCCGTTTCTGGATTGGTCACGCAAGGGCCCTTACCAGTTACAAGGTTACAGCTGTCGGACCCTAGCTCTTGTTAGAGCTCTTGTTAGCGCCTCAAGGGCACTTGTAAGTGCCGCAACAGGCCAATATAGGGCCGGGAGGGGGGTCCCAGTCTCGAGCTGAGTTGACTCCTTAAGCCCAAAAGGTCACTTTTTCATGCCCCCGCCGACTGGAGTCCCTCCACCCCCAGTGGCAGGTTCACATCCCCACGGGGGGACACAGGACGGGGGCGCCGACCACCCCGCCTCACATGGGGGGGTGAGGGCGGGTGGATACCACCTAGGAATGCGTAACCACCCTTGACGATCCTGTTCCCGGCATCCCTCCAGCCCCCTGCGTCGGTGATGCGCCGGGTAATGGTTGCATTTCGCAGCAAAGATAGTTCAAATGTACTGACTAGACATCGCGGCCACGAAAAAAATTCGCACGGGATGCAGCTCGCCATTATAATATGGCGACTCGATAGTGGTGATTTTATTTTTCGCGCAAGTGGCCTCGCGGTAATTTTTACCTGGCGCTATTATGGCCGTTTTAAATAGGCCCTGGGTATGTTATTAAGAATTTTAAAAAATAATGATTTTCCACTTGAACTTTACGTTATCCTTTGAACAAACAAGTGGTATTCAATAAAGTTCTATTGTTTAAAATGGTACTAATGTTGCCCCAACAAATCAGATGTTACATTCAAATATGTAAATTCAATTGATGTTCGCAAGGCAGGTATTGCACAAGGAAGCGTTGCCACTTTATAACTTTGGCATGTTACCTCTTGATAATAAGTACACCCCTTTTAAAATTCCAGAAACAGATTCAGTTATAGAAATATCCAATTTTTCTAGAAAATATCCAATTTTTGGGAATATTGGATTTTTGAAAAATATTGAATTTTCTGGATATTTATCTAACGTTGGATGTGGATTGAGCTCGAAACTAGTGTGCGTGTTAAGGAAGTTCTTTTTATTTCAATTCTAGATATTTGTACATGTTCCCCGAGACCATTTCCAAGGTCCAGAGCCATGTACAGTAAGTTACCATTGCTATTTAAACTTATTTATTTGAAAACTTCAAACTATTTTCCCCCATGACTTTAGGGTCTGATTTCAGATATTGATTTTTCTGAACTTTTTCATAAGTTCAAAATCGGAGGGAGTTTCGGAAGTTCTGCGATCTCTATAAGACAGTGGTTTATTTAGATCCACCAAAATAATAGTTTAGATTTAATACAATACCTAATCAAAATGGTAAAGAAAAGCAACCACTGAAGTCAATAATTTCATGATGGAAAAGACGAAAAAGGCAATGTATATTAGTTGCTCTTTTTTATTTTAGATACTCTCTACTGGCCCTAATTTAGTCTTGTTAATAGAATGTTAGTGCTTAGATTCACTACGATTGTTTTATACACAAATCCATTAAATGTTCCTAAACTTTATTGTAAAAAAAAAATTTTTTAAAGGGTTGAGTTAAATCTTTGTAGTACATTTTTTTTTTATGTGTTTCATAGTTGTCACACTCAAGAAGAATTTTTGAAAGATTTTATATATCAGCTTCAGAGAGTTCAGCACAGTCCAGATGTGATCCATATAAAGAAGACTGTGGAAGGAATACATTGGGATGCAGTTATTTCAGTTCAATGACATTTCCATAACTGAAACCGTATAAGGGAATATTGGAGGGGGAACACCTTGTGTGGGACAGCAGGGTTTTTTACAGAAATCGCAATATGTACCTATATAAAATCAAATGCTGGAGAAATGGAGGATCAGCAGTGTTTAGTAAGTAGAAACATTTAAGATGTTTAAACCTTAATAAAGGAAACAATGCCAGTAATACACATAAAAAGGTGATGCAAAGATTACCGTTTAGCTTTGTATGGTACCAACCTTTTAGGTTTAGGGAAACTTATGGTCCACATCCGCAAACATACTTTCTATTTAAATTTGTTGAACTTATATATATAGGTCATTTGTTTTCTAATAAAAAAAACCTCACTAGTTTTATTTTAGTAAGACAATTAGTGATTGTGCAACTTTGCACACCTACTGCAATAGTGCTGTATTTCCTAACAATGCACAGCCATATGAGTCCTGTCTGTTAAATGAATGCCATCTGATGCTGCCTGTGATGTGGCAATTGATAGATTATAAGATTGGAAGACGACATGCTTGAGCTCTCCAGCATGGTACCACTACTTTGTAAGATGCCAGGAAAATCAATGCACACTACAGGTAGTCATTATAAATGTGCCTCATATTGTCTTTATGACTTGTTCTGCCAGCATCATTACTGTTTATTTCATTCAAAGAAATTCTGTTATCTGATGTTATTAATGGTGGAATTTTTGTTCACTCTAGAAATCTCCCTTAAAGGTAGGTACACCACATGCAGATCTGCAAGATCTTGTCTGTCTTTTCAAAAATCACGGTAACAACAGTCCCAGTGTTCTCCCTATACACAGCATAGGAAGAATGTTCAAGACTGTTGTGTTTCCCTCGCCCCCGGCCGACTCCCCGATAGGAGACTACTGCGGCCGAGGGAAATGTTCCCTCTATCCGAATGAGCGCTCGGCGGAAAAGCTATCTTCCACACAGTACCCATAAGCCCCGATACCGTTGGATCTGACAGTATCAGGCATTATCGGTAATGCGTGTACCTAGCTTAAATGTGCGGGTCCTTACTGAGCTATACTACCCCCACAATCTAGATTTCGTCACAAATCAAATTTAGATAACAATGAAACTGATTTTTGGATTTTGCCTTGTGCTCATTGGACGCTGAATTCAAGGTTTATGCATGTTTCCTACTAATGCTTTTTTCCAACTAGAATTGTGGTTCTAGAACTTGAGGTGTTCAGGGCTCACATCCATGATCCTGGTCATGGTATATATGTGGCATTTCACTAGTCATCCCACTGGCTCTCTCAGTTCTGAATGTGTCTCCAACAGAATGTGTCAGGGACCTGATGAAAGAAGGGCACAAATTTGAAGACTATGATCTTTATGTCAAGAAACCAAACCTGAATAGAGGTGATGTGCGTGAGTGGCATATTATTGACTGTTGGGCAATTTAACACCTCTTAATGCAATCAACACCTTGCATTATGTGGTCCTCACAACTTTCTGTTATATGAATTTTGTTATATGCAAAAGACATTCTAAATTGGGATATCAGTTGGATGATTAGCAAAATATTAAAAACCAAAAATTTTTAATAATCAAATTTTTATTGAAGTTTTTTTTCCCCATATATATTTTTAAGAATAACAATAACAACAATAGAAAAGAACAATATCACTGTTGTTAACATAGTATATTGAGTAGTTAATTACGGAACAAGTAAACAAGCACCTATAATGTTAGTAACAGTTTACATATGTGTTTTTGAAATAGGTACTTTAGCTATTTCTAGCAAATATTTGACCACATCAAAAGTCCAACATTTCTCATTCTTCCTTAAATTTTATCATGTTACCCTGAGACATCCAGAAAACATTACTCATATGTTTGGTTTGCATCATTTGGTCTTTAATATGTTCTATTCTGAAATTATATCTGAGTTCCAATTTATGGATATTAAAGGGCATGTCCACCCATTTTTTAACCTTATTATTATAGTTATTGGTCCCCAGCCCCAACCACCGTAATAGAATTGTTAAAAAGTGCCCCCGATCATTACTACCTTCCCTCATCCTCCGCCGCACTCTCCCGGCCCGTCTGCTGATGGAAATGCAAGCAGTGGGGGGGAACGATATTTAAGCAATGCTATTTCTGGAGCTGGTGTGATTTGTTCTTTATGCAAACGTGAAGAATTTAAAAAAGTTTTGCCAGAAAGAAAAAGAAATTATTTTAGGGCATGTCCGCCCTATTGTATGTATATATATATATATATATATACTAGCAAAAGTGTGCCCATTGGTGCACAGTGGGAAATATGTGGTGTATGTTTAGCTATATGTGGATACAGATGATATAAAACTTAAATACACAATACTCTTAGGGATTTTTGATCAAAAAAAATAAGGCAAGATGTTAAAAATAAAGAAATCCTATGAAAATACTGGGTTCTATAGTGTCCCATCCCCTTAAATGAATATTTACACAATATACGAGGCAGAAGGGACTCCTTTGGGTGTACCACAATAGGTATTAGAGGGGACACATTAACACACTCTTTTGGATTGTACTGGAAGTGTCAGTGCTTTAGAAACGCTTGTTAAATATACATAAAGAGCAGCCTAAAGGTGCCCATACATCTATAAGATTTACTTACCGACCGAGCGCCACCCGATGTTCATCGATGCTGCGGAACCGCTCTCCCGATTTACATTGACCGACATGCGATCGCAAAATCCCATTCATTTTGCGATCGATGTCGGTCGAATGTAAGATCGGGAGAAGCGTGTTCGGCAGGATCGAAGGAACATCGGGGTGAGCGCTCGGTCGGGTAAGTAAAATCTTTTAGATGTATGGGCACATAACATCTAGATAAGACATTACCATCTTATATTTCTTATGAAACACTATCACATTTTTCTGTTTTGTTTATCGATTTGTTTTAATAAATCTATCAGGAAGATATTTACATCAATGGTTTTGAGAGATGGGCGAAACTGCTAAATCCGGTCCGCCTGTGGACCTGGAAAATGGTCTGGGAAAAACGTACATACATCCAGAAGTGTAAAAAAAATAAACTTCCTCATGGTCGAACTGTTTTTGAGAATTACACATTCTATTTCGAGGGTCATTGAAGTTTTAGAAAATTTGAGTTTAAAGGAATTTTTGAAAATTTTGTAAAAATGATACAGTAACTTACAGTACTGTAATGGCTCGGGAACTGGGAAATGGTCTGGGGAACAGATAATCCGATCTCTTTCAAATTAGAATGGTTACAATCAGATACTTTCAGAGAGAACTTATTGGTATGCTTTCTGGAAGAATCTGATTGTAACTATTCTGATTGGAAAATAATCGATTGAGTTATACCAAATTCTTTCTAAAAAAATAAAAAAAAGGTGATTGTAACCAATCAGAATTGGTTACAGTCAGATTCTTCAGAAAGAATTGTGGTTGCTTTCTGGAAGAATGAATTGAACCAATCAGATTATTTTCTAAATCAGGGCCGGATTTATACCTCAGGAGCCTGTAGGCCCAAAGAGCCTGGCGCCCTTAACGTCACCCCTAAACACAGACCACAACCCAAACCACACCCCATTTTCTCTTTTTGAGGAGAAAATAAACTATAATGGTTGGATTTGTGGGAGGATTTTGAAGCCGCCCCCCCTCCAACCTCAGGCGCCCCAAGGCGCGTGCCTACTGTGCCTATGGTAAATCCGCCCTGGAATTGGTTACAATCAGATTCTTTCAGAAAGAATCTAATTGTCTTTTCCCCAGACCATTTTCCAGGTCCCAATCTATTTACAGTAAGTTACTGTAATAATTTTACAAAATTTTCTTTGAATTTTTGAACGCGTCTTGAAAAAATCTTCAAAATCCGTGGAATCACGGAATCCGTCGCAGAACTCCGTCGCAGGTCTCTATTCTTGATCATTATTGTATCATTGTATAGAGTGTTATAGTTAAGTAGAAAACACCACAGTGAAATACAATTGTTGCGCAGAGCTTGAATCAATCTTCCCCTTAAATTAATAATAAAGCAGATCCAATGGATCATCTCTAATTAAAGTTATCAGTTGTCTTTAAATACTCACCCTCCCATTAAGGCAGAGGCCACACTACAACACACCAAATCACACACACAATCGCGAGCGCATGCATTACCAAAACGCATAAACAAGGCGCGCAATTGCATGAATGCTCATGCGATTTCCATTTAGGAAAATCGCAGGCGCTTCAAAAGCATGCTACTGTGGCCTAACCCTCAAAGCTGTCACCAGGGATCTGTAAGAGGGGATCACTATTGGTAAATGTGTTAGAGAGGGGTGGGTCACTATTGGAAAATGTGTTAGGGAGGGATCACTGTTGGTAAATGTGTTAGAGAGGGATCACTATTGGTAATGTGTAGAAAGGATCACTATGGTAAGTGTTAAGAGGGATACTATTGGTAAATTTGTTAGAAGAGGGATCACTATTGGTAATGTGTTAGAGAGGGACACTGTTGGTAAATGTGTAAAGGAAGGAATCACTATGGTAAATGCGTTAGAAAGGGATCACTATTGGTAAATGTGTTAGAGAGGGATCACTGTTGGTAAATGTGTTAAAGAAGGAATCACTATTGGTAAATGCGTTAGAAAGGGTCACTATTGGTAAATGTGTTAGAGAGGGATCACTATTGGTAAATGTGTTAGAGAGGGATCCTATAAAGAAACCAGACTATCCTATCATGTTATTACATTTTATCAGTTCAGAGAACAGGTTCATGGCTTCTATGGAGTCTATTGCTTAAATAATTTAATAAGCCATTAACAAACTCACTAGGTCTCAGAGGAAGGGCAAGGAGATGTTTTCCTTTCAGTCCCCTATCATATATAGCAGGGTAAGCAACCAGTAGATCTCAGATGGTTGTAACTACAACTCTCAGCATTCTCTACAAGCACTCTGTAGTTAGGAAATCAAACTACAAACTCCCAGCATTCCTCTACAGCACTCTGTAGTTAGGGAATTCTGGGAGTTGTAGTTTCCAAAACATTGGCGATCCACTGGTTGCCTATTCCTGACATATAGATATCTCTTACTCTCCAGACACAGCAGCTCTCTTTGTTTCTATTGAGAGGGGAGGGGTGGGGTTAGATGAGAGACTGTCACATGTTTTACAAGGAGTGACATATAAGTTTGAACTTCTTACTAACACTTCCTACTTCCTACTAACACTCAGAAAATGTTTTGATGGCTAACACTGCTGTCAACTAATATTAGTTGACAGCAGACCATTGGATACAACCACTAAAAGGGAAGTGAGAATATGTTCCTTTGTAAGCTTCATTGCCTCCCTGTAAAAACTTCCTGGGGTGTGGCTTAACAGTCGATTTTGAAGTACATTACAAAACAGGAGTGGGGACTTCTAATTTCTTTTATTGTTTATATATTTTGCCTTATTACATTTCTTATACTTTCATTTCATGTATTGATACATATTTGTTAATATTGATATAACTATTTATATAACCAATGTGGTTGGTGGGTATATGATTACATATAGGAAAGGTGTATATGTATGTGTGTACTATCTCACTGTTACCATTTAAATGACCATCAGTAAATGTATATAAAGTTTAGCACTGACTTATATCAGGTACAACACAAAAATATACAATACATAAACTTACTTACAGAGCTGAGATCCCTATTTCAAAATGGAATGGCCAAATGGCAGTTAACACCACACCCCTGTGTCTGCTCATATGAAAGGAAGTGTAATCCAAAAAAAGTTTCTGTCTGCTACACAGAATGTGATGTGTATTGCAATGGACATATACACCAAGGCTCCTTATATACCATCTCCAGCCTGCAGGTGGTGGTGTCAGTGAGTAATAAAAGACAGACATCGCCTGCTCTATTAGGTAGGAGAGAAAGTGAAAGTGGATGTGTGTGTGTGCTTTGGAGAGATATGACTGTAACACAAGCTCCTGTGTATAAGATCATGTTACCACCTGTTGGGAGGACCAGATTATTGGACAGACAAGTTACCCTATTGGATACAAACTATGAGGCAACAGATAGTGTACACCAACTTACAAGGAAACACAATATCAGGCCTGGTCAGAATTCAAATTGGGTGCACCATAGACAGGGACACCCCTGATTACTGCACATGTTAGTGGGAACCAGTTTATGTGCACTTGTGCTTTGTGCCAGACACCAGAGTAAACCCACTGTGTGCCCCATGCTACCCATAATCCTTCCATAAAGGAGTGATCTGGTAAAAATTGGTGGCAGCGGTGCTGGTAATACCATATTCTCCCTGTTTTCTGTGATTTTGTTCTCTGTATTTAAGCTATGGAGGAGTGCTAACTGATAGTATTGATTTAAATCCTCCTGTCCTTGTACCTGCAGATGAAATTCCCCATCAGGCTCAGTAGCTCTTACAAGGCCCAATCGCCAAACCTATTTTAAACCTGATCCATTTGATAGGGTAACGGGAGTGGACTGATTAGCTAGAACAATTTGAATAGAGGTAATTTGCTTAGTGGTAAAGCCAGCAGGTATACCAAGGATTTACTGAATAATGATAAAAAAAGCAGTTATCAATTATTAAAAATTGCTCCGAAGCAACTTTTTTTCAATTAGATCTGTATAAAAGCGTATATAAAGGATAAATCCATTTCTTTAGGTAAACTGGGAATGAGAAATTTTGTTTATATGTTATATTATTAGGGCAATGCTATTACAATAACATGATGCTGTGATGACCTTCGTTAAATATATGAGGTACCATCACCACTTGCAGTGGTGAATACAATAAGTATTAACCTAGCATGTTTAGTTCAACACACGTGTAGCAGGATTGCCTGGGTCTATTCTCAGACCTGTAGGATTATCCTATTTGGTTCCTCTGGAAGCTGATGACTGTCTGAGAAACAGTTAAAAATATACCTGTGTAAAGATTCTCTATCTATATCTATCTATCTATCTATCTATCATCTATCTATCTATCTATCTATCTATCTATCTATCTATAATCTATAATATATATAATATAGTTATTACATTTTCCGGCATATATGATTGGAGTCCATTTAAATGCTGTAACCATGTTTTGGTGAAGAGCTTGACAACTTTTAGTTGTTTCATGGCTTTTAAGGGCATGTCCACCCTTTAAAAAAACTTTTATATATGATGGTCTTGCTTCCCCCAGCCCCAACCGCATAGTATATTGCAAGAAAGTGCCCCGATAATTACTTACTTTCCTCTCTCCTTCGCCGCACAGGCCCTCTGCTTGCATAGAACTGTAAGTAGGGGGCCGACCGCAGCTGTGTCTGTGATTGGCCGAGAGGCAGCCACACTGATGCGGCTGCCGGTAATGCAGAACGGCGAAGGAGAGAGGTAGGTCAGTATGATTGGGGGACTTTCTTGCAATAATACTAATAATACTAATACTGCGGTTGGGGCAGCAAGACCTATATATGGGAAAGAGATTTACGCTAGGGAGGGAGACCAAAATGGAGGGAGGGGGGGGGGGGGAGGGAGGGAAGGGGGGGGGGCTCTTTGCACATGGCAAATTCTCCCGGGGAGAGACAGGAAGCAGGAGTCCTATATGGACAGTTTTTGGGACTTTGAGGGGGGATTACGGAGAACCATTTGGAGTTGGGAAGTAAGGTACAGAGTGGGGCCAGTAGTGGTGGGGATTATAGTTTTGGGGGTTGACTTTAACTATTGCCCTTTAACTATTGCTTCTTTAGTTTTAAAGAAATTAATTATTGTAATAACATCTCTAGAGATGATTTTGGTGCAGAATATGGTTTTAAGATGCTGTGGATTCCATCTAGTTGTAAGGCGTGTTATCATAATCAGGTAAACGTTGCATGAAAATTTTTTTACTACTGTTCTAGTTAAGCATTCTTAACAGACTCAGGTATGCTCCTTATTTTTAAATTATTTCTATATCAGCTATTTTATTTTTGAGGTATTTGATTTCATCTTCGTGTTATTATAGAGTATAAAGTGTTATAGGCTTCAGCATATTCCTCCATTTTATTTTCAACATGTTCAGTTTCGGACGATCGGGACAAAATAATGCATGTGTGTGGTACCATGGACATAAATAACAGTCACACATAAAGTATGATCGAACATGTCTGAAAACCACAGCCGATCATGCGGTCCTCTGTGGACTGCAGGTTCAGTTGTGGCAAACTGTCGGCTGCAGCCACTATTGCTGTGACAGATAGTCCTTCCTCCTGGCCGACTGGTCGGAGAGCCTAACGGTCGGTCAGGAGGAAATATTGCATGGTGTATACCATGCTTTATGGAGGTAGTTAGTGAAGATATTACAGTGTTTAAATCACTAGTAAGAGAAGATCTCTGTGATAAGAGCATGTTTTCATTATCTTTTCTGAGAATGGTTTGTCTTTAGCTGTAAATGTTATTAAAAAGTCAGCGCTCACAGAGTAATCCTCTGCCTGAGTGTCTATTGTTATTCTGTCGGATTCTTTATGTTAAGTAATTCCGGGCATGTTATGCAGAAGGAACATGGATGAGATGCAAGGGGCATATAACAGGTAGAAGATTTTAAAAATAAACAAGGCAAAGGATAGGGGACAGGTTAGCAACTTTGTTGCAAGTTAGCAAGAGGCAACAGGTATAAAGAAGGGAAGTGGCGGGAGCAAGCAGTCCACAGTAGAGAAGACAGAGGAAAGGATCTTTGGACCAGAAGAAAACAGCACTCAGCTACAGGCAGTTAACCCCTACTGAGCTGTAACCACGAGCATAACCACCACTGGCTTCTTACTGCTGGTGGGCCATGGCTGGAATCAAGGAGCTACTGGAAGCAACTAAGGCGGCAGTGCACAGTGACGAATGGCTACAGAGGGAGATCCAGCAGCTGCTGGCATCACCAGAGACCGAGAGACCCAGGAGCAAGAGGAGAGCCCGTCCACCCAAAGCCTGAGCCCAGACATGCCAGCACGCCATTGAGGAGAAGGAGGAGCGAGAGCGGGAGACCCGACACTACAGCAGGCCCAGTCTTGCGAGTTGCAGGAGTCACGCGGCAATGATGTCAGCGGCTTGCGCCCCTGCATCCCAGACGCACAAAAAGGATAAAGCAAGCAGGCAGAGAGGAGAACCGGAATCATCCACACAGAGTCCCCCCACACAGCAACAGGCAGCTAAAGGTGGGCCGCACCACACTGCAGTAGTGAAGAAGACGCCCCACAGGAATACCCAGAAAGAGAGGACCAGGGAGCCCAGCAGACCCAGACACAGAACACAGCCCCGCGATCAACACACCAGTACAGCAAAATGAAGAGAAGGCAGCGACAGCTATTACCAATTGACTGATATCAGGGAAAGAATGATAAGGCAGGATGAATCAAAAAAGGAAAAATGAGGAAGATAGGCAGATAGGCTCATTCGAGGACTTTTCAGAATTGGCTACAGGCAATCCTTTTTTTTCGGTAGTGTATTAGGAGAAAAAGTATCAGCTGAATGCCCAGCCCTATTTTGTTATATAGACGGGTCTTCGAAAAGCGCATAGGAACTTTGGGGTATAGCATGACTTAAGTATGACAAGCAGTTTCATCAGAGGAAGGCGTTAGACCAGGAATCCAATGGGATCACCGAGACATGGGCCTTTGGCTTAAGCTAATGTGTCCAAGCAGGCCGACATCCCACCCCCAGCAGCTCACTCCAACAGCTCACTCCCCAGAAGCTCACTCAAGAAGGGCTACTGCTGGGACAATGCAGATATGGGAAGTCTTGCAAATTCAAGCTTGACTGCTCACACTGTGGGGGGCCCATAGCTTCAGCAAATGTTTAAGAGAAGAAGATTCGCAGGCCGCGCACAAGACGCTGCAGGACACCGGTGATCTTTCCACAATGGCCCCTTTCCTAAAGCTATAGAAAGACAGACAAGCTGCAAAGCAGATTGAATTAGGTTCTAGTGAAGGTTTCTATATCCCATTTAGACCTAAAAACAACCAACATCTGCTAATAACCTTAAATCCACCTTTCAAAATCCAAAGATAATGGACACTAAATTGCAAAAAGAAATTCAAGGGGTAGGATGGCGGCCCCTTTGAGTCCCACCATTCCTTATCCATCACTGTCTTATTCAGAGGTGGGTGGTCAATGATGATATCGTAGGAAAGTGCAGAGTATCCTACGCGCCGTTCGGCAAAGCGATCAGGATACGAAGTCAGGCCAGGTCACTAGTTGCAAAAACAGATATAGAAGCTGCTTCAGATTGTTACCGGTGCACCCCCAGTGTTTCCATCTATTGGATACAAGTGAGAGAGGGCAGCTTTACGTGGACCAATGCCTGCTGATGGGCTGGATTTCCTGTGCATATTTTAAAGGATTTAGCACATTTCTGGGATGGATGGTGCGACGGAGGCAGACTTTGATTCCGTAATCCACTATCTCGATGACTTCCTGTTCATAGGCCCATCAGGCACTCTCAATGTCGGTTGCTGATAGAAACAATGGAGCACATAACAAAGAGGTTCGGAATTGCATTAGCGGGCCCTTCCGTTGGGCATTGAATTAGATTCGATGGCCATGGAATTCAGGTTGCCAGAAGACAATCTTTTGACCTACAACAACTGGTACTACAATCCCTCCTGGGGAACTAAAACTTTGCAATAGAATCAACCTATGGTAGAGTCTTCTCCAGAGATTGTCATTGGCCACTGCGGGTGTGAAAACAGGCCACTGCGGGTGTAACAGGCCCCACAAATTTTGTAAGGTTATCAAAACAGATAAGGAGGGATCTCAGTGTTTGGGCTACATTCCTAGGCACTTACAATGGAAGGACAAGTGGCAGCAAAAAGAGGTATCAAATGTAGATTTAGAGTCGTTACAGATGCATCTGGCAGCCACGGTACAGGGCATACTTCCGGGGCCAATGGAGTGCACACAGTGGCCTCCTCACTGGGCCAGCTCAGGTCTAACGGCAAACCTGGCAAGATTCCCCATCCTCGTGGCAGTTGAGATATGGAACAAACAGCTTTCAAAGAAACAAGTGTACTTCTACTGTGTTAACATTAGTGCAGTACAGGCCATCAACAATCTGTCGGCCATCTTCCCCCAGTGATCCGACTCTTACGGCATTTGGTACTATGTTGCCTGCAGGGCAGCATTACGATTAGAGCTAGGTAAATACTCAAGAATTCAAATATTATTGCAGATGCATTGTTCTCGTTAAGAAGGTAAAGTTTGGGTGTAGGGCATCCTGCTATCTCAGCCAAGTAATCACAGACATGTAATGCAGAGGCAACATGGATGAGATGCAAGGGGCATAGAACAGTTTAAAGATTTAAAAAAAACAAGGCAAGGGATAGGTTGGACAGGTTAGAAACTTTGTTGCAAGTTAGCAAGGGCAACAGGCTATAAGAGAGCGAAAGGCATGAGAAAGCCGTCCACAGCATGAAGACAGAGGAAGGATCTACCCACCCCCGTCCCCTTTTTTGTGGCTTCATTTTTTTATCAATATTTGCATGTTCCATGGAAGCTTGATGGCAAGCGGGTGGTCCAGAAGTGAGGCGTTCATAGTCGGTTATCTGTAGGCGGTGGGTCACTGAAAAGGGACTGGAGTGGCAAGGATGGAGTAACCCACGGGGTGGCAACTCCAGTATTATCTGCGGATAGGTCCACGTGTTATGTTATGGACAATGGGTGGCACTTACCGAGACAGTGTTTCCTACATCTGGTAAGCATGCCAAGACATTTGCATGGTGGCTTCCAGTGAATCACACAAAAGGCGTTTGTGTGTTAAAATGTTATATACTTGGAAATTGTTTGTTGTTATAGTTAACTGATATACACACTAATTTCATACATCATATGTTTATCAATAAGCTGTGACCCTTTTGCTCCAAACAAGTGTATGAGTGTTTATATGAAATTGGGGGGAAAATGGGTATGTGGCATATAGCAGAGTCAAAAAGTAAGGGTTGACAGGATACGTTAAGAGGTAAAGTTTTGGGTGTAGGGCGTCCTGCTATCTCAGCCATGTCTTGTGGTATTGCCCTTATAACATTCTCATTGTTTATGTGTGTTAAAACATCACAATTGTTTTCAATCTTTCTCACCTTTTTGTATTTTAGGTCTTGCTTAAGATGGACTGACCTGTGATTTGTGGTCGCATTGGCTGAATCAGGGAGTACTGTTGGTTCGGCATCATCTTTAGTTTCTGCAGCAGCATGGAAGAAGGCAGTGAGTTGTGACAATTTACCCCCCGTGGTTCTCTTCCGTTACATCATTGTTAGTCATCGTGTATAAGGTTGTAATCCTCAAAGTATGGAGGGTGCTTTTCTTTCTTGGAATAGTCAAACTTTGGGTTGCTTTATATTGTTAGGTACCGGATCTCTCACAGTGTACGTCTTACTGAATTAGCAGTCTGCCACGCCCCCAACCAAACTTGATCAAACTGACTTTGGCCCAATAAAGATTTTTTGCAAATATCTCTTGTGTCACTGCCTTGACTTGTGAAACCTTTTGTTACCCACATTTTGCTAACAAATGTAACGAATGTATTTCCCTTTGCACTACGGTCATCAAACTGTAAAAATTTGTTCTTTTATAATTCAAATTCTTTTTGAACACCATTTTGTTTGGTCAATTAATTATTATAGCTAAGATACCTAAAAATGACACACCTTTAATACAAGTGTATTAAAGAAACACTAAGTTTATGTAATGCCTAGTTAAGGATGAGTACTAGAATTTAGAAACTTTAGAAAAGTGCCTGCTGGTCTTCACCAAAGAGGGATATTTCTCTATGAAAAATATGAAAATATGGCACATTTTAGGAAGGTGCTAAAGTATAAGAAGCAGTAAGAAGCACACAGTCTTGTCAGAAAATGGATGCAAAGTCAGGGTTGAGATTTGTATACAGGCTGAGATTGAGGTAGGTTGCAAATTTTCAAAGTCAATATTCCAGTAACAGGTCAGGGCAGGTGGCAAGAATCAGAGGTCCGGTAACAAAAGCAGATCGAAAACAGTAATCAGGTAACAAAATAAAGCCAAAGACACACAGCTACCACATGAAACTGATTTGTGGAATAAGCACCTATGAGACTTAGGAGATCATTAGGGTGTTTAAATAGGCAAACCAGTGCAGCTACATCATCAATAGAGTCACGGATGATACAATTTTAAGGTCAACCAATTATTAATAGGATGTGTGGGTCAATATTCTATGCTTTTGCAGCAATACATCTTAGTTTAGTTTGATTTGAATAATGATAGTAGTGATGAGTTCTGTTTCAATATGAACCTGGTTTCGAAAATCTGATTCAATTGGGTTCAAATGGATTTTCGGTACTTTAGTAGTTTCTCTTTCTACTCTCTGCCTGTTATAGTGCTAGGTATGTCCTTGCTAGGGGGTTGTTTTTTCCCTGTCTGATTTCTTGTTTCTCGACCCAGCTTCTCTCGGACTCTGATCCTTTCTAGCTGCCTTGACCCTTGCCTTTCTCTGATTACTCGCTTCTCCTTGTTCCCTGCCCGCCTTTCTGTTCTTGACTTCGACTCTAGACTTTCTTGACCGATCCTGTGTCCACCCTCATTATGTCCCTCATGATATCTTGCGCTCTAGGGCCTAGTGGTAACAGTGTACAACGAGGTGATGAGCGGGGGCTTGTCCATAATTGAAGACAGTGGTTACAGATTAGGTAAACTCTGTGGGAATTTTTTCATCATTGGCACCCACAAGTTTAGCATTGTAATGCCGAGGCCTTCAAAATATTTTGCCTCATCTAATTCTATTGTGTGTTGTTTTATGTACTGTATGTTGAAGTGTAATACATGAATTCTATAAACCGGTAAGAATTAGTTTGCACACCAGTAATGCCATGTACTTTAGAAGTATGATGAATCTTTGCATTTATTCTTATCTGTAGTGATGACATCAGTTATGTAATTGCAGCCATTTCCTTTTGTGCTTTGACATTAACAAGTGCACATTCCTGATATGGTGGAACCAGAACACAGTTTCTGAGCCCAATTCAAATATCAGCTAGTTCTCATTTATGCTTTTACCTCTGTCAGAGTAGAGCATATGGTTGACAGATGCTCTTTAAGTAATCATACTGGTCTGGGCAAACTTCAATTGCAGTAGAGAGCAACCTTATGCGTTTATCCACTTACTTTACTATTCATTCTCTCCTTAGTACAGTCCAACAGCTTTGGATTACCCCTAGCAATTTAATAATCAATAAATAGTACCAATTACACTGCAGTAATATAACTGGCCAGAAAAATGCAAAATAATTTAAAAATGATTATATAGAGTGGAATTAAATAATTTGTTTAGTTTGATTTATTTCACAAGGAACATTGCTGGCAAATTACTGGCATCACTAAGATGACAGAATTCTGTTTTCTACTGGAAACCTTTTTTGTTAATACCTCTTTAGAAAGAAACATTTCATTATGATAAAATGGCAGATTATCTTTATTTATACATATGGGTGAGTAGTTGAGCATGACAGGGTGTATTAAAGCACTTCATTTAATCATGGCTAATGACTGAATGTTCCAGGTGACATACCTCTTAGAAGTGTCAATCCACAGATTACAAAAATGCTATTGTAGACAGTATTAAATATTATTAATATATATATATAAATATATATATATATATATAACATAATATATATATACCTATATATCTAAGTGTATGTACAGAATGTTTTATTAAATATACTGTAGTATTATATATAAAACAGTATACTATTTACTGATAATATACCCCCTTCGCAAATTATATTTTATATTTTAAATGACTTTAGAGTTCCGTGACCATATAAAGGGCATAGAACTCTGATGTGGCTTCTAATATCCTTATAATTTTCAGAAGGGGGTACATATCCATTATAATCCCCTCCTTTCCCCTCATTTAAAATATATCTGAGAGCCCCCCCAGCACTAAACTGTGACAAACATGAAAGGAAGTGTAGGCAGGAGGAGGTAAGGAGACACACTTTCAGGTTATAATTGGCGTACTACTGCTCACAGGTCTTGCACAAACATATTTATTCAACTGTTAGAATGTTTCTGCTGTTTGTGCGGGCTGTCATCAGGTCAAACCTTAAATGTACAAAGAAAAGTCTAAAGTGCAGCACTCCAAGTTTATGATTAAAATAGTATCAGTAGCAGCAGCAACATAGCAACCACGTTTGGGATATTCCCATCCCTTTATCAAGCAATTTATACAATACTAACAGATACCTTTATACCCTCCCACTCACATGGTCAGAGTTACCTGACCCCTACACATGATCATCAGGTGTATTTAAATATACATATAAACAAAAGTTATAGCAATATAGCTGAAACATAAACAACACACAATCTCATACAGGAAAGAGATATACATACAGGTCATAGAGCCATATTTATAAACCTGCGGTATCGCTTTTTAGCGATACCGCGTTAGTTAGTTAATTTTATGTATTTGCAGGAGATCTGATATTGGTGTGCAAAGGGGGATATCACTGCAGTGTATATAGTATGTATGTATGTATATGTATATAACAATCCACAGTACTCGTTTGCTTAAATGTATTAGTGTATAGCCATGCACATCCAATGATGTTTTGAGGGGTTTCACCCTCCTACTTCAGGTACCTGATACCTGATGAAGGAAGAGTGAAACTCCCTCGAAACGTTGTTGTGGTGCTGCGTGGTTTGAATAAATGGGTTAAGTACCCTTGAATTCCAATTTTTGGAATAATTACAAGTGCTGTCCTGCTTTGATTACTATGCATATGTGGTGAGACGTAGACGGGCGTTTGGGACTTGCACTGTAGAAAATGTGTCCCTTAGTGGTGGGAGTGCTGCTTTGATTTGTCTTTTCCCCCTATATACTGTATGAGCTATATGACAAATTTGGATTAGCACCCAACTGCACTGTATCTGTTAATCCCCTTTCTTCCCCCTTACATTCTGCCTGTGTCCCCCCTTCATAACAATTTCCTAGATCATGAACAGTTTTCTGTGGGAGACAATGGTGGTTTTACAAATTCATGGATATTGGATAAGCCTGCCTAAGTAGGTCATGTTCCCAAAAACCCATTATGGCAGGGCTCATAACAATATAAATATACACTGAATTGGAGAGCCAGGGTAAGGAAGGGTGAGAATGGTGTCCACAGAATTATATTGAAACACACTGATAGAAACAATTATTTTTTATAACAGTTTCCACCTGCACATATAATGAAATCCCTACCCTTTAGTCAATTGGTCTGGTCCAAAACATTATTAGTCAAGAGACATGCAGAGCGTGACAGATGGAGGGGATGAGTAAATTCAGAAATAGGGGATAACCGGATAGGATCCTGCAGATGGCCAAAGATAGAAGCAGCAAGGCCAAATACAACAGTAAAATGAACAGTTGTTCTAGTTACGAATATAAATATTTATATAATTAAACAAAAACTTTTAATCATATAATTAAACCATTTTTTACCTCTTTGTTTCCCAGCAATTTACGAAATTCACCAAAATATATTTGCTAAAATGTTTTGGTTAACATGCTAATGTCCTAATAACATTGTAAATAATATCACACTGGAAAATGGCATGGGACGTTGGCCAAACCATTTAGAAAAATCCTTGCAAGTACAGTGTTTAGGCAGTGTGCTGAAAGGGTATCTCCACCCAGAAAAAAAAGTTTTTTGTAGTGTAGGGCACTTTAGCCCACCCCAACCACCATGTTTGTTTTGTTAAAAAAAGCAGCAGAAATGTGCTTACATTTCTTTGTTCCCCTGGCGCTCTGATCCACGCACTCTGCTTGACAGAAGTTGCAAGCAGGGGCCAGACACAGCAGCCGTGTCGTGAGAGGCAGCCAATCACAGATGCGGCTGCCGGCAATGCAGAGCACCAGGGGAATGAAGAAGTGTAAACTGCAAAGATGGATCCGGATTGATGCAGGGAGGGGAGCGCTCTCCTATCATGCCAAAACCTCAACAAGGAAAAGGAAAAGAAGCAGATAACTCTCTGACAGCTCCTACTCACAGTAGTGGGTTAAATATTAGTTTTGCAGTGGATATGCCTTTTAATAGGCCTTTAATTTGAGTCTTAAATAATAATAACCAATCTTAGTTTAAAGCATAGAGTTGCCTTTATAAAGCAGCCCCCCCCCCAAATAATCATAAGGCCATAAAATCATAATGTAGTAAAAAGGAGAGAAGATCCGATATCTGCTTGATATTTATTTGAGATGGACACAAAACCAAACTCGAACTTTATCAGTTCGGACGAACTCAACTATTCGAATTAGTTCGTACTCAAAATAGTTCGATTTTCCGGAATTGCGGGATTATTTTTGAAAATCCTCGACATTTGATATTTTCTCACATTTTCCTTTTTCCCTCAACTGTAAAATCAGAGCAAAATCAACGGGGAGATTCAATTCATATGCTACTCCCTTACTTGCCTTAGCCCGATTCCGCGATACAAAACTGACGTAAAGCATTACGTAGTTATTGCATCGCGGTATCGGGCTAAGGTAAGGAGCGGGACTTTAAGGCTCCACAAGCCGTATCGTTAAGTTTCACTCTACAAAGTAGCGCAAAACGTAACGCTACGGGTTTAGGAAGTTAGTACAGTGCTATTTCCAAAAACATTCGGAAATGGCGCTGTGCTCTAAAATCCATCCAAAACCCACGTTAACCCAAAAATTTTTCAGGTTAACGTGGTTTTAGACGGAAAAGGGCCATTTTGAATCACCCCTATATGCGAATTCAGCTAAAAACTGCGGAGGAGGAAAGTTAAACGCATCTCAAATATGAAAGCTAGCCAGACTTAGCCAGTTTGTATTTGAACAGTCTGCAGTTTTCCAAAAACAACCCCCCCCAACTCAGAAATACCCCCCAAAATACCCCCACACACCTTCAGCTATGTAGCACTGTAGTTCATTCATTCATACCATCAATGTGGTGTGAGCGCTGTTCTTTGTAGAAGTTTGCACTTTTACCAGATTTTCAAAAAAAATGAACATCAAACAACATTCAAAAAGGTAGAAATCATGCCAAAACCCCATGGAATGTAAAAAATCTCCCACATCTCCAAATGTCCTGAATAAATGGTATGCCATATGTGTGGTTACACACGCAGACGTGGGAATAGCCACGAAGTGAGACAATGCACGATGGCTCACAATAAGCTAAAATATTTAGCCAACTTGAATTTGAACAGTCTGCAGTTTTTTCCACAAAACACCCCTGTAACTCAGAAATACCCCACCCAAACTTATATTCTAAATCTACACACCTTCAGCTATGTAGCGCTGTAGTTTGTTCATTCATACCATCAATGGTGTGGGCGCAGTTCTTCGTAGAAGTTCACAAAACCTGATGGAATGTAAAAAAAAGTTACTAAATATCAATCTCCCAAATGTCCTGAATCAAACGGTATGCCATATGCGTGGTTACACACACAGACGTGGAAGCGTCCACGTAGTGAGACAATGCACAATGGCTCAGAAACAGCAAAAATGCTATGCTTTCATACATACATGAAAATTCCAAACCCAGTGATCATTAGAACTGTGTGTTTTTAGGAGGTTTTGTGAAAAAAAAATAAGATGATTAAGGGTTGAAATCCTACCTAAACCCACTTGACAAGAAAAAATTCACTAAATATCAATCCCAATTCCCAAATGCCACAAACATGCACACAGAAACATGGCCACCAACTAACTCAAATGGGAAGCATGCATAAGTGCAATTACAAGATAAATCAAAGTGCTCTGTAATTTGAACAGCCTACCCTTTTTCTAAGGAAACAGTCCCGAAACTTGGAATTCCCCAAACTATATATTTTTGGAATCTACACACCCTTCAGCTACGTTACGGTACCATGCTTTCATACATACATGAAGAATTCCAGACCCAGTGATCAAAAGAACTCCGTGTTTTTAGGAGGTTTTGTGAAAAATAAAATAAGATGATTCAAGGGTTGAAATCCTACCTAAACCCACTTGACAAGTAAAAAAACCCACTAAATGGCAGTCTCCACATGTCTTGAATCAAACGGTATGCCATATGCATAGGTGCACACAGAGGCGTGGCCACCAACTAGCTCAAATGGGACGCATGCACAAGTGTATTAACAAGAAAAAACAAAAAACGCCACAACCCACCCCCACCCCCACTCCCCCTTTTAGTGGTATTTAGTGAAACCAGTTAGTACGGAGAATCACACAAGTTTTTGCACACTTTACTAATCCTAAAAATTCAATCAGGTCTTTTTGTGGTACCTCTGCAAAATTTTCTACTAAAATAGGCTTAGTTTCCCTTGAAATCGACAAATAATGATCGTGTTTACTTTACTGATATCACCGGGGAATTGGGAAGCTTGGAGAAGACAAACTTTTTTGCTAATTTATAGTTTTAAGGAAAAAAAAAAAAAAAAAAAGCGGGGGTGTATCACTTTAAGAACTTTTTTGTGTGCATTTCCCCTTTTTTGGGGGGGATCATTCCCAAAGATGATCATCAATCATCTTAGGGAATGATAATGAACTTGGAATATGGGCATAAATGCCCGTTTTCCAATTTGAAATCCAATCGGAAAAATCACTTGCGGAAATCATTTTTTCAAGTGATTTTCATTTCATTGGCAAAGATCAATAATTTGGTGATCAGAAGTGATCACCAAATTTTGATCTCTGTACCCATTTTTTTCTAAGTCTTTGCTAAGTAGTAAAGACTTAGAAAAAATCCTATTTGTGAATGGAACTTTGAGTTCCATTCACAAAAATATAGTAAAGCTGTCACTCTGACAGCTTTACTATACCAGGTACTGTACTGTGATCTGAATGAAGATCGCAGTGGAGTACCTCCACTAGACCACCAGGGGCAGACCGGGGGAAAAGCACAAAGTTGGAGAGGCACACTATTTCATTTCAGTGTTTTATTTAGGCAAAAAACATACAACGTTACCTGAGGAAGGGGAAGTCACATCCCCCGAAACGTTGTATGTTTTTTGCCTAAATAAACACACTGAAAATGAAATAGTGTGCTCCCCAACTTTGTTGCTTTTGCCGGTATTGCTGTGGCCCTTGGGTGGAGGGCTGGGAGGATTGCACCTATCAATTGGAGGCCGTGCCAAAGGAGGTGTGCTGGAGTGTACCTGCTTGCAGACCGGGGGAAGCCTAAGGGAAGACCCCGGTGAAGAAGGAAATCCTGTGATGTCACCGGGGTCTCCCTTGTCGCAGGACTTCCTCGCCTCCTGGCAATAGGCTGCCAGCTCTTCAGAAAAGGTATGATATCTCCCGATCCCCCCCTCGGATTGGACAAAACCGAGGGGGGATCGAGGGGCTAGGGGGGCAGTTGAATGCTGCCCGATCGCCCCTAGCTCGGGGGAATTTTATTTTTTTAAAGGGGAAGCCACAGATCGTTATTCACGATTTAAAAAAAATAAGATTTATTGAGCCAGTTTGAGAATTTCCTGCACAGATCGTGAATAACGATCTGTGGAAGTGAAAGGGTTAAGTTGAAAATTATGCTCTTTGCACCAGTATATTAAATTATTTTGTTTACATTTTGAGAATATGCATCTGCCTTGCATGACACCTTCTACTGTAGATAAGTGGTAATAACATCATTTCTGGTGTACATTTCCATCAAAATTTTCACTAGTGTCCAAAACTGTCTGAGAATAAAATATATTTTTGATTTCAAAAATTAATGGACAAATTAAAATAAAAGACATAAGAGATGTTATAAAAGTCCTTATCGTTAAAATAGAGTAATTTTGCCCCAACCAATCAGATGTTATTTACCATTTGAAAACTAACATCTGATTGAATGGGGCAAAATTAGCACCAAGAACTTTAATAAAAGTCCCTGATAAAGTGTTAAGGGAAACCTGTTAAAGGGCATCTATACTGAAAAAATGTTATTTTAAATTGACCATTACTTGAAACTACAGTATAATTCTTCCCAACCACCACTGCATAATTGTTTTTGTTGATCTGCCCCTATTTTTTTTAGATCTAAATCTAAACATCTTAGATTTCAGCAAGTGCCTTGCTCTCATAAACTATCTTCTGTGAGTAGTTTTGCTGTAGTGGAATGGTGAGTTTTGACAGTTTGAATGCTGTATGCTATGTGCAGTTTTGAGTTGGTTTGTGGGGAAAAAGTTAGGTCAGATGGAAGTGTAAGTGTGTTAAAGAGGGAGGGGGATACTTCTCCTGAGTAGAAATGGCTGAACTTCCAAAAATCCTTTTGACTGGAGGTATCACAGATTTTCGAAAAAATCAGAAAAGATCCTCAAATCCACCATTTAAGTCAATGGGGGGAAAAAAACGAAATTTACGCCTAAATAATTATTTAAATAGCAGTGGTCCTAGGAACACATCCCTGCAGGAAGAACAGCGTCCCTTTTTCAGTAATCCTCAACGTTGCCGTGTGTTGCCCAAGTCTTCTTTCTTCCTTCTTCTTTCTTCTGCCATCACTGTGATGACTTCTGAGCTACACAGGGGTTTGCACCTCTTTATATAGGTTTGCTAAAGGACAAAATCCGATTGTGATTGGTTAATGTGTCAATGCTTGTAATCATATGATTTTATTATTGACAGAAGTCATCACAGTGATGGCAGAAGACGTCAGCAACAATGGTGTCACTGGCGGCCCAATGGTCCTTCTAAGGACCCAGGAGGGGGTCCAGGGTTAAGTCGCGGGAGACTTAACTCCCTGGTAAGGTCGAATGGAGAATTCTGGGTAATTTCCATGTGTCCACGGTAGCCTTAAAACATGCTTCACCTAATTAAATGTTTTTACAGCATTCCACAAGCTAAATGCAAAACCAGAGAGCCACCCAATCCGGTTTCAGCTTTATGAGCCATCATCAGTGTAGTGTAGGCCTCTGGTTTGCTGTGTGACGAGCCTATGGACAAACGTCACTAATAAATTAAATCAGATAGGGAGAGAATTAGGATTTGCAGCTCCCCTTCAGTATATGCAATTAAGGGATGGAGATTCTGGGTAATTTCCATGTGTCCTGGTAGCCCTTAGAGAGATCTCCGTAATTATTTTATGACAACTTGTCGACTTTCAGGAAGATTCAATATGCCTATAATAAGGGAAAACCTATGTTAACCCACTGTCATTTCTGGTTACTGTTGTTTTACCCTGACCTGTTGCTGATACCTCGGATGACTAAATTAACTTAGAACCCCTTTTTTCTTTAACCCATAAATTAAATATACAAATGAACAGGCAGACACACAATCCTTTTGGGTGAAATAAATGGCCACAGCTTTATTGACACATTGTAACAAATCATGTGATCAATTAAATTAGCCAACTTATAAATTTGCATCCTTGCATATTAATTAGATATAAAACCCCAACTAACCGTAGCCATTGCTGAATGCCAAGCCTCTGGATCCCCAGAGGGCATGTAACGGCTCCACATAAACTCTGCAAGGATGCCCCCCCGCCGCTGTGACTCCAACAAAATTTTGTTTTGACCAACCTTAACCTAACTATACAAATAAGGGGGGAGGGTGGGGAGATTCTCCTCCTGTTAGCAATTCTACAAAATGGCGACTGCTGCCTCGTGTCCCGCCCCTTTTATAGATTTGGTAACGTCAGCGATGACGTCGGCGCTCCCAGCATCCCTCGCGGCTCTCGCGAGATAGCCGCGGCCAAGTCTGGATCCCCAGAGGGCATGTAACGGCTCCACAAAACTCTGCAAGGATGCCCCCCCGCCACCAGGAGTTGCTGTAGGCCTACACGGAACTCCGTCCGCCACCCAAAAATACAGTGCCTGTTCTATACCGTCTCTCAAACCAGTTAAGAAGATATCGAGCCCGATATCATAGATGCACCCCATCTTGCCTCATCAGGGACCTATATACCCTCCCAACTGGCGATGTCGGACCACTACACCCCCTTGGGATCTCACGAAACTGGAGATTCTGGTGTTGAGAACCCTCCAGCCTTCTCCACTGCACCCTGATCCTTTGCCCCTTGCCAGTGCACCCTGGGGACCACCTCTGACCATACTATAATCAACTCTCTGAAGAATTGAGAAAACGCTGTAAATCAGCCTTCATTAGAATAGCAGGTCGGACAAACGGTTGTTACAGAGGTCATTCCCGGCTGCATGTATAACTAATACCATGGCCCTGGGTCCGCTCTGCTAATGTTCACAACCTCCAGCAGCACCTGGCTCCAACATAAACCCCGAACCCCTTTCCAATAAAGAGAAGCCGTCTGGAATCCCAGGTGCCTTCCTCCGGGACGTGTCTCAGCTCTTTGTGCAGCCCAGAATACGTACGAGTGTCCCACTAGCCAAACCGACGGTTGGCGAACACCTGGAATAGAAACAATCAATTAATGGCCAATTCAGGGCGAATGTACCTCGCTACGCAATTAGAACGCCACCTTCCGAGCCTGCGCACCCTATCTTCAGAAAAACCTAAGGAATGAGCCTCTGTTGCGGCTCCTATCCTAATGAATGTGTACCGAATTTTTCGGTTGGAGGCCCAAGTACCCCAGGGCCTTACGTAATATCGCCTCAAACTGATAACGAGATAGGGGTAGACCATTCTGATGGGCCAGGAACGATGCTGAGGGGGATCGATGGCAGCAAATTTAGCGATTACCTTCACTGGGCACCAGCCGGACTGTAGGGGGGAAAATGGAAAACCAACTCCCGTCCCCAAAGGGGTCTGTCTTAGATCTCTTTATCCTGACCCTTACCGATGTTTGCGAGACGAATATATCATCTGCTGCTAAACCACCCGGTCTTTTGAACTGGCCGAAACTAATTCCCCCACTCGCATAGCCCCAAAGAATGCCAACGTAAAACTGGCTTCAAATAAATTGGCCTCATAATCCGAGTCGCACACAAAATGCAACATTTCCAACAGCTGTAACAGCAGCCTAAAATTAATTGGCCGTTTGGCACTATTGGCCACTTGCTCTTTTCTCCACGCCCTTTAGAATAGATTTTACCACAAACTCTTTGAGATGTTCCAACCCATCAACCTGAAAAAGAAGGACAAACCTGACATTCTCCGCTGGGCAACCAAACCAGAGGAACCTGACGCCCTCAGGTGCTCTAGGTAATCTACTAGGGTTCTTAATCTATTATGCGAATTAGCGTTAATATCTCTGTCTTTTGTAAATTGTAACCACTCCGACCAAGCCTTACCGTGACTGGCCCAGGTAGAAGGAGCGACTGAGGATTGGACAAGCTGCATCAGTTGCTGTCTATCAGTTCCCACAGGAAATCCGGGCATCTCTGGCCTAGCTGGTCGGCCTCTGGGTGCAGGCGGTGGAATTCTTCCCACTGAAAACGAGATAGAGCATCGGCCACAGAGTTAAGAACCCCCGGCACATGTTTAGCTCTAAAGGACACATTTCTGTTCAAACATTTTAGAACCAAATACCTCAGCAGCGCTAGTACAGGTAAAGAGGAACTCGTTAAGTTGTTAATTGCACAAACCACACTCTCATTGTCTGTCCAGAATCTGATCTTTTTATTCTGAATTTTTTCGCCCCATAATTCTATTGCCACCACAATAGGGAAGAGTTCAAGGAGAGTGAGGTTTTTGCAGTGACCCGCCCTCCCTCCATGGACGGCCACTCTGCGGCGCACCAATTGGAGCTCAAAATGGCCCCGAAAACCCACGAGCCTGCTGCATCCGTGTAATTAAGGTGTAATTCAGAATTGGTTTCCTCCTCCTCTTGAAAACAGTCCTACCATTGTAATTCGCTAAAAAGTATGCCACACCAGTAGGGTCGCTACGCAGCTCCTCCGTACGTGGTGTGTGGAGCAGTCACCCCCCGAGTGGCTAGCGATAACTCCTGGAAAAAACCCTTCCCATAGGCATGACCCTACATGCAAAATTCAATGATCCCAACACTGATTGTAACTGCTTCAGTGTACTTTTTTAACTTGCAGGAACATTGAGATCGCATCTAGCATGCCTGTTTTTCGCTGCAGGCAACCTAAACTCCATCCTAACTGTGTCAATCTCGATACCCAGAAACGACAGCACTGTAACTGGACCTACGGTTTTCTCTTCGGATATGGGCACTCCAACTTGTGCATTAAAAAACGGAAGGAATTTAACAAAAAGGAACAATAATTAGAATTAGCTGGGCCAAAAACAAAAAATCATCGAGATGCAAACATTTAGGGAACCTGTCTCGAAAGAAATAGCCCAGTCTAAAAAGGAACAAAAATTTCAAATGGGAACAGGATATGGCACAGCCCATGGGAAGGCACATGTCGTAACTCTGCCTCAGCTGCACCTCACTGCGGAACCGTGGGTGAAGCAGAAGGCGAAGGCCGCCTCTATGTCTGATTTAGCTAACAAGGCCCCCACGCCTTCCTTTCTTACTAAATGAATTGCCCTGTGAATGATACATACGAGACCGAGGACGCTTCTTAGAAATACCATCGTTTACCGAATTCCCTCTCGGGTAAGATAAGTGGTGAATTAAAGGAACTTACCATCTCCTTCTAGGGACTATACCCAATGGGGAAATCCTAAGGTTGTAAAATGGGGGCTCGGTAAATGGACCGCCATGCGCCCTAACCTAACCTCTGCCATAACCTTTTCCCTGACAACTTCCGGCATTTCCTTGGCCGACTTCAAATTGGGGGCAAACTTGGGTAACACAAAACTTAAAGGGGATTCTGAAACCTTGCTTAAACCCCCCCCTGATTAGCTCTGCCTCTTCCTTCTCCGGGTACATTCCTAACCAGTGCTCCATGGCCCCCACGTTCACTGTGGTCCTGCTGCCTATTCCCTCCTGCCCGCCTAGGTGCTGTAAGGGATTTCTTAAAACATTTGGCGGCGGAGTGCCGCCTCCCCCGCAAAAGGAGCATTCGTGTTTGAATCTGCAAGCCGCTCCAAACTTGCAGTTGCCCTCATTAAAACAAGCAGGAGCCGGTTCTTTTTGCTCTCGGAGGGCTGAAAATTGCTACTCCCGTGATTGGTAACTGGGTTGAACTAGACCCTAGGGGCGCCCTCTGGGCCAGCATGATTCTTATCCAAGAATCTGCGGCTTTGATATTCCAGCCCATCTCTGGTCTGACGGCCAGGCGCCTCCTAAACTCCTCATCGTATTGGCGCCACGCAGACCCACCATGTGTTTTATACGCTCCGAATATCATGTCCAGATAAACAAAAAGTTGGAGCATTTTTGGGGGCTTTCTGGCCAATCACCCCCGGCCAAAACACAAAAGGCTTGTAGCCAGTTCCCAAACGTCTTAGCCACCTTGGGCTTCCTTTCCCCCTTATCCGTCTTCACTATTTCTTTGTCAACTGTGACCATATCAGTGGAGACCAAGGACCATATATCAACGAATTCGTTCTTCCAAATCTTCTCCTTAGTCTCCGCTGATAGATGTACCCCTAGGGGGCTCACACCACAAAAATATGTTTCCTTCAGCGCTTCAACCGAAGGAACCTCTGGCACAGGCTGGAGTGCTGTCCATCCCCCTGGGGCTGGGCTCGTTGACGGCCCAGCTGGCATGGTGTAGTTTCCCCATTAAGGCCCGGAGGACCTGAACTAGCTCCCCCCCTTCTCCACCCCCGTGTTACCCATGCCCCGGCACAAGTGTACTCACCGACTCCTGACGACTGTACCAAACTTGTACTCGCAGTTCTAGGGCCTCTGGGATCACCTGACGTGGACCGCTTGTCCGTGCTGGTGGGCAGCCCCATCCTGTCACCTCCTTCGCGTAGAGCCGGGGATGACCTCCTGCTCCTGCCTGAGGTAGAGGACCGTGAAGCTCTCACCTGATCTGGAGTGATGCCTGCGACGCTCCCTACGGCGGTGCTCTTTGCGCCAGGTCTGTAGGACTCCTCGCTACTATCAGAGGAGGAGGAGTATCTGCTCTCTTTCGCCCATGCCTGCGGCTACTGCCTCTCTCCTGGGTTGGCTCCTTTCCCTAGAGCGACTCCTCTCCGAAAACTCCCTCAGCCTAACTGGGCGGTGTGTCGTCCACGGAAAGTTGGACCTAGCGTCCATAAACTGCTCACCCCACCGAACCCCTCTTGCCGTATTGGCTGGGCATCTAGGGCGGTATCCCCTGCCGCTGCTGCCGCTACAGCTGGGTGGGCGGACCTGCTAGGGCCAGGAACAGGGCCACCCCTGCCCCTAGCCCTCCCTCTATTGACAGTTGGAGCTGCAGCCACAGGTGGGATGTGCTCCTCTCTCAGAGGCGGCAACCGAGGGCGGCGCGCCCCACCTCTCGTGAGTTGAGAGGGGTGCACTGTGTTAAAGGCCTTCAACAGGCCCTCCGTTGCCGCCCTATGCCTGGGGGTGTTAGCTCTGACTACAGGCGTCCCCCGTGGTCTGCGGTAGGAGTGTGGGGGACTGGGACTCAAACGGACGGGAGCGGTGGGGTGGCGTACGGGCCTACCAGCCGTCCGGCTAGCAGATCTAGTCTGGGGACAGGTCCCCTGGGGGATGCCACCAGCCGGTGGGCCCCCATCCAAAAGTCCCTGCAGCCACCCCGCCCCCTCCGTGCTGATCCTCTCCCTTACCCTCTCCAACATCTGATCTGCATCAGCCATGATCAAACAACACGAAATTCTGCCTCCTGAAATGCCTGTCTTGTTTCTTTGCTCTGAGCAGGAAGAGAGATTCTCCTCCTGTTAGCAATTCTACAAAATGGCGACTGCTGCCTCGTGTCCCGCCCCTTTTATAGATTTGGTGATGTCAGCGATGACGTCGGCGCTCCCAGCATCCCTCGCGGCTCTCGCGAGATCAGCCGCGGCCAATCCGGGAGCGCGTCACGCGCTCGGCCGCGGCTGATACCAGTCCACTAGCCAGGAGAAAGGGGGCGGACCCGGGACGCTGCACTACAACTCCCAGCATCCTCGCCGAGTCGGCGCCCCAGGTCAGACGCTCCGGCCCCCTAACTCGGGTCGGAGCTACCATATTTTAGGGCACTGTGCCATTTCGAAATTTTTGAAAATTGTGCAGTGCACCTGATTCAATTCCCCATCGTATCACGAAACTTAGCTTGGGGTTGTATCAGGTTTTAAACAAGCCCAAAGAGGAATGATTCCGCAATGTCGTTTACGTCTGGTATTGTATCGCGGGATGGCAGAAAGGCAGGTAGCAGGGATTTTCTATATTGAATCTAGTTTAGTGATATGCTTTTCAAAAATATTCATTAATTGCCATTAGGGGGTTTAGCTTTGCAGGGAAGATTATCGAAAGTAAAGCTCATCTAAAGATGGTGAAGATTTTTAGAAGTAAAATTGGAGTTTAACAAGGGACTTAATTATCTGACATCTCTCTCTTTTCCAACAGGTATGCATTTTTCCTCCATTGCCTTTTCTTTCCCAACTACAACTGCATCCTCTGTATAAATCATAATTGTTTTTTTTACATTCGCATTTCCATATCCAATACTGTGTATTGTTTTGTCTGAACTGATTCTGTTATTTTCCCTGCAATATTTTGAATAGGGTCAAAGTTAGTTATTTTTACTTTTTTGTCTCCTTGCAAATGAGTTTATGTGTGTTTTAAATGATGGGATTCTCCCTGCTAGTCCTTTTGCCCACAGCTGGTGATTACTTTGTTGTGGTAATTGCCCTCTGCTAATTACTTAATTTCCTTGTACTGTGTCTGTTCCCCCCACCCCCTTAAATTCAGAAAAAGCATAGGGGATAGCTTTGCAGAGAAGACCATCCAAAGTGAAATTTTCCTAAGTGAAATGAAATTCAACAAGGAGAACTACAAGGAAAACACTACCACTAATTGAATTTTCTTTTTTGCATTTTCAACAAATTGTGCTCTCCTTACCTTATAAGTATGAGTATAAGCTTACCTAAAAAGTAGTAAAACTGGTTGCACCGAGTATAAGCCGAAATAATGACCTCTAGTGCCCGATGACCACATACGGTATAGTTTTATTGTTGGGGGAAAAAGTGTGGTGTATAACATTTTCATATGCCATTTCCCTCACCTTTCTACCCCCCCCTACTTATTCTATTCAAGGCTCTAATCTTTCGATATGTCGTAACCATCCCTACTCTTTTACCTTCACTTCTTTTCCCCTGTTCGCATTTCGTGGTCTATGTTTCTCTCATTCACCTCGTTCCTCAGGACCAGGTAGGTCTTCTGTTTTCCCCCGTCTGCTGCTTTAAATCTGTTTCTCTTCCACCCTCTGTTTTCCTCATTTAAAGTCTATGCTGTCCAATGTTTCCTCTCCTTATGTCTACAGGTAGCAACCATATACAGACCCCCTGCTACCTCAGCCCCAGTCACTTAGAGAGTTTACTCTCTATCTTTTTTCCTCTGACTGCCCGGCTGTCTAGGTGACTTCAATTGTCACATTGACAACACTAAGCAATCCTGACCCTCTTGCATTCTACATCTAACTTCCTCCTTCTTCCTCCAGCAGTGGGCCAACACTAGCACCCATAAGGGTTGTCACTTCGTGGACTGGCTCTTTACTAAAAATCTTTCTGTCTCACAGTTTGCCAGCAACCCTTTCCCTCTTTCTGGTGACAATCTAATTACTTTTTCTACCACCTACTCTCCCCTCTCCTCTGATACTCCATCTAGTGTCCTTGTTCGCAACAGCTGAGCAATAGACCTCCAAATTCCTACTTTTGCAGATGTGCGGCTGTTGAAAAAGTCCTGGGGGCATATTTATAAAGCAACGAAAATAGCGCCAAAAAAATTACCGCCGCACATCGCGGCAGCGAAAATAGCGCTATCACCATATTTATAACGGCGAGCGCCATTCCTGCGATCGCGCGGCCGCGATGTGCTGCGGTAATTTTAAGCCCCTTCGCGGCGATACTGTATAGTATCGCCGCGAAGGGACTTAAATTCCCTTCCCGACGCCTCTCCTAAGGGGGCGGGGCATACGCCAACCCTGCCCACACCCCCGCGGCGGCGGCGGAGACCACCCGCCGCCGCCTCCCAGCAGCCCCTCCCAATCCGTTCCCCGCTCGCGGCAATCTCGGAACGGGAGGCTAGGAGGGGCTGCCGGGAAGGGGCCGCAGCATGTGGTTGCGACCACCCGCCGCGCACCCCCTCCCCGGCAACCCCTCCAAGCCCCCTGCCCCGGCCGCTCCCAGGGAGGGGAAGGGAGGGAGCCGCTGGGAGGGGTGGAGGCTCCCTCCAGCGGGGCCCTGAGAAGGGCCTTTTAGGGATTAAGGGGGTCCCGCAGCTCAAACAGGTTGGGAGGCGCTGCTGGGAAGGGGGTTGTGGGGTAACAGGTAAGTATCGCCGCGAAGGGTTAACGCTTCGTTACCTTTTCGCGGCCGTTTTCGGACATTTATAAATCGCGTTAAATGCGATTTATGCGTTAATGTCCGCGAAAACGGCCGCGAAATGTTAACAAACCTTTATAAATATGCCCCTTGAAGTCAGACGGACTTTCACCACTACAATCTCATGTTGTTGTGTCTTAATTCAGCTCTTTCAGTAGCAAAACACTCCCACTTAAGCATAAAACATGTTGTCTATTTTCGCTTGCATCCAACCCTTTAGAACTAAAGTAGATGATAACTGCACTCAAATCCCTTCACCCCAGGACCACTCACATTTCTCTGCCTGACCCCAGCACATGCCAGGTCGTAGACTCATTCACTCCAAAAGGGAGCAGCACTAATACTAATTATTCAAGTGTCACTGACTCATGAATGAAGTCGTGCACAGCAAATATATTATAGAACTATAAACCCTCACAACGCACATCTCCAAAGATGGAGAGATGTAGATAAATACTGCCGAACTAGCACTGTACACATGAACGGTAATATTAGAAATGGAACCCTTAAAAGTGTTCCCTTAACTAATACCTTGATACCAGCTATCGGTAGTCATGATCAACAACTTAACAGTTTTAAAACATACTCTCATTAAACATCATGGAAACATAAATGCAAAGCCCTGACCCCCCCCCCCCCAAAAAAAAGCCTACCTTTCCCCTGGAGCACACAAAAAAACCCCTAGGAATAGTCACTATAAAAGAAGGTTTTGGAATCTTTCACCCCTGTCACCCATTCTGAAGTCTTGGACCTTCTGATGTCCTCACCACTTACAATATGAACCCTTGATCCCATGCCCTTTCTTTTTAGACACTGCTAAAATCTTTTCCCCTGCTTTTCCTCACATTTTTAATTCCTCCCTGACTTCTGGGATTTTTTCTGCTGCCTTTAAACATGTGTGCGTCAAACCTCTTCTTAAAAAAACCCTCTCTGGACTCTGTCAAAACTCTTAGAACGTCTTGTCTCTACACGCATTACTAATTACCACTATGCTAATAACCTATTGGACTCATTGCAGTCAAGATTCCGACTGGGTTATTCAAGTGAAACAACCCTCTGCAAAGTCCCAAATGACCTACAAACTGCTAAAGCAAAGGGCCAGTTCTCGGTCCTCATTCTCCTTAACCTATCGGCCACCTGTGATACCGTGTACCATTGTCCTCTTATGCAGATTCTAAATTCTCTGGGCATCCCAAATCAAGCTGCGGCTTATCTCTCTATTACCGTATATAATCGAGTATAAACCGACCCGAGTATAAACCGAGGTACCCAATTTTACAGGGAAAAAAAATTATACTTATAGAATATATAACACTATATATAGTTATAGAATATATAGCCTTCTTATTCTGTATTTTTTGAGGCTTTAGTTGCCCTTTAAATGGACAGCAGAATTCCCATACAGTAATAGCCATACTGGATATGGCTATTACTGTATGAGAATACTGCTGTTTATTTAAAAGACATTCTAAATTCTCCTGATGCTTGGAAACTACAACTCCCAGCATGCTTTATTAGCTGGGAGTTGTATTTTCCAAACATCTACACCCTCTCCCTCCCACCTAATTCAAAGGGTACCTTCTGTGTGCATCCATCTGTGGGCTCTCCAGTATGCATCCAGCTCTCCAGTGTGCATCCGGGCTTCCTGTCTGGACACTATACCATTATGTATTCATACAAATTGAATAATAATTTAACTTTATAAAATAAAACTTTATTGGGTCAAACAGGTGCTTTTTTTGAAGACTTACAGGGAGATTCAATAAAAGTTCTTATCGTTTAAAATGGTGCTAATTTTGCTCCAACCAATCAGGTGTTGGCTTTCAAATGTTAAATAAGATCTGATTGGTTGGGGCAAAATTAGCACCATTTTAAACGATAAAAACTTTTATTGAATAACCCTGAAAGTTTTCACCGGTGATGCTGCTTTTGTATTTTAAATATTTAATTGTGATGCCTATATATGTGTATATAATTATGCCAACTGACCAAATGAAAAACACTTTGAAATGTGCTGTATTTCTGCATTTTAAAATGACAAGCAAAAAAAAGTAATAAAATGTTCTAATATGTCTGTTTTTTGCTGTTCCATGTATTTTCTATTATTTTAGTGCCTACTGTTCTCACCTTCTGTATGATATATTAGAAAATGATAGCTCTATAATGCAGCAAACAGAATTCTGGAATAGTTTTACCTTGATCCCAGCTGACTTATTAGTAGAGATCAACAGAACTGTATCATCCTAGTGTACCAACTAATTGCTGTCACTAGCCATAACAAGCTTTTCTGTTTTTGACAGGTGTTCACTCGGGGTGCCATTCAGATGAAAGCAACAAATCTGCTTCTGAAATAAGTCCAACACTTACACAAATACAATACACAATACATTGTATTATATATAGATATGCCTTGCCTATCTACATGTTGCATTGATCATAAATTCCTTGAAAGAACTAAACAGCAGTTAGAAATATTATAGTTTGAAATTGTATCCATAATATATATGTATTTCATATGGACTATGTAGAGGGCAACTGTGATTTCTGAACAAGTTAGGGTTGAATAAAAGCCTGCAGTCTTTCCTTTAAAATGAGCCCTGGGTCACATATCTGGGCGGAGTCTGTGATAAATTATATTGCGGTGAATATTCACATTTCCTGCTTACCCCGGGGATGGAGCATGCTCAGTTCAGATGAATAGTGGCCATAGATGCAGTGATATTGGATGATTATCGTTCTGTGTATGGTGCTCCTTCACAAAATTGGACTGATTGTATCAGCACAATTTAATTATTGGGATGGGCAAAACTTTCAGCCGATTGATATTATCACCAACGATCTGCCAATTGTATCACTGCTTCGATGGCCACCATTTATGCTAGGGAAAACAGGAAGTACCTGCACAGACAACATAAATAAAATTGATAGTTGAGAAGGGGGGCCTATTAATGCAGGCAGAGGCTGGTCACATGGCTGAAAACAGGGAATTTTCAAGCAGTGAACTTTTATGCTCCATAACATGTTTGAATCTGGAAAATGTCTCTTACTCATAGAATAATCCATATAATCATTTTATCATATACACTGTTGTGTGTCATGCAAACTATATACAGTACATTTAATGTGGTTACTGTGTACTTATTTTGAATTGGAAACACATATGATCCTGTCAAGGATTTTCTGATTATTGGTTTTCAAAAAAAAAAAAGGTTGACACTTTCCTAAAATAAGGTTTTTGGAACAGTTTTTGTTTATATTGATCTAGAAGGATGCTATGCTACAGTAAAATCAATCTAAAAAAAATAATGAAAAGACACCTTTAATTGATTATTGAGTGTTATACTTTTTAATAATTTAAAATTCAGAAAACATTCTAGTAACGATTGCTTGTCTAGCTCCCATACTGTGTCTAATAGAGATAAATGACTGGGTTAATAAATGTTTTATGTTTTTCAAGATCTTTGACTTCTACCTTAATTTACTTAATTCAAATAATAAAATGAATATATTAAGCAATACAATTCTCAGATTCTCAGACAGTAATAATTGGCAAGTAGGTTAAAGGGCATGTCCAGCATAAAAAAAACTTTTTATATTAAATGTACAGTAACCCCCCCAAACCCCAGTTTTGCATTATAGATAATTCCCAGAGACACTCCTGAAGGGACCTACCTGAACCATTCCTAGCCGCCTGGATACTGCTCCCTGCTCCTGTTACAAACTTGTTTCAAGCAAGAACAGCAGCATTGAGGAATTTCCTGGTCAGGCTATCAGGTAATTGGGCATGACGTCTTGCCTTGAGTGACAGCCCACAACCAGGAACAAGTGCTGCAGAGCAGATGAGTAGGGTGGCCGCTAGGGGCCAGGTCAGGTAAGTATGGGCAACTTTGGGAATTATCTATAATGAAATATTGGGGTTTGGGGGGTTTCTGTACATTAATATAAAAAGGTTTTTTAGGTTGGACATGCCCTTTAATTATAACTGAGATTACATCACCATTTGCAAATATCAGACTGGCCATACATTTAGAACAATCATTTTGACAAATATAAGTTTAATAAGTATAATACTTCTCCAGGATGGATGGGTGGTTGGGGGTGAAGGTGGAATATTTTCCTTGAATTCAAGACTGCAAGGAATGTACTTGTTTGGCTGCTTAAAGGGAACGTTTAGCACAAATTAATTTTGCTTTCAAGAAAAAAGGGAGTATTTTCTTAATTCAATGACCATATGCATAGGATTTATTTAAAGTACTGGCTTCCTGTTTGTAGGACCCACAGTAACCACACATATACACAAGGTACCTCCTAAGTGTCCAATCCCTTCTGGCCACCTAATACAGTAATAATTACTGTAAGAAACAGTTCAAAGAAGTATGCATCCTAGGAAGAAGAAGGACCATTACAGTAATTTTATAACAATGCTTTTCCCCCCACTGAATTTCCCCTTTAACTGGACTGTTACTATTCAAAAGACAACTTTTGGCTTAAAGGGCAACTGTGGTCTCTGAATAAATTAGGGCTAAATAAAAGTCCTTCTATCTTACCTTTAAAATGAATCCTAGATCAAATGTGTAGGTACAACTTGTGAGCAGTTATATGTAAATGTAAATCCCTGAAAACGTCCTAACTTTCTGCCTTTCCCAACATTAAGTGAGCATGGTCATACCCCTAACGAGAAAAAGGGTCACACATCTCAGTGTAAATGCTGTTTACATGCCAGACAGTAATAACAAAGGTGACAAAAAAACCAAACAAACAAAGTGAATAACAAAGTAATAACAAAAGTAACAACCCCCCCAAGTGAATGTGATTGAAAAATACTGCAATAAGTGGTTAATTATTCTTCACTACAGAGCAATAATCCATTTTTATGTCCATTAATGCATTTCTTAAAGTATGTGCATGTGAGCAGCATGTGTCTTACTTAGAGGGTAAATGCAATGTCAGCTATAGCATCTGCATCGATTAATTGCCAATATTTTTCAATAACTAGTGGCACTTATCAAAAGAGAATTAAACCTACATTTTTATACTCCATAATCTGAAAACTTCCCACACAGAACACCAAGGAACTGACAATTATCACTCCAGTAAAAGGCAGCAAAGTAATTTTTAAAGGGCATGTGCACCCCGCAAACTAAAATGTAACCCACTACTGTCCCCACTGTATAGTGTTTAAAAAATCTTACCTTAAGCCTCTGCTCCTTATGGTTCTCTGGCAGTGCCTGTTCAAAGTTGAAAAAAGTGAAGCAAATGAGCTGTCTGTGATTCATCCAGTCCCTGCTGCTTCCTTGTCCTCTGACAGGTTTCTGTCAAGTGCAGGGGAGATCTTCACCCCCACTACCTCCCTTCATCCTTACAGATCCCTTTTGTCTGCTGCAACCCCAGGTGTGTAACCCCTGACAAACTAGATAACTGTATACATGTGCCCGGTCTGTCCACTTGTTCTGACCAAAGTCACATGTTTGCTTACTTAATCTTGACTGTAACAGAATTGGCTAGAAACTGCTAGTGGGTGTGACCAGCTGTAACAACCTCCTGCAGTAGCTTAGGACTGGGCATGTGTGAATAACATAATGGTCATTGACCAAACTGCACGATACTGGAATGGTAGGAGATAGAGTACAAATCTAATGGTATGACAGTAAATTTCCCAAAACCATCATCAAAATGAAAGTCAAGACACAGATTACTGTCTTTATACCAATAAGCTTTACCTCCTGATTCCATCTTGTTCTTAGGCTTTAGGTATCCATTAATGGAAAAGACATTAACACAGAGTTATGGTGACCATCAACATACAATACTTTATGTAATGAAGAAAAGGGTTCTGAATGGACTATCCACTTGCATGGTAAAATCCAGTCACATCCTCTTTAGCTCGGTTCTATGTCTATCACATCAGCCATAAAAAATGTATTAAATAGTAATGCATATATTTTTATAGATACATTTTTATCTCCATACAAAGTAAGGGTTGGTAGGTGGCTGGCCTCAAGAAATTTAAGATTGTGGCTAGAGAAGCATAAAGAATATCAGGGGAGTATAAAAAGCTCACTAGCTGCTAAATTATAAAACGTGTAGCTGTAACATTGGAATTAAAATTTTATTACATTCAAAGTATGTGCTTCAGAACCATCTGACTTAAAACCCCTTTTAGTGTAATCATGCACTATATAGAAATGTTTCTTTTATTTGTAATACTCAAAATTCCAAGAATCTACACAGTTTTTAAAACCATAATAACTATAAAGTAGACGATATTTATAAGGATATCTAAAGGATACAACCTGGGAAATCTATTGTATGGAACAACATTAATGATAATACTATGAAAATTCTTGTGTCCTAGAATTTATTTTAGGAAGACAAGCTAATTTATGACAAAATAATATTTATATGCATAAGGAATGTGATGCATTAATCCTACGAGCAGTTATAATTGCTTATATTACTAATTTTACTAATACTATATTACTTCTACAACAAAAACATGTTAAATATTGATTGCAAGCTCATTGGTGCAGGAATACTACTCATGCCAAGCTCTTTTTTATGTCTGATGGATTCTTCTCCTGTTCAAAAGCCACGTAGCATTAACATGCAGCCTGAGAGAGTGGAGATGCAAGGGTGAAACACTTGTTATGCCCTGGGAGAGCAGGTAGAAGTTTGAACCCTGGAAGTGATCACAGGAAATAAAAAAGACAGAATGGACAAACAGTTAAATAGCCATTGTTCCCCTGAGCAGTAATGCTACTAGGCCATTGAACGTGTAAAGAATCTATCACTAAACCAGGCTGCATGTGCGGCACATATAGAGTTATTTCTTGAAGGATCTGCAGGTCGCATAAGAGTCAGGGACCAGGATCAAGAGTCCCGATATATAGAGAAATATTAGATTGTAAGCTCTTTGGTGCAGGTATCTCATTCCTAATGTGTCAATGCATGTAGCACTTATATCAATTTATCATAATTTATATATATATGTGTTCTTAACCTATGTATGAAATTGTATTTAATTTTTATTTATCTGTATAATGGCTTGCACTTTTCCCCTTGTTTGTATACTCTGTATTTTATTATGTACAGCACTGCATACCCAAATTCCACTTTATAAAAAAAATTAAACATACATAAGTATAGAGTCCCAATATACATGGTGGTAGCTTAAACCTTGTGGACATATCCAACACAAGTGATGCTCTCACTGGGGAATGGTAATATGGTCTCTGACACTTATTTTTCCACAGGGACTGTTCCTTGGATCTTCTAAGCAGTAGATTTCTGGAGATTTCGTGGATCATTTTGTTCCAGCTATCCCAGGCTAGTGCAACTGGAATACTTAAATCTTATGGTTATATTCTTTATATTCTTCTTAATGCGCCTGTATTCTTTGCATATGCAGTGGTGGCTCACCAGTCTAAACACATGTTTATCATTGTTAGGGACAGGATGTTTACACAAAAACTGAATTAAAATCTCTTTTCTGTGTCAGGGAGAGGGAGGATCGCTGTGTTTGTGATTGGCTGTCAGCTTCTATGAAGCAAGGTTGCAGCATCCTTGTTTTGATATGTTGAGCACTACAGATCATGTGAAGTGTACTGCAACACTTAGCTTGGAGTCACCTAGCTAAGGTGAAATATAGAAGCTGACTCCTAGAATCACAGGTTAATTTCATATATCACCCAGCAACTACAGTAAAGGGAGAGGTGAGACACAGCTTGTTGTATGCTTGTGAATATGCCCCATTTAGAGACGTTAGTTCCCCGTCAGTACCTTTACAAATGTCCTTTTTATACCTATGAGAATTTGTTATGGGTCATATATTCCATATACCAGCCGGCTCCTAGCTGGTGTATAAGCAATATTCATTAACAAATGATATGAAAGTCCAATAAAATTTTGAATGATGATCCCATATTTATTAAGCCAATAAAGATCAGAGCAAACACCGCACAACGTTTTGGCTAAAGGGCCTTTCTCAAGTTGTATGGTTACAATAGAAATGTTAAGAAACATATATATATATGAAAATAACAACAATTATATGAACAGTTATATGAACAGTATCAATAAAAATGATTGTCCTGCTAGGTCTTTCTAAAAGAGGATGAAGAATACAGATACATTACAAAAAGGATACATTTCCTACATATATATACATATAGTTAACTACAGTGGTGGCACATTAAGATCAGCAGAAAGTGCAAAAGAAAGAGTGTTAGTCTTAAAGATTATTAAAACAATGGTAGCCAAGATGCAGACATGAAAAGTAAGTGTTGTTGATTAAATAGAGGAGCAGGTGAAGGAGCACACTACTAGTGTGAATTCAACAATTTATTAGTGAAAACAACAAACAACATTTCGGGAATGCTATGTCCCTTCCTCGGGTATACCTTATATCTGAGGAAGGGACATTTTGTTCCTGAAACGTTGTTTGTTGTTTTCACTAATAAATCCTCCACTTGCTTCTTTATTTAGATTATCTAGGCCTGTGGAGCGAGTGCTGGAGGATTGCACCTACCTATTGTCCGACAATCAGCCATTAGTAGTGTGCTGGTGTGTTCCTGAACTGTATTGCTATTTTGATCACATAGACAGTGACAGAGCCCACACAATAGCACATATGGGAACATATATATTAGATTATTTTTTTTTAAAAACCGACGTAGACAGTGACTGGCTGAGAGGCAATAGAGGACAATATGGGAGCGAAGGGCTGTAAGTTCAGTTCGGGTTCATTGTTAGAAATCTAATGTAGAGGTTGGGGGTAGAAATGCATGTCCTACAGGGTATATAAAATTTTTACGCAAGGTGAAGGGCAGCCAGGGAGGGATCAGTAGGGAAGGAGAGGGGAAAGGGCTCCCCTTCGCTTGCCACTATCCTCCACTGCTCCTACTCTTCAGTTTCCTGGACTTTGGACAGACACTGCAGGAGAAGCTTTTTTTTTAAACTACACAGCGAGGCCAGTAGTGGGTTTAATTATAGTTTTGAGGGGCAATAGAGGTATTACACCTACATTACCCTTCTTTCCGGGTTCCGGCAATGCAGTAAATCTTACCGGAAGTAAGTAATACATTTCCCCTTTATTCCAGAATGGCATAAAGCTTTTTTTCTGAAATAAACTGGGTTATGTACAGACAGCCATTATCAACTTTTTGTGTCTTAAAACATTGCTAACCTATGTACCAAAGGTTAAAGCAGCTTTAAAGGAAAACCCCACCCTCTTCATAACATCTTTTAGAAAGAATGGCGTCTTTAAAATATGTTGATGTATCATAGTTTGTCCTACGAATTCATTACTGTATGCCTGCTATGCTTCTGGATGCCTCATGGAAACTGAGCAATTTGAAACCTGTACTGAGCCTGAACTGAGCCTGGGCATGCTCAGAAGAGGCAGACAGGGGATTAACATTCAGTCATTGGCTGTGATGTCAACTGTGAAATCCATACAGCTACTAACTGGAAGAACCAGGAAGCAGAAACAGGGTCAACAGGACATTGTGCAGGATTTCAGGTTAGACTTATATATTTCAGGTTTCAAACTATTACAGTTTAGGGTTTTGGGGGGTGATTTACCTGTATGTAAGTTTTCATTTTGGGGCTGGACTTGCCCTTTAAGACGCAAATAGCGATGTACCAATAGCGGCTCTGTAGAAGGAAAAAGTGCAGTGACAAAACAGCTTTATTAAAAGGCATGCCCCCCCCAACAAGTAGAGCACCCTCAAAGCCTGACACCGTAATACTAACACTCCTCTCAAATACTTTTACAAGCAGTTTTCCAATGTCCAATACCGTCCCAGTAGCAGATCTCCCAGGCAGACCTCTCAGTAAAGACTAGAGGGTCTACCTTGGGATCTTACCTTCAAGCGTGCATGAAGCTTGGGATTTTGTGGGCAGACATGCCATTGATTTTACTAATGCCTCGTGCAGGTGTGTCAAACTCAATCACACAAGGGGCCAAAATAAAAAATATAGGCTAAGTGGTGGGCCGAATGTATTTTTATTAAGAGACTCTGTCTCACTTTTGACAGTTCTGGGTCTTGTAAGTGAAAGGGAGTGAAGCCAACTGTTTTGGACCGGGACCTCTGCATATAGTGCGATCATGAAGTAACGGGGCCCACCTTACTCTTCTGGCACTGTAATGGAATGGCCAACTCCAATGGAAGGCACTTTGTCACACCTCCCACCCCAGCACCAGGCTAGATATGCAATCAATTGTTACAGCAATGACTTGATCCAAGCCTTTCTACGCTGCTACCCATTTGTGCAGTCCCAAGCAGGGTTGTAACTACAGATCTGCCTGCTAGATTACAGTATCTAGCAGGCAGATCTATAGTTATGCCATTATTTGGGAATGCACAAATGAGTAGCAGTGTAGAATGCTGTACAGACGAAAATGTCCCGTGGGCTTTGTGTTTGACACGTGTGGTCTAGTATGTCTCTGGAAGTATAGAACTCCATTGAGTCAACAAACTACTTTGCTAATAGTTCTGGATATTTCACTGCATGTATGTGTTAATAGGACTAATGTTCTGTTAACATCTTTGCCCTCCATGATGTTAAAGGGTATGTCCACCCCAAATTTAAATTTTTTCCATAGTTTAGGGCCCCCAAGCCCATCCCCAACCTTTAATTTAGTTTTGTAAAACAATCTACAGAATCATATTTATGCTCCAACTTTCCCTCTGCTATCTGCTCCCTCCTCTCTGCTTGCCAGAAGCAGCAGAGGGGGGCCAGGCCAGAAGTTGCATCTGTGATTGGCTGTGAGTCAGCCAATCACTAGTTTTGGAGGTGGACATGTTAAATTTAAAATTTTAGTTTTGGGGGTGGACATGTCCTTTAAGACAGTAGCAGTAGCAGTTTAGTCTCCTATTAATTTAAATTTAAAAGGTCTCCCCCACATGACCCCCACACAGACTATATCTAAAATGAAAACAAAAAATATAGCATTATTTAGGGAAAGGAGTTAATAGATTTTTTTATGCCTGAATATCACTGCTCAGTTGAGTATATTCTAATATTTCCAGTACATTAATTCAAAAGTGAATTATTTATACCTTTTAATAACAGTTAAAAACAACAAAGATGGAAGATTTCATAATTCAAATAAAAGTTGTTAAAAAAAGAAACATGTCACAAAATGCAAACAGATACAAGTTATATTTTTAAATAAATAATGGAAACATACATTTATATTTTTTGCAACATGGAAATTTGAAGCAAATAAATCAATATATATATATATATATATTTTCATTTACATTTTCTATTAAAAAAAAACAACAGATCACCCTTTATGAAGTTTCTGTAACACCATCTGCCTTGAAACTGTGTTTTAGCTCTCTGGAGTAAGAAACACCTGCTGCAAATCCATTGACAGACCCAAAGAGGAAGGATGGTATTTAAGTGAAAAATAATTCTGTGTTTACATTCCAACCTTTGGTAAGAATAATGCTTCTTAGTCTTGCGAGTTTCTAAAGAAAATAAGCACTACAGGTGCACTTTTGGTGTCCTCATACTGTCGTTTCCACGTAGATTGCTCATATATTATAAGAAAGGTGAAATAAAATTGAATAACATTTTACCCCACGCTCAAAATGTATATTCTACCTATTGCATGTTTATTATTAGAACCGGAAAAAAATATGTGTTTATTTATTCAGCCTGCTGAAACGTATGTGATGTCTAGTATGTATTTCATTTTCTTTATGTATTTATCAGCTGTAAAAGCCTTTGTGGCTGATATGCCTTTAATTCCTCTTATTTTTTTGAACATGTTGTGACAAACAAACAGAAAACCTTTGTAATAGGAAAAGGAATGATTTCTGTCAATCATACAGTATTATATACTCCTACCTATTCAATTTGTTTTGTCAATCAAGAATACAGTATGCATCACTAACTTAAAGGAAAATTATATTCATACAGTAACTTACTTCTTTATGGCTTCTCCCACAGTTATTGTCACTGACAACTCTCCCATCTCTGACATTGGAGAACATATATAAAGGAAGGAGGGGGAGTAACTTGAAAAATGGTCAGTGACTGCATGACTGTAATTTTCCTTTAACAGATGCAGTTCTATTCCACTCTCTGGCTCTATGTGATAACCTGTGCATCCACTCAAGCTGGAGCCACCTTCAGTATCTTTCTAGCTCTGCTCCTTAGAACTCCAGGCTAGCGGACACATCATCAGCTGTGACCCACATTCTGCTGCCTGTTCCTTAGTGTTCTTTGCCTGTTTTGCGCTTCACTGGTTGTTGCACCTCCCAGCTGATACGGAGCAGGCTGCTAAAACAGTGGAAATGGTATGTGGTAAATATTTATGTCTGCTTTTTTTTTTTACTTGCTGCATCTATGAAAAGCATATATATATATATATATATATATATATACACCGTATATACTCGAGTATAAACCGACCCGAGTATAAACCGAGGTACCCAATTTCAGCTAAAAATCCTAATAAAAGTTGTTGACTCGAGTATAAACCGAGGGTAGAAACTTGGCATTCAAGATGTTTGGAAACTACAACTCCCAGCTCAATAAGCTGATGGGCGTTGTAGTTTCCATACATCTTGAATGCCACCCTCACTTGGCATTCAAGATGTTTGGAAACTACAACTCCCAGCATGTTTATTAGCTGGGAGTTGAGTTCCAAACATCTTGAATGCCAAGTGAGGGTGGCATTCAAGATGTTTGGAAACTACAACTCCCAGCATGCTTTATAGCTGGGAGTTGTAGTTTCCAAACATCTTGAATGCCCCCCTCACTTGGCATTCAAGATGTTTGGAAACTACAACTCCCAGCTAATAAAGCAGCTGGTAGTTGTAGTCCCCAAAAATCTTGAATGCCCCCCTCACCCTCCCACCCAGTTTAGTTTGTACCTGTGGTCTCTTCTCCCTGTGGGCTCTCCTCCATCCAAGGGCTTCCTCCATCCAAGGGCTTCCTCCATCCAAGGGCTTCCTGGCAGGTACGGTATCCTTAGCGTTATCCTGAGCATTCCGGCAGCCACGCGCTCATTCCAGTACTGGCGCGCGGCTGACGTCATGCCCGGCGCCGGGCTGGCGCGGGCCGTGACGTCAGGCCGGCGCGCCAGTACACAGAAAGATCGGCGGCGCCGGAATGCTCAGGTAAGCTACTGACTCGAGTATAAACCGAGTCCAAGTTTTCAGGCTGATTTTTCAGCCTGAAAAACTCGGTTTATACTCGAGTATATACGGTATACTTCCACGGCAAGAGTACACTCAGGACTCTAACCCCCATGTTAACTACACCACGTGTAGGAACTAAATAGATTGATGCATTTCGGTCACCTCTCGAACTGTCATCAGGATCGATAGTTCTGGTTATTCTCACCATCTTAAAGGGGCAGGAGGCCACACCCCCGCACTCTTAACCCTTGATGTGCAAAACCAAGCTACACCACAGTAACAGATCCTATATGAACATAGTAGCAAAAACTGTAACATACATTGTAACTACTTAAGCTCAATACATGCGTTCCCTATCATATACACCTTGGGGCCCACCACTAGCAGACCTGGTTCTCTATGCCAACCCCTATATATAAGGACTAAACAGAGTTTGAGCCAGCAGGATAACGGTTGTGGGTACCATTTGAGGGCACTCTTTCCAACGGGAACTAATAGATGCTCCCTATTACACACAACTATAGAAAAACATGATAGTGAAAACATCTCATTTAAGCCCCTCGGGGCCAGGGTGTCCAACCTACGTATCCACCGAACTTCTAGCTGTAACAGTTTCTTCTCTCTTGATGGTCCCGCTCTATTGAGAGGGACATGATCGATCGCAGTCCACTTCAACATTTAAGATTTAAAATGTCTCGCAACTGACTGCTCACCATATTTATTATCACATGAGGACCCTTAATCCGAGAGAGCAGCTCTAATTGCAGATATGTGATTATTCATCCTTTCTCTAACCCTAGTGTTCGTCTTGCCAACGTAGTAAAGTTCGTATGGACACATGATGTAGATTACGAAAGTAGATGTACATGTAAGTCTATGGTTTATCTTAAACCACTTACCGGTATGGGGGTGTAGGAAGTCTTTCACTGCCAACATGAATCTACAAGTCTGGCAACCTAAGCACCTAAAGCGACCTAGGTTGTTCATACCCAGCCAATTTGCCTAAGGCTTGTCAACTGGTACTTTCATATTGGTCTTTGACTACCAAGTTGCGTAGATTAGGTGCCCTTCTGTTAAGCAACTCTGATGTCTGTGTCCTGAAAAGGTAAAGACTTATCGCTTTTGACCACATCCCAATGTTCGAATAAACTTTGCTTAAAAAACCTACTCATGGGAGTATAATCCATCGTACATGTCACTACGTTATTCATCCGTTGACCTGTAGCCCCTACCGATGCGATGTGTCTTTGGTTAGATACATTGAAGTGACTTTTGGCCTTGGCTAATTGTATGCTCGATTCTCGTTTGTCATAACCCCTTGATAAAAATCTGTCCTCCAATTGAATTGCTGCCAATTTCATATCTGAATTATTGTGGAGGACCCTCAAAAATTGTGAATATGGTATGCTGTGAACCTGTTGTCTTGGATGAAAACTATGCGCATGTAAAATTGTATTGCGGTCTGTACTCTTTCTAAATAATGACAATTCATTGTCCTTGATAAAAATTCTAAAGTGAAGAAAATCTATGGACCCTCTATCCACATGCATGCTTAACTTAATAGGAGTGTCTAATTGATTGTGCCTGTTGATACTTGCCTGGACTCCAATGTGGTCGCCCCACCACAACATGAAAACATCGTCAATGTATCTTTTATACAAAATCACCCGATCCCTAGGATCGGTAACAGATGTGTTTCTTCAAACCATTGAACGTATAAGTTGGCAAATGACGGTGCCACATTGGAGCCCATGGCGGTTCCCCCTATTTGTTGTAAATAGCGGTTTTCAAATCTGAAATAATTGTTTTCTAAAATGAACTCTAAAAGATTTGATAAAAATTCAACCAGGGGACCCTTCAAAGCACCCTTCTGGAGCGCCTACCTACAAACCTGTACACCATGTGACTGGGATATAACAGTGTACAAGCTCTTAACGTCACAAGTTACTAATAAAACCTCAGACAAGTTACCTTAAAATCTACAATGCGTTTGCGGAGGTCGCCACTATCTTTCAAGAATGACCCCATTCACTTCACCAAGAGCTGCAAAAAGTGATCCAAAAACTGAGCCACCGTTTTGAACAAAGAGTCCCTAGACGCTATGCCAATACAATGGCAGCTATTTCAGTATATTACAATATGGTCAATAATGACTTGAAAAGGTTCGCGAAATCCAATAAAAGTCTGCATGTGACAGACAATTTAAATAAGGATGAAAGAGGCGTTGATAGCGCTTCGGTCGAATGACAAAATTGTGCTACGTGCCACTGATAGGGGGGGGCATTGTGTTGTTGGACCCCGAATATTATCGTAATGAACTCCTTACTCAGTTATACGATCCCAATACCTATTGGCCTTTAAGTAGTGACCCCACTCTGACTTTAAAAAATACCTTGGATTCTAAATTATTGGTAGCTAGAGGGAATGGATGGATAACAGAGAATGAGTATAAGTACATGGTTAATAACAGTCCGGTGTGCCCAATTATATATACCATTCCTAAAATACATAAATCTGCCACTGCTCCCCCGGGCCATCCGATCATAGTGTCTAGGGACTCTTTGTTCAAACTGGTGGCTCAGTTTTTGGATCACTTTTTGCAGCCCTTGGTGAAGCGAATGGGGTCATTCTTGAAAGATAGTGGCGACCTCCGCAAATGCATTGGAGATTTTAAGGGTAACTTGTCTGAGGTTTTATTAGTAACTTGTGACGTTAACAGCTTGTACACTGTTATACCCCAGTCACATGGTGCACAGGTTTGTAGGGAGGCACTCCAGTGTATCGAACCAAAGACACATCACATCGGTAAGGGCTACAGGTCAACGGATGAATAACGTAGTGACATGTACAATGGATTATACTCCCATGAGTAGGTTTTTTAAGCAAAGTTTATTCAAACATTGGGATGTGGTCAAAAGCGATAAGCCTTTAACTTTTCAGGACACAGACATCAATATGAAAAAAACAGTTGACAAGCCTCAGGCGAATTGGCTGGGTATGAACAACCTAGGTTGCTTTAGGTGATTAGGTTGCCAGATTTGTAGATTCATGTTGGCAGCGAAAGACTTCCCACACCCCCATACCGGTAAGCGGTTTAAGATAAACCATAGACTTACATGTACATCTACTTTCGTAATCTACATCATCATGTGTCCATGCGGACATTACTACGTTGGCAAGACGAACACTAGGGTTAGAGAAAGGATGAATAATCACAGATCTGCAATTAGAGCTGCTCTCTCGAAAGAAGGGTCCTCATGTGATAATAAATATGGTGAGCAGTCAGTTGCGACACATTTTAAATCCTCTGCACACAGCTTGTCCATGTTGAAGTGGACTGCGATCGTTCATGTCCCTCTCAATAGACCATCAAGAGAGAAGAAACTGTTACAGCTAGAAGTTCGGTGGATACGTAGGTTTTTGCTGTCATGTTTTCTATAGTTGTGTGTAATGGGGAGCATTTATTAGTTCCCATTGGAAATAGTGCCCTTAAATGGTACCCACAACCTTTATCCTGCTGGTTCAAACTCTGTTTAGTCCTTATATATAGGGGTCGGCATAGAGAACCGGGTCTGCTAGTGGTGGGCCCCAAGGTGTATATGATATGGAATGCATGTATCACACTTAAGAAGTTACAATGTATGTTACAGTTTTTGCTACTATGTTCATATAGAATCTGTTACTGTGGTGAGAGGAGTTCATAGCCACAGTTTTTAAACAATGATTACTATTGGTGGTGTTTTTAGCTTGGTTTTGCACATCAAGGGTTAAGGGTGCAGGGGTGTGGCCTCCTGCCCCTTCAAGATGGTGAGAATAATCGGAACTATCGATCCTGATGATGGTCTGAGAGGTGAACGAAATGCATTGATCTATCTAGTTCCTACACGTGGTGTAGTTAACAGGGGGGTTAGAGTCCTGAGAGTGCTCTTGCTGTGGAAGTAGATGTGTTCTAATTTTAAGGTTCAGCACCCAGGCGTTGATAAGAAGCATAGGAGTGCGAGCGTGATTTTGAACTTTGCTGATATATATATTTTTTTTTTTCTTATCCATGGTTCTGGTTCAAGAAAGCCAAGGAAAGATTAACTGCAAGAAGCCAGTTATTATGATTGCTTTTAATCTGTGCTCTTCTGTTGCTCTAAATCCCAAACAATCAAGAATTCCGCAATGAGCCAAGCCATGGCTCAGGGTTTCATGTGAACCTTTTGTGTTAACAATCCTCAACCTTATACTAAAGAGAAAAGAATGTTTCCCGCATGAAGACTTTAATCGAAATAAACAGCAGATATTGTCCTGATGAGTTTCAGTGGAGGTAAAACTGAAACTTTGTATGCAATCAGTGAGATATCTTTCCAAAAGAAGAGAGTATTTTATATTCTGTAAATCCTCCAAAGATGGACACTGGCACACACCAGACAAAGTCATACAAGCTAGCTTGAAACACGTCCAAATATGTTGGTTTGCCAGAAATAATTTTTTTCACCTTTTATCTGTGTATGAATCTGTGTTGTGTGCACCATTGTCCATCTTTAGAGGTTATACTTGATGTATTGTGTGGATTGACGGGTCTGGGCTGCACCTGAATACTATCTGGAAACGTTGAGCTGTGATTGATTGTTTCACTTACTGTTATGAATGTTTGCAGAATGAATACACCCTTTCAAACTGTTGGAAGGAAAACCAATATAAATATACAGTGACGGGTCTGGGGCATAGCACTCAGACCAGACTTTTGTTTCAGCACAGCCACCTACTTTAATGAATGTTTTGCATGTGTATTCATTATAATATAGGAAGTTCCACAAAGATTGTGTGACCGCAATCCACTCCGTTTCTCAAAGGATATATAGCTGGGGCGCTTTTGTTAATGAGGAAAGTGCCACTCTGTCCAAAAACATACTTTTCTGGGTTCATAGTCTTCTTCAGACTAACAGCACCAACATTGTTAAAAACAGTATATAATCATGTGGTCCAGGACCTATCTTGGGTATCCCCTGTCCAGGAATATCATATGAGTCTGCTTCAAGTTTTGTGACTAATCTCTCTACCCCTTTATATTCGCTTACAGGTAAAGAACATATCACATGTTTAGGGTGGTGACTCTAAAACAAAGTGAGTTGATTCCAGTCTGTGGATTTAGTAAAGAGCTCTGTAGAAAAGCCCACCTCTCTAATTACAATAATATATAAAAAGAAATCTTGTGGATGCAACATGTACCATATATTGGTGTGCATATTATTAAGGGCTTCATGAAATTCTGCAAGGGACTTTGTGGTCCTAAGCAGTGTCAAGTGGTCAGTGCCGGCCTAAGGATAAACAACACCCTGTGCAAGATTTGTTACTGGCGCCTAGCACCCCCTCCAAAACACCCTCCTGGGTAGAGATGGTCGAACTATTGAAAGTTCGGTCCGTTTTCGAACTTTCGAACTATTTCGAAAGTTTGAAAGTTCGAAAACGGACCCATTAAAGTCTATGGGAGGCAAATAGTTCGAAAAGTTCGAGTCAAATACAACTAAAATATTAATGGTAACTTAATGTAAATGGCTGTGGGACATGGGAAATGGTCTGGGGAGCATGTTCCAATATCCAGGACTTTCGTAAAATCTATTGTACTCTCACGCCCGCTACTTTCGCACTCCCGTGTTCGAACGTTCAAGGTAACATGGACATTTTACTTGCGGATTTGATACTCGCGTATAGGTTCTAATGGACTCTTTACTCGTAGATTCGATGTTCGCGCCTAGATACCATGTACATTTTACTCGCGGATTCGATGCTCACGTATAGGCTTTAATGGACACTTTACTCGCGGATTCGATGTTCGCGCCTAGATACCATGTACATTTTACTCGCGGATTCAATGCTCACGTATAGGCTTTAATGGACACTTTACTCACGGATTCGATGTTCGCGCCTAGATACCATGTACATTTTACTCGCGGATTCGATGCTCATGTATAGGCTTTAATGGACACTTTACTCGCGGATTCGATGTTCGCGCCTAGATACCATGTACATTTTACTCGCGGATTCAATGCTCGCGTATAGGTTTTAATGGAAACTTTACTCGCGGATTCGATGTTCGTGCCTAGATAAGACCCACTGCAATTGGACAACATTATTGCGGAGCCAGGCAGGCTTGGCCCCTCCAGACAGACCCCATACCCCATTGGCTTCTCTCCCTCAGAGTATGCTTCGTGCAAGGGAAAGCGGGGAAGGGGATACGCTTCGTAGTAACATTATTGACAACATTTTGACAACATTATTATAACTAACTCCTACACTGTCAGGTCTCCACTAAACACACTCCAACACACTGACAAAGTGGTGCTGGTCACATTGCCTTTTATACCCAGGGGGCTGGCAATACTTAAATTAGCTGCCATAGGTTGATTTTGGACATGTGGGTATCTTTTTTTTTAAATTCGATAATTTAATCTTCGAATGTTCAAACGGTCGAACATTCGAAAATCATCGAAAGTGCGGGAAATATCGAAAGTCCGCGTCCGGGATAGTTCGAGAAGTCCGGGTCCGTCCGGAACTCGAAAGTTCGGCTCGAACTCGGGTTCGAGTTCGAGTTCTATGCCATCCCTACTCCTGGGTACACACAATACACTGTTGAATATTGCTTTGGCCTGCTTCAAATCAAGTTCCCCACCTACGCTTACTGTCTTTCAGTATCTTCAGTGCGTGCTTGTATATATCGTTCGTGTATCATTACATAACACCTTACATACTAAATGCACAGACAGAAAAGCACAGCATAAAGACATCTTAAGTAAGGCTTATGTGTGTTGGGACTCAGTATGTGGGATGGTGCTGAAACATTTTTTTGATCTGCAGGATTTTAAGTGGAGGGGCTGTGGTGTACAACTTTGACTTACAGGTCCATGACCTAAGACTCCAGTTCGCGGATCCGAACCCGGATCCGCAGCGGATTTACCTCGTTCACGAACAGCGGATATCGCGGATTTTCCGGTTTTCCACCTTCCGAATTTTTCCGAACTGAGTTTCTCGTATTTTCGAAAATACGGGAAAATACGAGAAATCCTCGTAAATTCAAAATTTCGCAGATTTTTCACATTTTTGGACGGAGCAACCCACATTTTCGGGTCCGTATTTTCGAAGAATCCAAGTATTTTCAAAGTATCCTCGTATTTTCGAAGAACAGATTTAGCCGAACTTTTATTGTAATAGGTTTTAATGGGTCCGCTTGCGGATTTTCAAATTTTAAAATTTTTCCGAAAATTTGCGGATCCTCGAGCGGACCAGATTTTGCGAAGTTTGGACATCTCTACTGTATTTACTTACAATAACGTAATATTTATTATTAGCATTTTAAAGGGCATCTCCACCCTCCATATAAACTTTAACCCATATTGTAGGGCATACCCTCCCAGAACTTTAAATATCGACTCCAAACTCTACCTACAGGGTTACCCTGCACATGTCACATTACTTCCAGGAGGGCAGATTAGAGGCAGAAACATTTGGACAGGAAGACAGCTCCTACAATTCAGTTTCCTGGATTTTGGACAAGCACTGCAGGAGAACCATAAGGAGCAGAGATATAAGGTAGGGATTTGTTTAAACTATAAAGTGAGGCCAGTAGTGGGTTACATTTTAGTTGAGGGGGGTGGACATGCCCTTTAAACTATGAATCCACATACAGTGGTTGGCAAAAGTATTCGGCCCCCTTGAAGTTTTCCACATTTTATCACATTACTGCCACAAACATGAATCAATTTTATTGGAATTCCACGTGAAAGACCAATACAAAGTGGTGTACATGTGAGAAGTGGAACGAAAATTATACATGATTCCAAACATTTATAACAAATCAATAACTGCAAAGAGGGGTTTGTGTAATTATTCAGCCCCCTGAGTCAATACTTTGTAGAACCACCTTTTGCTGCAATTACAGCTGCCAGTCTTTTAGGGTATGTTTCTACCAGCTTTGCATCTAGAGACTGAAATCCTTGCCCATTCTTCTTTGCAAAACAGCTCCAGCTCAGTCAGATTAGATGGACAGCATTTGTGAACAGCGGTTTTCAGACCTTGCCACAGATTCTCGATTGGATTTAAATCTGGACTTTGACTGGGCCATTCTAACACATGGATATGTTTTGTTTTAAACCATTCCATTGTTGCCCTGGCTTTATGTTTAGGGTTGTTGTCCTGCTGGAAGGTGAACCTCCGCACCAGTCTCAAGTCTTTTGCTGACTCCAAGAGGTTTTCTTCCAAGATTGCCCTGAATTTGGCTCCATCCATCTTCCCATCAACTCTGACCAGCTTCCCTGTCCCTGCTGAAGAGAAGCACCCCCAGAGCATGATGTTGCCACCACCATATTTGACAGTGGGGATGGTGTGTTATGAGTGATGTGCAGTGTTAGTTTTTCGCCACACACAGCGTTTTGCATTTTGGCCAAAAAGTTCCATTTTGGTCTCATCTGACCAGAGCACCTTCTTCCACATGTTTGCTGTGTCCCCCACATGGCTTCCGGCAAACTGCAAACGGGACTACTTATGCTTTTCTGTTAACAATGGCTTTCTTCTTGCCACTCTTCCATAAAGGGCAACTTTGAACAGTGCAAGACTAATAGTTGTCCTATGGACAGATTCCCTCAATTGAGCTGTAGATCTCTGCAGCTTGTCCAGAGTCACCATGGGCCTCTTGACTGCATTTCTGATCAGCGCTCTCCTTGTTCGGCCTGTGAGTTTAGGTGGACGGCCTTGTCTTGGTAAGTTTACAGTTGTGCCATACTCCTTCCATTTCTGAATGATCGCTTGAACGGGGCCCGGTTGGATGTTCAAGGCTTTGGAAATCTTTTTGTAGCCTAAGCCTGCTTAAAATTTCTCAATAACTTTATCCCTGACCTGTCTGGTCTGTTATTTGGACTGGAATACTTTTGCCAACCACTTATATATTCACATCCATTATTAAACCATGTGGTTCCTCCATTTTACCACCATGCTTATAACTTGCAATGATTTAGGGAGGAGGAGCATGTAAGTATAATAACTCTGTGTGGGAGCCGATTTAAAGCTTTTCTATAAAACGATCTCTAGGTTTTGGGGGGTATTCTACTATATATGTTTTTTTGATTAGAGGGGTGGATTCCCTTTAATTGTGTTAATCTAGAAACAATATTAATTAATCAATGCAGTAAACAAATTGTTACCATATATATTTTAAAATGCATATTTATAAGTGCATTATTTCAATGCATATATTAAAGTGCATCTGTTAAAGTACATATATCAAATATTATTTAAACTTCAGTGACAATCTTATTGTTTACACTTTGGTGATGTAACATAAGTTAAAAACAGTTAAAAGCAATGCTTGATAAAGTGTCCAGTTCTTATTTTACCTAGAATGTTTACCTTCAGTATAATAATTAATTTGGCTTAAAGAGCCAAATACTGTTCTTTCTATTTCTTCTTCCTCTTCCGTTTTATTCTTCCGCTTTTTTGGACTGTATCTCCTCCCACAGTTTTTGAGCTAGAAATATGAAATTTGGTGCAGATGTGCTAGGCATATAGGAGAAGTGTGAAATTAACTTGCTTGAGGAATCCGTGGAAGCATTTTGGCGTTATCTGCAAATTTTGGGACATTTTTCCCATAGACTATGATGGTAACAATCCTCAAATGTGTATATTTCGAGGTTTAACCCTTTCACTGCCACAGATTGTATATTCACGATCTGTGCAGTGAATGACCAAACTGCCACAGATCGTGAATACACGATCTGTGGCTTCCCCCCTCCCGAAATTTTTTTGCCCCCCGCTAGGAGCGATCGGGGGGCAGCATTCAACTGCCCCCCTAGCCCCCTCGATCCCCCCTCGGTTGTGTCCAAATCCGAGGGGGGGATCAGAAGATATCCCTACCTGTAGCCGGGTCCCACATGGTGGAGCCAGTCCCACGTGGAAGGAAGGAAGGAAGCGGAAAGGGAGACCCCGGTGACATCACAGAGCCTCCTCCTTCACCGGGGTCTTCCCTTGAAACTGTAGTCTGCTGCCCCTGGTGGTCTAGTTAAGGTACTGCAGTGTGATCTCCATTCATGCTGACAGCTTTTACTATACATTTGTGAATGGAACTCAAAGTTCCATTCACAAATAGGATTTTTTCTAAGTCTTTGCTACTTAGCGAAGACTTAGAAAAAAAGGGGGACAGAGATCAAAATTTGGTGATCACTTCTGATCACCAAATTATTGATCTTTGCCAATGAATGAAAAATCACTTCCTGGAAAATGATTTCCGGGAAGTGATTTTTCCGATCGGATTTCGAATTGGAAAACAGGCATTTATGCCCATATTCCAAGTTCGGTATCATTCCCTAAGATGATTTGATGATCATCTTTGGGAATGATCCAAAAAAAAAAGGGGAAATGCACACAAAAAAATCTTAAAGTGATACACACACCTTTTTTTTTTTTTACCCTAAAACTATAAATTAGCAAAAAACTTTGTCTTCTCCAAGCTTCCCAATGTCCCCGGTGATATCGGTAAAGTAAACGCGGATCATTTATTTGTTGGATTTCAAGGGAAACTAAGCCTATTTTAGTAGGAAATTTTGCAGAGATACCAAAAAAAGACCGTATCGAATTTTTAGGATCAGTAAAGTGTGCAAAAACTTGTGTGACTCTCCGTACTAACTGGTTTTCGCTAAAATACCACTAAAAGGGGGAGTGGGGATAGGGTATGGGGGTGGGTTGTGGCGTTTTTTAATTTTTTCTTGTAATTGCAATTGCGCATGGATCCCATTTGAGCTAGTTGGTGGCCCCGTCTCTGTTTGCACCCACCCTTATGGCATACCGTTTGATTCAGGACATGTGGGAGATTGCCATTTAGTGGGTTTTTTTACTTGCCAAGTGGGTTTAGGTAGGATTTCAACCATTGAGTCCTCTTATTTTATTTTTTCACAAAATCTCCTAAAAGCACGGAGTTCTATGAATAGCAGCGTCTGGAATTCTTCAGCTACGTGATGATACCATCACGTAGCTGAAGGTGTGTAGCTTCCAAAAATATATAGTTTGTGGGGGGTATTTCCAAATTGATTAGGCTGTTCAAATTACAGAACACTTTGATTTTTTTCTTATAATTACACTTGTGCATGTGTCCCATTTGAGCTAGTTGGTGGCCACGTCTCTGTGTGCATCCACGCATATGGCATAACGTTTGATTCAGAACATGTGGGAGATTGATATTTAGTGGGGGGGTTTATTTGTGGGGGGGCATTTCCAAGTTTTGGGGCTGTTTGAAATTACAGAGCACTTTGATTTTTTTCTTGTAATTACACTTGTGCATGCGTCCAATTTGAGCTAGTTGGTGGCCACGTCTCTGTGTACATCCACGCATATGGCATACCGTTTGATTCAGAACATGTGGGAGATTGACATTAAGTGGGTTTTTTTGCTTGTCAAGTGGGTTTAGGTAGGATTTCAACCCTTGAATCATCTTACTTTATTTTTCACAAAACCTCCTAAAAACACGGATTACTTTGGATTACTGGGTCTGGTATTCTTCATGTATGTATGAATGCATGGCACCGTAACGTAGCTGAAGGTGTGTAAATTCCAAGAATATATAGTTTTGGGGGGTATTTCTAATATAGAGGGGTGTTTAGTCTGACAAATCTGAAAATTTGCTGTAATTGGGCCATTGTTCATTGGCTCACTTTGTGGCTAGTTGATTCCACGTTTGCGTGTGTAACCATACATAGGGCATACCGTTTGATTCAGGACATTTAGGAAATTGATATTTGGTAACTTTTTTTTACATTACTTGGGATTTTGGCATGATTTCTACCTTTGAGAGTGTTTTTTTTCAAATGTTTTAGAAAATCTGCTAAAACTGCGAACTTCTACGAAGAACTGCGCCCACACCATTGATGGTATGAATAAACAAACTACAGAATTTCGTAGATAAAGGTGTGTGGATTCGAGAGATATATGGTTTGTGGGGGTTTTTTTGTGGGGAAAAATTGCAGACTGTTCAAATTCAGATTTGACTGAATATTTTTGCTGTTTCTGAGCCATTGTGCATTGTTTCACTTTGTGTCTTTTGGCTTCCACGTCCGCGTGTGTAACCACACATATGGCATACCGTTTGATTCAGGACATTTGGGAGATTGCTATTTAGTAACTTTTTTTTACATTCCATGAGGTTTCTACCTTTTGAAGTTGTTTTTTGTTCATTTTTCAGACAAATGCAAATTTCTACGAAGAACTGCGCCCACACTATTGATGGTATGAATGAACAAACTACAGCGTTACGTAGCTGAAGGTATGTAGATTCTGAGAATATATAGTTTTGCGGGGGTATTTCCAAGTTAGAGGGGTGTTCAGTTTGAAAAATCTGGGAAAATGCTGTTATTGGCTCACAGCGCATTGTTTTACATTTTGACTAGTCGCTTCCATGTCCGTGTGTGTAACCACACATATGGCATACCGTTTGATTAAGGACATTTAGGAGATTGATATTTGGTAAGTTTTTGTTACATTACATGGGGTTTTGGTGTGATTTTGTAACTTTTGTAAAATGTATTTTTCTCTATTTTTCCAGAAAATTGTGTAGAAATGCGAAATTCTACGAAGAACTGCGCCCACACCATTGATGGTATGAATGAACAAACTACAATGCTACATAGCTGAAGGTGTTTAGATTTCAGGAATATATAGTTTGTGTGGGGTATTTCTGAGTTATCAGGGTGTTTTGTGGAAAAAACTGCAGACTGTCCAAATTCGGAGTTGGCTAAAATTTTCGCTGTTTCTCAACCATCATGCATTGTCTCACATCGTGGCTTTTCGCTTCCACGTCTACCTTTTGAAGTTGTTTTTTGTTCATTTTTTCAGAAAAGTGCGAACTTCTACGAAGAACTGCGCCTACACCATTGATGGTATGAATGAACGAACTACAGTGCTACATAGCTGAAGGTGTGTAGATTTCAGGAATATATAGTTTGTGGGGGTTATTTCTGAGTTATTAGGGTGTTTTGTGGAAAAAACTGCAGACTGTCCAAATTCGGAGTTGGCTAAATTTTTTCGCTGTTTCTGAGCCATCATGCATTGTCTCACTTTGTGGCTTTTCGCTTCCACGTCTGAGTGTGTAACCACACATATGGCATACCGTTTGATTCAGGACATTTGGGAGATTGATATTTAGTAACTTTTTTTTAGATTCCATAAGGTTTTGGCATGATTTCTACCTTTTGAAGTTGTTTTTTATTCATTTTTTCAGACAAATGCGAACTTCTACGAAAAACTGCGCCCACACTATTGATGGTATGAATGAACAAACTACAGTGTTACATAGCTGAAGGTGTGTAAATTTCAGGAATATATCGTTTGTGGGGGTTATTTCTAAGTTACGGGGGTGTTTTGTGGAAAAAACTGCAGACTGTCCAAATTCGGAGTTGGTTAAATATTTTCGCTGTTTCTGAGCCAACGTGCATTGTCTTACTTTGTGGCTTTTCGCTTCCACGTCCGCGTGTGTAACCACACATATGGCATACTGTTTGATTCAGGACATTTGGGAGATTGATATTTAGTAACTTTTTTATAGATTCCATGAGGTTTTGGCATGATTTTTACCTTTTGAAGTTGTTTTTTGTTCATTTTTTTGGAAAATCTGGTAAAAGTGCAAACTTCTACGAAGAACTGCGCCCACACCATTGATGGTATGAATGAACAAACCCCTGTGGGGGGTATTTCCGAGTTGGGGGGGTGTTTTGTGGAAAAACTGCAGACTGTTCAAATACAAAACTGGCTAATTTTTTTTTGCTGCTACTGACATTTGGCACTGGTCACGCTCTGGGTTAGTTGGTAGCCATGTCTCTGAGTACACCCATGAATGTGGCATACCGTTTTATTTGGGAGGGGTTAGGCTTTGATATTTGAGATGGGTTTTGAGCAGTTTTTAGCTGAAATTCGCATTTGATTTTGTCTCTGATTTTACAATTGAGGAAAAAAAGGAAAATGGGAGAAAATAACTTACAATTTGACGAAGAGCTGCGTCCGGGTATCTGCATTTTGATCGAAACTAACCTCACTCGTAAAATCCTGCAGGTGTGTAGTTTCTAAAAATATCTCACTTGTGGGGATATTTTAGTTAATTTGGTAGATATTCTATGTTAACTGTCAGTAGTGGTTATACATTTTAATTTGGTGTAATATTCTTGAAGGTGCAGTTTTAGTTTGGGGGGGTCTCCTGTACAGGAAAAGTCAGGTACCTACATATATCTGGTATCGTTGTACTCGGGAGTATCAGAGCTTTTAGAAACAGTAAGATTTTTGTGCATAACCTTAAGATAACTATAAGTAAAAATGGGAAAAATCCATGAAAATTTGCAAATTTTTCATTTTTTTTACATATTTTACCCATAATTCCAGTAAAATTTCCAGAAAAGTTACAAAATTCTGTTACCATGTTAAAGTACACTTTGTGCTGAAAAAAACAATGTATAATATTCCTGATTTACTGCAAGGTTTCCTACTGTAAAATTAGTCTAAAGCGATTAAGGGCAAAATCCTGAAAATTCTTCTGGCAGTTAACGCAAAAAAAAAAAATGAAATTCTCCTGGCAGTGAAAGGGTTAAGGGTCATGAGATCAAAACAGTTTGTTTCCTGGTCATAAACAAAAACCCTGATACATCCAACACCCCTCACAGACACAGGTACACCCACCTACTGACCTACCTTTCCATTCCCATGAAAGCCATATCTGAAGGGTAGCTATAGTCAAAAAACTAATTTTGATCAATTATCAATAAAAGTTAGTTATATGGTCATACATGAAAAAACACATAACCCCAACCTTACAACGGTACACACACCTATTGGTACACACACCTACTGACCTACCCTTCCTTTTCATGTGGCAACCATACTTAAAGGGTAAATAAAGTTTAAAAAAAACTAATTTTGAAATATCCTCGATAAAAATTTGTTTTTTGACCTCCCAGCCTGATACAGGTACATACACCTACTGATCTACTTATCGATTTCTGTGTCAGCCATACTTAAAGTGTAAATATAGTCAAAAAATTTTTTTGATGAATAATCAAAAAAGTTTGTTTTTTTAACTTCCAACCTGACACAGGTACACACACCAACTGAGCTACCCATTCATTCATGTGGCAACCATATTTCAATGGTACGTATTGTAAAAAAAACAAATTTTTACCAATCATCAAAAAAATTCGTTTTTACCCCCAACCTGGCATGAGTACACACACCAACTGACCTACCATCATTCATGTAACAGTCATATTTAAAGGGTAAGTAAAAAACAACAATATCCATAATTGCCATTATTGAGTTTTAAAATCTGCAGCACAAACACACACCATTCCCTTTAAAAATGCGGCCTTTCAAGCCAAATTCAAAGTTTATATTTAAAACTTTCCCTTTCTAATGTAATTATTAACATTGTTCAATAAAAATTCCCTTTTTTGACAAATATGTTCTTGTTGTCTGTCATTTTCATTCTTCACTCTTTCTCTTAATTTCAAATACCTTTTTTTTGAACAAACATGTAATTAGCTGTCATAACCATAATTTCTATACATGTTCTCAATCGCTACTATTTCACAGTATACTTATACATAAATATTTTTCCAAATATATCCGGTGATATTTTCTGTTCATTCCCCTAGGTTGCAAGCTGTCCAATTTTTGTATCCATTGAAAGGATGAAAATGTTGTAAACTGTGGTGTCTTTAATGACCACATTACAGTGTACGCATCCCAAACAAGCGTGTGTCCCTCTGTGTGTCTTTTCATGTTTTTTTAAAGATCCCAGGTCCTATCTAACTATTTGTCTTTCAATTTGGAGATCTCTTATATAAATTAAGAGGAAATTCCTCAAATTCCTCAATGTGGGGATAGCAATCCTTAAGTAAACGCCAATATTTTTAATGATTCTTGTAATGGGTTTGCGTGTCTGGATTATATGTGCTAACAAACACCATTTTTTTTTTCATTCTTTGTTCTCTTTATTATATCTGTTGTATTTAATTAGATCAACTGGACTTGAAGTTTAGTTCTTGAAGACGTTTCGCTAGTCATCCGACTGGCTTTCTCAATTCAGAATGACTTGTACAAGAATCTGTGGCAATTATGTACCCTGGAAAATCCCAATAGCATATCACAGCCAGGTGTTAGGGCGTGATTGCAAGTGACTAAGAGGTGTTATAGGAACACCCAGAGTAAGGTGTCAAAACAGCATTGTACATGGCAGACAGTTGGTGTCGAACCCCCCCACCTCTATTCAGGCTTGGTAGAGGTTTACAGAAAACCAACACACACAGATCAGATTTGATGTTTGACTCCCACCACCCTTTAGATCACAAGCTGGGTGTCATCAGAACCCTGCAACACGAGCTGAGAACTCCCACTAGCACAGAGGCGAAGGCTAAAGAAATAAACATCTCAGAGGAGCCCTTAAAACTTGTGGATATCCAGACTGGGCCTTTGTCAAAAAAAGTAGAAGGACAGAAAAGAACAGGTATAACAAAAGTGAAGGGGAAAAGCAAGACAGTATAAACGAACATGGTCATCCCATATGTAGCAGGGGTCTCAGAGAAATTAAGAAGAATTTTCAAAACACACTCTATCCCTGTCTGCTTTAAACCAAACAACACATTGACGCAGCAATTGGCACATCCAAAAGACCCAATACCGAAACACAAGAAAAGCGACATCATATATGCAGTGCAGTGCAGTGAAGAATGCTCTGATTTGTATGTGTGGGAGACCAAACAGCAACTGCATAAACATATGGCCCAGCACAGAAGAGCCAATTCCTCGGGTCAGGACTCAGCCGTGTACCTGCATCTTAAGGATAAAAGACATACCTTTGAAGATTGTAATGATAACATATTGGCAAAGGAACATGACTGGTTCAAGAGAGGTGTCAAGAAAGCCTTTTATGTGAAAATAAAGAAACCAAGCCTGAATAGAGATGAGGGGGTTCGACATCAACTGTCTGCTATGTACAATGCTGTTTTGACACCTTACCCTCTACCTTACCCACTATCTAATCACGCCCTTAACACTTGGCTGTGATATGCTAATTGGGATTTTCCAGGGTACATAATTGCCACAGATTCTTGTACAAGTCATTCTGAATTGAGAAAGCCAGTCGGAAGACTAGCGAAACTAAAACTAAACTTCAAGTCCAGTTGATCTAATTGAATACAACAGATATACCATGTCCTGGATGAATGAGAACCTTCACAAGCATGTTTCTCTTTATTATTCTGTGTTATTAGCTCATCCTTTGTTTTCTTTTTTTTTACTAATTCCACACTTTCTTTTAACAATATATCAGAATACCCCCTGGATTTAAATTTGTCTCTGATTTCTTCCATACTCAGGTCACTTTTTAATGGATCTGAGACTATTCTTTTAATCCTTTTATATTGCGAGTATGGTAATGATCTCTAAGTTAAAGTGGTGAAAACTTTCATAATGTAATACATTGTTTTTATCTGTCTCTTTAACGTATATATCTGTTGTTAACTTAGTCTCCATTCCTGTCAGTTTTAATGTCTTGAAAATGTATTATCACCCTGTTATACACCATTTTAAATTTCATGGTATCTTCTATGCTGTTCAGATTTGTTACAAACTCTAATAATGTACCTGTCCATATAAAAAAATACCATCTATATAATGTCTGTACACATAACAGTTTTGTTTATATAGATTATTAGTGTATACATGGTGTTGTTCAAATTGGTCCATATAAATATTGGCATAGGTGGGTGCCTATGTTTGAACATACAGTAGTAGCTGTCCTCAAACAGGAAATAATTACAATATAAAAACAGATGCATCAATTCCAGGAGAAAATGAGGAGAATGGCCTTGAGCCCTGTATGTTTGACTGATGTATGTAGACCTTTGACGTCAAGAGTTACTAAAAACTCCGGCTGTGTTGGTAATTTAACATCTAGTACTAATTGCAGAATATGTGTAGTATCTTTATATATAAATATATGCCTCTGTTTTAATTACCTATGGTTGTAATGCTTTATCAAGTAATATAAACAAAGGACTCAATACCAAATTAGTTCCCACTACAATTGGTCGGCCCGGTGGGTTTTGCCTCTCCTTGTAAAGTTTTGGCGGTGTGTACAATACAGGGTTATTAGGGTTCTTCATACCCGTTATCTATAATTTTAAACTGGTAAGCTTTTTCCACTATTTCTCCAATATATTTTTGTATGGTTATCAGTGGGTTAACATCCAGTTTAAAATACACATTCACATACACATTTTAATAACACAGAATCATTTTGACTTCATTTTTCTTTATCACAGCTGACTAATTTTATGTAAGCCTCAACCACATAATCATTTGTGGGAGGATTAAAGGGACTTTTGTTGTGTAACAATCTGTAATTGTGTGAATCTAGAAACAATATTAATTAATCAATGCATTAAACAAATTGCTTAATAATTAATCAAATAGATACAATGATACAACGCAGTCCCTATAGAACTTTTGCTTATACAGACGCTGAAGCAAAGAGAATCCTAAAAATGAATAGGGATGATAACTCATTTTTGACTAAACAGACAGGAGAAACATTGGCAAAGAAACTGGAAAAATAATAGTTTAAATTGATTGGTTTAGAACTACATTCTACAACATTAACAGAATATCACAAACTATTCAGGATACCAAGAGGGCTTAACAATACTTAAGAAAATGAAGAATTTATGAATAAATATGAAAGAATCATTAATAAATGTTCATTCGATATTATGTTACTAAATATTGAATTTTTACAGACTGCCATCTCTGAATCACAATCTATTGTTTCGAAATTGGAGGTACAGCTGAAACAAACAACCAGTGAGGAAGAGGATAAAGGGTTGCTTACATGTGTGGAAGAGTCAATATCCAAACACCGCAAAATGCTGGAGGAACATAAAAGGGTTAAATTCCAGAGAGACGAGGTGGATTATCGATTGGACGTGGTGTACAGCTAGCCCGGACCAAGTAAAGGTAAAACAATGTGAAAATGTAGGCGCCATGACGTCATGGGACGGGATGGATGCAAAGACAAATGTAATGATGAGAGAACACAGGAGGACTACCCAGCATCCCCAAGATGGAGGCGAAGAGCCAGGAAGAGGCAGGGAACTTCATACCGAGGTAGATCACTGAATGAAAATACAACTGGTGAGTCCAACTACATTGGAACCTCAGATTCTTCATTTTTTAGAGTACAGAAGAGAGGAAGTGAGCAAGGAGGACAATACCGTAACAATAGGAGATCTGGTACTCATTATTTCAAACACTGTATTAACTGATATACAACATAGTGTTTTAAACAAGGGGATGTCTTATGTACCTACCACAAAGTGTGATAATTATAAACTTGACAGTGAAATGTAAAAATTCTTTAAAAATTTAATAAATGTCCAGAAACTGTTTATAACCAATATATACATGCAGGGTTGGGACATACCCAATTATCCCTAAAGGGGGTGGGGTTACACAGCAAAAGTCCCTTTAATCCTCCCACAAATAATTATGTGGTTGAGGCTTATATAAAATTAGTCAGCTGTGATAAAGAAAAATGAAGTCAAAATGATTCTGTGTTATTAAAATGTGTATTTTAAACTGGATGTTAACCCACTGATAACCATACAAAAATATATTGGAGAAATAGTGGAAAAAGCTTACCAGTTTAAAATTATAGATAACGGGTATGAAGAACCCCAATAACCCTGTATTTTATACACCGCCAAAACTTTACAAGGAGAGGCAAAACCCACCGGGCCGACCAATTGTAGTGGGAACTAATTTGGTATTGAGTCCTTTGTTTATATTACTTAATAAAGCATTACAACCATCGGTAATTAAAACAGAGGCATATATTAATATATAAAGATACTACACATATTCTGCAATTAGTACTAGATGTTAAATTACCAACACAGCCGGAGTTTTTAGTAACTCTTGACGTCAAAGGTCTCTATACATCAGTCAAACATACAGGGCTCAAGGCCATTCTCCTCTTTTTCTCCTGGAATTGATGCATCGTTTTTTATATTGTAATTATTTCTGTTTGAGGACAGCTACTACTGTATGTTCAAACATAGGCACCCACCTATGCAAAATTTATATGGACCAATTTGAACAAGACCATGTATACACTAATAATCTATATAAAACAAACGTGTATGTGTACAGACATTATATAGATGGTATTTTATATGGACAGGTACATTATTAGAGTTTGTAACAAATCTGAACAGCATAGAAGATTCCATGAAATTTAAAATGGTGTATAAACAGGGTGATAATACATTTTCAGAACATTAAAACTGACAGGAATGGAGACTAAGTTAACAACAGATATATACGTTAAAGAGACAGATAAAACAATATTTACATTATGAAAGTTTTCACCACTTTAACTTAGAGATCATTACCATACTCGCAATATAAAAGGATTAAAAGAATAGTCTCAGATCCATTAAAAAGTGACCTGAGTATGCTTGTGAAGGTTCTCATTCATCCAGGACATGGTATATCTGTTGTATTCAATTAGATCAACTGGACTTGAAGTTTAGTTTTAGTTTCGCTAGTCTTCCGACTGGCTTTCTCAATTCAGAATGACTTGTACAAGAATCTGTGGCACTTATGTACCCTGGAAAATCCCAATTAGCATATCACAGCCAAGTGTTAAGGGCGTGATTGGATAGTGGCTAAGAGGTGTTATAGGAGCGCCCAGGGTAAGGTGTCAAAACAGCATAGTACCTAGCAGACAGTTGATGTCGAACCCCTCATCCTTATTCAGGCTTGGTTTCTTTATTTTCACATAAAAGGCATCTTGACACCTCTTTGACCAGTCACGTTCCTTTGCCAATATGTTATCATTACAATCTTCAAAGGTGTCCTTTATCCTTAAGATGCAGGTACACGGCTGGTCCTGACCCGAGGGAATTGGCTCTTCTGTGTGGGCCATATGTTTATGCAGTTGCTGTTTGGTCTCCCCCACATACAAATCAGAGCATTCTTCACATGCCCTGCACTGCGTATATGATGTCACTTTTCTGTTGTTTCGGTATTGGTCTTTGGATGTACCAATTGCTGCGTCAATGTGTTGTTTGGTTTAAAGCAGACAGGGATAGGGTGTTTTTTGAAAATTCTTTTTAATTTCTCTGAGACCCCTGCTACATATGGGATAACCAGTTTCATTTATACTGTCTTGCTTTTCCCCTTCATTTTGTTACCTGTTCTTTTCTGTCCTTCTACTTTTTTTGACAAAGGCCCAGTCTGGATATTCACAAGTTTTAATGGCTCCTCTGAGATGTTTAATTTCTTAGCCTTCGCCTCTGTGCTAGTGGGGATGTTCTCAGCTCTGTGTTGCAGGGTTCTGATGACACCCAGCTTGTGATCTAAAGGGTGGTGGGAGTCAAACATCAAATACTGATCTGTGTGTGTTGGTTTTCTGTAAACCTCTACCAAGCCTGAATAGAGGTGGGGTGGTTCGACACCAACTGTCTGCCATGTACAATGCTGTTTTGGCACCTTACTCTGGACGTTCCTATAACACCTCTTAGCCACTATCCAATCACGCCCTTAACACCTGGCTGTGATATGCTAATTGGGATTTTCCAGGGTACATATTTGCCACAGATTCTTGTACAAGTCATTCTGAATTGAGAAAGCCAGTCGGATGACTAGCGAAACGTCTTCAAGAACTAAACTTCAAGTCCAGTTGATCTAATTGAATACAACAGATATAATAAAGAGAAACAGAAGAATAATAAAAAAGAATGGTGTTTGTTAGCACATATAATCCAGACCACTTCTGGCAAAAGGAGCATACTATGCCCAACCTACAGAACTATTACCAATACTACCTAAATACATAAATAAGAAGACATACACAAGTGTTGGGTGAAGGTAGGCCACAGCTTTATTGACACATTCCCATTATGTGTTCCACAAATTTTCAAGATCTTAAAGACATACATCCTTGCATTCCAATAATTGAACCCAGCCGTAGCCAAAGCTAAATGCCACGCCTCTGGGTCCCCAGAGGGCATGTAACGGCTCCATTAACCAATTCCATTGCAAGGATGTATCCGCCAGCTGTGACTCCAACTTAACGCTTATCCCCAAATTCTTATCTAACTAAAATTAACTCAGCTAAACCTATTTAATGAAGGGAGGGAGGGAGGGAAGAACCTGGGTCTTACCAGCAATTTACCAATCAAAAATGGCACCCGATCCCTCGTGGCTCAAGCTTATATAGGGGGCCTAACATCCTGCTCCCACAATTCCCCCCCGATCCCGGGAGGCTTCAGCGCGGCCAATCACATTGCGCGCCCGCGATGACGTCATCACGCGGCCGCGCCAGCTACCCGCGAGACCGGAAGGAGGGAGACTACAACTCCCATCATGCCCGGTAAGCCCCTTTTACCCACCCGCGGTCAGGCTCCCCGCCTCCTAACCCGGGCCGGAGCTTTCAGACCACTTCTGGCAAAAGGAGCATACTATGCCCAACCTACAGAACTATTACCAATACTACCTAAATACATAAATAAAGAGACATCACAAGTGTTGGGTGAACGGTAGGCCACAGCTTTTATTGACACATTCCCATTATGTGTTCCACAAATTTTCAAGATCTTAAAGACATACATCCGCATTCCAATAATTGAACCACCGTAGCCAAGCTAAACGCCTCGTCTCTGGGTCCCCAGAGGCATGTAACGCGCTCATTAACCAATTCCATTGCAAGGATGTATCCGCCACTAGGAGTTCCTGTAGGCCTACACGGAACTCCGACCGCCACCCAAAAAAAGAGCCTGCTCTATTCCGTCCTGTAGTCCTGACAAGAAAATGTCCAACCCGATGTCATTAGGTGCACCCCATCCGCCTCATCAGAGCCCTATTATCCCTCCAGTTGTCTATGTCTCACGACTACACCCCCTTGGGATCTGACAATCTGGATACCCTTGTATTCAGCACCCTTCTCGCCTTTTCCACTGCCCCCAAATTTTGGCTCCTTGCCACTGCACCTCGGCACCACTTCAGACCAGACCAACACTACTTCCCGGAATAGAGCCCTAAACCGAAGCAAATCCGCCTTCATCAAGTATACCAAGTCCGAAAGGCGGTTGCGGCAGATATCATTCCCCGCCGCATGAATGACCAAAACAGTAGGCCCTGGATCTTCCCGGCTGATTTGAACCACCTCCAACATGATTTGCACCATGCCAATCCCCGAATTCTCTCCATTTCAATGTGGCTGCTTGAAAACCAAGATTACGTCTCCCCGGGTCGAACCTCAGCCTTTGCACTGCCCAAAAAAGGTACGAATGCCGACCAGCCACACCGTCGGATGTTGAGCTCCTGAAAAAGAATATTTCAATTAATCACCAGCTCTGGTCTGATGTAACGCGCCACACAATTAGACCGCCAGCGCCCCAGTCTGCGCACCCTTTCCTCTGAGAAACCCAAAGAAAATGCTTCAGTAGCTGCACCGATTTCTGAATGAATGTGTGCAAACTCTCTCGGGTTTAAACCTACTTTACCAACGGCTTTATTTAGGACTGCCTCGAATTGATAACGGGATAAGGGAGCGCCATCCTGATGAGATAAAAAACTGGGAGCTATCGACCTGATTGAATAATATTCCCTCAACAATTTCACTGGGCAATTAGGGGATTGTAGGGGGAGGATGGAGAACCATTCTCCCTCCCCAAATATGTCTGTCTGGAGTGTGCAATCCTAACTCTTACTAAAGATTGGGAAATAAAAACATCTTCAGAAGCTAAACCTCCTGCATTCTTTGAGCTTGGAGATACTAATTCCCCCACCCTCATTGCTCCGAAAAAGGCAAGCGCAAAACTAGCCTTGAAAAGCACTACTTCATAGGCCGACTCGCAAATGTCCTTTAGCACTTCTACAGTCACTAACCATAACCAACAAGGATATAGGATGCCTCGCTCTTTTACCACGTGCTCTTTTTTCCAACCTTTTAGAATAGAAGTGATAATAAACTCTTTCGACACATCTTTCCAACCCAGCAACCTGAAGAAAAAGGAAAGGCCCGCGATCCTCCGTTGCGCCACTAGGCCTGACACACCTGAGGAACGCAGTTGTTCCAATATTCTAACGTCACCTCTAACCTAGATTGCAGCACATGGTCGATGTCCCTTTTCACAAGGAGTAGCCATTCCTCCACGCCTTACCGTGACTTGCCCATGTGGCCGGGGCAACAGATGACTGAACCAGTCGCATCAACTCTTGTCCACGATCCCCCACAGGAATTCCGGGCATTCCTCTCCGTTCTTGTTCGCGTCCGGTTTCAATCGCCTGAAGTCGTCCACTGAAATCGAGATAAAGCATCGGCCACACAATTATGAATTCCAGGAACATTTAGCTTTAAACCACACGTTTTGTTCTAAGCACCTAAGCACGAGATGCCGCAGCAAGGACAACACCGCTGGTGACGCGCTAGTAATGTTGTTTATGGCATACACTACACTTATGTTGTCAGCCCAAAAGCAATTTTTTGTTCTGCATCTGGTGGCCCCATAACTCAATGACACTATTATGGGGAACATTCTAACAAAGTAAGGTTTTTGCATAACTTGCCTGCCCTCCCAGTGCTTGGCCAAGCTGCCGACACCATGCTGACCCTAGAATGGCCCCGAAACCTACTGAACCTGCTGCATCGGTGAACAACTGTAGGTCAAAGTTGGTATTTTTCTTCCCCTTGCAGGCAAGTCCTACCGTTGTATTTTTTCCAGAAAGGAGTGCCATACCCCCAAATCTGCCCTCACCTCCCGTGATATTCGAATGTGATGATGAGGGGAGGGACTCCCCGCGTGGCCAAAGTAATCTCCTGGAAAAACACCCTGCCCATTGGCATAATTCTGCAAGCGAAGTCAGTGATCCCAGCAATGATTGGACTTGCCATAGTGTACTTTTTTAGCTGTAGGAACACTGAAACCGCTAGCAGAATATCCTCCAACTTTATAGCCGGGAGCCGAAACTCCATTTTTCTGTGTCGATTTCGATGCCCAAAAAGGACAGCCCAGCGCCGGCCCACTGTTTTATCTGTAGATAAGGGGACTCCAAATTTGACCATTAAAATTTAAACGAGTTCAGTAAATGCTCACATTGTGTTGACTCCTGGGGCCTATAATAAAAAATCATCTAAATAATGAATAATGCTAGAAGAACCGGTCTCAAACCTCATGCCCATTCCAGAAAGGAGCTGAAAGTCTCAAACAGGAACAAGAGATAGAACATCCCATGGGCAAGCACATGTCAAAGTAGTATAAACCATCTAACTGGCAGCCCAATAGGTGGAAACATTCTTGATGGATTGGAAGTAGCCGAAATGCGGATCAATATCCGATTTGGCCAGCAGGGCCCCGCCACCTGCCTTCCTCACTAGATGAATTGCCCTGTCAAAAGATACATAAGACACGACGATTCGGCTTTGCTAATGCATCATTCACTGAACTGCCCTTTTGGAATGATAGGTGGTGAATCATCCTATATTTTCCTCCTCTTTTTGGGCACTAGGCCCAACGGTGAAACTCTTAGGTTTGAAAAGGGGATCTCAGGTGAATGGGCCGGCCATACGATAGTTCTACCTCAGCGTAAACTTTCTCCCTAGCAACATCGGGGCCTCTCTACTGATTTTAAATTGTCCGCAAACGTGGGAAAGCTGTGAAAATTCAAACGGTATTCTAAAACCTGATTCAAACCCCTGGCTGATAAGCTCTGCCGCTTCCTTCTGAGGGTAAACCTCTAGCCATGGCTGCATTGCTGCCAGTTCACTGGCGTTCGCCGCCCTGCCCCCAGAGCCTCTCCTATAGGGGGGCGGGTTTTCTGAAACATTTTTCAGCTGAATGGCCGCTTCCCCCACAAAAGGAACACTCATGCCTGAACCTACATGCTGCTCCAAATTTGCAATGGCCCTGATTGAATAACCAGCCGGGCCCGATTTTCTACCCCCCGCTTCCTGGGATGTGCTACCAAATCCTGAACTGGTGGCAGCATCGTGGCCCCCTTTGGGCCAGCATTATCCTAAATGAATCCGGAGCCTTCTCTTCCATCCTATGTCCGGTTTACCGCCAGTCTCCTCCTAAAATCTTCGTCGTAACTGCCACCAAGCGACCCTCCATAAGTTTTGTATGCCCCGTATACAAGTCCAGATATACGATAATTCTGAGCATTTATGCGGGGCTCTCGACCAATTATCCCCGCCATAACACAAAGGCCTGTACCCAATTACCAAAGGTTTTTTGCCACCTTCGGTTTCTTTTCCCCCTTTCCGTTTTCTCAATTTCTTTATACACCGACACCATGTCTGTGGCACCAGTGACCAAATGTCAACAAACTCATTTTTCCAAATTTTATTCTTTTGTTCGTCAGTTATGTGCACCCCCAGTGGGCCTACCTCACAAAAATATGACTCCTTTAGGGCCTCAACTGATGGAACTGTAGACACCCAGGCTAAGGGGGTGCTCCCCCCCCTGAAGTGGTAGCCACTTGCGGCCCAGCGGGCAGTTTTTCAATCTTTCCCATGAGGGCTTTCAACAACCTGAACCAACTCCCCCCATTACCCCCGCCCGTGCTTCCCATGCCCCTGCAGAGGATACTCAACGCTCTGATGTTCTGGCACCGCCGATGGACCCCCGTCACCTGTGGTTCATACCCCGACTGATGACGTTGTCCTTCCAAGAAACCGCCTGCCTCTTGACGCCTTTCTCGCCGATGCCCGCCAGCTGTAGAGGCTCTGCTCCTCTCTGACGTTGAGGACCGAGACGCCCGGGGATCTGGGCCACCGGAACGGGATCTACCACCGTCTCCCATAATCCTGGAGTGCGACTTGTACTCTGCCTGTCCTTCATGCGATCCTATGATAGCTCCTACGTGACTCCTCACTGTATCCTCCGAGGATGAATACCTCGTCTCCTACTCCTGTGCCTCCTCTCTTTGTCCGCCTGCTTCCCTGATGTCGCAGTCTCTGATCCGCCACCGCAGCCGGAGTGGACCTCTCACCGTGGACCGGCATCCACAAATTCATCCCTTCTGTGCTATGACCGGACCCCCTGGTCTCTGGCCACTTCCCTTGCAGAGTCCGCCGCTGGCTGGTTGTCTCACTCTCTGTTCACGGGGAGTAAAACCTCTTAACCCCCGTGACCTCCCTTAGCTGATGTTGGAGTGGGAGCGACGGAGGGGGTAGGCTCCTCAACAACCGTTGATAACTGAGGGTGGTGCAGTTCCACCTGTACCTCTGGGGTGGATTGTACAGTAAAACGGGCTGGTAAATGGTCTCCCTTTTCCTACTTTGGCCAGTACTGGCCCCTCCGCTTTGCCTAAGCCCCCCGTCGCTTCCTGGTGAGGGGTGGGAGACTGGATAAGTCTGACAGGGGAAAGAGTGGCGTACAGGCCTCCTGCTGCCCCTCTGGAGGCCCTAGTAAGGGGCCTGGCCTCTGGCTCCTAACTGGAGCTTCGGAGCCTCCGCTCCCAGAATTCTCTGTAGCCACCCTGCCCCCTCCAACCCAATCTTCCCTTACCCTGTCCAGCATCTTTCTGCCTCTCTATTGCCATCCTGCAGATAGTGTGTTGCTCCGGATATAGAACCGGGTCTTACCAGCAATTTACCAATCCAAAATGGCACCCGATCCTCGTGGCTCAAGCTTATATAGGGGGCCTAAACATCCCGCTCCCACAATTCCCCCCCGATCCCGCGAGGCTTCGGCGTGGCCAATCACATTGCGCGCCGCGGATGACGTCATCACGCGGCCGCGCCAGCTACCGCGAGACGGAAGGAGGGAGACTACAACTCCCATCATGCCCGGTAAGCCCCTTTTACCCACCCGCGGTCAGTCGCCCCGCCTCCTAACCCGGGCCGGAGCTTTCAGACACGCAAACCCAAGAATCATTAAAAAATATTGGCATTTACTTAAGGATTGCTATCCCCACATTGAGGAATTTGAGGAATTTCCTCTTAATTTATATAAGAGATCTCCAAATTTGAAAGACAAATTAGTTAGATAGGACCTGGGATCTTTAAAAAAACATGAAAATACGAGGAAGACAACACGAACTACTGTGAAATAGTAGCGATTGAGAACATGTATAGAAATTAGGTTATGACAGCTAATTACATGTGTTGTTCTAAAAAAAAGGTATTTGAAATTAAGAGAAAGAGTGAGAATGAAGCATGACAGACAACAAGAACATATTTGTCAAAAAAGGAATTTTTATTGAACAACTTAATAATTACATTAGAAAGGGAAAGTTTTAATATATAAACTTTGATTTGGCTTGAAAGGCCGCATTTTTAAAGGGAATGTGTGTGTTTGTGCTGCAGATTTTAAAACTCAATAATGGCATTATAGATATTGTTGTGTTTTATATACCCTTTAAATATGACTGTTACATGAATGAATGGGTAGGTCAGTGGTGTGTGTATCGTGCCAGGTTGGGGGTTAAAAAACTAACTTTTTGATGATTGGTAAAAATTAGTTTTTTTTACAATACGTACCATTGAATATGGTTGCCACATGAATGAATGGGTAGCTCAGTTGGTGTGTGTACCTGTGTCAGGTTGGAAGTTAAAAAAAACAAACTTTTTTGATTATTCATCAAAAAATTTTTTTGACTATATTTACACTTTAAGTATGGCTGACACAGAAATCGATAAGTAGATCAGTAGGTGTATGTACCTGTGTCAGGCTGGGAGGTCAAAAAACAATTTTTTTTCGAGGATTAACTTATATGCTTTTTAATATAATTGACTGAGATTCTTTTCAGGGGGTTAAACAATTTTAATTAGAGGTTAAAATTTGCACAGACGTATCTAAGGTGTTAAAGATTGTTGTTAATGGAATAATTGGACAATTTGTTGTTATTGGAAAGGTCTTGCCCACAATATGGAGGACACACTGTATAAAATGTTTATTCTGGTCACTTATTCTCCAGGCTTGGTGGTGGTCCACCTGAAACATTGACGGAGACTAATCTCACAGATGTGTGAATAAAACACCACTTGCAACTTAAATTTCTTTGGAGTGTCCTGTTGCAATTTTTTTATGGTGCGCTATATGAGAGAGCAGGAATAACAGATTAGCGTTCCTCCATCCAGAATTGAGACAGGCTCCCTAGAAAGTCTCTCTGTGTCTCCAATATCTAGAGTGCTGTTCTGGCACTCGCTCTGCAGGCTGGAGAACGTATAGCTTGCTATACATTACCCTTTCTTTTCCTAAGTTACACATGCATTTGTATATTATAACTCAAAATACTTGTAAGTGTGGCAATATATTTACTGGGGTCACTCATGTACCTGATAAAGAAAACAAAGCGCTTGCTGAATAAGAAGGAGCATGAGGTGGAAAACAATCTACTCCTAATAAACAGCAAGGTCCGTATCAGCAAAGATACAATGTAGACTCGCACTCCAACGTGAAATGGTGGGTTTATTACAAGCCAATAATCAACAACAGCAAAGTTTCAAGGGTATAAGCCCCCTTCGCCTGATGAAGGGGGCTTGAGCCCTCGAAACGTTGTTGTTGTTGGTGAGTGGCTTGTAATAAACCCACCATTTCACATTGGAGTGCGAGTCTACATTGTATCTTTGCTGAACGTTTTACTCCTACATAGATTCCTAGAGGAATCCTAGAGATTCCTATACTTTGAGTATGCTAAAACTACAAATTGTGGATAGCCCCAAGTACCTTACAAGCTCACACACCTCACACACTTAAGGCCAAAATCACCAAGTAAAACTCACAGTGCAAATGAACAATGAAGTGCATAAATACTGATAACCAGTGGTGTAACAATTAATCACTGGGCCCCCCAGCAAAACTATGATGGGGCCCCTATCCATGCTTCATCCACAGTAGTTTTCTGGGAGAAGGCTATATCTATCATAGGAAAAATAAGAAAATGGGGCCCCTTGGCTTCCAGGGGCCCCTGTGGTTGCTCCCCTTGCTCCGCTGTAGTTACTGCTAAATCCCCCTGAGTAAATCAACCAACAGTTAAAGAATACTAACTGGCCATTCCCAATGTACCCATAATAGTAAAAAAAAACAGGTTGTAGGTGAATGGCCAGTCCTTCATCTGCATTCCAAGTTCAATATATGATCGCGGAATATAGCCTGCTTTCCCTTTTATTTTCCCATATACCGCCCAGGGTAAGGTGTCAAAACAGCATAGTACATAGCAGACAGTTGATGTCGAACCCCCTCATCTCTATTCAGGCTTGGTTTCTTTATTTTCACATAAAAGGCATTCTTGACACCTCTCTTGAACCAGTCACGTTCCTTTGCCAATATGTTATCATTACAATCTTCAAAGGTATGTCCTTTATCCTTAAGATGCAGGTACACGGCTGAGTCCTGACCCGAGGAATTGGCTCTTCTGTGCTGGGCCATATGTTTATGCAGTTGCTGTTTGGTCTCCCCCACATACAAATCAGAGCATTCTTCACATGCCCTGCACTGCGTATATGATGTCACTTTTCTTGTGTTTCGGTATTGGGTCTTTTGGATGTACCAATTGCTGCGTCAATGTGTTGTTTGGTTTAAAGCAGACAGGGATAGGGTGTTTTTTGAAAATTCTTCTTAATTTCTCTGAGACCCCTGCTACATATGGGATAACCATGTTCATTTATACTGTCTTGCTTTTCCCCTTCACTTTTGTTATACCTGTTCTTTTCTGTCCTTCTACTTTTTTTGACAAAGGCCCAGTCTGGATATTCACAAGTTTTAATGGCTCCTCTGAGATGTTTAATTTCTTTAGCCTTCGCCTCTGTGCTAGTGGGGATGTTCTCAGCTCTGTGTTGCAGGGTTCTGATGACACCCAGCTTGTGATCTAAAGGGTGGTGGGAGTCAAACATCAAATACTGATCTGTGTGTGTTGGTTTTCTGTAAACCTCTACCAAGCCTGAATAGAGGTGGGGGGGTTCGACACCAACTGTCTGCCATGTACAATGCTGTTTTGACACCTTACTCTGGGTGTTCCTATAACACCTCTTAGTCACTATGCAATCACGCCCTTAACACCTGGCTGTGATATGCTAATTGGGATTTTCCAGGGTACATAATTGCCACAGATTCTTGTACAAGTCATTCTGAATTGAGAAAGCCAGTCGGATGACTAGCGAAACGTCTTCAAGAACTAAACTTCAAGTCCAGTTGATCTAATTAAATACAACAGATATAATAAAGAGAAACAGAAGAATAATAAAAAAGAATGGTGTTTGTTAGCACATATAATCCAGACACGCAAACCCATTACAAGAATCATTAAAAAATATTGGCGTTTACTTAAGGATTGCTATCCCCACATTGAGGAATTTGAGGAATTTCCTCTTAATTTATATAAGAGATCTCCAAATTTGAAAGACAAATTAGTTAGATAGGACCTGGGATCTTTAAAAAAACATGAAAAGACAACACGAAGAGGGACACACGCTTGTTTGGGATGCGTACACTGTAATGTGGTCATTAAAGACACACAGTTTACAACATTTTCATCCATTTCAATGGATACAAAAATTGGACAGCTTGCAACCTAGGGGAATGAACAGAAAATATGCACCGGATATATTTGGAAAAATATTTATGTATAAGTATACTGTGAAATAGTAGCGATTGAGAACATGTATAGAAATTATGGTTATGACAGCTAATTACATGTTTGTTCTAAAAAAAAGGTATTTGAAATTAAGAGAAAGAGTGAAGAATGAAGCATGACAGACAACAAGAACATATTTGTCAAAAAAAGGAATTTTTATTGAACAATCTTAATAATTACATTAGAAAGGGAAAGTTTTAAATATAAACTTTGAATTTGGCTTGAAAGGCCGCATTTTTAAAGGGAATGTGTGTGTTTGTGCTGCAGATTTTAAAACTCAATAATGGCAATTATGAGGATATTGTTGTGTTTTACTTACCCTTTAAATATGACTGTTACATGAATGAATGGGTAGGTCAGTTGGTGTGTGTACTCGTGCCAGGTTGGGGGTAAAAAACTAACTTTTTTGATGATTGGTAAAAATTAGTTTTTTTTACAATACGTACCATTGAAATATGGTTGCCACATGAATGAATGGGTAGCTCAGTTGGTGTGTGTACCTGTGTCAGGTTGGAAGTTAAAAAAAATACATCCTTGCATTCCAATAATTGAACCCAGCCGTAGCCAAAGCTAAACGCCTCGTCTCTGGGTCCCCAGAGGGCATGTAACGGCTCCATTAACCAATTCCATTGCAAGGATGTATCTTGAAAACCAAGATTACGTCCCCCGGGTCGAACCTCAGCCCTTTGCACTGCCCAAAAAAGGTACGAATGCCCGACCAGCCACACCGTCGGATGTTGAGCTCCTGAAAAAGAATATTTCAATTAATCACCAGCTCTGGTCTGATGTAACGCGCCACACAATTAGACCGCCAGCGCCCCAGTCTGCGCACCCTTTCCTCTGAGAAACCCAAAGAAAATGCTTCAGTAGCTGCACCGATTCTGAATGAATGTGTGCCAAACTCTCTCGGGTTTAAACCTACTTTACCAACGGCTTTATTTAGGACTGCCTCGAATTGATAACGGGATAAGGGAGCGCCATCCTGATGAGATAAAAAACTGGGAGCTATCGACCTGATTGAATAATATTCCCTCAACAATTTCACTGGGCAATTAGGGGATTGTAGGGGGAGGATGGAGAACCATTCTCCCTCCCCAAATATGTCTGTCTTGGAGTGTGCAATCCTAACTCTTACTAAAGATTGGGAAATAAAAACATCTTCAGAAGCTAAACCTCCTGCATTCTTTGAGCTTGGAGATACTAATTCCCCCACCCTCATTGCTCCGAAAAAGGCAAGCGCAAAACTAGCCTTGAAAAGCACTACTTCATAGGCCGACTCGCAAATGTCCTTTAGCACTTCTATCAGTCTAACCCATAAACCAAAGGATATAGGATGCCTCGCCTCTTTTACCACGTGCTCTTTTTTCCAACCTTTTAGAATAGAAGTGATAATAAACTCTTTCGACACATCTTTCCAACCCAGCAACCTGAAGAAAAAGGAAAGGCCCGCGATCCTCCGTTGCGCCACTAGGCCTGACACCCCTGAGGAACGCAGTTGTTCCAAATATTCTAACGTCACCTCTAACCTAGATTGCAGCACATGGTCGATGTCCCTTCTTCCAACCAGGAGTAGCCATTCCCTCCACGCCTTACCGTGACTTGCCCATGTGGCCGGGGCAACAGATGACTGAACCAGTCGCATCAACTCTTGTCCACGATCCCCCACAGGAATTCCGGGCATTCCTCTCCGTTCTTGTTCGCGTCCGGTTTCAATCGCCTGAAGTCGTCCCACTGAAATCGAGATAAAGCATCGGCCACACAATTATGAATTCCAGGAACATGTTTAGCTTTAAACCACACGTTTTGTTCTAAGCACCTAAGCACGAGATGCCGCAGCAAGGACAACACCGCTGGTGACGCGCTAGTAATGTTGTTTATGGCATACACTACACTTATGTTGTCAGCCCAAAAGCAGATCTTTTTGTTCTGCATCTGGTGGCCCCATAACTCAATGGACACTATTATGGGGAACAATTCTAACAAAGTAAGATGGGGAACAATTCTAACAAAGTAAGATTTTTGCATAACTTGCCTGCCCTCCAGCTGCTTGGCCAAGCTGCCGCACACCATGCTGACCCTAGAATGGCCCCGAAACCTACTGAACCTGCTGCATCGGTGAACAACTGTAGGTCAAAGTTGGTATTTTCTTCCCCTTGCAGGCAAGTCCTACCGTTGTATTTTTCCAGAAAGGAGTGCCATACCCCCAAATCTGCCCTCACCACCGACACCATGTCTGTGGACACCAGTGACCAAATGTCAACAAACTCATTTTTCCAAATTTTATTCTTTTGTTCGTCAGTTATGTGCACCCCCAGTGGGCCTACCTCACAAAAATATGACTCCTTTAGGGCCTCAACTGATGGAACTGTAGACCCAGGCTAAGGGGGTGCCTCCCCCCCCTGAAGTGGTAGCCACTTGCGGCCCAGCGGGCAGTTTTTCAATCTTTCCCATGAGGGCTTTCAACACCTGAACCAACTCTCCCCCATTACCCCCGCCCGCTGCTTCCCATGCCCCTGCGCAGGAGTACTCACCGCTCTGATGTTCTGGCACCGCCGATGGACCCCCAGTCACCTGTGGTTCATACCCCGACTGATGACGTTGTCCTTCCAAGAAACCGCCTGCCTCTTGACGCCTTTCTCGCCGATGCCCGCCAGCTGTAGAGGCTCTGCTCCTCTCTGACGTTGAGGACCGAGACGCCCGGGATCTGCGGCCACCGGAACGGGATCTACCCCGTCTCCCATAATCCCTGGAGTGCGACCTTGTACTCTGCCTGTCCTTCCTATGCGATCTCCTATGATAGCTCCTACGTGACTCCTCACTGCTATCCTCCGAGGATGAATACCTCGCTCTCCTACTCCTGTGCCTCCTCTCTTTGTCCGCCTGCCTTCCCTGATGTCGCAGTCTCTGATCCGCACCGCAGCCGGAGTGAGACCTCTCACCGTGGACCTGGCATCCACAAATTCATCCCCTTCTGTGCTATGACCGGACCCCCTTGCGTCTCTGGCCACTTCCCTTGCAGAGTCCGCCGCCTCGGCTGGTTGTCTCACTCTCTGTTCACGGGAGTAAAACCTCTTAACCCCCGTGACCTCCCTCTAGCTGATGTTGGAGTGGGAGCGACGGAGGGGGTAGGCTCCTCAACAACCGTTGATAACTGAGGGTGGTGCAGTTCCACCTGTACCTCTGGGGTGGATTGTACAGTAAACGGGCTGGTAACTGGTCTCCCTTTTCCTACTCTGGCCAGTACTGCCGCCCCTCGCTTTGCCTAAGCCCCCCGTCGCTTCCTGGTGAGGGGTGGGAGACTGGGACTAAGTCTGACAGGGGGAAAGAGTGGCGTACAGGCCTTCCTGCTGCCCCTCTGGAGGCCGGATGTATCCGCCAGCTGTGACTCCAACTTAACGCTTATCCCCAAATACTTATCTAACTAAAATTAACTCAGCTAAACCTATTTAATAAAGGGAGGGAGGGAGGGAAGAACCTGGGTCTTACCAGCAATTTACCAATCAAAATGGCACCCGATCCCTCGTGGCTCAAGCTTATATAGGGGGCCTAACATCCTGCTCCCACAATTCCCCCCCGATCCCGGGAGGCTTCAGCGCGGCCAATCACATTGCGCGCCCGCGATGACGTCATCACGCGGCCGCGCCAGCTACCCGCGAGAATGATCGCGGAATATAGCCTGCTTTCCCTTTTATTTTCCCATATACCCTGTAGAACTGTTATAGTTAGTATGGGCTAGGGTCCAAGCAAGCAAGTTAGGGAGCTACAAAATATACAGAGGCAAAGTTAGCAAAGCAGAGTCATAAAGCTATGAAAAGTATGTGTGTAATCCGCACTATATGCATGTAATCCAGCCATGAAATACCCTACGGATTGTGGAACATGCACAATAGAGTTAATCCAAACTCAGGCATCTGTGAGCCCACTCACGTGTCTCCCATAGGAATCCAACCACTCTGCTCCTGCTGTCCACACTTGGTTTACTCCACATAATTGCTGGGAAGAATCATCCTCGTCCCTGACTCCAATCTCTCACGTATTTCCTCCACGCCACCAACTATGAGGGACTGCCACTGCCTCAAAACCTTTGGGTAATGGACCAAACAGACCTAGGGGCTATCCCTAATTTGTAGTTTTGGATACGGTATTTTTACCTGAGCACCGTCCATAAGTTGAACAACATAGGCCCTTTACAGGACTGTGCACACTATACCTAATTAATACTTTGAGTATGCTGTTAAGATGTGGTCACTATTCCACAGAGGGATATCAATCAAGTAGAGACATGGAACTAAACTGGCGATATTGGGTAAAGCGGTGCTTGCAAAGGGATATGATAATTCTTTACAAATATGTCAGAACCTGACAATTAACAGGAGGTACACTTTTATAAAGGGGTCAACACAAGACGTGTAAAAAATTATTTACTGTGAGGGCATTATGGTAGTGGAATGCTCTGCCTTCAAATGTTGCTATGGCAAAATCCCTTCAAAATAAACTTGGATGACTTCTTGAACAGGCAATATATTCATGGTAATAATTAGTTAAATGTAACTACAGCTGTGCAGTATATGGTTGTTTTCCAAGGCCTTAATGGTTAGACTTTGGTCTTCATACAAGTGCCCTCTACTGAAGAGAACTCTTTCATACTTTTCAAACAATCGTAGGAGGATATCACTGCATCTTAAGTTATGGGTTTGCAAAGTTACACATCCCAGACTGCCCTGTCTCTCTATCTTATTTGAAGAATTGAGATAGACATACAATTTAGTCACAGCCAGATTAGCTCCTCAAAGTCCTTGAAATCTGTGGAGAACTGGGGACTAAAGATAGGAAAGGTGGAAAATTTTCCACCTGGTCCGTTCTTCGTTTTTCTGATAAACCAGTCGACAAATAGTATAGATCGGTCCATCAGAAAAAAGGCATAGATGGCATCAGTATTTTGAGCAATCTGATAGAATTTATCTATATACATATATTTACAGACCTGCAACCATTCTCTGTAAATTCCAATGTACCATTGTACACCTTAGGGAGAGAGAAATGTTCTTTTAGGCTTTTGACATTCTTTAAATGTTTAATATTAAAGAAGTTTGGTGTACGGCTTATAATACAGCTGATTAAGCTCTATCCCTGCAGTGGGCATGCATGCTCCAACCTTAAATTTATGATCAGATTAGTGGTGATGGTGTTGTCACAGCTCACATTGCTAGCAGAAACAACCACCCTTTACATTGCTGTAACTTTGGATAGACTGCAGCTAGACACATGACCCAAAATCTTTTTTAAGGTAGGGGTATGTGCTTTTTAATAAAGGCCACTTGTGTGGAGACCACGGTTCCCCTTTACAACTTGCCTACACTATTTGAAGATATTTTATTTCAAACATGCCTTGCAATACACATCGTGACTGTTCATGCACGTTATGTATTCTATATAGGAAAGATTAACAGGCTTTGACATTAGAATACATGGTATGCTGCATTCTATTTAGAGTATAATTGTAGCTTCCATTCTAACCTTAATTTCTGCATTGCAAAATTTTAAAACACAAATAAATATATAGTATATATATTTCTATAGTTTCTATAGTATATATACTATAGTATATATACTATACTTTAGTGCAGCTAATATTTATGCTGAAGTTACTACATAACGTATTATGCCACAATTTGGAATAATACTGGGACTAAATTTAGAAAAAAAGAATTAAACTTACACAACAGACAGAAATGTTATGGATTCAGGGATTGAGCATCACGAGGCTAAAGGATTATCTAAAGAATATTATGTTACTCGCCTTTCTCGGCATATATCTGCTGTCTTATATTACATAAATATGACAACATCAACTTTGTAATTTGCTGATTCTTCAGCATAATTCCAGGCTCTCTGTTTTTAAGGTTATTTATTTAAAATGCCTTTGAATATTTGGCAGCTTTTGTTCTAGAGACATCTGCTATTTAATAATGTGTTTAGTAGACATTTACTAATTGTATGTACTAATTTCCATGTGGGACAAATTCTGTAATAAATAATCCACAACAACTATAATGTAGTAATTAATATAAAAACACAGCTGTAGATCACTGTTTCCAAAAAAAGTCTATATGTAACAATGAACAGATACAAATTTAGGATCAGTGGATCTACAAACTTATTTAATAAAATTTTTCACTTCCTCAGGAAGGGGCAAGATCCCCAAAATGTTGTGCACAGGGGTGCTTCAAAGTTTTTGGCACCTGAGTCAAACATTGTAAAATGGCACTTCAAATCTGTATAAAAGATAGGCGTGGCTTCTGGTTGTGGACGTGGCTTCTGATTGTGAGAGTGGCTTCTGGTTGTGGGTGTGGCAATGTGGCCATTGTTAAACACTTGGTAAATTCAAACCTTACAAGGGGGTGGGGGCAAAGGCAAGCTAAAAGATAGAGAGAGAAAGAAAGAGATAGAAAGATAATCCCATTGATAGATCATTAATCCTAAAAAAAATTGTATGTATGTTAATAGTAAGAAGATGAGGACTGAAAATGTGGCACCATTAATTAATGGGGATAAGTTAGTTATGGAGGATGGAGGTAAAGCAAATGTCTTGAATATTTTTTCCTCTGTATACACTATAGAAGTTAGATCCAAGTACAGATATCATAAAGTATAGTAGCAATAATGGTATAAAAGATGCCATTTGGTTAACCGAGGATAGTGATGGCTGAACTTTCTAAAGTTCGGTCCGTTTTCGAACTTCTGTAAAAGTCGTCGCGTCGGATCAAGTCGCCGGTAACATCGGCCTTGTCGGGGCCACCGCCACCGGAGGAACCCCTGGCGACCACAGGGGTACTTTTCGGGGTAATTGGCCTCAGCGGAGCTGGTGTCACCGGATGGAAGAAAGGATACATCGCCCAAGGGCTCTTTTGAGAGCTGACCGTGGTGCCAGTTCGAGCTGCGGGACCCCCAACAAGGGCCACCAGGGCCCTTACAAGGGCCAGAGAATGGGGTCCCGGCTTGAGCTGCGGGACCCCTTAAGCCCCAAAGGTCCCTTGTCAGGGCCGCAAGGGCCTCAAAGGCACTTATAAGTGCCGGGGATGGGGGTCCCAGTTTCGAGCTGTGAGACCCCCGAACGTCAAGCCACATGATTGTTGGCCATTCGGCAATCTCCGCGGGCGGCCGTTTTTGGGAATCTCCGCCCGTTCAGGTTTTTTTGGATTGGCTGTTCAAGGCCTGCCAAACGTTCGAAAATCCTCGTACATTCAAGAATTCGCGAATGTTCGAGGATGTTCTAAAGTAGTCCCGTGAGTCCAGAAAATCAAACTAGTTTGAACCCGAACTAGTTCGAAAAGTTCAAGTTCGTCCGAACTCATAAAGTTTGGCTCGACCTTGGGTTCGAGTTTGAGTTCTAGTCCATCCCTAACCGAGGATATGGTACTGAAACAACTAAATAAGGTTAATATTCATAAATCTCCTGGGCCGGATAAAATACATCCTCGGGTCCAAAGGGAGCTAAGTTCAGTTTTATCTAGGCCATTGTTTCTTATTTTTGCAGATTCACTCAGGTCCAGATGTGTGTCTCCTTGGTTCATAATAATTTAAATGAAAGCAGAATAATAATTCAGATGTATCTCTTACTGACACTGATTTTATTGTAAGAAATTTGTAACAAATTTCTCCAGCTGCGACAAATAAAATACCACATCTACACATGAAATATATAGAATATTTGAAAAACTACCTTAATCAGTCATGTACTTTTTAAACTTTTTTTTTTATAAATACTTAAAATAACAACATCAAAGGGTAGGATAGAGGGTGATTAGTTTTCACTAGATCAACAGCAAAATGATTTCTGCTTCCTCTAATCAGCCTTTTATCATGGACAGGGCAGACTATCATGGTCTTATCTTCTGAGCATGACCAACTGAAAAGCAGGTAAGTGATTAGCCCCCACAGTACACCTGTAGGAGAATACCTGAAGGGGAAAACAAGATAAAATTAACACTTGCCTGGCTGGACAAAACTTTATTTTGCAAACATACTACTTTCCCACAATGTAAAAATCTACCATTAAGGTGGGTTTTGCCCTCATTACACTGATCTGCTCTCTAGCAGAGATATGTAGAACTGAAAATGGGAAAATAGTTTGTGAAATTTTAATAATTCTAAATTCAAAAAATATGTTGTGGAATAATATCCTTGGTTCTGATAATTATAATCAAAATTAAAATTTGTATCTATTTTCACTAAATACTTTATTCTCAGTGGAGATGGCCAAATTTCAGTAAAAGTTCGATTACCAAGTAAGTTACCATTGCAATGGTAACTTACTGTACATGGCTCTACGACCTGGGAAATGGTCTGAGGGACACATACATATCACCAAAACTTTAAATACTAACAGGGTTATTCAATAAAAGTTCTTATCGTTTAAAATGATGCTAATTTTGCCCCAACCAATCAGATCTTATTTAACATTTGAAAGCTAAAATCTGATTGGTTGGGGCAAAATTAGCACCATTATAAATGATAAGAACTTTTATTTAATAACCCTGCAACTTTCCTCATGATTGGACTATTTTCAAGCTTCCGCATTGAATTTTCGAGGGTCACCGAAATCCATTGTCACATTCAAGGGTTTTCGAATGCTGCATTTGAGGGTTATGGCCAAGTTTGAGGGTTAGCGAATGCCACATTCAAGAATTATCACCAAATTCGAGGGTTATTAAACACCGCATTCAAGGTTTATGGCCGACATTTGAGGCTTATGGAGAGCTTAAGTCGATGGTTATCACCGAATTCGAGGATTATTGAAAGCCGCATTCAAGAGTTATGAAGCACTTAAGTAGAGGGTTATTGCTGAATTCAAGGGTTACCAAGCACTGCATTCTAGGGTTATGGATCGCTAAAATCGAGAGTTATCGATTAAAAAAATTGAGAATCCTTGAATGTTAAATAATTATCAAAAAAAAGTCAAAGAGTTTGGAAAGTCTGAAAAAGCCCGATAAAAGTTCTAGTCCATACCTAGTTTTAAGAACATGTAACAATTCTTTATAGTTTAAAAGACATTTCTACCCCGGTGATAAGATTTATACTTACCATCCCAACCACCCAAACCCCCGAGATCTTTATGCATTTGCTTCTCTATGCCAGCGTTAGTATGCAGCTATAAGTCATTGTCTGTGACTTCACCATCATGGTCATGACTGACAGCTGCAACCAGGAAAGCAGTTGCTCCTTATTTGAAGTGGGGCAGGGTGCAGATTTGCACGTTGTGCGTTTCTGTTTCTGAGCTGCCTGGTCTGTGGCCTAACACTACACTCTGATTCTAATGAATGGATTGAAGATTGGAGATTTTCGGGGAGATGCGATATTATTCGATAAAGGGGTAAAATGGCATTAAACCAACACTTCATGATTTAACATTGTGTTAGCGTGGGTTTAACTTTAATTCTCCAAGGCCCGTGTCATTTTGTACTAACCTCACTGGTAACCGATGCAATACCCCTAGCTTTAGTTTTTGCCCGATTTTGTAAATGGAGGGTGGAGAAGATAAGGATAGATTGTAGTGCTCGGAGTTGACCTGCCTTTCAATTGTTAATATGTGTACTTTATTACTTTGTAATATTATATGCCTAAATATATATATATATATATACAATCTAGGTTAAAAAGGGAGTCACCCACCAAATATTTAGATGCAGAAGACAAGGCTTTATATCATCTTTATAGACGTCTACCCACATAACCAGTGACGTTTCGAGAGTCACAGCTCTCTTTTTCAAGATATGGGCAGAAAACCTTGTCTTTTGCATTTTAATATTTGGTGTGCGGCTCCCTTTTTAAACTGCATGTTGTATATGTTTCAGGTACTTTAGCGGGGTACCTTGGAGATACGTACCCACTACTATTGTTAACAAAATGGTGCTGATGGTTTATACATTTTATATATAGATATATATAAACGAAAAAGCAAGCGGAGCACTCCAGGGTCTAGAAACCAATTTATTCATAACTAAAATGTAGGCAGAAGACCTACGCGTTTCAGCCCATAGTAGTAGGGCCGTCCTCAGGGTCACTACACTCTATATCTTTATATCTATTATAAATATATATCTATATCTAATCTCTCTATATATATATCTATATCATATATATAATATACAGCAAAGAGTTAGTAGCGAGCGGCACTCACCATGTGTACATCCCCTGGGCGCTTTCTAAGTAAGATAATCAGTCGAGGTGTAGTAAAGGCACTCCTAGGGTTTATTGAAGAAATCCATTTATTAGTGGCTGTCTATGCGTTTTGGTCCTACCGTGGTCTTGAGAACGGTCCGGGTAGGACCGAAACGCGTAGACAGCCACTAATAAAGGATTCTTCAATAAACCCTAGGAGTGCTCCTTTACTACACCTCGACTATATATATATATATATATATATATATATATATATATATATATATATGTGAATATAAACATAGAAAAGATAATCAATGCATATTCCTAGGCCCCATACAATATAATATTATCTGTACACTGGCATACTTTATAAAACAAAGGGGTTTTAGTATACATTACTGTGATCACATGAATGAAAAGCCTTCCAACCACATCAAGGTAACCCCAGTCTGGAAGGTCCTAACTTCTAACCTTTTTAAATTCTTTTACTTCAATAACAATTAGCAAACTTTTGCATTTCTCATTCTTACACACTGGATCCATATAACAGGCTCTTTCACTTCCCCCCAGCCCTTTGGCTTTTTAAAATGAGGGAAGAGGCCATTCATCCTTTGCTTTATATTAAAGGCATAGGACCTCCCATAAAAGGGGCATGTTGGGGGTGCTATTACCACATGGAGGCTTGACCAGGCCTCCTAATAAATACATACAATACAAGGATTGTGGAAGCACTTCAATTAGGCTAATTTACAACTACATTTAGCGGTAATGCTACTGATCTGGTCAAACATTAATACAAACATAGAAAAGATCATCAATGCACATTCCTAGGCCTCCATGTCGTAATAGCACCCCCAACACGCCAAAAAAAGTTTCGATTTTGGTAACCATCGAATTTAGCAATCGGTAACCCTTAAATGTAGTGTTCAATTTCCAAAACCCTCGAATGATGGCTGATTGTGGTTAAAGTTAGTGTTTAAACAAGTTTGGTGATACGTATGTGTTCCCCAGACTATTTCCCAGGTCCCAGAGCCATTTACAGTAAGTGAAAATTGCTTTTATAACTGTATTTAATATGAACTTTTTGAACTATTTGTCCTCATTGACTTTCAGTTTAAAAACAAATTAAACTTTAGGAAGTTTGGCCATCTCTAGTGTTTACCCCTGCAAAAGAGCAGGTTTCTGTTTAATACAAAAAAGAAAGATAAAGAAGATAAATCCCGTCCAAACATATTCTATATTTATTACTGACTTACTATTTATACCAAAAAGTTAAAAATAAACCAGAAAAAAATGTATTAAAAATAAAGTGGTAAAGCATACGAAAACGTACTGCTTTTTTATGTAATATATAGTATAGCAGATATGACCAAGAGGATTATTGTTTGCTGATAGCTGGCGCTAAATACTTACTTGGCGCTAATACTTAAGGGTGAGATTTACCCAGAGAGGTGCAGCCTCTGTTAAATCTCTTTGGCCAGAGTGCGTTGACACATGCGCTTGCTGCAGTTAGTAAATTGACAATTTACTTCAATTAATTAATGCTTACAGACACATGGACAAAAAACTGAACCAATTCCACCATATACTTTTGTTTTAGCAGAATTCTAGCAATATAAGATATGAACAAGGGTTCTACACATTTGCCAATATTTGTTATATTTTAAAATGGCACATTATAATGGTTATTAGTATTGTACAGGTTTTAACGGTATTTGATGAATTGTAATATTATCCATAGAGATGTCCGAACTTCCGAAAATCCTTTCCACTCTAGGATTCACGGATTTCTGAAAAAATCCGCAAATTTTGCCATAAAAGTCAATGGGGAAAGAGGTTCGGAAATTTTCGCCTTAAATAAGGGATTAAATAGCAGTCATAACTTACCATAAATGGCTCTGGGACCTGGTAAATGGTTCGAGGACCACCTCCTTGTGGGAAGAACACGAAAAATCAGAAGTAGTGCACACGCGTGCTACTTACGGTTTTCACTGGCTGCTTACGGTAATCCTCGAACCGGCAGTTTGAGTATTCCTGGGTAACCAAAAGTCAGGAAAGCCCGCAGCTCAACCCTTAGAAGGACCATTGTGGCACTTACAAGGGCTCTTTGGGGTTTAAGGGGTCCCGCAGCTCGAACCGGGACCCCCCTCCCCGGCACTTATAAGTGCCCTTGTAGCCCTTGGAATGATTGCAAGTATTAAAATATTAATACTGTAGTTGGTCCTTTAGAAAATCTATGTAAAGAGGTGCAAACCCAGCAGAGCTCAGAAGTCATCACAGTGATGGCAGAAGAAAGAAGACACCAGCGACGTTGCTGTCATTAGCACTGGCAGTGTCACTGGCGGCTGCAGTGACATCGCCCGGAGTTGGCGACATTAGCAGAATTGGCTTAAAAGAAAGCAGACACACCCGCAAGGGCTCTCCTAAGAGCCAAGGGGGTCCTGTTTTTTCAAGCTGCAGGAACCCCAACAAAGGCACTTGTCAGTGCCGCAAGGTCACTTCTAAGTGCCGGGGAGGGGGGTCCCGGTTTGAACTGCGGGACCCCTTAAGCCCCAAAGGGCACTTTTCAGTGCCTCAAGGGCCCTTCCAAGGGCCGCAAGGGCTTATATAAGTGCCAGGGAGGGGGGTCCCAGTTCAACCTGTGGGACCCCTTAAGCCCTAAAGGGCCCTTTTTAGGGCCACAATGGTCCTTCTTGACGTCTGGCCGCGGGATTTATCTTCGGCTATTTGAGGATTGCGGAACAGTCAAAAATCCTCAAACATTGAAAATTTCCAAACAGAGATAGTTCAGAAAGCGGATTTTGGGGGGAAAAATCTGCAAGATCTGCAATTCATGGACCCTTGAAATCAGCCGCGGATCTGGGATCGAACCGTCCATCCCTAATTATCTGCTATGGGGTAAACTAGTTTAGTTCATACATCCTGATGCAATATTAGATTAGCGTGGATTTAACTCTTTACCATATATATCTTGATTTCAGTGGGTTGGGCAATTGTTGTCCTGCTTACACATTAATCTCACTAATAAACTGCTATCGAAATGGAAAAAGTACGAAAGGAGTAACATGATTTAACAAACTTCTCTAAAGGAGGGATTTTTAATATTCAGGCTGCCCAGAAATGTATGCCCCAGCTTTCTATGGGGCTGTGTATGGGACTTTCTATGGGGCTGTGTATAGGACGTTCTATGGGGCTGTGTATTGGGACTTCTATGGGGCGGTATTGGACTATATGGGGCTGTGTATAGGATTTCTATGGGCTGTTGTATTGGACTTCTATGGGGCTGTGTATTGGACTACTATGGGGCTGTGTATTGGACTATCTATGGGACTGTGTATGGGACTTTCTATGGGCTGTGTATGGGATTTTCTATGGGGCTCTATATGGGACTTTCTAGGGGGTGTGTGTTGGACTTCTATGGGGCTGTGTATTGGATTTTCTATGGGGCTGTGTATAGGACTTTCTCTGGGGCTGTGTATGGGCTTTCTATGGGGCTGTGTATTGGACTTTCTATGCGGCTGTGTATGGGACTTTCTATGGGGCTGTGTATTGGACTTTCTATGTGGCTGTGCATGGGACTTTCTATGGGCTGGTATGGACTTTATGGGGCTGTGTATGGACTTTCTATGGGACTGTGTATTGGACTTTCTATGGGTTGTGTATGGGATTTTCTATGGGGCTGTGTATGGGACTTTCTCTGGGCTGTTTATGGGATTTCTATGGGGCTGTGTATGGGGCTCTCTAAGTGGCTGTGTATAGGACTTTATATGGGACTGTGTATGGGACTTTCTATATGGCTGTGTATGGGACTTTCTATGGGGCTGTGTATGGGACTTTCTATGGGGTGTGTATGGGATTTTCTATGGGGCTCTGTATGGGACTTTCTATGGGGCTGTTTATGGGACTTTCTATGGGGCTGTGTATTGGATTTTCTATGGGGCTGTGTATAGGACTTTCTGGGGCTGTGTATTGGGCTTTCTATGGGGCTGTGTATTGGACTTTCTATGGGGCTGTGTATGGGATTTTCTATGGGGCTCTGTATGGGACTTTCTATAGGGCTGTGTATGGGACTTTCTATGGTGCTGTGTATTGGATTTTCTATGGGGCTGTGTATAGGACTTTCTCTGGGGCTGTGTATTGGGCTTTCTATGGGGCTGTGTATTGGACTTTCTAGGGCTGTGTATGGGACTTTCTATGGGGCTGTGTATTGGACTTTCTATGGGCTGTGTATTGGATTTCTATGTGGCTGTGCATGGGACTTTCTATGGGGCTGTGTATTGGACTTTCTATGGGGCTGTGTATGGGACTTTCTATGGGACTGTGTATTGGACTTTCTATGGGGTTGTGTATGGGATTTTCTATGGGGCTGTGTATGGGACTTTCTCTGGGGCTGTTTATGGGACTTTCTATGGGGCTGTGTATGGGGCTCTCTAAGTGGCTGTGTATAGGACTTTATATGGGACTGTGTATGGGACTTTCTATATGGCTGTGTATGGGACTTTCTATGGGGCTGTGTATGGGACTGTCTATGGGGCTGTGTATTTGGACTTTCTATGGGGCTGTGTATGGGACTTTCTATGGAGCTGTGTATGGGACTTTCTATGGAGCTGTGTATGGGACTTTCTATGGGGCTGTGTGGACTTTCTCTGGGGCTGTGTATTAGACTTTCTATGGGGCTGTTAAGGACGATTACTGTGTACATCTAGGATTCTGCAATAGATATATTTCCCGGCTTTCATTAGTCCTAAATTGTACTATAAACTTGACCGAAAACCTGTGTAATATGGACATTGATTGGCTTCTGTTTTGTTGATGGAATATAATTGTAAATTGTCATTGTTTTGCTTTAAGGGCATGTCCACCCTTAAAACATAAAAAAAAAAACAGGTCAATTGTCAGTTACCTGCCCCATTCACAGTAAGTACAGCTGGCCCCTCCCTCATGCAGTCAATCAAGGTTGTGACAACTAACATCACAGCCAATGACACATGCTCATGATGGCTGTGATGGAGGAAGTAGATACTTTTGACAGATAGGATAGAACTTATCATTAAAGGGTAACTGTGGTCTCGAATTCTTCCAAACTAGTAGAATATATAAAAAGCTTTCCATATACCTTCAAAATAAAACCTAAATTTATCTCTACATAAAATTAGTGAGAAGTTATTGTGGAAAGGTTCAGCAATATTACTTCCTGCTTAAAATCTTCCTGTTTTCATGTGACCAGCTTGTAGTCATGTGATGGGCCTCATTAATAGGCTCCTCTTCTCAACTGTCAATTTTCCCCCCAGGTACTGATTTCCCTAGCATTAAGTCTAACTAAGCATGCTTCTCCCCCGGGGTGGATGGGGGGCCAGAGGTCAGGTGATGTCACAATTAATAATTAAAAATTATCCCAATGTAATTTCTCACAGGCTCCACCAGAGATGTGATTGTTGTCTCATTTTAAAGGAAACACTGCAAGATTTCATTTAACCATAACTTGTTTCTAGACCACAGTAGCCCTTTAAATGTCTAGTTACAAATGCATGTAATAAACTGGTAAAAATAAAACATTTGAAGTTGCGGATAGAAAACTGACAAGTAGCTAGTTTTTTGTTTTAAGGGGGACATATCCTTTTAGTCCACTGGTATAAAATATAAAAATTATGATGTGTGGGTCACAGTTTGTGATTCTTTGTTAACTATTGGCTTAACTATGTAAATACCTAAGTGCTTAAAAAAAATCATTCATTTTCGTATGTCTGCAATCAAAATATTTCCTGTATAAAAATCCCCTTTTATGAATCTCTTGTGAGGCTTCATATTGAATATGTTGTGCGATTAATTTCTATAGAAGTAAGAATGAACAAAAAGATATGAAGTTCCAAAAATCTGATGCAAACTCCAATGAATCAGAATTTTTGGAATTTTAATCACGATTTTGGAATTTCAATTGCATCTTTAGAATTTTCAATCAAAATTTTTAAATAGAGCTTTTTGATTTTTCTAATATACATAGATTTAATGTTTCGGGGGGAAATTACAGTGCGACGCAATTTTTCACAAAGTTTTTATTTACAAAACATAAAAGTCACCAAATAACTATGACAAGATGTTCTTATATGCTTCAATGCATATGAAGCAGTTGGTATAATTTTATGTTTAACCAATATATTCTTACAAATATTCTGTGTTTAAGTCCCATATTATTTTCTCATATTAATAAAGAATTAAAGCTAAGATTCATGCAAGTTCCTAGACATATCCTTTAATGCCCTCTACTCTTCTAATTAAATAAATAAATAACCATTGGGGCTGTGTATTGGGCTTTCTATGGGGCTGTGTATTGGACTTTCTATGGGGCTGTGTATGGGACTTTCTATGGGGCTGTGTATAGGACTTTCTATGGGGCTGTGTATTGGACTTTCTATGGGGCTGTGTATTGGACTATCTATGGGGCTGTGTATAGGACTTTCTATGGGGCTGTGTATTGGACTTTCTATGGGGCTGTGTATTGGACTATCTATGGGGCTGTGTATTGGACTATCTATGGGACTGTGTATGGGACTTTCTATGGGGCTGTGTATGGGATTTTCTATGGGGCTCTATATGGGACTTTCTATGGGGCTGTGTATGGGACTTTCTATGGGGCTGTGTATTGGATTTTCTATGGGGCTGTGTATAGGACTTTCTCTGGGGCTGTGTATTGGGCTTTCTATGGGGCTGTGTATTGGACTTTCTATGCGGCTGTGTATGGGACTTTCTATGGGGCTGTGTATTGGACTTTCTATGTGGCTGTGCATGGGACTTTCTATGGGGCTGTGTATTGGACTTTCTATGTGGCTGTGCATGGGACTTTCTATGGGGCTGTGTATTGGACTTTCTATGGGGCTGTGTATGGGACTTTCTATGGGACTGTGTATTGGACTTTCTATGGGGTTGTGTATGGGATTTTCTATGGGGCTGTGTATGGGACTTTCTATGGGGACTGGTTTATGGGACATTTCTATGGGGCTGTGTATGGATTTTCTATGGGGTGTGTATAGGATTTTTCTGGGGCTGTGTATATTGGGCTTCTATGGGGCTGTGTATTGGACTTTCTATGGGGGGGCTGTTGGGATTTTCTATGGGGCTCTGTATGGGACTTTCTATAGGGCTGTGTATGGGACTTTCTATGGTGTGTGTATTGGATTTCTATGGGGCTGTGTATAGGACTTCTCTGGGGTGTGTATGGGCTTCTATGGGGCTGTGTATTGGACTTTCTATGGGGTGTTGAGGACCTTCTATGGGGTGTGTATTGGACTTTCTATGGCGCTGTATTGGACTTTCTATGGGCTGTGATGGGACTTTCTATGGGGGCTGTGTATTGGACTTTCTATGGGGCTGTGTATGGGACTTTCTATGGGACTGTGTATTGGACTTTCTATGGGGTTGTGTATGGGATTTTCTATGGGGCTGTGTATGGGACTTTCTCTGGGGCTGTTTATGGGACTTTCTATGGGGCTGTGTATGGGGCTCTCTAAGTGGCTGTATATAGGACTTTATATGGGACTGTGTATGGGACTTTCTATATGGCTGTGTATGGGACTTTCTATGGGGCTGTGTATGGGACTGTCTATGGGGCTGTGTATTTGGACTTTCTATGGGGCTGTGTATGGGACTTTCTATGGAGCTGTGTATGGGACTTTCTATGGAGCTGTGTATGGGACTTTCTATGGGGCTGTGTATTGGACTTTCTCTGGGGCTGTGTATTAGACTTTCTATGGGGCTGTGTAAGGGACGATTTTACTGTGTACATCTAGGATTCTGCAATAGATATATTTCCCGGCTTTCATTAGTCCTAAATTGTACTATAAACTTGACCGAAAACCTGTGTATAATATGGACATTGTATTGGCTTCTGTTTTGTTGATGGAATATAATTGTAAATTGTCATTGTTTTGCTTTAAGGGCATGTCCACCCTTAAAACAATAAAAAAAAAAAACAGGTCAATTGTCAGTTACCTGCCCCATTCACAGTAAGTAAGCTGGCCCCTCCCTCCATGCAGTCAATCAAGGTTGTGACAACTAACATCACAGCCAATGACACATGCTCATGATGGCTGTGATGGAGGAAGTAGATACTTTTGACAGATAGGAATAGAACTTATCATTAAAGGGTAACTGTGGTCTCGAATTCTTCCAAACTAGTAAGAATTATATAAAAAGCTTTCCATCATACCTTCAAAATAAAACCTAAATTTCATCTCTACATAAAATTAGTGAGAAGTTATTGCTGGAAAGGTTCAGCAATATTACTTCCTGCTTAAACTCTTCCTGTTTTCATGTGACCAGCTTGTAGTCATGTGATTGGCCTCATTAATAGGCTCCTCTTCTCAACTGTCAATTTTCCCCCCAGGTACTGATTTCCCTAGCATTAAGTCTTAACTAAGCATGCTTCTCCCCCGGGGTGGATGGGCGGGCCAGAGGTCAGGTGATGTCACAATTAATAATTAAACAATTATCCCAATGTAATTTCTCACAGGCTCCACCAGAGATGTGATTGTTGTCTCATTTTAAAGGAAACACTGCAAGATTTCATTTAACCATAACTTGTTTCTAGACCACAGTAGCCCTTTAAATGTCTAGTTACAAATGCATGTAATAAACTGGTAAAAATAACATTTGAAGTTGCGGATAGAAAACTGACAAGTAGCTAGTTTTTTGTTTTAAGGGTGGACATATCCTTTTAGTCCACTGGTATAAAATATAAAAATTTATGATGTGTGGGTCACAGTTTGTGATTCTTTGTTAACTATTGGCTTAACTATGTAAATACCTAAGTGCTTAAAAAAAATCATTCATTTTCGTTATGTCTGCAAATCAAAATATTTCCTGTATAAAAATCCCCTTTTATGAATCTCTTGTGAGGCTTCATATTGAATATGTTGTGCGATTAATTTCTATAGAAGATAAGAATGAACTAAAAAGATATGAAGTTCCAAAAATCTGATGCAAACTCCAATGAATCAGAATTTTTGGAATTTTCAATCACGATTTTGGAATTTTCAATTGCATCTTTAGAATTTTCAATCAAAATTTTTTAAATAGAGCTTTTTGATTTTTCTAATAATACATTTTAGATTTAATGTTTCGGGGGGGAAATTACAGTGCGACGCAATTTTTCACAAAGTTTTTATTTACAAAACATAAAAGTCACCAAATAACTATGACAAGATGTTCTTATATGCTTCAATGCATATGATCAGCAGTTGGGTATAATTTTATGTTTAACCATAATATATTCTTACAAATATTTCTGTGTTTAAGTCCCATATTAATTTTCTCATATTAATAAAGAATTAAAGCTAAGATTCATGCAAGTTCCTAGACATATCCTTTAATGCCTCTACTCTTCTAATTAAATAAATATAATATTATAAATATAACTAAGTACAAAACAGTCTTAACAGGAAACAGTACCCTAACAAACCCCTAATAATACCTGGCAAAAGGACCTAAACTGCTAGGGGCAGAGTGAGACTTGCACTACAAGCTGGTCTTTCACAGTTTAGTTTGGATACACTAAATACTAAATTAAACCCAGGGATGGAGACTAAATTACACAAACACGCACATATAGTTAAAGATATATGTTGCCATTCACTTATTAACTTTAGACAGCATGAAAACTTTTTTACATAAGAACAAAAGCATCAACTTAAAGTGGTCAGAGTAGGCTAGATAGTGTTGTGATTAATGGCCTTTTGGTGTTCAAGTATGTTAACTGTGATGTATAGATTTTTCCAGCTTTTGTTTATTCTCTAGGGAAGAACCAAATTGCCAGTACTCATACAAAGGTAATCCTTTTCCCTACTGGCTCTGGCTTTATGACACCATATGACTCTGTCTATTGAAATAATAGGGAACTGCAACTTGCATTAATCTCACTGAACATGTCTGATCAGCATTGTTGCCGATTTCTTGCAAGGATGAAGCCATCATTAATATTTTCTGTCTAGCTCTCTTGATTTGAAAGATGACTGTTATCTTTGCCATCTAACAAACACATATTTCTTTGCATCTGACAGAATCCTGCAAAAAAAAAATAAATAAATGTAAAATTAGTACCTACATTTAGTTGTAGTTGGGATAAGCCAACACAGACCTGTTGGTACTTGAAGCCTTCATGCACAATCCACTCAAACATCACAAATGTGTATTTAATGTAAAAGGTGAGACAAAAAAACATTTTTACGATGAACTGTATAATTAGGAGCAAGAACAAAAATATTTAGGAATAAGAAACTTATAACCTAACTCTTTTATTACATAAGACTTACATAATATATATATACTGTAATATAGTGTTCTGATTTATTTAAAACAGTTCCCATTTTCCATTGCTGGTTAGTGCAAATTACACACAATAATTTAGTAAAAGTGGATTATTTTAGCAAAAGAGGCAATTTACTTAATAATTTGAATATGTACTGCATTTGAGTACATATACGGCTGTTACTTCCATACTTTGTATGGGGATTGTTCAGTTGTGTCCCTATGCATGGGGCGAAGGAATCAGCTCCATCTGCTTGAAGTACTGACAGCTGATGATGGCAGTAGTTTGAAGAGTTTAATCACAATGGAGGAAAAGCCAGACCATTAGATCACCCGTGCTTGAAGCTTGCCCAAAACATGTCGCTTTGCACATAATAAAAGTTTTCTTACAGTTGGTCTCCTTGTCTGATTTTTTTTTCTATTACTATTACAATCTCATGTGTTTATTGCTGGAATGAAGCAGATGGGGAAGCAGGCATTATAAGGCAGCTTCTAAAAATATACTGAAAGAACAGTTCCCCCAAAAAGTACTCATACACTTGTACCCAGGTCTATCTTCCTGTGTGTGCAGAGGTCTGGTGGGGTAAAGAAGAATATAGCAATAATGGAGCAGAACACAACAAGAGTTTTAATGCTATGGATTAGCACCAAGGTCCTCAGGTAGTCCATAAGAATGAAACTTCCACACCATGGGTAAGATGTATGTATAGTTGCTGGGTGCTGCTGCAGGGCCACAGCCAGTGGCAATTATATCCAGTGAGTAAAAGTAGCAAGAAGCACACACAAGTCTTTTGGAAACAGTGTTTATTAAACGCTGTTTGTAACATTATGTAACATTACATTTTGGTGTCACATGACACCTTCTTCAGACATCATAAAGTCTTCAGTCTACACTGAAGACCCGGCAGGATCAGACGCCAATACATCTATGGTGGGACCATCAACCCATTGAGATGGATCAAGAACCGATGGACACACTATGAGCACACACTTTAGGAGCTACAGAAGGACAAGACAAGGGGGGAGGAAGCACCATAACACTAATAAACCGCAGCTGAAACAGACAGTGATTAACACCTCTAAACATCCTCTTACGGTGAGTGAACTATCACTTCTATCTAATGAATTTAATTACCAATTTCTTAGCAGATTTAATGCATGGGAGTTTGAAGTGGAAATGTTTAAATTCAAATGCACTTTCAAATTAAAAGAATTTTTTAAAAACAAAGTACAACTTACTCTATCTGATACATTTACAGGTAAAGGTTATTTTGTTCCAGACAGTGCCTTCCACAGTAATAACCTCTTTATGAAACATGTTATTTTTTATGTATAGTATGGGCTTAGCCTACAGAGATCTAATATTTGATTCTTGACATATATAAAATTACTAAATAAAAAAATTAATTAATATTTGGGATGCCCTGGGCCTATATTCCTGCTTTTCATAACTAGTACTTTTAGAGTTGGGGGAATTGTTTGTTATGCAATAAATGGAATTATTTGTTATTTCATATTTGAGTAACCCAATTGGGGCTTACTCAAATGTGAGTATTTTGAGTATGAAGAGTTTCTCTTTAACAATGCCGCAATGCATGGAAATTTCAGAGAGGGGTATAGTCCTTTATTCTTTATATAGTGCAGCAGCTTGGTGCATGATCTTTCTGTTCCAGTGGCCAAATGGCATTAGTTTGTCAGCATTGTGTTTGGTTATTTTTGGCCCATACATGCTGCCAAAATTAGGTAAATCCCATTAGATGACTGATCATCCATGTGTATTGCCACTCACATGATATTAGATGGAACACAAATATAAACAAGTATAAAAACAATAAATATTCAATTTCAAAGTTTATTTTTTCTGTACAGGAAACTCTTTGTTTTATTTGTTTATCAAATAAATTGTGTCAAAATACGGAATTTGTACACTTGCTATCACATTATTAACTGTTTATTTATACAAGAAATGCCTGCATTGTAAAAATAGGCAGTGTACATACTAAAGGGGTTCTTTATAAATATAGATTTATATCTTAATACAAACATACAATAAACTTAAAAGAGAAATAAACCCAAATGTTTATACTCAATAATCAGAAAATATTCTGATAAAAAAGAAAATAAACTGTAAATTACACTCTAGTTAATGGTATTAAAATAATAAAATCCTCTGATGAAACCTGATCACATAGTTTAAAAATGGGCCACATGATCGATGAAGCCATATTGGCAGATATTGGCTACTTCTTTGCTGGCAACACCAACTTGATGTTGCCAGGCAATATCACTGCCACCGCCAATGACCCCACCGACACTGGTGACATCAACTTCACCAACATCAACTTCTTCTTTCTTCTGCCATCACTCTGATGACTTCTGTGGGGTTTGCACCTCTTTATATAGATTTGCTGAAGGACCAAATCCAATTGTGATTGGTTAATATTTCAATGCTTGATCACACATTAACTAGTCATTTTTGAATGTGGGTTCTGGTTTTGAACTGCAGGACCCCCAACAAAGGCAATTGTCAGTGCCACAAGGGCACTGATATATGCTGGGGAAGGGGGTCCCGGTTTCGAGCTGCGGGACTCCTTAAGCCCCAAAAGGCACTTGTCAGTCCCCAGCACTTTTAAGTGCTGGGAAGGGGGGTTCAAGCTGGCTGACCCCTTAAGCTGCAAGAGGCCCTTCCTAGGGCCACAATGGTGCTTCTAAGGACCCAAACGTCCAGCCAAGGGATTTTCAGCAGTTCAATAATCCTCAAACTGCCAAATTCGTGAATCCTCGGATATTCCAGTGTTCTTGAATTCAAACTTTCAAGGATTACCAAAAACGTCCAGTGGAAAACTAAATGTAGTTTGCATAGGCACTACTTCATTTTCTTCTGGAAGTGACGTGGCTTTCCCCAAACCATTTCCCAGTAGCCACAGTGATTTACAATAAGTTACCATCATTAGTTTATTTGTTACTTTTCAAACTATTATGTCCCCATTGACTTCAATGGGTTTGTTTCCAAACTTTTACTGAAGTTCGGAAGTTTGGAAAAGAACAGGACTTCACTAAGTTTAGCCATCTCTTATAACATGTAGAATACATGTTTAGAAAGTCTAACTTTCAGGTTACAATATATAAAACATTATATAAAATTTTCATCACACTTAATTATCCTATTTTATATTGAGCTATTAAGGGTCTCTTTTCTACATGAAATCTGTATCTATTATTCACAGGGAGGTGAGGACACATCCTATTTTGCTGAAAATAATATAATGAACTGGGAACACTGCAACACTTACCTTACCAGCGCTCCTCTTCTCAGCTGTCAGCCACGCTGCCCTGACTGAGCGCCTATCTTTGTCGCATGCGCACCAATACAAAAGATATGTGAGCGATTAGGACAGCGCGCTTGTCAGCTGAGAAGGAGCCACAAGTGGAGAGCCTGTAAGGTAAGTCTTGCAGTGTTCCCAGTACATTATATTATTTACAGGAGGGTAGGAATAAGGGTCTTCACCTCACAGTGAATAATAGATACTCCTGTACTGAAAAATTCAGATTGTGTGTCCTTTTAAATTCACTAATTAAATAATTTGATCCTTTGTTAAATATAATGCTGTTCTTTTACCTGTGTATCTAGATTTTCTCCTCAGTGATAGTTTGTCAATGGTGAATGAAATAACTTACATGTGATGATAAGGTAGATGCTGTTCACCTACATCTTGTTTAGCAAAATTAGAAGTAAGTTGCTATTAATGTAGTAATCAGAGCGGGTGTGTGTTAGAGTTGTACTCATTTTCGATATAAAACCTGGGATGATATCTTTTTTGATAAAGCAATGCATGTAACATAATAGCATTTGCAATAGTCCTGTTTCCTGGTCAGTTAAAAGCAGCATTTACTTTCAGTGTAACAGCAAGATACTTTGTAAAGGATTGAAGCTAATAAATTGCATTTTAGCCTGACCTTGAGCACTATTACTATCCTATTTGTTCTGCCATGAGGTGTCAATTTGCAGTTCATAAGAAAACCTTTCAGTGTAGGTGTATTTTATAACTTAATAACCTAAAAAATGTAAGTGATTTTCCCTTACCTTTTTAGGGATAGCTAAAAAAAATATAAAAACCTGTACTTAAAAGAGCCTTTTTTTATGGACTTAAATAGAAATAAGAGTATTTTCCTAATGAGAATATTTTAAAGATACATACATGATGTGGAAATGTGTTTTGCACTTATTAGGTTAACTACAGAACTGGAAATTTTATTAGCAAAGATTTCTTATTTTCATGTATTCGGTGCACTATGCTGACAAAAATAAACATTCATTATAAATAGATAATAATTATTCACATATTAAATCCAACTTAAATAGTTGGATTCATGTCATAACATGAAGGGCAAAATATTGTTCATAAAAAATGTCAGCAATTAATAGAGTGCGCTAAACGCGTCTGAATCTGCGATGTACAGAGGCAAGATCACCATATTCATTGCGTTAAGTCTCATATCGCAGTGAAAAGATAAATGTCACCATAACATCTACCAATGCCAGACCAGGGGTGTATCTGAGACTTTATCAACCTTAAAGGAGAGGTTTTGGAAATATAGAAAATCCAAACCTCAAAAAGTGACCTTGAATAGCGTTCATCGGAAATCCGAAAATTTGTTATCATATTATAGTAAATGCTGGAAAATAGTTTAACACCCCTCCTGGACCCTTATTTGTATTTGGAAACACTCCACTGACACCTTCCAGGGACCCACTGGCAGGCTAGATACAGTATATGGGCACTTATCTGTTCTATTCAATTAGATCAACTGGACTTTATCTAAGTCCAGTTGATCTAATTGAATACAACTGGTATACCATGACCTGGATGAATGAGAACCTTCACAAGCATATATGGGCACTTATGCAGTTTTGCCCCCTCAGACGTGGCTAAACATAACACAATGACCCACTTGGCATTTTATGAATACAATTGAGTTATTACCACAGTGATGTGCACTGATAAGCTAAGTGGCAATAGGTAGTGATAATGACTTTTCGCCACTGGTTAACAAACATTTACAAATATGCCCCTATGACTTTTTATTTTAAACTATCCCACAACCCAAAACAGCTTTTCAAAGTTTTCAACTCTCTGCTCAGTCTGCCACCTCCTCCTCCTACACCCTGTGAAATTGCCTTTTATTTCAAAGAAAAAATCCTTAATATAAAAAATTGGTTTTCTGCATGCTCTGGCTCATCTCCACAGCTTCCAGTTCCATTTACATTTCTACTCAACCTCCCTTTCACCACCTCCATCTCTGTTCTAACCAACTTTTCCAATATTACAGAACACAGACTTTCAAACATTCTCTCCAAGGCCCCTCTCACCATCAGCAACCCATTTTCTCGTTTCTTCCTTTACACCAGCCCTAACATCTTTTTTTAACTTGTCCCTATACACTGATATGTTTCCCTCCTCATTTAAACATGCTTTTGTATCCCCTATTCTCAAGAAACCTTCTCTGGATCCATTTGCTCTATCCAGTTACTGGCTTGTCTCCTGTTTGCATCTAAACTGCTTGAATGACACGTCTATGCTGAACTGGTTAATTACTTTTTTTGCTAACTCCCTCTTTGATCACCTACATGCTAAATGTAAAGGCCACTATTATTCTGCTTGACCTGTCTTCAGCAATTGATACAGTGGATCACTCATAACTGCTTCACATCTTATCCTCCCTAGGTATCCTGGGTTCTTCACTCTCTTGGCTGTCCTCCTACTTCTCAGGTAGAATGTTCAGTGTTTTCCACTCTGGTTCCAACTCCACCACTCTCCCCCACCCTGTGGGGGTATCACAAGTCTCAGTACTCAGCACTCTTCTCTTCATTTAAACCATTGGCATTGGTCAGCTCATTAGCTCTTTTGGATTCCAATACCAACTGTATGCTGATGATACCCACATTTACATCTCTGTCACTGATCTTGTTACTCTGACATCCCAGGTCCCTGACTGCCTAAATGCCATTTCTGCTTTTATGTCCTCCTGCTTTCTCAAACTCAACATAGATAAGACTGAACTTTTCTCCCCCCCTCTTGATCAACCCCCCTACCAAACACTACTATCAACATCAATGACACACCAATCTCCCCAACACCTTACGTCCGATGCCTGTCGGTAAACTTGGACGCAGAACTTTCCTTTAAACACCAAATTTATAACCTGTCCAACTCCTGTTGGTTAGAGCTCAAAAACATCTCATGCATTCATCCATTCCTTTCACAGAACGCTACCAAAATTCTAGTTCATGCCCTTATCATCTCTCGGCTGGACTACTGTAACACCCTCTTGTGTGGTCTACCATGCAACTGACTGGCACCCTTTCAATCAATCCTCTGTTTACAGGTCCATTCACCTCTCTTCCCCCTTTTCACATGCTGCCCCTTTCTGTCAATCTCTCCTCTGGCTTCCCATTATACAACGAATCAAATTTAAGGTGCTAACCTTATCCTACAAGGCTCTTTCTAATACAGCCCCCCATATATCTCTGATCTGATAAACAGGTACTACCCAAGGCTTTAGCACCGATCTGCTAATGATCTTCTCCTCCCATCTACTCTAGTCACCTCTTCCCATGCCCGTTTTCAGGAGTACTTTTCTTGTGCTGCCCTTCTGCTCTGGAACTCCCTTTCTCGCTTTATACATCACTCACCATCACTTCATATCTTCAAATGCAACCTCAAAACTCATCTCTTCAGGCAAGGTTACAGTCTGGACAGGGACATTCCTACCCCTCTTACTGACCTATCGCAGACCCACTAGTTATACTTCACTGATAACTTAGTTACAGCTGATTTACTTCACCTTGTGTTTCATCCCTATCTCCTCTAGACTGGAAGCTCCTTTGGGCAGGGCCCAAGCTGACAGCTAATCACATTACAGCACAGAGATCCTCCCACTCCCTAACACAGAACAGGGATTTCAGTTTTTTGTTTTCCAATGTTCTAACAATGCTATAATCCTATACATTTCATACAAAAAGAAAAGTAACATTTGCAGTGTACTTCATAGATAACATGGATGTAAGAAACAGAATAGAATACTAATATTTCAGGAAAAATAAAAAAAATAAAAGTAAGTTTGGGGAATGGAACCTGCAACTTGTACATTTACTGTGTCTTGCTAAAAGCAGAGCTCTTACCTCTAGGATAACTGAGATACTATATAATTCTCTGGTACATGTAGAATCTGTTACTAGGAACATATTGGAAACAAAAAATGAAGGTCTGGGGTATTGAACTTGTGACCTTCCAAACTGTGTATTTTTAAACCTGGTGCCTTACCTGGTGTGCCAACACTGAATAAGCAGAGAACCCAGGTACATTTGGAAGCTTTTTCCTTTTGCTAGGAAAATATTTTTTTTTAAAAATGGAATATGCAAGTCCCTGATAAGACATTGAAAGCTGCTTGTTACCCTGCAGATTATGGTCCAGCAACTCACATTGGCTGGTAAATTAACTGAAGGGTAACAAGCAGCTTTCAAAGTCTTTTCAGGGACTTCCATATTAGTGTGGGGACATCTGTATAGAAAACTTTGCATAGAGACAGTGAATACCGGGGTCAAGGGACGTGGCTCTGTGATGACTTCATGGGGTGTGGGTTGTACTGGCAACAACATGGAAACTTTCTTAGTTACAGAATCTATTTCTCACATGTACTTACATGTAATTTACTAGAGAATAATCTTACAATGTATAGGTGTTCTGGGGAAAAATCTTACATATTAGGTTTTAAATAAGTCTAGTTTTCCTTTAAAACAATATGACCCTGAAAACCATTCATAAAAATTTGGTCTAAATCAGTAATTAGCAGTGCCAGATTATATGTATAATTATATACATATAGGTAAGTTTCAAAACCTATTAGAGATATCACAATTCCTACAATAAAAATCTAAAGAAATAACTGGGGCATATAATAGAAAAATTCTTTAAAAATCTAAAGATATAACTGGGACATTTAATAAATCATAGATGGTTATTTAAAAAGGCTAGAAAACATTAGTATGCCCCATATTCATCATTTTAGCACTGTTGTTACAATTAATAATACAATACACATTGTATCTTTTAGGGTGGGCCACAAGATCATACCATCAATTCACAATATAGCACATACTGTACATTATTTAAAGTGGTAAGAAGTACTTAATAATAAAATGATTTTTTATTAAGGAAACATAATGTGATACAAGGTGAACTGAACTGGTCATTTCTTAATATAAGATCTGTAATATATTTCCCTTACCAAATCCCAAAGTGTCATGTAGTGAAGTTGTTTAAATCATGCTGTTTTTTTCAGTTCCTATTAAGACATAATGTATATTGTTAAATAAAGATGAAATTAATGGCATGTATGTTTCCACTCATTACTGTTATTATTGCTTTCAGTATTTTATTTTTGAGATATACAAGGTACTAAATATAAAGCTGTATAGTTACTAGAGGGTAATAACAGTGTGTTAATAGGATCTAATTGCATTTTTCCTGGAATAGCAGAAAATTATTTTTTACATGACTGAACTGTAATGGTTTGATCTGTAAATACTGAAATACTCACAAAATGAATAATTCTCTATAAGAACATTGACACATGACACCAAGGAATAAATAATTTCCTATATAAGTTATAATTCATAAGCAAATCATTAAATGGATATGGTAGCCTATTGAATGCTGTCAAAAGAAAAAAGCAAGAAAGACAAGTACATACTGTAGAATCCACCCCTTTACAGTATTGCTAAAAGTTTATAAACAAAAGATTAATGTCAATCATTTGTTAACATCGGGAGAGATGAAAACACTGTGGATTAAAAATGCACTTTTCTATTCGAGTAGAACATTTTAAATAAAGACTTAAAAGACAACTTCAAAAGTGAATTTTTCCTTTAATGCATTGAGTAAAGACTGGGAGGTTAACGAGCTATGTCTCACCTTCTTTTTTAAAGTGGGTGCTAGGAAATTTACTTTACTAACTTAAAGGTGCTTTGTTTGCCAGTATTTCAGTATCACAGTTTTTTAACTGACCATTATGTTCTTCAAAAAGTTCCTTAATCCGAAAATCCAAGAGTTCCGTCAAAACTTTGTAACTGTCAGTTCCAATTTGGATCTAGACTTCATCCCTGGCTGTGAGTTATTTGGGAATTGGGGTAATTAATATAATAATCTATAATAATATGATAATATTTAATATAATATATTTATTAACATTAAAAAAATATAACATTTTGTTTGTCTTATTTTCCTTTTTTAATGAAAATTTAATTATATAATCATTTAATCCATATAATCCATATTTATTATATAAAATAATTTATAAGTTTATAGGAGTTTGCACAGTATAAGTGACAAGATGGGGCAAGTGATTTTGTGCGGTGTCACAAATAGAGATTATTACTGGTTGAAATGCTGTACATAGACACAAAATGGAAAGGACACTCTCAAAGTGATGAAGTAATGGGTTTAATGAAAACGCAGGTTTCATCTTATAATTTATAGAAATAACTCCATTATTACAATGGTTTTTCTAAATGAACTGCCTTAGCCCTGCATGTAGAAACTGAACCGAACATTTTTTTATTTAGATTGGCTGGCAAAGGGCCTGTAATTAAAGTAATGTCAGTTATAAACCTAGATCTCACCTGTGAGATCTGAAATATATTGGGTGTGGTTTAGAAACTTTCCTGATAGTTGTGACATGCTACTCACTGTACTTAACATTTATACAGGGACAGGAAGTAACTGAAGATTTTACTGGTAAGAGTTTGATTTCATTGTAATGGTTCTGATTTATACTTTCCTTGATGGCGATAACTGTTTCTACTGCAGCTCACCCCCCCCCCCCCCGCAAAGTTAATTGCTTTTAAAAATACTTTTTCATTTATAATACAGCATTAGGGAGACAGGATTTTTATTCTGGAAAAGTGGATATCAACATAACCCCCCCACACACGCATATACCCACACACAGATACATTAATCTTAAGTTCACTTCCCATATGTAAATACCTTTTGGTGATGGTGTCATATAATGTCCTGTAAAATAGTTCTGATTTTAGTTCAGTAGTGCAAATACAAGCCAAATGACTACCTCCAGTGATAATATTTATAAAGACTGAACACATGCCCACACAAATAGCCACATGCCCTCCCCCCCCACACACATAAGTACAAATGTTTCTGCCTGCTCATATTTACATATGTTTGATAATGGTGTCATATAATGTCCAATATATTACAGATGGTGTTTTGCAACTGTAACAATACCAAGTACTTCCATAATAAATGTATCACATATATTAAAAAGACACTGTCTACATATCTACATACTCTTTCCTACACACATACATACTGTAAATCCAAACTTGACTGCTCATATAAGTAGAATATAAACTTTTAGTGTTGTGCAATTGTAATAGAATGCTTTATTAATTCAAATTCAAGTCAAATAGTGATATTCAGTAATAATACTTATAAAGACTACATATACTCACATAAATAGCCCCATGCTTGCCCTCATATAATTCCAAATGTCTCTGATCATACGTAAATATCTATGGTAATGGTGTTTTATAATGTCCTATACATTACATAGGGTGCACAATTATTGTTAATGCTGTTGTGCAACTACAACAGGATACCAATACCGTAATACAAACAGAAGTTTAAATAACTAGCTAGTTCCAGGGTTCCAATCAGCAGCACAGGTAAACGATATTTAAGCAGTTTATAAGTGCTTCTATAATAAATAAAGCCAATGTGCATACACACATTCCTAATGTTGCCCATATACTGGCCTGATATTACAGTAATTAAACTTTAAACATTGAGTTGATCAGAATATCAGACAGGCCTAAATTATTCTTCTTGGCTTCAATCTAAAAAGCCATTGTCCGCAAAGAATGTTCAAAACAAAAAAAAGGGATCTCATCATTATAAGGTATCAATCAAGACAGAAAAACAAAAAAGTATATAAAAGATCGAAGAATCTATGAATCACAATGGAGAAAATGTGTCTCAACAGGGACATCCACCCAAAAGACATTTAACGAAGCAAGATAGAAAAATGATAGGCTACTTGGTACGCACTTAAGATTCCTTTTAGGAAATCGTTAAGGTATGAAATTGTTGAATCAAAAATTTAATTATATGGAAGATATGTGTATGTACTGGTGATGACTGAGGCGGTGCAATATGAAATAATTGTTATATATAAGCCCCACCTGCAAAAGTTGATGGAATTACACTCACAATAGATTTTATATCCAAAGTATCCAAAGGCTGATTAGATTGTAATGGGGGATTTGAACATACTTTTAGAAGAATTGAGTGATAGATTCCCATGCTTGGAATATTGCATGTTGAAGTAACTACAACTAAATTAAACAATGTAAAAACAGAGTTGAGGTGGGTGGACTCTTGGTAATATCTTCCACCTGAAACCCGGGTGCAATTGTGTCAATCAAATACGTATGGAAAGCTGTATTGATTACATTTTTACATCTTCCTTACTTGCAAGGAAGTTGACCTGGGTGGAGAAGTTGCCTAAAGGCCTATCAGACCATACCCCAATATTAATTGTTATTTAGACAGAAGAGGATAAATGGCAAGTTACATTTTGGAAATAAAATCCATTTTGGATCTCTCTGTTCCCAGAGAAGGGGCTGGATGGTATAAGAAGTGAATTGGAGAATTATTTGTTGATTGAACAAGGCCCCATATCCCCGGTGATTAAATGGGACACATTGAAAGCATATTTAAGGGGAGTTCTTAAAAGTCTTACATACAGAAAAGATGTCTAGAATTAAAGAGGAAGGAATTAAAAATGATGTGAAACTAATGATACAGGAATGTATAACCAACCCCACAAACTACATTTGAAAGTTGGAAAAATAAGCAGAGAAAGGGAAAAGCCCAGATGAAAAATAAGTTTAATATAAGTTTATAAAACAAAGAAAATATATAACCTTACATTTGTTTTTAAAAATTGAAGACCCAAAAAGAGGTATTTTAAATAAGCCAGAATGAACAATAAAAAGTTTTAAAGAATATTATTGTAATTTATATGAATCACAATTAAAATATACAGGAAAAGAGATTCAGCAATATATAAAGGGAATTGACCTCCCCTAGGTGACTGTTGAACAAAACAATAAGTGGGGGGAGTAGATTACTTTAAAAGAGGTTAAAATAGCCATCCAACAGATGCAGTCAGGGAAAGCTTTAGCATTAGATGGGATCCCAATTGAAATATAAAAAAGATGTATTATTATAGATATATTAAGTGTCCCTCTGTTAGACACCTATAAGCAAGCACTCAAAATGGGAAATCTAACTCCCTCTAAGAGTGAGGACCCAATAAAGCATGAGGCATATTGCCGAATCTCTCTATTAAATGTAGATTATAAAGTACTGGCCAAGATTCTGGCTAATAGCTTACAAAAAGTAATTTTCTCTCTGAAATCAGATGATCAAACCAAGTTTATGTCCAGGAAAACAGCACCAATAAATATCAGAAGAGCATTATTTAATCTCACATTAACCATGATAATGTATGCCAACAGTTGTTATTAGCACTAAACGCCCAGAAGGCTTTTGACACAGTGGAATGGGTATTTCTCTGGGAGTTAATGGAAAGCTTTTGATTTTGGTCATAATTCTGAATTATATAATCAAATGAAGGCAAAAAATTATATACATGATAAATTGTCCGAGTCTTTTGTGCTATAAGGGGATAATATGTAATTAAGCAGTGGCAATAAAAATAAGATCAAATAATGTGATAAAAGGCTTAAGATTGGAACCACATATGGAAAAAATTAATTAACTTAATGAGTTAATTTTTTCAGACTTGCAGCTGTATTTTCAAAAATTATTGAAAAAATGGTTAATTTTCGAAATTCACAAGCCGTTTGCTAATCCTAGAATGTATTGTTTGGTAACCCTTGAAAGTATTGTTCGTTTTTGGTAACCCTCAAATGTATGTATTGTTTTCGCTAACCCTAGAATCTATCATTCGTTAACCCTCGAATGGAGCTTTTGATTTTCTGTAACCCTCGAAAGTATCATTTGTTAACCCTCGAATGTAGCTTGCGCAAACCTGACCATTGCCCGATCATAAAGTAAGAGATGTTTAAAAAGGTTTTGGTGAAAGTGACATGTTCCCCACGCCATTTCCCAGGTGCCATTTACAGTAAGTTACCATTGCTATTTTATCTGGCAGGCCTTGCATTACTGGATTTTAAGCTATACTATTGGGCTAGCCAACTTCTGTATCTACAGTATTGGATGGAAGGAGGAAGTCCCACGCAGTCAGACCATTTACTTAAGTACTATACAAAAGATAGTCATTTGGCCTTCCTAATGACCCCATTGAAACATATGGTGGGTAAAGCACATCAATACATTTTAAAGATAAGAAAATATGGGAGCAGTCAAGATATTAACAGGCTTTGGGAAAATACCATTAGAAACTCCAATGTGGGATAATCATTTCAGATATCTACAGTTGAGACACCGTATATTAAATATTACGAGAAATTTGGGGCGAGCATATGCAGAAGAAGTTGGTTTCAAAATTATACCAAAAGTTATTACAATATAAAACAGACAAAATTCCAAAGAAAATTGAAGCTAAATAGGTAAGGGTTCTACCTAATATACAGAAGGACAATAAAATAATATAATCCCATGTTATATTATCATGTGCAGCCCAAGATTAACAATTTTATATAATTAACCAGTCCTACCTGACCCCAGAGAAACCTTTAAAAATGAGCAGCAAAAAAAAAAAAAGTTGATGCCCAAAATGTAAATAAATCTGCCAGGGGCAGATTTTTGGCATTTAAATTGGGATTGGAGTAAAGTTCAGAATTATTGGCTTGAGATTCTGGATTTTATCCATTTGAACCTTGATGATTCCAAGGATACCAGAGTCCTGCTTATTTGGTATATATAATAAAATTGAATGCTATATGTCTGTCTGAGATAACGTTTAGACAAGACATTCTGTTTTATGCTCGGAAGAATACTGCAATGAATTGGATGACTAAAGAAGTGCCAAAAATACAGCAACGGCTTGATTTAATTAGCAAGGAACTTCCATTAATAAGGATGATATATACACATAAGAAATCTATGAAAAAATATATTAAGGTTTGGGGGAATTGGTTCTCACTACCATCCACAATAGGAAGAACAATGAAAAATGCTAACTAGTAAAAATGGTAAGTAGATAAAGGAAGCTTATTAGCAGTTATATATATATATATATGTTATACCTTAATCTATGTCCTATTCTTAAAGTGCATGTCCTGTCAAAAAATAACTTTAGCTATAAATGTAGAGGTCCCCCCATACCCTACTTTTGCATTATCAATAATTTCCAAATATGCCCCTGAAGGGACTTACCTTACATGGTCCCTCGCCACCTAGGTGTCCTAGGAGCTCCTGTTTCGAGCTTGTTTTGTTGCTCCTTTACTGAAAGTCGCAACCAGGAAGTGGACTAGCTGTCAGCGGTAGAGCATGGAGGGACCAGGTCAGGTAAGGAACTTCAGGAGCATATTTGAAAAATATTGATGTGAATGTTAGGTTTGGGGGGTCCTCTTTATTTATTATTTTTTATTTAGTTATTTTTTGACTGGACATGTCCTAAAGAAATAAAGTGAAACATACAAAATGAATATGAAGTTGTAAAAAATAGAAATTGAAATAAAGTGAATAAAAAAACAAAACAAAACCAGGAAGCCCAATGTAGCAAATATATTGTTTTGTTGAGGCAATTTTTAAAAAAAGTCCTCCTTTAATTCATGATAGAGGAAATCCAATCAATGTAAATTACTCAAATGATGTTTTTAACATTTTATTTATAGATGTGTTTGATTTATTAAACATTTCAATTCCAATTCCTTGATTGGCAAAATTACTTTCACTTTCACAGACCAAACTAGTAGAAGTGTAGCCAGTGATGTCCTGTAAACAGCCAAGAGATATTTTCTTTCCTGTGCAGGTCTGTCATAGATATCTTTTAATTGGTTGCTGCATTAATTAGATAAAGTTGTGCACATATTACTGACCCCCCCTAAGATTTGTTTTTTTAGTACAACTAGAATGCTTAAGCAGAACCTTAATTTGGGAGCTACAAAAGAGGAGAAAATTTCAACAGTTGTTATGATAACGCCAATGTTTATCTTTACATTTGTGCTAGATTAGCATCTCCTTACCAACCTTTTTTAGGTTGTATGCATCAAACATTATTACTTTAGATTGACAGATTTATTTAACAATAAAACATAGTTGAATTAAGATTTATTTTGCAATTCTGTGTTCCAAAAGGATTGTAAGGCTTCTATATGAAAATCCATACTCTTTCAAATCATAGTGTATGTGCCCAGGTGGCATGTGCTGGGAAATGAAAAGTAAATTATTATTTCAGTAGTCAATCTGTATGGTTGTGTTGCAAAGGGACTCCTTTAGAGGCTCAGTGTTGTACTAACAGCCTGCAGTTATTCTGAAATGAGTAGCTGATGATTAAGAGGTCACTTGGTACCAACAGTAGCAGATGTTGTTGGTGTTTGTCTCAGTAAGGTGCTCACTGTCTGCAAAGCAAAGTTTCCATTAGGAAAAGAAAATCTAAGTGTATCTTTCCCAGGGGATTATATTGCCATTTAATTTTTATCCTGGCTTGTTGCCAGCATCATTTTGACTCTTCACAGCATTCCTGGGTATTTTGTTCCTTTTTAGTTTGTTAAAATATTTGTTGACTTGATAGTTTTTAGTTTTCATCAAGCTTAAATTTTTTAAAAAAAAACTTTGGATGTCTAATCCATATTTTAAGATTATATTGTGTTGTATGTTTGTATTCATGATACATTTCAAAATGAATCATTAGATATCACCAACAAATTTAATAAATAAAGTAGAGCAAAGTTTCAGGATTACCATTCTGTAAAATACACTCAGCGGCCTTAAAGGATAACTATGCTGTAAAAATTTACTTTTTAAAAATGAAAAGTACCTGAGACATGGAGGTAGGATTGAATATTCCAACCTCCCAATATTGTTTCATTGAGGACAGGATCTACAGCACATACAGTTTTCATCTGCCAGGATATGGCTCTGGGCCTTCCTGTATTAAAGATAGGGCTGAAGCATTCAGGAAGCCTGGCAGAAGAAGTTTTCTTTGAGCTGCCGCTCCTCATAGAAATGATATTGGGAATTAGAAAGTACCAATCCTACCTCCCCGCCCCAGATACTTTTCATTTTAACTGTTTTTGAAAAAAGTTTATACACACTATAGTTCTCCTTTAAAGGACCCAACTGGCCAATGTTAAATGGCATAATAAACACTGCTTGAAGGACAACTAACATGTTATAAGCCAACACTCAGCTCCATAGAAATTGCCCACATTAATTTCAGGAAACTCTATGTACTACCTATTGGGCTGTACAGATTTCTGGATAACTTCTTCAAATAAATACAGCTACACATAAAAATATATCAGTATAATTGATCAAAAGTAAGTCTGATCTAAATAGAAGAGTACTGTTATTGAAAATAAGGTATATTATATAAATTAAATATTGCATGCAAAAGCAAATAGTGTACATTTTCTTTACACCCAAAGAATTAAAATTTTCAGGGGTGATTCACTAAGTCAATATCTGGATGATTTACTAAACCAATATCTGAACATATATTGCCAATACTCTGTACACTCTAAAGCAAACAGCTCTTATCCCTGTGTTATGCTCAGACTAGAGAAGTAATTGTAAAGCCGGGTGATATCTGAGTTATTTTTGACAGAAATTTGAATTACTGAATTGTGCTTTTGTGTGATTCCTTTTTTTCTTTTTGCTTTCTCCTAGTAATGACAAAGGAGAGAACAAGGCATTAAACACAGTATAAATGAGGCCCAATTTTTCTGTTATTTTACAAAACAGAATCAAAATAATGGCAACACTGAAAATGAGCAGTAGAATTTAAGATAAGAGCTCTAGTTTTAATCACATCTACTTCTAATATATGAAGCAAAGCATCAATTCGTTATTGACTATGGCACAATAATGTATGCTATAGATAGAATCTAAATTATTTAAATGTCTTATGTTTTAAATATCTAGTTCCCTTTAAAAAGTATTAAAGGACAATATAAAAAAAACATCACCCCCATTACATGTCCACACTTCCAGCAGCTGATATCACTGACTCATATTTACAACCATGCTGCCCTCCCTTAGATATCACACAGCAAAGATGAGTGCTAAAAGCCCGCCTCCTAGAGGGCCCAGGGCCTTGATTAACAAAGCATTTGTCATTGGCTGGTGGGAATGTCTGTTATAACCTCTCTCCTCCTCTGCCAGTTAAACAAACTTGAAATGTCCTGTTACTAGGATACAGCCTACATAATCAAGCTGATAAAGGGTGGGTGGAGAAGTGTTTTTTCGCATGCTAGGTTTGAGTGACAGAGGCAGAATTGTTATGCCCCCTTCACAGCATGGCTAATTGAAGGCAGAGAAATCTGGGAAAAAAATGTATGGGGAGGGCTGCATACCTTTACTCTTTTTAATGCAATAAAAAATGCATTGAGGCAATACAGTTATCCTTTAAACCCTGCTGTGGTAATTCTTTCTAAAGATAAGCCACTCTAGTGTCCTAAATTACTACCTTTTTAAAACCAAGCTCCACAACTTCTATTAAATCTACCTTGCAAAGTGGGAAGCTGACAAGTAGAAAAAAAGTTTTAAAAAAACATAAATATGTGAATAAAGCAGATAGGAGGATCCAGGGTCAAACAGAGAAATTACAATTTTATGAAAAAAAATAAATTAAACAATATATGGGACATAAAATGATAGGTTAGAGAGTAACAGGGAGCTCAGGCAGTAACAGGCAAGGTCTCTGAGCAAATCTCCCATATTTCATTTACCAGAGGCTGCGCGGCTCTGGGTGAATCTCACCCGCACGTAAGTATTTAACGCCAGCTATCTGCTGCCATTAAATACTTATGTGCAATCAGCTACACAGCCTTTGGTAAATTGATTTTCGATGGTACTCCCGCAGCAGCTGCAAAGCAAGCAATGCCGCCACGCCAACCGTAAATCGTTTAGCGCGGCGTTAAAGGCAGAAAGGAGCTTAAATTTTCTCAGTTTTACACAAAAGTCATTACTCACAGTTCTGTTCCACACAGAACACTCTCCAACTCGGGAAGATTAAGCAAGCAAAATCCTACTCGCTCCTTCTTTGAGCTCAGATCCGCAGGCACTTGTTAAACTGCTGGTTTCCCATTCCAGTTACCTGCAGACACTTAAATGTGTTGCCACAGTCTATCTTAAACTCCTGCACTTATTACTACTTCTATTTTTTTGTGTCATTTTGGTATTTACTGTAGAGTACGCAGGAATACCATGTAGTGACCTATTAACAGGTGTAGAAATGCCTGTTATTTATAGCCTTGGAGCAGAGGTTGCCTGCTGTTGTCGGGCACTTATGCCAGATGATTTTTGTGCCTTTGCCCCTGACCCCAGCCCTGCCTCTGGGTTTAGGCTTATGCTCTGAATGGTCTCCCTCAGAAACACTATCTCACCCTCTTCAACCCATGTTGCTCCCAATGACGATTGATGATCTCTTTGTCCACTTCCACCTCCTAATCATTGGTGGCTTATGTCACTGGTCTTTTTTGGGTAGATGCATATTGGCAGCAAGTCTCCTAGTCTTGGTTCATGCCCATTGGATACAATCAGGGAGATGCAATATAAGGGAAGAGACATTACTTACCTGCCTGAGATCCCGCAAAGCAGAATTAACTTAATAGTGGGATCACAGTAAAGTAAGGAGCGCCTCCAAATGCCCCCATAGAAAAGATGTTACGATTGTGCTGCATAATAGCGCAAAACTTAACATATTTTTTAGTCATTGAGTGCCTGTGCTGTTAATATAAAATGTCACAGGCCTCACTAATGCAATGTAAAGCCCACAATATCCTGATATTTCATCAGGTAGCATAGTTTTTAGACTTATTTTGCTGATATCTGAAAATATTGCATCTCCTAATGTGTCTAGATATTTCATCTACCTGTTTTTTCTCTTTTTTAACTTCTTCACCACAACTACCAAAACCTTAAATCCACACAGACAAGCCAATAAATATACTGCAAATCTTGAATCACATTCTAAAAGTGTCCATTTTGAAAGTGGCCTAGATAAGTTTCTAAAATGAAAAAATATTGAAAATTACTGGTATTAATACATTAACTGTAGTTCTGGTTGATCCAGGGATTCTTTACGATTGTTTTTTAGAGTCAGGAAGAAATCCTCCCCATTTTTAGCTGGGATTTTTGAATTCCACTGGATCAACTGTTAGGTAGGGTTAAAAGGGAGGATGAAAATGTTGGACTTGATGGACGCCTTAATTCAACCTCAATTAATATGTTACAATGTATGTTAAATGTACATGTTCCTTGTATCTTATCCTTTTTGTCCCCTTATGGATGTTTAAATTTTAAAAAACCTTAATAACAAATTTGCACTTTACAAGATTGTGGCAGGGGTGCATACCATTTTTTATGACCCCCTAACAACATGTCCTTTCTCTTCGAAGTGGCCCTTCGAAGAGACTACATATGATCTAATATGAACACTTATATGATTGGATACACTAGATAAAAAAAATACTCACACTACATAATGGCAGTGTTTTGTGTCACAACAAAAAATAAATAATGCAAGAAGTCAAAAACTAGAAACAGTTTAGTGGGGGAAAAACCCTACTAAATCCTAGTTGCTTTAGTGTGCGCATCTAAACAAATACTCCCCTAACCAGTTTAGTGGTTCTAAAAAATAAAATAAAAATCTTAGAGAGGCAGATGGCAGACTGCTATTTTTAATTCACAAGCCCTGTTAAATAACTGCCATATGTGACACAGGGCTATTTCAGATGTTGCATTAATCAGTGTACAAAACCACATAGGAAATTAGACTCTTTTAGTGTGCTTGTAAACACAAATATATTTGAAATTCAACACACATTGAAATATAGCAATACTAGATATTAGTAAAATAACAAACCTTTAATAAAATAAAACAATGCATTTTGTTGCTTTCAAAACAAAGTAAAGGACTAAAAGTAGAATTGTAGCATTCCCATTACTTCATTATTAAATTTGGCCCAAGCATGGAAACTAAAACGACCCATCAGCTAAATTGCTATGGATGCTAGGCTGTTCGGCAACACAGTAAAGCATTAAGAGCATGTTATGTGATCTATAAGTGCACCAATAAGTGGTTGTAAGTATTATAGTAATATTTTAAAATCCCCCTTTTTTAAGGAGAACTAAGGTATAAAAAACATTGAAACAATGCAAAACTTGCCTTTGATAAGTGGCTTCAATCCAAAGATATGCCCATGTAAAATTATTACGAACTCTCACTACAAGATAGAAAGAATGCACAAACCTGTTGGGGGTTGTTCCGCTTTCATAGAACAGACCCAGGTTTCATAGTAGAATTTTGGCTATCGAAGACTAAATTCTGCGTGGAAATTTCATTTCTGTATCTAAATTTTAGTTATTGTTTTGATTTTCACTTCTTCTTGCCCATTACAGGCTCTCCCTCTGTCCCTGGGGTGCAGCCTTTTTTTACTGGCAGAAGGGGTGGGAAGAGGTATGAAATTATTTTTTAATCTTAAATTAGGAATTTTATAAATGCCTAATTTTACTCTAATACTCTGGTATGCATATTTTTTATTAGGTATTGAATGTATTTTTTTAAAGATCCTAATTTTAAAAAGATTGTAAAAATACAATTATCTAATTGTATTTTTATCTAAATTATCTACTTTATCTAAAAATCCAATTCACAATATTGCCTGGATTAAAATGGAGTGTGGAATATTGTAAGAACAGCATTACCTGCGCTAACAGTCATTATAGGAAGTAAAAGGGACTCGTATTTATGTGATCCTGTTGTTAAATGGTGCTTGGATTTCACTACATGACAACACAAAGGATGTTGTGTAATGCTGAAAAAAACAACATTTTATAATGCTGGTTTTATATAAACTGATTTTTAGGGCATCAGTTATTACATACATGTGGCGGGGTTTCTCTTATTTGTTTTTTAATATAGCGATATAGAATACATAATGCACTGGGATCCATCAGTACAATAATATCCTGAATAATTACAGTTGAAGGTACGTTATCCCCTATATAACTAATATTTTGGCACTATTTGACTTTTATTTAATTTAAACTAAATTTAATTTTGGCCAAAAATACAACTTTTAAAAAATGATACTGTAGTTTGACCCCATATATATATAACTATTTGCCATTGACAATCTATTTTCCAGCTCGTCTCCATTTCTATTATATTTTAAGAATGAAAATTGATGCTGCTATTTATAAATGGTTGAAATTTTAAAATTCTTTGCTTTTTCTTTTAGTTTTTACCCTCAAGGTTTCACTCAGCCTTGACGTGGAGAAATCCATTATTTCCAATGGGAATAGGGGACTTTTTGGAACACAATGCTGAATATAATAGGAAATAAAAAGAAAGGAAGATATTTCCTACAACAACCATTTCTTGAATTTAAAATTGATGGAAATGTTTTCCTTAAAGTAGTCAGTTAGTTGAGTATAATATATTACTATAGCAGTTTGGATCCATAACCCAATTCAGTTATAATTTACCACACAAGTCAGTCTAAGTCCCTCCGCAGATCCATCCAAGCTACAGTATTCTAGAAGGAAGTAGGCAGGTCCTGGACAGTGGGACCAAGTATTGTAACAGTTCTGGCCAAAATGGTAGGAACTGTAAAGTTTTTTGTAACCAACTTAACATACAGTATCTGCCAACATTATAAAGTCTCTCAGCTTTCAACATTCCAAGGCTTCCAATATAAAAATTAAAAAGAGACCTTGCATTACTGGGAAGATTAATTTAGGAAAAAACCCCACTATGCTCAAAGTAAGACGGTAAGTGAATTTAATTCACTGCAAGCTGAAAATAAACAAGTATAAAATACATTAGTTGAATGTATGTGAAGCCACAAAGACATAAGAAAAAAGGGTTCTTGCTCCTGAGAGCTTACTCTGAACAGAATCTGGTAAAAAATCAAATTATACCTGATGAAGGAATGAGCCAGTCAAGATCTTATAACATTTTCATGCTGGGTAGTTGTTTGTGTTGAAATGTATGCAACTGCATTCATGCTTAAACAGTGTGTATTACACATATTGACCATAGGATTGCAGTGTGTTTAAAGGGACAGTTCAGTGGAAATTATCAATATTTGTGAAATTGTTAGTTTGTGTAATGCATACTTAGTTATTCTACATATTCTCTCCCATTTTGATCAGTTGATTTCATACCCTTTGTTGTTCCCTACTGTTAACAGTCCTTCTTCTTCCCAGAATGCATCACATCCTTGGAATGTTCCTAACAGTTATTTCTACTGATTTGCTGTTGGATGGGTCAAACATCTCTACTGAGCAATTGAATCAACCCAGGCTCTGGGTCAAGGGCAAGACCATAACGGTCTCTACTAGGGGTCCAGCAAACAGGAAGTCAGTATTTGAGTTGCATTTATTTATACACAGACAAAATGCTGAATTGGCAGATTAAGGTAATTGGGATGAAAAAATACTGCTCTTTTTTCTGAAAAACATATGTATTTACACTGAACTTCCCCTTTAATGTGTTATTGTTATATATGCAATAGGGCATGCCCCTCTCTTTCTCTCCTCTCTGTATCTCTATGATGCTGTAAGCACGTGTAAAGTCACAATGGTTCTGTAATTCCTGTGTGTGATTTAAACAGTAAATTCACTGTGTGCTCCCTGTGTGATCTACACAAAGGACAAACACAGCCAACAGTTTGCAATCAACTTTAGGGTTCCATGCACAAGCAGGTTCCATGAGAACTGGAACTGAAATCAAAACCAAGTTCAAGCTGAATTTTAACAGTTTGGACAAACCCGAACTTCTCAAACTATTCTAAACTCTGAACTTTCGATGATTATTGAACATTCGAGAATTATCGATCAAAACTTTGAGAATTATTGGAAATTGGCCGGGAAGTTCCCCAATTGTAAAGTGATAAGCAGTTTTTAAACAGTTGTAAGAAAAGGTGCGCACGATCAGCTGTTTAAAACTACTGCCGGTACGGTACAGCAGGGGTGTGTGTCAGAGGCCTGGCTGTCTCTTGAAATTATATGTCCCACTTTAGGTACATGTAATAGACTGATTTGAATATTATTTAGTCACATTGTGTAAACCAATGCAAAATCAATAAACCTGCATGTAAGTTTGTCCAAACATACAGAAATTGTTCCTTCTAGATGCTTAATAGGTAAATATTTAAAGATTCAGGTTGGTTATGGGGGATTTTAACTACCCTGACATAGATTGGAGTAAGGGAACTGCCAGCACCTCAAAAGGTATAAAGTTCTTAAATTTCCTATATGAGCATTTTCTTTCACAGATGGTAGAAGTTCCTAATAGACAGAATGCATTGTTGGATCTGGTAATATCTAATAACCCTGAGCTCATTTTGGATATGAAGGTAATTGGAAGCTTAGGGAATAGTACCATGATATAGTGTCATTTAATATAGGTTGCAAAAAACTAAAGTGCACTGGGTTAACAAAAACTTTTAACTTTAGGAAAGCTGATTTTATGCTGTTAAAGGAATCACTCCTGCTCATAGACTGGGGGTAATTGTTTCTAGGTAAAGATACAGAGCAGATGTGGACCATTTTTAAAGGGATATTAAACGATTACATTTCTAAATCTGTACCTTTAGGGAACAAGTGTAAAAAAATTAGGTGCACTCCTTCATGGCTTAATGCTCAGGTAAAAAGGGAAATGGGAAAAAAGAAAAAGGCAAATGAACAGTATTCACATTGGCTAACAGAGGATATGGTACGGAAACAATTAGACAAAGTTAATATTAATAAAGCCCCAGGACTAGATGGATTGCATCCTCGGATTTTAAAAGAGCTTAGTTCCGTTTTATCTAGACCACTGTTTCTCATCATTTCAGATTCGCTTTGGTCTGGGGATGTGCCGCTGGATTGAAAAAAAGCCAATGTAATACCAATATTCAAAAAAGGTAGTCGTTCACAGCCTGGTAACTATAGACCTGTAAGCCTAACATCAGTGGTAGGAAAGGTGCTAGAAACTTTGTTACGGGACCATATCCTTGACTTTGTCTCCAGAGCTCATCTTATTAGTAGTAGTCAGCATGGATTTATGAGAAATAGATCATGCCGGACAAATTTAATTGGTTTTTATGAAGAAGTGAGTAACAAGTTAGATTCAGGCACAGCAGTGGATGTGGTATACTTGGATTTTGCGAAAGCTTTTGATACTGTGCCACATAGGCGACTAATGTATAAACTGAGGACTGTTGGCCTTGATTTGTTCATGGATAGAGAACTGGTTATTGGATCGCAAACAGAGAGTGGTGGTTAATGGAGCTACATCTATGTGGGCTAAAGTTCTAAGCGGAGTGCCTCAGGGTTCTGTACTGGGGCCGCTTCTGTTTAATCTGTTTATAATTGACTTAGAAGGGGGCATTGAGAGCAAGGTCTCAGTGTTTGCTGATGACACTAAACTATGCAAAGCTTTGGAAACTTCAAATGATGTGCAAGTGCTGCAAGCAGAGCTAGATAGATTATCAAAATGGGCAGCAGAATGTCAGATGAGATTTAATGTAAGGTGATGCATTTAGGATTTAATAATCCCTGTGCCACCTACACCAAAAATAATTCTGTGTTAAGTGCATCTGTAATGGAAAAAGATTTGGGGGTTATGGTAGATAACAGACTTAGCTATAGCAAACAATTCCAGGTAGCAACGGCTAGAGCTAGCAAAATATTGTCTTATATAAAGAGGGGAATAGATTCAAGAGAGAAAAATATTATTCTCCCTCTTTACAGGGCACTGGTAAGGCCTCATTTGGAATATGCGGTGCAGTTTTGGAATCCCATATACAAAAGGGACATCTTGGAAATTGAAGCAGTTCAGAAAAGGGCAACTAAATTAATAAGGGGAATGGAGGGGCTTGAATATGCAGGCAGATTAGACAAGTTAGGGCTGTTTACATTGGAGAAGTGATGTTTGCGTGGGGACATGATAACCTTATACAAATATATTAATGGGCCATACAATGAACTCTCTTGTGCATTGTTTACTAATAGGTCATATCAGAGGACTCGTGTACATCCTTTAAGGTTGGAAGAAAAGAAGTTTCATCTTCAGGTTAGGAAAGGTTTCTTTACAGTGAGAACAGTGAAACTGTGGAACTGTCTTCCAGCAGAAGTGGTAATGGCAAGTTCATTGAACAGCTTTAAAAAAGGCCTGGATAAGTTTCTAAAACTAAAAAATATTGAGAATTACTGGTATTAATGCATATAAATCTGGTTGATCCAGGGATACTTTCCAATTGTCGTTTGGAGTCAGAAAGGAAGTTTTTCCCCCTTTTTAGCTGTTTTTTTTTTTTTTTTTGCCTTCCTCTGGATCAACTGTTAGGTAGGGTTAAAAAATAAAAATAAAAAAAAAGAGGGTGAATAGGTTGGACTTGATGGACGTATGTCTTTATTCAACCTTAATTACTATATTACTATATTACTATGTAGTCATGGACAAACCCAACACTAAAAAGTTTGCAAACCCACCAGTGAACTAAACTAAAGAAGCAATCCTTTTAAAGTATTCTTGGGGGTTGTAGGGCACTAGAAAATATAAGGGAAATAGTCAGTACCTTTCTTGCAGGTTTTGGAAAATTCAGAGATATAGGAGCCAACCCTGACATGAGAGGGATGCCCCTAAAGCCATTTGAACCATATAAATAATTCAGGGGGTGCCACATGTACTGGAGCAAATCAGATGGATCAAGATCATGTGGCACCCCCTAAATCAATCAGATGGTACAAAGAAGAGCTAAGAGGCATCATTCATATCAGGGTCAGCTCCAAATGTCACATTTGTTGTTGTGTTGGTCCCACACCAGATCCATTCAACACTTTGTGTTCTCCAATACTCAAGAAAGGTAGTAACATTTGTGTCATTATTTTGTCCTCTAACCCCTAAAAATGTGCTGATATTCACCATGGTTCCCCACTGTTTAGAAGGCAGAGTAAGCACTGAATAGCAATAGAGATGGCTGAAACTGATGGGTTTCATTCCATTTTCAGGGTAAATCGGGAGCGAGTTTTCGATTTTTTTCAAACTTTCAGGTTATTTTTAAAAATTCTCAAAAATAGCCTCGAACGTTTGATAATCCTTGAAAATGCGATCAGAAACTGTTTTTCGAACGTTCAAAGCTATTTTTCGTGAATTTTTGAAAATAACTCGAACGTTCGATAAAAATCGAAAACTCACTCTGAAGTCCCGAAATCTGAACAATCTTTCTGGTTTCGGAGCATTCGGATTTCGGAACTGAGGGGTAGCATGTCGGGTTTTGGTCAGAGTCGGACCCGGATCCCATCTCTAAATATGAACATACATTTAAACATGAAGATTAGTAATGAGTGCTGATTTTAAACTGAATCTGGGGGATTTAACAAATATGCATATCGGTGGAATGTTTTGAAATTCTAAAGGGCAGAACTGTCAGTACTGACCTGATAAATGTAAAGGTTACTAAAAGAGTATAGTCTAAAGCTAAAAATGGCCATTCATTTTGTTGTAGTGCATCCCGGGTCAGCCACCGCAATTGCACGTCTGTACGGATCTTAAAATACTGACCTATCTAGGTTATACAGGGTGTTAATATATTACTATGCATACATTTAATTCTCCAATAGCTAACCAGTCGGTGTCTCATGTATCAGGAAAATCTAATTAGTGATGCAAGACTCTTCTTGGGACAAAAGTTATTCACTGTCATTGGCTAATGTAGTTATGGGTTTAAGGGTACCTTTTGGTACCTGAGACAAACTTTTTAAAGCTGCCTTCTATATTTTTCAGCAGAGACTGTAAGGTTAGCTCTCCATTTCAGCAGACACAGTAAGGCCAGATCTCTATTTCAGCAGACACTGTTAGGTCAGCCCTCCACTTTACTAGATACTGTTAGGTAAGCCCTCCAGTTCACTAGCCACTCTAAGGTCAGCTCTCCAGTTCAGCAGTCACTGTAAGGTCAGCCCATTAGATTTCCAACCACTGTTAGGTCTGTCCTTCACTTACCAGCCAGTGATTACTTAACAGTGGTTGTTGAACTGGAGAACTGACATTACTTGGCTGGTAAACAGGAGGGTTGAGTTCAAAGTGGCTCATGAGCTAGAGGGCTGGCCTAGTAGTGATTGCTAAGCCCTTCAGTTTCAGCAAACACTGATAGGTCAGCCCTCCAGTTCAGCAAAGGCTGTTAGGTCAGCCCTCCTTTTCACCAGCCAATATTACATTAGCTCTTCAGTTCACCAGTGTTATGTTAAGTAGAGAGCCTGGTGAACTGGAGGGCTGACTTTACACTGGATGGTAAACTGGAGGGCTGACTTTACACCAAATGGTAAACTGGAGGGCTGACCTAGCAGTGGCTGGTGAACTGGAGGGCTGACCTAACAGTGGCTGAGGAACTGGAGTGTGGTAATACAGAGTGCCCCCAAACAGACTGGTATATACAAGTTGTCCACAGTAACTGGTAGATAAAAGTTGCCAACAAGTGAATTGTGGCCACTCACATGTGTTTTAAAAGTTCCTTTGGAGACTCAATTCTACACCACTTCATCTCCAGTGGCAAAAAAGTTCAAACTTTGTAAAAAATGCAGAAGAGCTACAAGCATACAAGTTGCCCACAGATACTGGTACACACAACTTGCCCACAGTGACTGGTACACACAAGTTGCCCACAGCGACTGGTACACACAAGTTGCCCACAGTGGCTGGTACACTCAACTTGCCCACAGTGCCTTGTACACACAAGTGGCTGGTACATACAGGTTACACGCAGTGGCTGGTACATTCAAGTTGCTCCCAGTGCACACAGTGGCTGGTACATACAAGTTGCCCACAGTGGCTGGTACATACAAGTTGCCCCCAGTATGCTGATACATTCAAGTTGCCCACAGTAGCATGGTACACACAAGTAGAGGAAATGAAGAAAAAACCTAAGTGCTCCTTTCTACTTTGCCTAAGGGCCACCACCTGAGACAAAAGTCTTTCTCTGCCTTGTGGTAGCAGCGGCACTGGAGATGCTACATTCATTTCTAGAAAAGAGGTAAGAATTTAAATGCACCTTATAAATAAACAACAATGAACTTCTGAACCAGATCATCTTATATGCATAAAGGACAATATTCAGGTTTGGGAATTTTGTGAAAGAATTATTAGGGTTATATATGAAAATTACACACCACAATAATGACCCCAAATAAAAAAGGTATAAAAGATAAAATAAACAGCTTTATTTCTCCTTAAAGTATGACAACAGAAATGCAAGGGCACCAGTTTGATTTATAACTTTTCAAATGTTGAATGAAGTTGAAAATATTTACATGAGCAAACTTTGCATTTATTATAAAATTTCAGTTTTCATTTATGACTGCATTAAATAAAAATACTTCCAATATTTCAAGTAAATATTTGTGTTTGATTTTATAATTATTATGTAATCAGAGCTGCATCAATGACTGTATCTCAGAAAAAATGGTCTTTCATTAAGTTGGTATACTAAATTTATTTGGAGGATATCAGTTATTTATATTTGGCAGTGTGGACCAAATTAATAAGTTGTATGCCTAAGGCAAACAGTTTGTAGCCTTCCGGGCAGTTACCTTCCTTCAATGATTCCCATTGTGAATTACTGTCAATAAGACACTAGTTAATAAAGAAGAAATTAACTCCACTTTAAACTGCAAAGTTCAGTATTAAATTAATTTAACTGAAAAAAGGAATATTAATTGTTCATTTCTTTATAGCCATTATAAGTAATTGCATTTTCTGCTAATAGAGACCCAGCTCCCTTTCTCAGACATATAAACATTAGCATCGTTTTTTAAAGGGCATGTCCACCCCCAAAACTAAAATTTAACCCCTTACTGGCCACATCAAGTAGTTTAAAACAATCCTTACCTTACATTCCTGCTCAAAATAGTTCCCCTGCTGTGCCCCTCCAAAGTCCAGGAAACTGCTGTGTAGGAGCAGTGTGTGACTCATGCTGTGCCTGAGACTTCCTTAACCCCATCAAGGTTGAGGCATGCTCAGTGCAGCCCTCCCTGCATCTCAGCCAATCACGGACGTGGCTGCCGGTCCCGCCCCCTGCTTTCAATTCCATGCAAGCAGAGGGCCTGAACACTGCAGCAGGGGAGAGAGGGCAGGTAAGTAAGAATCGGGAAACTTTCTAACAATTATATTAATGCGGTTGGGGCTGGGGGAGCATGCCTTACCACATATCAAAAGTTAAATTTTGGGGTGGACATGCCCTTTAAGCAAATGAGCAGGAAATTATTTCACCATATCTATCACCTAGCCTATATATAGTTTATCCAAAAGGCACAACAGCCCTAAACTATTAAAATATGTGTAAAACACAATACACTACCATCTAACAACTAGATATACAGTACACATTAGTGTCATTATACTTAGAAAGAAACAGACCCAGACATTACAGAAAAAGGTATAAATCATAATCTTTGTTCAAGCCAAATGGGGCCAGCGTGTTCAATTGTTTCACCCACCATACCTCCCTTTGCTTTAACTATAGATGGTCCCACAAGTTGGTCCCATGTTGTGAGACAGGGACTCTAGGACCAAAAAAATGAGTTCACTATCTTTATGTGCCTTATCTTAAAAATGCTTGGAGACTGGTCATTTCTGGTCTCCTAACCTTATACATGACCTGTGCTGTGATATCTACGATTTGACCACATGAGGGGTCTCACCCATATATAACAGATTACAGGGACACCAAAGTACGTACACAACGTACTTGGTGTCACAGTATAATGTCCTCGCAGTTCAAAGGTTTTGGAGGTTGTGGGATATTGAAACTCAGCCCCCTTAGATACAAAGCAGCATTATGAACAATGGAGACATGGGAACATAACCCATGCTTCTTGGACCCAAAAATGTTTGATGACGTAATTTCATTGATTGGAAACAATGAATGAAATTACGTCCACCGCCTATAGTCTTTCCTATCCTGTAAGCTATGAGAAGTGGAGCCAAACATGTAGGAATCTCAGAATATGCCATGCAATGGTTATTGAACAGCCTCCCAATACTGCCCATGACACAACTTAGAACCAAAGGAATCCTTTCTTTTTTAGATTTAATCTGTACATTGTCCTCTTGACTCTTTTCTTTATCTACATCTAGTACCTAACTACTCTCTTTAAATTTGTGATACATGGTTTACTTTGAACACCCCTTCCTTGGGGATCACTTAAATCCTCTGTACCCTGCTAAATTCACTGAAATGAATCACTATTCTCACATGAGCTGGAAGGAAGCACTGGTAAGATAATTGCTGTCAGTCTTTTGCGCCCTCTTTCTTTACTATTAGAACTTTTAGGAAACACATCTATTATGTGATTGCACCGAGTAACCAGACATTGTTAAGCAGAACTTGTATTTATTAATGAGTCTAAAATAACATGTGCTCTCAGCACCAGAGCTTATACAACACCAGCCACTTTAACTTCCTGTTACATCACTTCTTTTTCTATCTGTGCATATCTACGTTGACAGTCTGTTAGTGCTCTTGATGTATAGGCTACTGGCTGACCTTCTTGAAGTATTACAGCTCCAATGCCTTCTGAGCTAGCATCTACTGACAATGTGATATCCTTGTGCACATCATAAAATCTTAGTGTAGGTGCATTTGTTTTTCCTTTAGAATTTCAAAACTCTTTCTCTGAGCTTCTTCCCGGTGCCACTCAATGTCTTGCTCCAGTAATTTTCTCAAAGATACACTGATGTCTGATAACTTTGGAATAAATTTAGCTAACTATTGTATCATTCCCATGAATCTTGTTAACTCTTGTTTATTATTTGGTTCTTGAAGCTGTGTGATGGCTCTAACCTTTTCTTCATCTGGTTTGAGACCATCTTCACTTAGTGTGTGACCTGTGTATTTGATTTCAGTTGTTCTGATATTACATTTGCATTTGTTCAACTTTAAATTGCATTTTCTTACTCTTTGCAACAGTTTTATTAATCTGGCACCATGTTCTTCTATAGAATCTCCCCAGACAAGTAAATCATCAATTATATTCACAACTCCATCAAGATCTTCTATCATCTGTGCAATAGCTTTTTGAAATACTTCTGATGCTGATGAAATCCCAAAAGGTAGTCTTAGAAAGTGATATCTCCCTATTGGTGTATAAAATGTAAATAGCTTGGAACTTTCTTCATCAAGCTTTATTAGCCAGAACCCTTGATTTGCATCTAATACTAAAATGTATTTGGCATTTGGCATACTTAAACAACTTCCTTCACTGTTAGCAATGGGTAATGTTCTCTTCTGCTTGCTTTATTTAAGTCTCTTGGATCCATGCAAATTCTTATTTTGTTTGGTGATGTCACTGTTACCATGCAATTGATCCATTCTGTTGGTTCTGTTTGCTTGCAAATTACTCCCATTTTTTCCATTCTGTGTAACTCTTCAATCACTTTCTCTCTGAGAGCTACTGGTATTTTCTTAGGAGCTTGTACAACTGGTTTAATATTGTCATCAATTTCTATATGGTGTTGTCCTGGTAAGCAACCTAGACCATTAAAAAGATCACTGTAGTCTTTAAAAATGTCTACTTCTTTTGTAACATCATACAGTCTTTTTATCAAACATAACTTAAGACATGCAACTCTACCTAGTATTGACGAAGCCTTTTGTTGTATGATTTCAAAGTTGATATAGTGATTTTTGCCTTTATGTTCACACAGCAGCGCTATATTACCTAGTGGTGAAATCTGGTGGCCAGAATAAGAAATGAGCTTGAGTTTGGAAGATTTAAGTTTTGTTTTGATGTTTAGAGCTTTGAAAGTTTCCTCTGACATTACATTGCATTCAGCTCCTGTGTCAAGTTTAAACAACGCTGACTTGCTGTTGATCTTTAACTTTTCAGACCAATTTCCTTCAGTACTTCCAGGCTCTGCATTTCCATTAGCACTGTTATAATTCTCACTTTCAGTTTCAATTGTCCCAATAAACATATTTGTGTCTTTTTTAACTTGCTCAATCTCATGCATTCTGTAACTTTAGGATTACATTTCACTTAACTGTTTGCTCCACTGCTCTGACTTTGTGAACGTCAATCTCTTCATTTAGTTTTTTTTAACTTGGCTTGATATGATTTCACTTGCTCTGCAAACATATTTTTCTAGGGTCAGGTCTGCTTCTCTTAATAGTCTGCCTCTGACTTGGTCATTTCTTATACCACAGACAATGCTGTCTCTGTCTCATGCAGCTGCCCAAATTCACAGTATTTTGTCTTATTTTTTAAGTCTGACACATATACATCTATGGTTTCTGTCTGTCCTTGAGCATGTGTGAAGAATAAATGTCTTATATATGGCAAGTTCTTTCTAGGCTCACAGCAGTTTGGAAACATTTTTATCAGCACATTTATTTTGTCTCTTTCACCATTCAAAAATTCAAATGTGTTACTCACTTTTATTGCTTCCTCTCCAGCAACATGTAGAAATGTAGCACACTGAACCTTCTCACTCTTGTCCTCAATCAAACTGGCAGTGCTGAATAGATCATAATCTGGATCCATGTCCTCCAGTTTTCAGCAAGATTTCCATGTAGATTCCATTTTGGAGGTAGTTAAAATTGTGCCCTGTTCAATTCCGTGTCCTTCTTTTAAACTTCTGACACCATGTTACAGTATGTGATTGCACCAAGTAACCAGACATTCAGTTAAGCAAAACTTGTTTTCTAAAATAACATGTGCTCTCAGCACCAGAGCTTATACAACACCAGCCACTTATACTTCCTGTTTCACATGTGAAAATAAAGAAACCAAGCCTAAATAGAGGTGGGGGGGTTAGACACCAAATGTCTGCCATGTACAATGCTGTTTTGACACCTTACTCTGGGCATTCCTTTAACACCTCTTAGCCACTATCCAATCACGCCCTTAACACTTGGCTGTGATATGCTGATTGGGACTTTCCAGGGTACATAATTGCCACAGATTCTTGTACAAGTCATTCTGAATTGAGAAAGCCAGTCGGATGACTAGCGAAACGTCTTCAAGAACTAAACTTCAAGTCCAGTTGATCTAATTGAATAAAACAGATATATCTCTGAACTAAGAACTTTAGGTTTTTCTGAACTCGTGGACATATTTTTGATAATTCGAGGATTGTTTCATTTTCAAATTGATAACCCTCATCTTTAGCACTCCATAACTGTAGAATGTGACATTCCGTACATTTGAGGGTTATTGCCGAATTCGAGGGTTACCCAACACTACATTAGAGGGTTATGGCAGAATATGAGGGTTACCGAATGGCACATTCGGGGGATATGGCAAACTTCATGGGTTAGCGAATATTACTCTTGAGGGTTATTGCCGTTTACTAACCCTCGAATTTGGCCATAACCATCGAAAGTGCCAGTCGGTAACCCTAAAATTCGGCCATATGCGGAAGCCTGACAATTGCCCAATCGTGAGAAAAGTTAGGGTTTAAATAGTGTTTTCTGATAGGTACGTGCTCCGCTGGTTTAAATTATATGGATATTGAAAGTCACCAACTTGTTTCATGGCCATAAATAAGCATTAGGCCAGAAGCCAAGTGAATTTATACAGGACATGGAACTCTGAGGTGATTTCTAATATCCTTACATTTTAAAACAGTTTCTAACTGCATTATTCCCTAAAATAATGCACTGATAATATATCTACGCACTTGTACAAACTGATGATATATCTAAAAGCCATTTGTAAAGGATGTGAATTTCTTGATATTTAATGCTCCCAATACTGTTTGCAATTTATTTATTATTTATTTAATCACAAAAAGGAATTAATAAGTGTATGTTTAAAATATGTTCTGTTTAGTATTAACACCTTTTTAGTATAATTTCTTCTTTTTATTTATGTTTTATGGATAGTCACACTGGGCATAATTGAAGTGTAGTTTGGCAATAAAAGGCACTTGCTCCTAGCAAAATGCTTGCCGTAGGCAAACTAGCAGACTAAATTCCCTTGCACAGACACTTGGCAACCACTGCACAAATGTCAAAATAATAAACTTTGTTTCAGACCTTTGTGTGGAATTATCAGGCACTTTGTAAAGTATTCTTTTTTAAGACGGAGTGTTTTTTTTGTGATGTATAAAAAATAAAGTGATGCATTTTTAAATATGATACTATGTATGACAATTATTGACTATGACACTCTAAAGAAAAGTTTGGAACTTCTCTGAAAGGCACAATATTATCTTTTTAATGAAACAGTTATTTCTGCTTTTTAGCACACAAGATTCAGCAACTGATTTTAAGATTTGATTTTACATTTCTGATTATTTCTGATAAATCACCCCCAAAATCCGAAACGGTTATAGTTTGAAATCTGAAATATAGAAGTCTAACCTGAAATCCTGCACAATGTCCTGTTTCCCCTGTTTCTGCTTCCTGGTTCTTCCAGTTAGCAACTGTCAGTTATGGATTTGACAGTTGACCTCACAGCCAATGACTGAATGTTAATCCCTTGTCTGCCTCTTCTGAGCATGCCCAGGCTCAGTACAGGCTCAGTACAGGTTTCTAAATTGCTCAGGTTCCTTGAGGCCTCCAGAAGCATAGCAGGCATACAATAATGAATTCATAGGACAAACTATGATATTTCAACATATTTTAAAGAGGCCACTGTTTCTAAAAGATGTTAATATGAGGGTGGACTTGACCTTTAATGACACAGATCGGACCTAATTTTGTTAATGCTTATAATAAAGAATTATTAAATATGAATAAGTAAATGCTGCAGTCATAATAACTTCATTATGTGTATTAAAGAAATAGTCATATTAAAAAGCAGTTCTAAAATTTACTACAAAAGATTTAAAAAAAGGTAAATATGAATTACCATTCATAAAAACAAAGACTCTCAAAAAGATTTGTATGCTGATTCCCTTCTTGAACATATCCTATGGAGGTCATAGCTGCCTTTATTGAAGGCTCAACAATTTATGCCAGCTTTCCTGAGAGAAATACAAATTGCCATCCTCTGCTTATAATAATGGGAGTAAAACAGATCGACAATTCTTTCATGATTCTTGGCTGATTTCTGTGGCAAGTTTAGAAAAAAAAATAGCAATATATTTCATCAATGATAACGTTATAAAACAACACAAACAAGTCTTAACAGGGATCAGAAGAATGAACTAAAATAAATGTTAAAGAAATTATTATTATTTAAAGGGCATGCCCACCCTTCCTAATAACTTTTGACATAATGTTCTCCTTGCTCCCCCAGCCCCAACCACTATATTTGTATAGATAGAAAGTGCCCCGATAGTTACTTACCTATCCTCTGGCACTGCCAGGCCCTCTGCTTGCGTGAAAATGCAGAGAGGCAGCCAATCACGGACGCGGTTTTCCATAGTCCTGAACGGCGGAGGAAAGAGGGAAATTAAGTTACTATCGGGGCACTTTCTGTCTATACAAATATAGCGGTTGGGGCTGGGGGAGCAAGAAGAACATTATGTCAAAAGTTTTTTGCGGTAGGGGGAGGGAGACCAAATAGGGAGGGAGAGGGTGTGAGAGGGAGGGAGATTGAGGGGGAGAATGGCTGCAGTGCGCATGCCAAAATTCTCCTGGAGGAGAGACAGGAGGCAGAGTCCTATATATATATCCTCCTGGTGGCCATTTTTTTGGACTTTGAGGGGGGGATTATAGGAGAACCATATGGAGCTGGGATGTAAGGTAAGGATTAAACTACAATGCACATTGGGGCCAGTAGTGGGAGGAATTATAGTTTTGGGAATGGACATGCCCTTTAATTCATGTAAATTATATGTATTTTCTTTTGTTTTCTCTGTTTCTCATAAATATTCCTGATTTCTTAACTACATGGGCCTAATCTGTATTTGAAGACTAAGCGAAGAAAAGTAGTTTCAGGGACACTATTCAGGAATAGGGATGGGTTCCAGGTTCAGCAGAACTTTTGAACCTTTTAGAAACCAAAACTTTTTGGAACTTAGAATTTTTGCTGGGGTTGTTCATTATTCGATATCGAATATTCTATATCTAATACTGGAAATTCTATGTCAAACTTATAGTTTTACAGATATGAATGATAGCCTCATATTCTTTACATGGTGCAAAGAGGTTCATTTTCAGAGATGTAATATTGTAAAAACAAAGGTAAAAATGTATATTTGGTGATATCATTTTGTGTGCACATATCCAAACAAGCTAAGACGTTACAGTCTATTATGCAGGTGTATAAAGCACAAAATAAATGTTTATTAGTTTTTACTACAAAAGAGCTGGATAATTTGTATAGTATTGGTATCTTATAAAACTTAAATTTAGATTCATAGACATTTCACCACACCTTGTAAATTACTTTCTTAGCCTACAGTGTTGTATGCACCACTCATTAAGAAAGGCTTCTTTTGGGGACAACCTGCATTAGTTTGATAAAAGGCTGACTTTTGTTACATATAGTTTTAGCACAATAGCACAAGGGTGCACAATATATCAATTGTTTTTATAAAAAATTTTGATAATATGTAGAATACCTGGGTATGCATAACATAGATTACTAATTAAAATAACATGGAAGTAGGCAGTGTTGTTCTGAATTTTGAAATGTCGTTTTTGTAGCATTTGAAAGATAATTTTATGTGCCCTTTGACTCCCAGGTGAACTGAAGCAGCTAATGCCCAGAGGTTAATATATTAGCTGCTTCTGTAGCCTCCTGCATAAAAACTGTCCACATTGTTATTTTCCAGAATTTGCTAGGGTCTGAGGAAAAATATTTTTATTATTGTTTAGAATTGGTAAAAATGACAGTTTATTCATTTCATTATTCATTAAAAATAACTCTGCTCCTGCAACCAGAAAGTTAAACGCACTTTTCCCTAATTTGGCTGCATGCATTTTTCTGGGTTTTAATCTGATCATCCATCATGCAGCTAATTTAAGCAACTAATATTTACTTGTCTACTGCATGTTATGGACAAGAGGGTGCAAATGTTTAGACAGCTGATATGGAAATAAAAGGGCAAAATGCTTTTTTATATGGTAACCTGGTCTGTAAATAATAATCACTTCTTTCCCCGCATGACAGTCATTTTGTAGGTTAAACAGGTTTAAAAATGTTTGTCTTTTCCCCATAACAAATGCGCATGTACAGCCAAACTGTAGATAATCATTGTATATAAGTGTCAAAATTGATGTCCCAGCTAAGGTAGTGAAATCAGGCCGCAACATTTATTAACACATTTTTAACAAATAACTTCTTAACTTTTACACCATAACCCAATTGATAACTTCCAGCTTTACCAAATGGATTGTAGGCCAGCCTCTTTTTAACCAATACCCCGGACTTCCCCTTTTTCATTTCACTAAATGAAGGGCTTCACCTTGAACCTAGCCAAAGCTCCATTGCACAACTCTTTTCTTTACACTAAGCCAGCTTAACTAATAAGAAAATCTTCCCTTGTCCCTTTTTAGTGATACCGCGACTTTAACGATTGGTATCGTAAATTTACGATCGTTAAACCAATCGGAGATTAACCATCGGTTTAACGAACATAAATTTAGGATACCAATCGTATATCGTATATTTATGACCAAACGTTCGTTAATTAGTTCAATCGTAGAATGCCATGCGGTAGTAAACTACCGCAATGGTATTCTATGGGGATCAGTATCGTAAATTTACGGTCGCTATCATAAATTTACGATACTGATCCCCATAGAATACCATTGCAGTAGTTTACTACCGCATGGCATTCTACGATTGAACTAATTAATGAACGTTTGGTCATAAATGTATGACTGCGATCGTACATTTACGACCGTGATCGTAAATTAACTAACTTTTAGCGATACCACAGGTTTATAGATATGGCCCAAAATGCTGCAACAAATATTTATATTGGCACTCACACTTACCAATTGTAGGGCCTGGTACTACCCATAGATAAGTCTTAATACTTTTATTACTAAATTTATTAGGATTTAATGAACAAGTGCATGTAATTACAACTAAACAGAAGCAGTCCTCACTCTCTCATTACTGTTTTTCTGTTAAAAATAAATTAATTTGATTCTAATATTTAATCCTGCATTTGAAAGAAATATTTCATCCTGGTGGTGTGATATTTTAACCCACCACCATGTCTTAACAACATTAAATATTCCACAACTGTACGTTAATTACAAGTAAAGCAATAAATGGTGCTCTTCAGCATCTGTGATATTCAGGATAGAATTGTTCTTTTATTAGGCTCCTTTTCATAGCATCAAGTAAGTAATTACTCATAAGGGAGTTTTTATAGGCAATTCAATGCACTTCAAGATTACACAATAGAATTATGAATGCAAGTTCTTTAACAATGGCTTTGAACATCTAGACATATTGTGATACAAAATCATTTGGAAATTGATGAATCATGTTCTTCAGGTTGACTATTTTTGAGTGTACTAATTCTAGAGCTACTAACTCATTTTCAAACAGCATCATTATTATCCAAGATAAATAATCACCATGGTGGTACAGCTCAGTGAAATCCTGAGATTTCTTTTTTAAAGCACTCATTAATTCAGTTTTCAGGGCTACTTCTACTACAGCAGGTGAAGTATTTTATCCATTCATCTCATTAATCATTTTAATGTTGCTGAGAAATAGTCTATTAATACCTGGTCAGGATACCAGGGCAATCTGATTCATAACAACTCCAGTAACAGCACGGACAGCTGGAGGTTAATATGCTGCAATTTAATTCAGTTTAAATTACTGTAATATGCAAAATCTAATAATACATTTCTGTTCAAGAAGAATTAACATTTAGGAAGTTAAGAAACACAATGTCACATTAAATAATTAATTGTCTTTACAATATAAATCTAATTAAACGGTACATTCTCATTTGTATCAATATAAACATATTAGGGTTATTTCTAACTTGTTAGCATATATCTAATATAATAAAACCCTAACCTGTGTCCTAGAGATGGAATCCGGGCCCGGATCTGACTCGGAACCCCTCGGTTCCGAAATCCGAATATTCATCGGAAAACAGATGGATTGTTCAAATTTTGTGACTTCGGAGTGAGTTTTTGATTTTTATCGAACTATCAGGGAGATTCAATAAAAGTTGTTATCGTTTAAAATGGTGCTAATTTTTCCCCAACCAATCACATCTTAGTTAACATTTAAAAGCTAACATCTGATTGGTTGGGGCAAATTAGCACCATTTTTAACAATAAGAACTTTTATTGAATAACCCTGTATATACGAAAATTCTCTAAAATAACATTGAACGTTCGATAATGCTCAAAAATATGATCGGAAACCCCAAATGAGTATTTTAGAGGATTCAAGATTTTAGGAAAATAGCATGAACGTTCGATAAAAACCGAAAATGGAACGAAACCCGGCAGTTTCGGCCATCTCTACTGTGTCCATGTGGGCCCTGTTCGGCGCTACTGCACATGCGCCCATTTCTCCCTGCAGGCTGTGCCAAGGCATAAACTCAACCTTAAAAAGGGAGCAATAATTATGCTGCTTAGAAATCTAAACACTAAAAGAGGATTGTGCGATGCTACTCACCTCTTTGTTAATGACTTGAAGAACAACCTTATCATAACAGATTTCAGCAGAAGGTGACATACAGGGAAATTCAATAAAGGTTTTAATTGTTTAAAACGGTGCTAATTTTGACCCAACCAATCAACCAATTAAAAGTAAGAACTTTTATTAAATCTCCCTGAAAGTCTTTATTCCACCATCCTCCCCTATTTTACCCTTTATCTTACGAAGGTGACAAATGGGCAGTTATATGTAGCGTTATCAAGAGTTATGTTGTGGTGAAAGTTGTAGATGGCCCTGACCAAGGTATACATCTTTATAGCTATATGACATTAGAGATGGGATACGGGTTTGATGCGAACCCGGATCCAACACGGAACCCCTCGGTTCCAAAATCCAAAAGATCCATCCGAATCTGGACATATCCTCCATAGCTAGGTATATTCGAAAATTATCGAAAATGCGTTCCAAAGGATTCATGCAGATTCAGACAGAACATTCAGATTTCGGAACCGAGGAGTTTCGTGTTGGACCCGCATCCCATCTCTACCCTTTAATTCAATTTTCTTTCAAAAAGGCTCCTGTTCAGATTGCCCAATAAAACTACCTCCTCACCACTCAAAACCAGTTTTCTACAAAACCTGTCACAATGTACCATCCCTCATTGGTGTAGTTGTGTAGTTATGTTTTTAATAAGTAAATGCGGGGGAGATGAATAAAATTTTACCACAGCAACCTACCTGCACACTTTCCTGCAATGTATTAATCATTTTGTTACCGTTGTTACATTAAACGGTAAGTTTTGCAATATTATGGATTTTCCTTTGGATAGATTTTTTATGATACTTGTTTGCATGTACTTGTTTGTACATGTCATACGTAAGCCATACGTAAAACCTGGATTTCAATATCATCAAGAATTTGTGACAACCGGTGTTAAATAGTTGATATGCTTTGGCTTGAAGAAAGCCTTTCTACTCTCTTTCAGGGTAATGCCAGCATCTAAAAGGCGTTTGTTGTCGCGCAAAGTGCAATTGTGTGTCTGAGTATATAAGTTATAAATGGAACCACAATGAAATATAGTGTGTTGTTCCCTTGCATTTTGTTAATTATTTAGTGAATTGTTTTATCCATATTACAGTCCATAAAACAGTCATTGCCAAATCTGTCCTCAAGAATTTGCTCACTTGAATTTTTACCTTATCATTTGTACTACTTAACTTGCCAAGTTTTATCTCTTTTGGATTTGAATTTATTTTGGTGTGCAGCTGGCAAAACTTTATTTGATTTTGTTTATTTCAGACTGGCATGTGTTTTTTTAATGCATTGTTTTTCAGATGATTAATGGAACCATGAAGATTTGCAGTGATGATCATTTTTGCACAGGTTTTTTAGGGCCTCTTGACAATTCAAAAATGTATAATTTGCAAATTCTTTAAACTTGTATTTGCTCTTAGCATGCCATTAGACACTTTTTCCCTCTGGAGTTTGAAATTCTAACTTTATTGTATATACATTTTTATCATACAATACTGGAATATTGGAGTCGCACACCTTCTTAGAATTCAAAGTGTTTATTGAAAACCAGTGGGGAGTTTTCGGGAGATCAGCACCCATTTTGGTTTGTGTGCATAAGGACACTTTATACCAGTATTCTACATTTTTATCATACAACATGTATTCACTTGTTTCTTACAAATGAGATCTGTCCAAACTGGATTCCAAGGGATATATATAAAAGATATATTCATAAAAATATGACAGATATTGTTAAATTATGAGAACTCAAGAAACAATCATTGATTTGGTTTATTTGATCCAATGAAAACAAAACAAGGTGTAATGGGCCAAGGTGCCTTTAAGATGTAAACATTTCAAATATAATAGAAACTGCAATCATTTAAGCAGCAGCATGGAAGACTGACCTGACAAATGTAATAGCAGAATACCATATTTTACATCACAGGAACTAGAGGAAAGAAAATAAAAACAGTGACACATAATGTAAAGCTAGACATAGAAGTTATGTTCTGTGTAAATAGGGGAGAAATCTGCAAATAATATTGCAGAAATGGCAGATTTACTGCAAGATAGCTAGACCTAGTTCACTGATGTAGGTTGTTATCTAGTGAAAAAACTAGATTATTTGGGATAACTGGGATTTGCGGGGGTGCTGTAGCTATATGTAGATTTTTATTTTACATTAGGACATGTCCTTGTTCCTTGATACAGAGTTTATTCCTATTTTACCACTATTTGCTATTGTGATTTGTTTAATAGGTTCACAGGCAGGGGTAGTAGCAGTTCATGGCAATGACTGAGGACATCACTGGTTTGAGATGAGTCAGAACCGCATTGCATTGATTTCACCTTGTGACGAGAGGTAAAGAGGCCTTGTCCCCCACTAGAATTTACCTATATGCTTGTGACAGTAGATATCCAGGACTGTAATAGGGAAATTCACCCAGAGGCAAATCTCCTGTTCCCGATTTACCAGAGGCTGTGTGACTGTGTGAATCACACCCGCATGTAAGTAGTCAACTCTGCTACTAATTATGTGGAAACAACAGAGAAAATGAAAATCTATGATATATTATAACTTTGGTTATAAGCAAACTGAGTTAAAACCAGTTACTTACTGAAATAATTGCTTTCCCTGTTGCTGTATCCAGGTTATATTACTATATATGTATATTCTGGCCAGCTTTTAACCATCATTACATTGTATGTGCACCCCAGACATGAACTAATAATTGTGTTTGCCCACCCTAACAATACTATTCTAATTGCCTTTTCTGGAATATGATAAAAAACAGTGAACACACTGTGGAAATGATGTCCATTTACTTAATTATTAATAAAAACGATTGCCATGTTTTGGACTAATATTTACTTTTATATATCTAATTGGTAGCCAAATAACTGATTATGGGAAAATCTGTTGGTTGTGATTGGCCAATTGTCCTTCAGATTCCTAATCAATCTATTACAATTGGATCAGATATAGATTAGAGCAAAATAATCTGCTTGTATGTGTAGCCTAAAGCACCCTATACAGGGGTTTGACATTTGGAGCGATTTCAAAATGTCGATCAGTTTATCGGAAAAACAAATATGGGGTCAGGCAGAAAATATTCTTCTGACCTCATCTTCTGTCCCAATCTCTCCGCAGGTTTCTAGTTGAAATCTGCAGAAAGATTGAGGACTCAAAGTAGGGAACATTGAGCTGTTCTTTTGATCGGATTTCCGATCAGTGCCCTCGATCGTAAATCTGATTGGAAAAAAGTCTGCCCATGTATAGCTAGCTTAAAGATTGCATATCCATCTTTAGAGGTAGCTCCTTTTCTATGGGAAGATCTGCTAATGGAACAGGCATTTTTTCTTGTACATATTTTTCAAAGGTGGTTATATGATAATTAAGGGCCTTTTAACAAACCAAATTTATTTTAAACTCATATTTCTTTATAGCTGATAACCCTGTTGCTTTTATGTTGACTACGCAAACCATTCGGTAGTTGAATTTTCTTTCATAGCACCTGGTACAACTAAAATACAACATCTTGCTAGGTTAGTGAAACCCCGTGCTTTAACAAATACTGCTGAATTATACTATTTTTATGTCTGTTAGTATAGTGAATAAAACCTTGTCTGAATACATTAATTCTAGCAAAATATAAAAATGTGTTTGGGGACCTGGTGCACTAAATTACTTTATAATGACAGGCAAGTCAACTGAACATTTAAGTGACAAAAATACATCAACCCAGCTAACAGAAATTAATCTAATTTGAAATGTCAACAGAGACAAGGTTTGTTATTTGAACAGCATCTGTCAATCTATAAAAATACCCTATAAACAACTGTCCTCCCCATGTATGCGGAGAAAGTTTAGATTTGCTTCAGGGTTTTTGACTGGAATAAAGGGAAATCAGTAAATAGAAATTTACACAACATAAAGTACTAGCTGATAATTTACAAGTTACATACAAGTTGCATAAGTACACAAAAAGTAGTAAGAATAAATAGAAACATTTCATATACCTCATATTACTTGAAAGCTAACATCTGATTGGTTGGGGCAAAATTAGCACCATTTTTAATGATAAGAACTTTTATTACATCTCCCTCTATATCTTTAAAAATACTTTTACAGCATTCCACAAGCTAAATGCAAAACCAGAGCGCCAACTACAGAACGGTTTCAACTTTATTGAGCCATCATCAGTCTAATGCAGGCCTCTGGTTTTGCAGTGTGAAGCGCTTATGGACAGACATCACTAATACATTAAATAGGATAGGGAGAGAATATAAACTTGGGATACCGGCAAAACAGAATATACACTGTCATTATTTATGTCCCCCTCAATTGTGTAGGCTGTAAACTACACCCCAACATCCCCTACACCTTTATGATAAATGTAACTCTCTCTCTCAAAGGTATTGCTTGGTGTTTAACTGAAAATGTTTAACTCATAAAGCCACAGTTTTAAAGTCAGTGTAATTATAATTGGATCATGTTATAGGTTTAGAATGACAGTCAATCTGATCTTTAGTTGCAGAAAGCAATTGAAGGTACTTTTAAGAAACATTTTATTTTATTTGCTTTGAGGAGAGCTAGTATTCATGACTATTTGCTTTCCTTACTCTGCACCATTGGTTCTCCAACTTTATGTTGCAACAAACATGTGTTCTATTTGCTGGATACTTAAGTAAGTTAAGATTATTTAATTAACTTTACAGTGCATATAGTTATCTAATTTGCATATAATTGTTTTAGTGTTTAAAGTTTTAAAATATTAAAATATCTATTTAAAAAGAGACATGGCTAAAATCAGAATGAGCTGGTGAAAATATATTCACTGGCAAAATTTAGAATTACACTTCTTACTCAGGACACACCATTCGAGAAACCCTGTTGTACAGTCATTCATGTTCATGATAAATGTACTGACAAAGACTTCAGTCTTAATCAGTTATTCATCTTAGTTATCGGGCTCTCATGTTTCCTATTGTATATTATCTATGGGGGGAACCTTGTCTGAGCACTGTATTTCCAGTCCAAAACCTCTTCACATTTTATATACTCAAATTTTGTTTGCTTAGAAAACCCAAGTCTAATAATTACTCTTTCTAAATTTTATACTATCAATGTAGATATAGGGATTCATTGGGATGCTAGGACAGTCCTTTTTTTTAATAGAAGAAATGGTTTTCTTGGAATCTGGATGCCATCCATCAAAGCCATACAAGACTAGCAGTACACCGTCAGTCCCTTGTTAAATGTGAATAATGTAAATCCTGCTGTCATAGAAAATTGTTTGAAGAGTCTTTCTCTACAGCTTCCCCACCTCTCCATCTCCATTTGCGATTTAGTTTTATCTGGGAACTTTTTATTGCCTTGTTATTTACCTATTTATTTTATATATATTTTTAGTTGCATGCTGGTAGGACAGCAGGAATTTTATTTTCTTTCAATTTGTTTATCATGACATCCAGAGGTTGTTTGTTACAACTAAAAGAAAATATTAAATATTTGAAGCTACGCTGGCATCTAGTGTAACACTAGATTTATCAAAATGGCTGGGGATTTAACAACTTTAAATCCTTTTATAAATTATTATTATTTTTTTAAATAAAAATGCTAATTATTTACACAGGGGGTAATAAAAATAATCATCTGGAAAATAAACACATCGGAGATCATCTTACATTTCTGTTATAGGATCTTTTTAAAAATAAAAATGTTAAAGGAGAGTCTATGTCTATACGTTTAATATTCACAATATAAAAGGATATGAATATTCTGCATTTAGGTATAAATATCTTCCAGATGGATTTTGCTCCTGACTACTTTGTACCCAAGAGCAGAAAAGACAATACATTTAGTCTGCACGTGATCCAATCATTAACTCTATTTTAAACTCCCTAGTGAGCAAGGGGGAAAACACTGACAGTAATAATTTTTGATATCTAGGTGGTTAAAATGTTGAAAATCACTTTTCATGTTGAAAGATTTTTTGGTGGAAATGTTTTAGTGAAAGCGTATGTTTATTTTAAAAGCAGGGTTTTTGTGCGTGTTAAGTCTTCTGCAAAAATATTTTGCAATGGGATTTTTACTAGAAGTGAACCTTCTATCAAAAATTCAGAGAGATAATTCACTAGTAATAATTTAACTCAAAGTAGCCTAGAAGACTATCCCAAAGTGAGCAGGCATGTTTTAGCATTCCAGTTATTATTAATGGAATTTATAGAATGGAAATTCTATTATTAATCCTATATAATAACAGCCTAACTGCTGCATCCGTGCTGTAGTCCGTGTGTGTGTCACTGCAGTTCCCATGGACTCACCCCTAGCGGGAGATGGTAAGATTGTCTCTGCAGTACCTATTGACTCATCACTAGAGGGAGAAACACAGGAAACACACATGGAGGCAGAACACAGAAATTGCACAAACAGCAAGTAAGGTTGCTTGGGACAGAGGGGGGCCCTGGATTTGGGACAGAGGGGGGGCTGTATTTGGGACAGAGGGGGGTGGTGGATTTGGGACATAGAAGGAGGCTTGGATTTGGGAAAGGGGACATCCGGGATTTGGGACAGAGGGGAGCTAGATTTGGGACAGATGGTGGTGGTGGATTTGGGACAAAGAAGCAAGCCTGGATTTGGGAAAGGGAACATCCTGGATTTGGGGGGCTGGGCTATGGCCTTGGGACACTAAGGGAGCACTCTGGGCTTCTAGCGCCTGTTATTGTAAGGGGCTAAATGTCTATTTTATTAAAATCCCTAAGAGGCTCAAAGTATAATTGGAGAATATGTGGAATATTTTATTTATTAAAATGTTCCACTGCAGCTCCCATACTCTTTGTGCCATCCACCATTCCAACCCCATAACAATTTTCTGTAATTCAGTAATAGTTTATACCCACAATGTAGTCTGCATGTGGAGAGCAGAGTGTATGTCCCTATGACACACATGAAAGGCATCTATTCTCTCTTCATCTCTCTTCTTCCTAAGTTATGGAGGATTAATCCTGGCTGATCTGAGTAAATAATGGTCATGTTTTTTTACTTACAGTATTTACTTTTAAAATTAGAGAATTGATATTATATTCATATATTACACTGTGAGGGGCAAATTATCCTTAAAGGGCATGTCCAGACTTAAAAATTTTTTTTCATAGTAATGTACAGCACCCCACCAAACTCCAGTTTAGCATTATGCATAATTGCTAAAGATGCCCTGAAGGGACTTACCTGACCCAGTCCCTCACCGCCTCCTGCTCCTGTTGTTAGCTTGTTTCAGGCAAGAACAGGAGCAGCAAGCTGCTTCATGGTCACAGGCAGTGAGGTAATTGTGTTGTTAGGTAAAATGCAGCAGAGGAGGAGCATCAAGGGACCTGGTCAGGTAAGGGTAGGTGCTGTACATTACTATAAAAAGTTTTTTTTAGGCTGGACATGCCCTTATATATATATAATATAAATACGTAATGCAGAATAATTATGTAAACAATACCAGTTTTTGCACTACTATTATGTCCCAAAAGAACCAAAATTCAAATTCCGATGTGGTAAGAATCAATACTTCCTCCTCACATTTTTACCTGGAAACCCAAAATGAACACTTTTCAAGCATATTACACAGCTTGAAAAGGAACTATAATGCTTTAAAAGTTTGCTATCATCTCAGTTATTTAATAAAGAGTTCAACCATTTTTATTACGCTTCATCTTAAAAGTATTGCCCTTTGACTCTGGCAAACCAGAAGAATAGCAAAACAAGACTATACACAACAAGTTGTCTATTTTTACACTTTCAGAGAGGTGCAATATAAAATGCTGTTGTTAAAGTTGGTGTAAAACCCATGCTATCCAATATGCTATGGGTGACATCGAGTATAGATGGGCAATAATTGGTGCAATTTTGATTTGGTTGCTGCAAATTAACAGCACGGGCAGTCTTTTGCACGTCTTTCTGCATCAATCACAAAGTACTAACATACTCAAGATTCTGCAATGGAGTAATCACTTTGTGATATTTACTTAATCACAGAATCATGGACTGATAAAGGGTGGCACCTTACTCTTCCCTTCAGGAGACATTAAATTTGTGCTACATAGATAAAAAGGGTACAGAAGAAAAGTCCAACATTTTTTGGGGTGATTCCTGCTGATTTCTATGGTCATGTATAACTATAAACTACCCATTTGTCCATTTGTTCTTAATAAAGTGTTCCAGACTCTATATCCAACTGTTTAAATTGAATTTATCATATACCAAAGAAATTAACATATTGGCGTGTGATACAAATTGTTGAATCTTTGATATATGCCTAGGATTACCAGGTCATCTACTGTTTGGAGGACACTGTTAATAAATGTAATAAGGAAGGCTACACTAATTGCTTTTCATAGGTTCGCTCTGGTTTTGCAGTGATCTGGGAAGCATACATAGGCTATTCTATTCATCTTAAACAAGGCATTGTTTTTGTTTAAAAGAACAGTCACTTTAGTCCTTTATTCCTGCATTTAATACATAACATGCAATTTCTGTGTATTTCACTTTCTCTAATTTGCTGCTAATAGTTTGTTGTTTTTTATTTTTATTTTTGTACTGGTGAGAGCGGATGCTGTTAAAAACTTCTAGTTTTCAAGCAATGGAAAACAGTGGGATACAGGAAAAACCTATCCTCAGTTTTTTTATTATTATTGTCTAGTTTTGTGTACAATTGATTATCAAAAAATGTCTATTGATGTTACACTGAATCCGCCAACAGAGAGTGAATTCAATAGTGTGCAGGTGGTCTAAAGTGAACTGGTAAATTGTTTGTATACCAGTGATGTCCTGCTACCTCTTTTTTTGTCCTTCAGAAATAGGCAATACATTTAAATGTAATTGTCTGCTGAGGCTTTGTACACTGCACTCCTGCTACCGCAAATTACATTGTTTACAAAGCATGTTTTGCAAGTTGGCACAGGTTCATTCATATGGGACACATTCTGTAACTTTGTGATCGTTTTCAGAAATAAGAAAAAAAAGAATGCAAATGTGAATACACAGAAGATAAAATATAACAAGTAAGAATACTATTGGAAGTTAAAACAAAGACAAAAGGGAAAAACAGGGAGCAAATCACATAGCTGTGGCATTGCTCAAAAGGCTAAAAAGGTTTAAAGAGACATAATAGAAAACAACACAGAATTACTTGTATATTTTCTTTAAGTATTTGAAAACATCATAGTCTACTTAGTTGTGATGTATTTTATTTATCGCTGACCTTACAACATGCAAGGCTAATCCATTGCTGGACCCACTTAAGCCTATGAGTAAGAGCTGTTATCAGCTCGAAACACGTATTGGGATTGTTTGGCTGTTGGAATATGTGTTAATAAACTATTACTGCTTTTAAAATATATCTGGAGTGTGGATACTTTGTGGACATGGTATGCACCGATGGAGCTCTTTTTTGTTTGCTGTGATTTACGGATCAGACAAATGGTTCAGGGTAGGCTGAACCGGACCACTGTGGGGAACAGTGAGTTACTACCTAAATCACTGAAAAGCATTTTGTCGTTAAGTGAAGGGTTTCGGTACATACACCAGGACTTCCTGTTTAATAGGAGGGTCATCCGTTTTCTTTGTGATTCTGTAGTAAGTTGTAGGGATAATGGTGTGTCTTTTTCTTATGTTAGTTGGACCCACTTTTATGTATTAAAATCTAGATCCAAGTTGACAAAGTGTAATGGCTTTACTGCTGTGTACTGCTTTTTTGGGGGGGTGGGCTATGATAAATGAATGTGCAGGTGCAGCAGTGATGAAAAATCACATATTTATCATACATTTATAATGTAATTATAAAATAATTTGATACATTTACATCTGACATAGACATTAACATTTTAGCAGTCCATCTACTCAGAGTATGTAATGCTTCACATAAGAAAATATTATGTGGGAAATAGTACACGTAGAAGACACTTTAATGTACGTAGAGAAAACACTTTTGATTGACAGTTTTCTATTTATAATTGAGTCAAATCACAATATCAGAAGTCCCCCAAAAATACAGCATAGATGCTTTGTAAATTTAATAAACTATGTCAGATTCCTCTTTCTTTAAAATTCTCCAAATTTAACTCCCCATTGTCTTATTTTTTACTGTAAAGAACCAACCTATCTTGTTAAACAGCTGACTCTATCAGCCACATGAAAAATTAACCCAGCAAGGTCCAAAGCTGAAGAATCAGGTCCAAGTCCCTGCTGAAGAATCTTACTCAATCTCACAGTTCCCAGCAGGGTTAATCCATCCTTCCCTACAACTGTTCAGTTCACTACCATCCATCTGAAAAATTAACACATGCAGCTCAACAGCTGCTCCTTTTTATCAACAGCTCAGGGAATTCAGAACATTAACCCTTCCTGCTCTTTAGCCCCCACTAAGCACCATCTTTTCTGGAGGCTTACTCCATCTAGTGATAAACCTACCCTAGTTATTGCCATGTAAAATGAATCTACCAACGTCCATGGTTCCCCTACAGATATCATTACAGAATGAATCCATCAAGTTCTAAGGCTGTTGGCCATTCCCACTGTGTAGTTCCTGTAATGGACTGGTTATGGAAGAAATATATATTTATGTTTCTAGAAAAGGACCATAGATATAATGAAGTGAATAACTTGAAGTTTTAGGCCTTCCTTTCTCACCATCCATTGGAAGGTTAACTTCTTGCTTACCCCACCACTGCGGACTTATGCTCCCCAGTATATAAAGTAGCAATCATTTGCCTTTAAAACAGTTCATGCACATTTCTCCATGACTTACAGTAACCACAAGCTACCCATAGTTGTATGCTGAATGCAATTCCCAATTAGTTGCAATTATAAACTCTTGTGTGTTCAGCAGTAAGCAGTCGTATTCCTTATTGCTTGTGGCCTCAGTTTGTGCAGATCTCTCCACTTATGGATATTAATTTCGTTTTAACAAGTGCTTTGTGTTGGGCTTGGGGCTCCTAGCAACCGATCCATTCGGACTGTGGGGTAAGCGTTTGGGTTTGGGTTCAGGGCACTGTGCACCCGGGCCATCTTATGCAAGTAAGTAAGTAAGTAAGATATTGTGCATTTAGTTTTATGTGTAGTTAATACCATATTTCTATTTTTTGAAATTTAAAGTTTTTATATTATGGAGTGTATAAATGGGGATTTAGTTCTCCATTATGCTGCCAAAAAAAGCCCACAATATGGGATTACTGGTTTTCCCCAATGGGTGGCCTGGAAACTAACAGTCTATTCATGGGAGAATGCCAGAAACTATTGCAACGTCACCCTTTTAACTGCAAACTGGTTTTGGCTTTACATGGCAGTAGGGCACCAGGCGACATTATAATATAGTATTTGAGGTTGAATAAAGACATACGTCCATCCAGGTTAACCCATCTAGCAATATCCTCATTTCCTGCCTAACTGTTGATCCAGAGGAAGGCAAAAAAACCCCACCAAATTTATAAGGGGGAAAAAAAAAATCCTTCCTGACTCCAAGTGGCAATCGGAAATTTCCCTGGATCAACTCTACTTTATGTATCAATACCAGTAACTTGCAACAAGTTACTGGTTTGCAGAAACTCATCCAGTTTTTTTTTAAACTGACCAATGAACCTGCCATAACAACGTCCACTGGAAGACAGTTCCACAGCTTTACCGTTCTCACAGTGAAAAACCCTTTCCGAGCTTGAAGCCTAAAACTTTTTTCTTCAAGTCTTAAGGGATGTCCTCATGTCCTTTGACATGTTCTATTGGTGAACAATGCCCCAGATAGTTTATTGTATGGCCCGTTAATGTATTTATACACAGTAATCATATCCCCATATTCTCCAGCGTACATAATTGTAACTTTTCCAGTCTCTCTTCATATTCAAGCTCATGTACACAGGATTCCAAATTGCACTGCATATTCCAAATGAGGCCTTACCAATGCTTTGTAGAGAGGGAGAATTGCATTTTCCTCCCTTGAATCCATACCTCTCCTTATACAAGACAATACCATGCTGGCCCTGGCTATTGCAAGGCACTGCTTGCTACCTTTAAGTTTGTTATCCACCAAAACTCCAAGATCCCTTTCCAACAGGGATTCACTTAACACAGAGCCATTTATAGTATAAGTAGCACAAGGATTTTTAAGTCCAAAATGCATCACCGTACATTTATCAACATTGAATTTCATCTGCCACTTAGCAGCCCAATGTGATAATCTATCTAGATCCCCTTGCAACGATTGCACATCTGAAGTTTTTAATGGTCAACAAAGTTTTGTGTCGTCAGCAAACACAGAAACCTTGCTGACAAGGTTAAAAAGAGGATATAAGGGAAACAGTGGTAAGTATTATAATAGGCCATTTTTTATTAGTTTGCATATTAGAGGAGAGAGGTTTCATTCTTTCTCTTCTTCACACTGTGATAAGGGAGGGGTTTCTGGTCCCTACCTCCCTCCTGTCTGCAGGGAAAATGATGATCATTGGACTGACTGTTCTACAATTAATCCTAGCAATCTTTGTCTAACATATGGATAAACATTAATATAAATATATAAAAAAATGTTCTGTGCAGACAACAAATGTGAAATGTGGCACATAATTGTATTGAAGTCACATTTTTTAAAAAATAAATTAAGATAAATACATGCCCTTGAAAACACTCAAACAGAATTTGCAACTATTCTATTTTTTTAAAAAATGGTTAACAATTAGACAAAAAGTGAAATGAAGCCACTCAAAGATGTAATGATTATTCGAACCAAACAGATGACTAATTTGCAGAATGACTTGTACTGTCTATCTAATTGATTCAAGTCTGTCTGACCAGTAATTCCAAAATTTTAGTGGCCCCTCAAAATTCATAAATAAAAATACTAAATTATCTGCCTAGATACTGAAAAACAATAGAATCACATGCATCTCTAAAGCATGAGGAATGTGTTTATAAAATGTAAACATATTAAACATCAAAGAAAAACTAAATATGTAAATTAAATAAGCTAAAGATTTCATACAAATGCAGAAGCCTCAAGTAGCTCAATGACAGGGAAGATTCATTGCTACAAAGTTACTGTACAGTTTTTTCAGGGGCCCACACCTTTATGAGAATTGGTCTTTGACAAGTTGCATGTACCATGTACCTAAGCTTAGAAAAATGTAGTATGTTATATAACATACTTTACTGCTACTTTAGGACAGAAAATACACATGCAGTTTCTAAGTTCTAAGGAATTCTGGGTAACAGCAGGTTGACTTTTTAACCTGGACACAGGAAAAGGGGAATATAAATAGAATTTTAGAGTAGGATAAAGCTGATTCTTATAACACAACTATGATGACTATTTCTTACATTATTCTCCAAAACACAATACTGAATGTGATCCTTTGACAAACTAATATATTTCATTTATGTAAAGCAGGGGTGCCCATCCCAGCCAACGCAGAGTACCCGGCGTTTCTAAAGATTCAACCTAACCTGCATCCGCACCTGCTACCTAACTCAGGTGATTACTCGATTCACCACCAAATGGCAGCACACAGTTTAACTTAAAAGGGGTTAAAGTTGTAAAGTAGCCTATGTTTTTTCCAGGTCTTTAAATATAAGTAAACCAAGTTTAATGCAAATTTTCCCAGCAGTTTGAAAGTTTTTCTGAAACAAAAATGCCCCTATTATTAGTAAACCAAGTTTAATGAAAATTGTCCCAGCAGTTTGAAAGTTTTTCTGAAACAAAAATGCCCCTGTTATTACCACCAATTATATTGTTATGCAGGATTAATGTCTAAGCCTGTACTCCTATACTGTCACATGAGGTGAAGAGTTAATAGTCACTGACACCAGTATTATTAGCCAATATGGGCTCATTTTCACACTAAGTGCAGGAATGCTAAATGTTTTCAGAATGCACACATTCCATAAAAATAGGGGCCACATTATAGAGTGCCCACTTATGTAGTCTGCTTGTGGTGAAGTTCAGAACAGTGGCGTAAATACCGGTTCAGGCAGAACTTTTTAACAGCTGATCGTACTTATCTCTGCTGAACACGCAATCAGCTGTTCAAACATATCTTATTGTAGTGGGGAGAGGGGTGTGTCATGGGTCCGGCCTCCAACAAAGCAAACATCTGTATTGTTTTATGATTGTCTTACAATGGCACTCAAGAAAAATTAATGATATTAGGTTTAGTAATGTGTGCTCTTGGCATTGCTGGGGTCATCTATAGAGTGGCTCAGGCACCATCATAAATTAATTTGCTCCACATATGAACATTTATTGGACGAAATACCTATGGTATGGTCAGAAAGTGAAAGGCCATTCTATGAAATGATGCATAAATCAAATGTAGCATATAAGCATTTCATTTACACATAAGATGCCCTCCCTAATTCCCAACTTTATTGATGTTATCATAAGAATAATATTTTCTCTGCCAATTTCTATCAAAAAGCTGTAGCTAGAGACTCCATCTACTCCATGTCTGTAGCTGTCACACTCCTGGTATCATCAGTGCAATCCCTAAAGTACAATTCCTTAGGGCTAAAAGAATCACTGACAATATAACAATGACTATGAAAGAGCATTGATGCCTTATCAAAGGCAAAGGTGAAAAGATACAAAAGACATGAAAAGATGCTTTATCAAAGATTTATTCATTGATAAAAAAGAATCCATTCAAATACCTATGGCTGCCAAAAGAAGCTCATTCAGTAAGAAATCGGAAAAATGTGTGTACACTGGTAATGAGCAATATTACAATTGGATAAAGCAATAAATAAGACTTTTCACAGCATTAGCTGAGCAGCCTGTTTTATTCCATAGATAAGACGTATACAAGAGATGCCGCTCCTCTACACAGCTCCCTGACATTAAGTGATCCACCAGAACATATCACTTAACCAATGTGGAGGTAAACCTCAAAAAACAGATTCAATCGTCAACCACTTTGGCCAACATTTATCTAATGTGTGTAAATATTGTAGGGTATTCTCCACCTGTGATAATTCATTTTTAGTAAAAAGTACAAGCTAACATGCCTTTGTTATCTGATCTTTCAGGATGATTAAACTACAACATTATAGTAAGTAAAGAGAACACTAGGAATAGGAACCTACACATAGGGATGGCCGGTTCGCGTATCCGAACCCGGATCCGCCGCGGATTTATCACGTTCACGAATGGCGAATTTTTCTGAGGATTTCTTGTATTTTCGAAAATGTGTGAAAATACGTATTTTCGAAAATTTTCTAAATTACGAGGATTTCTGGTATTTTCGAAAATTTTCTAAATTACGAGGATTTCTCATTTTTTCGAGGATTTTTTTCATTTTAATGGGTCGGCTCACGGATTTCCGAATTTTCTAATTTTCTTGAAAATTCGCGGATCCTCGAGCGGACCGGATTTTGCGAAGTTCGGACATCTCTACACAGATATGACCATGTCACCTGTTTAAGGAGGGTAAACCACAAATGAGGAAAGGAGACGGGAAAATGTTCTAATGACTAAAGGAGACAGGAGACAAAAAGAGGGCAAGCGAATAAAAAACAAATCCCCCTAGATAGGGTTTAATTGATAGCTGGACTAACAAGGAATACATTTAATACTGTGCTTAACTTACATTATGTATTTCCCCTTATAGTTACCGTAGTCTGATTTATTTACTTTCACTCAAAGCAGCAATGTCATGACTGCTTTTTTTGCAGAACACATTCGCTCATGTGATTGTATAGCAGTTATACATAAGCAACAGAAGTTTAATTCATTTTACCATACTTTTACAAAACTTTCAGCAATGGCACTTAAGATGTGAAACCTTGTGAGATTGTTAGGTGATTTATCCAAACAAAGCAATACATCTAACCAGATATTAGCAATTCAAATTCTAGCATTGCTTCTACACTGAAGATTAGAAGCTGATTGCAGAGAAAAAAAGTGTTTGATTGTTTTTACAAAGAAATGCTGGACGCTTGAAAGTAGAAGTTAAATGGCAATTCTAAAGAATAATTAAGAGTGATATGCACACTAAAAACACACAAAGCTTTATGAAAATTCTGTTCTAAAATGTGTTCCCTGAGCTTTTATTTCTAAAATTACACTAAAAGGTGCTACAGAATGTGAGGTAGTTGATTCCTGTATATACTTTGTATAAAAAGGCATCTTGAAATGAAAGTGGATGAGATAAGATGCCTTGCCACTGATATTTGGTAGAGAAGAGCCCCAGTTTCAAAATAAACCTGGTTTTAAATGATAACTGCCCATTTTGAAAATCAGCAGATCTGGCAGGAAAAAAATAACGTGATCGAAAAGCAAAAATTGTGGTCAAAAATGAGAGTAAAATTTTTTGAAAATTTTAATTTCAATTGGTTTCAAATAGGATTTTAAAAATTCTAATACATTCATACATGAAACTGCTGGTGGAATGAAATTCACTGTTTTAGTTCATCTCTAATCTTTGGTACTGGATATACTTGACACAGCTAGTTATATCACATTCACAGCTAGTTATATTACAGCATTGGATAATACTAAAAGAATCTGCTTTTAGGACTTTATAAATAGTATTTTTTGCCTCCCCAATGAAATTGTATCTATTCATTGTAATTTCATTTGGTTTTCATGGACTGCCACCCACAATCAATTAATGCATGCATTTAGTTCCATATTTTCCATGAATTCCCTTAATTTTTAAGAAAATACGGGTGCTCATCGAGAGTCAACGGGCTTTACATTTTTTTTCATCTTTGGTCTTATCCCTGTCACCACCTCGAAATCATTTGTCTGACCAGTCACTTTTTGTTTAGGTCACAGTTGCTTACCAACATGATAAACATGAGATTTGAAATGTAGATTTAAAAAATAAACTCGGAGGATACCATAGAAAAGTATAATATGAAGTGTAGTTTATTATTAATAGTAAACAATATTTTCTGTGTTTTTCAAAATTATTTAATATCAACTGCATTTAAATGTACTGTACCTCAGCCTTGGTTTGTTTTAGCAGAGAGGTTATATTCATAATACATGTGTGTATGTCATTTTAAGCTAATCAGTTTCACAAATGCAGAACTTGTTGTGGCCTAATGTGATGAATAAAACAAGATGAATATGACTTTACTTATGAATAGCTCACAGGGAAAAAAAAACCCTTTTCTGAAAAGCGCAGGTAGCAAAATGCACTTCAATGTGCTTTAAGTTTAAAAAACTAATTTAAAATAACGTCAGCATCTTTTCATGGTAGAATATAAGGATCAGCATCTTTAAATTATTTAAGAGGTCCTCTGAGAGTCAGTTGTGCTTATAAGTTCAGATTTACTCAAAGACATGGAAGGAGTAAAGGCAAAGTGTTGAATAAGGATTTCCTGCGCAATTTTCACAGTCATATTTTTGCAGTGAATAATTGCAACAGGCTGTGAAATTCACATATATTTTTTGTTTGGAGAGGAAAAACATAACGCTGATACAATCAGCTTAGTTAAAGGAAACTTTCACTGATCTGATATTTAAATGCAGTAATATCTTAAGAGAATTTCTAACATGAACGTTTTATTATTTTTTTATCCTTAGATCTAGTTTTATCAGAAATACAAATGAAAGCCTTATTTTTCTTTTCTTTTTTTAGGTTATTAAGCTAGTTTTTCTTTACAGGCTTACAGAGATAGAGTTAATTAAATAGGTATGTTACAAAACAGATTCAACTTCTATCAAATGCTGCCATTTTCATTAAACTATAACTATCATGTATATATGCTTGTGAAGGGTCTCATTCATCCAGGTCATGGTATATCTGTTGTATATATCATGTATATAGTTTTTTTTTTTTTAAATATCGTTAGAATGAAAAGCACTTGAAACAGGATATTGGACTAGTAACTCCTACCTCCCAATACTGTTTCTGTGAGGAGCACCAGCCCAAAGAAAATGGATTCTTCCAGTTTTATTCCTGGCATCAGCACTATCTTTAATACAGGATTAGTCCAGGACTAACCTGGCTAATGAAGACTCAACGCATTGTAACTCATAAACGAAACAATATTTCCTGCCCCAGGTACTTTCCATTTTCCATAGATATCCTTTAATGACTAATTTTCCAATGATATCATAATGAGGCAACTCCAATTGAATGTGTATTAATGTCCAAGCCTTGACTGAACTTTATTAGCAAAGAACATGGCTAATCAGGTAACATTAAAGTTGGTAAAACTGTCCATTTATAGGAAATCTTGGTAGTGTACATTACATAAGCTATGTTTGTTTAAAAGGAGGAGTGGAGCTTTTCATGTTAGGAAGAAGAAAATATTTAAAAAAAAAAATACATCTTATCGTGATGAGATTCATCAATTAAGTAGAATTGCCAAGATAAAGCTTTAGTGTTTTACAGTAAAACATATATGTAAAAGCCAAAGTTTCTGTTATGTGGAGTAAAGAGATAACTTTAAGTGCTACATCTACTCACTTTAACACTGAACAAGTCTTTAAATGAATTAGGGTTATATTTAAGACATCTTCAGTGAAATTTATCCAGAGCCGCTATCTCCTTCAGGGATTCAATACGCAACTTGAGCGTGTGGGTAGATCCCGGCAGGTATTTTCCCACTACATGAATTTAACGCCTGCTATCGACTCCAACTAGCACAAATGGCACATTGAATATGCTGTGCTGGTTGCGTGGGTGTCTTCTGCCATACCTGTGCTGTGAGCGCTATGAAAGAAATAAAATTGAATAGGTTATCATGACTTTAATCCATCAGCGGCTCTTAAGTGTGCTTATTTAAGTTTTAAATGACCTCTTCATCAGACACCCTCAAGAAATCATGATCATTTGGCATGTAACTTGTAACAACAATCACAGCCTTGGTTGACTGCATGGAGGGAGGAAACAGCTTACTCTGCCAGAAGGGAGATGGTAATTATGCCTAAATAATTAATTACAAATGCATGTTATAAACTGGTAAAAATAGCAGTTGGGGTTGTAGACAGAAAACTGACAAGTAGCCATTTTTTGTTTGTGGACATGCTGTTTTCAGTATACAGTCAAAATGAGGTGTCATCTTCCAGGTGTGCATATTAGAAGGCCCTGCCTCTTCCCTCGACATGAGTATAATATGGATAATACCTCTAATATCTCTAAGGAATCAATAGCTGCAGAAATTGTAATTCAGATTTATTGGTAACATAAAACACTGTAAATTTAAAATCCTTACCTTGACTTAACATAAAACTGATTTCTATTTAAAATCATTCATACATTACAGCAAGGCAAGCAGTAGTAAAAACTGGGAATAATTAGACAGCACCCTGTTAATGCATCCACAGCCAACTGGAGCGCTACAGAAAGAGTTATTCTGTAATAAAGAAATATCAATGTCTTAAAGCCTGTTTGAAGGGAGCTTAGCCTTGCTTGTGAAGGTTCTCATTCATTCAGGTCATGGTATATCTGTTGTATTCAACCATTCTTTTTTATTATTCTTCTATTTCTCTTTATTATACCTGTTGTATTCAATTAGATCAACTGGTTTTAGTTCTTGAAGACATTTTGCTAGTCACCTGACTGGCTTTCTGAATTCAGAATGACTTGTAGCCTTCATGACTGCACCAAGTTTAATTTTATATTTACCATCAAAATTATTTTTCTACAGCCAATTTATACAATAAATAAGCCCCCTCTTATAAAAGTTTGAGTTTTCTGTTAATACTTTTCTGGGGCACGATTATCCCTTTAATGGTTTAAATGACAAAATGACCGTCTGGAAATTTAAATCTTTGTCTCAAGCTATACTAAATTGAAAAAGAAAACATAAATTGAATCATTCTTTTTATTTATTCAATCAAAAATCATTGAAAGCCAAAGACTTTAAATAAAAATAAATATTAAATGATAAAATAATAATTAGACCTGGGAACAAGTTTCTAGGCATTAATATGATTATAAAGCAGTAAATGTCAGTTTGTTGCTAGAAATAACCCTTGTACAAAGCATAAATATAATATAATAATGTAAATACATGATACACTGTGAAATGTTTAAATTAAGTTACTGTAAAATAGATTCATTACAGGTGCAAAAAAAAAGAAGTAAGAAAAAGAAAACGATTCACAAAACTGTAATAGAGCTTAATGATTAATGCAAGATGGTGAGAAGTACCAGGTGTGCTCCTAACAGACACAATTTCCCTGGGAATTAATCATTATAAAGATGATACCTCTATTAATGACCAGCCAGTAATCATAAGGAAGTTTATAGGGAGCAAAAAGAGGGCGCGCTTCAGCTTGCAACCTAATCTTTAATAAGAACACATCATGTTTGTCCCAGTATTTCTTTACAGGATTAAAGGGATACTGTCTTCCTATAATTAGCCTTTTTTAAACGACATAGACATGTTGTAGACATACAAATGGATTTTGTGAACTGTATGTGCCACATGTTTTTTAGATTGTGAGTTCTACAGGGAAGAGCCTTATTGGAATAGAATAGAATATTGTGTCAAATCTCACATAGTCCTTTTCAGATAGAAGTGGTACAAAGGCAAATATAATTAGATAATTTCACTTTTTTTAGTCTAGTATGTGAATCTTTAAAAAAAGAAAAGGTATTAAAGGACAGTGAATGACGGACAGACGAACGAAGGAGTTCCAGACGAACACGAAGTTTGTGGGTAGACATGCCCAAGAGCTATGCCCCACTGGTAATGGAAATACTTTTAATAAATTATAATACCAAGAGACTGCTTTTAACCCCAGGATGACTGCAAAACTGTGCCTCCATAATAACATTAAACTGATCTATGGAGAAAAGCACTCATATCCACAATACAAAATTAAACTGGAATTAACAAGAACTATGAGTACAAATAGTATAAAACCTTTTTTAAATTTAAATGAAAAAAGGTGTTACATTGCTACAGCCTCTGTAAGTTCCGTGTAAACCCCCCTCTCCCAACCACTAAACCTATAAAAATTGGTTTGCAATGTTTTGCATGGCAAAAGTTCTCCCCCATCAGTCTTCCCCAATCCTCACAAATCCCAAACTGTAAAAGAAAAGTAATATTAAGCCCTGTTATTGGCTAATATAGGTTTGTTTTGTTTACTTTCATCTTTATTAAACCTGTATCATCTCTACCATATTATGTATAGTTTGTGATTTATTGTGTCTTAGGCATTTTCATATATTTGTTTTGCTATAGATGACATTCTTTGTATGCAACAAATACAATAAATACAAGTATTTTGTAACAAGTCTATGCATTATATTAATTTTTTCCCCATATAAGATCCATAGATAAAATGTTCTAAAAAGCCCTTTGTCTTCCGAAACAGGCTTCATAAATTAACAAATTGATTTAAAGAGTTTTTCTTTAAATAACTTTTCTATAATGCTATTAATCACTCTTAGCTATTATTTCGGGGTTTTCTATTGGTAGAATTTATTTGTGTGTATCCCACAATAGTATTAAATTGAGGGTTGAATGTTACATTGTCTATTAATATAACCTTTTAAGATATATTCTCTTTAGTACAATAGTTACTAACAATGAAAAAGCAAAACTAAACAATCACAGAGTTTATTTCCTATACTGGCGACTATACAATATTTTAAAACATGTTAAACCAATATTATTATCTATTCTTAAACAGGTATATGCAGTGCACTTCACATTATTGGCTGGTAAAATGAAGTAAAGTATTATAATTGGTATCTTTGGTGAATAATAAAAAACTTAGTTATTAAATTTGTGTTGTACTTTTCTTCCAGATGAATATGTTATTGATATCTTAAGGTCTGAAGATTTTTTTTAAAAATGCAAGATTATCATTTTTATACCTAGTGTCATTGCCTCATTTTCGACTAATAATCATTTTCTAACTCCAATCTGTAGCATAAATGCTTAAATGCACTTCACCTATGGTCAAGCCTCTGTTCATCAAGATGCAGATAATGCCTCACTGAACAGTTGCACCCAAGACTTGAAAGTGCAAAGTACTGTACTAAGCTAGGTCCCATTGGTATACACATCATCGCATGCAGGATTTTTGCAATGATGTGATCCAAATTGCGCAAGTGGGACCTAGCCCTAAGTGCTAAGACCTAAGTTACCCAAGTAATTATCAAAAGCCCACAGGGCAAAATAGAGAATTCAAACAATCCAAAGTTGTCAACAGGGGAAAGAATAGACCAGGTAAAGTACCAGTGTGCTTGTGAAGCTTCTCATTTATCAAGCTCATGGTATATCTTTGGTATTCAGTACAATCTACTGACCTTAAAGTTTAGTTCTTGAAGATGTCAGCTCGTCAACCAACTTGCTTTCTCAATGAAAGTCAATCAGATGACTATTGAAACATCTTCAAGAACTAAACTTCAATTCAATTTGATCTAACTGAATACCAAAGATAAAATACCTGTGCATAAGATGAAATCAGAGTTGGTGTCAAAAGCAAAAGGTCAGTCTAGACAGCAAGTGAACTTGATCAGGGAACCAAGTGGAGGGAGCGAGAACAAGCTGAAATTTCCTTGCCATTACTAGATATTCAATTTAGTGAAAAAAGGGTGAGGATTTTACCATAAACACTGCTACAGTGTAACAGTTTAAAAAAAGGTTAATGATGTATGTATAGAATGCACCATCAGTTTGCTGTATTGGTGCTCCTTTCCACCATAAACCAAAAAACAGGAATAGTGTACAACCAATGATTAAGGTCTATCTGTTGTATTCAAACCCCCCCACCTCTATTTAAGCTTGGTTTCTTTATTTTCACATAAATGGCCTATAAAGAAACCAAGCCTAAATAGAGGTGGGGGGGTTCGACACCAACTGTCTGCCATGTACAATGCTGTTTTAACACCTTACTCTGGGCGTTCCTATAACACCTCTTAGCCACTATCCAATCACACCCTTAACACCTGACTGTGATATGCTAATTGGGATTTTCCAGGGTACATAATTGCCACAGATTCTTGTACAAGTCATTCTGAATTGAGAAAGCCAGTCGGATGACTAGCGAAACGTCTTCAAGAACTACATTTCAAGTCCAGTTGATCTAATTGAATACAACAGATATACCATGACCTGGATAAATGAGAACCTTCACAAGCACAATGATTAAGGTCATTAGAAAGTGAAAACATTTTTTACTTGTGTGTATTTGTGCTAAATCTTCAGATTTAATTTTTATGTTTCTGTTTTCCTCTAAATGCAGAAAATGACAATAAATGTAAGCATTGTTAAATTAAACTGAAGGTATAAGTCAAATGAGAATTAGAAGACAAATGAATTAAATGGTTAAAAAAATAAAGATCATTCATTTTGCAGTAAGACCTTACACCTAAGAGTTAGACTGAACACAAGTCTTCCTTATGCATTATTAAAATACTTATTAATCAGCACATTTTTTCATTGAAACAGATAATGTAAGGTTTGCTGATAAAAACAAAGGAATAAAAAAAAATATATATAGACTTTTTTGTGAATCATAGGGAAATCAGGAAAACATTAAAGGAATATTCATTTGCTAGCAGACCTAGATAGATTATCAAAATGGGGAGCAGAATGACAGATGAGATTCAATGTTGATAAATGTAATGTGATGCATTTGTGGTTTAACCATCCTTGTGCCACCTACACCATAAATGACTCTGTGTAAAGTGAATCTCGACTGGAAAAAGATTTGGGGGTTCTGGTAGATAACAGACTTAGCTGTAGCAAACAATGCCAGGTAGCAACGGCTAGAGCTAGCAAGATATTGTCTTGTATAAAGAGGGGAAAAACAAAAAGAAGTGGCCCCAATACGGAACCCTGAGGCACTCCACTTAAGCCCACATAGATGTAGCTCCATTGACCACTACTCTCTGTTTGTGATCCAATAACCAATTCTCTCTCCATGTACAAATGTTTTTTTTCTAGGCCAACAATCCTCAGTTTTTACATTAGTCGCCTATGTGGCACAGTATCAAAAGCTTTAGCAAATTCCAAGTATACCACATCCACTGCTATGCCAGAATCTAAATTCTTACTCACTTCCTCATAAAAAACAAGTACATTTGTCTAGCATGATCTATTTCTCATAAATAAGAAACAGTGGTCTAGATAGAATTGGACTAAGCTATCTTAAGATCCGAAGTTGTATTCCATTTGGTCCTGGGGCTTTATTGATATTAACTTTGTCTAATTGTTTCTGTACCATATCTTCCTTCAGCCAGAGTGAATATTTCTCATTTATACCCTTTATATTATTACAGTCCCTACTATAAGCACTGGTATTCTTTTTAATGAATACTGAGGGGAAAAATTGGTTTAGCACATTAGCCTTCTCGTCATCCTCTATAACCATCTCAGTCCCATTATTTAATGTTCCCACATTCTCGGTCCTAATCTTTTTACTTTTTATATGTTTTAAAAACATTTTGGTGTTAAACTTGCTTTGTTCTGCTATCCGTATTTCATTTTCTATTTTAGCTAGTTTAATTGCTTTCTTGCACTCCTTATTGCAGCTTATATATTTCCTGTAAGCCTGCTTGGTTCCCGTCTGATTTCAAAATTCTTAAAAGCCTTTTTCTTTTTTCCGTTTCCCTTTTTACCTGGGCATTCAGCAAGACATGCCCAGCAAGACATGTTCACTAAAGGTAAAAAAATTAGAAATGTAATAGTTTAATATCCCTTTAAAAGTGGTTCACTTCTGCTCAATATCCTTACCTAGGCACAAATCCCCCCAGTCTTTGAGCAGGAGTGATTCTTAAAGTTATACGTTTTTGTTAACCCAGTGCACTTTTGTTTTTTGCAACCTATATTAAATTGCACTATATTATGATCACTATTCCCTAAGCTTCCCTTTACTTTCATCTTCAAAATGAGCTCAGGGTTATTAGATATCACCAGATACAACAACGCATCCTGTCTAGTAGGAACTTCTACCATCTGTGAAAGAAAATGCACATAAAGAAAATTTAAGAACCCGATACCTTTTGAGGTGCTGGCAGTTTCCTTACTCCAATCTACGTCAGGGTATTTGAAATCCCCCATAACCAGAACATGCCCCATACCAGCAGCCTTCGCCAACTGCATATGGAGATTAATTTCCGCCTCCTCACTGGCATTTGGCGGCTTATAATATATCCCTACAATTAATTTACCTACCTTCTTGCTTTCTGTACATAGCTCCACCCATATTGTTTCTGCCTTATTGTCTATACCCCCATCTATCTCATCTTTTAAATTGGGCTTAAATTCTTGTTTAACAAACATACATACTTTCTTATTATTCTCCTTTCTTATTAACTCTGTCATGTCTAAATAAGGAGTATCCTTTTGTGAATGTGAATCATTTAGACATGCTTCTACTATACCGATCACATCATACCTTTCCTATTAGTTCTAGTTCTGAAGTTCTCCAGACCGACTTGCATTTGTAAACATATATTTTAGATTTTCATTGTATTTACTTCCAAACTTGGATGGATATGCCTCCTTATCTTCTATGCTCCCCCTCCCCCTTTTCAACCCTATCTTATTAGCCCCCTGATCCCCAATCCCTCTATCTACCCCTGTGTAGTTCAATGTTCCCTCCCCCCCATACCTAGTTTAAAATCTCTGCAAGCAATTTGATTGTATGATCTGCGGATTATTTGATTGTGATTGTAGCGTCTATGGCCACCATTACACAGTGGGAAAGAACAGGGAATAGTAATCGAGATCCAAATCCCAGTTTTGTAAACCCTCCTGTTCGAATTTATGAACCCTCGAACAGGGACAGTTTTAGATAAAATTTGGCCCTGGCCAAAATTGCACATCGACCCCATACATTTTAATAACATACTTACAGACTCAAATACTCACAGTCATACAGACACACTCTAAGTCACACAGACATGCTCAGTCATGCAGACAAGCTCAGTCACGCAGACACACTCAGTCACGCAGACACACTCAGTCACGCAGACATGCTCAGTCAGGCTGACACACTCAGTCACACAGACATGCTCAGTAATGCAGACATGGACACTGACAGTCATTCATGCAGACAGTGTCACACAGACGCTCTCAGTCAAGTAGACCTACTCAGTCACTTTGACATGCTCAGTCATGCAAATATGCTCAGTTATGCACACATAATCATGCAGACATTCTGTAGTGCAGACAATCTCAGTTATGCAAGTACCCATCCAAACCCCAGATCTGTTTTACTTACATTCCCTAAAGATGCCAAGAAACATACTTACCAGGAAGCGGAGTGGCTGCCAGTGTAGAGCCTCACTGCTCCTGTTTTTGCTCGAAACAAGCTTGCAACAGGAGCAGAGAGTGGCACCCAGGCAGCGAGGAGAGGGTCTTGTAAGTATGTTCCTGGGCATCCCATTTCAACTTTTCTATTTATATTTCTTAAAAAGCATACACAACATTATAACTTATAAAGAATATATATACACATGTACCAGTTGCTGTGAGCCTGAGGAAGGGGGGTGGCTCCCCTGAAACGTCGCTTTATATACAGCAAGTATGAAATAAAATACTGTTATTGGTCTGCTGTGAAACTGCAATTTTTGTATTATTGTGCAATTTGGCTCTGCACGTCTTTTTTCGTCTACCACCAGCACCCCTATTATACTTGCATCTGATTGTGGGCAGTGCGGTAATTTCTCACCTTTATTAATAAATATATATATATATATATATATATATATATATATATATTAACAGCATCCAGTTGGAGTTCTGCACCACACACTGAATGGTAACCGAGTGCTGCTCTAGAAACACAATCTAAACAGCACCTTTATTTTCCCGACCGAGTGCTCCCGTGACATTAGACCGATCCTGCAAGAACCGCCTGTCTGTGGCATAGAAGAATGGGAAAGGTGGTTCTGGCAAGATCAAACTAATATTGCATGAGCGCTTGGTTGATTAAGTAAAATCGGAAATATGTATAGCCACCTTAAATCCTATACAGTATCCTGATTAACATGCAAGGTTCATATTTATAAGTATTTACCACAACAAGTTTAACTAACCTATGGGGTTAGGACTTGGGAGCACAGGATACTGATTGAATATACATGTTATGGAGAGGTGTGCATAGAGGAGCTAAAAGCTCCACACAGAGTATAAAATGAAATAGAGCCTTCTTATAACAGAAGGTACCTCATAGAATCATGTTATTATAATAGCATTGCCTTAATAATCTAACATATAAACACATATTTCTCACTTAACGAAATGGGTGGGGACATGCAAAGTATCTTATTTATTGCCTGTGGCAAAGGCATGTGTCTAGATATAATAGAGTCTAATGGTATAGAGCAGGCGTGTTTAACTTGTGACCTTTTACGTGTTTGAAAACCACAATTCCCAGCATTCTCTGTTTGCAGTAAGTTTTTTCTTAATATCCTGTAGCTAAGGCATCTGTCTAGATCTAATACAGCCTAAGCTTGTGAACTTTTACATGTTTGAAAACTACAAATCCCAGTTTTCTCTGTTTTGCAGTTAGTGTCTTCTTAAAGGACAACTCCCCCCTCAAAATAACATCATTTACAAAGAATGGCCTCTATAAAATATGTTGATATATCATAGTTTGTCCTCTGAATTCATTACTGTATGCCTGCTATGCTTATGGATACCTCATGGAAACTGAGCAATTTAGAAACCTGTACTGAGCCTGTACTGAGCCTGGACATGCTCAGAAGAGACAGATAGGAGATTAACATTCAGTCATTGGCTGTGATGTTAACTGTCAAATCCATAATTGACAGTTGCTAACTGGAAGAATCAGGAAGCAAAAATAGGGGAAACAGGACATTGTGCAGGATGTCAGGTTAGACTTATATATTTCAGATTTTAAACTATTACCGTTTAGGGTTTTGGGAGGTGATTTACCTGTATGTAAGTTTTCAATTTGGGGCTGGACTTGCCCTTTAATGAACTTTTCACATGTTTAAAACTACAACTCCCAGCATTCCCTAACTGCACAGAATTCTGGAAAACGTAGTTTTCATACATCCTGGAATAAAGACATTTTCCTGACTTACAGACATTAAAAGCCCACGGTCATGCTTTAGCGCTTCCTACCCAAGGGTTTCGTGTGTGAACGGCCGTTTCAGATTATATTTGTGCTGTGTATCGACAGAACGGTCACTTTAGCTGATAAAATGCCCATACATGGCACGATTATCGGCTGTTCGTACACATCGCGCGTCACGACACCCACGATCCTTAAGGCTGGGTAAACACCAGTAACAAACCAATAGTGCCACGGATTAGTCGGCTGGAAATATGTGATGGTGGGGGACGGCCAGCCGCGACAGAGTTCGGCCGTCCGTACCAGACAAATGGTTCAGTTAGTAAATCATGGCCAATTATGCAGTTCCCTATGGGACCACGTGATCAGTCTGTCACATGTGCTGCTGGCTGCAGGAATTATTAAAATTAGTAAAATTCCACTTCCTTTTAGTGTCTACATGGAGACCCTGTAGAAATCCTGTAGGTGTGTCTTAACCTATCATTTTGAGTTTTCCATTCAAACTTAGGGGTGTCCAGTAAAGTAAGTTTAGTTTATTAATTGTATATAAATTGTTTTGTAATTCAGTAGTAGGTAGTAAAGTAGTAATACTTTGTATGGTGTTATTTCTTATGGTGATTTTAATTAAATAGTGCTAATTGCACACATACATATGGACCTTTCCTATGTGTAATAATGCTATATACCCCCACCTAGTTAGTTGCTCCTAAAAACTCGATGCAATCTCTGTAAAAATATAAATTTATTTATATAATATAAGGGATATATATATATTTGTATATATTCTTTGTATTATGTTATAACCCACCCCCTTAATGGATCCCAATGGATCACAACTCTAAATAATATTCATATAATCTGCGCACTACTAGGTAGCGTGTCGATTATAACACGGAAGACCGACAAACCCCTTGCACAAAGGATCAAACTCACCTGTACCCATTTACAATGTCTGTGGTGCTGCACAAATATACATGTGATGCAGCAGGAAGCCAGGAATGGTTGGACCTGCATAAGAGATGGCAGGAGGGGGATGAGGAGTCTAATGGAAGCCTGCTTTTATAGACAATGTTTTCCTGAAGGAAAACAGGAGAGGGTTGACTGTGCACATTGGAGAAGGATTTTGGAAGTGAACTGGCTTAGAAAAATAGAGGAGGGATAATGTAAACTTCTTTGATCTGTATGGACCTGCCAGAAACCAGAGGAGGTAGTATGGGGATGTGTGTGGATAAGACTGCCAGTCAGAGATGGGATCCGGACCCTGATCCAACATGGAACCACTTAGTTTTGAAATCCGAATTTTCCGTGCTGGCAAAGAACATTATCAGGGAGATTCAATATTATTCAAATCCATCTAAAACACACGTTAACCCAAAGTAATATCTGGTTAACCTGTGTTTTAAACGGATTTTAGGGCACAGCTCCATTTCCAGATTTTTTTGGAAATAGCAATGGGCAACTGATACAAAAACCAGTCGGTTAAGTTTGCACTACCACGCAGCGCAAAACTTAATGGGGTCTTGTATGGCACTTTAAAGGAGTACAACCATGAGCGTCTTGCCTTTACGAGATGCAATACCAGTTGTAATCTTGTACGTCTAATATTGTATCATGGGATTGCGCAATGGTAAGTAATGCAATCTGTTAAATTGAATCTCCCCGTATATGTGTAAAATAGTGTGCTTTAAAAGATTAGGTATTGATAGCGCTTTGTCCTTTGTTATTTGTTGTTGTTGTTGTATCATACCCGGCCAAAGAAGAAGCCTAAGTGCTATTAATGCTTGCTTTTTTAATCATTTCAACAAAAGATATTATTTTATATCCAAGATGTCTTTACTTTCATCATTGGCTAACAGTGGTACAATTCTCTACTACTATTAAGTTATAAAGAATTTGTCATCTAAGAAAGTTTTCTACTACAGTAAATATTATCTGCTCCCTAATTTAGCACTGTTTTGCCCTAAATGTAAATGTGAACCTTACTCCTGCTATTCCACCAATCACACCACTATCAGAGAGACACGCCAAAAACTATAACAGGCAAAAACAGGAAGCCAGAGAGAGAGCCCTAAATAAGGACCAATAAGAAACAAACACAAAACTGAAACCTAGTGTGATTGGTCAATCACTGAATTCAAACTGAGCTGCAGTGAAAGATAATACTAAATCCGAACTGCTAGCAAGCAACACCGGTCAACACAGAACCAGCAAACACAAACTGCGGCATGGAGCCTAAGAGAGAGAAGCAGACACAACCCAGCGCACTCCTGCAGAGTTGCGCCCTGAGCCCACATGAACACCATGAAACAAGTAGCAGGTTAGCAATCACTGACATTTACCATTACAGGTTTGGTTTGAAACTCCGTTGCATCCCTACTAATTTCTGCATTTAATAGGATATGCAAAGTAGGGATGAGGCGGAGTTTCAATATGAACCTGGTTTCAAGGTAGAACTACTGGTTCCAAATTCCATCAGACAATGCTACCTGCTGTATGAAATGACAACACAGATTTGTTGTCATTGCAGTTTTAAAGTTAAAGATTTTTATTTTCAAGAACAAAGTCGAAACTGCCTTTCTGAGCCATACTATACATTCCAACACATTCAATCCCTGAATGTTATAAGTGAGCAAGTACCTGTAAAACCAGTCACTACTGTGTACAAATATATTTTTAAAAACATGTGTGGAACACTACAAGGCATTAGAAGCATAGATTACAAATAAGGTAATTTTGTAGCAGAATTTTATGGTTTGGGGGAATTATCTTTGAAACTTTTCTGTGCAAATTCTATAACACAGAAATTACTCATACACTGCAGTATGCAAATGAATTTCCTTTGATGTCTGATACTGAGGTCTACGCTTTCTAATTTCCCTATACATTCGGGCTTAGTTGAAAACTCAAATTATTTTATATGATGAGGTTGGAAAAATATATTCTCATGACAAAAAAGCAAGGAAATCAAATAGTTTGTGTACTGTACATGTTGCTATACAATATTTCCTTTATAGAAATATGATTTGCTACGTGTGTAGATTCAACTCAAAGAAAAGAACATTTTCATTACAAATGAATATCTTCATTAATTTTTTTGCATATATTTGCAGTCAATACTAAAATGTACATTCAAATCTACATTACTGTACTGTACATAACTGGATCTGAGGCTACATGGGTTATTTTAGAGCATTAAAGACAATATTTTTACAATTACATTTTAGATTTAATATTCCAAAATGTGGATAGTGCATATAATACAAAAATAACAGAAAATAATATTACAAATAAAAACATACAATAAAATACAGTGTCAAAATAAAGGATAAAAATATTCAGACTACTCACTAGAACTCTTGTGTCTAAGGGCAAGAAGAAACATAAAATCCATAACCCATTGAGATCCTATTACTTTGAATCCTTTATAATCAGGTGTGTGGTATTATTTCTATGCTTACATTGTCCCCGATAATATGATGCTTTATATTAGATTCTAGCTCTCCCAGAAAACTCTGGGTGACCTGTTTGTGTTGTGACTACCAGATCTCTGGCTTTACAAAATTCCAGATATATATTCAGCCCGGATGGTCTGGCGGGTTTCTAAAGCATTATTAACATAAACACTTGGGGACAGTTTAAAGGGTATCTCCACTACTTTTTTTTTGCAATTCAGTTTTATTAAAGAACGCGAGATGAAGGAGCTGTGCCTTACCTCCCATTCTTCAATAAAACCTGCAGGAGTCGAGAGAGAATGTAAGGAACTTACCCGATCGCTCGCTTTTCCGCCACGTAGTCTGCCAGGTCCCATGAGTGTTGCACTTGCGCATCTAAGACACAGCTCCTTTACCTGCTAAAATCTGTTCCACCTGCGGATTTGCGGATTTTCCAAAACATTTTAAAATTTGCAGAAAACCCCATTTAAGAAATCTACATAGATCCACCTAAATATTAGGTAAAATGGCAATGGTAACTTACCATAAATGGCTCTGGGACTTGGGAAAAAGTCTGGGAAACACGTACATATATCCAGATCTTTAAAGAATATAATTACTTTCCTCATGGTCACACTGTTTTTCGAGCTTCTGCATTCTATTTTCGAGCTGCGGTCAAATAGAATGTAACTTAATTTTAAAGTAACTTAATGGCTCTGGGACATGGAAAATGGTCTGGGGAACAGACAATTAGATTCTTTCTGAAAGAATCTTAATGGTATGCTTTCTGGAAGAATCTGATTGTAACCAATCAGAATATCAGAAAGAATGTGATTGGAATACTAACCAATCAGATTCTTTTCCAATCAGAATTGGTTACAATCAGATTCTTTCAGAAAGAATCTGATTGTCTATTCCACAGACCATTTTCCAGCTCCCAAAACCATTTATAGTCAGATACTGTATAATTTTTCCAAATTTTTTTAAAATTCGTGTTTTCGGAAACTTTAGAATTTTCGAAATTTCTCACATTTTCAACATTTCTTAAAAATGGCTCAAAAAAGTCCACACAGGGAAATTCCACAAAATCCATGATTAATGGATCACAGAAATCTGCCACAGAATCAGGTTTGGATCCGCAATCCAGTCCATCTCTACTCAAATTATCTTTAATGTATTTCAGTTATATTTTAAAGGGATATTAGTAATTGATGAGCTAAATGGAGAATAAAGCAATACATTTTTTTATTTTTATGCATTTGATTAAAATTTCTTAAAGGGATATTAGCATTCTAGTTGGTTCATTAGCTGATTTTTATTGTATTTTTATAAATATTTCTTGATATAAATTTATTTCTATTAACCCCTTTTTTGTAATTTTTTTTATCCTAGATGTAGGAATGTATACTATTTGAGATTTTCAGTATTTATAGAGGTCGTGGTTGATTTTCCCGAAACTTTAATGACTCAGCAAAGTGTATTATTTTGAGTGGTCCAAAAGTTCATTGAAGTGCATGCTTTAAAGCATAATAAAGATTTGCTAAAGCCTATAGAGTTTATAATTAAATAAAAAAATAAATTAAATTAATTAAAAAAGGTATTAAGATTAACATTCCAGAGACCAGAAGTATGGAGTATCGAGTGAGGAAGTAAAAAAGAAATGTGGACAAGTAGAAAAATTATCCATAATCTAGCAGATTACAGTAGACTATGAAGTATACAGGTTAATGAAATAAAGTAAAGTGCTTTAAAGCATTTACTTTTTTATCCTGAACATTGAACATTATATATTTTATAAAATAAATATACAGGTGGAGCATGTATCTGGTTTAAGAATTAAACTGTAGAGTTTTGGTTATTTAAAAAAAAAAATACAAATGCCATTGCTGGATATTCATTGGTCATTGCCTCTCTCCACTCATCCCAATTAACAGGATGATGGAGACTTAGGCTGGGTACACACGGGGCTATTATTTGTCCCGACCGATCGTTCGCCCATAGGGAACCGCACGATCGGCTGTGATTTACCAATGGACCCGATCCCCTGTTTGTCAGATTTGGACGAACAAGCGACCAAGCTCGGTCTTGGCTGGTTGACCCACACCATCAGATATTTCTGACTGACCGATCCACGGCACCATCGGTCGGTCGGCCGGAAATATCTGCTGGTGTTTACCCAGCCTTAATAGACTGACACTGCCAACAGTGTGAATAACATCAGCTCCACAGCAATGCCAACATTTTCAGAAGAGTATACTGGTATTTCAAAGTATTGAACATTGAGAAGAATATGTCAACATTCCAGGACATTCACTTTTTTTAAGGCTTTAGTTGTATAACCTAAAATAACTGATATAGAAATGATAAACTGAGAAAAGCACATATTTAATGTATTGATAATGAGTTCAAAAAAAGTTATACATTTTTATAAATAAAAGATACTTATTGTAAAAAAAAAAATCAAGAAATTATGTAATATAATAATTCGATTGAAGTAGAAATTAGAGAAAATTGTTTGATATGTTAAGTAGTGTGTACATAATGGGTTTCAGAGGGATATGGAAATAAATAGAATCCCATATCCAGACCTGACTATAAACAAATTAGAAAGCAAAAGAACAAACCTTACATCTTAATGGAATATTTTTCCAGCAGAAAAAGTGTAAAAAAACTCTCCATTTAATTCTTATGTTATACCTAGTGGGTACTGTAATAATTACTCAAAAGTATAAAGAAAAAAAATTAGAAAACTATTGTATGTACCCTTGAGTTCTGTAAGGACTATTATCAAGATTAAATTTTAGAGAAAATGTACAACAAATTATTTACAAAGGACATCAACATTACACTATTAAAAACACTAATGTTTCTTTGAGTGTTGATGATAACTAAGGATGCATGAACCTTCCAGGGTTTGTTCCACTGGTGGGTTAGCAGAAAAGCAGGTTTTGATTTGGAAGTTGAAACCACGAAAATGCTGGTGTCAATGGTTGAAATTCTGTAGTTTTGACCCAAGACCTGTTCAAAACTCCAGTTCATCACGAATGATAACCAACAGAAAACATAATAAAAATAAATGATTGTTGCAAAATTTGTGAAATTTTGTTCCTCTTTCATGCTCTGGGCATGTGATTCACATACAGATATTCCTGTCCTTAATGGACAAGTGAAGCCCCAGAATAACACTGAATTAAAAGGCACACCTTGACATAAAAGCAGTTATTTGTGTCTCGACTCTCATTCTGTTATGTGTACTGGGAAATTTACTTTACTAACATGGGTGTGTGTTTATTTCCCACACTGCATGTTTGCACATGAACATTCGTAATCTTCCGCAGTATTTGTTATATTAGCCCATGCTCACAAATTGCCTCTAGCCATTCCTGTTACAGACCTGTTTTGTTACGCTGGTTCGATGGAACGTATTGAAATTCCACAGAACCAAAAATCTGATACAAACCAAATTTTGTGAATACAATTTTTAACTTTAGCTCAAGGTCTCCAATTCTTTTTAATTTTTTTTTACCACTAATTACAATTTTTAAATTTTAAAAATTCCATAGTATTGGCAGATTTTTGGTACTAACAGTTCCACTTCCAAACCAGGCAGCTAGAGATGGGCCTTATCTCTAGTTGTCTGACAATGCATTTACAAACCATACCTGTAAGCACATTTTGGCACCCAATATTCTCCGTGTGGGAGTGTTGATGTTTTTAAAGCCCAACAGCCGAGGGCCAGATCCACATGGCTGAGAATGAGATATAGACCCATTGGTTATCTGTATTTTCCTGACATAATAAGATGTCCAGACAGCTTAAATATATTTTTATGTAAGAACAGTGGACTAATAGGGCAGAGATACAGAAATAGGTTTATGAAAACATTGATTTAACATCATTTCATAATGTAATTATTTACTGGGCTATCCAGAACATTACTTTAGAATTATTGTTCATGTTGCAAATACCAACTTTTTGCAGTAAGCTAGAGTCTTATTTAATAATATGGTATATAAAGTTGTTTCTTAAAGGCCAATAATACTAACCTCAATTACACAATAAATGTTATTGTAGTATGTAATTAAAGTGATACTGTTGTATAACTTCTTTACATATTTCTAAAAGTAGAAAAAAAGGTCTAATAGTTTAAGTGTAGGTGATTTCTATTAAATTGAAGACCTAAGACACTATGGGCCTCATTTAGATTTGTGCCTGGGGGTAAATCCCCTAGGTTATACTGTAGCCTTGTTGGGATCTGGGCCATTACCCATATATAATGAAGACCTTTATTTAATTCGTTTTGGTTCCTCTGTGCTTCAGCTCTCTCTTTAATACAGGAAAGTGCAGGACACTATCCTGACAGAAAAAAATCTATCTATCTGTCTGTCTGTCTATTTATTTGCCTTTTTATCTCTTTTATACATTTTTTTAAACTGTATAAAGTATTTCTTTTTTTATTGTTCCAAACATTTCTCAATATGGAGTCACTGATTACAAAGTACCAACAACACAGATTTGTTTAACAGATGTCACCCTTTAATTGTAAGGAAACAATCCTTTTGCCATTTATAAATGCTAAAAAGTTTGCAGTATTGTCTTCTAAAAATCCTAAAAAAATATGTTGAGAATGTGTTAGTTTTGTTAACTTTTTTGTAAATTTAATTACTGTGTGCATATAGTTTATAATAGGCAAACCCAAAACTTTTAACTTTTGGCTAAGTGTAAGTGTAGTGCCTGTTTTTGGGAAGGGTGACTATAGCATTTCCAGACAAAGCACAGGTCTGCATTCCTTTCTGGTCATGATGAGGCATAATGAAAGCTTTTTGAATTTCAGTTATGAAATGGCAACTATGACTTTGACACAGATGTCTTAACAAGCTATCTATTTTTAGCACTTACCGCTACGCATTTATTTGTTTTTGTCTCTGGTGGGATGATTGGGACCTTCAGTTTTTACCCAGGAATAATTTTAGGCATGTCCCAAACCTTTGGGCAAAGGAGATCCATAAAGCCCAGTTCCTCTTATGTCTTTTAGGCTAGGGCATAATACTGTTTGTTGTTTAACTGATCCTAAACTATAATAGAGTGGCGGTGGTGTTTCCATTGTGCTCCTTGAAGAACAAAGACTGTTAAAGAATAATCAAAAGCTGACAAACCAACAGATCAATAAAGGAGAAAGGTGTTGATGGCAATACCTACTACTTACAAATATTTTCAGACATAAACTTCTGTTTGTCTTTCTCCTCTCTCTATATATGATGTCACTTTTTGATCTCGGGCTGTTGTTTCTGCTACTCCACATTTTCCACTTTTCTATTTATGACTTTTAGATAAAATGATTGATTGTTGGTTGACAATCTAAAAAGATTATTTTGCTAATGCAATGCTTTGTAACTGAAATTTAAACATACTTGTTAAAGTGCATGTCCAGCCCCCCCCCCCAACAAAAATATTCCCCACTGTTGGCCCCACTGTGTTGTGTTGAAAAATCCTTATCTTTCTCTTCTGCTCCTTATGGTTGAGTAGGAGTCTCTCTGTGTGTAATTCGTGACTGTCACTTTCTGCTACTCTAGCATGCACAGTGAAGCTTTTGCACAGTGAAGCTTTCCCCCCTACCTCCCTTCCCTTCTCTGGATCCTTCTGCACTGCATCTCTCTTCTTTAAAAGGCAACTGTGGTCTCCAAGCAAGTTAGGGTTAAATGAAAGCCTGCAGTATTTCCTTTATAATGAGCCGAAAATGACATCTCTGGCTTCACCCTGTGAGAAATCATATTGAGGTGAATGTTCAAACTTCCTGCTTCCAGTAGGTTGAGTGACATCACCTGACCTCTGCCTGCCCCAGGGGAGAAGCAGGCTCAGTAAAGACTTAATGCTGGGGAAAACAGGAAGTACCTGGGGAAAAATTGACAGTTGAGAAGGGGAGCCTACTAATGCAGACAGGCTGGTCCCATGACTTCAAGCTGGTCACATGGCTGAAATCAGGCAGTTTTTCAAGCAGGAAGTAATATTGCTGAACCTCACAAATTGTATCTTTAAAAAATGCATCTTAATATAATGTAGGTGACCCCCCCAACCCTAAATGCTACCTTTAAAACAGCCCAGAAATGAACTTAGCCGACCTGTTCCTTTGGCTCTCTCTGCTGACCAGCAGCTGAGTTTCAGCTAATCACAGTTGCAGCTGCCGGTCTAGCCCCTTCTGCTTCTCTATTCCCAAAAGTAGCAGAAGAGGGAACAAATGGGAGTAAGTAAAATTTTGGGATGATTTTAAAGTTTTAATGGTATCCTTTAATACTATTAAATAAATATCAATCTAAATTTCTCAAAAACGTCAGATTATTGTACAATCAACTAAAAATGTCTGTCTTCGGTTGATTCTACACTCATTATCTGTCACTTGCCGATCAAATGTAAAAAAAGGAATTGATTTTAAAAATGATTGCTTTAAAGGGATAGTTCAGTGGAAAATATCATCATTTTTTATAAACGAACGTAAACGCTGCGTTAACTTTTCGCTTTCCCTACCGCAATGTTTTTCGCGAAAAATATCTTTAACGCAATTTATAAAGATTGCGTTAATGGTCGCAAAACAGTTTTCACGACATATTGCTAAACTGCTTTTCACTATACATCGCAGCGGTAATTAGTACGAAAAGCGAACTAAAAGGCGTATCGCACTTTATAACAAACGAAAAGTGTTTTAGCGCATTAAATGGAGCCTATTCTTATCGCAAACTTGAAAATGACAAAAAGTTCTCTTTTTCCAATGTGAGTTTGTACATTGGATTCTTTCATTAATTTTACTGCACAAATAACTGTCAATCAATGCATGAAAAGCACATGACTACTATTTTTAGCTTTTTTAATGACATATTTATGAAGGTATATTGCACATTTATCAATATTTGAGGATAATTTCCCCAAATACCTTATTTCATGTAAACTTTGTTTGGCATGATTGTTAACCCTTTTTATGTATTACTTTAGGCTGAGGCCACATTGCAATGCGCCTGAAGTGCATTGTTTGGTGTGGTGCTGTTACGCAATTGCGCATGCAATTTTTCTTAAAATGTAAATTGCCCTCGCACCACCTAAAGAGAGAATGGAAGTGTATCTTAACAGAAAACACTTCCATTCTCTTAAGCATGGTACACACCAGCAACTTTTCCTCCTGGTCATTTGGCTCTTCCGACTGGTTGGCCAGGAGGAAGGACTGTTGGTCACGGCAATAGTGGCCGCCAGCCGACAGTTTACCATGACTGAACGTGTGGTCCATAGAGGACCACATGATCGGATGTAGTTTTCCGCTGTGTCCGATCATCCTTTTGTTCGGTTTGGACAAATGGTCGGTGGGAAACTGGTGAAAACCCATGAGATTATTTCATTCTGATCGACCGATACACTGAACTATTGGTTGATTAGACTGAAATAGTGCATGGTGTGAATTATAAAGAGATAGGCAACTTTCCATTTGGCTTTAAATTTATAAATATTAGTGTTTAATAATATATATATATATATATATATATATATATATATATATATATTTAATTTAACTTGGGAAGAAATATTTACTTTGTTTTACAAAATAACAGAAAATACATTAAAAAAATTTACTACTTTTTGCGGCAACACAATGCGACTCTTCTCTCCAACCTTTTAGTGTGGCCTAGCCCTTAATGCGCGTTCGCTTTTCTAATGCATTCAACCTTCCTAATGTGCGTTCGCCTTTTTTAACGCGTTCGCTTTTCTTATTTACATTCACCTTCCTAATGCGCATCACCTTTGTAATGTGCGTTCGCCTTCCTAATGCGCGGTCGTATTTATAACGCCTGGTCCCTTTTATAATTGATTGAAAGCAAACACTATTTAAGCAGGTTAAGCTAATCATTGTGTGTAGAGAAAATGTTGGAGGAGCAAGTGGTTTGCTGGTGGCATTACAAAACCTTGCAGCAGCAGCAATGCTGCATGTGTAAAGGCCACATGACAGAGGGCATGGAGGACAGGACAGGTCAGTTAGGATTAGACAGCCTCGGTATGGAGATCGGTCGGTCGTGCGGCCATACACGTAAACGATCATATCAGCTCCCTTTGCTAAAGTAAAGGGAGCCAATAACGACCGGCGGAAATTTTTACGTCATTCCCGGTCGGGAAAAAATATCATTCATATGTATGGCCACCTTTAGTCTAAAATGACGCACAACCTCGTCATCAGACAGCTCGTCCAGATGACTAAATCTCCTTTAAAGAAAACGAGGCTGTCTGATCCTAACTGACACATGTTCCCTCTCCTGTCCTCCATGTGGCCTCTCTGCAGCCTCCACATGCAGCACTGCAGCTGCTGCAAGATTTTGAAAGTGCACCCAAAATAACACCTTCTCAGTCATGCCCTCTACTAACAATGATAAGCTAGTTTAAATCGTGTTTCTATTCAATTAAACTTAATTGTTGATGCATTTCAATTATGTCAAATTAGTAGCTCAAGAAGTGAAAAAAAACACACAATCATAGGCTAGTCAGCTGTTCAATGTAATTGTTACTATATTTGGAACATTGGATTGAGAATTAAGAGAAACAAACAATTCTTAATAAAACTTTTCACCTAATGAGCTGATGAAAGCGTATTTTTAATACGAACGCGTATTGGAAGGCGAATGGGCATTGAAAAGGCAACCACACTAGGAAGGTGATTGCATTAGAAAGGCGACCACGCCCAGTGAATGTGCATTAGAAAAACGAGCGTGCATTAGGAAGGCGACCGCGCGTTAGAAAGGTGAATATGCATTAGAAAAGAGCATTAGGACGGTATGCATTAGAAAGGCGACCGCACATTAGTAAGGTGAATGCATAAAAAAAGTGAATGCTCATTAAAATTGCGTGCGCAAACGCGCCAATCACACACAACTCCAAGCAGGAGCGCATGCGCAAACGCACATTGAGTTAATGTAAATCCCAGGTTACACAAAAGGTTCCTGCGATTTCCAATGCACTGTATTTAGCAATTCCAATTCTATTTTGGAAACACATGCAATCACCATTTTTAAGTGGAATTGCATGGGCTTCCATAAGGGAAATTGGTTGATGCAACGCACGCAAATTGCAAGCGATATTGTGTGCGATTACGCTTGCGCATCCCTTTGAGGCGCAGTGTGGTTATGCATTTAACAACAATGTTTTCGTTGTAGACGTTAACATTAGCTTGTAATGCTAGAGAGACTCCTATTATTTTGGGACAATAAAAGTCATGGGAAAAATATTGAAATGAAAGGTATCTAATTTGTAATATGTTGGTTTCTCATTTTTGAATGCGAGAGACATTTCTGTGGTTATTTTTGTGTTATACTGCCATTTCCACCTTTTGAAATAGTTTTCGCAATGCTCTAATCTTATCTAATCTCTAGTTGCGTTAAGTTTTCGCCGCAATACTTTTTGCTCTTTATCGCGCCATTTCGCCCTTTGTTTTCGCTTTTTTATAAATACTGCGAAAAGTTTTAAAAAAGGCGTTATTTTCGCTTCGATGTTTCACGTTATTTGCTCCACAAAAATTTCAGACTTTTATAAATATGCCCCTAAATCTTTGTTTATATTACACAAACCTAGTTATTCCACATATTCTCTTCCATTTTGAAAAATAAATTGATTTATTTGCTATGCTCTGTAGTGAGTAGAGCTGGCCAAACTTCCAAAAGTTTGGTTCATTAGTAACATTTCTATAGTTCTATAGTTCAAAAATGAAGCCATTCAAGTCAATGGGAGTCAAATAGTTTGAAAAGTTCTAATAACATACAGTTAAAATAGCAATGACAACTTACTGTAATCTGGACAAAATCTGGGACCTGGACAAAACTTGTCCAAACACTTTCCCCATGATCAATTGCTACATTCAAGGGTTTATGCCGAACCGGTACATTCAAAGGTTAAGGCCGAAATCGAGGGTTAGCAAAGGGTACAGTTGAGGGTTATTGATTCGAAAATTATTTAATTTTCGATAATTATTAAGTTCGGAAATTTTGGGACTTTGGACCGCATTTTTGATGATTGTCAAATATATAGTATTAAAAGCGTTTAGTATCAACTTCGCCTATAACTTTAAAGCGTATCAAATCAACTTCCCCTTTAAAGTTAACGTGTTTATTTTCAACTTTAAAGCGTCTCATTTTAACTTTCTCTTTAACAATTGGGTAACAACATCTTTTCACATTAAAATATTTTTACATAATTTGCCCTCAAATTTGGGCATTTTGAAATATCTCCCTAATAGTGACTAGGTGGAACAACAATATCACCTATGTTTAAAAGTACTGCAATAGACCAAATTGAATTATTGACACACAATGTCCCCCAGAAAACACAATTCAGATGCCACACTCACGTAAACTTTATGCTTGCAAAACTAACAACAAATGGAAAAGAAAAGCACTTTCAAGGTTATTCAATAAAAGTTCTAATTGTTAAAAATTGTGCTAATTTTGCCCCAACCAATCAAATGTTAGCTTTCAAATATTAAATAAGATCTGATTGGTTGGGGCAAAATTAGCACCATTTTAAAGGGCATCTATAGTGGGAAAATGAACTTTTTTTTCTTTCTTTCCATGTGTTCTATAATTCCCCAAAACCCCCAGAGTGTCTTCACTTTTTTCAGATTCCCTCTCTGTACTGAGATACACCAGTTAGAAGAACACGTGATTGCATTCCTCTACTCCTACTTGGACTGTCAATCAAATCCCTGTGACATAATCCCCCCTCCCTGCTCTGTAATAAACATAGAGATAAGAGTATTAGCAGGGGGAGAGAGGTAGCTTTAAAGGTAGATATAAGGCTGCACTTGACCCCCCTTCTTAATAGCTTTCAATGATTGATGATGGGTCACAAAGTGAGAGATCGTAAACTGTACTGCTCTCCTTCTTCTTCCGTGTCTCCAGGACAGAGATAGGATTAAGGCAGCACAGAGTACATGAATTTAACTTTGCAAAGGGGAAATGTGTTTACTTTAAATGATTAGTTAGTGGCTGTGATTGACTTCTGCAGCCTGGAAGTTGGGTATGTGGGGAGGTAAGTATAGATTTTACTGCTGGAAAGTGGGCATGTCCTTCATAATAAAAGAAAGCACTGCTAATATTTCAACTCACATAAACTTTGTGGTTTTGTCTATCTCTATTAAAATCTACATTTCTATAATATGTATTACCATGTATGTAATGTATGACTATGTAATTGTAAAGTGCCACTAAAGATGTTGGCACTATATAAATCAATAATAATAATAATATTATACAGCTAGCAGGGCAGTCCTGAATATCTAACTGAATGAGATTCACCTCCAGCAAGTCTCACAGGAGTAATGGATTGGACGAGATTTCGGTGGGGGAGGGAGAGCCAGCAAGTAAAGTGGGAAAGGTTAGCTTTGCCAATTGCCAATGGCTTAGAAAAATAAGAGTAACATTGTGGGTGATTTAAAGGTACAGCTTTGTAATGGACTGAACTTTAATTCCCATTGTACATTTCCTTTAACTAAATGTTTGTGTAGTTAGAAATGTTTTTTATATTTTAAAGGGCATGTCCACCCCCGGCAGTAAAATCTATACTTATCTCCCCCCCTCAAATCCTGAGATTGTTTTACTCACCTCTCTGCAGTCCCTAAAGCCCATTCACTTACCACTCTCATCCGGCACCATCCGGCACTAATCCTCCTGGTCCTCACATCAACTGTTTACAGCTGTCAGTTAGTGACTTCTGCAGCCTGGAAGTTGGGGGTGTGGGGAAGGTAAGTATAGATTTTACTGCTGGAAAGTGGGCATGCCCTTTTATAATAAAAAAAAGTAATACTAACATTTCAACTCCCATTAACTTTGTGGTTTCGTTTAAAATCTACATTTCAAATAAAATCTGCTAATAATAATAATACACTAATAATAATGTATCAGTTTTAAAACTTAATTTCATTTGAAGAACACTTGTTTTATTGTAAGGTTGCATATTATCAGCAACTTTATAAATTGTTTAATGGGGGTTGGGATTTTTACAAGTTGGCGCTCTAGGCAATGAAGAGAATATGTGTCTGCAAGTCAGTAGGGAATGTTGATAATGTTGCCAATTCCTAGTGACCAGATGGCTCCAGATGGGCTAGGCCAATACTGCTGTTTGTACATTAAGGTGTTATTGTTAAAAAAATAAAGGTAATCTCACAATCTCTCTAAGAAAATACATTATGTTTTTCTCTAGTGTAGACTTTAGTTATAAAAATAAATGTACTAGGAGAAATGTGTAAGAATAAAATTAGTTTAGGGCAATCTAGTTAATTGTCTATATGTATAGCTTTGTGATACTATTAAACCTTCTCATTATTTACGTTAATTCTGAAAAATATTGTATATAATATTGTATAAGGGAATTACTGTTCTTTCCATTTCTTCATCTTTTATTTATTTATTTTCAATTCTGAATTTTTTTTTATTGAAAACAGTTTTGTGCATATGCATATGTTACAATCACATACATTGGTTTTCAGAGCTGCTTATATCTATTTTTAAATGGCTCAATTTTTACTGATTTTAACTTGTAAAACATTTTTAAATAAAAATTTAATTTAACAACATATTAACAAACTCCTTGTCTGTCTTATTCTTTTATTGCTTGGGTGGAAGAGGGGAGGAGGAAAGAGGGGGTAATGGGTATAGTTAAGAGTGATCAATACTCATTATGTAGAATACCTTTTAGTATAGAGCTACTGGATAAAGTAATATTCCATTATTAATTATACAATTACTTGTGCTGTATTTATTGGTAACACTTAGACTTGTATGCTTAGTAGGATTCAAGGGTGGTTTTAGGTAAGCAATAGTTCCTTATAATTATTTGATTTTTTTAAACAAGATCCATGGTGTCCATATGTGGGTGAATTTATTGCATTGGTTCTTTATGGATGCTGTCAGTTCTTCCATACGCATAATATGGTTCATTTCTGTGATCCAATCCACATTTGGTGGGCTCGTTGCTTGTTTCCAATATCTTGGAAGTACTGTTCTCCCCTCTGTAAGCAAGAATTCGAGTAAACTGTTTTTAGCTTGTTTAATTGTTCCTGGTATTATTGATATGGGGATGATTTGTGGTTCCATTGGTATGTTATTTGCTGTTGTCATGTTGTATATTTGCATTATTGTTGACCAGTATGTTCAGATTTTTGGACAATAGAACCAGATATGTGACAAGGTGCCTGTATGTGTCAGGCATACTCAACATTTTTCAGATGTCGCAGGTAGAGATGGCTGAACTTTCGAAACAGCATAAAAACCGTATGTAGCGCACATGCATGCTACTTCCGGTTTCCAAGTGCCACTTTCGATAATCCTCGAACGTTCAAGCTTTTTTGAACGTACGGCAAAACTAGAACGGCCGCATTGAAAATCCCTGAATGGCCGGAGATTCCCGTAATGGGCCGTTCGTGGATTGCCAAGCACCCGACAACCCGGCCGGATGTTAAGGGATCACGCTGTTTGAAACCGGGACCCCCTCCTGGGTCCTTACAAGGACCTTTTTGGCCCTGAGAAGGGCCCTTTGGGGCTTTAGGGGCCCACAGCTCGAACTGTGACTCCCTCTCCGGCCCTATCAGGGCCCTTGCGACACTTATAAGTTCCCTTGTGGCCCTTTGGGGTTTAAGGGGTTAAGGGGTCCCGCAGCTCGAACCGGGGCACCCCTCCCCTTGTAAGGGCCCTTGCGCCACTGATAAGTGCCTTTGTTGGGGGTCCCACAGCTCGAACCGGAACTCCCAGTGAGTGGCTCTTAAAAGAGCCCCTGGGTGACATCTTTTTTCTTCCATCCAGTGACACTAGCTCTGCTGAGGCCACCGATCCTGAGAAGTACCCCTGCGGCTGCCAGGGGTACCACCGGCGCGGGTGGCCTCAACGAGGCCAATGTTACCGGCGTCTTGATCCGACACAACATCTTCAGGCTAGCGACACCAACACCACTGAGGTTGCCGATGCCAGACAGGCTCACTGCGGCCGACAGTGAGCCCGCTCACACTGTCAGCCTCAGCAGAGCCGGTGTTGCTAGCCGCTTCTTTCTTCATCCATCTACTGCGATGGCATCTGAGTTTGCGGAGGGTTGCACCTCTTTATATAGGTTTTCAGAAAGTCCTAATTGTCCGTTTCTGATTGGTCAATTTTTCTTGGTTTACATGGTTTACATTAACCAATCAGATTTCAGAAAATCGGAAAATCTGATTGGTTAATGTAAACCATGTAAACCAAGCATTGAAAAATTGACCAATCAGAAACGGATTAGGACTTTCTGCAAACCTATATAAAGAGGTACAATCCTCCATGGAGCTCAGATACCTCGCAGTAGATGGATGAAGAAAGAAGCGGCTATCAACATCGGCTCTGCTGAGGCCGGCGGTGCCTGGCATCCACAACCTCAGTGGTGTTGGTGTCGCTAGCCCCGAAGACGTCATGTCAGATCAAGAGGCCAGTAACATTGGCCTCGTTAAGGCCAACGGCGCCGGAGGTACCCCTTGCGGCCGCAGGGGTACTTCTCAGGGTCGATGGCCTCAGTGGAGCTGGTGTCACCGGATGGAAGAAAGGAAACATCTTTTAAGAGCCACTCACTGGTGGTCCCGGTTCGAGCTGTGGGACCCCCAACAAAGGCTCTTATCAGTGTTGCAAGGGCCCTTACAAGGGCTGGGGAGGGGGTCCCGGGTTCGAGCTGCGGGACCTCTTAAGCCCCAAAGGGCCCTTGTCTGGGCTGCAAGGGCCCTTCCTAGGGGTGCAAGGGCACTTATAAGTGCCGGAAGGGCCCTGAAAGGGCCGGGGAGGGGGGGCCCGGTTTGAGTTGCTGGACCACTTAAGCTCCAAAGGGCCCTTGTTAGGGCCACAAAAGTCCTAATCTCCGATTTTCACAAGTGTAATGTTTGATTTATATCAGAGATATGGGTTTGGTGTGAGTCTATGGTGGTTTCTAGGTCTGTTACCTAAGATGAGATTTCATGTATAGCTGCTCTGAGGCCTGCAATTTCCTCCTTACATGTCTTCTCCACCTTGGACACCAGCTCTGCAAAGTCCTTTTTGGTTGGGAGAGTTGCAGAGAGTTGAGTGATATCCTCCTGGTCCTCTTCTCCCCAATCTAAATCAGGAGCCGTTTCTCCTTGGGGTCCACTGCCCATTTTGTGTGATGGAGTATGGCTGCGTGCCTTTTTTGGATTGTGAGGCCTGCCGTTTTGCTCCAAGAAGAGCGTGATTCCCATCTCCACAGTTGTGGACGGCAAGGCGGAGGCTCTGCTGGGCTTGTTTTTGCCCATATTAGTTTGGTGGTGGCTGTTTGCTTCTGTTTACCGGGTGCAGGTAACGTTTGTAGGGAGATCTGTGTGGGAGATCTCAGCCCATGTGTCTGATCCCTGTGGCATCCAGGCTCTGCCCCTTCATCTTTTATTTTTGGCTGTATTTCCTTCCACAGTTTTCAAGCTAGAGACAGTTATTACAGCTACTTTTAGCCACATAATTTTGCCTTGAATAAAAATCATCCTTTTTATATTATTTATGAAAGTTGAAGTTGAAAAAATAAGTCTGGCTGTTTAAAAAATATTGAAAATAACGGTTCTCTATAAATATGCTACTGGATAGATAGATACAGGCTAATACATTTTAAAATACTTTTTTAATAAAACAGTTTATGAGTGACAACATGGGTATCAGTGATGTAATTTTTTACAAGGTCCTTCTATAGAAAATGCTTTCATGTGGTAGTAGAATGCCGCAGTGGTATTTTATGGACGATCGTACAATTATTATTGTTATTTGAATATTCAAAAATATTCAGAAATATGTGATGCAGAAACTAGCTTTTTTTCCAATAAGTTTTGGTTATATACGTGTTCCCCAGACTATTTTCCAGGTCCCTGAGGCCTTTACACTAACTTACATGTCCTAATTATGACTTGAATTTAAACTCCCATTGACTACTATGGGTCCATTTTTGAATTTTCACATTCTTGAATTTACCCCAATATTCGAAAATCCATTTTCGGAACGGAACTCTCCATTTTTAAACATCTCTAGTGCTACTTGAACATTTTTCACCAGGTCTGATCAGCGTTTGTTCAATACATTACTACATTTCTGGGCAGTATTTTAAACAGAAGGCACACACAATTGTCCTTAAAATAAATTCATAAATAAGTGGGAAAGCTGTTTTACACCAAATTAAACACTTCCAGTGAGATGTAATTTGAGCCACTAATAGCTAAAAAGAAGTTAAACTCATGCTTCCCGATGTAATATCACGTTAGCATGGGTCGAACTCCTACTTTGTGGTGCCAGTGGCATATCCATTAATGGAGACAGGCATCCGATGCGTTGGTTTTTGTGCTACTTTATATTGTGTACATTAAGATTTGCACTGGGGTTATAGACTCTAGATTGAGCAATTGAAAGGCTAAATGCAATAAGTTTAATAATATTTAGTTTAGAATTGAAGGAAAAATTCTGGAAGGTTCTTCGAGTACACCCCATACTGGTTTGGGTGGGATAGAAGACCTGTAAATGTAAGCAGCAGTGTTAATACCGAACGTCCAAATCATTGGTACCCAAAGCGCAGACCGATCAGTCACTTGAGCCATATTTCTAAAGGCACGGAATTGCCTTTAACAATTGGTTTAACAATTGTTAATTTATGATTGTTATCGTAAAATAATGATAACAATCATTAATTATCAATAACAATGTTAAATCTATGATAATTTTCGTTAATTAGCGAATGTTCTGTGTAAATGAATGACCACGGCATTTACAGCCAATGACATACATTATCGATAACATGTCATATTGCTAAATTGTCATAACGCGTGTTGGCCCTTGGAACCATTAGATAGGGTGGAATTGGGTCAGGGGAAACTATATATATACACGTGGTAGATCTGGGAGAGCAGACATTGTTTGGGAAAACTCTGCCCTTGAAACTTTGTGCTAAGAGCTCTGTAAACCAGGAACTGACTTTTTAGGAGGCTTAATTTTATACGGTAAGCTGAACTTTGAATTAAAAGTTTTTTTCTATGCAATATACCATACAAGCAGATCCAATTAGTCACACACAACTTTATAGTGTTAATATATTTAGTTCTTCTCTAAAATAAGCATACTGAAAAAGTAAGTCTAAAGCTAAAATGTAATTGAAACCCAGTGGATTATATAATTCCTCAATATCAGATACTTGTAACAGTTCCCTGAGATCAGCAGCACTGTGCAATAATGATCTGTAATTCCACAGTTTCTGCAGCCCTCCTATCTAGTAGATAAGAATTGGTTTTCTGACTGTTCAGTCTTGATTGCAGAGTCATTGGCATGTCTAGAAATAGTTACTTGACAATTCTGGCAAAGGGAAGAGGGAGGGGCTGGGGAATTCTCCAAATTGCTACTGGCTTCAGAGATATAGATATCTGTTCATAAACAATTACAAAATCCATGCAGGGTCATTCATATTTTAGCATTAATTCTTCATTTAAGTAATACTCTGCAACCACTATTGATTCCTGGTTTTAATAGGTACAAGCAGGATTTAATACCAGTTAGAAGCACCAAATGCAGTAAATATAATAGCAACAACAGAATTCATTGCATTTCCACAGGAATTGTTAATAAACCCTTTTTTCCTATTCGAGCTCTGATGAAAACCCAATCCCTCTTTTGCAAAAGGTTGCCACGGTGATCATGTTGAAAAATTTAAAAAAAATGTAGCAATAATGACACATGGTTATTGTTGACGGAGGGCAGCTACTGGCCTGACAAAAACATCAAAGATTTTTTTTTTAATTCCATTATAAGAGCTTGTACATAAAAGGCTAAAAATCTATTAAGTTTTACATGACTTTTATCTATCTACTAACTAAACACGGAATTAGCTATTTGCTTTTTATGCTGTTCATAAGTATTGTGTAATAGAAAAAAATGTGTGTTACCAAGAGCGAGTCAGACGTGAAAAACAGTTCTATAGAACGTGGCTAATGGCACAAGATAATAGGAAAAGAAAATCTTATGTATGTAATGGATAGAACTATAAGAAGGTCCTACTATGTAAATAATTATTAAATCATTTCTAATAAGTCAAATAGGTTTGAACTTCTTTTACACAAAAAAAGTCAACATTAGCAGATATAGAGGATTTGTTTTCTTTTTCTTTGTCAAATTTTTGCAGAAGTTCAAGCTTTGGGCATATGTGGTATATAACGTAAAGGGTGATTTATAGAGGGCCAAATGTCAAAGTGCTCTATAAATGGCTGATTTAGTTGCAATGAAACAAACTTTCCCTTTTTGCTGTTTGCTCTTTCTGCAAACTTTAGACTACATCAAATTTTACCTGTCCGATCTGTATCATGCGTGTGGACACCCAGGAAAGTGTACCATACATTCATTAAGGAAGGGAGAAACAGCACTCCTTGGTCCATATGGTTCCTTCAGAGCTTGTTTGGTAAAGGGAAGAGGAGAAAGGGAGGAAAGAGATGAAAGCAACTCAAGGTGAATGGAATAAAAAGAAAGAAAAAATTAAGGATGGACTAGAAAACAATCATGGAGATTCAATAAAAATTCTTGCTTATGGTGCTAATTTTCCCCCAACCAATCAGATCATATTTAACTTTTGAAAGCTAACATCTGATTGGTTGGGGCAAAATTAGCACAGTTTTTAGCGATAAGAACTTTTATTACATCTCCCTGAAAAAGGGATCAAAATTTGAAGTAAAAAAAAAAAGTCAAAGAGCAAGACAGGGAAAAAAGGTCAGAGAAAAATAAAGCATAGTTGGACATAAGTGTTGGTGAATGTACTGTAGATCTATGTATAGAGATGTTCGTTTTGTTTTTACATTTTTGAAATTTTCAGAAATTTCTAAAGTTCGATTTACGAAAATAGTCTACTTTCGATTTTTGAAAATTGTCTACTTTCCATTTTTGAAAATCGTCTACTTTTGATTTCCCGAAAATCGTCTATTTTCAAAAATCGTCTACTTTCGATTTTCATTTTTTCGAAAATCATTTACTTTCGATTTTCGATTTTTGAAAACTGTCTACTTTTGATTTTCGATAATTATCTACTTTCGATTTCAATAATCATCTACTTTCGATATAATCATCTACTTTCGATAATCATCTACTTTCGATAATCATCTACCTTCGATTTCGATAATCATCTACTTTTGATTTTGAATTTTCAATAAATATCAAAAACTCTGAAAATTCTGGTTTCGTAAATTCTGGGAGTCCCGAAAGTTTTGTCGGGACTTCGAAACCCTCAGATTTGATTCAAAACTGGGTTCTATTAGAATCCACAGTACATCTCTATCTATGTATGTGTGTGTTCTCTTTTATGGACATCAAGGATATCAGGGATATGTCAAAATAATTTTGTTATTCTATCTTATCTTATCTTAACTGCCTTTTGGGTTATGTAGACATTTAGAAGATATGACATTGCCTTTAACTTAAACACTGATTTAGCAATCCTAGTCTCAACTGAGCCCAAGTTTTTGGTGGAACCAGCAGTTTCACTGAATATAGTGGTTAGGGTGATAGTATGGGGAGCTGAAGCCCTATTTTTTTGGGGGGGCAGAGCAGTGCCCCTGGCTCTCATCTATCTTAGACAGAAGGAAAATAGATTTTAGACAGAAGGAAAATAGATTGCATGGCAGAGTGTCTGGTTGAAAGGAGGAGGACATATTTGATGATGGAGGTAAGTAAATTGAATGATGTGGTTAGCAGATTGAATGAAAAAGAAGATTTAATAATTAAGATTAAATGGAGAAATTGACAGATTGTATGTTGTGGCATATTGGATGGAGAAGTTAAACTGAAGGGGAAGATATTGGATAAGGGAGGTAGATTGAATTGTTGGATGGTGGAGGCAGATTATATGGAAAAGAAACAGAATGGATGAGAAAGTGTTAATTGGATAGAGAAGGGGACAGATTAGATGGAAAAGGGGAGCAAAATTATAATAAGAAAAGGGGTGAAATAAGGAACAGAAAGAAGGAGAAAAATATGAAAGAGAAGAGAATTAAATGGAATTAAGGAAAAGAAAAAGAATACAGAAAGAATGGAGAAAAAATGTCAAATAAAACTGGGCGATATTTATATTTTATTTACCATTTTGTGATATCGTGCCTTAAATGATTGATGCTAAATCTATGATCGTGGGTGTAAATCTACAATAGCGGTCCTAAATGTACGAATGCGTTCGTAGTTTTATGACTGCGATCGTAGATTTATGACCACGGATGTAGACTTATGACCGTGATCATAGATTTATGACCACGGTCGTAGATTTGTGACCGTGAACATAGATTTATGCCTGCATTCATAGATTTTTGGTACCACATGGTATTGTAACTACAAGCATTCGTACATGGCCACAATCTTATTTTTTCTATAACTCGCTGTATTGAAAGTTTGCAATACCACAGGTTTTTGAATGTGCCCTAAAGAGACCTGCAAGAAAAGGAAAAAAATTAGTTTTAAGAAGCAGGAGAACAAAAATTTAACAAAGTTTTAAATCCTGAGAAAATAATATACAAGGAATGCACGAAAGAAGAGTGCGAGGAGAAGAAAAGAAAAATGGAGCACATTAAGACAAAGTTGAGCCCCGAATGTTCGACCGTTTGAATGTGCGAGTAAAATGCATCGAATCCGCGAGTAAAGGGTCCATTAAAACCTATACGTGAGCTTCGAATCCTCGAGTAAAATGTCCATGGTATCTAGGCGTGAACGCGAGCATCGAATCCGCGAGGAAAGTGTCCATTAAAACCTATACACGAGCATTAAATCCGTGAGTAAAATGTCCATGGTATCTAGACGTGAACGCAAGCATCGAATCCGCGAGTAAAATGTCCATTAAAACTTATACGCAAGCAGCGAATCCGCGAGTAAAATGTCCATGGTATCTAGACGTGAACGCAAGCATCGAATCCGCGAGTAAAGTGTCCATTAAAACCTATACGCAAGCAGCGAATCCACGAGTAAAAATGTCAATGGTATCTAGGCGTGAACATCGAATCTACAACTAAAGTGTCCATTAAAACCTATACGCAAGCAGCGAATCCGCGAGTAAAATGTACATGGTATCTAGGCGTGAACATCGAATCTACAACTAAAGTGTCCATTAAAGCCTATACGCGAGCATCGAATCCGCGAGTAAAATGTACATGGTACCTAGGTGCGAACGAGCTTGAAAATAGCGCACGTGAGAGTAAAATCGATTTTTCAAATGTCCTGGATATTCGAACATGTTCCCCAGACCATTTCCCAGGTCCCACAGCCATTTACATTAAGTTACCATTGATATTTTAATTGTATTTCATTAGAACTTTTCAAACTATTTGACTCCCATTGACTTTAATAGGTCCGTTTTCGAACCTTCAAACTTTCCATATAGTTCGAAAGTTCAAAAACGGACTGAACTTTCGAAAGTTTGGCCATCTCTATAAGGGAATTGTCCAGAAATAAATAATAGTGAGTTTCTTGACCATTTTAGACTTTATTTTTCTCCTAGGGAACCAGAAGAGACAGCGCTGTTATTTATCCCATTACTGATTCGTTATTTGAAAATTAGAAAATGATTAGACTGCTCTACTGCAGCCAGTTTGGCAAAGAGGGAAAACATTGGATGTTAAGTTTAAAAATGTATGAGGAAAAAAACCTTAAGGAGAGTTAGTCTGTGAGTATATGTCATGCAAATTTGCAATGGTGGAAAGAGGGTCCTAGTCCCTGATTCCACAATTGGGCCCAAAGGTTAACACATATATAATAATTTAAGTAGAGGTGAGAGGTTTCCTTCCTATAAACATGAATAGAAATAACCTGGGTAGACCTGCACAAATTTATCCTTGTTCTGTTCTAAAAGTTAGGTGTAAAAACAATAGCTTTGTGATTAGTTTGCGGAAAGCACTTAAGGTTTATTTTACAGATTTGACACCCTAGATAGATGCCACATCTCATAGTGATAGCTCTTGACTACAATATGGCCTTATGTAAAGTGGTTCTAGACATAAATTTGCAAAAAGAATGGGCAAATAGCTATTCAACCAATTTTAATTGCAAAGTGAAGTTCTGTAATGATTTTATGATTTTTGTCAACAAATTTATGATGAAAAAAACCCCCCAAAAGAAATAGAGGCACGAAAGATAGCTGATGTTAGCCTTGTTCAGACTGGTTCTTAGCTTGAAACTAGCCCTAGTGAAAGTAGTGCAGGTATTATAATATAAATTAGAAGTTATTATAGTGACTACTGTTTTATATTACCATATTTATGTATTTATTTACTGTCCCTCTTTGGATGACTTTTTGTATTCTATATTGTGATTCATATGTAAGAAAAATAATTTACGTTATCATATATGCGCAATTTTATCAGCAAACAGTGCCAAATCTAAAGACTTGAATACATCCTAATTGTCTGGCAAAACAGGTGAGAACAAGTCTTTCAGCTAATAAACTAGTGTGTGTGCACTAGTCCACCAGTAAGGTGAGTCAGTATGGTAAATGTTTGATACTGTATTTACTCAAGTATAAACTGAGATATTTTAAATTTAAAATCATCCTGAAAGTCTCTCCTCAGTTTATACCCAGGTCTGGGTTTGATCTGGAAGTTTGAAGGAGCAGATGGACAAATTCACATAGACCTGGAAAAAAAGCTGTACTCTGTAACACACAGAATCCTCTTGATTTTGCAGGACAACAACTGTTGTCCTGCTCACTCAGATCAGCCTATTCTGCAAGGAAAAGGGAAAAATGATAACAGGATTCAATAGTAACAGGCTGCACAGAAAGGTATGCAGGGCATATCTGTATAGGAGGCTGTGTATGGGGCTATATATGGGACTTTCTATGGGGCTATGTATGGGACTTTTTATGGGGCTGTGTATGGGACTTTTTATGGGGCTGTGTATGGGACTTTCTATGGGGCTGTGTATGGGACTATCTATGAGGCTGTGTATTGAACTTTCTATGGGGCTATGTGTTGAACTTTCTATGGGGCTGTGTATTGGACTTTCTGTGTAGCTGTGTATTGCTATGGGGCTGTGTATGGGACTTTCTATGGGTCTGTGTATTGGACTTTCTATGGGGCTGTGTATGGGACTTTCTATGGGGCTGTGTATTGGAATTTCTATGGTTTTGTGTATGGGACTTTCTATGGGGCTGTGTATTGGACATTCTATAGGGTTGTGTATGGGACTTTCTATGGGGCTGTGTATTGGACTTTCTATGGGGCTGTGTATTGGGACTTTCTATCGGGCTGTGTATGGGACTTTCTATGGGACTATACATGGGACTTTCTATGGGGCTGTGTATGGGACTTTCTATATGGCTGTGTATGGGACTTCCTATGGGGCTGTGTATGATGCATTCTGTGGGGCTGTGTATTGGACTTTGTATGGGGCTGTGTATGGGACTTTGTATGGGGCTATGTATGGGACTTTCTATGGGGCTGTGTATGGGACTTTCTATGGGGTTGTGTAAGGGGATTTCTTTGGGGCTGCCTATGTGATAAAGTCAAAAAAAGTTAAAAATAAGTACCTCTGTTTATTTGGGTCATTTTATTTTCAAGTATATACAGTAATTTTGGCTGAAAGAACCATCTAACTATTATTCCTTATGACATTTACTTTTTAATACTTTTTTTATCCAGATTCATCCATATCCATCCAACCACTTAGCGTTAATTCCATTTTCTGTAGTGTATGGCATACCTGCCCGCACACAACCATTGTGTAATTTTCTTAAAAAAACATTTAGAACACTACTTACAGCCCTTCATTCCCGATCTCCATTGAAGACAGCCATGTCTGTGATTGGTTGCATGTAAGCCAATCACAGACGCGGCTGCCGGCAAGCAGGTATTCGGATCACTGTGTCGGAGGGGCTGTAAGTACAGTTCTAAATCTTTTTTTTAACATTCTGACACAGCAGTTAGGGTTGGGCAGGGGTGCGCTACATTATAGGAAAAAAAAATAAAAGGGTGGACTTGCCCATATATTGTTTGTACAGAAAATTAATTGCTTAAATATTATCTAGACTACTATAATTTAGGAAAAAAATAATTTCTAGAAGCACTAACTTTAGCCCCAGTGAAAAAAAATATTTAATTATTTAGGATATTATTTAAAGTCTTCCTCATTAGATTTCCACACTGTTACTTTCAGGTTCTAAAATATTTCTATGGCCCTAAAGATGTAAAATGACAAGACAAAGTGGAAAAGGAAAAGCTATTCTGGGTGAAAGGCTATGATTTAATTTTCTAAAATAGACTTAAATTAGGGCATGGTGTAAGACAGTTCCCCATTATTTTTTGTTTCATTAGCTTAGTTTTAAGGAATACTTTTAACCTTGATGTTTTCACATCCTTTTTTTGACATAGGAGTGTTCCCTTGACGGAAAATGAAAAGAAGCAAAATGTCAAAAAGAGCAAGGATTATCTTAACCTTGTGCTGCACTGATCAGAACTCAAGTTTTAAGTCAATGATGGCGAAACTTGTTCGGAATTAACTGATCATTCGGTCTCCCAGAATGCCATCCTTTGCAGTGAGAGCTGTGAGAGGATTAAAGGTACATTTGGATTTAATGAGCCCAGTCATTAAAACGCTGACCATAGGCTATTGAAATGAGGCAGCCTACGTGTAATTACTTTGACATCAGAAGAAGATTTAATAACAGAAATTTGAAAATGTTGTCCTGTTATTTATTAGCTGTTTCCTTTTTTATTTTTTCCATTGCATTTCCTTTTAACTAGACCAACTTCTTAATACATATATTGCTTTACAGTAGGTACTTGCCCTATATCCTTAGTTTATGGAAAAATCATTCTTTAATGAGATGAGCAGTCTGGTTATTTAACTTTAGCTGATTACCCTCAGTTGTTTGTGTTATCAGCTCTTTCCGAACCGTCACTGAATGCAAAGCTTTTGGTATATGAGAGGTTGCTCAATTAGTTCTGATTGTTATGCTTATAAATGATACTACTTATTTTTATATAAAGCAGTAATAATCTCCATTAGATAAAGACGAGAAAATAAGAAGCAAGGAAAGAAAAAGGGGGTGTAGAAAAAAAACAAAACAAAAAAGGCAAAACATCATTGAAAAGAAAGGGAAATGTTTAAAAAAAAAGAGGAAAATGGGATACATCAGAGAAACAGAGATGGCAATTAGGGAGAGATATAAAGGTGGAGAGAAAGGAAGTGAAGAAAAAGCCAGAAAGAAATCTACATGCAATTAATTAGCAGAGGTTATTTGTTCTAAATGTAAATAAATAAAGTGACAGCCGTGGCAAATTATGCATGCTTCAAATATTGTGAGGCCATGCAGCAAAACAGTCTGGATGTACATTTTTACAGTCATTGAATACTCTAGGGGCTGATTTTTGCTGTTACCAAAAAATATATATATATTTTAGTTTAAATGGTGATCAAATGCTAGCAGACACTTTCTAAATATTAAATATCAGATTCAGAACTGTTTTACAAGACATATGAGTATCTTTTATGAATGATTATGTTACGTTATGCCTCAACCTGATATGAATTTAAAAAAAAAAAAAACACTAAGCAATTAAAATAATTTTGAAATACATTCTTACAGCATTGAAACAGATCTGTATATCTGGCTGTCATTTCATTTGTGACTGTGACAAGGCTTTCAACAGTAAAAGGATTAGTGGAAATGATCTTATTTTAATTCACAGTTCAAGTTTTCTGCAGTTATCTTAATGCGTTGGCATTCTGGATTTAGTTTCAATACAGAAAGGAATAGAATTAGTATAATTGCAATTACCTTTTGCTTTCAATAAGTACATTTTGAGGATCTCCCCTTGCAGGCTTTAAATCAGGATATCTACATGAATGGATGCTGCAACTTGATGCCTTCTGACAGGTCTGAAAGAATTAACTACACATTGATTAAAGGATTGCATGGGACTGCAGATACTCAATGGAGGACACAATTTATTCTCTGTTGTTTTTTTCAAACTCATTTGGCAAACAAATGTGCATTCATTAGGCTTTTAATGAAGTCACTTTACCAGTAATAGTGCATTAAATGGCTGGAACTCTTTTCATAATTTAGACCAATTAACAGTAGGCAAATATAATGCTGCTATCAATTTAAATTAACAAGACATGTACTTTCAACGTATGGTCATATGATGGGTTTCCATGAAAATGACGGGTTAAAATAGGAAGGATAATGCTTATAGTTCCTCTAAATAGGAACTAAAAATCAGGGTAATTATTATTGTTGTCATAGAAAATTCCTCCTTTGCATATTTTTACTAACTCCCATGAGTGGCCAATGCCTTATGATTTGATATATGGGGATAGAAAGTACAAAGTGAAGAGCTACAAACACCTTGGTAGTAAAATGTGTGCCAAATACATATTTCATGTTTCCCTCAAACACTAATTGATCGTATTGTACATCATGGGGTTATATCATGGATTTTTCATGATATAGATGCCCCATGAAGAGATTATCTCACCTCAACGGTACAGTAGATCTTTCCAGTTTCTTGAAAGCTACTTAAGTTGCTTCTCTGATTATTTATCTGGTCATTGAATTCTGATGGTTTGCCTTTTCTAGCTAAAGAAAAGACGTGTTCAGGATTTGGATTTCATTTCCCACTATTGATGCTTATGCAAATTTTATTATGGACTTGAGTGTCTCCTTAGAGACACTCTGGAATCAAACTCCGGAACTTCCAAAAACAGGGGTGTTAATGTTGACATGATGTGGCAGTTGAATTTTCAATTAATATTTGACTTCTGAAACCATTAGCTTGCACAAAGAATATTTTAAGATTTAAAATCATTGTTGGATGATCCCAGTCAAGACTTTTCAGTTTTAATTTGAAACAAGTTGCAATTAACAACAATTTTGTGTAAATCAGGTACATAAAAAAACAATTTTAATCTGATTTAATTCCTGTCTGTAAAATGACAAAAAGGGAAAGTCTTAACACTGAACTATATATACCAACCAACTTTAGACATAGTTACAGTAAGTGACTATATATTTAAGCAAGTAACTGACAAGGGGTAGACGTAATATATAACTTCAATAAACCTCCTGGTTCGAAAAATTGGTCACAAAAATAGTAATAGATATATCAAACATGAGGATTATAGCTGTAACAAATGGGAATGTGCTGTCTCATAAATCTGCTGCAGTTATTTTAGTTTTGTCCCAGTTTTACAATGGGAAGACTTTGAATATTCACTCCCTAGTGTGCTTATTTGCATACTGTTTTTCTTGTCCTGAAATTAAAGTTCTGAACAATGTTGGAGATTAACTACATGTGGTAAAGAAGATATAATTTTAGTCCACATCAAAATTGTCCAAAGCCCATATTATAATTAGAAATGAACAGAACCACCAAGTTCTGGTCTGAGATTTTCCAAATATTTCCAAAATCCGAAAAGGGATCAATAGATGGGAGTTAAAAAAATCCAAAAGTTATGGTTAAATTTAAGGCAATGTAAATATATATAATGTGAATGGCTTGGGGACCTGGGAAATGATCTGGGAACACATATAAATAGTGTTAAATATTAATCACTATACATGCTATATCTAGCTAAATAAGTTGGACACTGAACATATAATAATAGCCCTCCCCTGCCCCGGGAAGTTAAATACACGCTCACTTGTTATATAGAGAGACTCAGGTGCTCAAGCCCGAGCCTATCGCTTATTACAAAAACTTCCATCAGTGTAAATTTTTCATAGAAAATCAATTTGGTAAAAATACTGTGTTCAGGACTCACTGCTCCTTCTCTGTGATTTGGGTGCAGCCTGCCCCAAACCCCTCGCCCGGTTCCAAACACGCAATACATGTAAGAAGGAACTCGGCACTTCGATAAAAGGAAGCTTACACAGTAAAATTCAAGAAATTGCTTTTATTCTGCTAATATCTCTAAATGCTCACCAACATTTAAAAATGGATAACAATCACCTCCACGCACATATTAATAACCAAAGTTTCTGCATCGAATATTTGATAATTTTCAAATATATTCTAAATCAAGGACTAGTGTATTTGCTATTTCTCCCATATTCAAAATTAAGGTTTCACGTATTTGGAATCAAGGTTTCATCTGTTCAATTTTTCTCTAAATTACCATGTATATTTGATAATTTCCAAAATCAAACCTCTGAAGATCCCTAATTCTCAAATATTCGATTTTGAAAATCCGGTAATTATAAAAAATTCGGAGAACATTCTGCTTTTGGAATATCGAAGAGTTCCGTCAGAACTTGGGAACTCTTGAAGTCATTTATGCTCTTGCGTTAACATAAATATGATAAAAATCACTGTGAGGGTAGTAAGGTTGTTGAATGCTCTACCTAAAAATGTATTGTCGGCTGAATCTCTGAACACATTCAAAGGAGGTTTGGATGTTTTCTTGGACAGGCAGAATATTCAGGGCTATAGCTGGTGACTGAATCTTGTTTGGACATGTGCATTTGATTGTACTCTTGCCTAGTTTGGTGTAATGAGGGGCTTGTATTATTTCAATGGAGGAGACTGTGCTTCTTTTTGTTGGGTTAAAGAGACTGGGGTTTTGTGGGTTTTTTTTCTGTGGAGAGGTTGAAGTGGATGGATTGTTGTCTTTTTTAAATCCGAAAATTAACTGTGGAACGGTGGAACTGGGTTTGTCTCGGAACCGGACTTCATCTCTAATTATAATGAGGTTCTTCTTTGATACTCATTTAACAACCTTTTCTTAAGAGATACACAATTATCTACTCGTATGTCAGATTTCTGAAAATGTGCTTTGTCATGCGAATAGGTTTAAAAAAAAAATCTGATCAGATTCGACAAAAGGACTGTGCCTGTGGGCAGAAATCTGGTGACACACACATTTCTTTTTTTCAGACAGAAGCTATAAGAGCAGCATCATAACGAACTGCTAGTAAAGAACCATTTCCTCACTGCCTGCCTGTGGACAGTATATTTTTATTGGTTTGCTGATGGTATAAAATCTTATCAAGAATAAGATTTTGCTCAATAGGTCAGAAAACAGGAAATACGTTTTGTTGTGGATCCTTCTTAAACATTAAACCTTAACAGACCTGAAATCTAATTAGCCATTATGTTTGTTTTACATTTCTAAAATGAATGGGACAAAATTATGAAAAACTGGCACATTATATGAACTAATTTTTTTTCATACACTGCAATTACTTTCATTCCTTGATTTGGAGAGAAAAGTGGGTAAATGTCATCCGTTAAAATTGATGTCACCCAAGTTAACAGAACATGGCACAGTTTTGTATATTACAACAAAATTTGTTCAGACTCTCTATTATACTGTGCCTTATAAGTTGTCTTTAAAACAGTTTTACATTTAAGTCAACCATAATATTAAGTTGATAGGAAAAAAGCTTGTGAAGGTTCTCATTCATCCAGGTCATGGTATATCTGTTGTATTCAATTAGATCAACTGGACTTGAAATGTAGTTCTTGAAGACGTTTCGCTAGTCATCCGACTGGCTTTCTCAATTCAGAATGACTTGTACAAGAATCTGTGGCAATTATGTACCCTGGAAAATCCCAATTAGCATATCACAGCCAGGTGTTAAGGGTGTGATTGGATAGTGGCTAAGAGGTGTTATAGGAACGCCCAGAGTAAGGTGTTAAAACAGCATTGTACATGGCAGATAGTTGGTGTCGAACCCCCCCACCTCTATTTAGGCTTGGTTTCTTTATTTTCACATAAATGGCCTCCTTAACACCTCTCTTGAACCAGTCACGTTCCTTCGCCAATATGTTAACATTACAATCTTCAAAGGTATGTCCTTTATCCTTAAGATGCAGGTACACGGCTGAGTCCTGACCCGAGGAATTGGCTCTTCTGTGCTGGGCCATACGTTGATGCAGTTGCTGTTTGGTCTCCCCCACATACAAATCAGAGCATTCTTCACTGCACTGCACTGCATATATGATGTCGCTTTTCTTGTGTTTCGGTATTGGGTCTTTCGGATGTACCAACTGCTGCCTCAGTGTGTTGTTCGGTTTAAAGCAGACAGGGATACAGTGTTTTTTGAAAATTCTTCTTCATTTCTCGGAGACCCCTGCTACATATGGGATGACCATGTTCTTCCTCCTGTCTTGCTTTTCCCCTTCACTGTTGGTATTTGTGTTCTTTTCTTTCCTTCTACTTCTTTTGACAAAGGCCCAGTCTGGATATCCACAAGGGCTCCTCTGAGATGTTTCATTTCTTTAGCCTTCACCTCTGTGCTAGTGGGGATGTTCTCGGCTCTGTGTTGCAGGGTTCTGATGACACCCAGCTTGTGATCTAAAGGGTGGTGGGAGTCAAACATCAAATACTGATCTGTGTGTGTTGGTTTTCTGTAAACCTCTACTTCCAGTTTACCATTTTCCTTAACTTCTACCAAGCAGTCCAAGAAAGCCAGTTTGTTGTTTTGTACCTCTTCCCTTGTGAATTTAATGTTTTGGTCTACCGCATTAATGTGTTCTGTGAAAGCTTGTACTTCCTTCTGGTGGATTTTAACCCAGGTGTCATCAACATATCTGAACCAGTGGCTGGGTGCTATGCCCTTAAAGGTATTAAGCGCCTGTGTTTCTACCTCCTCCATTTAAAGGTTGGCCACAATGGGTGAAACTGGAGATCCCATAGCACATCCATGTTTTTGTTATAGAACTTATCCCTGTATTTGAAATAGGTGGTATTCAGGCACAAGTCCAACAAGGAACACACCTGTTCTGGGTTGAGATCAGTTCTGCTGGTAAGAGTGCTGTCTTGGCCCAGCCGTTTTCTCACCATGTCAACAGCCTCCTTGGTGGGTATACAGGTGAAGAGAGATGTCACGTCTTCAAGAACTACATTTCAAGTCCAGTTGATCTAATTGAATACAACAGAGATAGGAAAAAAGGTTTTTACCTATTTTTTAGGTATTCTTACAAATTAGCCACCAAATTACGCATTTCCTTAAAGGCCATTAACAATTATGACATATGTTTACAGGAACAATATGGAAACCACAGAATGTTCCATATAAAGAATTCATTTTTTATTATTAGTTGTATACTATATACTATATACTTTATAGTATACCTATTAAATCATTTTAATTGAATCAGATGTATGCAGATGCAGAAATAGCTTATAACAGATAACATAAATTTATTAATGGAGAGTTATATGATATCCTATATATGATATCCTAATGAAGGTGGTCTATATAGTACAGAAATGTTGATATTTTAATAATACAAATTAAATTTATGTACTGAGAGCTCAGAAAGCTTGTATATTGGTATATGATAAAATGCGGGTGAGGTCCCTGTAATCCTTGAAATGAAAAACAGATGCAGATGGGAAACAAAATTAATGAGGAAAGTTAGATAAAAAATTTATAACACCATCTTTGGATTTTATAATTTTAAAGCTGCTTAAAAAAAAAGAAAAAAAGACTACATTTTTAACATGTCAGCCAGGCTCCAATGCAAGGGGTGTGTGTGCCTCATTAGTATGCATGCTTCATTATTAGTATGCATGACCCCCTCTGGCTACCGAATCACAGCACACTCTGGCACGATTCACAGAGCATGTGCAGGACATTTTCTGTGAATCCAAGCCTGGCAGGGAGAATGGAGCAGATTGTAGAATGATCTGAAAGTTTTATAAGGTGAGAGAAGCAGCTTTAGCCTTCTTTACCATTATAGTATCCGAGGGAGGAGTGATGTATTTTTCATATAGTTCTCCATTAGGAGCTCATTGCACGTCTGCATAGTGCTTTGCCTAGCAAGTAGCTAAAACCGGTAAATATCTAAGAAAAAGCATCTGCAAATTGTTTAGTGTTTAAATGAACTTTGAATGAAGTTTTTTCCTTCTTTGGCCTGTATATCGGTACAGTATACCCTAGACCTATTACTGGAACTTTACTGTGATCTGCAATTGGTATGTAGGATCAGGGGGATATATACAGGGGGTAACCATTTTGGGGGCATTCCTTTTATATGGGCCTTGTAGTTTAGGGTCATCCATTACAATATTGATCTTGCACTTGTTCTTGTTTTTTCTATATATAGTGAGAGGAGCACCCCTGATTAACATAAATATATCCTGCTGGTGCCAGGCTGCTGTCTTCTATATAACTAAGTTATTTAAAGACAATTACAGCTGAAGGATACATCTGGGCATGTTTGTGCTTAAGGTATGATTTGAAATTTGGGTGCATAAGAGTAAAAGGTCCTTATGTCAAACCAATGTTACAATCAAATCATCCATCTACCTCTTGCTTAACTGATCCTGAAGTCAGGATTCATTCTGCAATACTCTTCTCATTGGCCGACACAAGTAAAGAGAAAGTCCACCGACCTTGAGTTGAAAAGGAAGCAATAGACCTGTGTTTCTCATCTCAGAAGGTTACTCAGAGTTCCATGAGTGGTGCTAGGGGTTCCTCAAAAAGGAGATACAAGAAATAGTTCAAGAGGTTGAGAAGCACTGCAATGGTCTTAGCCAACTAAATGAAATTCAAGAATTTGAATTGGTCAAACGTTTCAGAAAATAGTTTCCCTAAATATAACTAAAAAGTCCATTTTTGATTATGTAGGCCCTAGAACTTCTTTCCTAATTTTTCTATCCAATTATATTCATAAAGACTGCAAAATGGATAAATTCCCAGATTTCCTGCCTAACAACTGACAGGATTAATTTACAGCAGCAGTGGGAATCAAAAAAAAACATAGCTTTCAACATAAAACTCAGCTACCAGGTCAGGATTTTAATGTTATTTAAAACTGATATGGTACTTAGAATCGGTGTGAATCTTATAAAACACTTCCACAAAAATTAGCAAACCCAACCCATTATATCATTTAATTTACATTTACATTGAAAAATATATTAAATCTTTATTTTATTTCTCTTTGTGTAAATATGATGAATAAACATCTTTTAACACAATGATTTTGCCTTGTAAAAACATATTAATTCTGTGCTGTAATTTTAAGTAGTATTTGAAAAAAGTCAGTGAATTGTTTCTCAATTGGGATCAAAGCAATACTTAGTATAATGAAGAAATGCTGTCAGAGTCTATTCACCTTTTGGCTAATGAACAATAGAGATATAGAGGCATAGAACTCGAAAGCAAGTTCGAGCTGAACTGTTCGAGTTCGAACGGACCCAGACTTCTCGAACTATCCCAGACTCGGACTTTCGATATTTCCCGGACTTTCAATGATTTTCGAATGTTCGACCGTTTGAACTTTCGAAGATTCGATAAATTATAGAACTTAAAAAAAAAGGTGCCCACATGTCCAAAATCAACCAATGGCAGCTAATTTGAGTATTGCCAGCCCCCTGAGTATAAAAGGCAATGTGACCAGCACCATTTTGCCAGTGTGTTGGAGTGTGTTTAGTGGAGACCTGACAGTGTAGGAGTTATAATAATGTTGTCAAATTGTCAAAATGTTGTCAATAGTGTTGTCAAATTGCAGTGGGACTACTGTTAATCAATGGTGCTGTTCCTACAAAGTGTATCCCCTTCCCCGCTTTCTCTTGCACGAAGCATACTCTGAGGGAGAGAAGCCAATGGGGTATGGGGTCTGTCCAGTGGGGCCAAGCCTGCCTGGCTTCGCAATAATGTTGTCAAACTGCAGTGGGTCTACTGTTACTCAATGGTGCTGTTCCTATGAAGCGTATCCCCTTCCCCGCTTTCCCTTGCACGAAGCATAGTCTGAGGGAGAGAAGCCAATGGGTATGGGGTCTGTCCAGTGGGGCCAAGCCTGCCAGGCTCCGCAATAATGTTGTCAAACTGCAGTGGGTCTACTGTTACTCAATGGTGCTGTTCCTACGAAGCATATCCCCTTCCCCGCTTTCCCTTGCATGAAACATACTCTGAGGGAGAGAAGCCAATGGGGTATGGGGTCTGTCCAGTGGGGCCAAGCCTACCTGGCTCCACAATAATGTTGTCAAACTGCAGTGGTTCTACTGTTACTCAATGGTGCTGTTCCTAAGAAGCGTATCCCCTTCCCCGCTTTCCCTTGCACGAAACATACTCTGTGGGAGAGAAGCCAATGGGGTATGGGGTCTGTCCAGTGGGGCCAAGCCTGCCTGGCTCCGCAATAATGTTTTAAAACTGCAGTGGGTCTACTGTTACTCAATGGTGCTGTTCTTACGAAGCGTATCCCCTTCCCTGCTTTCCCTTGCACGAAGCATACTCTGAGGAAGAGAAGCCAATGGGGTATGGGGTCTGTTCGGTGGGGCCAAACCTGCCTGCCTGGCTCCGCAATAATGTTGTCAAACTGCAGTGAGTCTACTGTTACTCAATGGTGCTGTTCCTACAAAGCGTATCCCCTTCCCCGCTTTCCCTTGCACGAAGCATACTCTGAGGGAGAGAAGCCAATGGAGTGTGGGAAAAGCCTAAATAATTATGTTTGTAGTCTTTTGTAAAGATAAAACACAGAGATTTTTTTGGTTCAACTTATTTACTAAATGCACCTTTACTTTTACTTTTTTGGTGCAGTAACCATAATAATAATAATAATAATAACAATAATAAAAATAACAACAATAACAAATGCACCTACTTTTTTTTATATTTGGCGCTGTAAGCGCTAAATGTCTCTTTGTATAGAGATCATGCACCTCTCTATGCACCTCATCTTTTGCGCCATTCCATTCAGCTGGCGCTGGCATGATGGTGCTGGTGCTGGTGAAGGGGAGACTGCAGGCCTTGGGGCTTTGGTGGGGGTGTTGCAGGGGGGGATTCACTCTCTTTTTCAGCCTCACTGGCAGAAACAGATCCCTGATCTGTAAATTTATATATAAAAAATTAAATAATAATAATAAATAATAAAAAAAGTGTGTACTTGTCCTTTAACTAACATTAACTAACAGTTTACATTTACTAATACTAACACTAACTAACATTAACTAACATTAAAAAATATATACTTTGATTCATTTAGGAAAAAAAGAGCTTTCAAAATTTGTATTATATGTAAATGTTGTAAATATTTTTTGTGTACTTTAACTAACATTTTACTAACATTAACTAACAGTTACATTACAATTTACTAATAATGTGGGGGGTGCCAATTGGCATGCTGTCATACCTCTGCCTGGTCAGATATTGCACCACCAACTGCTGCCAATCCATGGTGGCCATGTTGTCTGCAGACAAGCTAATAGTTGAATAACCCACACCTACATTCGAGGCTCGATTTTAGAGCCCGGATTGCATATAGAAAGTCAATTGGAAGAGGGGATTATAATCAAATGCAGAAAAATCGAATATGCTAGTAAAATGTCCATATAACAATAGGTGAGTAAATATCGAATGCATTATAGCTAGGCCCGAGCATCGAATCCGCAAGTAAAATGTCTATTACACCTTTACATGAACATCTAATCAGAGAGTAAAATGTCCATTAAAACCTATACGCGAACATCGAATCAGAGAGTAAAATGTCCATTAAAACGTATACGCGAGCATCAAATCCGCAAGTAAAATGTCCATGATACCTAGGCGCGAGCATCGAATCAGAGAGTAAAATGTCCATTAAAACCTATACGCAAGCATCCAATCCGCGAGTAAAATGTCTGTTACACCTATACGCGAGCATCGAATCTGCAAATAAAATGTCCATTAAAACCTATAAGTGAGCATCGAACCCGCGAGTAAAATGTTTATTACACCTATACGCGAGCATCGAATCTGCGAATAAAATGTCCATTAAAACCTATACACGAGCATCGAATCCGCGAGTAAAATGTTCATGATACCTAGACGTGAGCATCGAATCCGCGATTAAAATGTCCATTACACCTATACACGAGCATCGAATCCGCGAGTAAAATGTCCATTGTACCTCGAATGTTCGAATGCAAGAGCTCGAAAGTAGTGCGTGTGAAAGTAAAATCGAGTTTTCGAAAGTCCTGGATATTTGAACGTGTTCCCCAGACCATTTCCCAGGTCCCACAGCCATTTACATTAAGTTACCATTGATATTTTAGTTGTATTCCATTCAAACTTTTCAAACTATTTTACTGCCATTGACTTTAATGGGTCCGTTTTTGAACTTTCGAACTTTTCCAATAGTTCGAAAATTCGAAAACGGACCGAACTTTCAATAGTTCGATCATCTCTAATGAACAAAGGTAGCAGCAATGTAGATAATGCAAATTGTAAAAATGCCTTCTCATATTAGTCATATTCCATAACAAGCGCTTTTATTAAAGGGACACTAAACCTCTCTGCTCCGGGTAAACCTCTCTGCCTGAATTCAATATCTGTTTTGCGGCTGTTGGTAAATCCCTGGCTGGACAGGAGTCTTTTGTGAAACCTGCACAGCTTTCATAATAGGGAACCTGCACTATGGCTGCAGGTAAATACTAGTGTAAGGCCAAGGCCATACTACAGTGCACAAAATCGTGAGTGCGATTTCTGTGCGTTCACGTGTGTTGTTTCGAGTTTGCGCATGCGTTTTTGCTATTTACAAAGAGAAAACGCATGTGATTACGCGACAAAATGGTTCAACGCAAAACGCACATGGATGCACAATCACATGCGCAATGGAAATCGCAGGAATTTTCACATTCCCGTGATTTCCATTTTAGCAAAAATCAAGGACGCAATCACAAACAAAAACGCGTGCGCAATTGCGCGAAAAACGCACTAGTGTGGCCCAGCCCTAAGAGTGTAAATAATGTATAGAAACTGGGAAAGGCATTAAGAATCTTTACCAATGCTTGGCTATTGCAGGCAAGTTAGCCATAGAATTTTGCAGCAAAACAAACTTTGAGGTAAAACTTTGGCTTTTTCTACACAGATACTACCTTTGAAGGAGGTGTACACCCTTTTTTCACTAACCTTATGTTTTTCTCCTAACTTCAAAGTTTTTATTTGTATTCCCTGTCATTTGTAAAATAGAAGCTTTCATCACTTTTTCCAGTCTTACCTCCCCATACACTGGATTTAGTGTAGTACAGTGTTTAAGGTTGAAGTAACATGCACCATTTTTTGTTTTCAGAAACTCGTTCAGCTTTTTCTTTTCAAACTGTCCAATAAACCTGCCATCACCATGTCCAATTGACAGACAGTAAAATTCCATAGGATTTCACAATATCGTTCACACTTGCTGCGCTGTATTCTGTTCCGCTCCAGTCCATTTTAAAAATGCACTGCTGCACGCATTTAAAATGCATGAAAACATGGTAAAACTGATAACAATGGATAACAACATACGCATTTGCGTTTGTGTCCTTTTTTTTTAAAAGGATGCCTGGAAGTTCCTGTGATGTCATTTCCAGTCCGTGGGCTATAGGAAACACGAGGGAGAGGAGCCATTATGAATTTCAGCCACCAGCCATCAGCAAGCCAGTATCAGCCAGTGCCAGTCAGTGCCAGCCTGCCAGCCAGCCAGCAAGCTACTCTTTCGCAATTTCCAACCAGCTAGCCAGTCTGCCAGCCAGGCAGTTTGAAACCAAACCCAATTTTGCCACAGTAGCAGAAACATTTTTATTAACAGATGAATTAATAAATGCAGTAAAGGGCCATCCTCAACTTTATGATAAAGGCCACAAACTGTATAAATGTGAAAGCAAATAATTTAATTTGGCTGGATATTGCAAAAGAGCTTTGTGGCACAAAATGGGCAGATTTTTCTGAGAGGCATACAGGGCAAAAGGTATGTGCCTAATTATTTTATTTTCTCCTTCTTGAATATTTTGTAAAATGCATTCAATTGTAAATCACAGTGGGACAGGGCTATGTGTAATGTGTTGTACAGAAACAAAACACAACAATATTTGTGGGCAAAAAAATATATTTCCCAACCACAATAAACTGTAATAAAAAAAAGTATTTTCAAAAATATATAAACTTTATGTACATATTATATACAGTTTTCCTGCCATGAAACTGCCCCAGCAGGGTTTACTCAGACTTATGGCACTTAATGTTCCCCTTGGCACAGGACCACGCATGCTTCTGGGGATATTACAGTCTGTGTTCTCCACACATGTTGTCCCATAATTACCATTACAGCATGCTCCAGCTTCATTTGGATTGCACCACAAGAATTCGCCACTTATTGGCCAGAAGTCCAAAAGTGCATTCTACCACTCTCCTTGCCCTGGTTTAACAGTAATTAAAGATCCTCTTAACATGAGACAGCACCCTCTGTACAAACCTGTTCAGATTAGAGATGGTTCCGAAATCTGAAAGATCCGTCCGAATCCGGACAAATCCTCAGGATTTCGGGACTTCGGAAGACATTTTCGATAATTTTCGAATGTACGGGGCTATTTTCGATAATTTTCTAAAATAGCCTCAAACGTTCGAAAATTATCCAAAATATGATCAGAGACCATTTTCGAGTTTCTGATCGTATTTTCAAAAATCGAACGTTTTGAGGCTATTTTCAATAATTTTGAACATTTGAAAATCTTCGAAAAAATACGATTCCATACATTTGAAAATTATCGAAAATTCACTCCGGCTTCAGAAAACAGAACAAAACTAGTGAGTTTCAGCCATCTCTAGTTCAGATAAGGCAAACGCCTCATTGGCAAAAAACATGGAAGGATATGAAGGCCCTTCTGTGCCTGGCCAGGGGTTGGGGGGGTTTAAGTCAAGGCAGGTCCTGCTGAAGTTCCTGGCATCATTGGTGCTACCATAGGATCCTACGTCCACATAAGTGACTTTATAATCCGTGTCAACCACAGCAAGCAGAACAATGGAAAAACAGTACAAGGAAGCCTTACAAATACACAAATCTATTGGCGTTTCTGCGACCATCTCTACATTAAAGACCGTAAGTATCTCATGTCAACATGTTGAGCACCACTCATTTCACTCATACACATGTGTGCTCACACCGTGATTTGATTTTCAGGATAATAATAATTTATATTCTGAGGATGAAAGAATACCATCCCCATTTTATGAGTCTATTGCTGATAATGTTTAGTAGCAATAATATAGTCCACGGAGCATTTCAGGCCTGCACACTCCCCAACAGAAAGGTTCCCACTACAAGCACCTCCAATTCCCAGGCGTCCACATTCCCCACGCAGCACCATAAAAGTGTACCGAACCCCCCAAAAAAAGGGATGATGATGATGATCTAGCCACTTCACGTAAGTCAGTAATGATGGAAGCAAGGAAAAAAAGCAAAAGTCCAGCATATTTTATGGCTTGTAGCCTTGCACCTTTAATTCAAAGAGTCCCAGAGGAAAAACACATAAGCTTACATGTTGCCCTTTTGAACACTATACAATCATTTATACCCTCATCAGGCACACAAACAACACACGCTCCACAATACACTGCACAACACACTCCACAACAACCGCAACCACTACCAACTGACAACTAATCCAGAAATCCACACTATTACATGCACCATACACCATGTGGACCTTATCCCCCTATGCCCCATACCCAAGCCTACCCCCTGTCAAAAAATATTCTTCATACCGTCAAAATTCTTCAGTACCATACATAGAACCCACCTATGCTACACTTAACACACCATCACGGCTAACCAGTTAAATAAGCTCACACAGTCAAAGTTCCATACGTTCAACCACACCAACCATGACAAACTATCTGTTTGGAGATGACATGTAAAAGTATCATTATGATCATCATCATCCCTTTTTTTGGTGTGTCTGTTTCTATATAACTTGTATCTTCTCAATTTTACTTACGGAAATGTGATAAGAAGACGTTCAGCTGGTGATACACTCTTTCTGAAGCGAGTGTCCCCGTAGGTCAGGCCAGTCTCCAGCACCTGCAGTAGTTGGTCCAAGCTGCCGGAAAATAAAATATACTTGTTAATGTTGCCTATGAAGGTTTTGTTTTGAAATATTTAGTATTTTACATTATGTACACAATCAGGCTCATTTACCCAGACTCGCTGGGCAAATATATGGAGTTAAAGTCGCGCTAGCCGGTTCGCTACCGGTTAGCATGACTTTAAATCCATATCAGCATCGTATGCATGGGTTATGCAAAAATCACCTGCGCATCCGATGCTTGCGATTAAGTATGGCGTTTGCGCCAGTTTTAGCGCAGGATTTTAAAATCCCGCAGTGGGTAAATCCCGATATCCCGCGGTGGGTAAATCCCGATATTGAATCGCGGAAGTAGCATTTACCCAGAGCAATAGCGGCTCTAGGCAAATGAGCCTGAGAGTGTATATATTGGTGTATTTAACTAGGACCCCCCAAAACCCAAACCTCCAGCTTCCTTCCAGAAAGGCACCTCCTCTGAGTCCAAAACTGCAGACATATAAGAAGCTGGATTATTTTACAGTCATGGCTAGTATCGCCGGCATGACTTCCGGCTTCCGGAAGAGCAGGACCAAAGACATGTCGCTTTTGATTGATGCTGCTCACGTGCCAAGGTCTTTTTTATATGGCAACATTTTAATATTGGTTCCTGCTGGAAGGGGTAATTGTTGTTTTTGTTTTAATGTACAAGCACTTTATGTATTTGTATGTTTGTGGAAACAAATGTTTTATAACCTAATTGTATAACTATGCTATTTGCAGTGATATGAGGTTAAATACCTATTTGCTGTATGTTTGTACATTGCAGAGATGTTTGCACTCGCATTTTTTTAAAGCTCTTTGATATACACTATGTGGTGATATATCTGTGTATGCACAGCTCTCCCCAGTTTTTACTTAATAAAAGGTTTTATTTGATAACATGGTGCATTTTTTATGAAGGATCCAATTACCACTGGACAGGGACCTCCAACCTGTATCCTTCTCTATGTATGAAAATGAAAAGTGGCAAGATGATTGTACTCTTGAGGGATGGGTATCGTATAACTACCAATGATGTTTTTCTATATGCTTAAAAAAAGGGAGGATGATATATATGTTTATATCTATATTAGGATAGCTAAACAGTGCTATTATTATCGTCCATCGATGGGCTGATGGATATTAATTTCTAGGCACGTTTCCAGATATGTCTGAAATCACAAGTGTAACTTTATTGTGACATATTGGGATCTTATGCTTAACTATACATTGTTTACATTAATAAGTCCCATGATTAGCCACCTCGTAAGTCTACCTTCCAGGTAGTATGTGTGTTTTTCTGTGTATGTGTTTGTACGTTTTTGTATGTCCTTGCACGCTATCATTATAATATACATGCTTAAGTAGTGTGGATAGGTTTGTGAAGGTTCAAGGGCGGTTTCGTTTTAAATAGGTCACCTCATTATGGTGCATATATAAAATGATGATACAGTGCCAGTATACACAGGAAGAGCACACTGTGTAGGCACCACCCTAAAGATATTGATATATCAACAGGGTGAGTTATCTGAACTGACATTAATAAAAAAATTAAATGTGGTGCCACTTAACTTATATTGCTAAAATGACAACTAGCAGCATCTTGTTGCTTGCTGTCGCCTTTTGCAGTGTGAGTTGTAATTTCCAAACATGTGGAGGGACACCATTTGAACACTGAAAGCTGCATCAGTACAGTATAGTGTGTGCATAACACATACATGAAACATGTATTAAACTAGTCTTACCTTGAATAGACATCCAAGTGTAGTTAAAGAACTTCTCTGGATGGTGCCTAAGGTCCTCATACAGCACCCAAAACTGCCCTTTCTCCAGGCGCTGCTCTAGTAGGGGACACTTCCAGTACCTCCGGTTGTTATGCTGGCAGTGCATCATCACTGCTATCTGTATGAGAGCAAGGCAACAATCATACCTTACTGAAAGAATAGCCTCAAAGATTGCAACTACAAATTCACCAGAAAATCGCAAGATCTCTCTCCACTATCTGCTTCCTCTCTCTACAAAGTTCTTGAAACTCCCACACTCCCAGGAGGTGACATTATGATTTTAGCGTTCTTTTGTCCTGCCCCCTTAAATTAGAAAAATGTCAAAAACGTGTTAAAATACAATGGATACAAATGGAGTCAAACGGATAATAACGCACGCGCAAAAATGGTCTGCAATGGATACAAAAACGTTTTAAAATGTCTCTCAGCGCACTGTGTTTTTAAGTTGCTTTTTTGTCCATTCCTAGTGTGAACAAGCTGGAAGAAAAGAAATGAATCCCCTGTTACAGGGGGATGAACTGAGCACCGCTATTGGCAACCCGGTGCAAACAGCCCGACGATGTTATATGCCGATAGCGGCGCTCGGAACATCTCTACCTGGCGCTGTTCTATTTTGGCACTTTCAACGCCAGCTATTTGGCTGTTAACTTTCGCGTTAGCCACGCAGCCGCCACAAGGAAAGAGTTCTCGGACCTCTATGCTAAATTATAGGGGTTGATAGTGTACCCATTTAACTTTACAAGTTAGTCCTATATCTGTCATCTTTCAAACTATTGCAGAGGGGGGGGGGGGTAATTTCACTATATATAATTATATATTTTTAGTTTTGAGGGGTGGAATTGACTTTTAAGCCAATAACTGCATTATTCTTCATTAAATTTAATTCATGTGTAGTATCTAGCATGCCTGCTTTGTTTAAAAACTGAAAATGGTAATATTGTGTACAAAACTTTTTTTGCTCTGTTTGTCATGAGAAAAACACAAATTACAGAAATCCGCGTGTGGAGAAATAGGGGAAAAACTATTATTGGATAAGTTCAACAACACAAATGAATACATTTATACATAACTATGCAACAAAGTACAAAGAAGCAGTCTACAAATGACAAGTCATTGCTGGAGTCACTGCAAATCAGTATTGATATAGCTGTGTTAAGCAAATGCAAAAGGCAAAATGAAATACCTCTGTCAAGCCTTCAGATCTGGCATTTTCTTTAGTAATAAAAAAGTCACAAAGACATAACGCTGAATGTCATGTCCAGAATAAAGCAGCAAAAAGGCTAAGCCCACTATGGCATTTCTCCATCAATTTTTATGGGTATGCTACATAAATTAGATCTATGGAACTATCATACAGATTGTAGTAAGTAAAGTAGTAAGTTAGCTTCTTGTTTTTGCAGTTCTCTGCTTGAGGGAATTTATTTTTAACATTAAAGTAAAAAAGAAAAATTCAAAAATTACTTTGGAGAAACCAGTATATCACATACTTCCTTACTGAATGTAATGGGATGTATTTTTCCTGGCAAATCCAAAACCACATAATCTATTAGGATATATGAAAAATGGGTAGACTACCGGTGCATTAAAAGTTCATCTTTATTACCTCATATAAAAGCAGGTTCGGACACCCTAACACGATTAAGTTGCTTAATAGAGATCTGAGCATGTTGGACCCACCCAACAGCTAATCAGTAGAAATGAATGTTAGGAACCTTTCTACATTAGTGTGCATTCTGGGAAGAAGAAGGACCGTTATAGAACCAGAATTGTCCACTCAATGTTAAAAGCAGGAAATGGCTAGGGGTATAAATTTAACAGATTTTTTAGACTAATTAGGTATGCATAATATAACCTAAGTATTTTAAAAATAATGATATTTTCCGCTGAACATTCCCTGTTTTTTAATCCCTTTTTTTTTAGGTATGCAATTGTTGCCAGATTCTAGAAAAATCTGAATTTTCAAAAAATAAAATCTCAAATTTCCGGAATAATTACCGAATGTCGAATGCGTAAGCGTGAAAGTAGCACATCTTTTGAAGTAAATGATTTTATTTCTGGATGTTTGTACATGTTTTGCAGACCATTTCCCAGGTCCCAGAGCCATGTACAGTACGATACCATTGCTTTTTTAATTCAGAAACAGATTCTAGAAAAATAGAAGGTCAATTCAAACTCGGGTTCAATTTATAGTCCATCTCCACACATCTAAAAAGGTATTAGCATTCTTCATGGAATTGTACTAATCCAAACCTAAATTAAATTAAACCAATTATAGTGTTGATATATGAGAAATGGGCTGAAGGTGTGAAAATTTCATCTGTTATAGACAGATAAATGAATACAACAGTCAATGGATAGCGCTACTCACTTGGATGTCATTAAAAGTTCATTGTTTATTTCTTCATTTAAAAACCACACACAGAGTATACATACATAGGAGCAATCTCCTGCCAGGAATGACCCGCCTTATGCGTTTCTTGGGCGTACCCACTTCGTCACAGGTGTATAAACGCCCACTTAACACGTAAGGCTACGTTTGTATCCTGTTTTCTCCTGTATTCAGATAAATTAATAGCATTACTGCAATATTGATCATGATGATTTTTTAATCCAGATGTCTCCTTGTATCTATTGTCCTGTAGAACTTTTTTACTCCACTTTCCATTCTTTTCTTTCATTCTGGCTCTCAAAGATCTGGTTCTTATAGTTCACAGTGTTCTTCCTTCTAGATCCTCTGATTCCGTCTCTGTTGGACTTGTATCGATGTCTGTCAGGGCTCTACTCAGTATGGACTCACCATCTTATGTACTGCTGTTAAGATGAAAAGAGATATTTTTACATTTACCCACAGTACCTTTGTTTTTATACGAGATGTAAATTTTTGATTACTATAATCTTTTTTCAAAATCAGCTTAAGATGTTGTTAATACCGGTCTTTCCACAATTTGTAAACAATGCCCTGTTCAGAATTTAATTTGTCACATTGAAATGTATCCATCTTTATCGCCATCAAAATATTTTTTGCTTATCCACATACTGTTCTATTTTTAATAATATGTCATCTAATTCTTCTGTAATACATGAAAACATTATTTTTTTTAATATTTCAGTATCACGTTTGTTTGGGAGTTTCTGGTTCTCATATAGATAAGACTCTCCCTGGTTTTTGCTCTGTTGGTTAGAGATGGCTGAAACACGGTAGTTTTGTTCCGTTTTCAGATTCTCGATCTTGGGAAAATCCTGAAGATCCAAAAATCAAAAAAACGGAACAAATTATTGATGTCCTGAAACCGGGGAAGTCCGTCCGGATTCAGACGGATCACTCGGATTTCAGAACCGAGGGGTTCTGTGTTAGATCTGGGTCCGAGTTGGACCTGGATCCCAACTTTAGTATTGATGTGGCGTACCTACTCTGTGTCTGATCCACACAATCTATTTGCCTGAATTTCAGCTTTTAATAATCCTTCAAACATCTGGCACATCTTGCAGCATGTTATTATAGATCCCATATATTAGAGTTGTTTTTGTTTACACTTTTTTTTTTGAATAAGACTAGCTATATGCAACTTGATTGGCTGCACATTGGTGCAAACAATATTCTCGCAAAAAAGTAAACCGGGAAGTAATGATTCATGTTCCAGATTACGATTATCTTCAGATTTATAAACTGCTTGAAATCAATGATCAGTCTATGAATCATAAGCGTTCTTCCATTTGTCACTTATTCAAGTGGATGGTCAGTTTACACTAGGGATCTCATTTAATAAGTTAAAAAATTGTTTTTGACTGATAAAATAAACCCAGCAAGTGTATTGGGAAAGCATTTTATACTGTATAAGCCAGGTATAGTTAAAGTTTTTGATTTGCTATGGGGCCCTTTCAGTAATTTTAATCCCTATGCTTATTTTTATTATTAAATATTTATTGGTTCTAATTTAATTCCCCCCCATGTCATTCTCAGTATTGTCATTATTACAGTATTTACATTGAGTTATAAACAGAGCAAGAACAACTGAACTGCTCACAAAAAGAAATGTATAGAGTTAAAAATAAATGCCTTGGCAGATGGCTGCTCAAATTACTGAAATGACTCTAAGTAAATATAGATACCTTCAGACATGGTTTTGGAACGGCTAAGTAAAAAATAACTTAGTAAAGATGGCTTTAGAAATACATGCAATAATAAGTTAAGAGTGTAATACCAAATTATGATTTTACTAGGATAGAATAAACTTATCTAACAGAGAGACAAATCTAAATCTAAAGGGGACAAATAAACCTGAATCTAAAGTCTAAATTAATTTGTTACAACATAGCTGTAACTCTCACCTTGAAAGTCAGCACTGTGAAGAAATCATGTAATTCTGCAGGGATATGTCATTTTCTGATTTTCTGGTGCTTAGGCTGTGTATATACAGGCCAATCCTGGTCTGTCATTGCCTTCAGAGAGACCACTTTTAACGTTCGCTAAGATGATCATGAGTCCTTTATGTCTATCAAAGTGGTCACATCAATAATTTATTCAATTGCCCATTGAAGACCGCATGATTGGATCTTAAATTACTGACAAATCTGATCTAAATGTTTGTGGCATCAAACATTCCCCCAATATTAGAACAAAATATTGTGCTAAATCAGGATGAATTATCAGCCTGTGTGTTGACTTATTCTTGATTAGAGATGGCCGAACTTACTGTTTGTCTAGTTAATGACCTCCCGAACTTCCGTAAAACGAAATTCAGAAATGAACCCATTGAAGTCAATGGGGGAGCTAATAGTTACTTACTGTAAAACCACACTTAACGCAATGAATAAGACGAAAAGTGCGGTCAGACATCATCTTAGCGATACTTTTCTGCAAAGGCGAAAGCCAAAATGAGCAGTTTTTATAAATAAGGCAAAAATAGTGATATTTGTCATTGCGATGTCCTGCGATAGCGAAATGGCGAAAATAACAATTGTTTATAAATATGCCCCATTGTCTTTATTCTCTCACAGGGATTTAATGGCTTTTCGTTCTTTTTTTGATGTTTAGGTTGTGTACCGTCTCTCAATTCTTAATATATTTGTCCAAAGTAGGATTGGCTCCATGTTTAGGGGTCCATATAGATCATTTTAGGGGATTAATTTGCTGTGGTTCAATGTTGGTGGTGTTGGAGTCCTTATTGTGGGAGTGTTCTTTAAATGGGAAGTTCCATGCAAATTCATATACTTTTTTTTTTTTTCCAATAGATTTTTATTGAGCGATAACTGCATGGTAAATAAGATACAGACTGTTGTTCATTTTAAGCATTTTGTTTACATACATATTAGCAATATCAGTTAGTTGGAGGAATTAACAGAGTATGTTATTATAAGTATTATTATTTTTACTTTCTCTTTCTATTTAACTTTGTAACAAGAGTGTGTATAATAAACATGAATATAAAACAATTTAACAGTGGTGGTAGTTAAGCTTTCATTCTGGCATATCCCCCAAATCTTGTTAATCAGATGTTGTTGGGGTGGTGTGTCCTGCTTCCAAGACGCGGCTATTACACATCTTGTTGCTGCACAGATTGCGCTTATTAGTTTATTTTGGTGCGGTGGGCTGTTTTCTGGGGATTTGTCGAAAAGTGCAATCCATGGGTCAGGGAGGATGGATCGATGTAGTATGTTGTTGATAGTTTTGAAACAAAATGTCCAGATTGGTTTTATTTTTTCGCACATCCACCAGCAATGTAATGTGTCTGCTGGTTCTCCACATCCTTTAAAACAGTGTGGTGGAAAGTTTGAGTTTATTTTGTTTAATTTTTTTGGGGTGATGTACCATTTGTTAAGGATTTTGTAGCTTTTTTCTTGTATTATGGTATTTAATGAGCATTTGTGCATGTTTTGAAGTATTTCTGACCATGTGTTCCATTCTAAATTTTGGTTCAGTGTGTTCTCCCAGTATTGCATGTGGGTGGTTTTATCTTGGTGTTTAAAGTTGTTAATTAGTGAGTAGATTTGTGAGATTAGTTTCTTTTCTGTTGTTTTTTTTAGGCATATCTCTTCGAGTGGAGTGAGGGTTATTGATTGGGCATCCTGTATTATTTTGTGTGAGAAGTGGTGGATTTGTGTGTAGCGGAGCCATTCTGTTAGGGGGAGTTTTAGTTGAGTTTGTGCCATTTCCCATGTCATTGTTTGTTGTGCGTTAATAAGTTTGGCTACGTATGTAATGTTTTTATCTGTCCAATTTTTCCATGCGTGTTTGTTATGTCCTGGGGGGAAGTCTGGGTTATGGAATATGGGGATCATTGTGGAGAGTTGGGATGTGAGTTTGTATGTTCTAGTTAGTTTTTCCCATATAGAAATCGAGTGTTGGATGTAGGGGTTGTCCAACCACGGTTTCGCTGTTTCTTTTTGTTTTTTGATCCAGAGAAGGTTGGTGATGGGGACTGGGTGGGTGATAGCTGATTCAAGTTCTTTCCATCGTATGTTGGGATCTGTTGTGTGCCATGTAATGGTTTGTGCCAGGCGGGCTGCCTGATAGTATTGTTTAATAGAAGGTAGGGAGAGTCCTCCTCTTGTTCTGTTGCGTTGTAGGCAAATTCATATACTTTTAAGAAAAAAGAGCAGTATTTTTTCATCCTAATAACCTTAAACTGCCCATTTAGCATTTTGTCTGTGTATAAATAAATGCTTCCAAAATACTGACTTCCTGTTTGCAGGACCCCTAGTAGAGACCATTATGGTCTTGCCCTTGACCCAGTGCCTGGGTTGATTCAGTTGCTCAGTAGAGATCTGAGCATATTTGACCCATCCAACAGTCAATCAGTATAAATTACTGTTAGGAACATTCCATGTTAGTGTGCATTCTGGGAAGAAGAAGGACCGTTACAGAACCTGAAATGTCAGCTCACTAATGTCAACAGCAGGGAAAAGCAAGGGGTATAAATGCAATTGATTTTTCAAAATGTAGGATAATATGTAGAATCACTAGGGGGGAGATGCAATAAATGTTGCAATCGCAACCTACCTACACTCATTCCCGCAATGTATTAACTACTTTGCAACCATTAATATATTGCGAAAACACAAGCGGTAAGCTGCATCCTTTTGCTCGGCCTTAAAGACACAATAGAAAAGGCGTTAACTAACCAGAGCAAAATTTATTGCATGTTGGCCACTTTATATGCTCTTTAATCAATTGGGTGCATCAGTGGCTATTATAGAATTTCTATTATTAAAAAAAATGCATAACCTTGCAAAACGCAATCAGAACCAATCAGAAGATTGCACATGTGTCATGTGAATAAGCCCTTAAAAAACGTAATGAGGTTTGTAAGCACTGTAACTTTTCAAATTAAATAAGGGAAGGTTTATATTAGATTAGTTTTTTAAGATAAAAGTGATTAAAAGTAAGGGGATGTATATAGACAGAGAACCCTGCTAACTGTTATTAATTTAATAGGGGCATCGATACAATATATTTACATTGGGGTTTAGATAAAAGTTGGTTTACAAAGTACTCAATGTAAGGTCTAAAAATACAATTTCTGTGTTGTAGGAGCAGCCAGGGAAGACGATGACTTGGAATGCATACAAGACGTTTTCAATAAATTGGTTAACGATTACGTTAATGGAAACTATTATCTACCATGGCAGCTGTGTGTTTATATCATTACTGGTCTTTTTCTTATCCCTAACGTAATTGAATTGTCTCTTACCTCTGTCTCTCCGTGTGTACTTAGCATGTCCTACTAATGGCATTCTACACTGCTGGGTAACATGTAATTAACATATGCTATTAATGTTATTCTACACCACTGGGTAACATGGTTACCAATAAGGGAACTTGTTTTAATATAAAGGGCAAGTCCACCCTAAAAAAAGTTTACTTTAAATGTTTAAACCCCCCAAACCTAGGTTTTGTAATAATCTTATGTTTCAAAGATTCCCCTTTAGGGACTTACCTAACCTGGTCCCTCACCACCTGGGCACCGCCCCCTGCACCTGTTTCGACCAAAAACAGTAGCAGAGGGTTTCTGAGTTGACAGTCGCTCCACTTCCTAGTTGCATCTGTCAGGCGATTGGGGGTGATGTCACGTCACGCCTTTACTGACAACCACAACCAGGAAGTGGAGTGGCTGTCAGCAGTAGGAGCAGCAAGGGACCGGGTCAGTTAAGGAAGTTCAGGGGCGTCTTTGACACTTAAAATATTGCGAAACCTAGGTTTGGGGGGATATTAAACATTATTAAGGAAAGTTTATTTTATGGTGGAATGCGCCTTTAACACAGGTGAAGCACTAGATTCTGAACCAATTGTGTCTATTTCTTACTATGCTGCCTCTCCTGCTTTGCACATAGATTATAATCTACAACTTTAACCTTAAAGTCTATAAACCCATTTGTGGCAATGAACCAAGGGTTATTGTGATTTTAAGGCAAGATTTGTGTCAGTTGCACCAATTTAAAAAAAGTCACACACATCTAAAGTGCAAGTTATGTACAAACAATATTATGACGCTATGTGAAACTGCAGTGTGATGTCTGCAAATAGCTTGGGTTGCAACTGTGCAAAGGTTCCGTACAGTGAACTGCAGTCCTGCTTGGAAATGGGAATTGCAGGGGACAGTACGGAGCAATAGCAGCTCCTCGTATATTGGCTTGATCAATACTAAGGGGCATATTTATAAATGATTGTTATACTTGCCATTTCATTATCGCAGGACATTGCAATGATAAAGAGCGCTATTTTTGCGTATTTATAAAAACGCTTGTTTTCTTTTTCACGGAAAAGTATCACCGCGGTGATATTCATTGCGTTAAGTGTGGTATCACAGCACAAGGAGAAATTGCTCTCTAGTGTCGGCCATTACCAGACCAGAGAAGGTGAAATATCAGAGCTATTTTTGACATTTTTTATTTAAAACTATTTATAAATAGGTGAAATTTAGCTTTTTGCCACCTTTCCTGCCTTTTGTTGCATTTTTTGAAATTTTACCAGAATTTTCCCCAAACATCATTCGTACACACGCGATGTGTTCACCGAGCCACGACCCCTGACCACCACTCATTTGTGCAACGAATGGGTGTTTTGTCCGAGAATCGCACATGTATATGCGTTTGGTCGGGGGTCGTTCATCGATCCGCCTGGCTCGGTGCACGCATCGTGCGTTGTACGAACCTTTACTGGAATGTTCCATTAACATGGCTTTTTCTTACTCAGCACTATGGTATGTTCCCATATTAATGGAACTGGTTAGATAATTAGCTGCAGTTTGCTGAATATAAGCAATACTAAAAAATGTGAGATGTACACTATTTATCATATCTTTTGCTAAAAAAAAACACCATGTTAGGCTAACAAAGATAGGTGTTCAGTGTGTATTAACCAATTTGACACTACATTGAAAACCCACCAGGGAGTATTACCTATTTACCATCATTTGCGCTGAACTTAATTTTTTTTTTAATAACTATAAGAAAAGTTGAAAGTATAAAAATTGTGGTGAAGTCTGGCAGCAAAAAAAGCAAAAAAAAAATATGTCCCTTAGACCCCCATTTGATTCTTATTGGTAAATAAAGAAAATCAGAACCTTAAAAAAAAAAAAGCGATTTTCATAAAGCAAGAAAAAAAACCCCTTAAAAAGCAAAATCTCAGATGGTATTACAGTAAATGCTGGAAAATACTTAACTCAGTAAAACACTTTTCGCCATTTTATAAATATGCTCGAGCATTTACCACAACGATGTATGGCGAAAAGCAAAAAGTAGAGGTAATGACTTTTCACCACTGATTATGATTGCTTTATTGCAACTTCCAAAGTCCAACTTTGGTGATAACTGAGGCGAAAAATTTAACAAACCTTTATAAATATGCCCCTAAATGTTCACAGGAGTCTGTTTTATTGCCAAAGCCCCTTCCAGAATTGAAACACCTTATAAACCCACAGCAAATGAATGGGTTTTTCCCCAAAACTTTTATCTCATGGCTATAAATCCCCCAGTACTTTCATTTCTGTTTTTCCTATACATTTCTTGTTTACAGACTAAGGTTAGTGATCTTATATTCTACTGGCTGGTAAATTTACCAAGATGGATGCCAGGAAATCTTAAATCCTATATAATAAAACCCTAAGTGTGCATCCCTGTGTCCGTGTGTGTGTCACTGAAGTTCCTATGGACTCACCACTAGAGGTAGAATCTCTGCAGTTCCTATTGACTCACCACTAGAGGGAGAGTCTCTGCAGTTCCTATTGACTCACCACTAGAGGGAGAGTCTCTGCAGTTCCTATTGACTCATCACTAGAGGGAGAAACACAGGAAACACAGAGAGAGAGAACAGCAATTAAACAGACTGCAGGTAAGGTTGCTTGGGACAGGGGCCCCTGGATTTGGGACAGAGGGGGGCCTGGATTTGGGAAAGGGGGGGGTTTGGATTGGGAACGGGGGGGGAGCGCTGGATTTGGGACAGAGGGGGGGCTGGATTTGGGACAGAGGGGGCCCCTGGCCTTGGACAGAGGGGGGACTCTGGCCTTGGGACACTAAGATGGTACTCTGGCCTTGGGACATGGAGGAGGACTATGGCCTTGGGACACTAAGGGGGCACTCTGTGCTTCTAGCGCCCGTTATTGTAGCGGGCTTAATGTCTAGTACCATAATAATTGTAAATGCTATATAAAGTAATATGTTATCACTGACTGTACAAACCAGCCAATTTAGTTACAATCTAGGAGAATTACATAGAGCTGCAATCAATCATCTCCTGTCAATTTAATATCACTCTCATGGCTCTCGATAAATCCCCATCAGGTTTTAACCCTGTTTTAAGATGTTAGTGAATATTATTGGAGGAAATTCATTGTTGGTCTACTTAAAATATTAGTCAACATGTTCATGTAATAGAGAACAATAGTTCAGTAGGTCAGATATCAAAAATATTTCCAGGTGCTTAGTGGGGTGCCACAGGGTTCTGTGTTGGGGCCGCTTCTATTTAATCTATTTATTAATGATTTGGAAGTGGGTATTGTTAGCAAGATTTCTATGTTTGCTAACGACACAAAACTTTGTTGACCATTAAAAACTTCAGAAGATGTGCAATCATTGCAGGGGGATCTAGATTGTCACATTGGGCTGCTAAGTGGCAGACGAGATTCAATGTTGAGAAATGTAAGGTAGATTCCAAGATACATTTTGGACTTACAAAAAAATCCTTGTGCTGCTTATACTATAAATGGCTCTGTGTTAAGTGAATCCCTGTTGGAAAGGGAGCTTGTTGTTTTGGCGGATAACAACCAGAGCCAGCATGGTATTGTCTTGTATAAAGAGAGGTATGGATTCAAGGGAGGAAAATGTTATTCTCCCTCTTTACAAAGTATTGGTAAGGTCTCATTTGGCATATGCAGTGCAATTTTGGAATCCTGTGTACAAAAAGGACATCTTTGAAATGGAAAGAGTTCAGAGAAGGGCAACTAAATTAATAAGGGGATAGGGGGAGCTTGAATATAAAGAGAGAGACTGGAAAAGTTATTATGTAATATGATTACTGTGTATAAATACATTAAAAGGCCATACAATAAACTATCTGGGGCATTGTTCACCAATAGAGCATGTTATAGGACACGTGGACATCCCTTAAGACTTGAAGAAAAAAGTTTTATGCTTCAAGTTCAAAAAGGGGTTTTCAATGTGAGAACGGTAAAACTATGGAACAGTCTTCCAGTGGACCTTGCTATGGCAGGTTCATTGGTCAGTTTTTAAAAAAAAAGCTGGATGAGTTTCTGCAAACAAGGAATGTTGCAAGTCCAGGGAAATTTCCGATTGCCACTTGGAGTCAGGAAGGAATTTTTTTCCCCATCATACATTTGGTGAGGTTTTTTTTTGCCTTCTTTTGCCTTCTTCTGGATCAACAGTTAGGCAGGAAATTAGGATATTGCTAGATGGGTTGGACTGGATGGACGTATGTCTTTATTCAACCTCAAATACTATACTATACTATACTATACTATACTATACCCAATAATCTCATGATACCCAAATAATCTCATAATACCCCTTTAACCACATGATACCTTCCGAGATAGCCGCCCACCCTCCCTTATCTTCTTCTCTGTGTGCCGATGGACGCATCTCTGTCGCACAGGTACATGTGCATGAGATGGCAAGGCACGTGCAAAATAGGCACGCAAAAGTTAAATATATTTATATTACAGGTCACTGTACTGGACATTGGGGTCTTTTATTTTGCAGGTCACTGTACTGGACATTGAGGGCATTTTATATTACAGGTCACTGTACTGGACATTGGGGCATTTTATATTACAGGTCACTGTGTACTGGACAACGGGGCCATTTTATATTACAGGTCAGTGTGTGTGTCAGGGAGGTGGAGCATAGCTAGAGCCTGTTAATCTAATGAGGTTAAAGGGCATCCATACCGAAAATAGGTTATTTTAAATTGACCATAACTGGAAACTATAATTCTTCCCAACCACCACTGTATCTTTTTTTTTTGTTGATCTGCCCCCTTTTTTTTAGATATCCAATCTTAAACATCTTACATTTCGGCTGTCAATCCAAGTTCCTTGCTGTCAAACTATTCATCTGTAAGCTGTTTTGCTGTAGCTGGAATGATGACAGAGTTTTGACAGTTGGAATGCTGTATGCTGTGTGCAGGCTTGACAATTGGTTTGTGGGAAAAAGTCAGGTCGGTTGGAAGTGGGAGTGGTTAAAAGAGGTAGGGGGGATACTGCTCCTAAACAAAATGTTTGCTGGATTAAAGGCATGCAGCAACACATGCAAATCATAGTAAGTGCTACTTACATGTATTCAATTATAGATTAAGATGAGGCAAATTATTTTTTTTAGTATAGGGTCCCTTTAATGTATAGTAACCATATAAATTCCCAATAACCTCATGCATTGGGGCCTGGTGGTAAATAGCAAGAGGGATTTAGTCCCAGGGCCACAAGACCAACAGTTAGCTAGTCTTAAAAAGTGGAGCTCAAAGTATCTAAGCAGTCAATTCCTTTCCTGGGTGAATCTTACAGAGCATTTCTGAGGTCAGATTCTTTTCTATAAATCCTTTTAATAATTATTTTATTCTGGTCATAAAGTGTAATATGGCTTGGAAATGTCACTGGAAAGTCACAATTAAGAACCTATCTGTAATTTCTGAAAGATCAGGGTACACACAGTCCCGAGCGTTCTACCTATACACAGCATAGGAAGAATGTTCAGATTGCATGCTTCCCACAAATGCTGCCGACTCCTCTATACTTTAGTACAGGGAGATGCCCATGGGCGAGGGACATTTTCGGTCTTTTTTGAACAACTGTGAGGCTGACAGGAACGTTCATCGGCCTCGCAATCCTTTGGAAAATGCAATACACACAGTGGATGTGATGTTATCGAGGCTGCTTTATCATTACTATGTGTACCCATCTTAAGTAAAGGCTTTTCTGGCTTTATACTTTTGTATATGAATACCCAGAAAATAAACAGAAGAGATAAACAGAGAGTACAACCCAAACCAAATCAACACCCCATTATCTAATATTTTACTATTTTATTATAACCAGAATGGGGAAAAGGAACTTACTTTTTGCTTCGGCAATCCTATATCTAAGCCTTATCAAATAAAATTTACATCTGTGCACTACAAATATTGAATCATGTTATTTAATGTTATGATGAAAGATACTTAATCTTGATATCCTTATTGCTTTAGTAACAAAAATAGAAATGCTATATATATACATTTATAAACCATTTACAAATGGCATATGGCGAAACTGTCATAGAAACAAATTTTAAGAACATATGTAGTTTTTAACTGTGATTTATGTTTTTTTTTTCCCATTACCTTTATTCCGTCAGAATATTTTAAAGGTAATTACCTCAAAGGCTACTAATCGTATTTATTGACGGTTGGTTGTAGTCTTTGATAAAATGTATACAATATTTTCTTAGTATATTTACATTAAGCCCTTTAGTGAGTGAAAAGTACCTACTGTCTAACAATAAATCCTACCAGTAATTATTTATGTCCATTTGCAGTTCGAACTGACTGCTTGCATTATATCTACAGTACACTATCCTCCTATTCACCGACTTTATTTAAATATAAAGCTTACATATTTCTTTTTAACTTTTTCATCTGCATAAATGTTTTGAATTAATCTAAACCATGAAAAGTAAAAAGCTGTTGGAAATTCCTGTATAGAGTAATTAAAAACATTTTATACCAGTTCCCAAAGCTTGAAAAGTTCCTTAAGGGGCAACTGTTGTCTCCTATAAGTACCTGCACAGACAGAAAATAACCAATAAACAGTTGAGTAGGGGAGTCTATTATTCCAGGCAGAAAATGGTCACCTAAACTACGAGCTGGTCAAATGGCTGAAAACAGGAATAGGGCTATGTACGAATAAGCCGTTATGATATTTTTTTTACGTCTTAAAGTCATGTTTACCCATGTACCAAGGGTTAACGTGACTTTAAGACATAACTAATGGCAGTTTCGGCGGTACGCAAAAACTGTGTTGTGCAACCGCCGCAAGCAATGTACTGAGCAGATAACGTCTCTTTAAGACAGACAGGGCGATGCACCATGGGGCGCATTGCTCCTGTTTTGGAGTTTAAGTCACGCTAACCGATGTTATATCAGTTAGTGTGACTTAAACTCCTTCCTTGCGGCGGCTGCGTGGCTAAAGTGAAAGTTAACCTCGCAGCCACCGCAAGTGATTTTATATGCCGAAATCAGCATATTATTGTGACACTTTAAACGCCAGCTATTATCTTAAAAGTGTCGGAATAGAAAAGCACCAGGCAGCGATGTTCTGAGCGCCACTATTGCCATATAACATCGCTGGGCTGTTTGCACCAGGTTGCCGATAGCAGCGCTTGGTACATCGCCCTGAGAATCTTTAACGCCAGCAGATCTGAGTTTTTTTATGTTTAACAGTTCAGCTATATATGCTTAGTAGCTCTGAATTTTCCATGTTGCTTAGTTCCTTAGGGATGGTAAAACATTTTCAATACTTTACCCACATATGCAACTTTCTAATGCATGTTCATATATGTATGTGGGCACTCACTGTGTAGTTATTTCCTGCCCAGTGCTGCTGGTGGATGCTTAATTATTTAAAAGTGAATAATGTCCAGTGCACTTATAGGGTCTTTTCTAAGAAAGCAATTTTATTAACACATTCTGTGTAATCAGCGATGTTCCAGTCATGATCTGTCACATTTTAAGCTAAGTGATCACACATAAAGTGTATCCCTTTATCCAATTCCCTTCGTTTTATTTAAATAAAATAAGGAGGGATTATCAGAACATGGCCTATTAACTCCTTCAGGTAGAAATAAATTATTGAAAGTACAGGTGCTAATTCTTAAAATACATATAGATTTCAGTCTCAAAAGTGCATATACATCTTTTTAAAGTGCATCTATAGCTTTTTAAATGAATCTTTAAATACATTTTTAAAGTGCATGTCATTATTAAAAATACAGTGCATCCTCATAAATTCTCAATATAACCAAATACGGTATCCGTTATCTTAAATTATCTCAATCCACCATAGACATATCACATTATATCCTAATAGTTATTCCAAATTCCTGTGTTACTGATGGGAATGTATTTTAAAACAGGAATTTAGAATAACTATTAAGATAAAATGTGATAAATCAAAACATACCTATGTATGGTCAGCTATGATCATATGATCATATGAACATGTATGGCCATGATTAGAGCAACCTATAATGCAGTGATCACATAACAATAGAAAAGTAACATCTATGTTATATAATGCAAAGAACTTGTTGCCACCTCCTGTACTACAAAGAAAAGAGTCATTGGGCCATATTTATAAAGGTGCGGTATGGCTTTTTTTAGCGATACCGCGCCTTTAACGATTGGTATCGTAAATTTACAATTGTTAAACCAATCGGAAATTAATGTTCAGATTAATCATCGTAAATTTACAATACCGAACGTACATTTATGATATCGATCGTACATTAATGATACCGATCGTAAATCTACGATAACAAAATCGTATATTTATGATCCCCATAGAATACCATTGGGTAGTTTACTACCGCACGGTATTCTATGATTGAACATTCGTAAATTAATTAACACTTGGTCATAAATGTACGATCGTGATCATACATTTACAATCGCGATCATAAATTAACTAACCCGTGGTAAAAAAAGACAAAGAGAGGGGTAAAGAACAGAAAAAAATAGAAAATCAGAACGAACATAAAAAATATGATCTGGGACTGGGTAATGGGGAAGAGATGGGATATAAATGACATCATCACAAAACATTGCAGGCCAAAAGACCAGCAACAAATAAATTCTGGGGCAGATCTGCAGTAGTTTTAAAGAGCCAGTTCCTCTAAAACAAAAAAACTGTACTTTATGTTTCTACTGCAGAAGTAGATTGTTTACTTGAAATGTGTTGTTTACAATGAAATGTGAAAAAAGGATTTTTTTGTGTATGTTGTGTCCATAATTACTATCAACCAAAAGGCAACCTAGGCATCTGCCTAGGGCCCAGATACAGAAGCAGAAACACATTATGGCCCATAAACCCATTTATAGAAAAGAAGGGGTCCCGAAAGCATAGACTATTTGATCCTTATCACTCTTTGGACAGAAACAATTGATCTCATTACCAGTGTATAATCTATTGAAAGATGTTTCGTTTCTGGGCAGAAATAACCAATCCCATGACCAATGTAGATAGTCCATTGGAAGGGGAATTAGTGGTTTATAAGATATACATATGATGAAATCTGTTAAATCCCTTTGGGATAATAAACATTATAACTCTTTCAGGGAGATTTAATAAAAGTTATCATAAAAAATGGTGCTAATTTTGCCCTAACCAATTCGATATTATTTAACATTTGAAAGCTAACATCTGATTGGTTGGGGCAAAATTAGCACCATTATTAACGATAAGAACGTTTGAACTGAATAACCCTATTTATTTATACAGCATCTGAAAGCTCAATTACACTTTATAACAAAATTGTAAAAGTTAAAAGTTAATATACCGTAGTTAAAGAGTATCTGTGGTCTCCAAACATTTCAGGTTAAATAAATGCATGTAGTCTTACCTTTAAAATGCAGCTATTGATCCCATTGTCTTACCTTAAAGTGCAAACTCCCTATGCACTTCAGTTGCTGTCCTTCTAAAACCTTATTGGAATATGAGAAGAACAAAGACACTAACATTGCTATAAATATGTTACTATCATAAACTGTATCTTTGTATACATATGGTATAAAAGTTAACCCTTTGAGATTGACATGTGCTTACCCTTTTAATTTAAATCCATATCTCCAATATATCAAAATAGTTAAAACTTTTGCACCGAAAAAAAAGGCAAAATAATAAGAACATATCCTTAATAAGAGTTATAAATAGTTTCATGTTCCTTCATATCATCAGGCCGATGTGAAAAAAGTATAAAAGCATTGCATATCAAAGATAGTTTCACTGCCAGTTTTGTTCTAAGGGAGCCTTGTCAATCATTGGGGAACTTCAAATAAATGTAAGAGACTTTAACACTTGGATTTAAAGCTCCATTCATCTGTCTGTAGATATCAACAGTGCATTGGTATGATCTGATCAAATAAGAAAAATACAGTTGAATTCATTTGAGATGGAAGTAGATTTCCTTCATTTAGGAAGGTTTCCTTAAATGTTCATACATTGATGTAACTTGCCATATCTATCATTATCATAAAATTTGATATCATTCTGTACATTCATTACCTTATTCTCCTTTTTAAATGTTTTTATTAATGTTAAGGATTAGTCTTTTTTTCCTTAATTAAGGCGGATGAATATAAGTATGTATTCTTGTAATGCCGGCTATGGTCATATGGATAAAGATCAAGTGCAAATCTGATGTTCTGGTTTTAATAGGAAATATAATAAAACATTAAATGAAACACTGCAAAAGGAAAAACAACATTTGAAATGACTATGTAGGCAAATGAGATAGTTAAAAACTTTCATTTTTAACTTAATTTACAGAGAACTTTTAAATTAAGTTAATGCCCCAAAAAACCCTGAATCATCTTATTGGCATTTCAGGGACAAAATATACAGCATTTGGTTAGCAAATTATTGGTCACTATTAGGTTCGCTATATGCTCTGTGTATGGGGAACTACAGAAATAGTACTATACAGTTTTATGTCAAGCATTGACATTGCACCAACATACTGTGCTCATAGGAGCTCATATAGCCTGCGACATTGTGCTTTGTGCGCAGCGCACTGTTTGCAGCAGTTTGATTGATATCAATAAACCCCGCTATGCGATAACGCAGGAGAACACAGTGCGATGTTCCCTTGCGTTACCGCTATTTCTAGTGTGAAGAAAGCCTTCAAGTTGGTCAAAAGAAACCCATGAAGCCTTTGAGAAAAAAGGTTTTCTGCTCCTCTCCCATTCTAGTTTATCCATTTGTTAGGCTTCTTTTTGTTATTGAGGTAGATGATGAAGTGATTGGAGTAGGAGAAGTTTGGTCACACACTCTGCGTCTCCTGAATTACTTCACTCTTGTGCTTTCTTTTCAAAGACTTTTTCCTGGCCGAGAGGAATTATGACATTAAAGGGCATGTCCACCCCCAAAACTAAAATTTAACCCACTACTGGCCCCATTGTGTAGTGTATAAAAATCCTTACCTTACATCCCAGCGCAAAATGGTTCTCCTGTAATGTCCCCCCAAAGTTAAAAAAAACTGACCACCAGGAGCCTGGCCACCAGGGAAATTGTTTCCGCCTCTGAGCTGTCCTCTTAGAAGTTTTTGGCTTGCTTGGAGCAGCCCTTCAAGAACGCATTTTGGAACAAGTCTCCTGTGCCTTGAAGATGATTGTGAGTTTATGAGTTAAGGCAAAGCTTTTTTCTCATTGGTCTAAAGGAAATTGTGTTTGTAGTTAGTCCTTTTTCCCTTTTTGCGGTATAAGGAAGGGATATAGGATGGGATTTCGATTATAGAATAATATATATCCATGTTATCTGGAGGTGAGGGTAAAATACACAGTTTTTCAAAGGCTTGATAGCAGTAATCTTTGGGTAGGGATTTCATGATGGAACAGACAAAGTGAGATTTTTGATATTGTAGCCAAAGCCCTTGAGGGTTTTTTTGGTTTTCCATAATTAGTTCTAAAGAAAGCATGTGTTCTCCTTGCTGCAAACGAGACACACATGAGACGTCGGAGGGGTGATATTTCAAAAGATGGGAAGAAAAGACACCTGGATGAAATATGTTTTGTAAAATAAGGGCATCAGTGCTCTAAATCTAATATAGCGATTCTAAGATTCTTGTTGTGCATTCCAGAAGTTGAGCACTATATGAATTTGGGATAATGAAGCACTATGATCTATCCATAATTTGTTTTCTGATTAATCCATATGCATAATTTATTTTTTACATCCAGTCTATTTCGTGGGTAAGCATTGCATCTTTATGATATAGTCACAAGTCAGGTAATCCTGGACTGTCTGCATCTTTTCTTCCAGTAAGTGTATATATTTTAGTCTATGATGTTTACTATCCCATAGGTAACGTGTCCATTCTAAGAATATTAATTTTACTAAACCATGAGGGGCATATATGTTTCCATTTCAATAAATCAGAAGGTTTTGTTAAAAAATGAAAATAATTTAGAAGAGATTGTTTAAGTCCCCTGGGGATTTGAGTGCCCGGTACTTCATAGATTCTGGCTGCCATTTGAGAGGAAGGTTCGCTTGAAGAGTGTTAAAGGTATTTGGGGACATACCCCATAATATTTGACACTTATGGTTTTTGGAAATTAATTTCAAAGTGCATCTATACTGAAAAATAGGTTATTTTAAATTGACCATAACTGGAAACTATAATTCTTTCCAACCACCACTGTATAATTTTTTTGTTGATCTGCCCCCTATTTCTTTAGGTATCCAATCTAAAACTTCTTATATTTCAGCTGTCAATCAAGTTCCTTGCTCTCAAAAACTATTCTTCTGTGAGTAGTTTTACTGTAGCCGGAATGGTGACAGATAGAGATGTTCGAAAGTTCGAGTTTCGATTTTTGAAAATCATCTACTTTTGATTTTTGAAAATCGTCTACTTTCGATTTTGGAAAATCGTCTACTTTCGATTTTGAAAAATCGTCTACTTTCGATTTTCAATAATTATCTACTTCGATTTTCAATAATTATCTACTTTCGATAAAAATCTAAAATCCCACATTACATCTCTAGTGACAGAGTTCTGGTTACCTTTGATGTTAAAATAGATAAACAATAGTGGAGGTGCACTCTATCCAACTGTGGGTGCAGACGCCTCGTGGGTTCTTCCCTTTGGAACCAGCAGCTTTGCAGGAAAAAAGGCAATTGAGGGTCGCACTCCAAGAAATTAGAACAATTTTATTGTGAACCACACATCACACGTCACAACGTTTCGGGGTATACCCCCTTCTTCAGGTGGAAGAGGGTATCCCCCCGAAACGTTGTGACGTGTGATGTGTGGTTCACAATAAAATTGTTCTTATTTCTTGGAGTGCGACCCTCAATTGCCTTTTTACCTTTGATGTTACCGCATTGTATACATTTATACTGCACCAGCATGGCATTGATTCTTGTAGAAGATTATTAACACAATGCGGTAAATATAATAAAACTCAGATTTTTCAGCTTGCAAAGTAGATGCACACCGAAATAGGTATATTTTAATTGGAATCCACACCTTCTGATAGCTCCACACCTCACAGGAAATTTATAATACAGCAATGGAAAGAAGGGGACTCTAAACAGCACTATGAATCCAGTGCGATTATATTGTGCAACATGTTTCGAACTTGTTAAAAGTTTTTTCTCAAGCAAACAATATCACAAACGTGTGTGTTAAATACCCAACCTAATCACAAGCAAGTCCATCCCCCAATGATGATGCGTGCTTCAAAGACTAATTAAATGTTGGCTGTTAATTCCACTTGTGTTTTAATTCTCATTATGTAAACTTCTAATACCTTCAAATAAAGTGCAATATAGTCATAAAGTGCAACATAATAAAGTGAAACCTACTAAAGTGCATAAATTCTCGATGTCATATATACAGGATACTAAAGTGCATGAATCAATATACATTTCTATATCAAGTTACATGTACGTGACGTTAAAACAATACGTTAATTAAAACCATAAATACTTATTATATACAAAACCAATATCAAAAATCTCATGGATGTTGGTATAACAGGTGCCTGAACGTTTCTGTATATCATATTTAAAAGTAGATCTACAGTTACCTTATATCTAAAAGGATATTCATTGTTTCAAAATTGGAGTGTCCTAAAAGAACAAAGATAGAAGTATAACTTAGTATCAATTGTTATGTTTAGAGTGTCTAGTACCAACATACATTGTATTAGCGATTTTAAGGGAAGTTACAAAAAAGGTTTAATTGAACATGAGTTGTTTAATCCAGTGGGAAACATGCTACCTAGTCACTTAATCCAGACTAGCTCTTCTTGACTAGCTCTGTCTAAGTATACACCATTTTAATTGACTGACAGTGTGTTGGTATTCATGAAAGTGTCTAGCTACAGACGTGTCGTTTTGGGCATTACAACCAAAATTTCTAATATTGCCCTTGTGTTCTTGTATACGTTGTTTAATTCCTCGACTCGTTTGCCCAAGGTATACTTTGCCACAAGGGCTTTTTATCATGTAAACAACGCACTTGGTTTCACATGTAGGGAAGTGATGAATTTTAAATTTGTAACCCATGGTTGGGTGGCAGATTTCCTCGCATTTAGTTATGGAGCCTCAACAGTTGCATCCCATACAAGGGACTGTACCCTACCGTTTTGTCTGTAAGAGTACCTTTTTCTTGCGTGTAGACAAGTCTGAGGGACATAATTTGTATTTGATATTCAATCCTCTGTTATAACAAAACCTGGGGTTTGTGGAAAATAGATGGCCATATTTCACATCATGACTCAAAATGGGCCAGTGTTTTTTTATGATCTTTTCTATATCTTGGCTATAGGCTCCAAATTTTGATATAAAGTTCAATCTATCTGCTGGAGGTTTTTGCGTTCTGGGTTAACAATTGATTACGTGAAATTTTTTGTGACAGCCCTGGAGTTGCTACTTACGAATAATTATTTCTGTTTTGGTAATGGGACTGCGATAGGGTCCAACGTAGCCCCCTCATATGCAAATACCTTTGTGCTTCTGGCAGGAGGACACGTTCATGTATAACCTTCCATTTTTCACCAGACATTGCTTGGTCTGGTGGTGTTTTATAGATGAGGTCTTTGCAAAGGGGGGTTGGAGGGAGGGTGATGTTGAGCCCCTGGAGCAGTTCCACAAAGCTTTGAATGGTATACATGACAATATACAATACTCTTTGAATTGTAGTTATGACAAAATCTTTTGGATGTTTTTGGAAGTTTGTGAGGTTAAAGGTGAAACCCTTTCTACCAAATTGTATATAAAGTTTATATAATTCCCTGGTTTCAGCTGACTTCTGGGGAATCAATGTATTACAGTGCAGTCCAGTCAAATCTCATTACCACATGGGATGTTTCCCTGTCGCAACTGCATTCAATGTAAACTTGTTGAGAAATGCTCGGCCTTTAATAATCCATATACTGGTGTGACATATCCTAATAAAGGTTATAGAAATTGTGATAAACTATATACTGTATAGTTTCCCCTTCTAGATATAGGGGAAAACACTCAAGCCATTAATGCTAGGATTACGCAGCATTGGTCAAGTATACAACTTAAGATTAACAAATTGCCTGTCCCAGCCCATTTTTTGAAAGCTGGTCATATAGATTCTGACCTTCAATTCTTTGTGATAGAACATATAAAAAAATCCCATTGGGGCGGAGATAGAGAACTTCTACTTAAACGCCTACAGGTGAAATGGATCCACTGCCTAGATACCCTTGAACACAAAGGACTCAATAGGGACTACAATTTATATTTGTTCCTATAAAATGTACAATATAGTATATTCTTTGGTCCACACTCATTCTTTCGCAGTCCCCCTGGCACATTTACTTGCATATAAGGTTAATTTTATGATTTGACTTATAAGTATATTTGTAATATATTGGTGATTGTATTAATGCTATTAAATAACTGGTTTTGAATTTGGGGAATACATTGCTTTATTGTACCATATCGACAACTCAAGTTGTGTTTCCATTGTCTTGAGAACGGTCTGCACGGAACCGAAACGGCATGCTTAAGTAAGTGCTAACCAGCACAAAATGCGCCAGACTATTTGTTTTTATAGATTATGCCGAATCTTTAATCTTTTATATTAATTTCTACTGTCCATAGAGTCTAGTGTAAGGTTGAAATCGCATCCTCAAATAACATGTCCTTTCCTGGTGACATTGAGAAAAATGAATCTTCCTTCTTTATCTGTGATTTTGTCTATTAGTTGAATAAAATTTTTGAATGAAAAGCAATTTTTATACCCTTAGAACAGGGTTATTACTAAAATGCCAGGTGGACTAGTAAAGTATGCTTGTGAAGGTTCTCATTCATCCAGGTCATGGTATATATATTGTTTTTAGTTAGAACAACTGGACTTAAAGTTTAGTTCTTGGAGATGTATTGCTGGTCTGTACTGAATAAAGATGGACGAAACTCACCAGTTTCATTCCGTTTTCTGATTTCCGGATCTCTGGAAAATCCCAAAGATCCAAAAATGGAATGAATTTTCGATTATTATCGAATGTTCAAGGCCTCGAAAATAGCCTTGAACATTCGATAATCCTCGAAAATACAGCCGGAGACTACTTTCGAGTTTCTAATTGTATTTTCGAGGATTATCGAACGTTTGAGGCTATTTTTTATAATCCTCGACGTTCGATAATTATAGTAAATAGGCTCTGGATTTAGGAACCGGGTCTGACTCAGATCACATCTCTAGTACCGAATTTCATGTCTGTAGCTCAAAAACTGTGGAGATACAGTCCAAAAAAGCTGAAGAATAAAATGGAAAAATAAGAAGAAGACTGGCACCCCGTCAATCAATCCTTAAGTCTTCTGCCAGGCTCATCCACCTCTCTTCACGCTTCTCACATGCTACCCCTTTCTCTACTGGCTTCCCATTAACCAAAGAATGCAATTTAAGCTACTAACTTTATCCTACAAGGTTCTCTCCAAAACAGCCCCCATACATCTCTAATCTGATAAACAGATACCACCCAATTCAAAACCTACGATCTGCTAATGATCTTCTCCTCTCAACCACTCTTATTACCTATTCCCACTCACGTATTCAGGCCTTTTCTCATGCCGCCCCTCTGCTCTGGAACTCCCTTCCTTGCTTTATACATCACTCGCGATCACTTCATATCTTCAAACGCAATTTTAAAACTCAACTCTTTAGGCAAGCTTACAACCTGGACCAGGACACTTCTACCCCTCTGACTGACCCATCATTGACCCGCTAGTTGTAATCCACTGACAACTTAGTTACAGCTACTGATCTGCTTCACCAAATGTTTCATCCCCATCTCAAAGTAATACTGTAACTTGCCACACTGAATGCTGCTAAACCAGCACTTGACTTATTTGCCCTTTGTATTTCTTGCTCCACACTTGTATGTAACATGTATATTTTCGTTATGTATATTAATGCAACTGTAAAGCGCTATGGAAAATGTTGGCGCTATATAAATCTACAATAATAATAATAATAAATAATAAATAGAAAGAAAGTAATTTGTCTCTTCAAGCCAAATTAATAAGTAAATGGAAAACTAGAATAATATATATCCAATTTTAATGTGTTTATTTAATTACCTTTTTTCTTCTGATACAATATACTAGTACATGCATGTTCACGTGTTTGTTTCTGTATGATTATATTTTCACTATTAGTGTCTTGCCATTCTTTATTTTTGCTGCTTAGTGAATTTTCCCCTCACTATAAAATGCTCTAAAATGCTCTAATGATATAAGTCACATAATCAGGGAAGCCTTTTTAAAAAGTCACTGGTAATTTAATTAGGTTTACATACAAATGAACCTCATGATGATGCTTAGCTTATGTTTTGTCCTCAAAATGGATTACTGTTGTACCGTAGTTCTTGCTTGAAACATATGGCATAGATCTGCTCAACACCTTCAACATATTAATTACTTGTTTGTGTGTAAGTGGGGTGACCCTTGTAATGGACATGGTAGAAACAGATTGCAGCCAAATAAATGCCCCAAAGGAGGGATGGAAGTCACAAAAGCACTTTAGACTTGGCATCCACATGGTAAGGGAGACTTGGCTCCCTTTTAACATGTCTCATCGCTATCTTGAGGAAGGATATGTATGCAGCTGTACATAGGTTGATTGCCATGCTGTCTGGACAGTTTATCTCTAGTATGAATGAATTACCTAGTACAGATATTCTAACTAAAGCATTAATAGATGAAGTATGGATTAAATGGTCCCCCTTAAAGTGCAGTTAAAATGTACCAGGGAGTTATCATTCAGGGAACTTTTGGTCACTAAAACTGCCTGACCTCATGCTAACACTGCAACTTTCATTCTTCTAAAGTTTTACTTATTTACTTTTGGCAACGTTTTTATGTGTATTTTGGGAGTATCTCTTTGGTCAATGGTCAACCCATTGGTCCTTCAGTCATTATTATGGCTCTTTCGAATCATAAAAAAATGATAGGAGATGTTTTGTTTAAAAGTTATTCCATGTTATATATATTAATTTGGCCCTATTGGTCATGAACATCTCACCATATAAAAAAAAAAGCAGTATTCTCTCCACTGGAAAAGGTAAACAGAAGGTAGGGGGAAGTTGATACAGACTGGCTTCAGGGAAACCTATATTAAAGAAAAGCACTGTCAATGCCTTGTCATACATTTATGGATATGTATTTCCAGGCATTCATGTTTTCCTATCCTTATCATTGATATTAATACATGTGGAATCTGCAAAGAAAATGTTGGGGTTTTTTTTGCAATTACATTGTTTTGACTGACACAGGGTAAACTTAAGTTCTTGTTACAGGACTGAAACTGGTCTTCTGATTCCTAGAAATTCTACAGTGATTGCTAAAGCAACATGAATTATACATATAGTATACTGTTCGCTACTATTTAAGAAATGTATAATTATCAGCCATCATCACTTTCTGTATTTACAATTACTTTGTCTTTGGTTTTAATAAAAAATCTATTTGGAATAATTGAAGGGAGCTTATTAGAACAATGACAGAAAAAAAAGAGATTGGTCCCACTTTGACTGTCATGCTTTTCTTCCATACCAAATCTAAGTAGCTGGATTTAAGCAGAACTGTGCTGCTTCATCAACAGAGCCAAGAAAAAATAAATATATCTAGAGGCAAGGATTTGTGTTTAACTTATTTTGTTATTGACTCAAGCTTGCAGCATACATTCAACATTTTTATAATTTTATGCCTGTCATCAGTAACTTAACAAGACTTCAGCATTGCTGCTTCGTCCAGATATCAAACCAGCACTGTGGGTGGATTAATAAGTATTTGCATTTGTATTCTAGATATTTAAGCCACTTAATGTTATTTTATGAAGAATTGTGACATTACTCTTCTGATACTTTTATCTGAATGTTAGTGGGATAGACAAAAAAATGTAATACATATTGTGAAATCCACAGTAGCAGTTAATGTATTTTTAATTAATATAATTTTTTCTTAAGCAAAAAAAATAGAATAATGAATTTACTAGATAAATATAGCAAATGTGCAATATAATTTAAATAATTTTAACAGACTTGCATGATTTATAACTGTAATTCCTTCGATATGGTGTTTGTGAAATATATTTAATAATTTAAGTAATATTCTCAAGTTTGGACAGACACCACAAACATGCATGAAATGATGAAATGATGCTTTGGAATCTATTTAAAATTACCACTTCTACTTCGTTGGAAATATTTATATCTGAAAATATTTACATTTCTCTGGTACACACGGACCACGGGTCTAATCAATACCCAATTTGGTCAGATCACCCATAGATGAGTAAAACCCTCAATTGTTTTTGACTTAAAATATACAAGACTAAATATCAGATGGTACTTTAAATATTGATTATTATTTAAAATTCATAAATTATAGCGAAAATTTTTTAATTTTTCTTTCATTTGATTTTCAGTTCCACGTAACTATACTTGTGTGTTCCAGGCCTTATGTTGGCCATTTTTATAAATGTTTGACCAGATCAGTATACTCAAATAAAAGATAGAGCAAACAAATCAACCAGCTATACAGCTGTGAGGGTCCCACACACAGTCAACAAAGGAAATAGCAAGTCTTCCCCAAACACAAAACACCAAGAAAGTAGCAGGATTAAAACTACCAATAAGTAATATTTATTAATAACATATGAAATGATAGAGGAATGTTCCCATAAAAGTATACCTCACATAAAGGGTATAATTGTAACGTCCAATAATTAATGAACAAACAAATGATTCACATCAAGGTTATCATATGAAGTACAAATATACATCAAAAGGTATGTAAGTCCAAATTTAGTTGTAATGTTACCTGTCCCAACAGCCTGCGATCACCAGCAACAGGTAGAACACACAGACCCACACCCCCCCAAGCCAGGACGCCGTACACACCAACAGGCAGAAGTCCTTCTCCGGTGGAGAAAGACGGTCAGGTAAGTAGAGATGTCCCCACAAAATAAAAAACTCAAGAAAAAAGCAAACTAGGCACACCACTATGTACAGTGACTAAAAATCCCTTTATTTACTTACATCTGGGAATAATGTGCATATACATAAGACAAATTAAAAACACTTAAAATCCAATACATATTCCATTCACCATGATATGACCCTATATTCAAAACTCCCAGGCTCTAATAGTAACACAGCTCCCCCTTATATCTAAACATGCCACAAGAGATCATACTCATCTGTCACCAGTCCCTAACAGTCACCAGTCACGGGGGATCAGAAGCAGCGTAGTAGCGCAACTTCAAAGCCAATGTAGAGAGCGGGTCACATGGGGAACAAGCGGTGGGTAACGCTGGACGCGTTTCGCACAAGGCTTTCTCAGCAGCGAATGCTATTCGAGTACCGGAGGACTTAAATACCCCTACCTGTATAGCCACGTGTTGCTACAGTCTCCTCCGTATGACGTCACAATAGAGCGACAGACACTTCCTCGCTCCCTCCATGACTCATACCAGATGGGAGGATACAACTCTAAAGGGGGTAGGTCAGGGGAGGTACCTCAGATACAAGGTAAAGTATAACCGCTCCAAATACGAAGCATATGCACATATATATTCAAGAAAATTACATCACATTAAATCGAATGCGTATTAAACAAACAAATACAACCATGTGTGACAAAATATACATTGAATAAATCACCGGCTCAAGCACAATATAGTATATACAATTGCATCTATTAAAGCCACTCCAAGTCGGATTCACATGAGAGAGTTACATAGTCACAGGATAGGAACCACTGGTGAGTAAGTGACCAACATATAGCAAACCAAACTGGATATGGCCATTCTATATTCCATAGTGTCAAAAAAGAGAAGCTTAAGGTCTCCAAGCGTGTCCTCATCATTGAGATCATCCAGATCATCCATCATATCTTCGTTCGGGGTCCTAGGACTCACATGACAAATGCACGAAACTAAGTATGGTTTCCACTTTGACACTTCAATGAACACTATATATCAGATTAAATAGGGCATCCCTTCCATCGAGATTTCAGGTCATTAGGATAAAAAGAGGGGAACCTCCGTATAACTTCATTTTAGTAATGTATCCGCAGTAGTGTTATCCACACACGATTTCCTAGTATACATCAGCATCTCGATTCCAGGTTCCCTGTTGCTTGAGCATGGTCTCATCTCAGCCCTTTAATTGGGGTGTATTGAATCTTGTAAGTCTGTAACAGAATAATGCCAATCAGAGTCATATTCATATAAAAGGTATAAAGTCCAGTTCCTCATTCAAACCGACCGGAGCCAAGGATTTAAGATTGTAAATTAATCGGCTTTCCATCTTCAATAGTGTGGTATCATAATCAGCGCCTCTTATTGTAATATTGGCTTTCCAAAGGCCCAAGATTTTTAGCCCTGTGTATGATCCCCCGTGTTTCTCAAAGAAATGTCTAGCAATAGTAGTGATTGCTTTACCTTCTAATAAACTCCGGTGTGCCAACCTAATGTCTGACAAATGCTTGCCCAATCTTTGTTTCAGTCTCTGGGTGGTCTTCCCTATATACATCAAGTTACAGGGGCACAATATGGCATAAACCAAGTTTGAGGACTTACAATTGAAATAACATTTAGGGGTAAATTTGTAATCACCATTAGGGGAACATACCTCCTGTATATTGGTCATAAAGCCACAAAAAGTGCAGTCACCACACGGATAGGTACCCGTCAATCTACAACCACCTGTACGACCTGTAGGACCTCTCACAAAATGACTCCTCGTAAGTATGTCAGCAAAGCTTTTGCATCTCCTTGCCGTCAACGTCGGTGTCTCTGAAACAAATCTACCAATAATCTCATCGTTAGTGAGGACATGCCATGTCTTCCCTAGAGCTTGTTTAAGCCTAGACCATTCAGACCCAAAAGTAGAAATATATCTAACCTGGTCAACCTGAGTCTTTTTCTTAGGTGTCAATAGTGCGGTCTGACTTTTACACCTAGCTTCTCTACATTCTTTCTTTAAAAGGGATTTAGGATATCCTCTCTCTTTGAATCTCCTCGTGAGCTCACTGGCTGCCTCATCAAAATCTCTATCCAGGGTACAATTCCGCCTTAGACGTAGATATTGTCCCTTTGGTATCGATCTTTTTAATGGTTCCGGATGAAAACTCTGGAAGTGTAAAAGGGCATTAGATGCAGTAGGTTTGCTATATAGAGTAGTAATCAAATGTCCATTATGTTTCTTAATCAAGACATCCAAAAATTCCACTTGTGTGGGTGAGACCTGGTGTGTAAGGAATAGCAGTTGGAATTCAGTATCCCGATAAAGTCCGAGAGTACCTGGCGTGGACCGCTCCACAGAAAAAATGTCCCCACAACTAAACCCGATCTCTCACCTCAGGTGTTCCGAACTTTTTGCCACATGCACCAACCGAGAGACAAATCCAGCCCCTCTCTTTCCTCTGTAAACATCCACACTCCAGGACAAACTGGTCCTCTCACCACCAACACTGATCCAAATGTCCGACCGAGTAAACACGTGGGTCTGTGGGAAGACAATCTCTCCAATGCTAAAGGGGGGAGTGTCTAAGTGTCTACTGCTGGGTCCGAGTGGCTGCAAAGAGGAGATAATCATATCAGAGACAATTAATGATACAAAATGTTACTGGATCAAAGCCTTAAAATGGTAACAAATATTACAATAAAAAGTGTACACAAAAACCATCTAATAAGGGTATTTAACCCAACAAGAGCATGCTACGTGTTTCGTTTATTAAAAAACTTCATCAGGCATGAACAAACACTAATTAACTGACCGATTTAAATGTAAGATACTTTAAAGGGGAGGAATACCAAATACATGTAATTCATAATAGAGTCAAATACCTCATAAAAATGGATGTCCACAATCTTCCACAATCCTTCTATTGTCTCTATTAATATAAAATTGATAAGTTTCAGTTTTTCTTAGGGAATTTATAACATAATGTATATCTGGGGCAATATACTGCATTTAAAGAGTATCTCCATCCCCAAACCACAAACCTCTTCTAAAGTAAGTAAACCCCCACCCCCCAGCCCTAAACACCATCTTTAAAAATCCTAAATCCTTAATGTACGGTCTGGTAAGTAGATTTAGGGTCTGATTTATAAAGGATTTTTAAAGATAATGTTTATGGTTGGGTAGGCTTGACCTTAGAAGAAGTTTTTTTTTTTAAAGAATGATGCAGCACCGAGGCATCTAGAGGCAGGGGGTGGGAGTCCTGTTAGAGAAGCAGGAAGTGGCAGGTATGGATTACACACAGGCAGGCTCAACTCTTCATTTTTCTGGACTTTCTTCAGGCTCTCCATTACAACCATGTGTGCTACATTTTATTATTATTATTATTATTATTGTGGATTTATATAGCACCAACATTTTCCATAGTGCTTTACAGTTGCATTAATATACATAATGAAAACATATATGTAACACACAAGGGAAATGCAAGTAATACAAAGTGCAAATAATTCAACTGCTGGTCCAGCAGCATCCAGTGTGGTAAGTTACAGCATTACCATGATACAATAGAATGGAGGGCCCTGCCCGAGAGCTTATGCATTGCTGCAGAACTTAATATATATTAGATAAGGATAAGTATACTATAAAATGTTATAGTATATACAGCAACTTTAACTCTGCAAAGGTAGGCTCTGGAGGGGCTGGGGGAGGAAATATGGGAATTATTTTTTTAAAGCTGATGCTTCCAATTGACGCTAACTTCATTATATAGTATACTTATCCTTTAAATATTTAGTTTACTGCTTCAAACTCTAAATTAATGGACCTACATTGCTTCAAACCAAACACCTAATATCTGTTCTTTCAAGTAAATGCTACTGAAATATTTCTCTGACTAAATAATTACAGTGTTTAGTGTCAAAGATGTTAATGGCTGTTAACTACAGAGGTAATATTTAATATATTTTCGACAATTCCTTCACAAGTATATCTTAATAAGTAGAATGAAGACTTTAATTATTCTTTTAAAGTAAATTATTGCATCGGTATAATTAATAAACAAGATGGTGCCATATCATTCTGTGAAGCAGCTATTCAGAAACTACTCATTTGTAAAACAGAGTGGAGAATTTCTATTAAACAAACGAGATTGTGCAGGCTCCTAATGTGACTGTATACATATTATACAGACCCTTAAGAATTATTGTGAAAGCAAGCAGAACTCATGAGAGATCAGGGGGTTTGAAGTATAGGAACCCTTACAGAGAAATGAATCAAGAATTGTCTTTTAGGATGTATGGTACCTGAGCAAGCAGGTCAGACAAGCATTTTAATGAAGATCTGTTACCAAAGCATGCATTTTACAACAGTCGATCACATTCAGAGTCTCTTAAGAATCTGAGCAGTTATAAGTAACATTCAGAAATTCACTAGAAAGTCATTGATTTCACTTTATGGCCCTAATTAGACATTTGTATAGTTCTATAATTAAATATGTTCCTTTCTCATCAAGTTTTTCACTTTAGTAATGATACCACTGTGCCACAAACAGGCTCCATGCTGTTTGGTTTGGGACTTATTCATAGCATTTAATTGGTCACCCAGTGGTTAGCCAATAACCCCCTCTATGAAAAGCAACACTCTGAATGTTGTTAATGGGCTAGAGGCTTACTGATTGCCTCCTGGTACTCAGCAGTACTGGGAATAAAGCAATTTCCTCCACTGTGTTGTGTGCCCAATAGCTAATCCTTTCCACTAAAGAAATGCACACTATTTGGTTATAAGTATTTGTGCTGCCTTACTTACTGCTGGGTTGTTAATAGGCAGTGATTCTTCAATGCTTCTTCAGTTAAGTTACAGTCCGCTTACTGGCTGCTAATTAAAACAAGTTTGCATTACAAGATTGCAACAAAAGGTAGCAAGGTCAACTTGTTTCTCCGAGCTTTCCTTTGTTCCTTAATGTGTTCTTTTAAGGTCAGGATTATATACATGGACAAATCTATTAGCGTAACCACCATGTCCACTTGAAGCTTAATCTGCAGCACATCTTTTGCAGCTTCATTGTTTCCCTCTCCTAAATGATTTCACAGGTTCAGAATCACATTTGAAGAAGCGAATGAAGAGGCCAATTGAATCCAGATGATTTGAGTTTTAATAAGCACATGGTATTCGCAAATACACCACCTTCCTACTCTGTACATTGTAGTATTGCGCTTTCTTGTAAATGTAGAACAAAATGCTCAAATAACTGATTTTTTTTGTCAATTCTAATGTTGCTATCTGCATTCATTAATCATTTTTGTTCTGGTATAATCTTATGTCTGTCCAGTATCATTATGTTTACTTATTAGAGATCTGAGGTTTTTTTTTTGTGTATATTTATATTATGTGTATTGTAAATTATAAATCATTGTGCAATGTATACATTGTAATCTGTGGTATGTATTCCTTAAGACCTATGGCTGCACACTTCAATATACTTCTAATTTATACAATCAGTATGTCAACTTCTTGCAAACAGAGATGGCATACAGATTGTATTCCTGGAGGCCTAATAAGAGTCCTGTCATTGGACACTTATATAACAATCAGTACGCAAACAAACATAGGTTAATGTGGATCTAAACCTGTGACTCAGAGCCACCATTTTGCTTAGTATATTTGTTATAGTACTCTGTTTATATTTAGTACTTTGTTTTCTTTGCAAAAAAAATATATTTATAATAACAAATATTTTCAGTAAAAATCCAAATTCAGCAATAGGTTGCCGGTATTACATGCTCCTTCATTTTATATAATATCTTTTCTTTTTTACACTCCAGACTGGTTACAGGAATGATATTAGGGTATTTTACAGGAATGCGTGCAACAATACATTTGTGACCTACACCAAGTGCTCAAGCAATTGTTATTTCTCTGGATTAATTGATATTAAAACAAACCAGAATATGAGTTATGCAAAAACCCATCAAACCCACTCCTTCAGGTATTTTCTGGTCAATATTAAAGGGAATGTCCAATCTTTATTAATATTATATTATATGCCTCCCAAAACCTAGTTTCCGTATTGTTAAAATATAATAATTCTGCTCCCAGCCAGAGGAATCATACTTACAAGCTCTTCGATCCACTGCCGTGGCTCTCTGACACTTCCGGATAAGGCAGTCAGTCTCGGTTTTGGGGGGTCCTGCATAGTCTATTAATTTTAAACGGTGGACATTTCCTTTAATTGTTTAAATTCTTAAACTTCTTAATTGTTTAACTTGAAAATGTTCTTTACTTTAATGTATGCTGTATTTTGTGTTTAATTTAATTGGGGCTCTTAAAAGTCTGCTAAATGCTTTTTATGATGCAGATCTGTCTGGGGATCCCTATATACTTTAAATGTTTTTTACGGTAAGTTTATGATAAATATATGTATTTATATGGTAAGCCACAGTATAAAAGTATGTAATAGTTTAACAATATTTCTGACACAACAAGCTAAATGACTGTTATTTATTGTCATGGCTGATGATAAATAATGAAAGTCCTGTAACTATTACATTTTAGCAGAAAGGAATGTAGTAGTTCTCCCACACTGTAAATAGCTGTGCTATATTGCTTTTAAGGCTGACGTCAATGTGCACTGAAAATTGGTTAAAGTTAAATGTAAATATCAACAATGTTACATTGCAGATCGCTTGTTCATTGCAAGCTTCACAGGTATTTGAGAAATGTATTATTCACATTTATTTTTTGAGTGGAACTACTTTATCACAAAGAAAGATTCTGTGGAATGTCTGCCTTATTTTTGACTCATGCTTGCAAAATGATTGATACAATGTTGTCAGATTTCCAATTGAACTAAGCAGTTTAATTAGCATCCACCCTGCAGGTGGGCTAAAGAAAATAATGCCGTTTTCAATTTTCTCTTGACTGTAGTTCTTCATTATAATTATTTACCATACATCTATGGTTCACTTTTCTTCACCGAGACAAGGAAACGTTAATAAAAATCCAGGATTGGTTATTTTAATGGCGCTGATCACATAATTTTAAAAAAATGTATTTCTCTATTCATTTCCGCAGAGCCACAAGTTTATATTAGTTTTATGCTGTTCATATCTACAAACTGTAGTAAGATTAATATACTAAAAAACACTTTTAACATTCAACTAAAATTAGGAGAAACTTTTCGCCAAAACCTAAATAGGGATAAGTGTAACTAAAGCGGAATATAAGTATGTGTGTAATTCTGTTATATTATTGAAGTATTTAACAATTTTAAAAGAACTTTTCCACCCATAAAACAAAAAACTGGTCACTTGTCATTTAACTGCCCCTAATTCCAAATGATATACAGTATTCAGAACATTATTAGATGTATTTACAACCAGATATTTAAGCATAATTATTGCTCCATTTTGCCAGAGGAAGGTATCTCCACCATGCTGTCAATCAAGGCTGTGACTGCTGACATCACAGACACAACACATAGAGTCATTCTTCAAGTCACAGTGGAGACAATTACTGGTATGAATGTTTAATCTAATCTTAATATTGTCTCCTCAGTGCTACCATATCTTGGCATTTATTTGGAGAAGATGACCTACCAGTTTTGGGATTATTTGGCACACATGGTCAATGCACCAGTGATACCCTGTGATGCATTAGCATTGTTTCCTGGGTCCTACTGTTCATTAAAAAAAGAAAAAAAAAAGAATTTGTCAGTGGGGACAACAGTAAAATAACTATAATTTCAAGAAAATCAGTGCTCATCCTTCTTTGAAATACAACCCAAAAAGATCCAATAGAACAAACTTTTATTGAAAGTTGCTACATTACTAGCAAACAGGATATTGACGCATATTATGCTCCAATTGCTGGTGGATTTTGAAAAAGTCTCCCACACAGTTACCATACAACAATAACAATATTTTCACAACTCACTGTTCCTACACTTGGAGGGGGGGGGGGGGGGGGGGGTTGGGAGTAGAATTTCCTATTTCCATGAGTTAGGCTGCAAAATGAAAAGGTACAATACTTTTGAACCTGGACTTTATATTCTATAGCTCTTAAAGCAGTTATTTTATATTAAAAAATATAATTATATATAATCTGTCATGTAATGTGAAAGATATTGCTATGTAATAAAACATGTTCAGGGAGATTCAATAAAAGTTCTTATTGTTAAAAATTGTGCTAATTTTGCCCCAACCATTCAGATGTTAGCTTTCAAATGTTAAATAAAATCTGATCGGTTGGGGCAAAATTAGCACCATTTTTAACGAAAAGAACTTTTATTGAATCTCTTTAATTGAAACGTTTGTGTTTTTACAAAGAATACAAATATTCTTTCATGAGGAAAACAAAATGTTAGAATTTATAAGACTTATAATCTTTTGATGCTATATCCAGTACAATAAGTTCAGGCAAGCTACCGATGTCCAGAAAAAAATATCAAATTTATTATTACAGATTTTTAAAAATGGAATACACATACATGGTACAATTGAGAGTCTGAAGCTCCCTCAGCTTCCTCAGGGGCTTGGTCAGTAACAGGGCCATCTCTCTCTTAAACCCCATGCTAGGTTTAACCCTTTGATAATTACATACAATACACAGTTAAAAACATATAGTACTAATGCATAATTATAATCATATAGAACTAATAATATAATCTTTTGATGCTAATCTTACTTACGAGCTAGTGCCGAATCCTAGTTTCAGAATGAACTTTGTTTCATTTAGGAACTTCGGTTTTGTAAATTCTTGGATCTGATGGATTTCTTTCAAATTCTTTTTAGAAACTTTAAAAATTCTATTTGAATATCGAAAAAATCATAACAAAAAATCAAATAATCAAATTTAAAATTCAAAAATGATATTAAAAAGTTTTTAAAAATTCAATTTCGTTCGAATCGGATCTTTGATTTTTTCAGAACTTAAACTCGTAAACTACTCAAAGTGGGTTATAAATGAGTTAACACTGGAGTATCTCAGAGGTCTGTCCTTTCTTTGCTTTCTTTTAACTTAGAATTGACCTTGGCATTGCCATTAAATGCACTGTCATTTCATTTGCTGATGATACAAAAATGTGCAAAATAATAAGTTCCATGTCGGACGTGACCTTTCTTTAAAATGAGTAATATAGCCTGGGGGACTGAGTTGATATATGGAAAAAAAATAAGTTTATACATTTAGACTAAAAAGTATACAATTTATAAAACAAACAAACCTGCATCCACAATTTTTTTGCAAAGTAAGTGTCTGCAAAATTATCTTAATTCATCTTAATTGATTCTAGTAGTTAAAGGGGGTACAAATCCCTTTAACTTACATTTGAATTAATCCCTCGGAAATACTTGCTGAAGCAGCAACAAAAATGTGTCCATCTGAACTTTGAAGAAGCCGTCAATATTATAGGACTCCTATCTTAACCATCTTCTTTCAATGGCGACAGCACATGATCTGTTGCATCTTTGCGATTACAAAATATATGTGGACAGAAAACTGCAGCACATGCCTTGATTGTTGGGCAAACCTTCAGAAATTTGTTGTAGAAAGAAGAGTCACAGAGGGATTGGTTTCAAGCAAAATTGCATTTGTCTCTTCACTGTGGAAAAATGTGCTTTTTCAGCCCATATATTTTACTATATATTTTGTTGCAATTTAACATTTTGTTGTTTTTTTTAAGCAAACTTCTCGCTAGTTTTACAGCACTAGAAAGCTAACACTTAAAGTATCAGCGATTGTAGATTTATGGCCGCCATAGAATATCATTGCGGTAGTTAACTACCGCATAGTATTCTATGGACGAATTGTTGTAGATTTATGACCATTCTCCGTAAATGTACTATTGTGACCGTACATTTACAGCCGCGGTCGTACATTAACAAAAACCTGCTGTATCACAAACTTGCTATACTGCGGGTGTTTAAATATGGCCCTAAAACTCACTAGTCTGTAAAGAGTCTTTTGAGCATGTGCACCTATTGGCCAGGCCCCCTGACCACACTATTCCCTCTATGCAAATACTGTATTTTCTAAACTGATTTCTAAAAAGGATTTAGAAATTATGCCCCAACCCATGTGTAAAAACCCCCAGTAAATATCAATCTTCGACATGTCCTGAATCAAACAGTATGCTACCTGCATGGGTGTTCACAGAGACATGGCCACAAACAAGGTCTAAATAGGACAAATGTGTCACAACCCCTGTCTGTCTGTCTGTCCGGTTTTTCAGTTATCAAAAAAATACACTTCAACTAACCGAAAAGTCGAATAAAACTGAAAGGAGGTGGAGGGCAGTCAACATATTACACAGCACACACTAAAATATAAAGAATATACAACCCTCTGATATCTATTCATATATGGTTTGTATGATCAAGAAGGTAAATACAGTATCTCAAGTTCTCCTTGTGATACTAACCTATAAAATATATGTACAGATGTGCCTTAACTCCAGCATCAGCTGACATTATTTGGGTAAATATTTCATATGTCCGTTCCCTGAAATATTATAAAAAATATGAATTGTGTGGGGAACTGACATCTGTTTTAGCTTTGCTTAAAGCTGTAAGCCCCCTGCCACTATTGTGGTGGTAAGTCTATGCCTGTACTGCCAGTTACAGTGTATTTTGAGACCTTGTCCCTTTGAAGCAGATAACCCGCTGAGTTAGACCCTCTAGAGAACAAATGTGGATGGGCAAGACTGCTATAATTCTACAAATGGTCTAAAGTCAGAGGTTTTATTAACACTCTGAATACCCGTGAAAATATTTGGTAGCTGCCATGTTGCTTGACACTGCTGGTTAAGCGAAATAAATGGAAAATTAATGCTGCCATTATAAATATTACCTTTGGGAGGTTAAATGACACTCGCGGCCATGACAATATTGATCTAGCTTCTTATGTATAAAATATAACTCATATTTTTGGAACCTACAGCTCTGTAACAGTGACATTTTTTATGAATACACACAGAATTTCTCATACTGTGTTTTTATTATTATTATTATTATTTTTCACTTTTATCAGAGTTTTCTGAAAAAGATGATGATTTAAAGTTAGAAACCTTGCCAAAACTCCCATAGCATATGTCACAGACCCATTGAAACTTGAAAAGTTTTGACATCCATGTAATGACAATTTTTCAAATGCCTTGTAGCCACATGTCCAAAAATCACCAATCAAGACTAGTTTTTGCAGTGCCAGCCCCCTGGGTTTAAAAGTCTCTGTTCCAGACAGGTTTTTGTAATTTTGTCAGGGTAGGAAAGAGAGTTTATCACTTAACTGTTAAATCCAAAAGTTTTATATTGTGATACCTACTAACTAGGTTATTATTAAAATTAAAAGCAACAATCCTAAATATTTTTAATCTTTTTAGGACAATGTTATTACTTTTGTGGGTCTAACAATGTTTGTGTGTGTTTCAGTTCTGTGCTCAGCTTCAGCATTTGTGCTCAGTAGTTACTGTGCTGTCAATGATATTTATTGATAAGAATAAATGAAAATGTAATATTTAAAAGTAATTATCTGTCAGTTACATTGGTTTCTTCATGCTTTATAGAAAAATAAAATGTATTTTCTTCACTTTTATTAAGTCAGAAATCTACTTCTATGTTTCACGAAAGCAAAGAGTTTTTTGTAAATTGCATTTTGTTGTTTTACCACGTAATAACTATTTTTGCAAACCTTCCTGGGTATTGGTACATGTTCCCCATGTCAGTTCCCAGGCTCCTATGCCATTAGTTAATATTGATATTAGATTAAAATAAATTATATATTAAATTATAAATTAAACCGTTTTGATTTGGAAATTTGAAAAAGTTCACTGAAACCAACCACAGAATGAAACTCAATAGTTTTGCTCATTTCTAATTATTAGTATTTCACCACTAACGTCTTAACATTTTATTATGTTTTCTTGTAACACAATTAAAGAGATTTTCCCAGAGACGAGCTCACTTTAGGTATATCTCCTATTGTAGATCCCCAGCAGCTCTGTCAGTTGGGGTAAAAAACTTCAGCTATGCTATTAAATAGTCACGTAACTGGAGCTGTGCAGCTTGAATATATTATTAACTTAGATTGTAAGCTCTTTGGGGCAGGGATCTCATTCCTAATGTGTCGAGGCTTGTTGCACTTACATCAATTTATACATAATTTATATATATGCTTTCTTAACCGATGTATGAAATTGTATTTCATTTTTATCTATCTGTGCAAAGGCTTGCACTTATCCCCTTTTTCGTATACTCTAATGTACAGCGCTGCGTACCAAAGTGGCGCTTTATAAATAAAATTCTACATACATTAAATGACCTTATGGCAATAATTATAAAAAATATGTTTATTATTCCATTCTAGTATAATTGGCCATTCCTTTCTGGTGTGTAGGCTGGTTTATTTAGCAATTAGCATGCTATAATATAGCATTAATGTACAAACAGATGTAACATTATATTGTATATTGATCAGAAACATGGAGTTGTGGGGGTTAGTTTTTCAAAAGTTTTTGGTGTATGTTTAATTTTAAGGTAAATTTTCTGCACAGTGAACTGTGGAATTAGTCTAGATATTAGAGTTGAAAAAAATGCTAGTCCCAAAGGAACTTTGGCATTAGCAAATGATCCATTTGGGATATAACATTATAATAAGAGAATTTTTTCAATGCAATCCCTTACAAATGGTTGAACAGTGATATTCACAGTATAAATTAGCAATTATAAAGTAAGGGTCTTAAAAATCCTTTTGTACATGGATTAGGACAATTGAACAGGATTATATAAAGAGTTTTAAGAAACTGGTTTATAAAGAAGGTAGCTAGAACTTCCTTTGAGCTAAAGTAAATATCTTATCATACTTCATATACAAAAATAATTTCAGGGATATTAAACCACCTGCCAAAGTTTCTGCAATGGTCATATTGCATTGCAAGTACCATCTGGGCTGGTGACTTTTGCAATACTTCCTCAATGGGCTGAAACTGTGAGTTAAGATGATATTACATTGGTTTTTAACAATGATTTTTTTAATTTGCAACTGATTTCCCTGATTTAATGCTGTAAATCATTTGGCCCAAGTGCAGCATGTTCAATCACTCTAGCAAGACAGCTGATTCCGACATAAAGCTCAAAATCATGGAAGGTTCAAATAATCAAATAATATAGTATTTAATCAAACCAATGGATTTGAACGTGACCAAATCATCTTACACTTTTCATCTCTTTTAAGGTTCATACACACGTGCAATCGCGGGTGCCGAACCGTGACACACGATGTGTACGAAAGGCCCATGTATGGGGACTTTATCGGCCGAAATGACCACTCATTCAGGGATCGTTTCCAGATCCCTTGTGCAGATCTCCGAATGAGTGCACGTTTCGGCTGATAAAGAGCCCATATATGGTCCGATTATCGGCCGAAATGGCTGTTCTTACACATCGTGCTTCGCGGGTCGGCACCCGCAATCGCACGTCTGTACAAACCTTTACATATAGGGATAAACAGGGTCAGACTGGCCTGCCAGACACCAGGGAATTCCCAAGAAGCCCTCAGCCTTGGTAGACACTTTCAATTGCCGCATTTATGTTTAATTATCCTGCAATCAGATAATTATCCAATTGAATTATCCTGCAATTATGGTGACCATAGACGGATCAATATTATTGGCCGATTATCATCTATGGCCACCACTATTCCTTTCTTTAAGGCAGAAATAAAAGTCAAATAAAAATTGATAATAGAGCAATAAAACATACAGAGAGAGGGTTGTAGGAAAATCAATTTAGAATAGTATTAACAGCTACAGACATCTTGGGGGACAATCACAAGCAACTCAGAGTTAAGGGGAGGCAAGAATAACAGAATAGAATTAAAATTATTACAATAAATTAAGTGGTTTACTTGTTTGTAAAAAGCAATAACAATGTACTAGGGGAATAGACTAATTGATTGCTGTGAAAAGAAGAAAAGAGAAGAAGGAGGGTGAATGAGACTACTGTAGTTTATTACAAACTAGCAAACCCCTGATTTTTAAAAATAATCACAAATCCACCACCGCACAACAGCCCCATGCTCCAGTGCTCCCCCATAAACTACTTCTGCTGTTCATTGGTGGTTAATATACAGTAAATGTAAGCACACAGTAGATTCCCCCACACACACGGTATATATACAATAAGCACCCCCACACACAGAGTATTAATACACCGCAAGTGCCCCCACACACAGAGTGTTGATACACAGTAAGTGCCCCACACATAGAGTGTTAATACACAGTATGTGTCCCCAATACAGTTTTCATATACAGTAAGCCTCCCCACACAGAGAGTTAATACACAGTAAGTGCCCCCCCCACATAGGGTGTTAATGCACAATTAGTGCCCCCACATAGAGTTAATACACAGCAAGTTCCCCCACACAGAGTGTTAATACACAGTAAGTGCCCCCACATAGAGAGTGCTAATACTGTATATAGTAAGTGTCCCCACATAGAGATTGTTATTGCACAGTAAGTGCCCCCAATACAGTGTCCATATAAAGTATACCTCCCCAATATGTTAGCCCCCCAATACAGAGTGTCCATATACAGTAAGCCCTCCCAAATCAGAGTGTTCATATACAGCAAGCCCCCCAATATAGAGTGTCAATATACAGTAACCCTCCCAATACAGAGTGGCCATATACAGTAAGCCTCCCCAATACAGAGTGTCCATATACAGTAAGCCTCCCCAATACAGAGTGTCCATATACAGTAAACCCCAATACATTTTGTCCATATACAGTAAATCTCCAATACATTGTGTCCATTTACAGTAAGCCCCCAATACAGCATGTCCATATAGAGAAAGTCCCCAATACAGAGTGTCCATATACAGTAAGCCTCAATAGAGAGTGTCTATATACAGTAATCCCCCAATACATAGTATCCCCAGTATTCCCCCAATTCTGAGTGTCCATATACAGCAATACCCCCCAATACAGAGTTTCCATATACAGTAAGCACCCCAATAGAATAGAGAGTGTCCCTATACAGTAAGCCCCCTCAATACAGTGTCCATATACAGTAAGCACCCAATACAGAGTGTGATTATACAGTAAGTCCCCAATACAGTGTGTCCATATGCAGTAAAGCCCTAATACAGTGTCCATATACAGAAAGCCCCCAATACAGAGTGTGCATATACAGAAAGCCCCCCGATACAGTGTCCAAATACAGTAAGTCCCCCAATACAGTGTCTATATACAGTAAGCCCAAATACAGTGTCCATATACAGTAATCCCCCAATACAGAGTGTGCATTAGAGATGGACAAACTTTCGAAAGTTCGGTCCGTTTTCGAACTTTCGAACTATATGGAAAGTTCGAAAGTTCAAAAACGGACCCAATAAAGTTTATGGAAGTCAAATAGTTTGAAAAGTTTGAATGAAATACAATTAAAATATTAATGGTAACTTAATGTAAATGGCTGTGGGACCTGGGAAATGGTCTGGGGAACATGTTCGAGCTCTCGTGTTCGAACACTCGAACAACTTGACGATTCATTAATTTGATATTTACTCACGTATTGGTATAATAGACATTTTACTTGTATATTGGTTAATTCGATATTTACTCTCGTATTGGTATATACACATTTTACTCTCATATTTGATCATTCGATATTTACTCGCATATTGGTATATAGACATTTTACTCATATATTCGATCATTCGTTATTTACTCGTGTATTGGTATAATAGACATTTTACTCACATATTCGATCATTCGATGTTTACTCTCATATTGGTATAATAGACATTTTACTCGCATATTTGCACATCTCAAACGTTCGAACCTCCTATAATTATCGAAAGTCCGGAAAATATCGAAAGTCTGAGAAGTCTGAGTCCGTTTGAACTGGGGTTCAAGTTTTAGTCCATCTCTAGTGTGCATATACAGAAAGCCCACCAATACAGAGTCCATATACAGTACTATATCCCACAATACACAGTGTCCATATACAGTAATTCCTCCAAATACAGTGTCCATTTACAGTAATATCCCCCCAATACAGAGTGTACATATACAGTAAGTCCCCCAATACATTGTCCATATACAGTGATCCCTCCCAATACAGAGTGTCCATATACAGTAACCCCCCATTTCCCAAAACAAAGAAAATGCTAACATAACTGTGTAGTGCTTCTGTTACATGTACCTACAACACACTAAAGTTGAGGCAGGCAGAGTTGTATTCCATTCATTCCACAGTACAAGTAGAGCTGGGATCCGGGTCCGACACAAACCCAGATCCGACACGAAACTCCTCGGTTCCGAAATCCGAACAGTCTGTCTCAATCCGGAAGGATCGTCCGGATTTCAGTTCTTCGTAGCGCATTTTCGATAATTTTCGAATGTACGGAGCTATTTTTGATAATTTTTGAAAATAGCATCAATCGTTCGAAAATCCCTCGAAAATACGATCAGAAATTTGAAAATGGTCTCCGATCGTATTTTCGACGATATTAGTATTAGTATAATAGTAATAGTATTTTCGATGATTTTCTAATCTTCTAATCGATAACCCTCGAATGTCCTATACGCTAACACTCGATCATCTGCCATTACCCTGGAATGTAGCATTTCAGGGATAACCCTCGAATGTATCTTTTTTGGCAATAACCCTCAAATGTAGCATTTGGTAACCCTCGAATGTAGCGAAAACTCAATGCGAAAGCCCAAGAATTGGCCAAATGTGGGTAAAGTTAGTGATTTACAGTAAGTGTGTTGTCTTCATTAAGTTATGTTATTTCATTTGTGTATTTCTTTCTGCTCCCCCTGCTGGTTTGTTCAAATATTTATATCTGTCTGTTATTGATGATGTCATATCCGAGTAACCTTAGGAAGTAGGTAATTTACTGTGGAGGAGTTACATTGTACATGTTGTTCCATCTAAATCTATATCTGTACTCTTAAGTCAATCCAAGCATCGCGGGTATGTAAATGCTAATATTATGTTCCTTAGTGTTATGGGAATGTATATTTGTTATACTATTGTATTTGGTTATGTATCTGTGATATAAGAAATAATTATTGCATGATGTCCATAAATACTTTAGACACTGTATGTTTGTACATGATGGTTGCATTATATAACTGCAGTATTTAGTTCTAATCTATTATTGTAATATTGTTATTTTACAGTTTTACCTTCTCTCAGTTATATATATTAAACAAGTTAATGGAACTTATACAGTGTGGTGATTAGGAGATGAGTTAACTGCCTGTCAAATTATTTTGAACAATAAGGAGGACAGAACAGTACGTTACTATTGTTGTTTTAACTGTATCTTATTAGAACGTTTCAAACTATTTGACTCCCATTGAATTTAATGGGTTTATTTTCAAACTATAGAACTTTTAATGAAGTTCTAAAGTTCGGAAAGAACCAAATTTTAGAAAGTTCAGCCATCTCTAGTTATAAAGCGTGCACTAGTGTTGGCCAATTGGTCTGACCACACTAGGGACACACTAGGCATATTTATAAAGCTTTGTTAAGTTTTCGCGGCCGTTTTCCCTGACATTTCCGCATAAATCGCGTTTAACGTGATTTATTAATGTCCGTAAACGACCGCGAAAAGTTAACGAGGCGTTAACTCTTCGTGCTTATACTTACCTTTACCGCGCTTCTATTTATAAAGCGGCGGTAACTGTTCGCACTGCTAGTTCGGCTGTTTTGCTTCGCCACCTTGAAGGTAGCGAAAGCAGCCGATACTAGCCTTCCTGCGGCGGGGATGGGCAGGTAACCCGCGGCGAGTGGTCGCACCCGCCCCGAGGCACGCCCACCCCGCCCTCAACCCCCGCAGTGGCGGCGAACCACCCGCCGCTACCCAGCAGCCCCTCCCAACCCCTTCCCTGCTCCGGGAATCTAGAACGTAGGCTAGAGGGGCTGCCGGGAAGGGGCCACAGCGGTGGTCGCGGCGGGCGCCGGCGACCTCGACGAGGCCGATGTTGCCGGCATCTTGATCCGACGCGACATCTTCGGGCTGGTGACACCAAACCCACTCAGGTCGCCGATGCCAGGCAGACTCACTGCGCCGCCAGTGAGCCCACTGGCACCGCCGGCCTCAGCGGAGCCGATGTTGCCAGCCACTTCTTTCTTCTATCTTCAGCCATCTACTGCGATGGCATCTGAGTTCCGCAGCGGAGTGCGGTTTGCAGAAAACCCTAATCCATTCTGATTGTTCAATTTTTTAATGCTTGGTTTACATGCTTTACATAAACCAATCAGATTTCAGAACTTTCCAGAAATCTGATTGGTTAATGTAAAGTGAGTGAGTCTGCCTGGCATCAGGCAGGCAGAGAGTGGGGTTGGTGTCTCCAGCCCGAAGACGTTGCGTCGGATCAAGACGCCGGCAACATCGGCCTCGTTGAGTCGCCGGCGCCTGCCGGGGGTACCCCTGGCGGCCGCAGGGGTACCTCTCGGGGGTCGGTGGCCTCACGGAGCTGGTGTGCTGGGACTGGAAGAAAGAAGACGACGCCCAAGGCTCTTTTAAGAGCCGCACACTGGGTCGACCCCCACCAAAGGCACTTGTCAGTGCCGCAAGGGCCCTTATAAGGGCCGGGAGGGGGGTCCCAGTTCGAGTGCGGGGACCCCTTAGCCCCAAAAGGCCCTTCTCAGGGCCCCGCTGAGGGTGCCTCCACCCCTCCCAGAGGGCCCTTCCCCTCCCTGTCAGCGGCGGGTAGGGGGCTTGGAGGGGCGGCCCCTTCCCGGCAGCCCCTCCTTGCCTCCTGTTCCGAGATTGCCGTGAGCGGGGAAGGGGTTGGGAGGGGCTGCTGGAAGCGGGGGGGTCGAGGGCAGGGAGGCCCCTTAGTGCCGGAAAGGATATTAAGTCCCTTCGTGGCGATATTGTACTTGCGCTAAGTGCAGTTTCGCCGCGAAGGGACTTAAATTACCGCAGGACATCGCAGTCATGTACATATCGTGGCAATAGCGCTCGCCATATAAATACGGCGATAGCGCTATTTTCACGGATGCTATGTGCGGCGGTAATTTTTTTACGCTAATAAAGTTTTTTTTTAAATATGCCCCTAGGTGCACTGTGTCCTGTTGTGTTGCAATCCCATTATCAGAGTACATGCAATAATCATTTTTGGTGCGATAACTCTATACACGAAAGAGAGTGATCGCAGTGCATGCGGGCATCAACATGCACAATCTCAGACACAATCACAGGCTTCTGTGGGCCTCATCCTTAGGGCTAGGCTAGGCTAGTGTTGATTGTGAAGATGGGAGAAAGTCAGATGACAGAGTTGGAGAGGGAGTGTTGCATGTGTTGCACAAGCAGTAACATTCATATTACAGTGCAGAACAGGAAGTATGAGATTTAGAAAAATAAAGAATTAATTTAAAGAAAAATATAGTGCCCCTCTCCCCCCCCCAAAAAAACCCTGGGCACACACAATAATGCTGCTTGCCTTCAAATCAAGTGCCCCACCTGCGACTACTGTCTTTCAGTATCTTCAGTGCGTGCTTGTATATATGGTGCGTACATCATTATGTAACAAGTAACGTACTAAATGCACAGACAAACAGCACAGCCTACAGACATGTTAAGTAAAGCTTATATGTGTTGGGGCTTAGTATTTGGTGAGGTGCTGATACATATATTTGAGAATGATTCTAGTCACCCTACTACCTCAATCATATTTAAGACTTTGCACGTGCCTTACTTTTACTATAGAATCCCTTCACACTGTCACTAACATCCCTAAAGGTCTTTAAATGCAAACAGTCAGAGCTCTGCTGCCATCTATAGCCCGCCTATGGAATCCCTTCTCTTCTTTAGAGATGGCCTGCTTTAGCAAAATGGCGATAATAGTGATCGTTTAAAAATATGCCCCTAGTATTATTACCAATCCTTTTATGAGTACACATGTTTTGAATTGAGATAGTAACCATAACTCATTATTAATTAAATGATGAGAACATTGCCCAGCAAAATTTCAAATTAGGAAAGTTAAATTAAAAACTTGGACAGCAAGATAGTTTGACTACAATTTGATGGGCATAGTTTTCCCTTTTATTAGTACATTATTGGTAAATGGATATTATATTCAGGTGAAAGAATAGTCATATATGCAATGTATTAATCTTCTGTTGTTCCTCATTTTTTAGAATTTCTTGTCTCCAGACCACTTTTCTTATTCACATTGTAAGAGGGGGTCTGTACAAGGTTAGGGCCTCTTATTTTAATCTAAGCTAGGGTCCATTATCTTGGCTTTAGAAGGCATGTGAAACAGCCTAAAGTTTATTAATATATCATTGGCTATTTCTGACCAGTTCTAGACTATAGCCTTCAACTTACATTACAATCATTAAAATCCTAAACAAAAACTTTCAGGAGTCACAGACACATCTCCTTGGAAAATACTATTTTCCACAAATAGAATAAACTAGCAGTTGTACACATGGGTAAAGTATCTTTTAGTGCAGGTGTGTGTTTGGCTTACATGGAAGAGACAGTCGAAAAAGAAGTGCCAGTTGGTAAGTACGCATGTATTTTATAGTATTAGTTGAGGAGGTGACTTTGCTAGAGGACTTAAGCACATGTTTATTGCAAAACCTTATATACAACGTTATCAGTTTTTCCACTTGGAGAGTAATATACAAATGTTGTGGTGAACCTACTCATGAACATGCTACACAGTAATTGCTGTTGGGAAAACATGTTGATTGCAAATGAATATCGCAGCACTTGAGTGACTGACAGCCGTCTGAAGCATTGTGACGTGCGGCTCTTTGTCTGTGTTGTTAAAGCCGGGCTTCATTCTGTTGCGCTGTGTGTTTTTATTAAGTGTGCTAATTTTTTTGCACATTAGTTAGCAGTATGTCACCTTGTTTACCCTTTAACACTTTATCCTTCTCAAGGACCACTTTATACTGGCTATTAATCCCAATCAATAAAGTTAGTTTCTGGTTTTAATTGAAAGTGCCATGATGTCTTTTTTCTTTTAGTTGTAACTGTCTGTGAAGTGTGTGACATGTGGGCAGTGTGTAACTGGTGCTTAAGTCCAGGTAATGCAGGTAACTCTTGTGTAGTCCATACCCCCCAACCGTCCCATTTTGAATAGGTGGATGGGGCAGTGTCTGCAATGTTGCAGTGGGTGGGGGCACAGTCCTGGGTTCATGTCTGTGATGTTGTGGTGTCCAGGAGGCTTGGACGTGACATTTGTTGTTGCGATATTTGGGGGCATGGCCACGCTGTTTCAAAGTGTGGGCATGGCCATGCCATTTAGGGATGTGCCTTTGATGTTTGGGGGCATGGATAGGATGTTTGTATGTTTGTGCATGGCCACAACATTTGGGTGCACGGTTGCGATGTTTGGGGGTATGCAGTTATTTTTGGGGGCATGGCCTTGATGGTTGGTATGGAGATGACCGTGTTGTTTGGGGGTGTGGCCATGACAGCAATACTGGGGGCAAGGTCACATTCCAGGAGGCTCTGCTTTAAATTTCTTAGCATGACAATAATCTTTCCAGGGTTTATATTTGTATATAAATGTCATTCATATCACCATAGTAAACATATTTATAAACGAGCGGTAACTTTTTGCGGCCGAGTTTCCCGCCATTTTCGCAAAAATTGCTATTAACCGATTTACAAATGCTCGAAACGCCTCATAAACTTCGCATCAGTTACAGCTAGCTTCTATTTAAAAGTGGCGGTAACTGATGCGCTGCGTAATCTCGGTCTTTCACTTTGCCACCTTGAAGGTGGTGAAAACGGCCGAGATTCCAGGGGGTTGGGAGGGGATGCCGGAAAGGATCGCCGCTGGTGGTCGCATTCACAGAGGGGTGCGGCGGGTGGTACGCCCCCCTTGTAGTATCCCCAGCATTTTATAGGTTATGCAGTTGTGATCTCATGGAGGGCAACTATTGATTTGGCCCAAAAAAATATGGCAAAATCTATATATAAAAAATAAAAGTTATCTATTCAGATAGATGTAGGCCCAATGTAGGGCCCTATTTGTAAACATGCGGTATTGCAACCTGGCGATACCACGCATTGTCATAATGTACGACTGTGGGAGTAAATGTACGGCCACATGGTACATTTACACTGAATGTTTCTTAATTAATGACATTAAGTCCTAAAATACCACCATGGTATTCTATAAGGATCGTAATCTACTATTGCATTATTGTTAATTTACAATTGTTAATGTTTAATAAATTTATGATTGTTAAAGGATCAGAAATAAATGATCGTTTAATGATCATTAACCATTAATTAAAGCCGCGGTATCGCTTAAAAGCAATACTGCGCCTTTATAAATATGGGCCAATGTAGCACGAAAATGAATGCCTATACAGAAGTTACCTCTGTGCTCCTTACCTGCCTGATTCCCCTAATGCAGTAACTCCTGCTAGTGATTACTGCATCACGGGAACCTGGAAGGAAGGGGCACAGCTACATCTACTGTAGCTAAAGGTGTTTGTGCCTGTTGTTAATGCTAACAATGCCTCTCTATACATTATTAAAAGCTTTAAAGGCTAGAAACCAGTTTTCCTAATTTAAAGATCTGGATAAATGATGAGCAGCAGAGAAATCAATGCTTTTCAGTATTTTGTTTTAGAAAACTGGACAGAACATCAAGCAATATTGAAAACATCTACATAGATTGCTCAGTTACTGTAGGACGGATGCTGAAACTACAACACAGGAGTGGACATTTAAAAAGATACACTAGAGAAATAACGACACTGCCAAAGCCATACAAAACAACTCTAAATACTCTGGTCAGCATTTACATGCTTTAAAAAGAATAGAAATGCAGCACCCAGACTTTCTGAAAATTAACACAATATGTAACTTTTATTTTCCAGGCATATGAAATATGGCGCAATATAGAATCCAGTTGCATAAGATAATGCAAAGTTGTCAATACTAAAATAGCATTTGTGTTAAATATAAATTACTGTAGGATTAAAGGTCAAGTCCACCCCAAAATGAAAACTTACTTACAGGTAAATCACCCCCAAAACCCTACGTAATAGTTTAAACCTGAAATATAGAATCTAACCTGAAATCCTGCACAATGTCCTGTTTCCCCTGTTTCTGCTTCCTGGTTCTTCCAGTTAGCAACTGTCAGTTATGGATTTTAACGCTGACATCACAGCCAATGATTGTTGATGATGATTGATGATAATGATTGTTAACGGACGGCGCTTTTTCCAGACTAAAGAAGAAGGAGATCCAGGAAGCCTCAGAGGGGCGAGCTAAACAGTCTACAATGCTGAAGCAAACTGTCAGCAACTTTACATCAGGAAAGTAGGTTCAGGAGGGACCTAGGGAAAAAAAGGGGAAAAGATTTTTAAAAGCTATTTGCTTCCAATTAAACTTAATTTGGTTTTACAGCATACTTATCCTTTAAAATTGATTTTAAAAACTACAGATTCAATTTTAAAAACAGAAATTTCAACCATGAACAGTTTAGACATTGCAATTTAACAGTTTTGACATTCAAAATTGCCCACTAACCTGGGTCCATTCCAAAAAACACTGTCTGGTTCTGTGCTGTTTTTAGATTTTAAAAATTCATAACCTAGTTTCTTTATTTAATCAGTTAGGATTTAATTATAAAGTGTCAGCATCAAAGTTAAACTTACATGGATGTCAACATCCGCAAGGCACATTACTTACCTGACCGAGATCCCCAATGCAGTATCCTTTGCAAGCTTACTGCACTGGGGGATTGCAGTCAGGTAAGGTGTTTTGGCTTATGCCTACATTCATTAGACATTAAGTTTTAATATTTTGCACATTGAATTGGGCGCCCGGGGTCATTATGGAAACAGCACAGGTCCTGCTACTTCAACAGCATGATTTGTATATGTATTTGGCCATTGTTGCCTTTTTTTTGCATCAACATCTTTATAGCACATACTGTAACTACCTTAAATTGAGTATACATACCTACCTTCTCACTGGCTTTATTAGTAATGGCTTATGTGTAATGGCTTAAATAAAGTCTAATAATGTCATTGATAATATCATTTAGCACTGTAAATTAAGATTTTTTTTTTCCACACATAAATCATTTTGCAATACGAATTACATATGCAAGTAAAATGCTCCTCTATTTAGTATACATAACCTGTGAGCAAGATGGATTTACACCTAAGGAGCCTATAGCACAAGAAGCCTAATACCCTTAACCCCAGACTCAATGCTTACCACTTTCCTAAACCACGCCCGTTTTTATTTACAGGAGAGAAAAAAAGATTTCAAGGATATGTACACTGGGAAATTTGTTATTAAATTGCCCACTACTAGAAACTATATTTTCCCAACTATTGTTCCTACACTATCACTGTACCATTTTTTTTTTTGTTGATCTGTCTTCTAATTGTTTAGAAATCCAGCTAAAACATCTTACAATTCAGCTGTGAATCAAGTGCCTTATTGTCATAACTCTTCTGTTGTGTATAGTTTTGCTGTAGCTGGAATGGTAAACTGCATGGTGTAAATTCCCTTTTCTGGTACTGTCTCATAGGGATTACTAAAATGATTACCCTCACAGATAATGTGGCAGGGGGCTTGGGTTCTGAGGGACTGAGCTTAAACAAAACAGTACTTTTTTGAAGTCATGCAGCAAACACATGAGAGCAAGTAATGCTTACACGTATTTATTTTAGATTAAAATGAGGCAAATAATTTTTCAGTGTACAATTCCTTTAAGTTAGTTAAACAAAAAGAAAGTGACTACTGGGCAATTAGTCACATCTAACTAATCTATATTATCTATTAGAGATGGCCGAAACTGCCAGGTTTCGTTCCGTTTTCGGGTGTTAGGATATCGAAACTCCCAAGATCTTAAATCCGAAAACGATATATTCGAAAATTCTCGAAAATAACCTTGAACGTACGATAATACTTGAAAATACGATCGAAAACTCAAAATTAGTTTCCCATCCTATTTTCGATTATTATCGAACGTTCAAGGCTATTTTCGAGAATTTTCGAAAATAGTTTGAAGGTCGATACAAATCGAAACTCGCTCTGAAGTCCCGAAATCCGAACGATCCATCTGGTTTCGGACGGAACATTTGAGATTTCGGAATCAAGGGGTTCCAGGTCGGACCCAGATCCCATCTCTATTATCTATGTGTATGTTTGTGTTAAAGGGTACAGCATATTGCATTTCAATATTTTTAAATTAATTTTTGTTTAAGAATTTTATTAACTTATCCTTACAAACTGTAATTGCAATTAAATTGTTGACACTAAAATTATAGGTTCTGCTGAAGTGAGCGAATATGTGGTAACTTAAATTAAATGATATACTTGCTCTTTTTAATAACTGTTGTTAAAAAAAACATCACATGTATGAACATCAGCAGAATTTTTTAACATTTCTTTTATATGGTACACATACATTAACAAGCTTCCTGGCCTTTATATGTTTAACAACAATCATAACAAAATATTTTTAAACTGCTTTTAAATCCTTCTTCCAAACAGCTGGTCATTGTTGCTGTCTTGCAAATGGAAATTAAGTAAGCGATCAAGACAAGACTGTCCTCCCATCCCCCCACCAAACTATCATCTGCACTTCAGCATCTGAGTATTTATCCTTCTGTGTTATAATGACTCTGTTCAGTGTATTAAACCCATTCTCAAATGAATGGGACAAGTAGGTGTAAGACTGGGTTGCTAAGAGACCAGAGTTAGCATCATCAATGACCTTGTAGGTCAAAAAAAACTATATAGATTTATTGAACATTGTGGCACTTTGTCTACTTTCTGACTATGGTTGTCTCATTCTATTTCTTTGTGGCTGAGTTGACATGCACACAGACACATATCACATACAATAACAAAGCCTCCCGTAAATGAAACTCTTTCTAATTTTCTTGAAATGTCTGGACCTAACAACATTGCACATCACAATATTCACATCTCTTAGCTAGCAATACTAGACTCAGCCACACTTTATCCTTTTTAAAAGCTTTTTCATTCCTGTCGCTTTAGGAAATATGGGAATCAGACATTTCTACAGGGAACAAGGTTATGAAAAATGTATAAACATCACCAAGTAATTTTGCTTTCACATTCAAAGCTTTCCCAAAAGTTGACATCAATTTATTTTTCTTACATATAAAGCAATAATTACATTGATTAGAACATGTCAGCTTGTTGCCATAAGTAATTTTTCACATATGTTTTAATTATATTGATATTTGTTTCAAATGTATTATTTTTAGTCTTCAAACAATAGATGAAAATTTTACAACCAGCAGTGTAAATAGTTTAGCAGTATGAATTCTTATGTAAACTAAAGAGCCTTAGACAACTGCCAATTGCACAGCTGGCCAGCAGGAGGTTTTGATTCTATATGGTTGGATAAAAAATATGGTTTCTAAATATATGGTGCGTACATCATTATGTAACAAGTAACGTACTAAATGCACAGACAGAACAGCACAGCCTACAGACATGTTAAGTAAAGCTTATATGTGTTGGGGCTTAGTATGTGGTGAGGTGCTGATACATATATTTGAGAATGATTCTAGTCACCCTACTACCTCAATCATATTTAAGACTTTGCACGTGCCTTACTTTTACTATAGAATCCCTTTCACACTGTCACTAACATCCCTAAAGGTCTTTAAATGCAAACAGTCAGAGCTCTGCTGCCAATCTATAGACCGCCTATGGAATCCCTTCTCTTCTTTAGAGATGGCCTGCTTTAGCAAAATGGCGATAATAGTGATCGTTTAAAAATATGCCCCCTAGTATTATTACCAATCCTTTTATGAGTACACATGTTTTGAATTGAGATAGTAAGCATAACTCATGTATTAATTAAATGATGAGAAACATTGCCCAGCAAAATTTCAAATTAGGAAAGTTAAATTAAAAACTTGGACAGCAAAGATAGTTTGACTACAATTTGATGGGCATAGTTTTCCCTTTTATTAGTACATTATTGGTAAATGGATATTATATTCAGGTGAAAGAATAGTCATATATGCAATGTATTAATCTTCTGTTGTTCCTCATTTTTTAGAATTTCTTGTCCTCCAGACCACTTTTCTTATTCACATATGTAAGAGGGGGTCTGTACAAGGTTAGGGCCTCTTATTTTAATCTAAGCTAGGGTCCATTATCTTGGCTTTAGAAGGCATGTGAAACAGCCTAAACGTTTATTAATATATCATTGGCTATTTCTGACCAGTATCTGACTATAGCCCTTCAACATTACATTACAATCATTAAAATCCTAAACAAAAACTTTTCAGGAGTCACAGACACTCCTTGGAAAATACTATTTTCCACAATAGAATAACTAGCAGTTTTACATGGGTATATATCTTTTAGTGCAGGGGTGTGTTTGGCTTACATGGAAGAGACAGTCGGAAAAAGAAGTGCACAGTTGGTAATGTACGTCATGTATTTATAGTTATATAGTTGAGGAGGTGACTTTGCTAGAGGGACGTATAGCACATATGTTTATTGCAAAACCTTATATACAACGTTATCAGTTTTTCCACTTGGAGAGTAAATATACAAATGTTGTGGTGAACCTACTCATGAACATGCTACACAGTAATTGCTGTTGGGAAAACATGTTGATTGCAAATGAATATCGCAGCACTTGAGTGACTGACAGCCGTCTGAAGCATGTGACGTGCGGCTCTTTGTCTGTGTTGTTAAAGCCGGGCTTCATTCTGTTGCGCTGTGTGTTTTTATTAAGTGTGCTAAATTTTTTGCACATTAGTTAGCAGTATGTCACCTTGTTTACACTTTAACACTTTATCCTTTCTCAAGGACCACTTTATACTGGCTATTAGATCCCAATCAATAAAGTTAGTTTCTGGTTTTAATTGAAAGTGCCATGATGTCTTTTTTCTTTTAGTTGTAACTGTCTGTGAAGTGTGTGACATGTGGGCAGTGTGTAACTGGTGCTTAAGTCCAGGTAATGCAGGTAACTCTTGTGTAGTCCATACCCCCCAACCGTCCCATTTTGAATAGGTGGATGGGGCATGTCTGCAATGTTGCAGTGGGTGGGGGCACAGCATTCTAGGGTGTGAACAGTCTGGGTCATGTCTGTGATGTTGTGGTGTCCAGGAGGCTTGGACGTGACATTTGGTTGTTTGCGATATTTGGGGGCATGGCCACGCTGTTTCAAAGTGTGGGCATGGCCATGCCATTTAGGGATGTGCCTTTGATGTTTGGGGGCATGGATAGGATGTTTGTGTATGTTTGTGCATGGCCACAACATTTGGGTGCACGGTTGCGATGTTTGGGGGTATGGCAGTTATTTTTGGGGGCATGGCCTTGATGGTTAGGGTATGAGCATGACCGTGATGTTTGGGGGTGTGGCCATGACAGCAATATCTGGGGGCAAGGTCACATTCCAGGAGGCTCTGCTTTAAATTTCTTAGCATGACAATAATCTTTCCAGGGTTTATATTTGTATATAAATGTCATTCATATCACCAATAGTAACATATTTATAAACGAGCGGTAACTTTTTGCGGCCGAGTTTCCCCCATTTCGCAAAAATTGCATTAACGCATTTACAAATGCTCGAAACGCCTCATTAACTTCGCATCAGTTACAGCTAGCTTCTATTTAAAAGTGGCGTAACTGATGCTTAATCTCGGTCTTTCACTTTGCCACCTTGAAGGTGGTGAAAACGGCCGAGATTACAGGGGGTTGGGAGGGGATGCCGGGAAAGGATCGCCGCTGGTGGTCGCATTCATCAGAGGGGTGCGGCAGGGTGGTACGCCCCGCCTTGTAGTATCCACAGCATTTTATAGGTTATGCAGTTGTGATCTCATGGAGGGCAACTATTGATTTGGCCCAAAAAAATATGGCAAAATCTTAATATAAAAAATAAAAGTTATCTATTCAGATAGATGTAGGGCCCAATGTAGGGCCCTATTTGTAAACATGCGGTATTGCAACCTGGCGATACCACGCATTGTCAATAATGTACGACTGTGGGAGTAAATGTACGGCCACATGGTACATTTACACTGAATGTTTCTTAATTAATGAACATTAAGTCCTAGAATACCACCATGGTATTCTATAAGGATCGTAAATCTACTATTGCATTATTGTTAATTTACAATTGTTAATGTTAATAAATTTATGATTGTTAAAGTGATCAGAAATAAATGATCAGTTTAATGATCATTACACCAATTATTAAAGCCGCGGTATCGCTTAAAAGCAATACTGCGCCTTTATAAATATGGGCCAATGTAGCACGAAAATGAATGCCTATACAGAAGTTACCTCTGTGCTCCTTACCTGCCTGATTCCCCTAATGCAGTAACTCCTGCTAAGTGATTACTGCATCACGGGAACCTGGAAGGAAAAGGGGCACAGCTACATCTACTGTAGCTAAAGGTGTTTGTGCCTGTTGTTAATGCTAACAATGCCTCTCTATACATTATTAAAAGACATTTAAAGGCTAGAACCAGTTTTCCTAATTTAAAGATCTGGATAAATGATGAGCAGCAGAGAAATCAATGCTTTTTCAGTATTTTGTTTTAGAAAACTGGACAGAACATCAAGCAATATTGAAAACATCTACATAGATTGCTCAGTTACTGTAGGACGGATGCTGAAACTACAACACAGGAGTGGACAATTTAAAAAGATACACTAGAGAGAATAACGACACTGCCAAAGCCATACAAAACAACTCTAAATACTCTGGTCAGCATTTACATGCTTTAAAAAGAATAGAAATGCAGCACCCAGACTTTCTGAAAATTAACACAATATGTAACTTTTATTTTCCAGGCATATGAAATATGGCGCAATAATAGAATCCAGTTGCATAAGATAATGCAAATTGTCAAATACTAAAATAGCATTTGTGTTAAAATATAATTATACTGTAGGATTTAAAGTCAAGTCCAGCCCCAAAATGAAAACTTACTTACAGGTAAATCACCCCAAAACCCAAACTGTAATAGTTTAAAATCTGAAATATAAAGTCTAACCTGAAATCCTGCACAATGTCCTGTTTCCCCTGTTTCTCTGCTTCCTGGTTCTTCCAGTTAGCAACTGTCAGTTATGGATTTTAACGCTGACATCACAGCCAATGATTGTTGATGATGATTGATGATTAATGATTGTTAACGGACAGCGCTTTTTCCAGACTAAAGAAGAAGGAGATCCAGGAAGCCTCAGAGGGGCGGAGCTAAACAGTCTACAATGCTGAAGCAAACTGTCAGCAACTTTACATCAGGAAAGGTAGGTTCAGGAGGGACCTAGGGAAAAAAAGGGGGAAAAGATTTTTAAAAGCTATTGCTTCCAATTAAACTTAATTTGGTTTTACAGCATACGTATCCTTTAAAATTGATTTTTAAAAACTACAGATTCAATTTTAAAACAGAAATTTCAACCATGAACAGTTTAGACATTGCAATTTAACAGTTTTGACATTCAAAATTGCCCACTAAAACCTGGGTCCATTCCAAAAAAACACTGTCTGGTTCTGTGCTGTATTTTAGATTTTAAAAATTCATAACCTAGTTTCTTTATTTAATCAGTTAGGATTTAATTATAAAGTGTCAGCATCAAAGTTAAACTTACATGGATGTGCAACATCCGCAAGGCACATTACTTACCTGACCGAGATCCCGCAATGCAGTAATTCCTTTGCAAGCTTTACTGCACTGGGGGATTGCAGTCAGGTAAGGTGTTTTGGCTTATGCCTACATTCATTAGACATTAAGTTTAATATTTTGCACATTGAATTGGGCGCCCGGTGTCATTAATGGAAACAGCACAGGTCCTGCTACTTCAACAGCATGATTTGTATATGTATTTGGCCATTGTTGCCCTTTTTTTGCATCAATTCATTCATTTACTAAATGCTACATACTGTAACTACCTTAAATTGAGTATACATACCTACCTTCTTCACTGGCTTTATTTAGTAATGGCTTATGTAGTAATGGCTTAAATAAAGTCTAATAATGTCATTGATAATATCATTTAGCACTGTAAATTAAGATTTTTTTTTTCCACACATAAATCATTTTGCAATACAGAATTACATATGCAAGTAAAATGCTCCTCTATTTAGTATACCATACACCTGTGAGCAGAGATGGATTTACACCTAAGGAGCCTATAGGCACAAGAAGCCTAATACCCTTAACCCCAGACTCAATGCTTACCACTTTCCTAAACCACGCCCGTTTTTATTTACAGGAGAGAAAAAAAGATTTCAAGGATATGTACACTGGGAAATTTGTTATTAAATTGCCCACTACTAGAAACTATATTTTCCCAACTATTGTTCCTAACTATCACTGTACCATTTTTTTTTTGTTGATCTGTCTTCTAATTGTTTAGAAATCCAGGCTAAAACATCTTACAATTCAGCTGTGAATCAAGTGCCTTATTGTCATAAACTCTTCTGTTGTGTATAGTTTTGCTGTAGCTGGAATGGTAAACTGCATGGTGTAAATTCCCTTTTCTGGTACTGTCTCATAGGGATTACTAAGAATGATTACCCTCACAGATAATGTGGCAGGGGGCTTGGGTTCTGAGGGACTGAGCTTAAACAAAACAAGTACTGTTTTGAAGTCATGCAGCAAACACATGAGAGCAAGTAATGCTTACACGTATTTATTTATAGATTAAAATGAGGCAAATAATTTTTTCAGTGTACAATTCCTTTAAAGTTAAGTTAAACAAAAAAGAAAGTGACTACTTACTGCAAACTTAGTCACGGGGGGGGGGGGGGGGGGAGGGATGCTTTCAACTAATCTATATTATCTATTAGAGATGGCCGAAACTGCCAGGTTTCGTTCCGTTTTCGGGGTGTTAGGATATCGGGAAACTCCCAAAGATCCGTAAATCCGAAAACGTATATATTCGAAAATTCTCGAAAATAACCTTGAACGTACGATAATACTTGAAAATACGATCGAAAACTCAAAATTAGTTTCCCCATCCTATTTTCGATATTATCAACGTTCAAGGCTATTTTCGAGAATTTTCGAAAATAGTTTGAATGGTCGATACAAATCGAAAACTCGCTCTGAAGTCCCGAAATCCGAACGATCCATCTGGTTTCGGACGGAACATTTAGATTTCGGAATCAAGGGGTTCCAGGTCGGACCCAGATCCCATCTCTATTATCTATGTGTATGTTTGTGTTAAAGGGTACAGCATATTGCATTTCAATATTTTTAAATATAATTTTTGTTTAAGAATTTTATTAACTTATCCTTACAAACTGTAATTGCAATTAAATTGTTGACACTAAAATTATAGGTTCTGCTGAAGTGAGCGAATATTGGGTAAACTTAAATTAAATGATATACTTGCTCTTTTTAATAACTGTTGTTAAAAAAAACATCACATGTATGAACATCAGCAGAATTTTTTTAACATTTCTTTTATATGGTACACATACATTAACAAGCTTCCTGGCCTTTATATGTTTAACACAATCAATAACAAAATATTTTTAAACTGCTTTTAAATACTTCTTCCAAACAGCTTTGTCATTGTTGCTGTCTTGCAAATGGAAAATTAAGTAAGCGATCAAGACAAGACTGTCCTCCCCATCCCCCCACCAAACTATCATCTGCACTTCAGCATCTGAGTATTTATCCTTCTGTGTTATAATGACTCTGTTCAGTGTATTAAACCCATTCTCAAATGAATGGGACAAAAGTAGGTTAGTAGACTGGGTTGCTAAGAGACCAGAGTTAGCATCATCAATGACCTTGTAGGTCATAAAAAAACTATATAGATTTATTGAACATTGTGGCACTTTGTCTACTTTCTGACTATGGTTGTCTCATTCTATTTCTTTGTGGCTGAGTTGACATGCACACAGACACATATTCACATACAATAACAAAGCCTCCCGTAAATGAAACTCTTTCTAAATTTTCTTGAAATGTCTGGACCTAACAACATTGCACATCACAATATTCACATCTCTAGACATAGCAATACTAGACTCAGCACAACTTTATCCTTTTTAAAAGCTTTTTTCATTCCTGTCGCTTTAGGAAATATGGGAATCAGACATTTCTACAGGGAACAAGGTTATGAAAAATGTATAAACATCACCAAGTAATTTTGCTGTCACATTCAAAATGCTTTCCCAAAAGTTGACATCAATTTATTTTTCTTACATATAAAGCAATAATTACATTGATTAGAACATGTCAGCATTGTTGCCATAAGTAATATTTTCACATATGTTTTAATTATATTGATATTGTTTCAAATGTATTATTTTTAGTCTTCAAACAATAGATGAAAATTTTACAACCAGCAGTGTAAATAGTTTAGCAGTATGAATTCTTAATGTAAACTAAAGAGCCTTAGACAACTGCCAATTGCACAGCTGGCCAGCAGGAGGTTTTGATTCTATATGGTTGGATAAAAAAAATATGGTTTCTAAATTTATAACAATAGCGGTAAATAAACAATTTATTTTGCTGGGGAAAACAACTTTTGCTTTGTATAAAAAAAAAATAATTAAAAACCATTAATTTTCTTATTAAAATAATACGATTTTAAAAAAGCATTAGAAAAATAAAAAGAGTATTTTTTATATTAGAGTATAAAAATGAATTAGTTTATTTATCATTATTTTGTTACTACCTGGATTACGAAAGTCTGAAGAAACTATAAAATTCCATTTGAAAAGTAGAACATCGAAATCATTAATAAAAAAAAACGAGAACTTCTGCATTTGGGTTTAAAATGGATTTTCAAAATTTCATTCATCTCTAGTAATTAGTAAAGAAGACAGGCTGAGATTTGACATCTGAGTAAATGGCAAAATAGACCATTGGTTAAAACCAAAATTGTATCACTGAATTTCAGAATTTCAGTTACAGATTTTGTTTTCTCTTTAACCCCTAAGCTCACATGGGACTGACCAACCTTTAATTAGTGTTTTTGTCCAAAAACATTTTATCAGGGGGCTAAAATCCTTGGGGCCGAATAATTAAAATCTACTTTTAACTGTTTTTAACATACTTAATAAAGATGGACTCGAACTTGAGCGTGAGTTCGAGCCGAACTCCGGACTCGGACTTCGCTAGCTATTCATACTGGCCAATTTGATCACCCTATCCATTCATCCCTAAACCTTACACCTAAAGGACATGCAAATCCTTTTCCCAATCCCCATATGTGTCCTTACTTCAAAGTTTTCATTTTCCTTGTTCATTTTTTTTTTACTGTCATTTTTAAATATTAGATATATAATCACTTTTTTCCCAGACTTATTTCCTCATATAGTAAGGAGTTTCACCACACTGGTCTTTAGTCAGCTCTCATTTAGCTTTCATTCTAGCTGGTTTAGATTGATCTGCTCTAAAGCTTTAATTTACCCTTAGATACTGAAGATTTAATTTCCCTTTGTATAGGTACACTATTGTGAAATGCTAAGATTAGATCTGTGCTACAGCTCAGTGTCACTTCTCTTTGCAGCTCAGTACGGTGTAACTATTGATAGGGTTACACAGGAAAAGGGTTGGGATCCTGCACACCTGAACGTAAGGTAAGTACAATTGTCAGTTCATGCTGGGTGCTCTAGGCGCTGAAGCCAACAGTCAGAATAACCAAAGGAAAAAACATGCCAGGCACACCAGTCTTGATGACTAGCGAAACGTCTTCAAGAACTATATTTCAAGTCCAGTTGATCTAATTGAATACAACAGATATAAGTTACTTCTCACTATCAGACTGGGTGCCTGGCATGTTTTTTCCTTTCTATTGATAGGGTTAAGTTGAAAAAACTTTGTGGAGAAAGACACAAGGTGAGTAAAATAAGGGTGAAGATAGTTACTTGCTTACAAGGCAAAATATTATCCTGCAAAGAAAAGTGTTCATAAAAACCTTAAACTTTAGCTGAAAAAATATTTTATATAAGGTGTGACTCATAATACAAGGACAACCAATAAAATAAATAAATGTTGTTATGTTTTGAAACCATTCAAAACCATTTTTCCACTATGTATGCTATTTCTTTTCTATAAGAAAGATAGCATTTAAGTTTGGCAGCAAAGGGATAAAGGAAAGATCTTATAGCTATAAGATAGACCTTATATGGATTATGGAATGTTTATAAATGTCAGTATTTCTTTTTTGACCACCAATACCACAGGTGGTAATAAATACATTTTTCATCATACTGACTTCATTTGCAGTAAGACTGGTCGTCAAGACTTGTTAATCTCGGATAAGGATGTCAGACTCTAAACCTTTCCAAATCAGCATTTTCAATAATTCTGCTGAATCGGGAAAACTGGGCCATAATAGCAATGAGAACATATTTAAATATCTTTGATATATTTTATGAAATAGATTTAAAGACCCTTGGGTGCAACATGTTTCATCTGGTTTGTAATTCTCCCGTGTCTTTAAAATGGGGAAAATGTATGTTACCTGCGAGCAAAATTAAGAAAATACATTTAATTGAATTTGTTTTTTCCCATCGATTTTAATGGGGAAAAAAAGTCTGCAAGGCAATTAATATATAAAATGACATTGAACTCCAATAGCGTTTAATTAATCATAAAAATTGATTGTTTAACAATGGTCAGAATATAGACATGCCATTACAAGCTCTGTAAGTAATATAAACAGATAGGTGGATACCTGGGGTCCCTAATGTCACCTACAATAAAGCTGGAATAAGTGTAAAATAATCAATAATTAAACTAATATCAATCTAAGGCCTAATGATAAAGGCCAGTAGTGTCAAATAATAAAACTACAAGTTTCTTTTAACATACAGTGTATCTGGGAATGTTGCCAAGAGATAGAATATCTAAGGTAAACACAAAGGCACAAACAGGACACATCTGTCCATTGGCGGCTGCACAGTGGGTCCTTTGAAGTCCATTGGATAATTAAAGGGTATGTCCACCCTTTAAAATAACTTTTTATATTTGATAGGTCTAGATCTCCCAGCCCCAAACGCATTAGTATTATAGTTAGAAAGCCCCCCGATCATTAATTACCTTACCTCTCTCCTTCGCCGCACAATCCCGGCCATCTGCTTGCACGGAACTGCAAGCAGGGGGCGGGACTGGCAGCCGCGTCTGTGATTGGCTGAGAGGCAGCCAATCACAGACGCGGCTGCTGGTAGTGTGGAACGGCGAAGGAGAGATAAGGTAAGTAAAGATTGGGAGATTTTCTAACCTAATGCAGTCAGGGCTGGGGGATCTATAACTATCATAGGGAAAGGGGCTTGGAGCTAGGGGAGGGAGACAAAACGGAGGGAGGCGCTTCTGCGCATGGCAAATTCTCCCGGAGGGGAGACAGAGGCAGAGTCCTATATGGACTCTGCTATCCTCTGGTGGCCAGTTTTTGGGACTTTGGGGGGGATGCTGAGACCATTTGGAGCTGGGATGTAAGGTAAGGATTTTAATTGGCGCTACACATTGGGGCCAGTGGTGGGGGAAATTATAGTTTTGGGGGTGGACATGCCCTTTAAAGAATTGTGATGTCATATTTCCTATATAAGCAGATCACAGCCCATTGTGGGCAAGGCTTATTACATGACACTTGTCACATGTCTTCGCACTTGTGATTTTTCTGATAAAGATTTTTTATCCATTCAATTTGGCCTGTGATATTTCAGGGGGTACAAAACTAGGGGTACCCTCTTTACCCTTTCAAAACCAAAGCTTAAGATCTGTGATGTACCCTGATTCCTTTGTTTTGACCCACGCCTGCTATTGTGCCAAAACTATTGGTCCCACTATCTCAAAGGGGGAAATCAGTTTTACCAGTTTTTACATAGAATTTCCATTTAGATGGTAAAAATTCTGTGTCAAAACCTTAGTCTGTTCCACAAACCCAGCAGCTGGGCAAACCTCTGCCAGGTCATTCATTGTTACTTAAGGTAAGTATGCTGTATATAAAGATCTTTAGATATAATCAAAATTAGTAAATGCAATCTATTCATGGTAAATGTAACTTTTAATTGCTGGAGATGATCTTGGGGTATGAACTGGGAAACATAGCTCAATATTACACAATATTTAGTTTGTAAAAAAGAACTACAATCAAAACAGAATAAACAATCAATTAAACCCACACAAGCAGTGAGAAAAATAACTGCAAAATGCACTGAGATCTGGACAGAGGGAGGCTTTGAAACTGTACGCTAAAAACTGTTTAATTATTAATCCAGATGTACAGTACCTAAGAGTAATTTCTGTTAAAATTACATTATGCATTATATGTGAAATGTGATTGGTTATGCAGGAGTGACAGGCACCCTTTTTGATGAGTAGAAGATGAGAAAACTTGATGCATAATATCTTTTTTGAAAATATATGTTTTTGCAAAAATGTATTTTGTTTTGACAAATACTAAATATTGTAATTAAAAGTATTTTAAAGGGCATGTCCACCCCCAAAACTATAATCCCCCAACTACTGGCCCCACCATGTAGTGTAGTTTAATCCTTACCTCCATCTAGCTCCATAGGGTTTCTCTGTAGTCCCCCCAAAGTGCCAAAAACTGCCCACCAGGAGGCTAGCAGGGCTTGCCTCCTACCTTGCCTCAGGTAGATTTTTGCCATGCGTACTGCAGCCCGTCTCCCCCTCCCTCCTTCCCCTCCCTCTCCTCCTTCTCCCGATTCCTCCCCCTAGCGTGGAAATGTTTAATATGTAAGATTCCCCCTGGGCTCTGCCCCAACTGCTATATTTATCTTTATAAAGCTCCCCAAACTCTTACTTACCTCTCCTCTTTCCTCGCTGCCTGAATGACCGGCAGCCGCGTCCGTGATTGGCTGCCGCTCAGCCAATCACAGACGCGGCTGCCGGTCCCGCCCCTCTGCTTGCATTTTCTCGCAAGCAAAGGGCCGGGAGCGCGGCGGAGGAGGAAAGAGGGGAGGTAGTAGAGTTTGGGGGGCTTTTAAAAAAAAAAATATAGCGGTTGGGGCTGTGAGCCCATGGGGAATCTTATATCAAAAGTGCATTTAGGCTGGACATACCCTTTAAACCTGTTGAAATACCTAAATGCTTAATAGCTCTTCCACTATCTTAGCATCATGATGTAAGAATTGTGTGGAATTTTATTCATATAAAGTACAAGAAATGTAACCTGCTATCTAATATACAGTAACCAGGTAACAGCAAGATGTAAATTTATTTTAGGATTAGAAAGTTACATATTTTCCTATTTTACTACCTGCAATTTCATTTACTGTGTTTTGCTTGATAAGTAATAATTGTAAAACAGAAAGTTACATTTTTCTTAAAATCTGCACCTGTTTTGTTAAATTAGAAAACTGCACCTGCTTCTTTGTAAAATTAGAACAAATTTAAACTTTAAGAAATAAAAGTAGAAAGTGCCAACCTTCTTAAAGGGCATTTATACTGAATTAATAAACTGACCATTGCATATTATTATTCTTTCCAACCATCATTGTAACGTTAGTTAATTGACCTGTCCTATATTTCTTTAATGCCTTTAACAAAAAGGTATGCACACTAGCAGTCCACACCCTCCCACTGCTCCGTGCCCTGCAGTGTAGACTATAACCAAACAATGATGAAGGAGGGGGACAACACACAGAGGGAATCTGCAGGTAACCAACTTTTATTGCAACATGTTTCGAACTTTGTTGCAAGTCCTTTGTCAAGCAATCAAATAAAGTGAGCCCAGCACATATATTAGATCAACCCCTTCTAAACCACACCCCTTTAACCCCATTTGGACAATTTTAAACAGATAGGGTTAAAGGGTGTGTGGTTTGGAAGGGGTTGATCTTATATATGCACTGGGCTTACTTTATTTAATTGCTATTATCATAAACTCTTCTGCTGCGTGCAATTTTGTGGTAACTGCAACAGTGACAGTTGGTATGTTTGAAATGTATGGTGAGAAATTTCTTCTCCTAGTGCTAGCTCACAGTGATTACCGAGAATGCTTGCCCTCACAGATAGTTAGATTAGTCGGGGAGATGGGATAGCAAACTGGTTGTTGGGCCTAGGCACTCCAAGGTATCTTCCAAGGTGCTCCCTCACCAGGTCTTCTACCACGGACCCTCTGCTATAGTACAAGCAAAAAGATCTGGGTTTTTCACCCAGAAAACACGAAGGGTTTACCCTATAGTCAACTACTAAGGGTACGTAGAATTGTTGACAATGATGAAGTTTGTGAACACAGGTTGAAGGAAATGTGTGGTAAATTTATAGCCAGAGGGTACAACAGCCACCAGTTGGAAGTTCTGTGTGAGAAAGTGATGCAAATAAAAAGACTGGAATTGTTGGCAGAACGTGCAAGACAGACTAAAACACTAAGTGACAGAATTCCACTCGTTACCACATATAACACACACTCCAAACAAATAGGAAAAATATTTAAAAAAACATTGGAGAATCCTTCAAAATGATGCAGAGTATGGAAAGCTGTTCACGAATCTGCCCCTTCTTTCATATAAGAGAGCTTCTAATCTGGGAAACCATTTAGTAAGAGCAGACTTAGCACCTCCCACCAAAAACAAACAGATGTTCTTAGGTACACCACAGAAAGGTATGTTCCCTTGTTTAAACTGTGGCAATTGTAACTCTATAATAAAAGGAGACAGTGTGCACCATCCAAGTAAAGGGATGAGAATACAGTTAAAGGACTTTGCCACATGCAATACCAAAGGAGTGGTATACTTGCTAAAGTGCCCCTGTGGAAAGGGATATGTAGGGAAAACCAAATGAGAAATAAAAACCAGAATCAGTAAGCATAAAATGGATGTTAAGAACTATAACGGCACTAATTCCAGGTACGAAACACCTATAAGCAGACACTTTCATGAATATAAAAATCAAGTTAGCCAGTTAAAATTGCAAACACTAGAAGTAGTGAAAGAACATAGCAGAGGGGGTGATACAAATAAAATGTTACTAAAAAAGGAAGCAGTTTGGATAGACAAACTGAATATGTTAAAACCATGGGGTCTGAATGAAGAATCAGGTCTGAATAGCTTTCTGTGAGGCTATAGAATCCTTTCTGCCATCATCAGACCTAAGGTTGTCGGTTATGTAACACTTTGGGGCATATTTATAAAGCAACAAAAATAGCGCCAAAAAATTACCGCCGCACATCGCGGCCGCGAAAATAGTATTTATAACGGCGAGCGCCATCCCGCGATATGTATCGCGGCCGCGATGTGCTGCGGTAATTTTAAGCCCCTTCGCGGCGATACTGTATAGTATCGCCGCGAAGGGACTTAAAACCCTTCCCGACGCCTCTCCGGGACCCCCAGTGTATATACTGTATAGTATCGCCGCGAAGGGACTTAAAACCTTCCCGACGCCTCTCTAAGGGGGCGGGGCATACGCCAACCCCGCCCACAACACCCGCGGCGGCAGCGGAGACCACCCGCCGCCGCTTCCCAGCAGCCCCTCCCAACACGTTCCCCGCTCGCGCAATCTCGGAACGGGAGGCTAGGAGGGGCTGCCAGGAGGGGCCGCAGCAGGTGGTCGCGACCACCGCCGCGCACCCCTCCCCTGGCAACCCACTCCTAGCCCCTCGCCTCGGTGCTCCCGGGGAGGGGAAGGGAGGGAGCCGCTAAGAGGGGTGGAGGCACCTCCAGCGGGGGCCTGAGAAGGGCCTTTTGGGGCTTAGGGGGTCCCGCAGCTCGAACCGGGACCCCCCTCCCCGGCCCTTATAAGGGCTGCGGCCCTGACAAGTGCCTTTGGCAGGGGCCCGCAGCTCGAACCGGGACCCCCCGTGCGGCTCTTAAAAGAGCCCTTGGGCGGCGTCTTCTTTCTTCCAGTCCCGCGACACCAGCTCCGCGGAGGCCGCGACCCCCGAGAGGTACCCCGGCGGGCACCAGGGGTACCCCCGGCGGGCGCCGGTGACCTCAACGAGGCCGATGTTGCCGGTGTCTTTATCCGACGCGACGTCTTCGGGCTGGCGACACAACCCACTCAGGTCGCCGATGCCAGCAGGCTCGCTGCGGCCACCAGCGAGCCCGCTGGCACCGCCGACCTCAACGGAGCGATGTTGCCAGCCGCTTCTTTCTTCTTTCTTCAGCCATCTACTGCAATGGCATCTGAGTTCTGCGGGAAAGCTCCTCTTTATATAGGTTTGCAGAAATCCTAATCCGTTTTTGATTGGTCAATTTTTAATACTTGCTTTACATGCTTTACATTAACCAATCAGATTTCTGGAAAGTCTGAAATCTGTTTGGTTAGTAAGCAAGTATTAAAAAATTGACCAATCAGAAACGGATTAGGGATTTCTGCAAACTATAAAGAGGAGCTTTCCTCGCGGAACTCAGATGCCATCGCAGTAGATGGCTGAAGAAAGAAGCGGTGGCAACATCGGCTCCGCTGAGGCGGCGGTTGCCAGCGGGCTCACTGTCGGCCGCAGTGAGTCTGCCTGGCTCGCGACCTGAGTGGGGTTGGTGTCGCCAGCCCGAAGACGTCGCCCAAGGGCTCTTTTAAGAGCCCCACACTGGGGGTCCCGGTTCGAGCTGCGGGACCCCACCAAAGGCACTTGTCAGTGCCGCAAGGGCCCTTACAAGGGCCGGGTAGGGGGTCCCGGGTCGAGCTGCGAGACCCCTAAGCCCCAAAGGCATTGTCAGTGCCGCAAGGGCCCTTATAAAGGCTGGGGAGGGGGTCCTGTTTCAAGCTGCGGGACCCCTAAGCCCCAAAGGGCTCTTGTTAGAGCGCAAGGGCACTTGTAAGTGCGTAAAGGCCCTGATAGGGCCGGGAGGGGGGTCCCGGTCGAGTGCGGGACCCCTTAAGCCCCAAAAGGCTCTTGTCAGAACCGCAAGGGCACTTGTAAGTGCCGCAAAGGCCCTTACACAGGGCGCGGGGAGGGGTGGTCCGGTTCGAGCTGCGGGACCCCCTAAGCCCAAAAGGCCCTTCTAGGCCCCGCTGGAGGGTGCCTCCACCCCTCCCAGCGGCTCCCTCCCTTCCCCTCCCCGGGAGCGGCCGGGGGGCTTGGAGGGGTTGCCGGGGAGGGGGTGCGCAGCGGGTGGTCCCAACCACCTGCTGCGGCCCCTTCCGGCAGCCCCTCCTAGCTTCCGTTCCGAGATTGCCGCGAGCGGGGAACGGGTTGGGAGGGGATGCTGGGAAGCGGCGGGGTGGGTCTCCGCTGCTGCGGGGGGTGTTTGGGCGGGGGGCGGTGTCTACAAGGTGTCGAAGTAAAACAGCCGATACTAGCAGAGCGAACCAGGTAAGTATCCGTTTTCGGACTTTTATAAATCGCGTTAAAAGCAATTTATGCGTTAATGTCCGCGGAAAACGGCCGCGAAAGTTATGAAACTTTAAATATGCCCTTTATGTGTAGGTTGGAAATGTAACTTTAGTATAGCAACCATATAGATACAATGTAGATCAGTGTGAAGTGCTTAATACTGCCATCTATGGTTATATATAGAAAAGACACAAAAGTAAGTTTAAGGAAATGTATAGTTTTATCTTTTAATGTACAATAATGGTTTTTGGGATTGTAATGGTAAGCACCCATGTTATAACATTATTCAAGAAGGACTTTGTTCTACTTTTCATGATTTTGTACTTCACAGGATCTCTTTCCAAACACCTGTAATGGAAAACAAAGATTAAAGTCAACAAACATGATGGACACTTTAAAATTATGGACATTTTTCTGAACATATATCACTTAAGGACTAAATGTATTCTAGAAGTGTTGTATTTTTTGCACTAATATGTGTCTTGGTATTGGGTAAACTTAGACCACTCCCCCTGGGGTAGGGTAGGAGTGGCCTATCACAGTGTGGTCTTTAAAAGAGGGTTTGGTTGGTATGTGGGTTACACCTGATGAAGAGGACAGTGTGATCCCTGAAATGTTGTGTGCTCATGTGATGTATAGGGATGTACTTTGGGTTCTAATAGAACCCAGTTTCGAATCGAATCCGGCGGTTTCGAAGTCCCGGCGAAACTTTTGGAACTCTCGGATTTTTCGAAACTCAAATTTTCCGAGTTTTCGATTTTTATCGAAAATTCGATAATTATCGAAATCGAAAGTAGATGATTATCGAAATTGAAAGTAGATGATTTCGGTAACCCTCGAATGTATGTGCCGATTTCGCCAACCCTCGAATGTACAAGCTGATTTCGGTAACCCTCGTATTTGTGATATCGGTAACCCTCGAAAGTAATGTTCGATTTCGGTAACCCTCGAAAATAGCCCGCGAAAGCTCGAAAACAGCCCGATTGTGAGGAAAGATAGATTTTAAATGAATTTTACTTATATTTACGGGTTCCCCAGACCATTCCCCAGGTCCCTGTGTTATTTACAGTAACCTACTATTACTATTTCACCCTTCAAATTGATAGAAACTTTTGAATTTTGTTCTCCTTTAGACTTCTATGGGTCCGTTTTTGAATCTTCGAATTTTCGAATTTAACTGTAAATTCGAAAATTCGAAAACGGGACGAAACTCATCAGTTTCGAACATCTCTAGTGATTTAATAAAGAAACTTGAATTCACTCAAAAAAAAACAAAAACAAGAGTGCACCTTGCATGATCTTTTTGCTTGTGCTATAGCAGAGGGAGATGGGATACCGAGCAACATAACTAATAGATTTAAGGTATGTTGCATTACACACACCTTAGAGTAAGTGCTGCTTACATGTATTTATTAATAGAAGATCGGACAATTTTTTTCAGTATAGTGGCCCTAAAATAATCTTTAAAGGATAACTGTATTGCCTCAATGCATTTTTTAAAAAAAATTACTTTAAAAAGAGTAAAGGTAAGCAGCCCTCCTCATACATTTTTTTCCTGATTTTGAGCTTCCCTCTGCCTTCAATTAGCCATGCTGTGAAGGGGTTGTAACGATTCTGTCTGCCACTAACTGTCACTCAGAGCTAGCATGCGAAAAGTGATATGTTAACCATGGCCCTGGGCCATCTAGGAGGCGGGCTTTTAGCACTCATCTTTGCTGTGTGATATCTAAGGAAAGGCAGCACAGCTGTAAATGTGAGTAAGTGATTTCAGCTGCTTGAAGTGTGGACATGTAATGGGGGTGATGTTATTTTTGATATTTTTGTCCTTTAACAGGAACACCTAACTTTGCCAATTTTATATGTTTACAAATTTCTAAAATTAGTAATTATGTACTGGACAGTAATTAGTGATGAATCCCAGTTTTAAAACAAACCTTGTTTTAATTTGAAACTGCCAGTTTGAAAATCCGTAGGAGACAGATTTTCCGAAAAATTTCGAAACGCTGAAAACTCCCCTCAAAAATCAAAAATTCCAAACGAAAAATCAACAATTAATAACTAAAATTAGAAAATTATATTGAATATTTGAAATTTACCATACAAAATTCGAAATATTCCAAAAAGGATTTTTAGAACCTTAATAGATTCCGCAGAGCCGCTGTTGGAATAAATCTCTTAGTTAGTAGTAACAATTGTAATGGCCTGCAGAGTTGCTTGAGGAATATTATTGGGTAGAGTTTACAGTTGGTCAAATTTATACTTTTGTTAGCTCTATACTGATATCATGTTGTCAGATGTGCTTATGGCATTTAGTTCCGTCATATGGTTATGTCTAAATATGCCAGACTCTTGTATAATATTAAAGCTTGTGCAGATACATTCTAATGTTTGTGTGGCACATTTAATAGAAAAAGAAGTCCTCAGTTCACCAACTAATTAAACAATATGTTAGTCATTTGCATCTGCTTACATTGCTACATGTGTATTTTATTTATTTAAAGGGGAATAATATAGAGAGATTTTGAATGTTTTTCTATAAAATATGTACATTACATATTCTTTCTTTCTGGTGATCACCATAGAAGTGGACAAGTAAATAGGTAAAGAAAATCTTGAATACTCCTTTTACAACATTTTAAACACATTTACATTTTCTATCTTATCTACTAAATTTTTTTGGTTACTGAAAAATGTGTTTATAAAATAGCTTAGGTTACTATTTCTACCTGATTATAAGAATAAGACAGATCCATAAGTAGATATTTAGATATAGCATATCTAAAATGATTGTTGCCTTTTCTGTCGATGAATACATTTTTTAGAGCCAAAAAGATACCCCATATGAAAATAATTCCTTCAGTCCTTCCTAATCAGTTATGTACAGAGGAAGAAAATAGATAACATCTACAAGTTTGAATAAATTAACTGAAATCCATACAATGCATTTTGGGATTTCTACTAAACCCAGACATTTTTTCTTGAATATAAAAACCAAAAAATGGTTATTTATTATAACATGGAGTTATCATTTATACTACTAATTCTTAAAATGATAATAGTCTTCATGTACAGTATTAAATTATCTTACGTATTTTTCTCATATTGTGACCTTGGCACAATAATGTAGTGTGGTATTTAGAAAGTTTAAGGTTGGATAGGGTGTGTTCATTTCAGTTTTGTATCCAGCAAATACTGGTAAGTTCCAATAGTTAATTTCCACCACTGTTTTTTTCACACTAGAATATTTTAGTACAGATTCCTGGCTTAGTATGCAGCTTCATCATAGTAGAAATAAGGTAATGTCTACCTTTAATAAAAAAAAAGGGTACAAATAATTGTACTTGAGTGGAAGCTTTAAAGAGTTTGTAAAGAGTATGGTTCGCCTTATGAAAAAGACAGATGTAAAGCAGCAATTATATAACAAAATAGAAGAAAAGATTCAAATTATACCAATCTCTTATAGCTGGAAATGTTAATAATCCTATATTTAAAATAGGAGGACTATTATATAAAAATAATTAAAAACACATACAAAGTAATATACCTACTATGTAAGGTCCTCTCATAACAATTGCTTTTTGTTTACTTTTATATAATGGGTCCTCTATTTTGAATTTTATAATAGATTTTTTCTCCCTTTTCGTAACATAATAGTACAGTATATAATAGTAGTTCTGCAGATTGCAATATGTCTCTGCATTAAAGTTTATATTTTCAATCTTTTTGTACAGCTGTAAAGCTACAAGGCTTGGAATGGTGGCCACGTACATCATAAAGAGTTTAAAAGCTTTCTGCTCCCTAGTGTAATTGTCCCTCCAATGTAATTCACCAATAGCGGTTTTCGGGTCATTGTGATTTGAAATGAACTTTTCTGCCAATGCAAAAAGTCCACGCTAAGCAATATTGCAGTGCATCTTCCTGCAAAAATTTTATGATAAAATGGGATGCCACAGGGTCTACTTTATCTGCATCATCTTTTTGCATTGAAACAATTGTCGGGGATTGTCCAGAAGTTAAAGTGCTCCTTGACTTCCTAAGTCTTTTTCTTTTGTCATTCATTTAAAACAATAGCCAGTGGCTAGATTTCCCCTTTAGATCTGTATTTTCTTTAAAAAAAAAAATATACAGGTTGTTAAAAATAATTATTAATAGTTTACTTTACAATGTAGATTTCTGAGAAATATATCATTCCATCAATGGAAGTTGCATTGGAGGTTGTAAGGGGGGGAGCTACATTACAGAAAGTTATAGTTATTAGGGTGGACATACCCTTTAAAGGGGAAGTTGATAACATATGCTTTAAAGTTAAAGGAAAAGTTGATATGATATGGTTTAAAGGGGAAGTTTATATGATACACTTTAAGGCGTATCACATCAATCTCCCCTTTAACGCGTACCACATCAACCTTCCCTTTGACGTGAATCCATCAACGTTCACTCTACCCTGTATCACATCAACATCCCCTGTAAAGCATATCACATCAACTTCCCCTTTAAATGGTATCACACCAACTTTCCCATTAACACGTATGACATCAACTTCCCTTATAAAGCTTATCACATCAACTTCCCCATTAACTTTAATGAGGATCACATTAACTTCCCCTTTAACAATAGGGTACAACAGCTCACATTCATTTTTTTTTAATTAGGATAAACAAAAATGTAAACATTTTGCAATATCCCCTTAATAGTGACTATGTTGCACAACAATAACCCCTATATTTAAAAGTACTGCAGTCAATCAATTTAAATTATTGACACACAATTTCCCCCAGAAAACATAATTCAGATGCCACACTCACAAAAATGTATGCTTGCAAAAAAAAAATGACAGATGGAAAGATAAAAAATAAACAAGAAGTTCAAAGGATAATTTCAAAAGATTATATAGTCACACATTGATGGCTTGATAAAGGTCCAAGAAGGGGGACCAAAACATTGCTACTTATTTGTTTTGCACATTGAAGACAATTTAATTTTTGCAGAAGACCTGAGAGTGCCTGGGACTCTTTTACTTTGTTGGATATCTGTGAATCAACAACCAGAAGCACCCAGGCAGATGGAACTATTGAAGTTAGAGTGCACACTTTTTCTGTTTAATTATAGTCACACATAGATAGATGACTTCTGCTTAATACCCTAAACAGTAATTTGCCACAGTGTTAGCCATTTAAACAGCATTGCATTATATACCTTGCCAAGTTGCAATTTCATAGTTTTGTTGTGGAATTTCATCAGTTATAATTCTGCATTGAAACCTGGATTTATTCCCCAGTGGGATTGTGCATACTTATCACCTACCACTAACAATAAATTATATGGCTGTGTTGTTTATCAGGGATCTTTTTTAAAGGACAACTATAGCCACAGAACAACACTGAACCAGAAGGTAGAACAGTTTGATATGAAAACCAGTATTCTGTGTCTTACTTCTTATTTTGATATGGGCGCTGGGAAATTTACCTAAATAACATAAGGTGTGTACTTTACTATATCATACAGTTTGGTCAATGACCATTATGTTCTGCACATGCTCAGTCTTAAGCTTTGGCAGAAACTTTTAACAGTTGGTCACACCCATTAATAATCTCTAGCCAATCCTTTTACAGGACCGATAAAGCAAGGAAGCATGTAACTGAGGTCAGGAGGTGTGGTCTGACACTGCACATACACACAGATACTTCATCCAGTTCTTAACAGGCTTACATTTACTTTAATACAATTTACTGAAGGGGCATTTTATAGATTATTGGGGTTTTAGGGGGTTGTTTTCAGATTCTGGAGTATAAATTGGGTTTAGTTCTCCTTTATAGATTCTTTTCCCTGTGTGCATGGCTGTATTGCAACTTTCCACAGGCCATTTCAAGGGGCTGTGGCACTATGGTTGTTTATTCATTATTATGCTAATGCTATCAGCCTTTTAAATAAATCTTGTTAATTGTGAAATACAACTTCACTTTCATTTTATTCATCACTTCCTTTTAACCTCTTACTTGGTTCAAGTGGTGCTTTAATGATATGCCCAGCCCCATAGTGAAAAACCATGTTATAAAAAAAAACATTTTTATAATTCATATACAAACCATCTGTAATGGACTCAAATTCAGTTATAATATTAAAATGCTTTAATGAAAGAATAAACTTTTTTTAAAAAAAATAACTTTCATTATTGCTTTTGTAAATACTGAACATACTATTCTTGTAAAAAATGTGTAAGCTGTTATTGCATACAGCTGCAATGTTTTGCTTTGGCACTCTATGCTGTTGCTGCTAGCACTATGGCACATAACTGAGATCTTATGTGCCCTCTGCCATGTGCTTCTTTGTACTTTGGTTATTCATCACTGCATAAGCCTTGGAGCTTAACAACTTAGATCCAGAAGGGACACCTGGGCTGTTCTTATGCCATCCTCTTTTATTGGTGACCAACTGAAGAACCTGGCATATAAACAATCTGTGTTTTTTTTATTATAATTCCACCTGGGTACAGAACTTTTCTGCATTTGCCAATTTGGTTTCATGTGTTATATAAAATAGAGATTTATTGTAAATGTTACAGTTTCATTAAGTAAGTAAGAAGACTACCTTACAATGTTTCACATTGCCTGTGCGCTATGTCTGCAGATTTAAATGCTTTACCAGTTCTTATTCATTTTCAAATATACATGATTAACTGCTTTTTCCCCCTTCCCTAACTGCTATTTTAGCACTTTATAACATACATTTCTAACCAGATATTTAAACATTAGTATTGGCCCAGTTCTCTCCTCTCCTCCCCATGCTATTTTAGGAACTTGAGCATGTGCATAGGAGGCAGCAGGGGAAAGATCGGTCAATCATTGGTTTTTATGTCAGTAGTCACAGCCATTATTGACTGCATGAAGGGATTGAGGGAAGAGCTGAATGAGGGAAATTACATTTTTCTTAAATATTTGTTAATAATGCATGTAATAATGTGCTGAATATTTTGGTTGGGATTGGGGGCAAGAAACAAGTGACCATTTAAACTCAGAGACTGCAAATTTGTAATAAAGTTCTGTAAATCTGAGAAAGAGTTGGTTGACATGACCCTGCAGAGTTCCAAACTATGAAGCTTCATGAAATGGTAACGAAAGCAGCATATAGCTGTTTTAGCAATGGATACTTATAAAGTTATGCACTTTAATCTTTCTGCTGGCTACATTATGTATTTTTGGCCATTGTGATGCCAGTGTCTTTAAAACCTATTTAAAGGGCATGTCGAACCCTTACCCACCCCCAACCACTAAAATATTTCTTTAAATAATCCCTATATTTCTACTTACACAGCCTTCTCTCCCACGGCGATCCGATCTGGCCTCCTGCTTGCAAGCAGGGGCCAGACCGTTAGCTGCATCTGTGATTGGCTGAGAGGCAGCTAATAAAACCTTAAACCTTCACAAATTTTGGCAACATTTTGTATAAATATCTACTTACCACAAAGATCCAGTTTCTAGTGGATCTCTGTGAATTCCAATCTAAATAAGGGTCAAAGTTTCCAGGGTAAAAAAAAGTTATTTCAGTTTTATAAGAAACTACTTAAAAAAAAAAATCACTTTAAATCATCCACAATTATCATCCACATAGATTTTCTCAAAAGTTACATCTGCTACTTTAACAGTAGTTTTGTCCCTGTGAAGCTATTGTTAGTTTCAGTCAAACTCGTGATTTTCTGTGACACTTTCACCATATTGTGCATATTTGCATGCTGCCATATGTCATCATTTCCATGTTTTGCTCTGCATATTTTAGGGGGGAAAATCTTGGTGTATGACAAAGATTTAAAATTTACATAGAAACAAACGACAGATTAGATCATGGGAAAACATGGGGAATGTTGCTTGCAGTTGTTAAAATATAATGTTATAGTTATAGTTCTTTGTACCATATTCTAATGAGGCTTCTATAGAAGCCATAATGTGTTGAGCAAAGAATGTCAATTAGTCAATTAGCTGGCAGAATATTTAATTTATTTCTATCTCAGTTATTCATTTAGCTTGCTCAAAAATGTACCTATTCAGTTGATGTACTGTAAGTCCTGGGTTAATATATAATAAGTCCAAATTTTCTTTTATTTGCCAGAACACTGGCACACCAGTGTAATACCCACATTCAACCTAGATATGGCACCAAATCTGTTACAAGCTCAAGTAAAGTTTTTGAGCTTTAATGTTTTATTTTATTTGGTTTTGTACTAGAATTATTAACTGTTTTTTTAACTTAAAAAATGCAGATTATAATAACATGTTACTTTCCATTTCTAGTTGTCCTAAAGTAAGATATACTACAGCAGCTTAATTTTAAGGCAAAACATCCAATCCTGTAACTGACAGAGATGGGTCTGTCAGTTTAAGGGTCAATTGTTTGTCATGTGCATATATTTTCCCATGTCTGTCTGACAGTTATCATCCATATGTATGAAAACCTTCTAAACTTTCCACAGAGATACAAAGTCATTAATAGGGAAGCTTCTTACTCCTATTCTGGAACAAGTCTGTCTCTAGCTTCTCTGGATCTTAAGTTATAGGCTTATAAAGTTACACTCAGACAGGATAAACAAGGAAGTGTGTGACAGTCACATGATGTGCTGTTTAAGAAGCCTCACCCCCCAAAAACAATCTTTTCTGAAGCTATTTAAAGACCTGCAACCATTCACTTGACATTCAAAGACCTGCAACCATTCACTTGACATTCCTCTACCTAGTGGCTGGCTTTAAAAAAGAAGTTTGGGGGCAGGGATTATGATGCTCTGTTACAGCAGTAGGAAACAACTGCACATGCTCAGTGCCTCAGTAATGGGGGGGCGGAGCAATGGTACTGGCGGTGTGCTAGCTGGAAACACCACACTAAAAGTAAAGGTAAATTGTTTTTTTTAATATAGCACATGTTGCCCTTTAATTACCAGTTTCTAAGTTAAAAATAAGGGATATTCAGGGAGATTCAATAAAAATTGTTATTGTTTAAAATAGTGCTAATTTTGCCCCAACTAATCAGATCTTATTTAACATTTGAAAGATAACATCCAATTGGTTGGGGCAAAATTACCACCATTTTTAACGATAAGAACTTTTATTGAATAACCTCAAAAGTTTGAGGAAAAAAAAACTCTGGCTAATTAAAAACATTGCTTATTTGATGAGATACTCATTTTGTAATAGCAGTTACCAAATCTGTTCCAAGGCTGCACAAGTTATTGACTAAATGGATTTTAAATGGACCCTATACCATATATTCAGCTACCCAGTTTTAGATGATAAATTATTCCTGTAGGTATGATTCTGTCAAGTATATGAAATAAAACAAAGCCATGTTACTGACCTGCCCGAGATCATGTGAGATTCAATACATCGCAGGATTACTGGCAGGTAAACAGTGTGATGGGTTATTGTCCCAGTGAATTACACTTTGAGTTTGGCTCTAGTAGGGCAAAATTTAACTAAAATGTCTATTGCCTTGGGTGCGCGCTGTGCCAAAGTCAGACATTTTTGGACTTCATGCAGGCCTAGCGAAGTGAGTCTACTATGAAATTAGTGTGGGGGGTACACTTCAACAACAGCCACTTATATTGCATCTCCCCAAATGTCTTTTCCTTGTTTCTCTCCAGTTTTACATTTTGCCTTTAGTTTCCATATAAAATATACTGAGTCTCAGTTAATAAAAACTAATTAGCCATTACATTTATTAAATTTATTACAGTACTTACCTTCTCACTGGTACTCCTGAAAGAAGATATTTACCTTGAGTCTGTGTTCCCTGTGCCACCTTCTTTTTGGCTTTGTGAGCTTGTGCGCTTTTAAACAGGTTGGTTGTGCAGTTGTTGTAAGTCACCTTGGCTGACGGCTAGCACCCAGGAGAAGTCAAAGGATTGAAAACCACAAACACTCTCCGGCACTTTTATTCTCAAACATTCCTTATCAGCAGCAGATATATTAAAACTTCAATTTTATTTCAATGTAAAAGATAGAATCATGTAGGACATATAAGTATATTGCCAGGGCTGATAAAACATCAACTGTTAGGAGATATAATTTTTTCATTTTTGTGTCTGACCTTCTCAACACAATTTTAGAATGCGTGAGATGTCTTCTTATAACCGATATAGACTAGAGAGGTAAAGTGGCTGCTCAAAACTCTATTAGTGAGTGTCTGAGTTTTAAAACTTTCCTCTGTGAAACAGGCAATCAAGATAGGGAATCAGCACTAAAAAGGTGAATCAAATCAAGAGATAGCTAATTAGCGCTAGAGATCAAGTTCTGGTCTGATTCTGACTCCGAATTCAGACGGGATTCTGAAATCCCGTTTGAACTGTTAGTTACTCCCGGAGATCTCCGAACTTTTCATATTTTCAGGAACCCATAAAAGTAGCCTTGCATATTTGTTAACATTTGAAAGTAGCCTGCAGAACCTCAAAAAAAGTTTGCGTGTACAGGAAGTTAAGTTTTAATAAGTTTGGTTATATGTATGTGTCCCCCATACCATTTCCTAGGTGCGTCGTTTACACTAACTTACTATTGCTATTACTACCTTAAATTCAATCGCAACTTTCAGATTTTTTTTCTCCTATTGACATCTATGTATCCATTTTTGGATTTCAATAATCTGAAATTTCGTAACCAATAGGTTCTTTAGTAAGTAAAAAAAAAAAATTCCAAAGGGTGCCCTTAGAGTGCCAAAATTATACATAGGCTCCTTTTTGAGTTTTTTTTTTTGTGTGTGTGTGTTTGGCATAAATGGCATTTGGGATTTCTACTAAACCCAGACATTTTTCTTGAATATAAAAACCAAAAAATGGTTATTTATTATAACATGGAGTTATCATTTATACTACTAATTCTTAAAATGATAATAGTCTTATGTACAGTATTAAATTATCTTACTATTTTTCTCATATTGTGACCTTGGCACAATATTGTAGTGTGGTATTTAGAAAGTTTAAGGTTGGATAGGGGTGTTTCATTTCAGTTTTATCCAGCAAATACTGGTAAGTTCCAATAGTTTATTCCCCCACTGTTTTTTTCACACTAGAATATTTTAGTACAGATTCCGGTTAGTATGCAGCTTCATCATAGTAGAAATAAGGTAAGTCTACCTTTAATAAAAAAAAAGGGTACAAATAATTGTACTTGAGTGGAAGCTTTAAAGAGTTTGTAAAGAGTATGGTTCGCCTTATGAAAAAAAGACAGATGTAAAGCAGCAATTATATAACAAAATAGAAGAAAAGATTCAAATTATACCAATCTCTTATAGCTGGAAATGTTAATAATCCTATATTAAAATAGGAGGACTATATATAAAAATAATTAAAAACACATACAAAGTAATATACCTACTATGTAAGGTCCTCTCATAACAATGCTTTTTGTTTACTTTTATATAATGGGTCTCTATTTTGAATTTTATATAGATTTTTTCTCCTTTTGTAACATAATAGTTACATATTAGTAGTTCTGAGATTGCAATATGTCTCTGCATTAAAGTTATATTTTCAATCTTTTTGTACAGCTGTAAAGCTACAAGGCTTGGAATGGTGGCCACGTACATCTAAAAGTTAAAAGGTTCTAGAAAGCTTTCTGCTCCCTAGTAAATGTCCCTCCAATGTAATTCACCAATAGCGGTTTTCTGGGTCATGTGATTTGAAATGAACTTTTCTGCCAATGCAAAAGTCCACGCTAAGCAATATTGCAGTGCATCTTCCTGCAAAAATTTATGATAAAATGGGATGCCACAGGGTTACTATCTGCATCATCTTTTTGCATTGAAACAATTGTCGGGGATTGTCCAGAAGTTAAAGTGCTCCTCTGACTCCTAAGTCTTTTTCTTTTGTCATCATTTAAAACAATGCCAGTGGCTAGATTTCCCTTTAGATCTGTATTTTCTTTAAAAAAAAATATACAGGTGTTTAAAATAATTATAATAGTTACTTTACAATGTAGATTTCTGAGAAATATATCATTCCATCAATGGAAGTTGCATTGGGGTTGTAAGGGGGGGAGCTACATTCAGAAAGTTATAGTTATTAGGGTGGACATACCCTTTAAGGGGAAGTTGTAACATATGTTTAAATGTTAAAGGAAAGTTGATATGATATGGTTTAAAGGGGAAGTTTATATGATAACTTTAAGGCGTATCACATCAATCTCCCCTTTAACGGTACCAACATCAACCTCCTTGACGTGAATCCATCAACGTTCACTTACCTGTATCACATCAAACATCCCCTGTAAAGCATATCACATCAACTTCCCTTTAAATGGTATCACACCAACTTTCCCATTAACACGGATGACATCAACTCCCTTATAAAGCTATCACATCAACTTCCCATAACTTTAATGAGGATCACATTAACTTCCCTTTAACAATAGGGTACAACAGCTCACATTCATTTTTTTTTAATTAGGATAAACAAAAATGTAAACATTTTGCAATATCCCCTTAATAGTGACTATGTTGCACAACAATAAACCCCTATATTTAAAAGTACTGCAGTCAATCAATTTAAATTATTGACACACCAATTTCCCCCAGAAAACATAATTCAGATGCCACACTCACAAAAATTATGCTTGCAAAAAAAAAAGACAGAAGATGGAAGAAGTTCAAGGATAATTTCAAAAGATTATATAGTCACACATTGATGGCTTGATAAAGGTCCAGAAGGGGGACCAAAACATTGCTACTTATTGTTTTGCACATTGAAGACAATTTAATTTTTGCAGAAGACCTGAGAGTGCCTGGAACTCTTTTACTTTGTTGGATATACTGTGAATCAAACCAGAAGCCAGCAGATGGAACTATTGAAGTTAGAGTGCACACTTTTTGTTTAATTATAGTCACACATAGATAGATGACTTCTGCTTAATACCCTAAACAGTAATTTGCCACAGTGTTAGCCCATTTAAACAGCATTGCATTATATACCTTGCCAAGTTGCAATTTCATAGTTTGTTGGGAATTTCATCAGTTATAATTCTGCATTGAAACCTGGATTTATTCCCCAGTGGGATTGTGCATACTTATCACCTACCAACAATAAATATATGGCTGTGTGTGTTTATCAGGGATCTTTTTAAAGGACACTATAGCCACAGAACAACACTGAACCAGAAGGTAGAACAGTTGATATGAAAACCAGTATTCGTGTCTTTACTTCTTATTTTGATATGGGCGCTGGGAAATTTACCTAAATACATAAGGTTGTGTCTTTACTATATCATACAGTTTGGTCAATGACATTATGTTCTGCACATGCTCAGTCTTAAGCTTGGCAGAAACTTTTAACAGTTGGTCACACCCATTAATAATCTCTAGCCAATCCTTTTACAGGACCGATAAAGCAAGGAAGCATGTAACTGAGGTCAGGAGGTGTGGTCTGACACTGCACATACACACAGATACTTCATCCAGTTCTTAACAGGCTTACATTTACTTAATACAATTTACTGAAGGGGATTTTATTGTTATAGATTATTGGGGTTTTAGGGGGTTGTTTTCAGATCTGGAGTGTTAAATTGGTTTTAGTTCTCCTTTAAGATTCTTTGATCCTTTCTATGGCTTATTTCTCTGGTTTTCCCTGTGTGCATGGCTGTATTGCCAACTTTCACAGGCCCAAGGTGCTGTGGCACTATGTTTTTATACACTAATGCACAGTATATAACTAATGCATCAGCCTTTTAAAAAAATCATCTATTATGCTAAAATCATCATCTGCTGTCATTATAATGCAATGGATATAAAACACTTTTTTTTTTACACATTCATCAGTCCTTTAACCTCTACTTGGTTTCAGTGGTGCTTTAGATGATATGCCCAGCCCCATAGTGAAAAAACATGTTAGAAAAGAAAATTTTTATAATTCATATAAAACCATCTGTAATGGACTCAAATTTCAGTATAATATTAAATGCTTAATGAAAGAATAACTTTTTTAAAAAAAATAATTCATTGTTGCTTTTGTAAATAGAACATACTATTCTTGTAAAAAATGTGTAAGCTGTTATTGCATACAGCTGCAATGTTTTGCTTTGGACTATTCTGTTGCTGCCTGCAATAGGCACATATGAGATCTTATGTCCCTCATTGCCATGTGCTTCTTTGTACTTTGGTTATTCATCACTGCATAAGCCTTGGAAGCTAACAACTTAGATCCAGAAGGGACACTGGGCCTGTCTTCACTGCCCCATTATTTTTAGGACTGCAATCTGATAGACACTGGCATATAACAACATCGTGTTTTTATTATATATCCACCGGGTACACAGAATTTTTCGCATTTGCCAATTTGGTTTATGGTTAATAAAAATAGAGATTTATTGTAAATGTACAGTTCATTAATCAAGTAAGTAAGAAGGATACTTACAATGTTTCACATTGCCTGTGCGCTATGTCTGCAGATTTAAATGCTTACCAGTTTCTATTTCATTTTCAAAATACATGATTAACTCGTTTTCCCCTTCTCTAACTGCTATTTAGCACTTTTTATAACATTACATTTCTAACCAGATATTTAAACATTAGGTATGTGGCCAGTTCTTCCTTCATCCCCATGCTTTAGGAACTGAGATGTGCATAGGATGGCAGCCCGGGAAAGATCAGGTCAATCATTGGTTTTATCTCCCACGGCGATCCGATCTGGCCTCCTGCTTGCAAGCAGGGGCCAGGACCGTTAGCTGCCATGTGATTGGCTGAGAGGCAGCTAATAAAACCTTAACCTTCACAAATTTTGGCAACTTTGTATAAATTTTCTACTTACCACAAAAGATCCAGTTTCTAGGGATCTCTGTTGAATTCCAATCTAAATAAGGGTCAAAGTTTCCAGGGTAAAAAAAAGTTATTTCAGTTTTATAAGAAACTACTTAAAAAAAAAAATCACTTTAAATCATCCACAATTATCATCCACATAGATTTCTCAAAAGTTACATGTACTTTAACAGTAGTTTTGTCCCTGTGAAGCTATGTTTAGTCAGTCAAACTCGTGATTTTCTGTGACACTTCACCATATTGCTATTTGCATGCTGCCATATGTCATCATTTCCATGTTTTGCTCTGCATATTTTAGGGGGGAAAATCTTGGTGTATGACAAAGATTTAAAATTTACATAGAAACAAACGACAGATTAGATCATGGGAAAAAATGGGGAATGTTGCTTGCAGTTGTTAAAATATAATGTTAAGTTATAGTTCTTTGTACCATATTCTAATGAGGCTTCTATAGAAGCCATAATGTGTTGAGCAAAGAATGTCATTAGTCAATTAGCTGGCAGAATATTAATTTATTCTATCTCAGTTATTCATTAGCTTGCTCAAAAATGTACTATTCAGTTGATGTACTGTAAGTCCTGGGTTAATATATAATAAGTCCAAATTTTCTTTTATTTGCCAGAACAACTGGCCACACCATGTAATACCCACATTCAACCTAGATATGGCACCCAAATCTGGTTACAAGCTCATAGTAAGTTTTTGAGCTTTAATGTTTTATTTTATTTGGTTTTGTACTAGAATTATTAACTGTTTTTTTTAACTTAAAAAGCATATTATAATAACATGTTACTTTCCATTTCTAGTTGTCCTAAAGTAAGATATACTACAGCAGCTTAATTTTAAGGCAAAACATCCAATCTGTAACTGACGAGATGGGTCTGTCAGTTTAAGGGTCAATTGTTTGTCATGTGCATATATTTTCCCATGTCTGTCTGACAGTTATCATCCATATGTATGAAAATTCTAAACTTTCCACAGAGATACAAAGTCATTAATAGGGAAGCTTCTTACTCCTATTCTGAACAAGTCTGCCTCTAGCTTCTCTGGACTTTAAGTTATAGGCTTATAAAGTTACACTCAGACAGGATAAACAAAGAAAGTGTGTGACAGTCACATGATGTGCTGTTAAGAAGCCTCACCCCCAAAAACAATCTTTCTGAAGCTAGTTAAAGACTGCAACCATTCATTGACATTCAAAGACCTGCAACCATTCACTTGACATTCCTCTACCTAGTGGCTGGCTTTAAAAAAGAAGTTTGGGGGCAGGGATTATGATGCTCTGTTACAGCAGTAGGAAACAACTGCACCTGCTCAGTGCCTCAGTAATGGGGGGGGGGGGGGAGCATGGTACTGGCGGTGTGCTAGCTGGAAACACCACACTAAAAAGTACAGTAAAGGTAAAATTGTTTTTTTTTTAATATAGCACATGTTGCCCTTTTATTACCAGTTTCTAAGTTAAAAAATAAGGGAAATTCAGGGAGATTCAATAAAAATTGTTATGTTTAAATAGTGCTAATTTGCCCCAACTAATCAGATCTTATTAACATTTGAAAGATAACATCCAATTGGTTGGGGCAAAATTAGCCCATTTTAACGATAAGAACTTTTATTGAATAACCATGTTTTTGCCTAAATGTCTGCAAAGTGGAAAAAAAAACTCTGGCTAATTAAAAACATTGCTTATTGATGAGATACTCATTTTGTAAAGCAGTTACCAAATCTGTTCCAAGGCTGCCACAAGTTATGACTAAATGGATTTTAAATGGACCCTATACCATATATTCAGCTACCCAGTTTAGATGATAAATTCTTCGTAGGTATGATTCTGTCAAGTATATGAAATAAAACAAAGCCATGTTATGACCTGCCCGAGATCCTGTGAGATTCAATACATCGCAGGATTACTGCAGGTAAACAGTGTGATGGGTTATTGTCCCAGTGAATTACACTTGAGTTTGGCTCTAGTAGGGCAAAATTAACTAAAATGTCTATTGCCTTGGGTGCGCGCTGGGCAAAGTCAGAGCATTTTTGGACTTCATGCAGGCCTAGCGAAAGTGAGTCTACTAGAGATTAGTGTGGGTTTACACTTCAACAACAGCCACTTATATTGCATCTCCCAAATGTCTTTTTTTCTTGTTTTCTCTCAGTTTTACATTTTGCCTTAGTTTCCATTAAAATAACTGAGTCTCAGTTAATAAACTAATTAGCCATTACATTATTAAATTTATTCAGTACTTACCTTCTCACTGGTACTCCTGAAAGAAGATATTTACCTTGAAGTCTGCTGTTCCCTGTGCCACCTTCTTTTTGGCTTTGTGAGCTTGTGCAGCTTTTAAACAGGTTGGTTGTGCAGTTGTTGTAAGTCACCTTGGCTGACGGCTAGCACCAGGAGAAAGTCGAAGGACTTGAAAACCACGACACTCTACCTGGCACTTTATTCTCAAACATTCCTTATCAGCAGCAGATATATTAAAACTTCAATTTTATTTCAATTGAAAAGATGAATCATGTAGGACATATAAGTATATTGCCAGGGCTGATAAAACATCAACTGTTAGGAGATATAATTTTTTCATTTTTGTGTCTGACCTTCTCAACACAATTTTAGAATGCGTGAGATGTCTTCTTATAACCGATATAGACTAGAGAGGTAAAGTGGCTGCTCAAAACATCATTAGTGAGTGTCTGAGTTTTAAAACTTTCTTGTGAAACAGGCAATCAAGATAGGGAATCAGCACTAAAAAGGTGAATCAAATCAAGAGATAGCTAATTAGCGCTAGAGATCAAGTTTGGTCTGATTCTGACTCCGAATTTCAGACGGATTCTGAAATCCGTTGAACTGTTAGTTACTCCGGAGATCTCCGAACTTTTCATATTTTCAGGAACCCATAAAATAAGCCTTGAATATTGTTAACATTTGAAATATGCCTGCAGAACCTCAAAAAAGTTTGCGTGTACAGGAAGTTAAGTCTTAATAAGTTTGGTTATATGTATGTGTCCCCCATACCATTTCCTAGGTGCGGTTTACACTAAATACATATGCTATTACTACCTTAAATTCAATCGCAACTTTCAGATTTTTTTCTCCTATTGACATCTATGTATCCATTTTTGGATTTCAATAATCTGAAATTTCATAACCAATAGGTTCTTTAGTAAGTAAAAAAAAAAATTCCAAAGGGTGCCCTTAGAGTGCCAAAATTATACATAGGCTCCTTTTTAGGTTTTTTTTTGTGTGTGGGTTTGTGGGTACTGTTTTATGGGAGTACTGATTTTGTGGGAGAGAACAATATTTAGAGGGCTTTTTTTTAAAATTTCTACTGGGGGTTGGTCAAGATTTTGTAATTAAAACATTTCAACTTTTTCCCCCCTGAAAATCTGTACATAAACGCACATTTCTAAAAAGAATGGTGTGCAGAATTCTACATGTATGTAAAAAAATAATTAGAACATGATGTAGATGTGTATGTTTTCAAAAATATAATATTGGTGAAATCGAGTTTATTTGGAAAACGGGAAGCATTCAAAACGAATAGTGGTTAACAATTAATTTCTAATTTCACTTACGTATACACTGAGATTAAACCGTCCCGAGTATAAACGAGGTACCTAGTTTTAGGGGAAAAAGTAGAAAACCACACTGACCCCGTATAAACCGAGGAGGGGTATTTTTGCCACTAAAGAGTTTGGAAACTACAACTCCCAGCATGTATTGCTGGGAAGTTGTAGTTTTCAAAAATCTTAAGTTACAAATACTTACAAATAAGAGTAAAACCTTCTTTATTTGTGCATACTGTATGCACAATATAGGAGGATTTACCCTATTTGCAAGTATTTGCCACTTAGATGTTTGAAAACTACAACTCCCACCAAAAAAGCATGCTGGAGTTGTAGTTATCAAAAATCTTAAGTGGCAAATACTTGCAAATGGGGTAAATCCTCCTATATTTGGCATACAGTATGCACAAATAAAGAGGTTTACTCCTATTTGTATGTATTTTCTACTTAAGGTGTCCCTGTGTAAATAAGAAATGTTCCCTTACCTTGTCCGGCGGCCGTGCGATCCGCATCCTTCTCCACAGCCTCTGCGCATCCGGATGAGTCACTACCCGCGCCTCTCACTTGCGGCGCCGGGTAGTGACATCATCCGGATGCGCAAGGCTGTGGACGGAGATGCCGACGCGCGGCGCCGGACAAGGTAAGGGAAACATTGACTCGAGTATAAACCGAGGTAAGATTTCAGGCTTTTTTAAAGCCTGAAAACCTCGGTTTATACTCAAGTATATACGGTATGCCTTTGGTTTCTTTAATGTTTGAAATAGGACATGTAGGAGATTGATAATTATGGGATTTTTTTTATATCATTTGGGGTTGGAAGATTTCTGATTGCCGTGAGCGGGGAAGGGGTTGGGAGGGGCTGCTGGGAAGCGGGGGGGTCGAGGGCAGGGAGGCCCCTTAGTGCCGGGAAAGGATATTAAGTCCCTTCGCGGCGATATTGTACTTGCGCTAAGTGCAGTATCGCCGCGAAGGGACTTAAAATTACCGCAGGACATCGCAGTCATGATACATATCGTGGCAATAGCGCTCGCCATTATAAATACGGCGATAGCGCTATTTTCACGGATGCTATGTGCGGCGGTAATTTTTTTACGCTAATAAAGTTTTTTTTATAAATATGCCCCTAGGTGCACTGTGTCCTGTTGTGTTGCAATCCCATTATCAGAGTACATGCAATAATCATTTTTGGTGCGATAAGCTCTTATACACGAAAATGAGAGTGATCGCAGTGCATGCGGGCATCAACATGCACAAATCTCAGACACAATCACAGGCATTCTGTGTGGCCTCATCCTTAGGGCTAGGCTAGGCTAGTGTTGATTGTGAAGATGGGAGAAAAGTCAGATGACAGAGTTGGAGAGGGAGTGTTGCCATGTGTTGCACAAGCAGTAACATTCATATTACAGTGCAGAACAGGAAGTATGAGATATTAGAAAAATAAAGAATTAATTTAAAGAAAAATATAGTGCCCCTCTCCCCCCCCCAAAAAAAACCCTGGGCACACACAATATGCTGCTTGCCTTCAAATCAGTGCCCCACCTGCGACTACTGTCTTTCAGTATCTTCAGTGCGTGCTTGTATATATGGCGTACATCATTATGTAACAAGTAACGTACTAAATGCACAGACAGAACAGCACAGCCTACAGACATGTTAAGTAAAGCTTATATGTGTTGGGGCTTAGTATGTGGTGAGGTGCTGATACATATATTTGAGAATGATTCTAGTCACCCTACTACACTCAATCATATTTAAGACTTTGCACGTGCCTTACTTTACTATATATCCCTTTCACACTGTCACTAACATCCCTAAAGGTCTTTAATGCAAACAGTCAGAGCTCTGCTGCCAATCATAGACCGCCTATGGAATCCCTTCTCTTCTTTAAGATGGCCTGCTTTAGCAAAATGGCGATAATAGTGATCGTTTAAAAATTGCCCCCTAGTATTATTACCAACTTTTATGAGTACACATGTTTTGAATTGAGATAGTAAGCATAACTCATGTATTAATTAAATGATGAGAAACATTGCCCAGCAAAATTTCAAATTAGGAAAGTTAAATTAAAAACTTGGACAGCAAAGATAGTTTGACTACAATTTGATGGGCATAGTTTTCCCTTTTATTAGTACATTATTGGTAAATGGATATTATATTCAGGTGAAAGAATAGTCATATGCAATGTATTAATCTTCTGTTGTTCCTCATTTTTTAGAATTTCTTGTCCTCCAGACCACTTTTCTTATTCACATATGTAAGAGGGGGTCTGTACAAGGTTAGGGCCTCTTATTTTAATCTAAGCTAGGTTCCATTATCTTGGCTTTAGAAGGCTGTGAAACAGCCTAACGTTTATTAAATATCATTGGCTATTTCTGACCAGTATCTAGACTATAGCCCTTCAACATTACATTACAATCATTAAAATCCTAAACAAAAACTTTTCAGGAGTCACAGACACATCTCCTTGGAAAATCTATTTTCCACAAATAGAATAAACTAGCAGTTGTACACATGGTTAGTATCTTTTAGGTGCAGGTGTGTGTTTGCTTACTGGAAGAGACAGTCGGAAAAAGAAGTGCACAGTTGGTAATGTACGTCATGTATTTATAGTTTATAGTTGAGGAGGTGACTTTGCTAGAGGACGTATAGCACATATGTTTATTGCAAAACCTATTACAACGTTATCAGTTTTTCCACTTGGAGAGTAAATAACAAATGTTGTGGTGAACCTACTCATGAACATGCTACACAGTAATTGCTGTTGGGAAAACATGTTGATTGCAAATGAATATCGCAGCACTTGAGTGGACTGACAGCCGTCTGAAGCATGTGACGTGCGGCCTTTGTCTGTGTTGTTAAGCCGGGCTTCATTCTGTTGCGCTGTGTGTTTTTATTAAGTGTGCTAATTTTTTGCACATTAGTTAGCAGTATGTCACCTTGTTTACACTTTAACACTTTATCCTTTCTCAAGGACCACTTATACTGGCTATTAGATCCCAATCATAAAGTTAGTTTCTGGTTTTAATTGAAAGTGCCATGATGTCTTTTTTCTTTTAGTTGTAACTGTCTGTGAAGTGTGTGACATGTGGGCAGTGTGTAACTGGTGCTTAAGTCCAGGTAATGCAGGTAACTCTTGTGTAGTCCATACCCCCCAACCGTCCCATTTTGAATAGGTGGATGGGGCATGTCTGCAATGTTGCAGTGGGTGGGGGCACAGCATTCTGGGTTGAACAGTCTGGGTCATGTCTGTGATTGTGGTGTCCAGGAGGCTTGGACGTGACATTTGGTTGTTTGCGATATTTGGGGGCATGGCCACGCTGTTTCAAAGTGTGGCATGCCATGCCTTTAGGGATGTGCCTTTGATGTTTGGGGCATGGATAGGATGTTTGGTGATGTTTGTGCATGGCCACACAATTTGGGTGCACGGTTGCGATGTTTGGGGGCATGGCAGTTATCTTTGGGGGCATGGCCTTGATGGTTGGGTATGAGCATGACCGTGATGTTTGGGGGGGTGTGCCATGACAGCAATATCTGGGGGCAAGGTCACATTCCAGAGCTCTGCTTTAAATTTCTTAGCATGACACAATAATCTTCCAGGGTTTTATTTGTAATATAAGGTCATTCATATCACCAATAGTACAATATTTATAAACGAGCGTGTAACTTTTTGGCGGCCGAGTTTCCCGCCATTTTCGCAAAAATTGCTATTAACGCGATTTACAATGCTCGAAACGCCTCATTAACTTCGCATCAGTTACAGCTAGCTTCTATTTAAAAGTGGCGGTAACTGATGCGCTGCCTAATCTCGGTCTTTCACTTTCCACCTTGAAGGTGGTGAAAACGGCCGAGATTACAGGGTTGGGAGGGGATGCCGGGAAAGGATCGCCGCTGGTGGTCGCATTCATCAGAGGGGTGCGGCAGGGTGGTACGCCCCGCCTTGTAGTATCCACAGCATTTTAAGTTATGCAGTTGTGATCTCATGGAGGGCAACTATTGAGTTGCCCAAAAAAATATGGCAAATCTTAATATAAAAATAAAAGTTATCTATCAGATAGATTGTAGGCCCAATGTAGGCCCTATTTGTAAACATGCGGTATTGCAACCTGGCGATACCACGCATTGTCATATATGTCGACTGTGGGAGTAAATGTACGGCCACATGGTACATTTACACTGAATGTTTCTTATAAATGAACATTAAGTCCTAGAATACCACCATGGTATTCTATAAGGATCGTAAATCTACTATTGCATTATTGTTAATTTACAATTGTTAATGTTAATAACGATTATAAATTTATGATTGTTAAAGCGATCAGAAATAAATGATCGTTTAATGATCATTACACCAATTATTAAAGCCGCGGTATCGCTTAAAAGCAATACTGCGCCTTTATAAATATGGGCCAATGTAGCACGAAAATGAATGCCTATACAAAGTTACCTCTGTGCTCCTTACCTGCCTGATTCCCCTAATGCAGTAACTCCTGCTAAGTGATTACTGCATCACGGGAACCTGGAAGGAAAGGGGCACAGCTACACTACTGAAGCTAAGTGTTTTTGCCTGTTTTAATGCTAACAATGCCTCTCTATACATTATTAAAAGACATTTAAAGGCTAGAACCAGTTTTCCTAATTAAAGATCTGGATAAATGATGAGCACGAGAGAATCAATGCTTTTTCAGTATTTTGTTTTAGAAAACTGGACAGAAACATCAAGCAATATTGAAAACATCTACATAGATTGCTCAGTTACTGTAGGACGGATGCTGAAACTACAACACAGGTGGACAATTTAAAAAGATACACTAGAGAGAATAACGACACTGCCAAGCCATACAAAACAACTCTAAATACTCTGGTCAGCATTTACATGCTTTAAAAAGAATAGAAATGCAGCACCCAGACTTTCTGAAAATTAAACAAATATGTAACTTTTATTTTCCAGGCATATGAAATATGGCGCAATAATAGAATCCAGTTGCATAAGATAATGCAAAGTTGTCAAATACTAAAATAGCATTTGTGTTAAATATAAATTACTGTAGGATTTAAAGGTCAAGTCCAGCCCCAAAATGAAAACTTACTTACAGGTAAATCACCCCCAAACCCTAAGCTGTAATAGTTTAAAATCTGAAATATATAAGTCTAACCTGAAATCCTGCACAATGTCCTGTTTCCCCTGTTTCTGCTTCCTTGGTTCTTCCAGTTAGCAACTGTCAGTTATGGATTTTAACGCTGACATCACAGCCAATGATTGTTGATGATGATTGATGATTAATGATTGTTAACGGACAGCGCTTTTTCCAACTAAGAAGAAGGAGATCCAGGAAGCCTCAGAGGGGCGGAGCTAAACATTCTACAATGCTGAAGCAACTGTCAGCAACTTTACATCAGAGGTAGGTTCAGGAGGGACCTAGGGAAAAAAGGGGGAAAAGTATTTTAAAAGCTTTGCTTCCAATTAAACTTTATTTGGTTTTACAGCATACGTATCCTTTAATGATTTTTAAAACTACAGATCAATTTTAAAACAGAAATTTCAACCATGAACAGTTTAGACATTGCAATTTAACAGTTTTGACATTCAAAATTGCCCACTAAACCTGGGTCCATTCCAAAAAAACACTGTCTGGTTCTGTGCTGTATTTTAGATTTTAAAAATTCATAACCTAGTTTCTTTATTTAATCAGTAGGATTTAATTATAAAGTGTCAGCATCAAAGTTAAACTTACATGGATGGCAACATCCAAGGCACATTACTTACCTGACCGAGATCCCGCATGCAGTAATTCCTTTGCAAGCTTTACTGCACTGGGGGATTGCAGTCAGGTAAGGTGTTTTGGCTTATGCCTACATTCATTAACATTAAGTTTATATTTTGCACATTGAATTGGGCGCCCGGTGTCATTAATGAAACAGCACAGGTCCTGCTACTTCAACAGCATGATTTGTATATGTATTTGGCCATTGTTGCCCTTTTTTTGCATACATGCTACATACTGTAACTACCTTAAATTGAGTATACATACCTACCTTTTCACTGGCTTTATTTAGTAATGGCTTATGTAGTAATGGCTTAAATAAAGTCTAATAATGTCATTGATAATATCATTTAGCACTGTAAATTAAGATTTTTTTTTTCACACATAAATCATTTTGCATACAGAAACATATGCAAGTAAAATGCTCCTCTATTTAGTATCCATACACCTGTGAGCAGAGATGGATTTACACCTAAGGAGCCTATAGGCACAAGAACCTAATACCCTTAACCCCAGACTCAATGCTTACCACTTTCCTAAACCACGCCCGTTTTTATTTACAGGAGAGAAAAAAAGATTTCAAGGATATGTACACTGGGAAATTTGTTATTAAATTGCCACTACTAGAAACTATATTTTCCCAACTATTGTTCCCTAACTATCACTGTACCATTTTTTTTTTTGTTGATCTGTCTTCTAATTGTTTAGAAATCCAGGCTAAAACATCTTACAACTTCAGCTGTGAATCAAGTGCCTTATTGTCATAAACTCTTCTGTTGTGTATAGTTTTGCGGTAGCTGGAATGGTAAACTGCATGGTGTAAATTCCCTTTTCTGGTACTGTCTCATAGGGATTACTAAGAATGATTACCCTCACAGATAATGTGGCAGGGGGCTTGGGTTCTGAGGGACTGAGCTAAAACAAACAAGTACGTTTTGAAGTCATGCACAAACACATGGAGAGCAAGTAATGCTTACACGTATTTATTTATAGATTAATAGAGCAAATTTTTTCAGTGTCAATTCCTTTAAAGTTAAGTTAAAAACTGGGTACTGTTTTATGGGAGTACTGATTTTGTGGGAGAAACAATATTTAGAGGGCTTTTTTTAAAATTTCTATGGGGGTTGGTCAAGATTTTGTAACTTTAAAACATTTCAACTTTTTCCCCCTGAAAATTTGCATAAAGCGCACATTTCTAAAAAGAAGCTTTAAATCATATATTTTTTTTATTTTTTTCCAGAAAATCTCCTAATTGCAATAAGGTCTACGAAGAATTGCATCTCGAATTCTGTACATACATGTGAAACAATGACGCCCCCTTTGGTGTTACTTGGTGGCTGTGTGTCTATGTGCACCCACACATGTCATACTGTTTGATTCAGGACATTTGGGAGATTGATTTTTAGTGTGATTTATTTTTACTTATCGTGGATTTGGGGTTCTAATTTTGAATCATCTTTTTTCTTTAATTTTTTCAAAAAATCTCCTAAAAGCGGGAAGGTTTTTGGGGTATTTCAGAGTATGAGGGGTGTTTACTTTAAAAAACTGAAATATATCCAAACTACAAAGCTAGTATTTTTTCTCTAATTGGACGTATGAATTGGTTCCATTTTGTGTTGGTGGCCACGTCTCAGTGTACATCCACAAATATGGCATACCATTTGATTCAGGACATGTGGGAGATTGATATTTAGTGGTTGTTTTTACTTGTCATGAACTTTAATATCCTATATTAAATAGGAGGACTATTATAAAAATAATTAAAAACCATCAAAGTAAATTACCTACTATGTAGGTCCTCTCATAACAATTGCTTTTTGTTTAACTTTATAATGGGTCCTCTATTTTGAATTTTATAATAGATTTTTTCTCCCTTTCGTACATAACATAGTATATTCGCAGATTGCAATATGTCTCTGCATTAAAGTTTATATTTCAATCTTTTTGTACAGCTGTAAAGCTACAAGGCTTGGAATGGTGGCCACGTACATCATAAAGAGTTATAATTAAAAGCTTTCTGCTCCCTAGTACAATTGTCCCTCCATATGTAATCACCAATAGCGGTTTCGGTCATGTGTTTGGAATGACTTTTCTGCCAATGCAAAAAGTCCACGCTAAGCAATATTGCAGTGCATCTTCCTGCAAAAATTTTATGATAAAATGGGATGCCACAGGGTCGACTTATCTGCATCATCACTTTTTGCATTGAAACAATGTCGGGGATTGTCCAGAATTAAAGTGCTCCTTGACTCCTAAGTCTTTTTCTTTTGTCATTCATTTAAACAATGCCAGTGGCTAGATTTCCCCTTAGATCTGTATTTTCTTTAAAAAAAAAATACAGGTTGTTAAAAATAATTTAATAGTTACTTTACAATGTAGATTTCTGAGAATATATCATTCCATCAATGGAATTGCATTGGAGGTTGGAAGGGGGGGACGACATTACAGAAAGTTATAGTTATTAGGGTGGACATACCCTTTAAGGGGAAGTTGAAACATATGCTTAAAGTTAAAGGAAAAGTTGATATGATATGGTTTAAAGGGGAAGTTTATATGATACACTTTAAGGCGTATCACATCAATCTCCCCTTAACGCGTACCACATCAACCTCTCCTTGACGTGAATCCTCAACGTTCACTCTACCCTGTATCACATCAAACATCCCCTGTAAAGCATATCACATCAACTTCCCCTTTAAATGGTATCACACAACTTTCCCATTAACACGTATGACATCACTTCCCTTATAAAGCTTATCACATCACTTCCCATTAACTTTAATGAGGATCACATTAACTTCCCCTTTAACAATAGGGTACAACAGCTCACATTCATTTTTTTTTAATTAGGATAACAAAAATTAAACATTTTGCAATATCCCTTAATAGTGACTATGTTGCACAACAATAACCCCTATATTTAAAAGTACTGCAGTAATCAATTTAAATTATTGACAACACAATTTCCCCCAGAAAACATAATTCAGATGCCACACTCACAAAAATGTATGCTTGCAAAAAAAAAATGACAGATGGAAAGAAGTTCAAGATAATTTCAAAAAAAGATTAATAGTCACAACATTGATGGCTTGATAAAGGTCCAAGAAGGGGGACCAAAACATTGCTACTTATTGTTTTGCACATTGAAGACAATTTAATTTTTGCAGAAGACCTGAGAGTGCCTGAACTCTTTACTTTTGGTATATCTGAATCAACAACCAGAAGCACCAGGCAGATGGAACTATTGAAGTTAGAGTGCACACTTTTTCTGTTTAATTATAGTCACACATAGATAGATGACTTCTGCTTAATACCCTAAACAGTAATTGCCACAGTGTTAGCCATTTAAACAGCATTGCATTATATACCTTGCCAAGTTGCAATTCATAGTTTGTTGAGGAATTTCATCAGTTATAATTCTGCATTGAAACCTGATTTATTCCCCAGTGGGATTGTGCATACTTATCACCTACCACTAACAATAAATTATATGGCTGTTTGTGTTTATCAGGGATCTTTTTAAAGGACAACTATAGCCACAGAACAACACTGAACAGAAGGTAGAACAGTTGATATGAAAACCATATTCTGTGTCTTACTTCTTATTTTGATATGGGCGCTGGGAAATTTTACCTAAATAACTAAGGTGTTGTACTTACTATATCATACAGTTTGGTCAAATGACCTAGTTTGCACATGCTCAGTCTTAAGCTTGGCAGAAACTTTTAACGTTGGTCACACCCATTAATAATCTCTAGCCAATCCTTTACAAGGACCGATAAGCAAGGAAGCATGTAACTGAGGTCAGGAGGTGTGGTCTGACACGCACATACACACAGATACTTCATCCAGTTCTTAACAGGCTTACATTTACTTTAAACAATTTACTGAATGGCATTTTATAGATTATTGGGGTTTTAGTGGGGTTGTTTTCAATTCTGAGTATAAATTGGTTTTAGTTCTCCTTTAAAGATTCTTTGTCCTTTCATGTATCTTGTCGTGGCATGGCTGTTTGCAACTTTCCACAGGCCATTTCAAGGGGCTGTGGCACTATTTTTTGTTTATTCATTATTATGCTATGCTATCAGCCTTTTAAATAAATCTTGTTAATTGTGAAATACAACTTCACTTTCTTTTATTTCATCACTCCTTTTAACCTCTTACTTGGTTCAAGTGGTGCTTTAATGATATGCCCACCCATAGTGAAAACCTGTTAAAAAGAAATTTTTTATATTCATATACAACCATCTGATGGACTCAAATTTCAGTATAATATTAAAATGCTTAATGAAAGAATAAACTTTTTTAAAAAAAATAACTTTGTCATTTTGCTTTTGTAAATACTGACAACTTTCTTGGTAAAAAATGTGTAAGCTGTTATTGCATACGCTGCAATGTTTTGCTTTGGCACTCTATGCTGTTTGCTGCTAGCACTATGGCACATAACTGATATCTTATGTCCCTCTGACCATGTGCTTCTTTTTGTACTTTGGTTATTCAATACACTGCATAAGCCTTGGAGCTTAACAACTTAGATCCGAAGGGACACCTGGGCTGTTTCTATGCCATCCTTTTTAGGTGACCAACTGAAGAACTGGCATATAAACATCTGGTTTTTTATTATAATTCCACCTGGTACGAACTTTCTGCATTTGCAATTTGGTTTCAGGTTATATAAATAGAGAGTTATTGTAAATGTTACATGTTTCATTAATCAAGTAAGTAAGGACACCTTACAATGTTTCACATGCCTGTGCGGCTAGTCTGCAGATTTAATGCTTTACCAGTTCATATTCATTTTCAAAATTCCATTCTGCTTTTCCTCTTCTCTAACTGCTATTTAAGCACTTTAACATACATTTCTAACAGATATTTAAACATAGTATTGGCCCAGTTCTCTCCTCTCCTCCCCATAGCATTTAGGACCTTGAGCTGTGCATAGGAGGCAGCAGGGGAAAGATCGGCATCATTGGTTTTTAATCTCCACGGCGATCCGATCTGGCCTCCTGCTTGCAAGCAGGGGCCAGACCGTTAGCTGCATCGTGATTGGCTGAGAGGCAGCTAATAAAACCTTAAACCTTCACAAATTTTGGCAACTTTTGTATAAATATCTACTTACCACAAAGATCCAGTTTCTAGGATCTCTGTGAATTCCAATCTAAATAAGGGTCAAAGTTTCCAGGGTAAAAAAAAGTTATTTCAGTTTTATAAAGAACTACTTTAAAAACAAAAATCACTTTAAATCATCATCCACAATTATCATCCACAATAGATTTTCTCAAAAGTTACAATCTGCTACTTTAACAGTAGTTTTTGTCCCTGTGAAGCTATTGTTAGTTTCAGTCAAACTCGTGATTTTCTGTGACACTTCACCATATTGTCATATTTGCATGCTGCCATATGTCATCATTTCCATGTTTTGCTCTGCATATTTTAGGGGGAAAATCTTGGTGTATGACAAAGATTTAAATTTACATAGAACAAACGACAGATTAGATCATGGGAAAACATGGGGAATGTTGCTTGCAGTTGTTAAAATATAATGTTATATTTATGTTCTTTGTACCATATTCTAATGAGGCTTCTATAGAAGCCATAATGTGTTGAGCAAAGAATGTCAATTAGTCAATTAGCTGGCAGAATATTAATTTATTTCTTCTCAGTTATTCATTTAGCTTGCTCAAAAATGTACCTATTCAGTTGATGTACTGTAAGTCCTGGGTTAATATATAATAAGTCCAAATTTTTCTTTATTTGCCAAGAACACTGGCACACCAGTGTAATACCCCACATTCAACCTAGATATGGCACCAAATCTGTTACAAGCTCAAGTAATTTTTGAGCTTTAATGTTTTATTTTATTGGTTTTGTACTAGAATTATTAACTGTTTTTTTAACTTAAAAAATGCAATTATAATAACATGTTACTTTCCATTTCTAGTGTCCTAAAGTAAGATATACTACAGCAGTTAATTTTAAGGCAAAACATCCAATCCTGTAACTGACAGAGATGGGTCTGTCAGTTTAAGGGTCAATTGTTTGTCATGTGCATATATTTTCCCATGTCTGTCTGACAGTTCTCATCCATATGTATGAAAACCTTCTAAACTTTCCACCAGAGATACAAAGTCATTAATAGGGAAGCTTCTTACTCCTATTCTGAACAAGTCTGCTCTAGCTTCTCTGGATCTTAGTTATAGGCTTATAAAGTTACACTCAGACAGGATAAACAAGAAGTGTGTGACAGTCACATGATGTGCTGTTAAGAAGCCTCACCCCCAAAAACATCTTTCTGAAGCTATTAAAGACCGCAACCATTCACTTGACATTCAAAGACCTGCAACCATTCACTGACATTCCTCTACCTAGTGGCTGGCTTTAAAAAAGAAGTTTGGGGGCAGGGATTATGATGCTCTGTTACAGCAGTAGGAAACAACTGCACATGCTCAGTGCCTCAGTAATGGGGGGGGGGGCGGAGCAATGGTACTGCGGTGTGCTAGCTGAGAACACACTCACACTGAGAAGTAAGTAGGTAAATTGTTTTTTTAATAAGCACATGTTGCCCTTTATATACCAGTTTCTAAGTTAAAAATAAGGGATATTCAGGGAGATTCATAAAAATTGTTATTTTAAAATAGTGCTAATTTGCCCAACTATCAGATCTTATTAACATTTGAAAGATAACATCCAATTGGTTGGGGCAAATTACCACCCTTTTTAACGATAGAACTTTTATTGAATACCTTTCAACTAAAGTTTGAGGAAAAAAAAACTCTGGCTAATTAAAAACATTGCTTATTGATGAGATACTCATTTTGTAATAGCAGTTACCAAATCTGTTCCAAGCTGCACAAGTTATTGACTAAATGGATTTTAAATGGACCCTATACCATATATTCAGCTACCCAGTTTTAGATGATAAATTATTCGTAGGTATGATTCTGTCAAGTATATGAAATAAAACAAAGCCATGTTACTGACCTGCCCGAGATCTGTGAGATTCAATACATCGCAGGATTACTGGCAGGTAAACAGTGTGATGGGTTATTGTCCCAGTGAATTACACTTTGAGTTTGGCTCTAGTAGGGCAAAATTTCTAAAATGTCTATTGCCTTGGGTGCGCGCTGTGCAAAGTCAGAGCATTTTTGGACTTCATGCAGGCCTAGCGAAGTGAGTCTACTATGAAATTAGTGTGGGGTTTACACTTCAACACAGCCACTTATATTGCATCCCCCAAATGTCTTTTTCTTGTTTTCTCCAGTTTACATTTTGCCTTTAGTTTCCATTAAAATATACTGAGTCTCAGTTAATAAAACTAATTAGCCATTACATTATTAATTTATTACAGTACTTACCTTCTCACTGGTACTCCTGAAAGAAGATATTTACCTTGAAGTCTGCTGTTCCCTGTGCCACCTTCTTTTTGGCTTTGTGAGCTTGTGCAGCTTTTAAACAGGTTGGTTGTGCAGTTGTTGTAAGTCACCTTGGCTGACGGCTAGCACCAGGAGAAAGTCAAAGGACTTGAAAACCACAACACTCTCCTGGCACTTTTTCTCAAACATTCCTTATCAGCAGCAGATATATTAAAACTTCAATTTTATTTCAATGTAAAAGATAGAATCATGTAGGACATATAAGTATATTGCCAGGGCTGATAAAACATCAAACTGTTAGGAGATATAATTTTTCATTTTTGTCTGACCTTCTCAACACAATTTTAGAATGCGGAGATGTTCTTCTTATAACCGATATAGACTAGAGAGGTAAAGTGGCTGCTCAAAACTCTATTGTGATGTCTGAGTCTGAGTTTTAAAACTTTCCTCTGTGAAACAGGCAATCAATATAGGGAATCAGCACTAAAAAGGTGAATCAAATCAAGAGATAGCTAATTAGCGCTGAGATCAAGTTCTGGTCTGATTCTGACTCCGAATTCAGACGGATTCTGAAATCCGTTTGAACTGTTAGTTACTCCCGAGATCTCCGAACTTTTCATATTTTCAGGAACCCAATAAGTAGCCTTGCATATTGTTAACATTTGAAAGTAGCCTGCAGAACCTCAAAAAAAGTTTGCGTGTACAGGAAGTTAAGTTTAATAAGTTTTGTATATGTAGTGTTCCCCCATACCATTTCCTAGTGCGTCGTTTACACTAACTACTTTGCTATTACTACTACTTAAATTCAATCGCAACTTTCAGATTTTTTTCCCTATTGACATCTATATCCATTTTTGGATTTCAAATCTGAAATTTCATAACCAATGGTCTTTAGTAAGTAAAAAAAAAAATTCCAAAGGGTGCCCTTAGAGTGCCAAAATTATACATAGGCTCCTTTTTGAGTTTTTTTTGTGTGTGTGTTTGTTGGGTACTGTTTTATGGGAGTACTGATTTTGTGGGAGAACAATATTTAGAGGGCTTTTTTTTAAAATTTCTACTGGGGGTTGGTCAAGATTTTGTAACTTTAAAACATTTCAACTTTTTCCCCCCTGAAAATCTGCATAAAGCGCACATTTCTAAAAAGAATGGTGTGCAGAATTCTACATGTATGTAAAAAATAATTAGAACATGATGTAGCTGTGTATGTTTTCAAAATATATAATATTGGTGGAACTCGAGTTTTATTTGGAAAACGAGAAGCAATTCAAAACGAATAGCTGGTTAACAATTAATTTCTAATTTCACTTACCGTATACACTCGAGTATAAACCGTCCGAGTATAAACCGAGGTACCTAGTTTTAGGGGAAAAAGTGGAAAACCACACTGACCCGAATAAACCGAGGGGGTAGTTATTTGCCACTAAAGATGTTTGGAAACTACAACTCCGGCATGCTTTATTGCTGAGTTTAGTTTTCAAACATCTTAAGTTACAAATACTTACAAATAAGAGTAAAACTTCTTTATTTGTGCATACTGTATGCACAAATATAGGAGGATTTACCCTATTTGCAAGTATTTGCCACTTAAGATGTTTGAAAACTACAACTCCCCCCAATAAAGCATGCTGGAGTGGTAGTATCAAACATCTTAAGTGGCAAATACTTGCAAATAGTGGTAAATCCTCCTATATTGTGCATACAGTATGCACAAATAAGAGGTTTTACTCTATTTGTATGTATTTCTACTTAAGGTGTCCCTGTGTAAATAAGTAAATGTTCCCTTACTGTCCGGCGGCCGCGCGATCCGCATCCTTCTCCACAGCCTCTGCGCATCCGGATGATGTCACTACCCGCGCCTCTCACTTTGCGGCGCCGGGTAGTGACATCATCCGGATGCGCAAAGGCTGTGGAGCGAGGATGCGGATCGCGCGGCCGCCGGACAAGTGTAAGGGAAACATTGACTCGAGTATAAACCGAGGTAAGATTTTCAGGCTTTTTTAAAGCCTGAAAACCTCGGTTTATACTCGTATATACGGTATGCCTTTGTTTCTTTAACTGTTTGAAATAGGACATGTAGGAGATTGATAATTATTGGGATTTTTTTTATTTATCATTTGGGGTTGGAATGTTTCTAGCTTTAAATCATATTTTTTTTTTATTTTTTCCAGAAAATCTCCTAATTGCAATAAGGTCTACGAAAAATTGCATCTCGAATTCTGTACATACATGTGATGCCCCCCTTTGGTGTTACTTGGTGGCTGTGTGTCTTGTTGCACCACACATGTCATACTGTTTGATCAGGACATTTGGGAGATTGATTTTGTGTGATTTATTTTTACTTATCGTGATTTGGGTTCTAATTTTGAATCATCTTTTTCTTTAATTTTTTCAAAAAATCTCCTAAAAGCGGGAAGGTTTTGGGGTATTTCAGAGTATGAGGGGTGTTTACTTAAAAAACTGAAATATCCAAACTACAAAGCTAGTATTTTTTCTCTAATTGGACGTATGAATGGTTCCATTTGTGTTGGTGGCCAGTCTCAGTGTACATCCACAAATATGGCATACCATTTGATTCAGGACATGTGGGAGATTGATATTTAGTGGTTGTTTTTACTTGTCATATAAGTTTTGGCAACATCTTTAACTTTGAATCATGCCATCCGGCATGCATGAATGAAAGAAGAATGATGTCGTTATATAGCACAGCCCAGAAGTTATGCATCGAGTCCCTTAGTCCACCGATGTAGAAAATTGATGTTTATTGGGAACTTTTATTTGTACTGGAGGTTTGTCAAGATTAACATTTAGCAAAGATTGAACATTTCACAAAGAACTGCACTGGAAGTCTGCATGTATGAATGCAAAAATGGCAGCACTACATGGCTGGATGTGTTGGTTTCCAAAGGAATAGTATGTTGAAATGGGTTGGTAAACAGGTTTTTAGCCTGAAAAAAAATATTGTCCTGTAGAGCAAAGCCCCAAAGTTATACATTAGGCCCATTTGGAGCTATTTCCTGGCCACTGCTCTTTGTGCACTCATGCATGTGGAATGCCATTTTATTTAGGACATGTGGGAGAATAATATTTATTTCCAAGTTTTGGGGTGTTTTGCTTGAAAAAAGGGAAGCTGTTTAAAATACTGAATTTTTTTTTGTAACTGCATGAGTCTTATTTGGAGTTAGTTGGTGTGTACACTCATGCATACCATTTGATTTAGGACATGTGGAAGAATGATATTTAGTGGGGGGGTTTACTTGCCAATCGGGTTTAGTTTTGTTAAGTTTTCTAACTTTGAATCATCTTTTTTTTACATTTTTAATAAAATTTCCTAGAAGCACGCATTTCTTTGGAGAACTGCATCCGAAAACTACATGCAGATATGACAGAAAATTTCCCTCGGTTGTGGTTGGTCCTCTGTATTAAAGTATAGTGAGCTGGCCACAGCTGATGGGAAGTGTCAGTGCCGAATGTACTCCTTATACTTTATATAGGAAAATGGTCGGGACTGTGGGTAGCCTGAATTTGCCAATTAGCAGCTGAAGTATATGAGAGAATGTTCTGAGTGCTTAGAGCTTTGCTTCAGCAGAATGTTAAGCAAGCTAGTAGATTGTGATTTTTGACAGTCAGTGAAAAACCCTTGACTTCAAATTCCTGAACTCTTGAATATTCAGTGCGGAACCTCGAAAATAGCTCCAAATTCTATGGAGAGCTGCTTCCCGAAATCTGCATGTAATCTGCGAGTATGTATGAAAGAATAGCACCATTACATAGCTATACTGTAGGTGTTCTTCTCTAGTAAGTTACATTTAGTATATCTACCATGTTGGCTTCAAAAAGCCACAAACCCTAGTGAAAGATAAACTTTATAAATGTATCTATGTTCATTGTTGAGTTGCTGGTGGCTCACCATGTAAATTTCATGTTTTTAGCAACATACGGTACAGCCCAAGAAGTCACAAGTTAAAACCCCCTAGTTTACTTATGAAACAATACAACAAAGTTTACTCCCTGAGTTTATTGCTTTTTTGTTTGCTTGTTTTCTTAATATTTTTTCTTAAAATATGTACAAACTTTATATATAGCAGCTCTCTTTTTTATTTACCAACAGTGTGGATTGCTGACAGACTTCCTGGAGCAATAACTGGCATTTACATACTTACATATATTGCTTGTGCAGAGGTGGTGCACTTCTAAAGTGCTGGGTTTGCTTTGCAAAAGATACAGATTCTACATTTACCTATATCCCCTGTTAGCCCTTGAGTCAAGTAGAAAGCTTTGTTTTTAGCAAAACACAGTATAGAAGGTTGCAGGTTCGATTCCCCATACTTACTTTTTTTTACTGAAATGTTAATATTCTGTTTCTTACAGCCATGCTAGCAAAGAAATAAACTGTAAATAAACTGGGTGAATTATGCAAGCTAACCCCGGGTCCCCACAGGTAATTTCCCAAATCAACCAAACAACAAACAAAAGGGAAAGGTGGAGACACAGCTTTTTGTATCTTTGTGAATGTACTCTTTCTATTGGGCAATGTTGTCTGAAGACTTTAGTTCCCCTTTAAATTTTTTTCCAGTAATTGCACTGATGCAAACATCCTCTTTGGAGTTGGTGACCATGTCTCTGTGTACACCCACACATATGGCATACCATTTTATTCAGGGTAGATTAGGCTTTTATATTTTTGTTGGTTTTAAACTTTTTTCTACAGCTTTAGTGTGAAAGTCATCTTTAGTTTTTCTCTATTTTTTTATTTTAGGAAAAGAAGAAAAACATGAGAACATAACCAACCAATTTGATGAAGCGCAGTATCTGCATTTTGATCAAAAGATCCACAAATCTTCAAATACAAAATACATCTAAATTTGACATAAAATTATAGAAAGTGCTGTTTTAGTTCCAATGAGTCTACTGGACAAGGAAAGTGGGTACCTACACAAGTTTGGTATTATTATATCCAAGCTTTTAGAAAATAACCTTAAAAAAAAAACAATATCTACAGCTAAAAATTAAAAGAAAAAAGAACAACAACATTTTTAGAATTTCACATTTTTTACCACAAAATCGATTAAATTCTTCAGAAATGTTAGAAAATTCTGTTTGTGCTGAAAAAAAATCACGTCAAATTTTCTCTATTTACGGCGAGGTTCCTATTGTAACATCTATCTAAACTAATGAGGCAATTTTGAAAATTCCACTGGCACTAAAGAGTAGATTTTCATAGCTAAGTAATAAAGTTTTGTATACCGTATATACTCGAAATATAAGTCGATCCGAGTATGAGTCGAGGTACCCATTTTAACCTAAAAAGGATAAAAACTGTTGACCCGAGTATAAATCGAGGGTAGAATTTTATGACTGCCTTCTGATTCCTTGGCACTCCAGATGTTTGTAAACTACAACTCCCAGCATGCTTTAGTTGCTGGGAGTTGTAGTTTACAAACATCTACAGTGGAACTGCACACACTGAACCAACTATCCTGTCCCTGACCCAAATGCCCTTACTCTCCCTCCTGCACCCATCTTCTCATGCAGCCTTCTCCCATGCAGCCTTCTCCCTCCACCCTTACCTTCTCATGCAAGAGGGATTCATCAAGAGGCATGCAGCCTTCTCCCATTCAGACTTTTTCCAGTTTCTATTTTCAGGTGAGTCTGGGCCAAATACCAGGAGTCAGAGACCAGCCATCATCTACGGTAACTTGAAAGAGGAATCCGACTGCTGCATTGCACTAACCGGCGGATCCACTGACGTCACTCACTACTCGGCGCCGGTCTCATTTCCCGGCGCCGAGTAGTGACGTCAGTGGATGCGACCATCAGTGCATGCGGAAGCTGGATTCCTCATTTCAGGTTAGTTAGTGACTGACTCGAGTATAAGGTCAGATTTCAGGCTGTTTTTACAGCCTGAAAACCTCGACTTATACTCGAGTATATACGGTACATACAATTGCTTAATTGTTCTGGTAGATATTGGTTTTCTGTTTGTCTTTGAGAAAAAAAAATCCTAAAATGAACAGATACAAAATCAAGGGAAAGGAAGAACAATGGCAGAGCACAAAGATGAGACTGGCCTAGGAACAATAAATTAAGATCAATTATTTCCCCCTGTCCTAATGTAAATTTTTTTTATGGCCATTGCCTGGGTAATGGTCACATGTTGCTAGTCTTCTCTGGTTGGCACAGAAACCATGGGAGTCTTTTTGGAAAAAATAAACAAATTAGCTTTAGTCTTTTAAGTCCTTCTTGTACTTAAAAATTAAAACTTTTTGTACCCCTCTTTATCCCCAGTGTACAGTTATTGCTTTGGTACAAGATATTTGTCTTACCAGAGGAGTTCTATTAGGAAGGACAATATCAGTATTCCTAGGGCCATATTTAAAAAGGGCCAAAATTAGCGCCATAAAATTACCGCCGCACATTGCTGCAGAAAAAAATACCGCTATCATCATATTTATAATGGCGAGCGGCATTGCGGCGAAATGTTTCACGGCCACGATGTTCGGCGGTAACTTGAACTATCTTTGCAGATAAACTACACTTAGAGCGATGCGCTAAGTACATTACCGCTGCGAATCCCGGAGCAGGGGGCTGGGAGGGGATGCCGGTAAAGGATCACCGCAGGCGGTCGCGTTCCTCAGAGGGGCATGGCGGGGTGTAACAACCCCGCCCTCGACCCCCCAGTGGGTATCACTCCTTAATCATTATTTTATGATTGCAATGTAGGAACTACAAGCAACTGTAATGAAAGTATTTTCTCCGTACAATATTACTGATTTTTAACTCCCTATCGAGGATTAAAAAAAACAGGACAATCAGTATTTTGCACCACAGCACCACAGTATATTGCAATTCCTCTTGTGTTGATTAGAGTTCATAGCCCTGTTACTGGAACAGGAGTTCTTGTTCTGCACATTTACAAAACATTTAACTAGAAAAGAATGCATACATTTGGAAAATCTTTTTCTTCGTCTTTTTTTTTTTTTTTTTTACTGATTGACAATGCCATTGCCCAAGTTCCAATGTATTCTCATTATTTGTAATTATTTTTGCTTTGTGTCATAAACTTGCAATTTAAAAAAAAATCAGTTTATTTAAGTTGGTGGAGAATATTTTAGCAACTCAGTGATGGAAACGTTCAAGGCCATTTTACATGGTTATTTACGTTACAAAGGGAAATGAATGTGTGCCATGTTACATATTTATATGCTTCATCCACAGAAATTAAAATAATCATACTGCCAGTTATATTACATTTTGTTAAATGTAATACATTTATTGGCACCTAGTAGATGAAGGTACGCAATTCTTTCCTCTTTGTGCTGTTTTCTCATAAATCCTGCTAAAAGATGTGTACACATGTTGTCAGCTGTATTTGTCACTGTACAAACCCTCTCTTGGATTTCCTGCTTGCTGTTAGCAATGATTTATTATCTCTTGTCATTCTTCTAGTTACTTCCCAAAGAAAAGCAAATCAGACTACCATATCTAAGTAAAGAAGTTTCTGAATAATAAATTAGGAATATTTATACCATAGCAGGGTTTTAACAATAGCTTGGAGGATGGTGCTGTTGAATATTATTTTATGATTCATGTGTCCCTAGTAATAGGAAATATAACAACCTGAAAGGTTGAGAGAATATAATCTCTTATGGTTAAATACTCTCTGCATGCAGTTACATTTTGTCAACTTATCATTTATTCTTCTTTTGTTTCTCAGATGCACTTTAATACAGTAAAATTGTTTCTCCTTAGGCTGTAAAATTATTGTATCATTGAAAAGTCTTTCTGCAAAGGATTAAAATGTTGTAGATCAAAAAGGCTTGCTGTTTGAAATCGAAAAAGAAAATCTGCTGTTGCATATATTGTTGTTAACTGTTCAACTGTATCAAGGGCACACAACAAAACAAAATAAAATACAGTATATTCTACATTTCCTAGAAAAGACCAAGTTAAAGGCTGATCAAAATTTAAAAAAGGGCTGAAATTCATGAGAAGCTTACTGTTGGTACTAGCAGACCATGTGATGTCCAACAGTCCAGCAGCCTAACAGTTCATACACACAGGCGAACGATCCACAATGAACGAACAGCTGACAAATGGCAGCTGTGGCTGTTTGTTTAATGCAGATCACAGGTGAAATTGCCGATGTGTAAGCTTTACACTCCTACAAAATAAGGACAGTAAATGTATATAGCAAATAGAGGGGCTACTCAATGTTAATTGAAATATATTTAAAATTATTACAAATAAACAAAACACATTCTACATGCACTTACTTGAATCATTTCATAGTACAAGTGCTAATTGCTCAAAACCCCTTTTAAAAGAGTAGGATCCACCATTTTACATTAATCCTTAAACCCCATACAATAATAGAACAGTCTGTGAAAAGGAAAATGAGTTAAAGATTAATAATTAAAGGGCATGTCCACCCCCAAATCTATATTTTCACCCACTACTGGCCCCACTGTGTAGTGTAGTAAAACCCTTACCTTACAGCCCTGCTCCAAATGGCTGCCCTACAATGTCCCTCCAAAGTCTCAAAAAAGTAAAGACCAGGAGCCTGCCTGTGTCCCATTCTGTATCTGCCTTCTATCTCTCCTCTGGGAGAATTTAGTCATGCGTAGTGCAACCCTCCCTCCCTACATCTCCTTCCTTCTCCCTCCCCTTTTCCTCTCCCTCCCTCTAGCTCCAAACCTCTTTGCTGTAGTGTAGGGCTCCCTCACCCACTCCCAACTGCCATATTACTTCGTAAAATAACTCTCCCAATCACTACTTACATTGCCTGTTTCCCCCAACGTTCTACACAGCTGGGCAGCACAGTGGCTCAGTGGTTAGCCCTAATGCCTTGCAGCGCTGTAGTCCTGAGTTCAATTCCACCATTGGACACATCTGCAAGGAGTTTGTATTTTCTCCCTGTGCTTGCATGGGTTTCCTTCGGGCACTCCGGTTTCCCCCACAATAAGAAAGACATACTAATAGGGTGTATGTGTCAAATAAATGTGCTTAGATTGTAAGCTCTTCGGGGCGGGGAGTGATGTGAATGTATACATGTAATTGTAAAGCACTACGGACGATGTTGGCGCTATATAAATCCACAATAATAATAATAATAATAACAGCTGGAAGCCGTGTCCTTGGCTGCCTCCCAGCCAATAATGGACGCGGCTGCCAGTCAATGACAGAACGTCGGGGGAAAGAGGCAATGTAAGTAGTGATCGGGAGAGTTATTTTACAAAGTAATATGGCGGTTGGGGGTGGGTGAGGGAGCCCTACACTACAGCAAATTTTAAAAAAACGGGTGGACATGCCATTTAAGAGCATGAAAAACATATGCAAAGCCTTCAAAATCATATCATAATATTCTAAAAAAGAAACTACAATAAGCATCAATCATATTAAATAAAAAAAAGATATATATGAATTCAAAAGCATATTTGATATTATTTATAAATATTACTTCTACATTATCCCTACCTCTATTTTATTTGGTTTTATTATATTACAGGTATCCATTAGGGATGGCATAGAACTCGAACTCGAACCCGAGTCGAACGGACCCGGGTCGAACGGACCCGGACTTCTCGAACTATCCCGGACGTATGTCCATGTAAATATAATGTGTAAGCTAACAGTATGTACGATTTGGGCTGCGTGTATATTCTTTTCTGTGCAGATGTTCTGGTTCATATACAATCAGTAAAATGTTTCATATCTTAACATTGCTCTGAATAAAAATTGGAAAGCAGGTGATTTCCTATTTAATCAGAATTTTCAAGTTCTTTTTAAGAGTCAGAAAGGCTTTTCATATGTCTCCCGAGGCAGAATAACCAAACCTACAGATGGGTTTTATGCTTTATGTTCACGCAATGATGCTTTAACACTCTCTATATATACATTGATTGAATTAAGAGTTCTGTCTTTATACTTCTGGCTGACAATCTGAATAAATAAATAAATGCTTGTTCACTGGAGTCTGATTTATAAATAAAAACTTACACCAAGCGTGCTACTCAACTGCAAGAATCAATTCCTTCCATAAGCAGGACATCCAGGGAAGGGTGGAAGGACAGGGGAGTAGCAGCAGCATAAAAGGTTTTCTACTATCTGCTGTACTCCAAACAGCAAGGACCTACAGAGAAATTCATTAAAAGTTCTTATTGTTAAAAACGATGCTGATTCCCCCCCCCCCCAACCAATCAGATTTTAGCTTTCAAATGTGGTGAGATCTGATTGGTTGGGGGGTGAATCAGCACCAATTTAACAATAAGAACTTTTATTTAATTCCCTGTTAGTATTTTACCCAAGTACAGTTTAAAAACAAGCCATGGGGCCATGAGTCGGAGGGGGGGCTGCAAAGGAGAGGAGACACAGGGAATTGTAACTGTCACATGGTTTCAGAAAAGTAGGAAGTGCGGGATTGGTGGATGCTCCTACCATATCACACACAAAAATGTAAATATCTTCAAAACTATGTTAAAAAAAAAAAAATAAAGTAAATTTCAAAAATACTAAGGAAAGTAAACCTGTTAATTACCGAAGTAATTTAGACCACAGTTCACAGTTTCCCTTTAATTCCCCTATTCGCACTAATAATTACTTATTTATGTTTTAATATGACTAAATGATACTGTACCTCCAAGAAAGTTTGACACTTTTTGTCTCTGTATATGGTTGTTTTAAATTTTTATTTAAAAATATGTAGTTAAAACACTTACATCATTATTAAGTTGTTAGTATAAAAACATTTAAAGAATAACCCTATACATTTTTAGCCATGGAAGACATTAAATGATTTAAAACATTCGCTAAAATATAAAGTTTGCCCAGTTTCATCAAAGTAGATGGAATTTACCTTCAAGTCTGCTTCAAATCATTGAATTGTAATCCGCAAATTGCAAATGACACGATTCAAAATTAATTATTTTTTTATGTATGTCTTTTTTATGAATCAGTTTAAAAAACATTGGGTTGTAAATAACATGGTTGTCATTAAAAGTATTTTATTCTCACCCTCCCCCCTAACAGCTGTAGTTGCCTTGAAAAAACATTTTGAATAATTACTAAGTCAAGAAGTGAAAAGTTTGGCTTGGGTATACCTTGGGTATACTTCCAGAGTCCAAGCCCTTATCTACATTTGTTAGTGTTAGAAGGTTAGTATGTGGAATACACTATGGACATTAGATGTTTAGTTAGGTGTACCAGTTTATTAAACTAATTGTCTGCTGTTTTATTATCTGAGGGATACATTTGCACATTTATGCAGGACATTTAAAAGAGAACACAGCATGTGTGTTTATACCTACATGTACATGAGCAACTCTTTATTATTTCCCAGTGTTCTTAATTGTGCAAGTTAATGATGCTTACCATTTGTTCTCCATTTAAGCTTGCAACTGATCATCATCATATCCTGAACATATCAAGTGAACAATATTACGATGAATGATGATAATGTATGCTTTAATAGTTTGTCCATTCACATCAAACTCACCCTTAAAGGGATTCCAGTGTAAACCAGAACAAAACTATTTTTCTTTTCTAAAGCAATTACTTATTCGTAGAAAAGTCAAACGGCGAAGAGTCAAGCATGATATCCACCATTATTCCATAAAAAATCCTCTATTCATCAATCTAAACATAATCCACATTGCTATACATGTCGGACCATCATCAAAGGGAACGGGGGGGGGGGAGGGGTGTTGGCCTGACACGTTTCGCGGAACTTCCGCTTCCTCAGAGACGTCCTGAGATGTTTATATTGATGAATAAAGGATTTTTTATGGAATACCAGGGGATATCCTTGGCTTGACTCCGCGCTCGTTGGTGACTTTTTCTACTGATCTATACTGGGAGGCTGGAACGATCACAGGGGCTAGAGTAGACGCAGCGACCAGTGGATAGCAGATACACAGAAGATGCAGCCCCCGCAGTAAGTGTGTCTCTGTATCATTAGAAATTACTTATTTGTGAGAAAAATCAGCAGGTATCTTTCTCCAGGTTGTATTTAAGACAAATTTCTCCTGATAGAGACAAACTGGTGTTTGTTGCATCTCTAGGGGCTGTCCGTGCTTCCTTTGAATCTTGCCACCGGCTGTATGCCATAGCGCCATGCTCAGATTATGCTAAATAGCCTGTGACACATCACACACTTGGCAGCTACACATATTCATACGCCAGTGAGATATATCAAAAGCCCAGACAGACAGAAATGACTCTTAAATGGGAATTTCTTTTCTTTACGCTATAGTAATATCACAAACCTGAACTTTTTGCATTTTCAATGATCAACAGATAGAAAGGCAGTTCAACTATTTTAAATGCTCTTCCATGAAAGAAAAAAATGTGTTTTATGATGCCATCAGTTATAACAGCAGCACAAGTAAGCAAATCGACTTTATTCGTTGGTTAATTTGCAATCAGAATGTTTATAGTACAGCCATATCTTTGACAAAAACATCAAACATTTTATTACATAACTGTTATTACCTGCGTACCGTACACAACACCAGGCACACGCATACATAGCACTGCATACACAGGCACACACATACACTCTCACATGGCTGCTATTGTGTATATTAATAGTTAAATTAGACCTAGTATATAATACAAACATACTGATTATATAATAGCTGTGCTTATACTCTTCAAAATCAATTTCCATATCTAGAGATATTTCCATTCCCAGCTATCAAAATACAATATCTGATGAAATGTAAATGTGTTTTTACCAGAATCACAAGGTAAATATCGACAATAATTAATTAACCACAGAGAGAAAGCTTGGTATCCCATTAACAGGAGCTTTCATCTTCTTCATTTTATTTATATTAAACCTGCATAACATGTAATTTCCCTACTAGTAAAGTAAAGCCAATTAATATGAAAAAGGTAATGTCAGATCTAATGCTGTTGTTGTTTTTTTTTTTTTTTTAATCTTTCAATATTGTTTTTGAAGTTTTATGCAGCCAACTTAAAAGACTTCACAGCTATGTACTAATGAGCTTCATTCACATAATATCAAAAATAAAGGGAAAATAATTGTAATGTCAAGTGAGGATTCTTATTCATACAAATAAGTCTATACAGTTGTTAATATTTCGCTACTTTCATGACTTTTGGGATCATATAAATGATATAGCAGACCCCATAGCAGAGCACTTTTAGGGAAATATTTTTTATGACAATGAAAAGGAGGACATACTTTTTAACACATTTTAAATCAATTAAATACTCCGATGTTGCTATTTTTACTTTAAATGGGAATTAAATTGTGTTGTTTTAAAGTTAAGTACAAATACAAGTGCATACATTTTTCCTCATTTCTTTAACCTAAACTGCCCATCCATGATTTCTCTGTGCATACTGTAAAATAATGCTTTAACAAATAGTGAAGGACCGAACCCGAGTAGGGTTGAACTTCATGATTTCAGACAAACGGAACTATCCGAACTCTATTTATACATTTCAGGTTTGAACTAGTTCGGTTTTCTGAACCTGCGGACTTATTTTCAATAATTATCTATTTTACTTGAAACTTGAATGTATCCTCCGATTTTGGTAACCCTTCAATGTGCCTTCGATTTCGGAACCCTCAAATGTAGACTTCGATTTTGGTAACCCTAATGTATCGTTCAGTAACCTTAAAGGACAACTAAAGCCACAGAACAACACTGAACCAGAGGCAGATAATGTAGTAGGTAGGGACTCTCAACTCTCAATACCTACGCACCAAATCCGGTATGCTACACTTACTGGTCTCCTCACAAGCCAGATGCAACTTTCAGGTAAATAAAAGTGTAGTGTAGCATACGAAATGCACAAACTCCAAGCTGTGAATAATAGTAAACTTTATTCAAGAAACATGTTTACTGAACCAGAAGGCAGAACACCTTGATATATAACCAGTTACGTGTCTTACCTCTCATTGATACAGGCACTAGAAAATTACCTAAATAACATATGGTTTGTGTTTACTAACAGGATTCTAGTATCAACAATTGGTCAACGACCATTATGTTCTGCACATGCTCAGTCCTTAGCTATGACAGAAACTTGTTACAGTTGGTCACACCCATTAATAATCTCTAGCCAATCCTTTTACAGGACAGATAAAGAAAGGAAGCATGTGACTGAGGTCAGGGGTGTGGTCTGACACTGCACATACACACAGATACTTCATCCAGTTCTTAACAGGTTTACATTTACTTTATTGCAATTTACTGAAGTGGGAATTTATAGCTTATTGGTTTTTAGGGTTTTTTTAGATTCTGAAGTGTAAAAAATTGGGTTTAGTTCTCCTTTAAATGTTCAATTTCAGTATCCCTCGAATGTATCATTCGGTAACCCTCAAATGTATTGTTCAAATTTGGTACGGTAACCTTAAAAATTTGGGACGGTAACCTTAAAATGTAGCATTCGATTTCAGTAACCTTCGAATGTAGCCTTTGACTTTCGGTAATCCTTGAATGTATGTTCTGTAATCCTCAAAAGTATTGTTCTGTAACCTAGAATTGGCCGTAACCCTTAAATGTAGCATGCTGAAACTCAATTGCCCGATCATGCGGAAAGAAGTGGTTAAGCGAGTTTGGTGACGTGTGCATGTTCCCAGACCATTTCCAGATGTCACAGCATTATAGTAAGTACCATTGTTATTTTATCTATTATTTATCCAAACTTTTCAAACTATTATCTCCCCATTGACTCAATGGGTTTGTTTCCGAATTTCCAAAATTTTACTGAAGTTGGAGACAAACCAAAATGTAGTAATTTCGGCCATCTCTACTAACAAACTGTTTGCAGGACCCCTAATAGAGTAGATTATGGTCTTGTCCTTACAATACAATAACATTTGTAAAGCGCTTTTCTCCTAAAGGAATGTACAAGTTACTGGTATTGATACATAAAGTAGAGTTGATCCAGGGAAATTTCCGATTGCCATGGAGTCAGGAGGAATTTTTCCCCCTTCATAAATTTGGTGGGTTTTTTTTGCTTCCTCTGGATCAACAGTTAGCAGGAAATGAGGATATTGCTAGGGGTTGGACTGGATGGACGTATGTCTTTTTTCAACCTCAAATACTACTATTACTAAAGGACTCAAAGCGCAAAGATATGTCTCAGATCAATACAGTCTGTATTACAGAGGAAATTGTTGGTGTTCATAAATGCTAGACTAAATTGGTTCTGATTGGGTGTGCCAGGGAGTTCCAAAGTGTAGGGGCACATGACAGAAGGCTCTGTCTCCAAACGTTTTGAGGTGGACCCTGGGGATGACCAAGTAATTGGATCATTTTGATCTAAGATGATGTATGTTCAGGTATCTAGGACCCAGATTGTGCAAGGATTTGAATGTCAATAAGCAAATCTTAATCAGAATTTATGGAAGCCAGTGGAGTGAGCGAAGGGTTGGTTTATGTGGCAATGGTTGTGTTGGCTTAGCCTCACATTGGCATTTTGTACTAGCTGCAGGTTGTGCGGGTCTATTTTGGAAGGCCTGTTTAGAAAACATTGCAGCAGTCCAACTGTGATGTGATTAATGCATGGACCAGGGTTGGAAGATCTGCTGAAGGAATGTGGTGTTTATTTTGCAATGTTCCTTAGGGGAAAGAAGGAATTTTTCACAACAGCTTAGATTTGGTTCCTGAAGCTTAGTTCCATCCCAGGCTGCATGCAAAGTCTGAGTTGTTCAGGTCTGTGCTTCTATTCTAATGGTACTGCTGCTGAAACTAGAGCTGCTTTGTGTCAAGCGCTGACACCCAACTTCAGTTTTAGCCAGTTATCTATCATTTATCCATTCCTGAAGTTCAGCTAAGCATTCATTTATTGTGGGGTAGGGCTGTGATGATAAATATAGTTGGGTGTCATCGGCATAGCAATGATATGTCAGGCAATGTTTTTGTACAATTTTTCCCAGTGGCAAAATGTATATGTATGTATATGTATATGTTGTTAACTGCAGAGGGGACAGTTTTGCACCCTGGGGTACTCCATATCAGAGATACAGGATTGGAGAGGAAGGGCCCCAAGGATACCTTTGTGTTATGCCATTCGGAAGGAGTTAAACCAATGGAGAACTAAGCCACATATGCCACAGTACTCTTGTATCCTTTTGAGCAAGATTTCTGGATCAACTGTGTCAAAAGCTGCTGAAAGGTCAAGCAAAACTAGGATGGAACATTGGCCTCTGTCTCTTGCCATGAGCAGACCGTTGCAGACCTGGTGAGGTCTGTTTCACGACTGTGATGTTTTGAAGCCAGATTGGAGGGGTTAAAGGATGCTGTTTCTGAGAGCCTGGCTTCAAGTTGGAGATAGACAGTCTTTCAATAACTTTCCCCAGAAAGGGGAGGTGGAGACAGGCCTGTAGTTGTTTAGAGCTCTGGGTCTAAGGATGGTTTCTTGAGCAGTGGTCTGACGATTGCCTCTTTCAGCTGGTGGGAAACCTTCCCTCTTGTAGGGAACAGTTTACTATTTGTGGAAGCTGGTCTAAATAGCTCAGGGCATTTTAACATTAACTCAGTGGGGCCAGGTGGCAGGTCACAGGTGGTTGGTGAAGGTTAAGAGGAGAGTCTGAGATGCCGTCTTCAGTAATTGTCTTGAAATCAGACCATGCTGGTGGGCTATTTTTGCATTCATTATATGGTTCTGCCTTGGTTTCCAGCGTTGGTGGTTGGATGTCTGACCGTATGGAGGAGACTTTATCTGAGAAGAAGTGGGCAAATTTCTCACATAGGTCCTGTGAAGGTTCATGCTGGATTTTGCAAGATGGGTTGCAGAGAATGTAACCATGCGGAAAGCTGGGCAGGTCGTTTAGCTGCGTTTGCAATCTCCTGAGATAGGAATAAGGACTTTTTCTATTGACCAGTGTTTGATATTTTTTCATGCATGATGTTTGTGCCGGACAGGATTTCTCGGACTTTCGATCTTAAATAATTATTGAATGTACTGGATAGTGTACTGGATAATGGCAATGCCTTTGACATGGGAGAACAGGGTTCAAATCCGGCTAGGGGCAGCTATACAAAGTTTGGATTATTATAATAACCTAGTAATATAATAACTATATGATAACCTAGTAATATAATAACCATATAATTATTATTTACTAGGGTATATATGGTTATTATATTACTAGGTTATTATATGGTTAGAAATAGGGTATATAGGTTATTATATACTAGGTATTATATTATATGGTTATTATATTGTTATTATATTACTAGGGTATTATATTACTAGGGTATTATAATAATCCAAACATTTGTATATTGCCCCTAGCCAGGATTCGAACCCTGGTCTTCCATGTCAAAGGCGGTAGCTTTAACCAGTACAATATCAACCCTCGATGTACCATTCGCTAAGCCTTGAAAGGACCATTCCCTAACAGGCAGGATCGTTCGTTCGTTCGTCAATTGCCTGCCTGACTTCAGGAAGGGTTTTTAACAAGTTTGCTGACAATTACATGTTCTCCAGGCCATTTCCCAGGTGCCACAGTCATTTACAGTAAGTTACCACTGTTATTTTAGCTGTAAATCACTCAGACTTTTCGAACTATCTCTCCCCATAGACTTGAATGGGTCTGAATTTTTTCTCTGAAAGTTCTCTGAAGTTCTCTGAACTTTATATAGTTGGCCATCTCTAGCTGCCACACATTCAAAAGAATGGGTGGGTGTTACAGCAGGGTTTAAGTTCAAACTGGATTTAAAGCAGAGAGCAACTACTCCCTGTGATCGTTCTTCACAGTGTAAAACTGAGTAATTGGGTGGTACGTAGCTTCCAGAGTGGGTTCCTGAGTTCTGATCTAGCCATGTCTCTGTAATTAGAGCTAGATCTGAGGCTTCTATTAGGCTGTGAAACTGCTGTTTTATTTTTATATGGCATGCATAGTTTATCTGATCTTTAAAGCTTTTGTTCTTGGCCCCCGACTGGGGCATGTGTTCAGGGGTGTGGCAGCTATCCTTTTCTAATGAAGTTACAGTGATGTTGTTGTGGTGATAGGTGTGGATTGCTTTGTCTTTGTGATTCCTTTATGAGTGCCTCCATGCCTTTCCCACATCTTCCTTGTCTGTTTTTTTTTTTAGATTTCCAATGGATTTTAATGTGCTAATTAAGGAGGGTCAATAGTAGATGTTCCTTGTCATAGATTTTAAGTTTGCCTAGAAGCTCACATGTGTATTTTGTGTGTGACATTGTTTTTTTAAACAAACACTCCTTATTGTTAAATTTAAGATTGAAGTTATGGTATAAGTGTAGAAAGAGAGACAGACATGTAACACGACAAGCACATTGGATGTTCCATTTCTACTACTTACAGAAAGGCCCGAAGATGAGCTTAAGAAAGTTGAAGGATTTCAAAGTCTGAGGTCAGCTCCTAGCAGGTAGATTGATGATTCGTCCAGTTCAGTATTAATATAATCAGTTTATATCTCAGCAATACAAGTATTGCAGTTATGATTTGTAGTTTGTAAAGGTAGGATTTCTGTATTTGGGGTGTATTTAGAAGTCAAAATTCTGAGACAAGATGTGGAGCAGCTTGATAGAGCTGCAGCCCAGGTAGGCACACTCAGGGTGTTCTTGACTCAACCCCTGGGGCAATTCATTTGCTCAGTAGAGATCCAAACATGTTTGAACCAATCAACAGCCAACAAATTAAAATTAGTAACATGCCAAGAAAATGAGCATCTAGGAAGAAGGACCATTGCAGAACTTGAAAGCTCACTCACTACTGACAGCACGCAGAGCACAGAATATAAAATCAGTCATTTTGAAAATAAAGAAAACATGGAGATTGTTGAATATGTAGAATAGAATAAAATATTAAATAGAATATGCAGTGTGTGTTATATACAGTACATAGTAATGTAAAAATAATGATTTATGTCACTGAACCTTCCCATTAAATTATGTTGAAAGTGCCGTTTTTTAGTTCTCTAGAAAAGTACTCTATTCCATATGAGTAAGATCCATGTTAAAGGGATAAATGACAGCAAAATAGAGTAAGTAAAAAGTATGGCAAATGTAAAACATCTGTTTGTTTTCTAATGTTCCACTGGCAATATTTCTTTGATGGATGAAACTACAGACAAAATTTAGACACCATTTTACTGATATTTTCGACGTGTTGAAACCACATTCATCTATTGAAATTCATGGTTTTATCTCAAAATTAGTTTTTTTTTCCGCACTTCTGCATCAAAAACCTGGGTCTTTTCCGTGAACCTTCTGGGGGAAAGAAACCCAGGGGTTCATGCATCACTGTGATTTCACATTTTAACCACTGCCAATCAACCCCATTTGCCGATAAGGCATTGATATTTGTCTCAGTCTCTAATTTCGGTTTTAGGAACTCTGTAACCAGAGATGGAACAAGGTTTGCTCTTTTGCTAATAAGACTTCCTCTCAAATTCGCCATAGTGTGGGGTCCCTCAGGGCTCTGATTTAGGACCCTTGCGTTCTCCCTCTACACTAATCTGGGAGAATAATCAGTTCTTTTGGCTTTAAATATCACCTATACGCTGATCCAAATTTACTTGTCCCCCCCACTCTGAAGTTCAATCCCAAATCTCAAAATGTCTGCTTTCTATTTCCACCTGGATGGCGCACCACCGCTTAAACTCAATCTCTCTCTAAAACTGAATTAATCATTAAACAATGACCTAGCCCACCCTTCTCCATCTCTATATGACTATAAGATATTAACCAAGTAAATCTACATGCTGGCTTGGAGTAATCTTTGAATCCTCTCTTTCCTTCCATCATCACATTAACAATGTCACTAGGACCTGTTGTTTTTCCCTTTGCAGTATTGCAAAAATCCACCCTTTCCCTTCTCGCTCCAATACTAAATGCTTATGCATGCTCTTATAATATTCTGTCTTGACTACGCAAGAACCTGCACCTGAACTGAAGTCTGTATATGTGTGTTATGTGCTCATCACACTTATCACACACCAAGTGACACTATATAAAAAAATTATACATACATACACATAGTATTACCAAAAAAAAAAAAAAAAAAGCTAGTTGCTCACATTTCTTCACATCCCAGTTAGAAAAGGAATCCTTGCGATGTGGGAAAATGCCTGAACCCTTTTTAGCCTGATTGTTGTTTTAATAGGTACCCAACGTTTGAGTCATCTCATTGGCTCCCCATCATGCATACCCCAAATACATGGTGAAGGGGGCAAAGTACCCTAACTACTGTCTGAAAAGTTTCATGGGCATTCCCCCCACTAGGGACAGACCCCAACATCATAATGATTTCTTTTTTACACCTGGAGGTATGCACCCTTGTTCGTCTTTGTATTAATGGTACAAATAGTTTTTTTCCTACAGTGACAAAAATCTTTTTAATTGAAGATCATCTAAATTGCTTGAAAGTGACAATACCAGCTTATATCTAATGAAAAATAGGTAGACCTTTGAGATAAATAAATGCCCCCGTCTTCTGCAGCCTTAAAGACCTCTTTGTTAAGAAATATAAGATGCATTAGTATTTTTAAGACCAAAGGTTTTCCTTATCCTATAGAATAATGAACAAACGAAAAAAAAACAACTAATAAACAGTCTGTAAAAGTATAAGGATATTCTTCTGAGTTTTTTTTTTCCCCATTCAAATTTCCTTTGAGGTAAAATAGCTTTCAGGTTCATTTAATTGTTGTTGAAAAATAGCAGTGTGCTAGTATTAAAAGTTGTTTTTTTTTTTTATGGAAATTTCTTTCAGCTATATAATCCATCATATTTTTTCTAATCCTGTGCCATCTCAAGCCCCTGAGTCTCAAAGACTTTCTTTTTTCATTGGAGCTTACTTGTTAAATTAGCACTGATAAAAGGTAAAACATTTATCATGCTTATTAGTGAATAAACCTAGCAGCAGGTATCCCAAGTGAGGAAGCAAACCCTCATTCCTGCAAGAATGAATTGGAAATTATCCAAGTGCTTGCAAACATTTTTCAGGAGTGACGAATTGTCAGAAAGAAAGAGCTGCTGGATGTGGTATATTACTGGAGAGAAAAAAAAAGGCATCACTCTTAGGTATTTTCATCCACCCCATGGGGATCTTGCACAGTTTGATTTACTGTATTGCCTTTGAAATGCAGGATCAGCTGACCTTGCAACTAAAGCATTTAAAAAAGATTGAAAAGTATTGGGGTTCGTATAACTCAGAAAATGGGCAATGTGTATTCATTCCTCATGTCACACGTGTGTGGTGTCAGTAATAAATAGTCATTTATGAACTCTGTGCTAATGATTTTTGTCATAATCACTCTATTATAATCATTCCTGTATTTTAATTAATGCTAAAATGAATTTCATATTTGTTTAAATGTAGTCTACGTAAAGCTGTTTTAGATAGTGTAAATGGCGTAATCTGTGGGAACAAATTGACATGAATATTGTTTAAAACAATTAAGGATTAAAAACACAAAGAAATAATTATAGATCTTCTTTGGTGAAAAACCTTCATAAAGAATAATGTTTTGAGTGATTTGAATAAAAGTGCTAGGTTATGATTTGTCATAGCATCTAAAAAGTGTAAAAACAAAGACAGCCTGACAGTTGAACAAACCAATTAAACAAATAATTGTGCTTGGTAGATAAGACTGTTAGAACCGCTTGTAAATATAGGAAACAAAAAGTAGGAAGTCCATCCCTTTAAGTGAAAAACTGAAAACTAAAAGTAAAATCACAAACCCACAAAACTGCAGTAGTTAGAAATCGAGACATATAAGACTAACCTTAAATTGTAGCCCATGTTATGTTATAATTTTTGGCTTCCTGTTCTTCCCATAAGCAGCTGTGAGTAATGGATGTGATAGTGACATTACAGCCAATGACTGATGCTATTACCTAATTGCTCCTCTGAACATGTGTAAGCTCATGCAAGCTTATAGGGCCCTATTTATAAAAGATCGGTATCGTTATATTATAAAAGAACGGTAATTACCGATAACGACCGGTATTTACCGATAATGACCAGTATTAACGATTTCGTAATACGGTCATTATCGGTAAATACCGGTCGTTATCGGGAAATACTGGTCGGTTATCGGTAAAATACGGTCGTTATCGGAATACCAGTCGTTATCGGTAAATAACGGTTGTTATTTTACGATAACGATCGGTATTTACGATAACGATCTTTTATAAATAGGGCCCATAATGTCAGAAAATAACTCATTAAAGTCAATGGGGCTAAAAGTTTTAAAAAATTGGATGATTTACAGATAAACAAACAAGGATAGCTTACTCTAAATGGCTGTGCCACCTGGGAAATGGTCTGGGAAACATGCAGCTTTCACCAAAACCTGTTTAAACACTTTTTCTTCATGATCAGGCAATTGTTGAGTTTGCGCAAGCTACATTCGAGGGTTACGGCCAATTCGAGGGTTACCAAAAGCTACATTCGAGGGTTCCCGAAAATAGAGAAATACATTTGAGGCTTATCGAAATGAAACATTACATTCAAGGGTTACGAAGTTAAGGCTACATTTGAGGGTTCCGAAAACTAAACATTGTATTTAAGGGTTACCGAACGATACATTCCAGGGTTAGCAAACAGCTCGTAAATTCGAAAATTATCGAAAATACAGCCGTGAGTTGGAAAAAACGAACTAGTTCAAACCCAAATTAGTTTGAATAGTTTCATCCGAACTCATGAAGTTTGGCTCGAACTTTCGAGTTCAGGACCATCACTAGTCATGGAAAGGCATTTATGAAGCCCATGATTAATCACCTAGGGGGCTGGATAAGGCCATATTCTATTGATAAACATTCTGCATTTAGTCTTAATCTCAAAAATAATTTTAAAAGTCAAACAGAAAAAGTTGTGTAACTGAAAACTGTCTGCTCTATATAATTTATTTCATGGGAATGGCATGCAATACAGTATTTTACAGAATTTGGCAGTATGTTTCTGTACCAAATATTATGTCTGTAAAAGTTGAAAACATTCTTGTAAAGTTTTTGTTTAAAAAAACAAACAAAACTATTTTTCTTTTTGGTCATTTTAAGTAGTGGCTAGTTAGTTGTTGAAAGAGAGAGTAGAAAGGGTTGAAAGAGACAAAATCTAAAATGGGAAGCTAGCACAGGTGAATGTTATTAACATGTCAATCTTGTTATCCTTCAGAAGCAATTTTCAGTTATATGTCACATCTGCTTGAACTTTGACTCAAAAGTTTCTAAGAATTATCTTAATCCCTACTAGAAAAGACATATCAGTGTTGTTGTAAATGATTTATGGTTCTCAGTGAGAATTCTCCAAGACATAAGACAATATATATATTATTATTATATATTATATATATAATATATATATTTAATATATATATACACACACACACATTCACACACCACAGTAACAGAAAAAGGTGCATGTTTAGGTCATTTGTTAATAATGGATACAAATTTTTGATTGCCATCATGTGTCGAATCAAATACGTGTCAGCTCACAAGACAGCAACAAGGAGACAATCTGATCAAATGGAATATGAAACAACTGCTGTGTTGTTGACTGATTTTAGGGCATGTCCACCACCAGAATTAAAATACTTACCACCACCCCAAACTCCGAGATCAATAGTTACTCACCTTCCCTTAGTTCCTGAAGCCCTTTCCGCTATGGTTCTCTTGCCCTGAGGCGTGGCTTAATGCCAGACTCAGTATTGGCCTTGAAGTCACCATACAGCGAAAAAGACTCCTGCATTCCCAGCAAACATGTCCCAAATTCACCAATGACAGCTTATTTAGTAGTGGCAACCGAAGGGTTTAAAAGGCAGCTCGACAGGGTGTCTTGTGAAGTGTTACCTTTCAGTCACTTTCTTGCATGATGCATACTCTGAGGAGAAAAGCAATGTGGTAAGGGGCATGTCAGAGGGGCCAAGTTGAATGACTCCACAACAATGGTGGGAAACTGCAGTGAGCTCTACCTCAATGGTGTGATGCTGTGAAGCATTACCATTCACCCGCTTTCCCCCAAATGATGCAAAATATCAGGGGGGGAAAAGCCAGGTTGTGTGGGGTATGTCCAGGGGGCCAAGCCTGCCTGGTCCTCAACAACAGTGGCCTACTGCAGTGAGCGAACTCAATGGTAATGCTGTTGTGAAAGTGTTACCCTCTTCTGCCCCACTTTCCTCTGCAGATGCATATCTGAGGGAGAGAAGCAATGTGGGTTGGGGGTAGCGTTAGGTCCGAGGAATAAGTGGGATAAAGTTATGTCTCTAGCAGGGTTGCGACATGCGGCTGCACCATATCATATTAAATAAAAAAAAGATATATATGAATTCAAAAGCATATTTGATATTATTTATAAATATTACTTCTACATTATCCCTACCTCTATTTTATTTGGTTTTATTATATTACAGGTATCCATATAAAATTGCATGCCAAAATGAAATACAAGAAATGTATCACAGAAAGACCATCAATTATCATTATACTGTATATTATATATCAAGGCTTTATTAACATTAGAGATGGACTAGAACTCAAACTCGAATTTGAGGATTTTAGCAAATTTGTGAAAACAATCCAGCCATATGTTCCAAATTTACCAAATATGATGCAAATTGCAAAAATAAAGGTTAATGGGGAAGTTCAGTGCAAATGCCTAAACTTTTTAGAAAAAAGAGCAGTCTTTTCCCATCCTAATGACCTTAACCTACCCATTCAGCATTTTGACTGTGTATAAATAAATGCTTTATAAATACCTCCTTTTGCAGGACCCCAACCCAGCACCTGGGATAATTCAGTTGCTCAGTAGAGATCTGAGTACGTTTTACCCATTGAACAGTGGAAATTAAGGTGGTAGTGTGTAAGGACCAAACCAACCAACCACAATGCTGACGAATGATCACAGTCAGCATTACGGCCAGTAAGGAAAGACCAAGAATTTCTGTTAGTCAGTACTGCCCTTTACTTTAATTAAAGGGAGCTGATGTTATGGCCCATGTATTGCCACACGGATGGCCGATCCCCATACTAGGTATGGGCAATCAGTCGGGTTCATGCGTACAGTCCCCACTGCATGTGCCTTGACAGATACCAATGTTATTTGTCGGCACAATGCAATAGGGATCACATGTGTATGGCCACCTTTACTGTTAGAAACATTCCAAGGTAGTGAGCATTCTTAAATACTTGGAACTTTAGATTTAATGACAGAGGGTTAAAAGAACTGTGTGGACCTTTTTCAAACATAAAGTGCATGTCCAGTCAAAAAAACCTTTAGCTATAAATGCAGAGGACCCCCCCAAAACCACAGCTTTGCAATATCAATATATGCCAAATATGCCCCTGAAGGGACTTACCTGACCCAGTCCCTCTCTGCTCCTTCTCTGCTCTGCATCTGACAGCCACTTTACTTCATGGTCGTGGCTGTCAGTAAGTGCAGTTTGACCTCACACCCAACTGCCTGACAGCCGTGACCAGAAAGTAAAATGGCTATCAGCACAGAAGTCCTCAGCTCCTGTTTTTGCTTGAAACAAGCTCGGGCAGGGATGCCGCCTAGATGGCAATGATCGGTCAGGTAAGTTCCTTCAGGGGCAAATATTGATATTGCGAAACTGTGGTTTGGTGGGGGTCCTCTGCATTTATAACTTAAGTTTTTTTTTTTGACTGGACATGCCTTTTAAAAAATGTATTCACCTTTTGTCCCTATATAAGAATTTTGGGAGGAATAAAATGATGTCAGAAATGAATAACATTTTTAATAAACAACACAAAATACAAATCAATCATATACAAGTACAAATCTTATATACCTTATACCCTCCTGTTTGATGTACAATTCAGAAATTCCACCTCAAAAACTCAGTTTGGTCACAAAACTTTTACCGTGAAAACATAAAATGTATTGTGTGATTTGTGGAAAAATGTCTTCATTTTGCAATGAAATTAGGACTACAAAATTCTGTTGTTAAAATTCAATGCAAAATCTGTTTTGTGACAAACTTATGAACAACTCTATTTGTATGTTATACTCTTTATACTGTATATTAAATTCTAATAAATGTGCCCTGATAGCCTTTTAATGACACCAGCCTTCTATTGGGACCAGTCTAAATAATTGCAATAAATTACTTTATGTTTCATGGGCATCTCTTATGATTTAATATATGTTATGGCTTTAAAATACGGGCAGTTCTAGCTTTTTAAAATTTCAGTTTCTCTTCTGTTACTTTTGTTTATTTGTTGACTTTTCTAGGATGACAAAGAAAAAACCCGTACAGTGGTATAGTAGGCTAATCAACCTGAAATTTTTGAAAAGACTTTTATTTGATTGGTAATTTGAGGGCTTTTTACGCATAAAAAATATTTAAATATATGAGTGATGGCATTTGACCAGTGATTAAGGTGACAGGTATCAAAGGCAAGAACATTTTGTCTGTATTAGCTGCAACTGTTTTAGTAACCTTGAATTTACTATATTGTAGGCCATTTTGGCTTGAACTTGCGCTTATTCCAGTATTCTGATTTCTATTTCTTCTCGTTACATCTGTATTTGGCCCCTCTTCAGAAATAAAAAGCTTGCTATGAAAATCATCTTAGTTTGCCAACACAATTGCTTTTATGTTTAATCTGTAAAGTATGTCCATGTAAATAATAATGTGTAAGCTAACAGTATGTACGATTTGGGCTGCATTGTGTATATTCTTTTCTGTGCAGATGTTCTGTGTTCATATACAATCAGTAAAATGTTTCATATCTTAACATTGCTCTGAATAAAAATTGGAAAGCAGGTGATTTCTCTATTTAATCAGAATTTTCAAGTTCTTTTTAAGAGTCAGAAAGGCTTTTCATATGTCTCCCGAGGCAGAATAACCAAACACTACAGATGGGTTTTATGCTTTTATGTTCACTGCAATGATGCTTTAACACTCTCTATATATACATTGATTGAATTAAGAGTTCTGTCTTTATACTTCTGGCTGACAATCTGAATAAATATAAATAAATGCTTGTTCACTGGAGTCTGATTTATTACATAAAAACTTACCACCAAGCGTGCTACTCAACTGCAAGAATCACTTCCTTCCATAAGCAGGACATCCAGGGAAGGGTGAAGGACAGGGGAGTAGCAGCAGCATAAAGGTTTTCTTACTATCTGCTGTACTCCAAACAGCAAGGACCTACAGAGAAATTCATTAAAAGTTCTTATTGTTAAAAACGATGCTGATTCCCCCCCCCCCAACCAATCAGATTTTAGCTTTCAAATGGTGAGATCTGATTGGTTGGGGGGTGAATCAGCACCAATTTTAACAATAAGAACTTTTATTTAATCTCCCTGTTAGTATTTTACCCTAAGTACAGCTTTAAAACAAGCCATGGGGCCCATGAGTCGGAGGGGGGCTGCAAAGGGAGAAGGAGACACAGGGAATTGTAACTGTCACATGGTTTCAGAACAGGAAGTAGGAAGTGCAGGGGATCTGGTGATGCTCCTACCATATCACACACAAAAATGTAAATATCTTCAAAACTATGTTAAAAAAAAAATAAAATAAAAGTAAATTTCAAAAATACTAAGGAAAGTAATACCTGTTAATTTACCGAAAGTAAATTTTAGACCACAGTTCACAGTTTCCCTTTAATTCCCCTATTCCGCAATAATAATTACTTATTTATGTTTTAATATGACTAAATGATACTGTACCTCCAAGAAAGTTTGACACATTTTTGTCTCTGTATATGGTTGTTTATAAATTTTTATTTAAAAATATGTAGTTAAAACACTTACATCATTATTAAGTTGTTAGTATAAAAACATTTAAAGAATAACCCTATACATTTTTAGCCATGGAAGACATTGAAATGATTTAAAACATTCGCTAAAATATAAAGTATTTGCCCAGTTTCATCAAAGTAGATGGAATTTACCTTCAAGTCTGCTTCAAATCATTGAATTGTAATCCGCAAATTGCAAATGACACTGATTCAAAATTAATTATTTTTTTATGTATGTCTTTTTTATGAATCAGTTTTAAATACATTGGGTTGTAAATAACATGGTTGTCATTAAAAGTATTTTATTCTCACCTCACCCCTTAACAGCTGTAGTTGCCTTGAAAAAACATTTTGAATAATTACTAAGTCAAGTAAGTGAAAAGTTTGGCTTGGGTATACCTTGGGTATACTTCCAGAGTCCAAGCCCTTATCTACATTTGTTAGTGTTAGAAGGTTAGTATGTGGAATACACTATGGACATTAGATGTTTAGTTAGGTGTACCAGTTTATTAAACTAATTGTCTGCTGTTTTTATTATCTGAGGAATACATTTGCACATTTATGCAGGACATTTAAAAGAGAACACAGCATGTGTGTTATACCTACATGTACATGAGCAACTCTTTATTATTTCCCAGTGTTCTTAATTGTGCAAGTTAATGATGCCATTTGTTCTCCATTTAAGCTTGCTAACTGATCATCATCATATCCTGAACATATCAAGTGAACAATATTACGATGAATGATGATAAATGTATGCTTTTAATTAGTTTGTCCATTCACATCAAACTCACCCTTAAAGGGATTCCAGTGTAAACCAGAACAAAACTATTTTTCTTTTCTAAAGCAATTACTTATTTCTAAAGCCAATGATATCCACCATTATTCCATAAAAAATCCTTTATTCATCAATCTAAACATAATCCACATTGCTATACATGTCGGACCATCATCAAAGGGAACCGGGAGGGGGGAGGGGTGTGTGGCCTGACACGTTTCGCGGAACTTCCGCTTCCTCAGAGACGTCCCTGAAATGTTTATATTGATGAATAAAGGATTTTTTATGGAATACCAGGGGATATCCTTGGCTTGACTCCACGCTCGTTGGTGACTTTTTCTACTGATCTATACTTGGGAGGCTGGACCGATCACAGGGGCTAGAGTAGACGCAGCGACCAGTTGGATAGCAGATACACAGAAGATGCAGCTCCCCGCAGTAAGTGTGTCTCTGTATCATTAGAAATTACTTATTTGTAGAGAAAAATCAGCAGGTATCTTTCTCCAGGTTTGTATTTAAGACAAATTTCTCCTGATAGAGACAAACTGGTGTTTGTTGCATCTCTAGGGGCTGTCCGTGCTTCCTTTGAATCTTGCCACCGGCTGTATGCTCATAGCTGCCATGCTCAGATTATGCTAAATAGCCTGTGACACATCACACACTTGGCAGCTACACATATTCATCCGCCAGTGAGATATATCAAAAGCCCAGACAGACAGAAATGACTCTTAAATGGGAATTTCTTTTCTTTACTGCTATAAGTAATATCACAAACCTGAACTTTTTGCATTTTCCAATGATCAACAGATAGAAAGGCAGTTCAACTATTTTAAATGCTTTCCATGACAAGAAAAAAATGTGTTTTTATGATGCCATCAGTTATAACAGCAGCACAGTAAGCAAATCGACTTTATTCGTTGGTTAATTTGCAATCAGAATGTTTATAGTACAGCCATATCTTTGACAAAAACATCAAAACATTTTATTACATAACTGTTATTACCTGCGTAGCTGTACACACACACAGGCACACGCATACATAGTCACATGCATACACAGGCGCACACATACACTCTCACATGGCCTGCTATTTGTTTTATATTAATAGTTAAATTTAGACCTAGTATATAATACAAACATACTGATTATATAATAAGCCTGTGCTTTTAATACTCTTTCAAAATCAATTTCCATATCTAGAGATATTTCCATTCCCAGCTATCAAAATACAATATCTGATGAAATGTAAATGTGTTTTTACCAGAATCACAAGGTAAATATCGACAATAATTAATTAACCACAGAGAGAAAGCCTTGTTATCCCTATTAACAGGAGCTTTCATCTTCTTCATTTTATTTTATATTAAACCCTGCATAACATGTAATTTCCCTACTAGTAAAGTAAAGCCAATTAATATGAAAAAGGTAATGTCAGATCTAATGCTGTTGTTGTTTTGTTTTTTTTTTAATCTTTTCAATATTTGTTTTTGAAGTTTTATGCAGCCAACTTAAAAGACTTCACAGCTATGTACTAATGAGCTTCATTCACATAATATCAAAAATAAAGGGAAAATAATTGTAATGTCAAGTGAGGATTCTTATTCATACAAATAAGTCTATACAGTTGTTAATATTTCGCTACTTTCATGACTTTTGGGATCAATACAAATGATATAGCAGACCCCATAGCAGAGCACTTTTAGGGAAATATTTTTTATGACAATGAAAAGGAGGACATACTTTTTAACACATTTTAAAATCATATTAAATACTCCGATGTTGCTATTTTTACTTTAAATGGGAATTAAATTGTGTTGTTTTAAAGTTAAGTACAAATACAAGTGCATACATTTTTCCTCATTTCTTTAACCTTAACCTGCCCATCCATTGATTTCTCTGTGCATACTGTAAATAAATGCTTTTAACAAATAGTGAAGGACCGAACCCGAGTAGGGTTGAACTTCATGATTTCAGACAAACTGGAACTATCCGAACTCTATTTATACTATTTCAGGTTTGAACTAGTTCGGTTTTCTGAACCTGCGGACTTATTTTCAATAATTATCTTATTTTACTTGAAACTTGAATGTATCCTCCGATTTTGGTAACCCTTCAATGTAGCCTTCGATTTCGGTAACCCTCAAATGTAGACTTCGATTTTGGTAACCCTCAATGTATCGTTCAGTAATCCTTAAAGGACAACTAAAGCCACAGAACAACACTGAACCAGAAGGCAGATAATGTAGTAGGTAGGGACTCTCAACTCTCAATACCTATAGCACCAAATCCCGGTATGCTACACTTACTGGTCTCCTCCAAGCCAGATGCAACTCTTCAGGTAAATAAAAGTAGTAGTGTAGCATACGAAATGCACAGACTCCAAGCTGTGAATAATAGTAAACTTTATTCAAGAAACATGTTTACCTGAACCAGAAGGCAGAACACCTTGATATATAACCAGTAATCTGTGTCTTACCTCTCATTTTGATACAGGCACTAGAAAATTTACCTAAATAACATATGGTTTGTGCTTTACTATACAGGATTCTAGTATCAACAATTGGTCAACGACCATTATGTTCTGCACATGCTCAGTCCTTAGCTATGACAGAAACTTGTTACAGTTGGTCACACCCATTAATAATCTCTAGCCAATCCTTTTACAGGACAGATAAAGAAAGGAAGCATGTGACTGAGGTCAGGAGGTGTGGTCTGACACTGCACATACACACAGATACTTCATCCAGTTCTTAACAGGTTTACATTTACTTTATTGCAATTTACTGAAGTGGGAATTTATAGCTTATTGGTTTTTAGGGTTTTTTTAGATTCTGAAGTGTAAAAAATTGGGTTTAGTTCTCCTTTAAATGTTCAATTTCAGTATCCCTCGAATGTATCATTCGGTAACCCTCAAATGTATTGTTCAAATTTGGTACGGTAACCTTAAAAATTTGGTACGGTAACCTTAAAATGTAGCATTCGATTTCAGTAACCTTCGAATGTAGCCTTTGACTTTCGGTAATCCTTGAATGTATTGTTCTGTAACCCTCAAAAGTATTGTTCTGTAACCCTAGAATTGGCCGTAACCCTTAAATGTAGCATGCTGAAACTCAATTGCCCGATCATGCGGAAAGAAGTGGTTAAGCGAGTTTTGGTGATACAGTAGGTGCATGTTTCCCAGACCATTTCCCAGATGTCACAGCCATTATAGTAAGTAACCATTGTTATTTTATCTTTTATTTATCCAAACTTTTCAAACTATTATCTCCCCATTGACTTCAATGGGTTTGTTTCCGAATTTCCAAAATTTTACTGAAGTTTGGAGACAAACCAAAATGTAGTAATTTCGGCCATCTCTACTAACAAACTGTTTGCAGGACCCCTAATAGAGTAGATTATGGTCTTGTCCTTACAATACAATAACATTTGTAAAGCGCTTTTCTCCTAAAGGAATGTTACAAGTTACTGGTATTGATACATAAAGTAGAGTTGATCCAGGGAAATTTCCGATTGCCACTTGGAGTCAGGAAGGAATTTTTTCCCCCTTCATAAATTTGGTGGGTTTTTTTTGCCTTCCTCTGGATCAACAGTTAGGCAGGAAATGAGGATATTGCTAGATGGGTTGGACTGGATGGACGTATGTCTTTATTCAACCTCAAATACTATACTATACTAAAGGACTCAAAGCGCAAAGATATGTCTCAGATCAATACAGTCTGTATTACAGAGGAAATTGTCTGGTGTTCATAAATGCTAGACTAAATTGGTTCTGATTGGGTGTGCCAGGGAGTTCCAAAGTGTAGGGGCAGCATGACAGAAGGCTCTGTCTCCAAACGTTTTGAGGTGGACCCTGGGGATGACCAAGTAATTGGATCATTTTGATCTAAGATTGATGTTCAGGTATCTAGGACCCAGATTGTGCAAGGATTTGAATGTCAATAAGCAAATCTTAATCAGAATTTATTGGAAGCCAGTGGAGTGAGCGAAGGGTTGGTGTTATGTGGCAATGGTTGTGTTGGCTTAGCCTCACATTGGCATTCTGTACTAGCTGCAGGTTGTGCGGGTCTATTTTTGGAAGGCCTGTTTAGAAAACATTGCAGCAGTCCAACTGTGATGTGATTAATGCATGGACCAGGGTTGGAAGATCTGCTGAAGGAATGTGGTGTTTATTTTTGCAATGTTCCTTAGGGGAAAGAAGGAATTTTTCACAACAGCTTAGATTTGGTTCCTGAAGCTTAGTTCCCCATCCCAGGCTGCATGCAAAGTCTGAGTTGTTCAGGTCTGTGCTTCCTATTCTTAATGGTACTGGCTGAAACTAGAGCTGCTTTGCTGTCAAGCGCTGACACCCAATAACTAGAACTTCAGTTTTAGCCAGTTATCTATCATTTATCCATTCCTGAAGTTCAGCTAAGCATTCATTTATTTGTGGGTTAGGGTCTGTGATGATAAATATAGTTGGGTGTCATCGGCATAGCAATGATATGTCAGGCCATGTTTTTGTACAATTTTTCCCAGTGGCAACATGTATATGTATGTATATGTATATGTTGTATAACTGCAGAGGGGACAGTTTTGCACCCTGGGGTACTCCATATTTCAGAGATACAGGATTGGAGAGGAAGGGCCCCAAGGATACCCTTTGTGTTATGCCATTCGGAAGGAGTTAAACCAATGGAGAACTAAGCCACATATGCCACAGTACTCTTGTATCCTTTTGAGCAAGATTTCTGGATCAACTGTGTCAAAAGCTGCTGAAAGGTCAAGCAAAACTAGGATGGAACATTGGCCTCTGTCTCTTGCCATGAGCAGACCGTTGCAGACCTAGGTGAGGTCTGTTTCACGACTGTGATGTTTTCTGAAGCCAGATTGGAGGGGTTAAAGGATGCTGTTTCCTGAGAGCCTGGCTTCAAGTTGGAGATAGACAGTCTTTTCAATAACTTTCCCCAGAAAGGGGAGGTTGGAGACAGGCCTGTAGTTGTTTAGAGCATCTGGGTCTAAGGATGGTTTCTTGAGCAGTGGTCTGACGATTGCCTCTTTCAGACTGGTGGGAAACCTTCCCTCTTGTAGGGAACAGTTTACTATTTTGTGGAATGCTGGTCTAAATAGCTCAGGGCATTTTAACATTAACTCAGTGGGGCCAGGTGCCAGGTCACAGGTGGTCTGGTGAAGGTTAAAGAGGAGAGTCTGAGATGCCGTCTTCAGTAATTGTCTTGAAATCAGACCATGCTGGTGGGCTATTTTTGCATTCATTATATGGTTCTGCCTTGGTTTCCAGCGTTGTGGGTTGGATGTCTGACCGTATGGAGGAGACTTTATCTGAGAAGAAGTGGGCAAATTTCTCACATAGGTCCTGTGAAGGTCTCATGCTGGATTTCTGGCAAGATGGGTTGCAGAGAATGTTAACCATGCGGAAAAGCTGGGCAGGTCTGTTAGCTGCGTTTGCAATCTCCTGAGATAGGAATAAGGACTTTTTCTTATTGACCAGTGTTTGATATTTTTTCATGCATTGATGTTTGTGCCGGACACGGATTTCTCGGACTTTCGATCTTAAATAATTATTGAATGTACTGGATAGTGTACTGGATAATGGCAATGCCTTTGACATGGGAGACCAGGGTTCAAATCCTGGCTAGGGGCAGCTATACAAATGTTTGGATTATTATAATAACCTAGTAATATAATAACTATATGATAACCTAGTAATATAATAACCATATAATATTATTATATTACTAGGGTATTATATGGTTATTATATTACTAGGTTATTATATGGTTAGAATATAGGGTATTATATGGTTATTATATTACTAGGTTATTATATTATATGGTTATTATATTGTTATTATATTACTAGGTTATTATATTACTAGGGTATTATAATAATCCAAACATTTGTATATCTGCCCCTAGCCAGGATTCGAACCCTGGTCTTCCATGTCAAAGGCGGTAGCTTTAACCAGTACAATATCCAACCCTCGAATGTACCATTCGCTAAGCCTTGAAAGGACCATTCCCTAACAGGCAGGATCGTTCGTTCGTTCGTCAATTGCCTGCCTGACTTCAGGAAGTGTTTTAACAAGTTTTGCTGACAATTACATGTTCTCCAGGCCATTTCCCAGGTGCCACAGTCATTTACAGTAAGTTACCACTGTTATTTTAGCTGTAAATCACTCAGACTTTTCGAACTATCTCTCCCCCATAGACTTGAATGGGTCTGAATTTTTTCTCTGAAAGTTCTCTGAAGTTCTCTGAACTTTATATAGTTCGGCCATCTCTAGCTGCCACACATTCAAAAGAATGGGTGGGTGTTACAGCAAGGGGTTTAATGTTCAAACTGGATTTAAAGCAGAGAGCAACTACTCCCCTGTGATCTTGTCTCTCACAGTGTAAAACTGAGTAATTGGGTGGTACAGTAGCTTCCAGAGTGGGTCCTGAGTTCTGATCTAGCCATGTCTCTGTAATTAGAGCTAGATCTGAGGCTTCTATTAGGCTGTGAATCACTGCTGTTTTATTGTTTATATGGCATTGCATAGTTTATCTGATCTTTAAAGCTTTTGTTCTTGGCCCCCGACTGGGGCATGTGTTCAGGGGTGTGGCAGCTATCCTTTTCTAATGAAGTTACAGCTGATGTTGTTGTGGTGATAGGTGTGGATTGCTTTGTCTTTGTGATTCCTTTATGAGTGCCTCCATGCCTTCTACCACATCTTCCTTGTCTTGTTTTTTTTTTAGATTTCCAATGGATTTTAATGTGCTAATTAAGGCAGGGTCAATTAGTAGATGTTCCTTTGTCATAGATTTTAAGTTTGTCCTAAGAAGCTCACATGTGTATTTTGTTGTTGACATTTGTTTTTTTAAAACAACTCCTTATTGTTAAATTTAAGATTGAAGTTATGGTATAAGTGTAGAAAGAGAGACAGACATGTAACACGACAAGCACATTGGATGTTCCATTTCTACTACTTACAGAAAGGCCCAGAAGCTGAGCTTAAAGAAAGTTGAAGGATTTCAAAGTCTGAGGTCAGCTCCTAGCAGGCTAGATTGATGATTCGTCCAGTTCAGTATTAATATAATTCAGTTTATATCTCAGCAATACAAAGTGAGTTTTGTATTTTGGGTTCTGTATTTAGAAGTTCAAAATTCTGAGACAAGATGTGGAGCAGCTTGATAGAGCTGCAGCCCAGGTAGGCACACTCAGGGTGTTCTTGACTCAACCCCTGGGGCAATTCATTTGCTCAGTAGAGATCCAAACATGTTTGAACCAATCAACAGCCAACAAATTAAAATTAGTAACATGCCAAGAAAATGAGCATCTAGGAAGAAGGACCATTGCAGAACTTGAAAGCTCACTCACTACTGACAGCAGCAGAGCACAGAATATAAAATCAGTCATTTTGAAAATAAAGAAAACATGTAGATTGTTGAATATGTAGAATAGAATAATATATTAATATAGAATATGCAGTGTGTGTTATATACAGTACATAGTAATGTAAAAATAATGATTTATGTCACTGAACCTTCCCATTAAATTATGTTGAAAGTGCCGTTTTTTAGTTCTCTAGAAAAGTACTCTATTCCTATATGAGTAAGATCCATGTTAAATGGGATAAATGACAGCAAAATAGAGTAAGTAAAAAGTATGGCATAATGTAAAACATCTGTTTAGTGTTCTAATGTTCCACTGGCAATATTTCTTTGGATGAAACTACAGACAAAATTTAGACACCATTTTACTGATATTTCGACTGTTGAAACCACATTTCAATATTGAAATTTCATGGTTTTATCTCAAAATTTAGTTTTTTTCCGCACTTCTGCATCAAAACCTGGGTCTTTTCCGTGAACCTTCTGGGGGAAAGAAACCCAGCGGGTTCATGCATCACTGTATTTCACATTTTAACCACTGCCAATCAACCCCATTTGCCGATAAGGCATTGATATTTGTCAGTCTCTAATTTCGGTTATAGGAACTCTGTAACCAGAGATGGAACAAGGTTTGCTCTTTTGCTAATAAGACTTCCTCTCAAATTCCGCATAGTGTGGGGGTCCCTCAGGGCTCTGATTTAGGACCCTTGCTGTTCTCCCTCTACACTATATCTCTGGGAGAAATAATCAGTTCTTTTGGCTTTAAATATCACCTATACGCTGATCCCAAATTTACTTGTCCACCCCCACTCTGAAGTTCAATCCCAAATCTCAAAATGTCTGCTTTCTATTTCCACCTGGATGGCGCACCACCGCTTAAACTCAATCTCTCTAAAACTGAATTAATCATTAAACAATGACCTAGCCCACCCTTCTCCATCTCTATATGACTATAAGATCATTAACCAAGTTAAATCTACATGCTGGCTTGGAGTAATCTTTGACTCCTCTCTTTCCTTCCATCATCACATTAACAATGTCACTAGGACCTGTTGTTTTCTCCTTTGCAGTATTGCAAAAATCCACCCTTTCCTCTCTCGCTCCACTACTAAAATGCTTATGCATGCTCTTATAATCTTCTGTCTTGACTACGCAAGAACCTGCAACCTGTAACTGAAGTCTGTATATTGTGTGTTATGTGCTCATCACACTTATCACACACCCAAGTGACACTATATAAATAAAATTATACATACATACACACATAGTATTACCAAAAAAAAAAAAAAAAGCTAGTTGCTCACATTTCTTCACATCCCAGTTTAGAAAAGGAATCCTTGCGATGTGGGAAAATGCCTGAACCCTTTTTAGCCTGATTGTTGTTTTAATAGGTACCCAACGTTTGAGTCATCTCATTGGCTCCCCATCATGCATACCCCAAATCACATGGTGAAGGGGGCAAGTACCCTTTAACTACTGTCTGAAAAGGTTTCATGGGCATTCCCCACACTAGGGACAGACCCCAACATCATAATGATTCCTTTTTTACACCTGGAGGTATGCACCTTGTTCGTCTTTGTATTAATGGTACAAATAGTTTTTTTCCTACAGTGACAAAAATCTTTTTAATTGAAGATCATCTAAATTGCTTGAAAGTGACATATACCAGCTGATTATCTAATGAAAAATAGGTAGACCTTTGAGATAAATAAATGCCCCCGTCTTCTGCAGCCTTAAAGACCTCTTTGTTAAGAAATATAAGATGCATTAGTATTTTTAAGACCAAAGGTTTTCCTTATCCTATATGAATAATGAACAAACGAAAAAAACAACTAATTAAACAGTCTGTAAAAGTATAAGGATATTCTTCTGAAGTTTTTTTTTCCCCATTCAAATTTCCTTTTGAGGTAAAATAGCTTTCAGGTTCAATTTAATTGTTTGTTGAAAAATAGCAGTGTGCTAGTATTAAAAGTTTGTTTTTTTTTTTATGGAAATTTCTTTCAGCTATATAATCAATCATATTTCTTTCTAACTCCTGTGCCATCTCAAGCCCCTGAGTCTCAAAGACTTTCTTTTTTCATTGGAGCTTACTTGTTAAATTAGCACTGATCAAAGGGTAAAACATTTATCATGCTTATTAGTGAATAAACCTAGCAGCAGGTATCCCAAGTGAGGAAGCAAACCCTCATTTCCTGCAAGAATGAATTGGAAATTATCCAAAGTGCTTGCAAACATTTTTCAGGAGTGACGAATTGTCAGAAAGAAAGCAGCTGCTGGATGTGGCTATATTACTGGGAGAGAAAAAAAAGAGCATCACTCTTAGGTATTTTCATCTACCCCATGGGGATCTTGCACAGTTTGATTTACTGTAATTGCCTTTGAAATGCAGTATCAGCTGACCTTGCAACTAAAGCATGTAAAAAAGATTGAAAAGTATTGGGGTTCGTATAACTCAGAAAATGGGCAATGTGTATTCATTCCTCATGTCACACGTGTGGTGGTGTCAGTAATAAATAGTCATTTATGAACTCTGTGCTAATGATTTTTGTCATAATCACTCTATTATAATCATTCCTGTATTTTAATTAACTGCTAAAATGAATTTCATATTTGTTTAAATGTAGTCTACGTAAAGCTGTTTTAGATAGTGTAAATGGCGTAATCTGTGGGAACAAATTGACATGAATATTGTTTAAAACAATTAAGGATTAAAACACAAAGAAATAATTATAGATCTTCTCTTGGTGAAAAACCTTCATAAAGAATAATGTTTTGAGTGATTTGAATAAAAGTGCTAGGTTATGATTTGTCATAGCATCTAAAAAGTGTAAAAACAAAGACAGCCTGACAGTTGAACAAACCAATTAAACAAATAATTTGTGCTTGGTAGATAAGACTGTTAGAACCGCTGTAAATATAGGAAACAAAAAGTAGGAAGTCCATCCCTTTAAGTGAAAAACTGAAAACTAAAAAGTAAATCACAAACCCACAAAACTGCAGTAGTTAGAAATCTGAGACATATAAGACTAACCTTAAATTGTAGCCCATGTTATGTTATAATTTTTTTGGCTTCCTTGTTCTTCCCATAAGCAGCTGTGAGTAATGGATGTGATAGTTGACATTACAGCCAATGACTGAATGCTATTCACCTAATTGCCTCCTCTGAACATGTGTAAGCTCATGCAAGCTTATAGGGCCCTATTTATAAAAGATCGGTATCGTTATATTTATAAAAGATCGGTAATTACCGATAACGACCGGTATTTACCGATAATGACCAGTATTTAACGATTTCGCTAAATACGGTCATTATCGGTAAATACCGGTCGTTATCGGTAAATACTGGTCGTTATCGGTAAATACCGGTCGTTATCGGTAAATACCAGTCGTTATCGGTAAATAACGGTTGTTATTTTACGATAACGATCGGTATTTTACGATAACGATCTTTTATAAATAGGGCCCATAATGTCAGAAAATAACTCATTAAAGTCAATGGGGAGCTAAAAGTTTTAAAATTTGGATGATTTACAGATAAACAAACAAGGATAGCTTACTCTAAATGGCTGTGCCACCTGGGAAATGGTCTGGGAAACATGCAGCTTTCACCAAAACCTGTTTAAACACTTCTTTCTTCATGATCAGGCAATTGTTGAGTTTGCGCAAGCTACATTCGAGGGTTACGGCCAATTCGAGGGTTACCAAACGCTACATTCGAGGGTTCCCGAAAATAGAGAAATACATTTGAGGCTTATCGAAATGAAACATTACATTCAAGGGTTACTGAAAGTCTAAGGCTACATTTGAGGGTTACCGAAAACTAACATTGTATTTAAGGGTTACCGAACGATACATTCCAGGGTTAGCAAACAGCTCGTAAATTCGAAAATTATCGAAAATACAGCCGTGAGTTTGGAAAACTGAACTAGTTCAAACCCAAATTAGTTTGAATAGTTTCATCCGAACTCATGAAGTTTGGCTCGAACTTTCGAGTTCAGGACCATCACTAGTCATGGAAAGGCATTTATGAAGCCCATGATTAATCACCTAGGGGGCTGGATAAGGCCCATATTCATTGATAAACATTCTGCATTTATGTCTTAATCTCAAAATAATTTTCTAAAAGTCAAACAGAAAAATTAGTGTAACTGAAAACTGTCTGCTCTATAATATTTATTTCATGGGAATGGCATGCAATACAGTATTTTACAGAATTTGGCAGTATGTTTCTGTACCAAATATTTATTTTCTGTAAAAGTTGAAAACATTCTTGTAAAGTTTTTGTTTAAAAAAACAAAACAAAACTATTTTTCTTTTTTTGGTCATTTTAAGTAGTGGCTAGTTATGTTGTAATGTAGAGAGGTAGAAAGGGTTGAAAGAGACAAAATCTAAAATGGGAAGCTAGCACAGGTGAATGTTATTAACATGTCAATCTTGTTATCCTTTCAGAAGCAATTTTTCAGTTATATGTCACATCTGCTTGAACTTTGACTCAAAAGTTTCTAAGAATATTCTTAATCCCTACTAGAAAAGACATATCAGTGTTGTAATATGATTTATGGTCTCTCAGTGAGAATTCTCCCAAGACATAAGACATTTATATATATATAATATATATATTATATATATATATATATATATATAGATATATATATATGACAGCACAGCACCCTTCACACACACACAGTAACAGACAAAAGCTGCACTGTTTAGGTCATTTGTTAATAATGGATTACAAATTTTTGATTGCCATCATGTTCGAATCAAATACGTGTCAGCTCCAAAGACAGCAACAAGGAGACAATTCTGATCAAATGGAATATGAAACAACTGCTGTGTTGTTGACTGATTTTAAAGGGCATGTCCACCACCAGAATAAAAATACTTACCACCACCCCCAAACTCCGAGATCAATAGTTACTCACCTTCCCTTAGTTCCTGAAGCCCTTTCCCCGCTATGTTTCTCTTGCCCTGAGGCGTGGCTTAATGCAGACTCAGTCATTGGCCTTGAAGTCACCATCACAGCCGAAACAAGACTCCTGCATTCCCAGCAACATGTCCCAAATTCACCAATGACAGCTATTTTTAGTAGTGCCAACCCGAAGGGTATAAAAGGCAGCTCGACAGGTGTCTTGTGAAGTGTTACCCTTTCAGTCACTTTCCTTTGCATGATGCATACTCTGAGGGAGAAAAGCCAATGTGGTAAGGGGCATGTCCAGAGGGGCCAAGTTTGACTGACTCCACAACAATGGTGGCAAACTGCAGTGAGCCTACTCTACCTCAATGGTGCTGATGCTGTGAAGCATTACCATTTCACCCGCTTTCCCCAATATGATGCAAAATATCAGGGGGGAAAAGCCAAGGTTGTGTGGGGTATGTCCAGATGGGCCAAGCCTGCCTGGCTCCTCAACAACAGTGGCCTACTGCAGTGAGCGAACTCAATGGTAATGCTGTTGTGAAGTGTTACCCTTTCGCCCACTTTCCTCTGCACGATGCATACTCTGAGGGAGAGAAGCAAATGTGGTGTGGGGTATGTCCAGAGAATAATGTGAGATAAATTATTTCTTAGCAGGGTGCACATGGTTTTTAAAAAACCTTGGTGCAGTTTGGCCAGGTTAGGTTGAACTGCACGGAATTGTTTTTTATGTGGGGGTGGTGGTTTTAAAATCTTGCTATGGGGCCCTCTGTGAAATCTAGCTATGCCCCTGGCCAGAACCATTTTTTTGTTCTTGTTTGTATCTCTCTGAATCTTCAATTTTGTTCCTTCCCAGATATATAAAATTGTGCACTGTTTCATTTGAGCTAGTGTTTGTTTACCCTTTTATATATATGCTTTTTATTGTGTACCCCATACTTATTACTGCACGTAACCCAATGTGTGTGCAATTGCAATTACTGTACTGTATCCAATGTATTGCATAAGTAAACACATTTGGGTAATAACTAGAGATGGTCGAAACCAGCCAGTTCCGACAGTCATACAATCCGGAAATCGTACAACCTCGATCATAGCATCTATGGCCATTATAAGGGCTAGTCCATACTAGCGTGTTTTCTACCACACTAATGATAGCATTTGTGATCTGTTATCACGTGAGAAGTGCAGCATAGTGCATGTCAACGTGGGTGGCCACATTGCATGCATTGTGCTGCAATCTGTTTTTAGAGCGCAAGCGATCAGTATTATTTTGTCGATTCACCTGTTGCAATTTTGTATTATGTTAAATTGCACAGATTGCTGCGTTGTGTTGTTGCTGATTTTAGGTCATGTGACTGGATCATTTTCAAAGCTGATACCACAGTTATAAATACTTATTACCCCAATTTATAAAGAAGTAATATTTCCATTTTGAATAAGAATTTAATGCAATGATACACTTTTATAAATAGGGACTATGGGCCACAATGATAGGGACTATGTACAGCCATGATTGTGCATTTATGGTGAACTTTAATTTAAGAACGTTCGGTCATAGAATACCATTCGGTAGTAAAATACTGCAATGCTATTCTATGGGGATCGTAAATCTTCGATCCTGGTTGTAGATTTACAATCAATATTGGACATTTACGATAGCAATCATACATTAACGGTCGGTTTAACAACTGTGCCTTTATAAATATGGCCTTATGTTACAACTTCAGGCCCCACAAGCATATGTTAGTAAAGGAACGCGCAGTCAGCTGTTTTAAACTGCTGTTGGTCTGATACAGTACCAGTGTTTTAAACAGCTGATTGTGTGTACCTATACTAGTCGTATGCGATCGGCTGTTTCTCTGCACAAAAGTAAAAAAAAACAGTAGTGTAGGAGAACCCCCAAACCTAAACGCTAAGGTTATAACTTTAAAAAGGGCACAGAAACAGATGTACCCACCATCATTCCCTCAGCTCTCTCAATAGCCAGCAGCCGCATCTGTGATTGACTGACCCAGCTATATAAACCAACCTTGACCTGGTAGTCATGCCTAACATAAGTTCGCCAACTTGTTGAAAAAATTGCTTTTATTTATGCAGGGTTTATGGCAGGCTCTTTGTAGCAGCACCCTTATGGAGATATAGCCAGTATGCAATTAGAATTGTGTGTGCACAAGAACACACAGAATCCTCTTGATTTCGGTGGGCTAGGCAATTGTTGTCCTACTCACTCAGATTGCAAGGGAAAGGGGGAAAAACGATAGATGTTACAGGATTAAACAAACAGGCTGCATGCAGGGCACATATGTGTATAGGGCTGTGTATGGGACTTTCTATGGGTCTGTGTATGGGACTTTCTATTGGTCTGTGTATGGGACTTTCTATTGGTCTGTGTATGGGACTTTCTATTGGTCTGTGTATGGGACTTTCTATTGGACTTTCTATGGGGCTGTGTATGGGACTTTCTATGGGGCTGTGTATTGGACTTTCTATGGCTGTGTCTAATGTGTATGGGACTTCTACTGGGGCTGTGTATGGGACTTTCTATGGGTCTGTGTATGTGACTTTCTATGGGGCTGTGCATGGGAATTTCTATGGGTCTGTGTATAGAAATTTTAATAGGGGCTGTGTATTGGACTTTCTGTGGGTCTGTGTATGGGACTTTCTATGGGGCGTGTGTATGGGACTTTCTATTGGTCTGAGTATAGGAATTTCTATGGGGCTATGTATTGGACTTTCTATGGGGCAGTGCATGGGACTTCTATGGGTCTGTGTATGGAAATTTCAATCGGATTGTGTATGGGACTTCTTCTATGGGGTGTGTTATGGGACTTTCTATGGGGCTTGTTGTATGGGACTTTCTATGGGGCTGTGTAGGGACTTTCTATGGGGCTGTGTAGGGACTTTCTATGGGGCTGGTGGTATTGGGACTTTCATGTGGCTGTGTATGGACTTTCTATGGGGTGTGTTTGTATGGACTTTCTAGGGGCTGTGTATGGGAATTTCTATGGGTTCGGTGTGTGGAAATTTCAATGGGGGGCTGTGTATCGGACTATCTATGCGGGTATTAGCTTTCTTATGGGGGCTGTGGTATGGGATTTCTAGGGGCCGTTGCATGGGAATTTTCTATGGGTCTGTGTATGGAAAATTTCATCGGGCTGTTGATGGGACTTTCTATGGGGCTGTGTATGGCACTTTCCTATGGGGTGTGTATTCCTTTCTATAGGGGCTGTGATGTGACTTTCGTGGGGCTGTGTATGGGACTTTCTATGGGGCTGGTGTATTGGGACTTTCTATAGAGGCTGGGTATTGACTTTCTATGGGGTTGTGCATGGGACTTTCTATGGGTCTGTGTATGGAATTTCAATCGGCTGTGTATCGGACTTTCTATGGGGCTGTGTATTGGACTTTCTATGGGGCTGTGTATGGGACTTTTATGGGCTGTGTCTGGGATTTTCTATGGGGCTGTATATGGGACTTTCTCTTGGGGCTTTTTTATGGGGACTGTGTATGAGACTTTCTATGGGTCTGTGTATGGGACTTTCCTGGGTCTGTGTATGGGACTTTATGGGGCTGTTGTATTGGGATTTCTATGAGGCTGTATGGAAATTTTTTGGGGCTTCTTTGTGTGTGGAATTTTAATGGGCTGTTATGGCTATCTTATGGGGCTGTGTATTAGGACTTTTTATGTAGGGCTGTGTTTATGTGACTATCTATGGGGGTGTGTATTGGACTTTTCTTATGGGGGGCTGTTGTATGGGACTTTCTATGGGGCAGTGCATGGAATTTCTATGGGTCTGTGTATTGGAAATTTCAATCGGGGCTGTGTATGGGACTTCTTGGGGGCTGTGTATGGACTTCCTATGGGGCTGTGTATTCCACTTCTATAGGGCTGTGTATGTGGACTTTTCGTGGGGCTGTGTATGGGAATTTCTATGGGGCTGTGTATTGGACTTCTTATGAGGCTGTGTTATTGACTGTTTCTATGGGGTTGTGCATGGGAATTTCTATGGGTCGTGTATGGAAATTTCAATCGGGCTGTGTATCGGACTTTCTATGGGCTGTGGTGGTATTGGACTTTTATGGGGCTGTGTATGGGACTTCTTTATTGGGCTGTGTATGGGATTTTCTATGGGGCTGTTATGGGACTTCTATGGGGCTTTTTATGGGACTGTGTTATTGGACTTCTGGGTCTGTGTAATGGGACTTTTCTATGGGGTCTGTGTATGGGACTTTCTATGGGGCTGTGGTATTGGACTTTCTATGGGGCTGTGTATGGAAATTTCTATGGTCTTGTGTGTGGAAATTTCAATGGGCTGTATATCGGACTTTCTATGGGGCTTGTTGTATTAGGACTTTCTATAGGGCTGTGTATATGTGACATCTATGGGGCTGTGTATTGGACTTTCTATAGGGGCTGTGTAGTGACTTCTATGGGTCTGTGTATTGGAATTTCTATGGGGCTGTATATGGGACTTTCTATGGGGCTGTGTATGGGACTTTCTATGGGGCTGTGTATTGGACTTTCTATGGGGCTGTGTATAGAAATTTCTATGGGGCTGTGTATGGAAATCTCTATGGGGCTGTGTATTGGACTTTTTATAGGACTGTCTGTGGAACTACTATGGGGCTATCTATGGGTCAAAAGTCAACCCAAGGTTTATACTTGAGTCAAGCAGTTTTCCTGGTTTATCAGTTACAAATAAGTACCTTTGTTTATATTCGGGTCAGTTTACCGTATATACTCGAGTATAAACCGACCCGAGTATAAACCGAGGTACCCAATTTCAGCTAAAAATCCTAATAAAAAGTTTTGGACGCGTATAACGAGGGTAGAAACTTGGCATTCAAGAGTTGGACTACAACTCCGCTAATAAAGCATGCTGGAGTGTAGTTTCCAAACATCTGAATGCCACCTCATTGCATTAAAGATGTTTGGAAATAAACTCCCAGCATGCTTTATTAGCTGGGAGTTGTAGTTTCCAAACATCTTGAATGCCCAAGTGAGGGTGGCATTCAAGATGTTTGGAAACTACAAATCCCAGCATGCTTTATTAGGCTGGAGTTGTAGTTTCCAAACACCTTGAATGCCACCCCACTTGGCATTCAAGATGTGTGGAAAATACAACTTCCACGCTAATAAAAGCATGCTGGGAGTTGTAGTTCCCAAACATTTTGAATGCCCCCTCAACCTCCCACCCAGTTCAGTTTGTTACCTGTGGGTCTTTCCCTGTGGGCTCTCCTCCATCCAAGGGCTTCCTCCATCCAAGGGCTTCCTCCATCCAAGGGCTTCCTGGCAGCATTGAAGGTACGGTATCCTTAGCATTCCGGCAGCCGCACGCTCATTCCTTTACTGGCGCGCGGCTGACGTCACGCCCGGCACGGGCTTCTTGGCGGGGCAGTGACGTCAGGCCGGCGTGCCAGTACAGAGAAAGATCGTGCGGCTGCCGGAATGTTCAGGTAAGCTGTTGACTCGAGTATAAACCGAGTCCAAGTGAAAAATCAGCCTGAAAAACTCGGTTTTTATACTCGAGTATATACGGTATTACTATATATAAATAGTGGTACGGTTAGTCTTATTTTATCACTGCCACATATGAAAAACTGTAAGATTTTAATTGGTTTATACAATGGGTATTTGATGACCAAAGGTAGGATAGATTATCCAAGGAAAACTTACATTAATTGATTATTTAGATAGGTAAATATATCTGATATACCAGCTATTGTATATTTAAAAGAGAAAAAAGTTAAAGGAAAAAAAAACCAAACAGAAACAAAGTACATAGTTAATTGTAATAATGGCATCAGCCCAATGACAGTGAAGATAAATGTTTTTAAGTTGCCCCATTGGGTCTACCATCTCTGCTTTCCTCCCATACCCACTGAATATTGCACATACCCTAGCAGAGAGAAGCATAGTAATTGAGTTGAATAAAAAGCAAACACCCATCAAGTCCAACCTTTCCATTCTACTTTTTAGCCCTACCTAACAGTTGATCAGAGGAAGACAAAAATTCAGTTGAAAAGGGGGTGGGGGGGTGGTGTAATTTCTTCCGTCTCCAAACGGTAATCAGAAAGTATCCCTTGATCAACTAGAACTACAGTATATATATTAATCCCAGTAATTCTCAAAGTAATTAGTTTTAGAAACTTATTAGCCCACATTTTAAAGCTATCCAATGAACTTGCCATTTCCACATCTGCTTGAAGACACCATTCTTACTGTAAAGAAACCTTTCTAACCTTAATATGAAACGTCTTTTCTTCTAATCTCAAAGGATGTTCTTGAATTCTTGATATGACCAATTAGTGAACAATGCACCAGATAGTTATTATATGGCCCTTTAGTTTATTGTTATAAAGTGATCATATGCCTGCGCAACTTTCATCTCCAGTGTAAACAGGCCAACTGTTCTAATTTGCCGCATAGTCAAGTGCCTCCATTCCCTTTATTATTTAGTTGCCCTTCTGTGAACTGAACTATCAATAGCCATGCCATAGGGACTGAGGATAAATAGCAAACTCATCTTTATTTGCATGCATACTAATTAATAGAATTACTAATTAATTGTAGAACTAATTAATATTAACATAATGCATATACATCAGATTAAAAATAGTAATGCACTTTTTATGTGCACTGAAAACTGTGCATTAGAATTTTTAAAAGAAATGGCTTACTAAATCTTGTTTTTAAACTGGAAATATAAAATTATAAAATATAGTTATGAGCCAACACCAGTGATTTGTTGAAAAAATAAACACTCACAATATATATATATATATAATATATATATCTCTTTTTTTTAAAGTGTTTTTTTATAAAAAAAACCCTACAGTCTGTGCAGCTCCCTCAGGTGTATTTAAAGGGTATCTCCACCCCTAAATTAAACTCTTTACCATGTGCAGTCCATCCCATCCCACACTCAACTGCCAAGTTACATTTGCAAGAAAATCCCCAGAAAGTTACTTACAGACTTTCGATCCCCTGTCACTGCATAACCAATGTCTCTCTCTGCCACAAAGATTTGTTTAACCATATAGATGCTGGGCTGGGATGTTCCTTTCTACTGGGTTTAAGTTACAGATGGTAGCTTGGGGGTTTAAATTAAAGTGCAAATAGGGAAAAGGCTAGAATTTAAAATGTGAATGGGTTGAAGGAATCTAAAACGTATGTATTATAAGAAATAATGCACTCTTTCACGTTATAATATAAACCTCGGAGTTCCCTGCCCTGTATAAAAGCACCCGGCCTACGGCCTCGTGCTTCTATATGGTCAGGGAACTCCTCGTGGTATAATATCCTTATATTATACTGTAAGGGGTGCATTATCCCTTATATAAAAAGCCTTCCATCAAAATAAAACCTAAATCACATCTCTAGATAAAATGTGTGAGAAGTTATTGCTAGAAAGGTTCAGCAATATTACATCCTGCTTAAATACTTCCTGTTTTTAGCCATGTGACAAGCTTTCAGTTATATGACAAGCCTGTGCCTGCATTAATAGGCTCCCCTTATCAAATGTCAATTTTCCCCAAGGTACTTTCTGTTTTCCCCAGCATAAGTTTAATGAGATACTTCTCCCCCGGGGCGGACGGGCGGAGCAGAAACCAGGTGATGTCACTCAACCATCTGGAAACAGTAAATTTGAACATTCACCCCAATATAATTTCTCAAAGGCTCCAGCCGAAGATGGGATCCAGGGCTCATTTTAAAGCAAATACTGCAGGCTTTCCTTTAACCCTTACTTCTTCTGAAAAAACCTTATCCATTATTTAAACCCCAAAACCATTGTTTGCCTCTTTCCTTGATCCAGAGCTATCTTGAACAGGGAAAATTATAATTTGTTCCCCAAAGCTCTTCCTAGTTAGGCAAATTAGCTGCATGGATAATGAACATCACTTTCCTATATAGCTGGACTAACTAACTAAAAAGATGTTAACCCTTTCTTACAGATAATTTATTATGAGGGTGCTTTCATATTGGAGAAGCCTAATGTATAAAATAAGAGTAAATTAAAGGAAGTATTTCAGGACAGTATTTTCTCATACTACTTTCTAGAATTACTTGTTTAATTTGAGTGCTATGTTTCTCTTTAAGTTGTACCTGAATTAGATTCAGATATACTGACTTTAGAAAAATAGAGGCTTTTGTTGTGTTTATTATATACCAACTGATTGTTGTTTTCCTGGCAGATGTAGATCAAGGCTTAGCTGTCCAAAGGGATTTTTTCTCTTTTTTGATAGATGAATTCAAAATCCTCAGAAATTTGTTAGTAAATGGATGATACACGAAGTATGCAGGTGCATTGACTCTGCATCTGTAAATTACAATTATAAATCACATGTCATTCCTAGGAATTATTCACACATGAGCCAGATGACAACAGAAGTTATCTTTATGATAAGGATAAATTATTTTTACAAGAATAGAATTAGAACATAACAAACTCCAAGAAATGAAACTGGGAAACCTGAGATATTGTAGTTGTCACTCTAATAATGTTAAAAAAAAGACATCCCATAAAAGTAGATTCCATCATTATTTCAACTTGTTATCTGTTATATTTCTATCTAGATTTCAACTAAAGCATGTACACTACTCTGTATGAACAAAAGAGCGATTTCCAACCAACCTTTACATAGAAAATCTACTAAGTCAAAAAGAGCTTTATTAAATGAACAATACCGCTCAATAATGTTTTGATGTTTTTTTTATAAATACATCGTTTTATGGTCCAATTATTTTGTACCAAAATTGTAAAGCTTTTGCCTAAGGCAGTCTTCATTTAAGAGTTAATCAACAGTAGGTAAACCATTTCAGATAAAGATATATGCTGCCTACACCAGATACTAAATAACTTCTGGTTAACTCAGGAAAAAGAGGAGGCAAACTGTCAGTGGCATAACTAGGATTTAATGGGACTCCACAAAACTATAATGAGACCCTCCTACCTGTTCATCAACAATGGTTATTTGGGGGAAGGACACAGTCCCTCTTGGTTCACTGGCTCCCTTGCAGTAACGGGGCAGCTCCTGTGGTAGTTACACCCCTGCAGAATGTTATTTCACTGTGCTTACTTTAGACATCTAGGGAGTCAGGGAGGGGTCAGGGTTTGTCAGGGAGAACAATATGTTTAAGTGGTTTGGGTCCTTTCTTTTATGCGAGTACATTTTGTACAATTGTCCTTTAACTTAAGGATATTAGGAAGTAACCAAAATTGCCATAATAAAAGAGGTCTAAAGCCTTATGTTGGTACCCAATTTAAAAAAGGGTAAAACAAATGAAATTATTATAACAGGTGTAAAGAAAAAAAAACACAGAAGCCTCCAGAAAATATTGCCCCAATAAAAAATAGCACATTCAGAAGGATACCAAAAGCTGTGCCTCACCTCTCCCTTAGCGTGGACTGCGGGGGTGTTATGAAATGAACCTGGGGGTACTAGGGGTCAGCTTCCCAAATCGACCTTAGCTGGGCAAACCCAGTTAAGTGTACACAGTACACTCAACAGGAAGCTGCAACCTTGCTTCCTGGAAGCTAACACCCAATCATGTAATAGCTCAGAGATTATCCCTCCCTTTGACACAAAACACACATTTCAGTGCAGTTTTTGTGTAAACATGTTACAAATGTAACAAAAGGAATGATAAATTCCTTTGCTTTTCTTACAAAAAATAAAATAAATCTTTGCAGTTTATTTCTTAGCTAGTAAGGATGTAAGAAACATAATATTAAAGGGCAAGTCCAGCCCTAAAATGAAAACTACATACAGGGAAATCACCCCCAAAACCCTAAACGGTAATAGTTTGAAATCTGAAATATATAAGTCTAACCTGAAATCCTGCACAAGTCCTGTTTTCCTTTTACTTCCAGGTTCTTCCAGTTAGCAACTGTCCGTTATGGATTTGACAGTTGACATCACAGTAATGACTAATGATAATCCCTGTCTGCTTCTTCTGAGCATGCCCAGCTCAGTCTACCTGCTCAGTACAGGTTTCTAAATTGCCAGTTTCCATGAGGCATCCAGAAGCATAGCAGGCATACAGTAATGAATTCATAGGACAAAGTATGTTATATCAATATATTTAAAGAGGCCGTTTTTCTAAAAGATGTTCCCTTTTGGAGGGTTTGGAGTTGTCCTTTAACATTTTAGTAAAAAAATTAAAAAATCTGGGGAATCGAACCCCCGACCTCATGTACTGTGTCTTGCTAAAAGTAATCTTTCTACCACTATGCCACAAGAGCTACTAAGTGGAAAATAGTGGAAAACAACCCAAAAAAATAACCCTGCAGATTTGAACCTGTGACCTAATGGTCTGTGTGTTTCTTAAACCAGCACTTTAACAATGAGCCACAACTGCACATGCAGCAAAAGTAGGTACAGTAAAAATGTTGGTAAAATCTGTTGACTATTTTGTATTGCTCTGGGAAGGCTGTCAGCAATTCATGCTGAGCTGCGATATATATATTTTGTACATGTAGAAACTGTATTTTTTTCCCTAGAAACATGATGGAAACAAAACAAAATAAAAAAACTCAGGCAGTAGACTATTTCGTATTGTTTTATTAATAAGCCAGGGGATTTGAACCTGCGAGTTCTTGGGCTGTATGTTCCTAAAAAAACATGGTATTTATATGTTTTGCCACCAGAGATTCAACACAGATTACAGGTACATTTAGAAACTTTATCTTTCACTAGAAACTGAAGCTACAAGCTGTGCATTGAGACAGTGAATACTGGGGTCAGGGGGCATGGCTCTTTAAAGCCTATGTGGGCTGTGAGTTATACTGGCAACAACATGGAAGCCTTCTTAGTTACAGAATTTGTTACTTACATGTACTAAATGCAACATACTTGAGAAGAATCTTACAATGTATAGGTGTTCTGGGGAGAAAACTTTCACATTAGTATTCAAAAAATGTTTAGTTTTCCCTTAGGGTGTATGTATATTGAAAAAATGACTTTGCATCATCTTAATCTAGAAATTAATATATGTAAGTAGCATTTACTCTGAGATGTGTGTCGCTGCATGCCTTTAAAGGAGAACTAAACCCAAAATACAAAGGCAGCTCCACAAACTCTATAACTGTCATTTAGTAAAACCATTTGTTTCTCACCTCTGAATTCAGCCTCTTAGTGTAGAAATCATTTATGGAACATTTCTGAGTACTGGCAATCTATGGCGTCATGGCTGGCTTCTAGTGTTGCCTCTTCCTGGTGGTCCAGGTACCAAAACACCTTCTGCACATGCTAACTAGCTACCTTGTGTTTGTTTCCCACTTCCCTTATGCTAAGCCGCATGTAACAGTTGAACTCAGAGTCCCCACCTACCAGTGTCTCCCAGCCAATCATCTGAGATAGCAGTGAATATTATTAGCAGATTTTCCTGCTCAAACAGAGTGGGGGAAGGTGTTAACCCTTTTCCTCTGTCTTAAGGAAGCAACTTGTTAACCCTTTATATTTGTGAGCCTTTCTGCAAGTGACTGTCAGGCTCATTTAAGCAGACTTGCTGGGCAGATATATGGAGTTGAAGTCGTCCTAGCCGGTTCGCTACCGTGTAGCGCATTTTAACTCCATATTAGCATTGGATATGGGGGTTATGCAAAAAATCACCCTCACATCTGACGCTCGCAATTCAATATCGCGTTTGCGCTAGTTTTAGTGCTGGATTTTAAAGCCAGCAAATAGCTTCCCTTTCTGGGATTTACCCACATTCGCAAACGTGATATTGAATCGTGAACAGGACATTTACCCACATCGATATCGACTCTGGGCAAATGAGCCTGTGTGTCTTTGTATGTGTTTATTTCTGCACTCTACCATTTATATTAGTGTGTGTATTGCTGCAATGTAAATTTAGGACACAGCCACACTGCAACACACTTGAATCGCACAAACAATTGCATGTAATTTACATGCGCTTGTGCATTTTCATTCTGAAAACGCGTTGCTGCGATTTCAATACAATTGGAATATCGCAATCGCCTGAAAAACATGCTTGTGTGGTCTAGCCCTTAGTGTAATGCAAGCTGCATTGATTTCAGTTTAGCCATACAGCATGTATTTAATGCAATGGAACTTAGCTTTGCAGCAGGTCAATTTCCTGAGGCTGTGGCCCCACTTAAGTGCAAGGCAGGATGGACATTCACATTAATGCGTGCTTGTGCTCGCTTCCGTGCATGGGTGTTGCACTTCCACAATTCTATCCTAGCAGAGCGCATGCAATAAAGACCAAAAATGGTGATCGCATGCACTCCAATAGCACACTAAAACACATCACATGTAGTGGGGCCAGTCCCATAGGCTATTACATGCCTGCACTCCCACTAGCACAATTGGATGGCAAACTGCAATCCAAAATACGCTAGTGGGAGTAGCCCTAAGAGTTTGAGTCTTAAAGGGAAAGGTAGCAACCCCAGTAGAATGGAACTGACCCCTTTACAAGGTACACTTATAAAAACAAAACAGCTTAGAGCTACAGTTGCAACATATTGACTTGAACATGGTCTTAGCACAGCTCTGTGCAATGCATTTTACAGGCCACCTTTCCCTTTAAGACCCAAACACATTAAATCTACATGTTGCAGTGCTAAGTACCATTGCATTAAATACAAACTGTATCAGCCTGCATTATGCTTCTAAAGAAAATGCTAACACCCTTTTTTTTGTGTAGATATTATCAGGCCTATGTAATAAAAGTTCTTAAAATCTGATTGGTTGGGGCAAAATTTGCACCATTTTTAACCATAAGAACTTTTAATACATAGGCCTGTATAGGTGTTCCGGTCTTAAAGGCAAAGGTGGGAACCCTAGTTGGAAGAGGGCTTTTGTTTATGCAAAACTGCTGCATTAATTTTATATATTATGTTTGCATCCCTCTAACAGTACCTCTTTAATTGGTATTCCCTCCAATAATTCCTATAAATATGTACATTTATAGAAACAACATGGTGCAGAGCTGCAAGTGGCATACCCTCCAACATTCCCCTTTAATACGCACTGTACACTTATAGAACATGGTGCATTGCTGGAGGATAATATAATGACCCCCATCTTAGCACAGCTCTGTGCAATGCATTTCTCTGTGTAATACATTTCTTTAACAGTAGTAGTAGAGAATTGTACCGTATTAGCCATTGATGAAAGTGAAGACAGTAATGCATTTCTTAGCTAAGCTCTGAACTACAGTTTGTTATTTTTATACAGACAGCTGAATTAAAAACACTCTTCCTACCCTTCAACATTCCCTTTAATAAGGTATACTGATTAAAAATGCATTGCACAGAGCTGTGCTAAGGTCAGGTTCACTTCACTATCGTCCCCTACAATTCTGCACCATGTGGTACAGGAGAACCATTTGGAGCTGAGATGTAAGGTAAGGATTTTTACACACTACACAGTGGGGCCAGTAGTGGGGGAGAATTTGGTTTTGGGGGTGGACATGCCATTTAATAAGGTACACTGATGAGAAATGCATTGCACAGAGCTGTGCTAAGATTAGGTTCACTTTACTATCGTCCCCCTACAGTTCTGCACCATGTGGTTTCTATAAAAACACAATCTTCCTACCTTTCAACATTCCCTTTAATAAAGTACACTGATGAGAAATGCATTGCACAGAGCTGTGCTAAGATCAGGTTCACTTCACTGTCCTCCCTCTACAGTTCTGCACCATGTAGTTGCAATAAAAATACACTCCTATTACTGTACCAACATTCTCCTTTAAGAATGTACACTGATGAGAAATGCATTGCTCAGAGCTGTGCTAAGATCAGGTTCACTTCACTATCCTCCCCCTACAGTTCTGCACCATGTGGTTTCTATAAAAACTCTTCTACCCTTCAACATTCCCCAAAATCTTCTAAATGTACGATAGTGAACGTAAATCTATGACCGCCCGTAGAATATCATTATGGTAGTTTACAGCATGGTATACTACTGCCACGGTCGTACAGTAACAAAAACCCACAGTATTGCAAGTTTTTAAATATGGCCCTCCAACACTTAAACAATACATTTCAGGTGAAACATGCAAAGACACAGGTCTGTAACTGTGAATAGTGCAGGTTTATTGCAAAACATGCATGCTACATGTTTCTGACCAACTTGTCCTTCCTCAAGCGCTTAAATGGGTCTGAAACATGTAGCACACATGTTTTGCAATAAACAAGCAATATTCACAGCTACAGACCTGTGTATGAATATTAAATCATTAATTTGAATATTAATGATTTAATATATTCCTACATCATAGGGGTTACCGTATATACTTGAGTATAAGTCAAATTTTTCAGGCTTTAAAGTTCGCCTGAAAACCTAACCTCGACTTATACTCAGGTCAAATCCTAATTTAGATCCAAATTCTGCAATTGCGTATATTAACCAGTAGGTGGCGCTGTGTTAAACTGCATAGAAAGTTACAGGAGCTGATCTGCCTTTACACCTGCTTCCTGTAGTCTGGCTGCTGGACTCACTCAGCACTGTCACTGCTAATCTGAATGCTGTAAATCTGATGGGTCTCCTCAGTTTGGGGAAAAAAACAGCTGCTAATTCAGTGCAAATGACAGCTTGAAATTACAACTCTCAGGTGACATTTTTAACTATTGGGATAAGAGAGTCCTTTACTATATGGGGGTCAGAGGGCCCTTTACTATATGTTGTCAGATGGCCCTTTACAATATGGGGTTCAGGAGAATTGTAAATGATGGTAAGCTTAATTAAAAGTTTACTGAACCTTGCCACTCCATATGTTTAGAAACTGCAACTCCCAGCAACAAAGCATGCTGGGAGTTGTAGTTTCCAAACATCTGGAGAGCCAAGGGATTGGAGGTTACTGGTACTGGATTTGGCTATTACTGTATGGGATTCATGTATGGGAATTCTGCTGTCCATTTAAATGGCAACTTAAGCAACAAAACAATACTGAATCAGAAGGCAGTAGTGGTCATAATTTCTACCCTCGACTTATACTCGAGTCAATCAGTTTTTATATAGGTATATACAGTTTTTATATAGGTTTTATATAGGTACAGGTATAAATAGGTTCCTCGGCTTATTAAGAGATGAGAGTGGAAATAACACAGGTGCTGAAAATGTAATTAAGGCAAAAGTACAGACAGGGAAGGGAAAATGTCAGCTTCAGATTTGGGGAACAAACAGAACCTAAAATGAGCTCATAGAGGTAAAGAAAAGGCCCGAGTTGAATCTTCCATGCTGACAAGGATGTTGAGGCAAGTACTTTCTAACTTAAACTTTGATTTTTTGGGGTTTAGTTTAATACAATACTTGTTTTGCTCAGGATCTGTCCACTGACCTAACTATTTTCCTACATACCAACTGTCAAAACTGCATACAGCATACTGCACACCAACTGTCAAACCATTTCAGCTACATCAAAACTGCTTACAGAAACATAAGGTGTTTCAGGTTGGCTATCTAATGAAATAGGGGGTAGATCAATAAAAAAACGGTACAGTAATAGTTGGGATGAATTACATTTTTCACTAATGGGCAATTTAAAAAAACAAATTTTCCAGTGTACATACCCTTTAAGGCAATTCTTCACTTCATGATCATTTTTCCTGCTTCCAATATGCTTTTCCTACTGGGTTTCCTTGCTGTTGCTTGTAGAGGTATCTACTATATTACTTCAGCAAAATATTCCATCAACCTCAGATTAATAAAAGAATTAATAAATTCCACGTGTTATTAAATAAGTAATAATTTATTTGAAGTTATTTATGTCTTTTTTGCAATAATTTAATGAATTCTATTTTAAACTCTGTTGATATGTTTGTTATATTAGAGAAAGGCCTTGGTCTATGAACAGACAAAAACAATAAATGTTAATAAAGGATTGACAAAGTTGAATCTTTTGTGTGCAATAAATATGGTTTTTTTATATGGGTTATTAGTAATCATTGATACTGACAATCCAGTAAGGTTAAGCTATTACTCATCCAGAAAAGTTCATACAACACATACATCTTTCTGGCAAGTTGAGAAAGAGTAAACAAATGGCTCCTACAGGATTCTGCAGAATTAACTGTTTTATAAGCCCTTTCATGGTCCAAACTCAAGCAGCACAGAAAATAATTCCTTAGATCTTTTAATTTAGTATAATGTTTTGTTCAAAGGGGTAAATCATGGAAAAAGTTGAATGGTCATGTTTTCTAGGAAGTCATGGGTTGAAACTAAAATGATCCACTTAGGATTAAATTATTTCTGCAATCTAACAGAGACCTTTCCAAATAAACTTTTAGCTACATAAAATAATTGGCAGTATTTCTAACAGCAACACGATTCTGTCAAGCAAGTGGAACCTACCTCCTTTACCTTTTTTAAATCAATGAAGCAAAGGAGAAAGATGGGTTAAATTGTTTTTCATCAAAATAGTGATCAGAAAAGTCAAACCTGATCTTTATTTCTGAATAATTAAAAAAAATCTGATTATTATTTTCAACATTTATTAAAAAACAAAATAATAAAACAAAGTTTTAGAGAGTTTATTTAAATTATAATGTTTAATGTATAGTTACCAATTGAAGAATACTTTTACTTTGATACACTGGAATACAGTGGGCATTTTCTTTTAAAATTACAATTTTAAAATGTTAATCATTGTCATTGTGTTACATTTAGAATTATTATTTTTTTAAATCTGACTTTCTGCCCTCCAACTATGTTTAATGATTTAATGTTGACCCCTTCTAAAGGCAAATAAATAAATTCTCATAGTCCTTGTTTAAAGGCCTATCAGCCATCATGAAAAGGTTATATTCCATACACTTCATGTTTCCATATTGGCCTAAGGAATGAATCCAAAGGTACTAAGAACATACAGGTAAACAACATGAAAAACAATCATACAGTAACTTTTTAACAGGAGAATAATTATTTCTTACATAAGGGGCTTTATTATAATGGAATTCCAGCAGGCCGTTACATTTGGCAAATTGGAATAACTGACATTTCAGTTGATTGACTTTTGTAATGAATCACCAGTATTCCAGTGGAATTTAATTCCAAACAAATGAAAGTCCTACTGAATACTTAACATACAGTTGAGAGATATTCTATTCTAAATCTACACTATAGAAAAATATCTGTTTGTTTCTGCTTTTAAATCATGGTAAATAAATGGAGTGAATTACACCCCTAAGTGAAACATGTCCAAACTGTCAATATTTTGTATGGCCACAATTATTTTCCACCACCAGCATTAGTTATTAGAGCTTTACAGGTTACCACTGAAATCCTCTAACACTCCTCCATTATGGCATAGGTGGATGTTAGAGAGCTTCTCCACCTTCCATTTAAGGATGCCCCACAGATGCTTAAAAGGGTTTAGGTTAGCTTTAACCAGTCACTGTTTGTCTTGGAGGTGTGTTTGGGGTTGTTATCATGTTGGGATACTGCTCTGCATCCCAGTTTCCAAAGGAACGGGATCATGCTCTGCTTCAGTATATCGCAGTACATGTTTAGTAAAAAATAAGAGTATTGTGAAACTTTTTTCAGGGCTTTTGCTTCTTAAGCTGGGTACCCACATAAAAGATCTTTAAAAAAACTATAGAATCTGTAATTTATTTAGCTTTTCCCGACTAGGCCAAATGATCTTGTAACCCAGAGGGGAATCCCAGTTTCATATGTAGCCTGGTAGGTAACAGACACATTACTGGCACCCCTTATTTACATCAGACCATGAAGGGTGATTTGCACCCATGGTAGATATTTTTTAATATATTTTCACATTTTTTACCGAAATGAAGCTCATCTCTAGTTTTAAAACGTGACAGGCTAATTCATATGGCATTCTATTTCTTCTTATTCTTCCACCCCTTTTATTCCACCCACTTTTCATACTGTGAGATTCAATCTTTTTACACACAAACCAACACAATGTTATATTGAGCTAACGTGGATTTTATACTTATTTTAGGGCACCAAATTTTTCTGGAAATAGCGCAGCGATCCAGATACAATTCCCCAAAAGATGTGTTTTGCGCTACACCTTAGCATGAAATGTAAAGGGGATTGTTTAGGGACCCTAAGGCAGTGCAAAGCCGCATTTCTTACCTGTCCCTGATGCATTAGCATTGCATGGTCACATAAAGGTAATGGGTGAGCTTTTGCGATATTGGATCTCCCTAAATGTTTTCTTTCTAGAGACACAAAATTTGGTACAGACGTGTGGGAGAAGTGTGCTAGCTAAGGAATCTGTTCATTTCTGAATTTTCTGTGATTTTTTTGCCCTTTAACTTGAATGGACATGTGAATAAAGCCCACTTGTAACTTGATTACTTTATCTGTCATAGACAAATAATAACTACCCCTTGATAAAATTCACCTGTGTTGTAGGCATAGTCAAGGCTGATTAGATACAGCTGATTGGAGGGTACAATTTTAAAATAGAAATGTTATTGAGGTAAAAGCATGTTGGCTTTCAAAATTAGAACTCTCAAACCAAATTCAATGTTTGTACTCAACCTTTCCTTTTCTATTTATTTCTTGATACTGCTCTGTTTCAGCAGGTCTACAGTCTAATTGACAGTTTAAAACACTAAAGCAAATGTGTAGATTATATTGGATAATAAATTATACATATGTTAGAAGTCACCTCAGAGTTTAATCACCTTTATAAAAGCACTTGGCCTGCAGCCTTGTGCTTTTATATGATCACGGAACTTCTTGGTGACTTCTTATATCCTTATAATTTACAGTAGGGGCTTCATCCACTATATAATCTACTTTTGTACTCCATTATAAAAGGGCACACTTGTATATTTTAAAATATTCGAAATTAGCAATAATAAAAATGTGTTCTTAAAAAGAAAAAAGAAAAGATTATAAAAAAAAAAAACAAGCACAACAAGAAATAAAAATACTGTACCAAGGTCTTATTTCTTATGGTGACACATCAATTACTATAATTAAATAGGAACAAGAAAAAAATTTATTAATCTGCTGGCATTTATAACAATTCCTGTGGAATCTGGTTTTTCTGTATTATTTCCCATTATTTAAAACAAAATGTAACTCTTTTTAAGGATAATTTGTTTTCTAATCTGAAGAAAAAAAAACCAAGGTCTTAGGAGATTTACAAAATTACAAAAATTGGATGCATATTACTTATTTACTGCCATTTGCTCTTATATCCTTTTGTTGAAAACATCTTTCTTCAAATCATAAGCTTTGCTGAGGAAAAAAAATGTAGGTATTTTCACAATGGGACATATCTGATTTGCCAAAATGACATGATACTGTTGCAATAGTAAGATGAAAGGCTTTTATCTTGCTTGGAGACACACATACAATAGTCATTTCAATAGATGAAATGTCAAACTGCTAAGATATATTAGTTATGACATCTAGTCAAGTTATTGCCTTGGGAGGTTCCATAGTTAGCAAGTCTGAAATACAACAGTATGCACAACAGGCTTATGCGAATGCTGATTTTTATAGCATGAATGAAAAAACACAACTAAAGTTTTTTTTATTTTTAAAATAAAAATGATAAATGAAGCCTTCATATTTTTGGGAGAATAGTAACATTTTAATGCTGTCTATTTTTTAATTAAGGCAATCAAATACTATTTATTACATTTGCTTACTTTAGTGCAAATGTCTAAAGGAGGAATTTAATAATGCAAATCCGTACTGTATTGCATCACGGGATTTCGGCAAGGTAAGACGCACAGCTTTGCACTCCTTTAACAGCCCCTTACAATACCGTTTTACATCCGAATCGCTATTTCTATGGCGCATCCGCAAGGTTTTTCACTTATTTTAGCAATATTGGATCTACCTATAAAGGCCTTATTCAATTCCATGGGCAAAATGCTTGATTAAGAAAAATACCTGTGTTCTTTATCTGCAGCAGATATTTCAAATGTTTTGTAACTGTAATAGACCCGTAAAAAGGTAACATCTGATTGGCTTATGCAAATTAACAGCTTAAAAGCAAATGTTGACTAATCTACATAAGTAGTTTTTCTTAAAAATGACACTGTTAATCTTTTCAATGCTACATTTCAATTGGAACCATTCTTTTTAATTAAGATTTGTGCAAGATTTGTCATTTTGGTGGAAATCTCTTGTATTTCTGCTAAAAACAAAAAGTGACAAACAACATAGTCAACATAGTCAATATAGTCAACATATTGTCTAATGCCCTTTAGTTATTAAGATGCCAAATGAAACAATGGAGAGGCAGAAACAGAGAGTCCGAAATAAATGTTTGGTAGGCCTACATGGACATGGAGAAGGCAGAGAATACAAAATCAGTGTAGGTGATTCAATAGGAGAAGGACCAACAGTAAGCCACAATAGCAATAGAGTAAAGAGAAAGCTTTGAAGAGTGACTTTGGTCTCAAATTCTTCCAAACTAGTAAGAATTATATAAAAAGACTTCTATCACACCTGCAAAATAAAACCTAAATTACATCTCTAGATAAAATCTGTGAGATGATATTGCTGGAAAGGTTCAGAAATATTACTTCCTGCTTGAACACGTCCTGTTTTCAGCCATGTGACTAGCTTAGCTTGTAGTCATGTGACCAGCCTCAGTCTGCATTAATAGGCTCCCCTTCTCAATTGTTAATTTTTTCCCCAGGTACATCCTGATTTCCCCAGCATTAAGTCTTAATTGAGCATGCTTCTCCCCCGGGGCAGATGGGTGGGGCAGAGGTCAGGTGATGTCACTCAGCCTACTGGAAGCAGGAAGTTTGAACATTCATCCCAATGTAATGTCTCACAGGCTCCAGCCAGAAATGTGATTGTCTGCTCATTTTAAAGGGTATCTCCACTCGTTTTTGGAAGTTTTTGGAATCCAGTTCTATTGAAGAACGGGAGGTAAAGGAGCTGTGCCTTACCTTCCGTTCTACAATAGAACACACAGGAGCCAGGAGAGAAGGTAAGAACCTACTCGCTCGCTCCCCCGGCACGTAGTCTGACAGGTCCCGACGGACCTTGTCTTCTATGCACATGCGCGATCTATGCGCATAGAATCCAAACAAAAGCAATTCAAAGCGCACTTCAGTCTTAAATGTTCAAATTCATTTATTAAACACGTGACGTTTCGGTTTGATCAGCTTGTTTATGCTCTTTATGTTATAAAATCTTGCACTTTTTTGCCATATGTTATACGTCTGAGGAAGGTGTCGCATGGACACCAAACGTCACGTGTTTAATAAATGAATTTGAACATTTAAGACTGGAGTGCGCTCTGAATTGCTTTTGTTTGGATACTATTGCCATTGGCTATGGTTTTTGGAGCAGCACCCAGCGATTTCAATTATACACTGCAGGTGTGCGGGGGAACTATCTACTTCTGACTATGCGCATAGAAGACAATGTCTGTCGGGACCTGTCAGACCAAGCCCCGGGGGAGCGAGCGAGCGGGTAAGTTCTTACCTTCTCTCCTGGCTCCTGTGTGTTCTATTGAAGAACGGAAGGTAAGGCACAGCTCCTTTACCTCCCGTTCTTCAATAGAACTGGATTCCAAAAACTTCCAAAAACGAGTGGAGATACCCTTTAAAGGAAATAATGCAGGCTTTCATTTAACCCTAACTTATGAGACCACAGTAGCCCTTTAAGGTCCAGCAGGAAAGAAAAGTGGATACTGATAGGGAGGAGAATTGATTCCCATTAATTGATAACCATAGGGCTATATAGAGCAACTGTGGTCTACAAAAATCCTGGATCACATCTCTGGTTGCAGTATGTGATAAATAATATTGTGGAGTGACACCATCTGACCCCTTGTCCCCAAGGGAAAGGTATTCTCACTTATTGCTAGGAAAGACAGGAGGTACCTACACAGACTTAAAAAAAAGACAGTTGGGGGGGTTATGTTATAAGTTCTCATATTGTTTACCTGGAGATGTGATCCAGGGTATACATTTTAAATGTAAGAAGGAAACTTGCTTAGAAATCACAGTTGCCCTTTATTGGATTATTTTCCTGATCAGTAACTAATGCCAATTATTTTTGAATCCCATCCTGCATATTCCTTGTAATAATCGATAAAGGATTTTTGGTACAATCAATGAAATACATATTTAGAAATTGTACAGCCAAAATGTAATCATTTAGTTGGCACCATCATGGCAACTCATGATATTTTATAAAATATTTTAACGAAGTATCCCTGAAAACATGCTCTTCCTTATTTGCATACACAATTGGAATTGCATAGTTGAATCATTCTTGTCATAACAAACATTTTTGTGTAGTTGGAGCATATGTTGAGAGCTAAATAAATATGATATGATGACAATTAACGTAAAAACAACTGTTATACACAGCATGGCACTCTAAATTTAAGTTCTAACATTCAGAATCAAAAGGAGAAATGTAGGAAAGTTAATATATCCAACGGATGAAAGTAATAAAATGCTTTGCATAGAATTTATATAAACCTGCAAAGTAATACAGTACAAGAGAGTGGCCTGGATAAAAACAGCCTATTATACACAGAGAACATTCAGGGTTATTCAATAAAAGTCCTTATCGTTTAAAATGGTGCTAATTTTGCCCCAACCAATCAGATGTTAGCCTTTAAATGTTAAATAAGATCTGATTGGTTGGGGCAAAATTAGCACCATTTTAAACAATAAGAACTTTTATTGAATCTCCCTGAATGTTGTCTGTGTATAATAGGCTGGATAAGAACTTGTATTGAATAACCCTGATTGTGTTTGCTCCATGTCAGTTTTAATGTGCCTAGTTCTGATTGGTCGAATGGCCATATGCATTTGTTTCAGCAAAACATAGAAGGAAGCAGCAAAATCTGCAACTATATTGTACATTGTGAGATGAGAAATTGCTGTGGGCTTTTTAAACCAATACGGAGGCTTATATGCCTCATGAGCTATTAATATGCTATTGGATAATCCTTAGCTATGCCAAAATATCTGTTAAAGGGCATGTCCACCCCCAAAACTAAAATGTAACCCCTTACTGGCCACATATAGTAGTTTAAAATAATCCTTACCTTACATTTCTGCTCAAAATAGTTCCCCTGCTGTGCCCCTCCAAAGTTTAGGAAAATGCTGTGTAGGAGCAGTGTGTGACTCATGCTGTGCCTGAGTCTGCCTCAACCTCATCAAGGTTTGAGGCATGCTCAGTGCAGCCCTCCCCCCCTCCCTCTCCCTCCCCCCCTCCCTCCCCTCCTCTCCCTCCCGTTTTTCTCTCCCCTCCCCCTAACATTAACCCTTTGGGTATGTCGTAGGGCATGCTCCCCCAGCCCCAACCGCATTAATATAATTGTTAGAAAGTCCCCCAATCTTCCCTTACCTTCCCTCTCTCCTCCGAAAAACAGAGCAAGAGGTAAACGTTATAAGACATTGAATGTTAAGTTAGGTACGTATGTTAGGTAACTCCCGTTTTAAATTATTTTTCGACAATTACTCCAAGTGGGATTTATTTATAGATTCCCCATACAGACACTGCTTGGTAATAGCTTAGCAGGAAGAGAGAGGAATAAGCAAGACCTCGCTCAGTATGGAATAGCAATTCCCATTGCTCATTTATATTGTTAAGTAATCCAGCAGGATGGATTGCTTAAAGCTGTTTAAAGCTGTACACACGATTGGCTAGAAAATCGGTCGTTCATCTGGCCTTTTTTCTGATGTATACCTAATTTATACAGCGCTTTAGTTTGATAATAGTTAATGTGTAAAAGGAATAAAGTTAATGGATAGAGCTATGTAAAGAGGGATGGTGCATATGCTAGGGAAATGGACAATAAGGGGTAGAGGATACATGGGGAATAATTAATATAGTAGTAGTTAGACATACTGTAATAGGTAAGGGTGCAATGGGGTAATGAATCAGCTGAGTATAAAGTGAAGCATAAAGGTTGCATATGTGAAAATGAGAAAAAATGTTCCTTAATATGTAAAGAAAGGAGCCAATGAGAGGTGAAAATGGAATATCTACAGTATGTTCTTTGATTTCCCCACTTTTTGCCCTTATATAAAAAAATACTCCCCACCCCCCAAACAAAACATGAAGTATGTTTATTGCAAACATAAAAACGACATTATCACTGTGGCTGCTTAGTTTTGTAATCAGAATGATAAAAAGATAACATTCTGCTCTTATTAGTGATTGAATAATTAAAGGTGGCTATAAGACAATAAACATCATTTCCAGCTAATCGGTGCAATATTGGAATGTTCTGAAAGTGCATAAACATGTGCTGTAATATTATAACTATCATAATTATTATTTTTAACTAGTTTAATTGGTTGTAAACTATAGTAAAAAGTCTGGTTGTGAGAAGATTAAACCCAGAAACAAAGAAAGTTGCTCCTACCTACCATATAGTTACAAATGCAGGCACAAGTGTAATTTTTATCCCTACTGTATCTCTTTAATTAAGATTTAAAACAACACACGTGGACATTATTCTCAATGAGGTTCACATACACAATACAAAATTCCGTAAATTTTTCCTTTTCTTTAACATTTTCTTCTTAAGATGAAAAAAAAAAGCTTTAAAAATTGGCACCACACCCATGAGGTAATGTGATAAAATTGCTCAGGGCACTGGAAATGCATGTTATACAAGTATGTGGAAGCAGAATACCGTGGTGGCAGACATTTTGCTCTGGAGACCACTCTCCTTTGTGACATGTGACATGTCACAAAGGAGAGTTTTCACATTTATGTGAAAATAAAGAAACCAAGCCTGAATAGAAGTGGGGGGGCTCGACACCAACTGTCTGCCATGTACAATGCTGTTTTGACACCTTACTCTGGGCGTTCCTATAACACCTCTTAGCCACTATCCAATCCCGCCCTTAACACTTGGCTGTGATATGCTAATTGGATTTTCCAGGGTACATAATTGCCACAGATTCTTGTACAAGTCATTCTGAATTGAGAAAGCTAGTCGGATGACTAGCAAAACTTCAAGAACTAAACTTCAAGTCCAGTTGATCTAATTGAATACAACAGATATACCATGACCTGGATGAATGAGAACCTTCACAAGCATACAGCTACAGTGAGCTAAAATAAAATGCATATGCATGCATAATACACTAGAAAGAAGGTACACCATGAAAGTATAATCCACATGCTACTTTTTTACTTACTGGATTATATTGATCACCTTTTTTTATACTGACCCTTACACAACAATCCACCTTTAAGCACCTATGTCTATGCTTCCCATTATTAAACATTTTATAAATCCATCTTCTAAAAATGATTCAGTGGGTGGCAGAAACTACTCCTGCTACATCAAACTGCTATATTAAAATTTTAGGCTTAAATTGCAATGTCATTCATATGTTCTGTCGCACATTTCATCTGAACATCCATTCAGCTAGTGAAGAAGGCAAATTAAAAGTTCAGACGTTTTGTGTCAGCAGTCTTTGCAATCACTGACCTTATGGAATCATGCCTCCAATTATTTTGATAAATCTACTTTTACCTTTACAGAATTATACACCATGGCAACATTATCTCTGCATAACAGAAGAATTTCCATTTTCAATGCCTATAAGGGTAAAAGATGTGACAAAGTAGTGAAAAGGATATTTCTCCTCGGCTTTGATCTTGACAGCGCTAAGCACAATCTTGCAAAAATGTAGATGTAAATAATGGTATATTATTACAGTTGTGCTTCCAAATTAATGACTGAACTTGTTGCTACCCAAGCTCAAAACTTCAAAAGGCAAAGATTTAAAGCTCAAAGGGCAGATTTTCTTACAATTCTTACGGCTTGTTGGCAGTAAGTAATGTTTTTAATAATTCTATGCCAATTCTTTGTATTTTAACAAAGTGAGACCACTGTTTGATTATAGTGTATGGGTGATAAATATAGTCTTGAAATACAGTATACCGGTAGATATAAATATTTTGGATATTTATGTATACTTAGTGGATGAATTTAGCAGCTCCGGCATATTCATTAATAGGTTAATAAGAATAAAAGTTAAATGTTATTAAGAGAATAACATAAATGTAAATTAACTATTAGAAATAGAACCTTTTTCCATTAATGGCCTTTTTAATTTACAGTGTTTGTATGTCATTATTACTAAATTACTCCACACCATATTGCATTGTATAGTATTCATTTATTAAAAAAAAAAGTAGGAATCTACTCACCTCCCCCTCCTTGCACACATGCTTGTACCCAGGGGCCGCTAGTCCTCACCCCTGGGTTCTTCTTAGTTAAGCTGCATTACTTACCTAAAATTTCCTTTACTGCTCCGATCCTTTTAGAAAATAATAAGGTCTGAAGGATTAATTAAGCCAATACCAAATAAGATACACCATAAAGGTATTAGTCCATTAGATATTTCTATAAGATGAATACTGTTCTTGGAAAAGATGGAACGTCCTCTCCCCCGACAACGCTCTTCTCTTTTGGTCTCTTAGAACCAGTCAGGCATGCTCGAGACCAGAGGTCTCTCCCCTGCCTATAGGGAGGACCCCCTAAGCCCCAAAAGGCCCTTCTCAGGGCCCCGCTGGAGGGTGCCTCCACCCCTCCCAGCGGCTCCCTCCCCTCCCCGGGAGCAGCCGGGGCGGGGGGCTTGGAGGGGTTGCCGGGGAGGGGGTGCGCGGCCAAGATGAGGGAGGAAATATTTATAAAGACACAATTTTGCAAAATGGCAAAAGTCTAACATAGCCAGTAAACCTGCAGTTCTGTAAAATAACAACTTAAAATATGCTCAAGTTAGGATACTCCAAGATACACACTAATATAAAATAAGAAAAGAAAATAATAAAACCATTAGTTTTATTCCACTGGTGGTTCTATAAAGTTTTCAGTTATGTAGAACAAATTGACATCAAATTTTAAACCTAAATTCGAATTTCATCTCTGAATATTAAATTTCTACATTAAATTTAAAAATTTCAAAACAAATTTTAAATTTTTGGCATGACATTTTGATTTTTGGCACGCATTTATCATTTTAATCATCGCATTTTTATAATTTTTTACATCGCATTTCAACTAAATTCCCCAACTTAATTCAAATTTCAAAAGTTCCGCCTTGAAAAAGATTGGTTCGAAACCATGACTCATCACTACTGATGAGACTCAGTCTCAATAAAAAGCAGACTAGCAATATATTATTAATTTTATTATTATTTTTTTATTGATCATTCATTCAGATGAAAATATGTTGGTTATAGAGATCTCTAATACCATAAATACGAAAAGCTGAAAGAACATTTAAGTCTTTCCCCCCACAACCCTTCCAATGAAAGTACTTAGGGTGAGGCTCTTAATGCAGGTTTCCACCCCTGGGTTACCTTGCAACACCTTCACCGCCTGCATTAAAAGTTAACTCCAGCATCTAGAAAAACTTAACATAGTATGAAATAGACTCCCCAAAATCCCACTTTCCTTCTATTACATTCACCTGGCACTTGCACATCAAGGAACTTACACAACCATGATCCCTCACCACTCTCCTCTCTGCTTCCTGGTTTGACTTTCAGTCATGGGGAAATCTTGGCTAAGTAAGTTCTAATTCCTCCAGTGTGGGATTGTTGGCTTCTTTAGTACCACCTCCCTGGTTGTGTGCAATACATAACCCATGTGCTTCAAGCAAAACGACCTTCCATTTAGTTAAGTTGGGCTGAAGTGGCCAGCAGGACTAAGGAAGTCATGTAGTGTAGGAGTTACAAGAAAAGCTTGGGATGAGGACCTAGCGTTTTAGCCCACTGGCTTTCTCAATTCAGACCCACACACATATCTATTCAGGCTGGTTTCTTTATTTAACATAAATGTCATCCTTGACCCTCTTTGAACCAATCCGTTTATTGATCGATATGAAACATTACAATCCAAGTATTTCTTTTTTAGTTATGATGCAGGTACATAGCCTTCTGTACTGGCTTATAGGCTGGTGCAGCTTCTGTTTTGTTTCCCCCACACACAAATCAGAGCACTCATCATTACAATGCACTGTGTGTATGATTTTGCTCTTGTATTTCAGTTTTGGGTTCTTGGATGTACCAGTTGCTGCTTCAGCGTGTTGCTATTTTTAAAGAAAACGCGCCAGGACCAGATGGATTTATCTAGGATTTTAAAAGAGCTTAGTTCAGTTCTAGCTAGACCACTGTTTCTCATATTTTCAGATTCACTTTTGTCTGGGGATGTGCCGCTGGATTGGAAAAAAGCCAATGTAATACCAATATTCAAAAAAGGTAGTCGTTCACAGCCTGGTAACTATAGACCTGTAAGCCTAACATCAATGGTAGGGAAGGTGATGGAAACTTTGTTAAGGGAATATCCTTGACTTTGTCTCCAGAGATCATCTTATTAGTAGTAGTCAGCATGGATTTAGAGAAATAGATCATGCCAGAAAATTTAATTGGTTTTTATGAAGAAGTGAGTAAGAAGTTGGACTCAGGCACAGCGTGGATGTGGTATATTTGGATTTTGCAAAAGCTTTTGATACTGTGCCACATAGGCGACTAATGTATAAACTGAGGACTGTTGGCCTTGAAGAAAACATTGTCATGGATAGAGAACTGGTTATTGGACCGCAAACAAAGGTGGTGGTTAATGGAGCTACATCTATGTGGGTAAAGTTCTAAGCGGAGTGCCTCAGGGTTCTGTACTGGGGCCGCTTCTGTTTAATCTGTTTATAAATGACTTAGAAGGGGCATTGAGAGCAAGGTCTCTGTGTTTGCTGATGACACTAAATTATGCAGAGCTTTGGAAACTTCCAATGATGTGCAAGTGCTGCAAGCAGACCTAGATAGATTATCAAAATGGGCAGCAGAATGGCAGATGAGATTCAATGTAGATAAATTAAGCTGATGCATTTGGATTTAATAATCCCTGTGCCATCACACCATAAATAACTCTGTGTTAAGTTCATCTGTAATGGAAAAAGATGTGGGGTTCTGGTAGATAACAGACTTAGCTGTAGCAAACAATGCCGGTGCAACAGCTAGAGCTAGCAAGATATTGTCTTGTATAAAAAGGGGAATAGATATCAGAGAGAAATATTATTCTCCCTCTTTACAAGGCACTGGTGAGGCCTCATTTGGAATATGCGGTGCAGTTTTGGAATCCCATATACAAAAGGGACATCTTGGAAATTGAGGCGTTCAGAGAAGGGCAACTAAATTAATAAGGGGAATGGAGGGGCTTGAATATGCAGGCAGATTAGACAAGTTAGGCTGTTTACATTGGAGAAGCGGCGGTTGCGTGGGGACATGATAACCTTGTACAAATATAATGCCCATGCAATGAGCTCTCTGGTGCATTGCACTCACTAATAGGTCATATCAGAGGACACGTGGACATCCTTTAGGTTGAAGAAAAGAATCATCTTCATCTTCAGGTTAGGAGGGTTTCTTTACTGTGAGAACGGTGAAACTGTGGAACTGTCTTCCAGCAGATGGGTAATGGCAAGTTCATTGAATAACTTTAAAAAAGGCTGGATAGTTTCTAAAACTAAAAATATTGAGGATACTGGTATTAATGCAATAGATCTGGTTGATCCAGGGATACTTTCGATTGCCTTTGGAGTCAGGAAGGAATTTTTTCCCCCTTTTTAGCTGGGGTTTTGCCTTCCTCTGGATCAACTGTTAGGTAGGGTTAAAAAAAAAAAAAAAAGTGAATAGGTTGGACTTGATGGACGTATGTCTTATTCAACCTTAATTACTATGTTACTAGATTCAATAAATGTTCTTATCATTAAAAATGGCGAGCGCCATTCGCGATATGTATCGCGGCCGCGATGTGGCTGCAGTAATTTTAAGCCCCTTCGCGGCGAACTGTAGTATCGCCGCAAAGGGACTTAAAATCCCTTCCCGACGCTCTCCTAAGGGGGGGGCATATGACAACCCCGCCCACACACCCCGCCGGCCGCTTCCCAGCAGCCCCTCCCAACCCGTTCCCCACCCGCCAATCCACATGCTACTTTTTTACTTACTGGATTATATTGATCACCTTTGTTTATACTGACACCTTACACAATACCACCTTTAAGCACCTATGTTCTATGCTTCCCATTATTAAAACATTTTATAAATCCATCTTCTAAAAATGATTCAGTGGGTGGCAGAAACTACTCCTGCTACATCAAACTGCTATATTAAAATTTTAGGCTTAAGAATTGCAATGTCATTCATATGTTCTGTCAGCACATTTCATCTGAACATCCATTCAAGCTAGTGAAGAAGGCAAATTAAAAGTTCAGACGTTTTGTGTCAGACAGTCTTTGCAATCACTGACCTTAATGGAGAATCATGCCTCCAATTATTTTGATAAATCTACTTTTACCTTTACAGAATTATAACCATGGCAACATTATCTCTGCATAACAGAGAGAATTTCCATTTTCATGCCTATAAGGGTAAAAGATGGTGACAAAGTAGTGAGAAAGGATATTTCTCCTCGGCTTTGATCTTGACAGCGCTAAGCACAATCTTGCAAAAATGTAGATGTAAATAATGGTATATTATTACAGTTGTGCTTCCAAATTAAATGACTAGAACTTGTTGCTACCCAAGCTCAAAACTTCAAAAGGCAAAGATTTAAAGCTCAAAGGGCAGATTTTCTTCACAATTCTTACGGCTTGTTGCAGTAAGTAATGTTTTTAATAATTCTTGCCAATTCTTTGTATTGTTATAACAAAGTAGAGACCACTGTTTGATTATAGTGTATGGGTGATAAAATATAGTCTTGAAATACAGTATACCGGTATGATATAAATATTTTGGATATTTATGTATACTTAGTGGATGAATTTAGCAGCTCCGGCATATTCAGTTAATAGGTTAATAAGGAATAAAAGTTAAATGTTATAAGATAAAATAAAAGTAAATTAACTATTAGAAATAGAACCTTTTTCCATTAATGGCCTTTTTAATTTACAGTGTTGTATGTCATTATTACTAAATTACTCCACACCATATTGCATTGTACAGTATTCATTTATTAAAGTAGGAAATCTACTCACCTCCCCCTCCTTGCACACATGCATTGTACCCAGGGGCCGCTAGTCCCTCACCCCTGGGTTCTTCTTAGTTAAGCTGCATTACTTACCTAAAATTTCCTTTACTGCTCCGATACTTTTAGAAAATAATAAGGTCTGAAGGATTAATTAAGCCAATACCAGAATAAAGATACACCATAAAGGTATTAGTCCATTAGATATGTCTATAAGATGAATACTGTTCTTGGAAAAGATGGAACGTCCTCTCCCGACAACGCTCTTCTCTTTTGGTCTCTTAGAACCAGTCAGGCATGCTCGAAGACCAGAGGGTCTCTCCCCTGCCTATAGGGAACAAAAAGAGAAAAGCACCACCTTGCTGGAGCGCTCAGTAAGCAACAGGATTAGGTCGACATTTTTGATTAAAAATGATCCTTTATTTAGTAACCATTAAAACTTGGCTAGCAGCCAGGGGACAAGTTCTACAAGGTCTAACGCGTTTCAGGTATCAACCCTTACTTTTAGTCACAAACTTATTTCCAAAGGAACACCCATTTTATACAAAAAGCAACCAATAAATGGCCTCCTTAACACCTCTCTTGAACCAGTCAAGTTCCTTCGCCAATATGTTAACATTACAATCTTCAAAGGTATGTCCTTTATCCTTAAGATGCAGGTACACGGCTGAGTCCTGACCCGAGGAATTGGCTCTTCTGTGCTGGGCCATACTTTGATGCCAGTTTGCTTGTTTGGTCTCCCCCACATACAAATCAGAGCATTCTCACTCCACTGCACTGCATATATGATTCTCTTTCTTGTGTTTTGGGTATTGGGTCTTTCGAGTGTCCCAATTGCTGCCTCTTGTGTTGTTCGGTTTAAAGCAGACAGGGATACATGTTTTTTGAAATTCTCTTAATCTCGGAGACCCCTGCACTATGGGATGACCATGTTCTTCCCCTGTCTTGCTTTTCCTCCCTTCAACTGTTGGGGGAGGGGGTGGGCTTGTGCGGGCCGGCGAACCTTTCCTTTGACAAAGGCCCAGTCTGGATATCCACAATTTTTAAGGGCTCCTCTGAGATGTTTCATTTCTTTAGCCTTCGCCTCTGTGCTAGTGGGGATGTTCTCGGCTCTGTGTTGCAGGGTTCTGATGACACCCAGCTTGTGATCTAAAGGGTGGTGGGAGTCAAACATCAAATACTGATCTGTGTGTGTTGGTTTTCTGTAAACCTCTACTTCCAGTTTACCATTTTCCTTAACTTCTACCAAGCAGTCCAAGAAAGCCAGTTTATTGTTTTGTACCTCTTCCCTTGTGAATTTAATGTTTTGGTCTACCGCATTAATGTGTTCTGTGAAAGCTTGTAATTCCTTCTGCCATGTACAAAGCTGTTTTAACACCTTACTCTGGGCGTTCCTATAACACCTCTTAGCCACTATCCAATCACACCCTTAACACCTGGCTGTGATATGCTAATTGGGATTTTCCAGGGTACATAATTGCCACAGTTTCTTGTACAAGTCATTCTGAATTGAGAAAGCCAGTCGGATGACTAGCGAAACGTCTTCAAGAACTACATTTCAAGTCCAGTTGATCTAATTGAATACAACAGATATACCATGACCTGGATGAATGAGAACCTTCACAAGCACTTCTCATTCTTATATCTAATAAAATATCAGGATTACATATATTAATTTTAATATTACCATATATATATTTTGTTTGAACAATGTTGTTGATAAACAAAACATTGATTGCTTCGTATCAAATCAACCACCGTTCAAAAATTACAACTGTTTAGATAAAAACAATATATTGATGGATGCCATGTCCATATATGAAGGAACATTACATCAATAGTGCAATATCCCATCTACGATTAAGCCCTTTAGAGGATCTGGTATCTAATTTCAAGATCCAGAAAGCTTCACTTTTATTGAGATGGACCAAAAGGTCACCTCCTCTGATTATTCTTTTAACATGTTCATCCCCTTGGACTTGACAATATGAGGGATCCCCCCAGTACAATCTTTAAAGTGTCGTCCAACGGGGGTTCTGATGTCACTTTTTTGGATGCTATTTAAATGCTCTCAAATTCGCTCTTTTAACGACTTCATAAACTGGTGCACTGGCGGAGAGTGTATTAACTTACATGTGGAAAGTGCAACAAACAGTACATGGGCGCACAGTACGCCCGTTAAAAGAGCAAATTCGAGAGCATTTAAATAGCATGATGCAGCTGAGTTCTTTTCTCTTTTTGTTCCCTTGGAAAAGATGGGAAGCAAAAGCATATCTTTTAAATGTGTTTCTTTGTGAGTTATACGATCATCCATTCTTAGTTTATAAAATTATCATTGATCCCAAAAAGACCTGGTACACAAACTAACACTTGCTGGGAGTGTTGTTGTGATGAGTGTTTTTTTTTCCACCTCAATCTAAAAGTTTATTTCTTTCACTAGTCATCCATCTGGCTTTCTAAATTCAGAATGACTTGTACAAAAATCTGTTGACAATAAACATCCTGTAATAAGTCTTAATCAACATATAACATTTATTGCATTAACTAAACAAGTTAAGTTTAAATGAAAGGTGAATTTCCTACCTTTAAAACAAGCCATCAACCACCTCTGTACGTGCTCCACAGCCCAAGATATACAGAAATAACTGACCAGAAAGTTAATGGGTGGGAGGCTGACTTGTGACATTCCTGAGGCTTCTCCTGCACAGTGCCGCCAGCGAGCACAGCCTCAGACTCCCTCAGTGTGTAAGGGAGACAGGAAATCCCTCCTCCTCTTTGCTTTGTGAAGTCCTGAAAGAGAAGGTAGAGGGGGGGTCCTGAGTAACCCACGGCACCCGCGAGTGGGTGGGGCCTAGGAACCCGCGAATGGATGGGGACATGGCACCTACGAGTGGGCGGGGCCACAGCACCTGTGAGTGGGCGGGGCCACATGGGGCTGTAAGATAATGGGTCATGGGGGGCCTGCAACAGGAGGGACAGTGGGGTCCATGAGTGGGAGGGACCAGGGGGGCTGCAAAGGGGGAGGAGGAGACACAGGACTGACAGTTTCAGAGCAGAAAGCAGGAAGTGCAGGGGACCTGGTAATGCTGCTGCCATATCACACACAAAAATGTAATTATCTTCAAAACTATGCAAAATAAACAATGGAAATAAAAAAAGTCATTTTTGGACCACAGTTCCCCTTTAAACAGATGTTATCAAAACTGCATTGTACATGGCAAACAATGGGTGTTAAAAACCCTCCACCTTTTATTCACACTTGATTTCTTTTTTTCATATAAATTGACTCAGTTACACCTCTTTTAAACCGTCGTGTTCTTTAAACGTAGGTCCTTTTTCCTTAAAATGCAGGTACACGACACAGAGACCTGACCCAAGTAATTTGCTCTTCTGTGTTGGGCCATATGTTGGTGCAGCTGCTGTTTTGTCTACCCTACATACAAATCAGAGCACTGCACTTTTTATATAAATCTTCACTGCACTGCGTATCTGATGTTGCTCTTTTTGTGTTTTATTATTGGCTTTTTTGATAATTCCTATTAAACCTTATCAAATATGACAGCAATATTTAGCTTACACTGCAGCTGGGGTATGTGTTAGGGGTTAATTTTTCTGTTTCTCTCAGCTGACACAGATTTTAGTAGTGCAGCTGAGGGGTGTGTTGTGATTTACCTATTCCTGGGTTTCTGTGTAGTGATTGGTAATTGTGGGATTAAATCTTTTGGTTGATTATGTTTCCCGTTATAGCATTTAACTCGCTATTCGATTTTGGATTGTGTTCTTATTCCTGGGTCCACTTTCCTGGCTGTGTTTCCTAACTTTGTCCTGGAATTCTGCATTGCTGGAAGTCACTACCTGGCTGCTTTTTTCCCTGAGGTAGTGTGTCTACTTGCCTGATTTGGTTCCTGATCTGTGCCTGTATTGAGTTTGTTTGTTTTGCTCTGTCCAACTCCGAGGTGTCCCGCCCTTCAGTCCGGATACTTTGTGCCCTGAAAACCTGGGGGCAACAGTATCCATTGAGGCATTCCTAACATCCCCGCAAATGGGGGCTTGGCTTTAGGAGAAGACAGCAGTTATAGATTGGACTGATAGAGACTTGAGATTGGGCAGAGCATTACAAATATCCTTTATATATTTAGTTGTTCTTAAAAAGAACATTTTTATTTTAATAACTATAGGACTAGCTATTACATATGGCTTATATTGTCTTTAAAGTGTACTACAGTACACTTGTCTACAGTAATTAAAATTTTTAATATTAAAACAGTGTTGTTACTATTATTTTATTTATGCTTCTTGGATATGCAGCATTGTATATGATAAAAGTTTAAATTTGAAAGTATAAATGGATTTTACCTGGTGAAGTAAGAAAAGGAGAGAGTTCCAAAGGTAGGGAGCAGCAAGAGAGAATGATTTAAGGGAGGAGGCAGTGGACATTTGGGGTTTGTGAAGAAGATTGCGTTTTGAGGAACAGAGGGCACAACCAGGAACATATGGGTACAAAAGAAAACATAGGTAGGGGGTGCAGCAGAGGGAAGAGATTCAAAAGAGGTAAAAAAAAAGGTATTGAATATTATTCTTTGCTTGATGGGAAGCCACCCCATACATAGACCGCAGTATTAGGGTTGAGAGTAAAATAAGCTGAACTGCTGAGTTCAGGATCGACTGGAGAGGGGACAGATGACAGGCTGGGAGACCAAGTAGAAGAATGTTACAGTAGTCAAGACTGGAGAGTATATGGGCATCCATAATCATTTTAGTAGTGGACTAGCAGAGTACACAGCGTCAAACCTGACCTATTCAAACTCACTGTGGGTTAGCTGAGCCGAAATCTGGTAAACTTCGGGGGGCAATACAATGGAGGATTCAGTATCACATCAACTTCCCCTTTAACGCATATCGCATCAACTACCCCATAAACATGTTTCGCACCAATTTTCCCTTTAACATGTATCACACCAACTTCCCAGTTTAGCACCTATCGCATCAACTTCCCCTTTATTGCGCATCAACTTCCCCTATAGCACGTATTGCATTAACTTCCCCTTTAGTGTGCATCGCATCAACTTCCCTTTAAAGCATATCACATCAACTTCCCCTATAGTGAGTATCACATCAACTTCCCTTTTAGCACGCATCACATCAACTTCCCCTTTAGTGTGCATCGCATTAACTTCCATTTTAGCGAACATCGCATCAACTTCCCCTTTAGTGTGCATCACATCAACTTCCCCTTTAGCACGTATCGCATCAACTTCCCCTTTAACAATGGGGTACAACATCTAACATTAATTTTTTACTGCAATCAAATTGAATTATTGATACACAATGTCCCCCAGAAAACACAATTTGTTTGCAAAAATGACACATGGAAAAGAAAGGTGAGTGAAAAGTGTGTACATGGCCTATATTTGTGGGAAAAAGAGACACAAGGTGTGAAATAAAATGAACCCCTTACAGTACAGTTGTATTGCACTGTGGGCAGTGTCATCACATTCACAGTTCTTATTGTCTTTACTTAAGTAAAATGTAGTTTTTTTAATCTTGTGCTGCACAAATCCATTTCATGGCTATCAACACTCTGCAGTGTTAAACTACACATTTCCGTAGCTGACTGTGATCAGCTCCATGTGTAGCTGTCTGCCCAACCCCCAATTCCAGAGACTTATCTTGGATTGGTCAGTTTACCTCTCAATCCTGACTCTGGGCAAACCACAAACGAGAGGAGGTGACCGATTGTGTGGTTACATGACATTATTACATCACATGGTCTGCTGCTCCTCATAATTGACAGCTCTACCCTCCTATTACAGCAACAACAGAACAAAATGAAGCAAAGCATTGTATTGCCCTGAATAATCTTTGGAAGGTGTGCAATTAACTTGATTCACTCAATTCACTACCAGATTGCAGCACACAGGTTAATTAAAGGGCATGGCCATCCCCAAAACTACAACCCACTACTGGCCCCACTGTGTAGTGTAGTAAAATTTAACTTACCTTACATCATTGCTCCAAATGGTTCGCCTGTAATGTCCCCCCAAAGTCCAAAAAAGTGACCACCAGGAGCCTGGCCGAGTTCCATTCGGTCTCTGTCTCCTGTCTCTCCTCCGGGAGAAAAATCACATGTGCACTGCAGCCCTCCCCCTCCCTCTCCCTTCCGTTTCTCTCTCCCTCCCCCTAGTGTAAATCCCCTTTTCTGTAGTGTAGGGTTCCCTCCCCCAACCCCAAACTCCATAGTTATTTGAAGCAAAACTCCCCTGATCATTACTTACATTGCCACTTTCCCCCGATGTTCAGTACAGCCGGAAGCCAAGATGCCATGCCCGTGATTGGCTGCCTCTCAGTCAATCACGGACGCGGCTGCCGCTCCTGCCCCCTGCCAGAATGGGTGACAGGGCAAAAGAGTTAAAGGTGGTGGAGCAGGAAGTGTGAGTGGGTAAATTATGTACTGAATTAAAAGTAGTGAGTCAAGTTCGACTGTACTTCTATAGTAATCTTTTCCACTTTTCCTAGGAGGAAGATGCAATACATTCTGAGCTCCTCTTCCTTCTGTGTTTTCGTGATGCAGTACTCACTTACTGGAAGATAAGAAACGCGTCTGTAATGCCTTCATTTAAACATTTGTTTTTACAGTATATCAAGTAGTACATTTCAAGTAGTGCAAAAACTAATGTTGTTTGAATTGCATTGGGCGCCTCTGCCATTAAGGCAAAAACAGGGTTATTAAATAAAAGTTCTTATTGTTAAAATTGGTGCTAATTTTGCCCCAACCATTCAGATGTTAGCTTTCAAATGTTAAATAATATCTGATTGTTTGGGGGGAAATTAGCATAATTTTTAATGATAAGAACTTTTATTGAATAACCCTGAAAGTGTATTTGACTCACCCAATCGGGGATATTACATCTCCCTGTTATTCTGTGTAACAAAGTATAAGTCTACAAAGTATGAGTCTACAACTCCCAGCATTCCTTGGTTGCATTCTGCATGCTGGGAGTTGTAGTTTGACATCCCTGTTCTAGTGGACATTGTATTTCTTAATATTGTACTGTACAATTACTGAGATATACTTTTTTAAAGAGCAAATCTAATTTAATTGACCAACCCTTAAAGGGGAAGTTCAGTGCAAATACATATGCTTTTCAGAAAAAAGAGAAGTATTTTTCCATCCCAATGACCTTAGCCTGCCAATTCAGCATTTTGTCTGTGTATAAAAAAATGCAACCAAAATACTGACTTCCTGTTTGCAGGACCCCTAGTAGAGACCGTTATGGTCTTGTCCTTGACCCAGGGCCTGGGTTGATTCAAGTGCTCAGAAGAGATCTGAGCATCATTGACCCATTCAACAGCCAATCAGTAGAAATTACTTTTAGGAACATTCCAAGGATGTGGTGCATCCTGGGAAGAAGAAGGACCATTAAAACCTGAAATGGCAGCTCAACAGCATGGAACAGCAAAGGGTATGAAATAAACTGATTTTTCAAAATGGGAGAGAATATGTAGAATAACTAAGAAGGCATTACACAAAATAAAAATTTTAGAAATATTGATAATTTCCACTGCACTGTCTCTTTAAACAATGATGTATTTTTTTATTAAAATGATTTTTAAAATGTTTTTGTCAAACATACTTGGCTGCATCTTAATTTAATGAAGAACAAACTGAAGATGGAATTTAGAAAAATAAAAAATAAAAAAGGTATATCTTTATAGCCAAACACACACACATACACACACACACCTTCCTTAAAGGAAAAATAACTTGTTCTTATAGGGAACATGCTCTTAAAAGGTAACTATTATCTAACGCTGCATTTCGGTCCTCTTCTGCAGTCCCCAGTTTAGCCAATGAGAAGACACGCTCTGCAAGGAGGAGTGTCTTACCATTGGCTAGATTGCGGACAGTGCCAGAGGGGAGGAATGGACCGGAACGCTGAGGGAGATTTTGAGTAAGTATATCAGCAGTTAAGTGAAGTAAGCATAGTGCCCAGAGCGTTTTAGGTCCTCACTGTGGGCACACTAAAGAAATAGCTAATAAAAGAAATGTGTTTACATGCTTATTATGTTCTATTTCACATCAAATAACTAACAATTTCATTGAATGAATTAAATGAAAACAAATAAGAGTTCTGTCTATTGCTTTCAGTGGGCATTTTTCAAATGATTATTATTTATTTTTTAAAATATTAATCGATTACATTTTTTAAATATTTTTTTTTCTACATTATTGTTGTTCCTTTTAAAATAATCATTAACCTTTCACTTAATACATAACTAGCTTCATCAGTTTAAAAAAAAGTCAGTATTGAATGTTGAAAAAGGACCCATTGGGAAACCCTCAAATGGTAAACTATACTGAAGGACACAAAAAGGCCCATAAAACATCAGTAGGGTTATAAAGGTCCATGGATTTTAATTGCTGTGTGCCATTGGGCCTTTACAAAGCAATCAAGCAGGCAATCTCTAAAGACACTAGTGCCGTAATACATTTAACAATAGAGTTCTCACCCCATCAGCAGACTAGGGTTTATGTAGGTCCCAGTAGCAATTAATGACCTTGCACGCTGGAAGAAAAAGAGAAAATTACTTAAATTGCTTGTTTTTTTTAAATATATAACTTTGCAGATGGACCAATCTTTCAAGGGAGAATAGAATACAAATAAACAAACTAAATGCTTGTTCTCTGTTTGTTTTACACAGTTTGACAGGTCTAAATGGCTTTAAATGATGTCCTGAACTACTTTTATTTTGATTATGTAATTTACTGTATACATAGTCAGGCTGGAATTAATAGATTACTACTACTACTGTATTTCACTGTAAAATTGCAGGAAAATAAAATATGTATGTGTACAGTACATCATTTACACTTAGCATGCAGACTTTTCCAAGCTATCCCTCGAAACATTAACATTTTAACTCAAATTAAACAAAACTTTTGCACTTTTTAAAACTTTTAAATAAAATGTTATGTACTATAAGTTATAATGTTTCCCTTATTTTAGCAATGCCGCTACTTTCCACCTGCTGGTGGTTTTATGGAATGTGTTTAAATTCCACAGAACTGAAAATTCAAATCAAACCCAATGGGAGCAGAATTGTTTACATCAAATTTCAACACCGAATTTCAATCGGAAAGTATCCCTGGACCAACCAGAACTACAGTAAATGTATTAATACTAGAGATGGCCGAACTTCATAAAGTTCAGTCTGTTTTCGGACTTTCGAACCTCAGTAAAAGTTCGAATTCGTACCCATTAAAGTCAATAGGGGAGTGATAGTCCGAAAAGTTCAGGTGATTTAAAGCTACACTAACAATGGTAACTTACTGTAAATGGCTGTGGCACCTGGGAAATGGTCTGGGGAACATGTCAGTATCAAAACTTGTTAAAACACTTAAACATGAGTGGGCAATTGTCGGGTTTTGCGCAAGCTACATTCGAAGGTTATGGCCAATTCGAGGGATACCGAACAATACTTTCTAGGGTGACTGAAAATAGAAACATAAATTCGATGGTTACCAAAATCGAATGATACTTTTGAGGGTTACTGAATACGAATGATACTTTCGAGGGTCAATGATCAATACATTAGAGGGTCAGCGAAACTGATCCATACATTCAAGGGTTACCGAAAATGAGTGATACTTTTGAGAGTTACCGAAACTCGAAGGATACATTCGAGGGTAAGCAAACGATACATTCTAGGGTTATTAAAAACAATCCGTACATTCAAGGGTTATCGAAAACAAATGATACATTCAAGGGTTAGGGAACAATACATTCTAGGGTTAGCGAATGGGCTAACCCTAAATTCAATAATTATAGAAAATTATCTAAAATACAGCTGTGAGTCCGGAAAAACGAATAGTTCGAGTTCGTTCGAACTCATAAAGTTCGGCTAGAAACTCAAATTCGAGTTCGGTTTTGTGTCCATCTCTAATTAATACCAGCAATTTCATAATAGTTTTTAGCGTTGGAAACATATCCAGCCCACTTTTAAAGCAATTCAATGAATGTACTATTACCACATTTGCTGGTATGGTAATCCATAGATTCACTGTTCTTACTGTAAAGAAACCTTTCCTAACCTGAAGCTGAAACTACTTTTCTTCTAATTTAAAAGGATGTCCCTGTGTTCTCTGAAATGACCTATTAGTGAACAAGGCACCAGAGAGTTTATTATAAGGCCCGTTTTATCAGAAACCTCAAACAATAAATATGTAAATGATGCTCAGTGTCACTTTATTAAAAAAATGTAACTTTTTTTGTAGGTAATATACTGTTAAAATATTTGCTTTATGATAGCCTAATAGCCTACTGGCCCAGTACTTGATTGAGTACACATTTGACTTGACATCAGGCTGTCCCACAGCTTCCCTGGCCAACATTCAAGAATGATCTTCATATTATAGATCACACAATGATTGGGCCAGCATATTGGGTGAATGCTAAGGGGTAAGTCTGATTTTGGTTGTCAGCAATTTTGGGGCAAAAATTTTACAGTAGTTTCCACATATTTAATTCCATTGATGAAACAATAGAACAGACCAAATAAATGTAAAAAAAAATCTGTACAGCAAATTACCTATCAAATTACATTTTACAATAAATGGAAGCTTCAATTTGACTGGTAAATTTTAAGAAACTATTTTTATGTAGTTCATTTGCATTTATTTTGTGCATAGCACAAATGCAAACATGTATACTTAGTGGAATAATGCAAATTTATATTTAAATGTGGTGCATTCTGTTGACATAATAGTTGTGGACATTAATTAAAGAGCAGCAGAATCCAGCAGTTTGCCCTCCATCTGCCTGACCTGAGGAAATAGCATTATTCCTTTAACAAGAACTGACAGATACTCTTGTGTTTTCCTAAAATTAACAAAGTTGCCACCATTGCATGAATAAACATATGTGTGACATCATGCTGTGAACGATGGATAATCTTATGCATTTTTTTTTTGTAACATCATACTATATTTCAGTGGCAAAACACTATGACATAGGAGGTATTATCAGGTCCCTTGCATAGTTTAGGATATACAGTACCTATACGAAAATTTGTGACTACTTCACACCTACTGTATGATAAGCCATACATTTAAATAATCATGGTTTGTATTAGAAAATCTTTAGTACACATACTGGAAATATGCTTCTGGAAATACAATCAGGGTTATTCAATAAAAGTTCTTATTGTTTAAAAAAGTGCTAATTTTGCCCCAACCAATCAGATGTTAGCTTTCATATGTTAAATAAGTTCTGATTGGTTGTGGAAAAATTAGCACCATTTTAAACGATAAGACCTTTTATTGAATCTCCCTGAATATGTTTTATAGTAAAAACAAGATGAGATGGAAACACACATGCAATTTATTTTGTTTATCAAAACACAGAATATACTATCTGCATACAGTATATAACAAAATATTATTTTATATATACAGATACAGCATTCTCTGTAAATATGCTAGCAAGCTTGACTCTTATGGACTTTATGGAATATACAGGGATATTCAATAAAAAATCTTATAGTTTAAAATGGTGGTAATTTTGCCCCAACCAATCAGATTTTATTTAACATTTAAGAGCTAACATCTGATTGGTTGGGGTAAATTAGCACCATTTTACCGATAAGAACATAAAAAAATCATGATTTTTTTACCTTATTTCGATTACATGCTGTACCTAGATATTGAAACATTTTTAAAAATCAACTGATTTCATAACTTTTACTGTGGTCAGTCGAGAGCTGCTTTACCAGTTTCTGCAATGGACTTTCTTTTTACCAGGATGCTAATTTTTTCAAGTAACTACTAAGCAACTTAATCAGGGGCAAGACAATGTTTTTCAGGCACTAGTATTGGTCACTAGTAGAGATGGCATCTGGATCCAACACGGAAACCCTCTGTTCCAAAATCTGAATGCTTTGTCCAAAACTGAGTGGATCATTCGGATTTCAGGACTTATTTGCAAAAATAACTGCGTACATTCAGTAACCCTTGAAAATAACCTCATACATTTCGTAACCCTTGAAAATACAAACAGAAACTCTGAAGTTATTTTAGAGGGTTACTGAATGTACAAGGTTACATTCGGTAACCCTCGAAAACAATCTTGAACATTCGATACAACTCGAAAATACGATCGGAAACTAATTTAGAATTTCCGATTGTATTTTCCAAGGTTATCGAACATTCAAGGTTATTTTCGAGGGGTTACCGAAAGTAACCTCGTAGATTCAGTAACCCTTGAAAATAAGTCCCGAACCCTCGAAAGTTCATTCTGTTTTCAGATTCTTGAATCTTCAGGTTTTTCCCAAGTTCTGTAAATCCGAAAGCAGAATGAAACTTCAGTGTTTCAGACATCTCTAGTCAGAAGTCACTTCTGACTATTTATGCACAATTATTTTCACTTAATTTTCTACTTTATTAATCACAATTGCCCTTTACTTAGTAAAAATCTGCAGGCAACTATTTCAATATTTTATTACATTATTATAATGTAATATAAATATATTTTCAGTCATATTTGTTTTGCTAAAAAAGCAGTTACATCCTAGAACATCCTGTGGCACTTCATCTGACTTTAGTGCAGCCAGGCATTAAGGGTATGTCAGTGTTCCTAAACTTAGGTGGTTTTGAAAAAGAACTTTAGGTTCTGCATTTGAAGCTACTGATGGAATCTAGAAACAAAACTACTGAAATTTTGACCATCGAAACATGGTTCACTGTCAAAAATGTCATTGTTTCTGCAAGGAATTTGGTTGTGACAGCTGAAGTTCCAAGTCAAAACTATGTCCCAAACTACGGGACTTTTACATTCAAAAACAATAAGTTTAAAGAACAATAAGCAAACAGAACAATATGAAAGGAAAAAAAAATCAAATCTAGGGACCATTCCTAAAATCCCTTGTAGTTTAAAGTTAGTCAGATCAATTGCTTATAATTACTAATAATGCAGAAGCATTTTTTAATGATATTGTACTTTTTAAGACAATACTGTATTTTCTCACTTATTTCCCAGAAACTGTTAATTAAAATTATGTATCCCTTGCTTTTCCTACTGTAACTGCTTAACTATGACTCTTTGAAGCTTATTGAGCTCAATGTCAGAAATGAGCTCTCCAATGTGCTATTTTGTATCTCACTATGCTGATGGAAGGAGTGAAGAAGAAATTGAAGAACATACTATACTGCCATACTGTAGAGAATAGGTTTCCTTACTTTAAAAAAAAGTGTTCCTTTGGGTAGAAAGTAATAATGTTGTTTTATTTAGCAGTTTCTAGCTAAATAAAAAAATATCTATAAAAAATGTTTTCTTCTTTATTTTAGAAAGGGTTAATGAGGTAAACAATCATTAAGTCAGTGAGGTGTGCTCATATAACAAGGAATAATCCTATATACGTAAATATATTTTTAATAGATATGAGTAAACTTGCTGGGTTAATTTCCACAATTGGGTTTATGATACGTAAGTTTCAAAAGCATAATTCCAACAAAAAATAGCAAAATCAAAATTTTACAGCAGTTTTGACAGTAACATTTTGATTGAAACTTTTAATTATGTCATGAATCCAGTTACGTCTGTAATCGGTGTGCTTTTATGGTCTTTCTTGGTATTTGTAAAGCAGTTCAAGAAGCTCTATTCTAACAGCACTCCATCAGGGATTCAATAAAAGTTTGTATCATTTAAAATGGTGCTAATTTTGCCCCAACCAATTAGATCTTATTTAGCATTTGAAAGCTAACATCTGATTGGTTGGGGCAAAATTAACCATTTTAACAATAAGAACTTTTAATGAATAAGCCTGCATCTTTATAACGACATGACATATGTACTCTAGGATTCCTTGAGTACTAGGAAAGTCAGCATTCGAGGAACATTGGAGCATGCATGGCATTCATGGTTTAAATAAATAAATAATAATTAAGAGCCCTTAAAACTTTTAATTGCATGGTCCCATCCTGGGATTTTTCTTTTGTGTTCAGTTCACTAGTGAGTCATGCTGGCATAGTAACATTAGGAGTAGCAAAATCCTTTTTAAATGTACAGTGCTGCAGAAGAGTAATATTATTACAGGAGTAGACATAAATGATTATTAATATATGTTTATATGTTTCCCTGTGGGCTGCCTAAAGTAGTTGACTCTCTTCGACTGTTAACTCACATTACTGTGTTCTAATAGAAGCAATTTGTAATTATATGCGGTATAGTCAAGTATTTGCAAACAGGGATCAGTTAAATTCAATTAAAGTCTTTCTAAAAAAAATGCCTGTATTGTCCCAATCTTTAAAGGATAAGTACACTCAAAAAACAAATTAAGTGTAAATGGAAGCTGTATCTTTGCGCGCACGGAGCACAGTCTGCAAGGAGATCCAGGAAATCTCGGGGGGTCGAGCTTAGCTGACTGGGGCACAGGTAGGCTCTGAAGGCACCTAAAAAAAGGGGGGGTGGTTTGTTAAAGGGCAATTATAGTGAGAAAATTGTTTTTTTTAAATTCCTTCTAATGTATCCTATAAGTCATCCCAACCACCAGGGAACCTTTAGTTTCTTTAAATTCTTCATAGTCCCTGAGATATAAGCCTTTGAATATGCTGTGATCTGTAGGAGCTGCCCCACCTCATCTGTCACTCAAAGGCACACACCCACCCAATCCAAAGCTCCCATGCAGTACTGTCACACACTCCCTCACCCACAAGTACCATGTGCAACACATGGTCAAATTCTGTAGTGCTAAACACAACCAATAAACCATTAACCCAGCAATATGAGCATAACACACTATAAAACAGCCCCTCCCCTCTTATATACTTACAAAACCAGTGACTCAAATGGACATCACCAAGTAAACACTAATACGGTATATGTAATAATACAGTAATACAGACTATATACCAGACAAGACACAATGCAATCTATGAAATATATAGACTAAAGCAACTGAAATGTATCAGGATAACAAGCAGTTTCACTGTGTTTGTGAAGGTCTCACTACAGCTGCTGCTATGCTGACTCTCTCTTCAGTTATTCTGATCTCAGCTAAGCAGGGGGAAAGATATGAACTTTAGGTACAAAAATAAATAACAATTAGCAAACTTAGAGAACAGACAGAGCTCAGTAACTTACTTGTAAAGAATCTCAGCACCACTTGTCCTCCTCTCTCCCCCTCTGTCCCTCCCTTCAGCATATTGCTACTTTCTCCCACACTTTGCTTGCCTGCAGTGTAGCTCTGGAAGGGAGGGGTCAACAGGATGTCAGCACTTCATTTAAAGTCCTTTCAACTGAGCATACCCGGACTTTTCATACAGCCCTTTACTGCTTGAGGGGGACTAGACAGAGAGGGGAGGGGGACTACACAGCTTGGTACAAACTTCTGCCAGTGTGAAGAAATGAAGCCACACAGCAACATGAAAGTAAGGCAGCTTATGCTAAGTGATCTGTACATTGTATATAGACTTAGTTATTTTCCCACTAGTTGCCCTTTAAAGATACACTTTCCATTTACACTTAATTTGTTTTTTGAGTGTACTTATCCTTTAAGGTCCATACAGATGTGCGAACTTGGGGCCAACCCGCGATGAACAAATGTAGGCTAAACACCCATTCAGCCTGACCAAGGCCTATGGGCGCTTGGTCAGGCTTTTGTCCAACAGCTGTTTCTCTCACAGCCATGCATCAAGGGCTAGCCCAGCAATTGCACTTCTGTATGGACCTTAAAAGGTATGTACACTGGCAAATTCATTTTTTTTTAAATTGCCCATTAAAGCAAACTGTATCATCCCAACTATCACTGTATCATTTTTTTTTTTGCTGATCTGTCCCCTATTCCTTTAGATATCCAATCTGAAACATCTTGCATTTCAGCACTTCTGTAAGCTGTTTTGCTGTAGCTGGAATGGTTTGACAGTTGGTGTGCTGTATACTGTATACAGTATTGACAGTTAATATGGGGGGAAATAGTCAGGTCAGTGGTCAGAGCCTGAGCAAAAAAGTACATTATTGAATGAATGCAGCAACACACACACCTCAGAGTAATTGCTTCTTACACATATTTATTTATAGATTAAGATGACACAAAGTCATTTTTTCAGTATACATACACTTTTTAGTTTATAGAAATTTGTATTGAATTAGTAAATGTTGTACACAGAGGGACTGTGGGAGCAAAATAACAAATACATATAATGAAAGTGCTACTGATCTGATGAGAAAGGTTTTAGTTTTATGTTAATGATCATAAACATTTTAAGGGAAAGTTATCGGATAACATTTTCCCAATGGACAAAGCACATGCACAAAGATATTTCACCTCCCCCCGATTCTGTGGCTGTTGGTTTATGTATTAAATGAACCTGTGGGCACTAGGGCTCGATTCCCATAATCCATCTCTGTACTTCTTAACATGTAAATTGGGTGCACAGGTAGGTGTATGTATCTTCTGTGGGTAGTACGTTTTTGTGTTTATGACCATAAAACATTTTGATCATTTAGGAATGGTTGCTATGGAAGTGTAAAGGAAAGAAAGGTCAGCAATTTGGCTATTCCAAGCATCCCTTCTAGAATCTGACAGACAATATTTTTACAGCCCAGAGACCCTGTCTCAGAAAAGTGTACATTTGTGTTTGCAAATCTCGTATCCCAAAATCACACATTCCTTTGATTTTCAAATAAAAAATAAAAACATGTAACTTCATTGGGTTGTATCTTTCTAATAATAGACCATTAGACCATTCACCAACCAGATACAATTTACACTGAACAGGTCCATTTTGAAACATTATCTTTTGTTAGGAACAAAATGGAAGCAAAAAGAAGTCACAAGGCTGTTTAAAAACTATATGGGCTATGAGATTTACTAACAGCAACATGGAAGCTATCTTAGTTTCAGAGTCTAAAGTACTGGTGGACATCCTTTAAGATTAGAAAGGTGTTTCAGCTTCAGGTTAGGAAAGGTTTCTTCACAGTTAGAACGGTGAAACTATGCTGTCTTCTAAAACTAAAACATATTGAGAATTACTGGAATTAATACATATACTGTAGATCTGGTTGATCCAGGTATACTTTCCTTTGCCATTTGGAGTCCGGAAGGGTCCTCCCCCCCCCCCCCCCCCTTTAGCCTGGGATTTTTTTTTTTGCTTTCCTCTGGATCAACTTTAAGGTAGGGTTAAAGAGGAGGATCTGAAGGCTGGACTAGATGGACATATGTCTTTATTCAACCTCAATTACTTTGTTACTATGTAAATGCAAACTACTGGAGTAGCATTTTACTATGCATGAGTATTGTAAGGAGGAACACTTTTTTAATGGTAAAACAATATATGCTTGGTTATCCTTTAAACCTTTCCAACCATATCAATTAAGAAAATGGTCCAAAAAGAAGTCCATATTCCCAAATGATTTCAATGGATTTTTCTTCAAAGTCTTTTAGTATTCTATTGTGTATATTTGAAAAACAAAGAATTTAAGAAATTATCCACAAGAGAACATTTAATGTGATCATAAAGTAATTTAATACCCCCAAATTTTACTCTCTCTTTTCCTTGAAAACTATTATTTAGGATAACTTGCCAAATCCTCAGAGATTCTCTTGGAAGAAGAAAAAGAAAAAACAGCATGCCAAATTAATTTACTTTCACGGAAATGTTGTTTAGGAAATTAATACATCCTTTTTCTTGCTAATCTTGGCCACAGAACAGACAACATTCTTTTTGAGTAGTGGAAATCTCATGTCAATATGAGTTAAAATATACTCCATTATCTTCCTGTCTTCGGGTGAAGATTAAACCAATACTAAGTAAGTGCAGAAAAGAATTATGCTTACCCTCAGTTTCTGTCTTTCTACAGATGGCCATAGATTCAAACTCAGACTTTCTTTAAATCTGAGAAGAAAACCCCAGCAGGTGGCTACATTAATGGAAAATCCTGGCTATGGAATAATGGGAATTATAACCGACAGCTTTTCAACACTGCAAAAAAGATGATATATTCCTATTGACAGTGTTGCCTTTGAGTCCAGAAGGCTGATCTGATGGTTCAGCCTTGGCACATGGAACGTTAATCCCCCTCAGGTATATTACTTGGCCACACCACTGTAATTTTGTTATCTAAACCTTCTATTATAATTCATTGTACAAATCTTCTATATATTTGGGGGAATAACTTTATTCTGCCTAAGGGTTTTCATTTGTTCTTTTTACTTAGTATAAAGGACAAATAAAGGTTGACAGACAACAGAATTTGCAGCCACTTCAGAAATTTTAATGCTGACATCTTTAGCCCAAGTGCTTTTAGTGTTTCCATTGCTGCCCATCTGATGTCATGTTAAGAAGAGTGAGTGCATATAGCATATTGCCTTGAAGGAGAAAAAGCTTCATGTACCTCTTACATTTGTATGGGAAAACCATTTTATCAATTTCATGTTTGCTTGTACTGTATAATGAGATTTATAATTCTGAACCCTGTATTTATTTCAAAGTTAATAAACTTACCATATATACTCAAGTAAAAGCCGACCCGAGTATAAGCCAAGATGCTTATTTTTACCTAAAAAATGAGTAAAACTGACTCAAATAAAAGCCAACGATAAAAATTGTGACTCCCTACTTCCCCCATGACCACATGCGATATAGCTTTATTGTAGGGAAAATGGGTGTGTATCACTTTAATATTATTTTGTATGTTCATTTCACTTCATTTTTTTTTATCATTCCCAAAGATAATCATTAGATAATCTTAGGCAATGATAATGAACTTGTAATACAGGCATAAATGATAAATCCGATAGAAAAAATCACTCCCCGGAACAAATTTTCCTGGATCGATTTTTCATTCATTGACAAAGATCAATAAGTAGCAAAGACTTTAAAATCCTATTTGTGAATGGAACTCTGAGTTCCATTCACAAATACTATAGTAAGCATTCCCTGACAGCTTACTATAGCCTGTACTGCACCGCGATTTGAATGGATATCGCAGTGCAGTACCTCAAATAGACCACCAGCATTATAGTAGTCTAGGGGAAGACCCCAGTGAAGGAGAAAGTTTTGTGACATCACTGTGGTTTCCCTTACCAGTGATCCTATTCAGCTTAGCCGTGACCGGAAATTACTACCCGGTCAAGGCTTTACAGGCTGCTACTGTAGCTCCCAATCCCCACATCAGATTTTGATGAAACCGTTGGGAGGGATCCCTACATCGGATTTGGACCAAACAAATGGGGGATTGAGTGGTCTATGGTGGCACTTTAATGCTGCCCCCCGATTGCCCCTAGCTGCTTTAAAGGGGCTGCATGCAGCAAAAGTGCCTGATAACTGCTGTGAATCGAGTATAAGCTACAGTTAGCTTTTCAGGCACATTTTACAAAATAAAGACCTAAGCTTATACTCGAGTATATACAGTGAATGAATCTTGGCACCAAGCCCTCATTGCTTATTAATGTTATTTGACTTTTATTGTTTTTATGCTGTATGGAGGATGGATTTAAAGAGGATAGAAATCTTTTTCCAAGTTGTATAAATTTCAACCTATCCATGTATTTGAAGGGCAGTAGAGACCTACAACCTATCCATGTACAGTATTTGATTGATCCTACTGTATGTAGAGCAGTAAAGAGGTGACTGGATGTGGATGAAGACATTGTTGTGATTAAGGGTGGATTGCCATCACATTTACTGTAAAATAACTATGTACATTACATGTCTGCAAAACAAAATGATCACCATAATTCCCATGTTCCTTAGTACCAATCAACTTCTCAGCATACATTGTTTTGTGTTTAATTCAAAATTATAGACTTTGTTGGAACTACTAAGCAGTGCATTACAGCAAAGGGAAAAACATTGACTGACTGCTAAAGGGTATGGGGCCATGAAGGTAATGTAGTCAATTTGCCTATAAACTTGATTTAATTTCAGAACAATGTAGACAAAAAATAATCCTATCTATTGGATAAATGTTGCATGAAATGATTTAGGTGAACTTTATGCAAGACACATAGACCGACACAAAATAAGTACCATATCTTAAAAACATAACAATGTTTAGCTTTGTAAACAATTTTTTTTTTTATTTCTTCCTAAAAAAAAATCTATGTATAAAATATAGTATCCTACCTACTCCTACCTTCCTATGTCTACCACCGGGTCCAGCACCTCGAGAGAATCCAATTCCCAGGAGGACCGGCACCTCCAATAGGAAGCAACACTTCATCAAAAAAACATGCAGGATGAATCGTCTACCGTGTGCATCAACATCCAACTTTATTGTAAAACCAACAGCGACATAATTGAGAGAAAATTACATGCAAACAAAGTATCCTGCAGCGTTCCATCATCAGAGGGTTGAAGTGGCAATGGTCACAAAACATGTCAGGGTGCTTGTTTGTGTGTAATTCTCCCTCACTTATGTCGCTGATGGTTTTACAATAAAGTTGATGTACACGGCAGAGGAGTCGTCCCGCTTGTTTGTTTTTTTTAAGAGGTATAAAATACAGTATGTATACATACTAGTACTTTATAAAGTGAAGGGATGTTCTGAAAGCAAAGCTCTTATAACTTTTTTACATCGGCTGATGCTTTGGAAATGGCTGTCACTGCAGCATTAGTGTAAATCCTGCGCTAACCTGAAAATACATTGGGTAGCAAGGGTTTTCCACTAATTTGGCCGAATAGCAGCCATTATAGAGATGTCCCACAATGGTTTAAGCTATCGATCAGGAATCTGCAGTGGTTGTACCACCTTGCACTATTGATCTAAAGCTCATTTCAAGCATTTTATTAATTGGAAAGGTAATGGGGAATCAATTTCTAACTGATTTATTTTAAGTGATTAGCATTTGTATGGCCAACTGTCATTAGATTTTGAATGGCCAACTGTGAGTTGTACTATGTTTTAACAAGGGCTTGATCAAATTGTATCCGTTCATTTATTTGTATCCTTTAATAGTATACAGTGTACTAAATGATAATTCAACATGAAAATGTGCTGTGTACATAATATTAATAATAATAAAAATATACAGCATACCAGTAAATTAATACATGTTAACTATTATAGATGTACTAACTGCCAGCTAGTGCTGTGTACACAGTTAACTGAAGGGTCAGTTAACTGAAGTCGAGTTGCCGATATGTATTCTAGGAAGAGTAAACATGAAAAAACAGTGTGCACATTTTCTCCAAGGTTTCATTATTTAGATTGTGGGATCAGGCCCTTGATTTTAGTCTTTCAATATTATTCTTATCTCTCTCTTTTTTTTTTTTTTTTTTTAAAGATTTAATGTATCTAGCTTAGTAAAACTGACAATATCTAGTAGAAAAGCAAAAAAGAGAGTAATGTTTCCCATATCTTTCAAAGTTCTTTAATTTGTGATATATCTCTTTTATCTTTCCTTCCTTTAGCACAAGATTTGATTTAATTAAATTTATGTTGAATGAATACATGAAACGAATGGAAAATCAGAAAGACTGTAGTTGCCCATTAGCAAGTCAGTGACTGCACAGTAAAGGCTTTTGAAGTCTGGCTTAGTGCCAGAACAACCTTGCAATGATGCTCAGAGACACCCATGATGCTTTGAAGGAAAGGACTTAGCTGACCTAAACCTGCTCAATGGAATCAGTCCAAATCCTCATGGACTGGTATAAAATCTATATTAAGTCTTCTGTCTTCAACTATTTACCTGTCAAGTGAAAAACAGTGGGGAGTAGGAAACTACAAACATGGTACATAACTAATTAGAACAGATTCTTTTCTTCGAAATTCAGTATTTTATTTTCAGATATACAACACACTTTGTTGATGCATCTGGCATCATATTGAATACTTTTTAAATCAGATGATGCCATAGTATCTATTGTATATTACAATAAATATACATATAGGTTGTCAGGTGGAACATTAGTGAAGGATTTGCATTAACTATATATTTTCTTTTTTGTTGCAGAATTCCCTATTGCATTAAAATGAAATGCCCCAGAATTAAAAATTGTACTTAATGCAGTATGAAAAAGACTTTCGGGACGCTGTTTAGTTTTCAGTTTATACAAGTTTCTTTCAGTTTATTGTTTTCATTCAAACTTGTACCCAGTTACATGATCAGTATACTTCACGTCAAAATACATTATCCTCCAATAAACAATATTTATAAGATGTTTTTATACAATTTATCAATACATAGAAATACATGATTTTACAGATACACAAAACAGTACAGTACAGTAAGTACTTCTTAGATTCCATCAAACCATTACTGCACAGTAAACATTTTTGTTTTTATCACAACAACATAGCTAGCTTTAACACTAGCTTTAAAGCCTCAGGACTGTTGCTTCATGTCTCTATCACAACGTCATAAATCCTTTAATGTTTCCCACTTATTATATATATCCTGCTGCTGCTTGTCATATTTACACTGATATTCACAGAGCATGAAACAGTGAATAAAATGTTATAGCAATGTCAACACAAGATATATCTTAGAGTATAGAATCATAGAAAAGTATACTGCACAAACTATTAGATGCTCATTTCAGGAATGTCAGGTACCTCTTGCTTCCAATTTCAGGATTCACAGTCTAATCAGTTAAATAAGTTCTGTTTTGTGCTCATGTTTTTGAGCTAGTATTTTGTTTTTTAGTTATATGTATCACATTTGTCATGTCATTGTATACTTTATAAATAAGGGTCAAAAGTTCAGAAAATTAGAAGAAAGGAAAATAAATAAGGAAAACTGTTAAGAATGAGAAAAGGGGGAGGAAAAAAATTCACATTTATATCCAAATGAAGCTTGCAGAGTTTCTTGAAGCCATCAAATAGATTAACATCCAATAGATTAATTATTATTTCTGTTATAGCACAAGCCAGAATGGGCTGGAGGCAAAAATTGGCCACTGGAGAAAGTGATTGGTTGGGGCAAAATTAGCACCATTTTAAACAATACAAACTTTTATTGAATAACCCTAATAGAGAGGTAACATATTTTGTCTAAATAAAAATGGGCACACTATTTTTATATATATACACATTATGCCAAACAAACTACATACAACAATTATAACATAGAACAAAATGTTCTGTATCATTTGCGTTCCTCCAGGGAAGCTAACAGTATAAACAACCCTATATAGTTTTTACGTATACAAAAACTACTCATTACAAATTAGATAATGTATACCAGCTTTATCTAGAGGACAGGTGCTTTACAGGTAGACAAACATCATTGGTTATTACAATATCAATTTTAAAGGTACACCAGCTCTATCTAGTGGTCAGGTGCTAAAAAGCAAAGTTCAAATGCTTTAAAGGCATAGATAAATAGACACACAAGGAAGCTATATAGCTTAAGAAGAGGTGGGCCAAAATGAGAAACCCCCTCACAGAGCATAAAACGGAGCAGAACCTTCTTATAACAGAAGGTGTTTTGCAGTTTCATGCTATATAAATAGCATTTCCCACAAAATCCAAGAAACAAGAAGTAATTTCTTACTCCCAGGTTTCCCAGAATAAGGGGCGGAGATATGCAAATGTTCACATTTATGTCCCATGGCTAATGCATGTGTCTAGAACTGCTGGCTTATTAACATGCATGCAATATAGCCTATCGTATAGAGCCAATCATCTGACCTGCAGACATGACATGTTTTAATCTTGTTAGATCTCATCAGTGCAAAATAAAGATTCATGGCTTTATGGGGTAGGACTTGGGAGCACAATAGACAAGAGAGCTATGTAGCTTAAGGAGAGGTAGGCCAAAAGCCTCCACAGAGCATAAAAATGGAGCAAAGCCTTCTTATATCATAAGAAGGCATCTTGCAGTCTCATGCTATATGAATAGCATTGCCCACAAAATCTAAGAAACAAGAAGTCATTTCTCAATTCCAGGTTCCCCTCACAGAAATGCAAAATCTACTTAAATTTACTAATTCTACCTCAAGATAGTCCACATTTAAAACCATAGTATTGAGTCTGGCTTTGTCCCATATCCCTTTCACATTTTGAGAGGAACATTTTATTATGTAGGGAAGTGATTGAAAGTGACCCCTTTAACCACTAGCTACAGTATAATCTTAACTCCAATATACTCAACAATATTTAGCTATGTAGACTGAAATTTAGCTCTTTTTTTCACAAAAGGTTGAAATGGTTTTCTGTAGTTGAAACTATATTCTGGATCTCTGCATGTGCATATGCAAAGATTTATGCAGATTATATTTCTATAGGTGACTTTTCCAAATCTGTAAATGGTAATAATTTAATTAATGACCCTATTTACAAAGTAATAATAGAGCGAAATAGAAGTCTGTAGCACACCATTATTAGAGTGAAAAATATATACAATCCCTTTATTAAATGGAGCAATACATATCCGGGGATATCAATATGCAGAAACATGTAATGTACAAATAGCAGCATCATAAAGAAAACAGCATATATAAAGTGCATATTATGGTACAGTGACCAAAAGTACCCAGACAAAGTTATTATCCTATAGGTGCTGTCTAATGTAGCCTATCCTTAATATAGTAAAGTAAAATATACTCATCTGTCCCTGAATGTGACTCAACACAGATCCTACAAAGATAACCCATGGAGGAAGATCCGGGATACTGGCACTGTTCTTTCCAACATATGCTTGCTACAAATCTGAAACGGTAGGTCTCCTAATGCATTTTGCCATTGACTGGGCTTTTTCAAAGTTGTAGCGTGTAGGGTCCTCTACACTGTTTTTAAAGGGCTAGAGTGTGTGTCACGGGATGCACGTACTGTGCGTACCACGTGACGCAATGATGTCATTGCGCAATGTAAGCACCTAGTCAGCCCGATAGTGCAGTTTAATATTAGTAATTGGCAAGCAGCTTAAACAATTGGTTTTCTGACTGGAACCCTACAGTCCAAAAATTAAAAAGACCAAAACATACAGTGTAATATATACAAATCCTACACACCCCGAAAAATACAAATATCACAAGTAAAACATACTTAAACATGTAAAGCGTGAGGGAGAGAAACACGCATAAGTCACCATAATATTATAAGGACTTCCATTCAAAGGTACGAGGAAGTAACCCACAAGTAATATGAACTTTAATCTGGAATACAGGTGAGTAACTCACAGAAAATGCATCTACAACTCTTTTAGTTGCAAAGAAGTCATATTATCCCAAACCGAGATAAGGTAAATCCACAAAGTGGTAAGTTAATAAAGGGTAAGCCCATAAATAAAGCTAAGTTCACACATAAGGTAAGGTGAGGTAAACCCAATATAGGATACCAGTGGTTCCTTAAACAATAGGTATGTTCACACTCCCACCAGGGATAAGGATGAAGGTCCAAAAATACAAAGTCCATATTAATTACCGAATTAGTGTATATTGAGGCTTCCAGCTATAACAGTGGTAAATAACCCACATGCAAAGGTGAAGATTCAGACCATAACATCATATAGAGTGAAGTCCGTCCATGATGGCACCAGGATCCAAATAAATAATGGTCATATATGAAATATGGTTGCAAAGAAGACACATAGACATACATAGAGTTCAGCATCCATCATTGTGAGGCTTATTCTCAATCCTTTTGAATCCAGATAGAGGGGAACGGATAAACCCATTGATGCCCTCTGATGTAAGTGTAGATAGTAAATGGATCTATCTTATTCCGCTCAGAGGGTAAGATGTGTCGATACTGTAGGATAGTTAGAAAAAGGGGTTCATATCCAGCTCTTCGTTGATACCCTCTGGTGCAAGTGTAGATAGTTGATAGATCCATCTTGCTTCTGACTTCAGTAACACGTTGTTCACATCTCCTCCCCTCAAATTGGTCTTTATCTGTTCTAGTACAAAACAAGAGAGGCCATTAATCTTACCTTCATGAAACTATAAGAAGTGTTGGGCCACACTAAAGATGGACTTACCATCCCTTCTGTCCCTGTTTGCTAGGCGTATATTAGCTAAATGGTTAGCTAAACATTGCTTAAGCTTTTGCGTAGTTTTACCTATGTACAGTTTGTTACAATTGCACTGTAAAACATAACTCACATTGCTAGTGTGACAGTTGTAGTATCTATATAAATTATACCTTTTAAATCCATTAGAACTACTGACACTATCCCTTTTGATCATGTATGGGCAGAACTGACATTTGCCACATGGGTAAGTGCCCTGTAACTTAAACCTCCTATTTAGACTCTGGGTTGTCCTCTGATAGTGACTATTAGTAAACACGTCCCTCGGTTTTTTTCCCCTTCTAGCTGTAATCAAGGGTTTAGCTGGTATTTGTGTGGCCAGATCAGGGTCATTCAACAGAATGTGGCAGTTTTTTTCCCAATGCACTTTTTACCTGCGTAAACCCTGTGTTATAGGTTGTAAAGAATATGATCTTATGGTCATTGGGTCTCTCCTTAGGCTTAAGCATTTCTATCTGCTGGAATAATTTCGCATAGTTATTATTACATTGGAAAAGCCTGTCAGGGTAGCCTCTTTGAATAAAACATTTCTCCAAGGCATCTGCTGTCCTCTCATAATCCAAATGACTGGTACAATTCCTGCGTAACCTAAGGAATTAGCCTTTAGGAATTCCTCTAAGAAGAGAAGAGGGGTGAGCACTACTGTAGTGTAAGAGGGAGTTGGTTGCAGTTTTTTTCCTTTAAAGGTCTGTAACGAGTCTCCCTTCCTCCTTCCTTACCTTAATGTCCAGAAAATTGGATTCAGTATTGAAAATCTCAAATGTCAAATGTATATTCAATTTGTTCACGTTGAGAATCTTTAAGAAGTCAACAGCCAATTCTCTGGGGCCATTCCATAGGATAATTATATCATCAATAAATCTAACCCAGAGATCTATAAATGATGTGAAGAAAATCAGATCTTCATTGAAGACAAATTCCTTTCCCACCAACTGAGGAAGATGTTTGCAAAAGATGCATTTGGCACCTATTGCATTCCCCCTCCTCTGGTGATAGTAAACTGAATCAAAAAACATATCAAAACATATCAAAAACATAATTACCACTTTAGTTTTCTCCTGTACCTTCTGGCCGATCTATATTCGAGTATAGTGATTCAACGTCGCAAGTAAATAACAGATGTTCATTTCTACTGATATTTTTGGGATTTTAGCGGATTTCAGCAGTATCTCGAAGATAGGAATCTAATTAAAGGACGAAAGGCTGTTAAAATGTATCCACATAGAGGCAAAGATTCTCATTGAGGCTGTTAATTCCCAAAATTATTGGTCTACCTGGTGGTCTAGAGATGTTCTTATGGACCTTTGGGAGCATGTAGAAGTTTAGTAAAGTTTTTTATATAGGAAAATCAACCTCATGTGATGTAGCATCAACTTCACATCCCTAATATACTATAACATAAGGTGTTTCTGTTTTGAAAGAAATCAATTATCCTTACAACCCTTAACCATTTACAGCTTAAATAACAGCGTGAAAACAGTGCATCAAGCATTACAAATGTTCATCACGTACTGTATCATTCCAAAGACTAAGTGCCAAGCCCACAGTGCTGTGCACTGATGCCAGAAAATTGCATTGCATAACACATAGTGGGTTCTTAGAATTCATTTATTTGAATTATATATAATGAATTAAATACATTGGAAAATAATGTTGGGGGTGTTTTTTTTTGTAGTAATCCTGTTCCAGTGCTATGCTCTCGTAAAGTGGGGGTTTACTGTTTAATTTATTTGCCCAAGACTGAGGGAAATATTTATAAAGACACAATTTTGCAAAATGGCAAAAGTCTAACATAGCCAGTAAACCTGCAGTATCTGTAAAATAACAACTTAAAATATGCCTCCAAGTTAGGATACTCCAAGATACACACTAATATAAATATAATGAAAAGAAAATAATAAAACCATTAGTTTTATTCCACTGGTGGTTCTATAAAATGTTTTCAGTTATGTAGAACAAATTGACATCAAATTTTAAACCTAAATTCGAATTTCATCTCTGAATATTAAATTTCTACATTAAATTTAAAAATTTCAAAACAAATTTTAAATTTTTGGCATGACATTTTGATTTTTTGGCACAGCATTTATCATTTTAATCATCGCATTTTTATAATTTTTTACATCGCATTTCAACTAAATTCCCCAACTTAATTCAAAATTTCAAAAGTTCCGCCTTGAAAAAGATTTGGTTCGAAACCATGACTCATCACTACTGATGAGATCTCAGTCTCTAATAAAAAGCAGACTAGCAATATATTATTAATTTTATTATTATTTTTTTATTGATCATTCATTCAGATGAAAATATGTTGGTTATAGAGATCTCTAATACCATAAATACGAAAAGCTGAAAGAACATTTATAGTCTTTCCCCCCACAACCCTTCCAATGAAAGTACTTAGGGTGAGGCTCTAAATGCTAGGTTCTCACCCCTGGGTTTACCTTGCAACACCTTCACCGCTGCATTTAAAAGTTAACTCCAGCATCTAGAAAAACTTAACATAGTATGAAATAGCACTCCCCAAAATCCCACTTTCCTTCTATTATTACCTTCACCTGGCACTTGCACATCAAGGAACTTACACAACCATGATCCCTCACCACTCTCCTCTCTGCTTCCTGGTTTGACTTTCAGTCATGGGGAAATCTTGGCCTAAGTAAGTTCTAATTCCTCAGTGTGGGATTGTTGGCTTCTTTAGTACCACCTCCCTGGTTGTGTGCAATACATAACCAATGTGCTTCAAGCAAAACGCACCTTCCATTTAGTTAAGTCCTGGGCTGAAGCTGGCCAGCAGGACTAAGGAAGTCATGTAGTGTAGGAGTTACAAGTAAAAGCTTGGGATGAGGACCTAGCGTTTTAGCCCCACTGGCTTTCTCAATTCAGACCCACACACATATCTATTCAGGCTTGGTTTCTTTATTTTAACATAAATGTCATACTTGACACCTCTTTTGAACCAATCCTGTTTGTTGATCGATATGAAACATTACAACCTTCAAGTATTTCTTTTTTAGTTATGATGCAGGTACATAGCTCTTCTGTACTGGCTTATAGGCTGGTGCAGCTTCTGTTTTGTCTCCCCCACACACAAATCAGAGCACTCATCATTACAATGCACTGTGTGTATGATTTTGCTCTTGTATTTCAGTTTTGGGTCTCTTGGATGTACCAGTTGCTGCTTCAGCGTGTTGCTATTTTTAAAGAAAACGCGCCAGGACCAGATGGATTTCATCCTAGGATTTTAAAAGAGCTTAGTTCAGTTCTAGCTAGACCACTGTTTCTCATATTTTCAGATTCACTTTTGTCTGGGGATGTGCCGCTGGATTGGAAAAAAGCCAATGTAATACCAATATTCAAAAAAGGTAGTCGTTCACAGCCTGGTAACTATAGACCTGTAAGCCTAACATCAATGGTAGGGAAGGTGATGGAAACTTTGTTAAGGGATCATATCCTTGACTTTGTCTCCAGAGATCATCTTATTAGTAGTAGTCAGCATGGATTTATGAGAAATAGATCATGCCAGACAAATTTAATTGGTTTTTATGAAGAAGTGAGTAAGAAGTTGGACTCAGGCACAGCAGTGGATGTGGTATATTTGGATTTTGCAAAAGCTTTTGATACTGTGCCACATAGGCGACTAATGTATAAACTGAGGACTGTTGGCCTTGAAGAAAACATTTGTTCATGGATAGAGAACTGGTTATTGGACCGCAAACAGAGAGTGGTGGTTAATGGAGCTACATCTATGTGGGCTAAAGTTCTAAGCGGAGTGCCTCAGGGTTCTGTACTGGGGCCGCTTCTGTTTAATCTGTTTATAAATGACTTAGAAGGGGGCATTGAGAGCAAGGTCTCTGTGTTTGCTGATGACACTAAATTATGCAGAGCTTTGGAAACTTCCAATGATGTGCAAGTGCTGCAAGCATGTAAATGCAAACTACTGGGAGTACATTTTACTATGCATGAGTATTGTAAGAGGAACACTTTTTTAATGGTAAAACAATATATTCTTGGTTATCCTTTAAACCTTTCCAACCATACAATTAAGAAAATGGTCCAAAAAAAGTCCATATTCCCAAATGATTTCAATGGATTTTTCTTCAAAGTCTTTTAGTATTTCTATGGTGTATATTTGAAAAACAAAGATTAAGAAATTATCCACAGAGAACATTTAATGTGATCATAAAGTAATTTAATACCCCCAAATTTTACTCTCTCTTTCCTTGAAAACTATTATTTAGATAACTTGCCAAATCCTCAGAGATTCTCTTGGAAGAAGAAAAAGAAAAAACACGCATGCCAAATTAATTACTTTCACGGAAATGTTGTTTAGGAATTAATACATCCTTTTTCTTGCTAATCTTGGCCACAGAACAGACAACATTCTTTTTGAGTAGTGGAAATCTCATGTCAATATGAGTTAAAATATACTCCATTATCTTCCTGTCTTCGGTGAAGATTAACCAATACTAAGTAAGTTGCAGAAAAGATTATGCTTACCCTCAGTTCTGTCTTTCTACAGATGGCCATAGATTCAAACTCAGACTTTTCTTAAATCTGTAGAAAAACCCCCAGCAGGTGGCTACATTAATGGAAAATCCTGGCTATGGAATAATGGGAATTATAACCGACAGCTTTCAACACTGCAAAAAAGATGATATATTCCTATTGACAGTGTTGCCTTTGAGTCCAGAAGGCTGATCTGATGTTCAGCCTTGGCACATGGAACGTTAATCCCCCTCAGGTATATTACTTGGCCACCCACTGTAATTTTGTTATCTAAACCTTCTATATAATTCATTGTACAAATCTTCTATATATTTGGGGGGAATAACTTTATTCTCTGCCTAAGGGTTTTCATTTGTTCTTTTTACTTAGTATAAAGGACAAATAAAGGTTGACAGACAACAGAATTTGCAGCCACTTCAGAAATTTTATGCTGACATCTTTAGCCCAAGTGCTTTAGTGTTTCCATTGCTGCCCATCTGATGTCGTTTAAGAAGAGTGAGTGCATATAGCATATGCCTTGAAGGAGAAAAAGCTTCATGTACCTCTTCATTTGTATGGGAAAACCATTTTACAATTTCATGTTTGCTTGTACTGTATAATGAGATTTATAATTCTGAACCCTGTATTTATTTCAAAGTTAATAAACTTACCATATATACTCAAGTAAAGAGCCGACCCGAGTATAAGCCAAGATGCTTATTTTTACCTAAAAAATGAGTAAAACTGACTCAAATAAAGCCAACGTAAAAATTGTGACTCCCTACTTCCCCCATGACCACATGCGATATAGCTTTATTTATGTAGGGAAAAGGGGTGTGTATCACTTTAATTATTTTGTATGTTCATTCACTTCATTTTTTTTATCATTCCCAAAGATAATCATTAGATAATCTTGAGCAATGATAATGAACTTGTAATACAGGCATAAATGATAAACCGATAGAAAAAATCACTCCCCGAACAAATTTTCCTGGATCGATTTTCATTCATTGACAAAGATCAATAAGTAGCAAAGACTTTAAAATCCTATTTGTGAATGGAACTCTGAGTTCCATTCACAACTATAGTAAGCATTCCCTGACAGCTTACTATAGCCTTGTACTGCACCGCGATTTGAATGGATATCGCAGTGCAGTTACCTCAAATAGACCACCAGCATTATAGTAGTCTAGGGGAAGACCCCAGTAAGGAGAAGTTTTGTGACATCATGTGGTTTCCCTTACCAGTGATCCTATTCAGCTTAGCCGTGACCGGAAATTACTACCCGGTCAAGGCTTTACAGGCTGCTACTGTAGCTCCCAATCCCCACATCAGATTTTGATGAAACCGTTGGGAGGATCCCACATCGGATTTGGACCAAACAAATGGGGGATTGAGTGTTCTATGTGCACTTTAATGCTGCCCCCCGATTGCCCCTAGCTGCTTTAAGGGGCTGCAGCACACAGTGCCTGATAACTGCTGTGGAATCGAGTATAAGCACAGTTAGCTTTTCAGGCACATTTTACAAAATAAAGCCTAAGCTTATACTCGAGTATAACAGTGATGACTTGGCACCAAGCCCTCATTGCTTATTATGTTATTTGACTTTTATTGTTTTTATGCTGTATGGAGGATGGATTTAAAGAGGATAGAAATCTTTTCCAAGTTGTATAATTTCAACCTATCCATGTATTTGAAGGCAGTAGAGACCTACAACCTATCCATGTACAGTATTTGATTGATCCTACTGTATGAGAGCAGAAAGAGGTGACTGGAGTGGATGAAGACATGTTTGTGATTAAGGTGGATTGCCATCACATTTACTGTAAAATAACTATGTACATTACATGTCTGCAAAACAAAATGATCACCATAATTCCCATGTTCCTTAGTACCAATCACTTCTCAGATACATTGTTTTGTGTTTAATTCAAAATTATAGACTTGTTGGAACTACTAAGCAGTGCATTACAGCAAAGGGAAAAACATTGACTGACTGCTAAAGGGTATGGGGCCATGAAGGTAATTGTAGTCAATTTGTCTATAAACTTGATTTAATTTCAGAACAATGTAGACAAAAAATAATCCTATCTATTGGATAAATGTTGCATGAAATGATTTAGGTGAACTTTATGCAAGACACATAGACCGACCAATAAGTACCATATTCTTAAAACATAACAAGTTTAGCTTTGGTAAACAATTTTTTTTTTTATTTCTTCCTAAAAAAAAATCTATGTAAAATATAGTACCTACCTACTCCTACCTTCCTATGTCTACACCGGGTCCAGCACCTCGAGAGAATCCAATTCCCGGAGGACCGGCACCTCCAATAGGAGCAACACTTCACAAAAAAACTGCAGGATGAATCGTCTACCGTGTGCATCAACATCCAACTTTATTGTAAAACCAACAGCGACATATTGAGAGAAAATTACATGCAAACAAAGTATCCTGCAGCGTTCCATCATCAGAGGTTGAAGTGCAATGGTACAAAACATGTCAGGGTGCTTGTTTGTGTGTAATTCTCCCTCACTTATGTCGCTGATGTTTTACAATAAGTTGATGTACACGGCAGAGGAGTCGTCCCCTTGTTTGTTTTTTTTAGAGTATAAAATACAGTATGTATACATACTAGTACTTTATAAAGTGAAGGGATTTTCTGAAAGCAAAGCTCTTAAACTTTTTTACATCGGCTGATGCTTTGGAAATGGCTGTCACTGCAGCATTAGTGTAAATCCTGCGCTAACCTGAAAATACATTGGGTAGCAAGGGTTTTCCACTAATTTGGCCGAATAGCAGCCATTATAGAGATGTCCCACAATGGTTTAAGCTATCGATCAGAATCTGCAGGTTGTACCACCTTGCACTATTGACTAAAGCTCATTTCAAGCATTTTATTAATTGGAAAGGTAATGGGGAATCAATTTCTAACTGATTTATTTTAAGTGATTAGCATTGTATGGCCAACTGTCATTAGATTTTGAATGGCCACTGTGAGTTGTACTATGTTTTAACAAGGGCTTGATCAAATTGTATCCGTTCATTTTTTGTATCCTTTAATAGTACAGTGTACTAAATGATAATTCAACATGAAAATGTGCTGTGTACATAATATTAATAATATAAAAATATACAGCATACCAGTAAAAATAATACATGTTAACTATTATAGATGTACATACTGCCAGCTAGTGCTGTGTACACAGTTAACTGAAGGGTCAGTTACTGAAGTCGAGTTGCCGATATGTATTCTAGGAAGAGTAAACATGAAAAAACAGTGTGCATTTCTTCCAAGGTTTCATTATTTAGATTGTGGATCAGGCCCTTGATTTTAGTCTTTCAATATTATTCTTATCTCTCTCTTTTTTTTTTTTTTTTTTTAAAGATTTAATGTTATCGACTTAGTAAAACTGACAATATCTAGTAGAAAAGCAAAAAAAGATTAATGTTTCCCATATCTTTCAAAGTTCTTTAATTTGTGATATACTCTTTTATCTTTCCTTCCTTTAGCACAAGATTTTGATTTAATTAAATTTATGTTGAATGAATACATGAAACGAATGGAAAATCAGAAAGACTGTAGTTCCCATTAAGCAGTCAGTGACTGCACAGTAAAGGCTTTGAAGTCTGGTTAGTGCCAGAACAACCTTGCAATGATGCTCGAGACACCCATGATGCTTTGAAGAAAGGACTTAGCTGACCTAAACCTGCTCAATGGAATCAGTCCAAATCCTCATGGACTGGTATAAAATCTATATTAAGTCTTCTGTCTTCAACTATTTACCTGTCAAGTGAAAAACGTGGGGAGTAGGAAACCTACAAACATGGTACATAACTAATTAGAACAGATTCTTTTCTTCGAAATTCAGTATTTTATTTTCAGATATACAACACACTTTGTTGATGCATCTGGCATCATATTGAATACATTTTAAATCAGATGATGCCATAGTATCTATTGTATATTACAATAAATATACATATAGGTTGTCAGGTGGACATTAGTGAAGGATTTCATTAACTATATATTTCTTTTTTGTTGCAGAATTCCCTATTGCATTAAATGAAATGCCCCAGAATTAAAAATGTACTTAATGCAGTATGAAAAAGACTTTCGGGACGCTGTTTAGTTTTCAGTTTATACACAGTTTTCTTCAGTTTATTGTTTTCATTCAAACTTGTACCAGTTACATGATCAGTATACTTCACGTCAAAATACATTATCCTCCAATAAACAATATTTATAAGATGTTTTTATACAATTTACAATACATAGAAATACATGATTTTACAGATACACAAACAGTACAGTACAGTAGTACTTCTTAGATTCCATCAAACCATTACTGCACAGTAAACATTTTTTGTTTTATCACACACCATAGCAGCTTTAACACTAGCTTTAAAGCCTCAGGACTGTTGCTTCATTCTCTATCACACGTCATAAATCCTTTAATGTTTCCCACTTATTATATATCTCCTGCTGCTGTCTGTCATATTACACTGATTTCACAGAGCATGAACAGTGATAAAAATGTTATAGCAATGTCAACACAATATATCTTGAGGTTAAATCATAGAAAAGTATACTGCCCAAACTATTAGATGCTCATTTCAGGAATGTCAGATACCTTGCTTCCATTTCAGGATTCACAGTCTAATCAGTTAAATAAGTTTGTTTTGTGCTCATGTTTTTTTGAGCTAGTATTTTGTTTTTTAGTTATATGTATCACATTTGTCATGTCATTGTATCTTTAAAATAAGGGTCAAAAGTTCAGAAAATTAGAAGAAGGAAATAAATAAGGAAAACTGTAAGAATGAAGAAAGGGGGAGGAAAAAATTCACATTTATATCCAAATGAAGCTTGCAGAGTTTCTTGAAGCCATCAAATGATTACATCCATAGATTAATTATTTATTCTGTTATAGCACAACGCAGAATGGGCTGGAGGCAAAAATTGGCCCACTGGAGAAAGTGATTGGTTGGGGCAAAATTAGCACCATTTTAAACAACAAACTTTTATTGAATAACCCTAATAGAGAGGTAACATATTTTGTCTAAATAAAAAGGGCACACTATTTTTATATATATACACATTATGCCAAACAAACTACATACAACAATTATAACATGAACAAAATGTTCTGTATCATTTGCGTTCCTCCAGGGAAGCTAACAGTATAAACAACCCTATATAGTTTTACGTATACAAAAACTACTCATTACAAATTAGTAATGTATACCAGCTTTATCTAGAGGACAGGTGCTTTACAGGTAGACAAACATCATTGGTTATACAATATCAATTTTAAAGGTACACCAGCTCTATCTAGTGGTCAGGTGCTAAAAAGCAAAGTTCAAATGCTTTAAAGGCATAGATAAATAGACACACAGGAAGCTATATAGCTTAAAAGAGGTGGGCCAAAATGAGAAACCCCCTCACAGAGCATAAACGGAGCAGAACCTTCTTATAACAGAAGGTGTTTTGCAGTTTCATGCTATATAAATGCATTTCCCACAAAATCCAAGAAACAAGAGTAATTCTTACTCCCAGGTTTCCCAGAATAAGGGGCGAGATATGCAAATGTTCACATTTATGTCCCTGGCTAATGCATGTGTCTAGAACTGCTGGCTTATTAACATGCATGCAATATAGCCTATCGTATAGAGCCAATCATCTGACCTGCAGACATGACATGTTTTAATCTTGTTAGATCTCATCAGTGCAAAATAAAGATTCATGGCTTTATGGGTAGGACTTGGGGCACAATAGACAAGAGAGCTATGTAGCTTAGAGAGAGTAGGCCAAAAGCCTCCACAGAGCATAAAAATGGAGCAAAGCCTTCTATATCATAAGAAGGCATCTTGCAGTCTCATGCTATATGAATAGCATTGCCCACAAAATCTAAGAAACAGATGTCATTTCTCAATTCCAGGTTCCCCTCACAGAAATGCAAAATCTACTTAAATTTACTAATTCTACTCAAGATAGTCCACATTTAAAACCATAGTCTGCTGCTTTGTTCCATATCCCTTTCACATTTTGAGAGGAACATTTTATTATGTAGGGAAGTGATTGAAAGTGACCCCTTTAACCACTAGCTACAGTATAATCTTAACTCCAATATACTCAACAATATTTAGCTATGTAGACTGAAATTTAGCTCTTTTTTTCACAAAAGGAAATGGTTTTCTGTAGTTGAAACTATATTGGATCTCTGCAGTGCATATGCAAAGATTTATGCAGATTATATTTCTATAGGTGACTTTTCCAAATCGTTAATGGTATAATTTATTAATGACCCTATTTACAAAGTAATAATAGAGCGAAATAGAAGTCTGTAGCACACCATTATTAGAGTGAAAAATATAACAATCCCTTTATTAAATGGAGCAATACATATCCGGGATATCAATATGCAAAACATGTAATGTACAAATAGCAGCATCATAAAGAAACAGCATATATAAAGTGCTTTATGGTACAGTGACCAAAAGTACCCAGACAAAGTTATTATCCTATAGGTGCTTGTCTAATGTAGCCTATCCTTAATATATAAAGTAAAATATACTCATCTGTCCCTGAATGTGACTCAACACAGATCCTACAAAGATAACCCCTGGAGGAAGATCCGGGATACTGGCACTGTTCTTTCACACATATGCTTGCTACAATCTGAAACGGTAGGTCTCCTAATGCATTTTGCCATTGACTGGGCTTTTTCAAAGTTGTAGCGTGTAGGGTCCTCTACCTACTGTTTTAAAGGGCTAGAGTGTGTGTCACGGGATCACGTACTGTGCGTACCACGTGACGCAATGATGTCATGCGCAATGTAAGCACCTAGTCAGCCGATAGTGCAGTTTATATTTAGTAATTGGCAAGCAGCTTAAACAATTGGTTTTCTGACTGGAACCCTACAGTCCAAAAATTAAAAAGACCAAAACATACAGTGTAATATATACAAATCCTACACACCCCGAAAATACAAATATCACAAGTAAAACATACTTAAACATGTAAAGCGTGAGGGAGAGAAACACGCATAAGTCACCTAATATTTATAAGGACTTCCATTCAAAGGTACGAGGAAGTAACCCACAAGTAATATGAACTTTAATCTGGAATACAGTGAGTAACTCACAGAAAATGCATCTACAACTCTTTTAGTTGCAAGAAGTCATATTATCCCAAACCGAGTAAGGTAAATCCACAAAGTGGTAAGTTAATAAAGGGTAAGCCCATAAATAAAGCTAAGTTCACACATAAGGTAAGGTGAGGTAAACCCAATATAGGATACCAGTGGTTCCTTAAACATGTATGTTCACACTCCCATCAGGGATAAGATGAAGGTCACAAAAATACAAAGTCCATATTAATTACCGAATTGTGTATATGAGGCTTCCAGCTATAACAGTGGTAAATAACCCACATGCAAAGGTGAAGATTCAGACCATAACATCATATAGAGTGAAGTCCGTCCATGATGGCACCAGGATCCAAAAATAATGGTCATATATGAAATATGGTTGCAAAGAAGACACATAGACATACATAAAGTTCGCATCCATCCTCATTGTGAGGCTTATTCTCAATCCTTTGAATCCAGATAGAGGGGAACGAAACCCATGGATGCCCTCTGATGTAAGTGTAGATAGTAAATGGATCTATCTTATTCCGCTCAGAGGGTAAGATGTGTCGATACTGTAGGATAGTTAGAAAAAGGGGTTCTATCCAGCTCTTCGTTGATACCCTGGTGCAAGTGTAGATAGTTGATAGATCCATCTTGCTTCTGACTTCAGTAACACGTTGTTCACATCTCCTCCCCTCAAATTGGTCTTTATCTGTTCTAGTACAAAACAAGAGAGGCCATTAATCTTACCTTCATGAAACATAAGAAAGTGTTGGGCCACACTAAAGATGGACTTACCATCCCTTCTGTCCCTGTTTCTAGCGTATATTAGCTAAATGGTTAGCTAAACATTGCTTAAGCTTTTGCGTAGTTTTACCTATGTACAGTTTGTTACATTGCACTGTAAAACACAACTCACATTGCTAGTGTGACAGTTGTAGTATCTATATAAATTATACCTTTAAATCCATTAGAACTACGACACTATCCCTTTTGATCATGTATGGGCAGAACTGACATTTGCCACATGGGTAAGTGCCCTGTAACTTAAACCTCCTATTTAGACTCTGGGTTGTCCTCTGATAGTGACTATTAGTAAACACGTCCTCGGTTTTTTTCCCCTTCTAGCTGTAATCAAGGGTTTAGCTGGTATTTTGTGGCCAGATCAGGGTCATTAACAGAATGTGGCAGTTTTTTTCCCAATGCACTTTTTACCTGCGTAAACCCTGTGTTATAGGTTGTAAAGAATATGATCTTATGGTCATTGGGTCTCTCCTTAGGCTTAAGCATTCCTATCTGCTGGAATAATTCGCATAGTTATTATTACATTGGAAAAGCCTGTCAGGTAGCCTTTGAATAAAACATTTCTCCAAGGCATCTGCTGTCCTCTCATAATCCAAATGACTGGTACAATTCCCGTAACCTAAGGAATTAGCCTTTAGGAATTCCTCTAAGAAGAGAAGAGGGGTGAGCACTACTGTAGTGTAAGAGGGAGTTGGTTGCAGTTTTTTTCCTTTAAAGGTCTGTAACGAGTCTCCCTTCCTCCTTCCTTACCTTAATGTCCAGAAAATTGGATTCAGTATTGAAAATCTCAAATGTCAAAGTATATTCAATTTGTTCCGTTGAGAATCTTTAAGAAGTCAACAGCCAATTCTCTGGGGCCATTCCATAGGATAATTATATCATCAATAAATCTAACCCAGAGATCTATAAATGATGTGAAGAAAATCAGATCTTCATTGAAGACAAATTCCTTTCCCACCAACTGAGGAAGATGTTTGCAAAAGATGCATTTGGCACCTATTGCATTCCCCCTCCTCTGGTGATAGTAAACTGAATCAAAAAACATATCAAAACATATCAAAAACATAATTACCACTTTAGTTTTCTCCTGTACCTTCTGGCCGATCTATATTCGAGTATAGTGATTCAACGTCGCAAGTAAATAACAGATTTCATTTCTAGATTTTTTGGATTTTAGCGGATTTCAGCAGTATCTCGAAGATAGGAATCTAATTAAAGGACGAAAGGCTGTTAAAATGTATCCACATAGAGGCAAAGATTCTCATTGAGGCTGTTAATTCCCAAAATTATGTTCTACCTGGTGGTCTAGAGATGTTCTTATGGACCTTGGGAGCATGTAGAAGTTTAGTAAAGTTTTTTATATAGGAAAATCAACCTCATGTGATGTAGCATCAACTTCACATCCCTAATATCTATAACATAAGGTGTTTCGTTTTGTTTGAAAGAAATCAATTATCCTTACATTTTTTTGCCTTCCTCTGGACCAACTGTTAGGTAGGGTTAAAAAAAAAAAAAAGTGAATAGGTTGGACTTGATGGACGTATGTCTTTATTCAACCTTAATTACTATGTTACTAGATTCAATAAATGTTCTTATCATTAAAAATGGCGAGCGCCATTCCCGCGATATGTATCGCGGCCGCGATGTGCTGCGGTAATTTTAAGCCCCTTCACGGCGATACTGTATAGTATCGCCGCAAAGGGACTTAAAATCCCTTCCCGACGCCTCTCCTAAGGGGGCGGGGCATATGCCAACCCCGCCCACACACCCCCGCGGCCGCTTCCCAGCAGCCCCTCCCAACCCGTTCCCCACCCGCCGCGCACCCCCTCCCCGGCAACCCCTCCAAGCCCCCCGCCCCGGCATCGATTGGGTAATGTAAAGCAAGTATTAAAAAATTGACCAATCAGAAACGGATTATGGATTTCTGCAAACCTATATAAAGAGGAGCTCCGCCCCTTCCCGGCAGCCCTCCAGCCTCCCGTTCCGAGATTGCCGCGAGCGGGAAACGGGTTGGGAGGGGCTGCTGGGAAGCGGCGGGGGTGGTCTCCGCTGCGCGGGGGGTGTGGGCGGGGTGGGCGTGTCTCCCGGGGCGGTTGCCTGCCTATCCCGCCGCGCTCTTGCTAGTATCGGTGACTTCGCCACCTTCAAGGTGGCGAAGTAAACAGCCGATACTAGCAGAGCGAAACCAGTACCGCCGTTATAAATAGAAGCGGGCGGTGGGTAACAGGTAAGTTAACTTTTCCGGCCGTTTTCGGACATTTATAAATCGCGTTAAACGCAATTTATGCGTTAGTGTCCGCGAAAACGCGCGAAACGGCCGCGAAAAGTTAACGAACCTTTATAAATATGCCCCCATGTTCTTTCTCCTGGTTTGCCGCCCCCTTTACCAAATTAATGAATATAACACAAAGGGGAGGAGGAGCTACAGCATATTATAAATCTGGGTATAGCCTAAACCCAGCACTCAGCAGGGCCTAAGGGTTGTGCTAGGGGTAACAGATTAAATGGCAAATTATAGTAAAAAAAAAGACCCCCCCAAAATAAATAGTACACACAGCTTTGTACACCCCAATAGTACAACTATCCAGTATAGATGTAATGAAATACATAATAACCGACTATTACCAGACAATACCACAATGCAATCTATGAATTATAGACTAAAGCAACTGAAAATGTAAATCAGGATAACAAGCAAGTTTCACTGTGTTTGTGAAGTCTCACTACAGCTGCTGCTAACGCTGACTCTCTCTTCATTTTTCTGATCTCAGCTCGCTGGGGGAAGTAATTAACTTTAGGTACAAAAATAAATAACAAAATTAGCAAACCTTAGAAATCAGACGAGCTCAGTAACTTACCTTGTAAAGAATCTCATCACCACTTGTCCCTCCTCTCTATCCCCCTGCTCCCTCCCTTCAGTCATATTGCTCTATTCCCTTTCCCACACTTTCGTGCCGCGATGGTAGCTCTGGAGGAGGGGTCAACCAAAGGATGTCAGCACTTGCTTCATTTAAAGTCCTTTCAACTGAGCATACCCTGGCCTTTCAACAGCCCTTTACTGTTGAGGGGGACTAGACATAGAGAGGAGGGGGCTACACAGCTTGGTGGTACAACTTCCTGGGGCGTGTGGAAGAATCAGCCACACACATCAACATGAAAGTAGAGGCAGCTTATGGCTAACGTGATCTGTACATGTATATAACTTAGTGTTATTTTCCCACTAGTTGGCCCTTTAAAGATACACTTTCCCATTTACACTTAATTTGTTTTTTTGAGGTGTCTTATCCTTTAAGGTCCATACAGATGTGCGAACTTGGGGCCAACTCCGCGATGAACAAATGTAGGCTAACACCCATTCGTCCTGACATGGCCTAGTGGGCGCTTGTCAAGCTTTTTGTCCAACAGCTTGTTTCTCTCACAGTCATGCTCAAGGGCTGCCCATGCAATTTGCACTTCTGTATGGGACCTTTAAAAGTATGTACACTGGGCAAATTCATTTTTTTTTTAAATTGCCCTTAACAACGGCAACTGTTCTCCCACTATCACTGTATCATTTTTTTTTTTAGCTGATCTGTTCCCCTATTTCTTTAGATATCCAACTGAACACCTCTTGATTTCCAGCACTTCTGTAAGCTGTTTTGCTGTAGCTCCACGGATGGTTTTGACAGTTTGGTGTGCGTATACTTATACAGTAATGACAGTTTTGTAATATAGGGGGTGAAATGTCAGGTCGTTGTTCAGAGCCTGGCAAAAAAGTACATTATTGAATGAATGCAGCACACACCAACCCTCAGAGTAATTGCTCTTACACATATTTATTTATAGATTAAGATGACACAAAGTCATTTTTTCCAGTATACTACACTTTTTGTTTAATGAAATTTGTATTGAATTAAATGTTGTACACAGAGGACTGTGGGAGCAAATAACAAATACATATAATGAAAGTGCTACTGATCTGATTAGAAAGGTTTTTAGTTTTATGTTAATGATCATAAACAATTTTAAGGGAAAGTTATCGGATAACATTTTCCCAAGGACACAGCACATGCACACAAAGATATTTCACCTCCCCTCCCCCCGATTCTGTGGCTGTTGGTTTATGTATTAATGACCTGTGGGCACTGGGCTCGATTCCCTAATCCATCTCTGTACTTCTTAACATTGTAAATTGGGTGGACAGGTAGGTGTATGTACTTCTGTGTGGGTAGTACGTTTTTGTGTTTATGACCATAAAACATTTTGATCATTTAGGAATGGTTGCTTATGGAAGTGTAAAGGAAGAAAGGTCAGCAATTTGGGCTATTCCAAGCATCCCTTCTAAATCTGACAGACAATATTTTTACAGCCCAAGAACCCTGTCTCAGAAAAGTGTACATTTGTGTTTGCAAATCTCGTATCCCAAATCACACATTCCTTTGATTTTCAATAAAAAATAAAAACATGTAACTTCATTGGTTGTTATCTTTCTAATATAGACCATTAGACCATTCACCAACCGATACAATTTACACTGAACAGGTCCATTTTGAAACATTATCTTTTGTTAGGAACAAAATGGAAGCAAAAGAAGTCACAAGGCTGTTTAAAAACTATATGGGCTATGAGATTTACTAACAGCAACATGGAAGCTATCTTAGTTTCAGAGTCTAAAGTACGGTGGACATCCTTTAAGAATTAGAAAGGTGTTTCAGCTTCAGTTGTAAAGGGTTTCTTCACACCGTGAACGTGAAACTATGCTGTCTTCTAAAACTAAAACATATTGAGAATTACTGGAATTAATACATATACTGTAGATCTGGTCCATCCAGTATACTTTCCTTTGCCATTTGGAGTCCGGAAGGGTCCCCCCCCCCCCCCCCCTTTAGCTGTGGATTTTTTTTTTGCTTCCTCTGGATCAACTTAAGGTAGGGTTAAGAGGAGGATCTGAAGGCTGGACTGATGGACATCATGTCTTTATTCAACCTCAATACTTGTTACTATGTAAATGCAAACTACTGACTGGAGTAGCATTTTACTATGCTGAGTATTGTAAGGAGGACCACTTTTTTAATGGTAAAACAATATATGCTTGGTTATCCTTTAAAACCTTTCCAACCATTCAATTAAGAAAATGGTCCAAAAAGAAGTCCATATTCCCAATGATTTCAATGATTTTTCTTCAAATCCTTTTAGTATTCTAATGTGTATATTTTGAAAAACAAAGATTTAAGAAAATTATCCACAAGAGACATTTAATGTGATCATAAAGTAATTTAATACCCCCAAATTTTACCTCTCTTTCCTTCCTTGAAAACTATTATTTTGATAACTTCTGCCAAATCCTCAGAGATTCTCTTGGAAGAAGAAAAGAAAAAACAGCATGCCAAATTAATTTACTTCATCCCGGAAATGTTGTTTTAGGACATTAATACATCCTTTTTCTTGGCTAATCTTGGCCACAGAACAGACAACATTCTTTTTGAGTAGTGGAAATCCATGTCAATATGAGTTAAAATATACTCCATTATCTTCCTGTCTTCGGGTGAAGATTAACCCAATACTAAGTAGTGCAGAAAAGAATTATGCTTACCCTCAGTTCTTCTTTCTACAGATGGCCATAGATTGTCAAACTCGACTTTCTTTAAATCTGAGAAGAAAACCCCAGCAGTTGGCTACATTAATGAAAACCTGCTATGGAATAATGGGAATTATAACCGACAGCTTTTCAACACTGCAAAAAGATGATATATATTCCTATTGACAGTGTTGCCTTTGAGTCCAGAAGGCTGATCTGATTGGTTTCAGCCTTGGCACATGGAACGTTAATCCCCCTCAGGTATATTACTTGGCCACACCACTGTAATTTGTTATCTAACCTTCTATTATAATTCATTGTACAAATCTTCTATATATTTGGGGGAATAACTTTATTCTGCCTAAGGGTTTCATTTGTTTGTTCTTTTACTTAGTATAACGGACAATAAAGGTTGACAAGACAAAAAATTTGCAGCCACTTCAGAAATTTTCATGCTGACATCTTTAGCCCAATGCTTTTAGTTTTTTCCATTGCTGCCCATCTGAGTATGTTAAGAAGAGTGAGTGCATATAGCTATTGCCTTGAAGGAGAAAAGCTTCATGTACCTCTTACATTTGTATGGTACAACCATTTTATCAATTTTCATGTTTGCTTTTACTGTATAATGAGATTTATAATTCTGAACCCTGTATTTATTTCAAAGTTAATAAACTTACCATATATACTCAAGTAAAAGATCACCCGACTATAAGCCAAGATGCTTATTTTTTCCTAAAAATAGTAAACCTGACTCAAATAAAGCCAACGTAAAAATTTTGACTCCCTACTTCCCCCATGACCACATGCGATATACTTTATGTAGGGAAAATGGGTGTGTATCACTTTAATATTATTTTGTATGTTCATTCACTTCATTTTTTTTCTATTTCCCAAAGATAATCATTAGATAATCTTAGCAATGATAATGAACTTGTAATACAGGCGATAAATGATAAATCCGATAGAAAAAATCACTCCCCGGAACAAATTTTTCCTGGATCGATTTTCAATTCATTGACAAAGATCAATAAGTCAAAGACTTTAAAATCCTATTTGGTGAATGAACTTGAGTTTCCATTCACATACTATAGTAAGCATTCCCTGACAGCTTACTATAAGCCTTACTGCACCGCGATTTGAAATGGATATCGCAGTGCATTACCTCAAATAGACCACCAGCATATAGTAGTCTAGGGAAGACCCCAGTTAAGGAAAAGTTTTGTGACATCACGTGGTTTCCCTTACCAGTGAATCCTATTCAGCTTAGCCTGACCGGAAATCTACCCGGTCAAGGCTTTACAGCTTGCTACTGTAGCTCCCAATCCCCACATCAATTTGATGAACCGTTGGGAGGGATCCCTACATCGATTTTGGACCAAACAAATGGGGGATTGGTGGTCTAGTGGCACTTTATGCTGCCCCCCGATTGCCCCTAGCTGCTTTAATAAGGGCTGCATGCAGCATAAGTGCCTGATAACTGCTGTGAATCGAGTATAAGCAAAGTTAGCTTTTCAGGCACATTTTACAAAATAAAGACTAAGCTTATACCGAGTAATACAGTGACTGAATCTTGGCACCAAGCCTCATTGCTTATTATGTATTTGACTTTTATTGTTTTTTAATGCTGTATGGAGTGGATTTAAGAGGAATGAAATCTTTTCCCCAAGTTGTATAAATTTCAACCTATCCATGTATTTGAAGGGCATAGAAGACCTACAACCTATCCATGTCAGTATTTTGATTGATCCTACTGTATGTAGAAGCAGTGAAAGAGGTGACTGGATGTGGATGAAGACATTGTTGTGGATTAAGGTGGATTGCCATCACATTTACTGTAAAATAACTATGTACATTACATGTCTGCAAAACAAAATGATCACCATAATTCCCATGTTCCTTAGTAACCAACACCTTCTCAGTATACATTGTTTTGTGTTTAATTCAAATTATAGACTTTGTTGGAGAACTACTAAGCAGTGCATTACAGCAAAGGGAAAAACATTGACTGACTGCTAAAGGGTATGGGGCCATGAAGGTAATGTAGTCAATTTGCCTATAAACTTGATTTATTTCAGAACAATGTAGACGAAAAAATAATCCTATCTATTGGATAAAATGTTTGCATGAAATGATTTAGGTGAACTTTATGCAAGACACATAGACCGACACAAAATAAGTACCATATCTTAAAAACATAACAAGTTTAGCTTTGTAAACAATTTTTTTTTTTTATTTCTTCCTAAAAAAAATCTATGTATAAATATAGTTCCTACCTACTCCACCTTCCTATGTCTACACCGGGTCAGCACCTCGAGAGAATCCAATTCCCAGGAGGACCCACCCCTCCAATAGGAGCCACCACTTCATCAAAAAAATGCAGGATGAATCGTCTACCGTGTGCATCAACATCCAACTTTAATTGTAAAACCAACAGCGACATACTTGGAGAAAATTACATGCAAACAAAGTATCCTGCAGCGTTCCATCATCAGAGGGGTTGAAGTGCAATGGTCCAATACATGTCAGGGTGCTTGTTTTGTGTAATTCTCTCTCACTTATGTCGCTGATGTTTTACAATAAAGTTGATGTACAGGCGAGGATCGTCCCCTTGTTTGTTTTTTTTTAAGAGTGTATAAATACAGTATGTTACTTACTAGTACTTTATAAAGTGAAGGGATTTTCTGAAAGAAAGCTCTTTAACTTTTTTACATCGGCTGATGCTTTGGAAATGCTGTCACTGCAGCATTAGTGTAAATCCTGCGCTAACCTGAAAATACATTGGGAGCAGGGTTTTTCCACTAATTTTGGCCGAATAAGCAGCCATTATAGAGATGTCCCACAATGGTTTAAGCTATCGATCAGGAACTGCAGTGGTTGTACCACCTTGCACTAGTTGATCTAAAGCTCATTTCAAGCATTTTAATTAATTGGAAAGGTAATGGGGAATCAATTCCTAACTGATTTATTTTTAAGTGATTAGCATTTGTAATGGCCACTGTCATTAGATTTTGAATGGCCAACTGTGAGTTGTACTATGTTTTAACAAGGGCTTGATCAAATTGTATCCGTTCATTTATTTGTATCCTTTAATAGTATACAGTGTACTAAATGATAATTCAACATGAAAATGTGCTGTGTACATATATATTAATAATAATAAAAAATACAGCATACCAGTAAAATTAATACATGTTAACTATTATAGATGTACGAAATGCCAGCTAGTGCTGTGTACCATTAACTGAAGGGTCAGTTAACTGAAGTCGAGTTGCCCGATATGTATTCTAGGAAGAGTAAACACATGAAAAAACAGTGTGCACATTTTCTCCGAAGGTTTTTCATTATTTAGATTGTGGGATCAGGCCCTTGATTTAGTCTTTCAATATTATTCTTATCTCTCTCTTTTTTTTTTTTTTTTTTTTAAAGATTTAATGTATCAGCTTAGTAAAACTGACAATATCTAGTAGAAAAGCAAAAAAGAGAGTAATGTTTCCCATATCTTTCAAAGTTCTTTAATTTGTGATATATCTCTTTTATCTTTCCTTCCTTTAGCACAAGTTTTGATTTAATTAAATTTATGTTGAATGAATACATGAAACGAATGGAAATCAGAAAGAACTGTAGTTGCCCATTAGCAAGTCAGTGACTGCACAGTAAAAGGCTTTTGAAGTCTGCTTAGTGCCAGACAACCTTGCAAGTGATGCCAGAGACAACCCATTGAGCTTTGGAAGTAAAGGACTTACTTCTGAACCTAAACCTGCTCAATGGAATCAGTCCAAATCCTCATGGACTGGTATAAAATCTATATTAAGTCTTCTGTCTTCACTATTACCTGTCAAGTGAAAAACCAGTGGGGAGTAGGAACTACAAACATGGTACACTAACTAATTAGAACATATTCTTTTCTTCGAAATTCAGTATTTTATTTTCAGATATACAACACACTTTGTTGATGCATCGGGCATCATATTGAATACTTTTTAAACTCAGATGATGCCATAGTATCTTTGTATATTACAATAAAATACATAAGGTTTGTCAGGTGGAACTTTAGTGAAGGATTTGCAATTAACTATATATTTTTCTTTTTTGTTGCAGAATTCCCTATTGCATTAAAATGAAATGCCCCAGAATTAAAAATTGTACTTAATATGCGTAATGAAAAATACTTTCGTGACCTGTTTTAGTTTTCAGTTTATACAAGTTTCTTTCGTTTATTGTTTTCCATTCAAACTTGTACCCAGTTTACATGATCATATACTTCACGTCAAAATACATTATCCTCCAATAACAATATTTTAAGATGTTTTTATACAATTTATCAATACATAAAACATGATTTTACAGATACACAAACGTAAACAGTACAGTACGTACTTCTTAGCTTCCATCAACCATTACTGCACAGTAAACATTTTTTTTTATCACAAACATAGCTAGCTTTAACACTAGCTTTAAAGCCTCAGGACTGTTGCTTCTGCATCTCTATCACAACGTCATAAATCCTTTATGTTTCCCACTTATTATATATATCCTGCTGCTGCTTGTCATATTACACGGATATTCACAGAGCATGAACAGTGAATAAAATGTTATAGCAAATGTCAACACAAGATATATCTTAGAGTAAGAATCATGAAAAAGTATACTGCAACACAACTATAGATGCTCATTTCAGAATGTCCGTACCCCCTTGCTTCCATTTCAGGATTCACAGTCTAATCAGTTAAAATGTATGTTTTGGGTGCTCATGTTTTTTGAGCTAGTATTTTGGTTTTTTAGTTATAGTTATCACATTTGGTCATGTCATTGTATCTTTATAAATAAGGGTCAAAGGTTCAGAAAATAAGAAAGGAAAATAAATAAGGAAAACTGTTAAGATGAGAAAAGGGGGAGGAAAAAATTCACATTTATATCCAAAGGAAGCTTGCAGAAGTTTACTTGAAGCCATCAAATAGATTACAACCAAAAGATTAATATTATTTTCTGTTATAGCACAAGCCAGAATGGGCTGGAGGCAAAAATTGGCCACTTGGAGAAAGTGATTTGGTTTTGGGGCAAAATTAGCACCATTTTAAACAATACAACTTTTTTGAATAACCCTATAGAGAGGTAAACATATTTTGTCTAAAAATAAAAATGGGCACACTATTTTTATATATATACACATTATTGCCAAACAAACTACATACAACATTATACATAGAACAAAATGTTCTGTATCATTTTGCGTTCCTCCAGGGAAGCTAACAGTATAACAACCCTATATATGTTTTTACGTATACAAAACTACTCATTACAAATTAGTAATGTAACCAGCTTTATCTAGGGACAGTGCTTTACAGGAGACAAACATCATTGGTTATTACAATATCAATTTTAAAGGTACACCAGCTCTATCTAGTGGTCAGGTGCTAAAAGCAAAGTTCAAATGCTTTAAAGGCATAGATAATAGACACACAATAAGCTATATAGCTTAAATAGTGGGGCCAAAATGAGAAACCCCCTCACAGAGCATAAACGGAGCAGAACCTTCTTATAACAGAAGGTGTTTTGCAGTTTCATGCTATATAAATCGCATTTCCCACAAATCCAAGAACAAAAGTAATTCTTACTCCCAGGTTTCCCAGAATAGGGGCGGAGATATGCAATGTTCACATTTATGTCCCATGGCTAATGCATGTGTCTAGAACTGCTGGCTTATTAACATGCATGCATATAGCCTATCGTATCAGAGCCATCATCTGACCTGCAGACATAACATGTTTTAATCTTGTTAGAATCTCATCAGTGCAAATAAAAGATTCATGGCTTTATGGGGTAGGACTTGGGAGCACAATAGACAAGAGAGCTATGTAGCTTAAGGAGAGGTAGGCCAAAAGCCTCCACAGAGCTAAAAATGGAGCAAAGCCTTCTTATATCATAAGAAGGCATCTTGCAGTCTCTGCTATATGAATAGCATTGCCCCCAAAATCTAAGAACAAAAGAATCATTTTCTCATTCAGGTTCCCCTCACAGAAATGCAAAATCTACTTAAATTTACTATTCTACCTCACCCTAGTATAGTCCACATTTAAACACCATAGTAATTGAAGTCTGTTTGTCCCATATCCCTTTCACATTTTTGAGAACATTTTATTATGTAGGGAAGTGATTGAAAGTGACCCCTTTAAACCACTAGCTACAGTATAATCTACTACTCCAATATACTCAAAAACAATATTTAGCTATGTGACTGAAATTTAGCTCTTTTTTTTCACAAAAGGTTGAAATGGTTTTCTGTAGTTGAAACTATATTCTGGATCTCTGCATGCTCTAAGCAAAGATTATGCAGATTATATTTTCTATAGGTGGACTTTTCCAATCTGTAAATGGTAAATATTTTAATTAATGACCCTATTTACAAAGTAATAATAAGCGAAATAGAAGTCTGTAGCACACCATTATTAAGTGAAAAATATATACAATCCCTTTATTAAATGAGCAATACATATCCGGGATATCAATATGATAGAAACATGTAATGTACAAATAGCAGGCATCATAAAGAAAACAGCATATAAAAGTGCTATTATGGTACAGTGACCAAAAGTACCCAGACAAATTATTATCCTATAGGTGCTTGTCTAATGTAGCCTATCCTTAATATAGTAAAGTAAAACTCATCTGTCCCTGAATGTGACCTCAACACAGATCCTACAAAGATAACCCCTGGAGGAAGATCCGGGATACTGGCACTGTTCTTTCCACCATATGCTTGCTACAAATCTGAAACGGTAGGTCCTCCTAATGCATTTTGCCATTGACTGGGCTTTTTCAAAGTTGTAGCGTGTAGGGTCCTCTATACTGTTTTTAAAGGGCTAGAGTGTGTGTCACGGGCACGTACTGTGCGTACCACGTGACGCAATATGTCATTGCGCAATGTAAGCACCTAGTCAGCCCGATAGTGCAGTTTAATATTAGTATTGGCAAGCAGCTTAACATTGGTTTTGACTGGAACCCTACAGTCCAAAAATTTAAAAAGACCAAAACATACAGTGTAATAGTATACAAATCCTACACACCCCAAAATACAAATATCACAATAAAACATACTTAAACATGTAAAGCGTGAGGGAGAGAAACACACATAAGTCACCATAATATTATAAGACTTCCATTCAAAGGTACGAGGAAGTCACCCACAAGTAATATGAACTTTATCTGGAATACAGTGTGGTAACTCACAGAAAAATGCATCTACAAACTCTTTTAGTTTGCAAAGAGTCATATTAATCCCAAACCGAGATAAGGTAAATCCACAAAGTGGTAAGTTATAAAGGGTAAGCCCAAAATAAAGCTAAGTTCACACATAAGGTAAGGTGAGGTAACCCAATATAGGATACCAGTGGTCCTTAAACAATGGTATGTTCACACTCCCACCAGGATAAGATGAAGGTCCAAAAATACAAAGTTCATATTAATGTACCGAATTAGTGTATATTGAGGCTTCCAGCTATAACCAGTGGTAAATAACCCACATGCAAAGGTGAAGATTCAGACCATAACATCATAGTAGAGTGAGTCCGTCCCTGGATGGCACCAGGATCCAAATAAATAATGGTCATATATGAAAATGGTTGCAAAGAAGACCACATGACTACATAAGTCGCATCCATCATTGGGCTTATCCTCAACCTTTTGAATCCAGATAGAGGGGAACGGATAAACCCATTGAGCCCTCTGATGTAAGTGTAGATAGTAAATGGATCTATCTTATTCCGCTCAGAGGGTAAGATGGTCCGTACTGTAGGATAGTTTAGAAAAAGGGTTCATATCAGCTCTTCGTTGATACCCTCGGTACAAGTGTAGATAGTTGATAGATCCATCTTGCTTCTGACTTTCAGTAACACGTTGTTCACATCTCCTCCCCTCAAATTGGTCTTTATCTGTGTCTAGTCAAAACAGAGAGGCCATTAATCTTACCTTCATAAACTATAAAAGTGTTGGGCACACTAAAGATGGACTTACCACCCCCTTCTGTCCCTGTTTGCTAGGCGTATATTAGCAAATGGTTAGCTAAACATTGCTTAAGCTTTTGCGTAGTTTTACCTATGTACATATCTGTTGTATTCATTAATCAACTGGACTTGAAATGTAGTTCTTGAAGACGTTTTCGCTAGTCATATCCGACTGGCTTTCTCAATTCAGAATGACTTGTACAAGAACTGTTGGCAATTATGTACCCTGGAAAATCCCAATTAGCATATCACAGCCAGGTGTTTTAGGGTGTGTTAGATAGTGGCTAAGAGGTGTTATAGGAAACGCCCAGAGTAAGGTGTTAAAACAGCATTGTACATGGCAGTACAGTTGGTGTCGAACCCCCCACCTCTATTTAGCTTGGTTTCTTTATTTTCACATAAATGGCCTCCTTAACACCTCTCTTGAACCAGTCACGTTCCTTCGCCAGTATTTAACATTACAATCTTCAAAGGTATGTCCTTTATCCTTAAATGCTATACACGGCTGAGTCCTGACCCGAGGAATTGCTCTTTCTGCTGGCCATACTTTGATGCAGTTGCTGTTTGGTCTCCCCCACATACAAATCAGAGCATTCTTCACTGCACTGCACCGCATATCATGTCCTTTTCTTGTGTTTTGGTTTTGGTCTTTTGGATGTACCAATTGCTGCCTCAGTGTGTTTCGGTTTAAAGCAGACAGGATACGATTGTTTTTTGAAAATTCTTCTTAATTCTCAGAGACCCCTGCTCATATGGGAATACATGTTCTTCCCCTGTCTTGCTTTTCCCCTTCACTGTGGTATTTGTGTTGACATACCTTTGAAGATTGTAATGTTCACCATACTGGCGAAGGAAACGTGACTGTTCAGAGAGGTGTTAAAGGGCCATTGTATTGAAAATAAAGAAACCAGCCTAAATAGAGGTGGGGGGTTCGACACCAACTGTCTGCCATGTACAATGCTGTTTTAACACCTTACTCTGGGTTCCTATAACACCTCTTAGCCACCTCTAATCACCCCTTAACACCTGGCTGTGATATGCTAATTGGGATTTTCCAGGGTACATAATTGCCACAGATTCTTGTACAAGTCATTCTGAATGAGAAAGCCAGTCGGATGACTAGCGAAACGTCTTCAAGAACTACATTTCAAGTCCGTTGATCTAATTGATACAACAGATATACCATGACCGGGATGAATGAGAACCTTCACAAGCTTACTATGTACAGTTTGTTACAATTGCACTGTAAAACAAACTCACATTGCTAGTGTGACAGTTGTAGTATCTATATAAATTATACCTTTTAATCCATTAGAACTACGACACTATCCCTTTTGATCATGTATGGGCAGAACTGACATTTGCCACATGGGTAAGTGCCCTGTAACTTAACCCTCCTATTTAGACTCTGGGTTGTCTCTGATAGTGACTATATAGTAAACACGTCCGGTTTTTTTCCCCTTCTAGCTGTAATCAAGGGTTTAGCTGGTATTTGGTGGCCAGATCAGGGTCATTCAACAGAATGTGGCAGTTTTTTTCCCAATGCACTTTTTACCTGCGTAAACCCTGTGTTATAGGTTGTAAAGAATATGATCTTATGGTCATTGGGTCTCTCCTTAGGTTAAGCATTTCTATCTGCTGGAATCATTCGCATAGTTATTATTACATTGGAAAAGCCTGTCAGGGTAGCCTCTTTGAATAAAACATTTCTCCAAGGCATCTGCGTCCTCTCATAATCCAAATGACTGGTACAATTCCTGCGTAACCTAAGGAATTAGCCTTTAGGAATTCCTCTAAGGAAGAAGAGGGGTGAGCACTACTGTGTGTAAGAGGGAGTTGGTTGCAGTTTTTTTCCTTTAAAGGTCTGTACGAGTCTCCCTTCCTCCTTCCTTACCTTAATGTCCAGAAAATTGGATTCAGTTATTGAAAATCTCAAATGTCAATGTATATTCAATTTGTTCACGTTGAGAATCTTTAAGAAGTCACAGCCAATTCTCGGCCATTCCATAGGATAATTATATCATCAATAAATCTAACCCAGAGATCTATAAATGATGTGAAAAATCAGATCTTCATTGAAGACAAATTCCTTTCCCACCAACTGAGGAAGATGTTTGCAAAAGATGCATTTGGCACCTATTGCATTCCCCCTCTCTGGTGATAGTAAACTGAATCAAAAAACATATCAAAACATATCAAAAACATAATTACCACTTTAGTTTTCCCTGTACCTTCTGGCCGATCTATATTCGAGTATAGAGTGATTCAACGTCGCAAGTAAATACAGATGTTCATTTCTACTGATATTTTTGGGATTTTAGCGGATTTCAGCAGTATCTCGAAGATAGGAATCTATTAAAGGACGAAAGGCTGTTAAAATGTATCCACATAGAGGCAAAGATTCTCATTGAGGCTGTTAATTCCCAAAATTATTGGTCTACCTGGTGGTCTAGAGATGTTCTTATGGACCTTGGGAGCATGTAGAAGTTTAGTAAAGTGTTTTTATATAGGAAAATCAACCTCATGTGATGTAGCATCAACTTCACATCCCTAATATACTTAACATAAGTGTGTTTCTGTTTTGAAAGAAATCAATTATCCTTACAACCCTTAACCATTTACAGCTTAAATAACAGCGTGAAAACCAGTGCATCAAGCATTACAAATGTTCATCACGTACTGTATCATTCCAAAGACTAAGTGCCAAGCCCACAGTGCTGTGCACTGATGCCAGAAAATTGCATTGCATAACACATAGTGGGTTCTTAGAATTCATTTATTTGAATTATATATAATGAATAAATACATTGGAAAATAATGTTGGGGGTGTTTTTTTTTGTAGTACCTGTTCCAGTGCTATGCTTCGTAAAGTGGGGGTTTACTGTTTAATTTATTTGCCCAAGACTGAGGGAAATATTTATAAAGACACAATTTTGCAAAATGGCAAAAGTCTAACATAGCCAGTAAACCTGCAGTATCTGTAAAATAACAACTTAAAATATGCCTCCAAGTTAGGATACTCCAAGATACCACTAATATAAATATAATAAAAGAAAATAATAAAACCATTAGTTTTATTCCACTGGTGGTTCTATAAAATGTTTTCAGTTATGTAGAACAAATTGACATCAAATTTTAAACCTAAATTCGAATTTCATCTCTGAATATTAAATTTCTACATTAAATTTAAAAATTTCAAAACAAATTTTAAATTTTTGGCATGACATTTGATTTTTGGCACAGCATTTATCATTTTAATCATCGCATTTTTATAATTTTTTACATCGCATTTCAACTAAATTCCCAACTTAATTCAAATTTCAAAAGTTCCGCCTTGAAAAAGATTTGGTTCGAAACCATGACTCATCACTACTGATGAGATCTCAGTCTCTAATAAAAGCAGACTAGCAATATATATTAATTTTATTATTATTTTTTATTGATCATTCATTCAGATGAAAATATGTTGGTTATAGAGATCTCTAAACCATAAATACGAAAAGCTGAAAGAACATTTATAGTCTTTCCCCCCACAACCCTTCCAATGAAAGTACTTAGGGTGAGGCTCTAATGCTAGGTTCTCACCCCTGGGTTACCTTGCAACACCTTCACCGCTGCATTTAAAAGTTAACTCCAGCATCTAGAAAAACTTAACATAGTATGAAATAGCACTCCCCAAAATCCCACTTTCCTTCTATATTACCTTCACCTGGCACTTGCACATCAAGGAACTTACACAACCATGATCCCTCACCACTCTCCTCTCTGCTTCCTGTTTGACTTTCAGTCATGGGGAAATCTTGGCCTAAGTAAGTTCTAATTCCTCAGTGTGGGATTGTTGCTTCTTTAGTACCACCTCCCGGTTGTGGCAATACATAACCAATGTGCTTCAAGCAAAACGCACCTTCCATTTAGTTAAGTCCTGGGCTGAAGCTGGCCAGCAGGACTAAGGAAGTCATGTAGTGTAGGAGTTACAAGTAAAGCTTGGGATAGGACCTAGCGTTTTAGCCCCACTGGCTTTCTCAATTCAGACCCACACACATATCTATTCAGGCTTGGTTTCTTTATTTTAACATAATGTCATCTTGACACCTCTTTGAACCAATCCTGTTTTGATCGATATGAAACATTACAATCCTTCAAGTATTTCTTTTTTAGTTATGATGCAGGTACATAGCTCTTCTGTACTGGCTTATAGGCTGGTGCAGCTTCTGTTTTGTCTCCCCCACACACAAATCAGAGCACTCATCATTACAATGCACTGTGTGTATGATTTTGCTCTTGTATTTCAGTTTTGGGTCTCTTGATGTACCAGTTGCTGCTTCAGCGTGTTGCTATTTTTAAAGAAAACGCGCCAGGACCGATGTTTCATCCTAGGATTTAAAAGAGCTTAGTTCAGTTCTAGCTAGACCACTGTTTCTCATATTTTCAGATTCACTTTTGTCTGGGGATGTGCCGCTGGATTGGAAAAAAGCCAATGTAATACCAATATTCAAAAAAGGTAGTCGTCACAGCCTGGTAACTATAGACCTGTAAGCCTAACATCAATGGTAGGGAAGGTGATGGAAACTTTGTTAAGGGATCATATCCTTGACTTTGTCTCCAGATCATCTTTTAGTAGTAGTCAGCATGGATTTATGAGAAATAGATCATGCCAGACAAATTTAATTGGTTTTTATGAAGAAGTGAGTAAGAAGTTGGACTAGGCACAGCAGTGGATTGGATATTTGATTTTGCAAAAGCTTTGATACTGTGCACATAGGCGACTAATGTATAAACTGAGGACTGTTGGCCTTGAAGAAAACATTTGTTCATGGATAGAGAACTGGTTATTGGACCGCAAACAAAGAGTGGTGGTTAATGGAGCTACATCTATGTGGGCTAAAGTTCTAAGCGGAGTGCCTCAGGGTTCTGTACTGGGGCCGCTTCTGTTTAATCTGTTTATAAATGACTTAGAAGGGGGCTATGAGAGCAAGGTCTCTGTGTTTGCTGATGACACTAAATTATGCAGAGCTTTGGAAACTTCCAATGATGTGCAAGTGCTGCAAGCAGACCTAGATAGATTATCAAAATGGGCAGCAGAATGGCAGATGAGATTCAATGTAGATAAATATAGCTGATGCATTGGGATTTAATCCCTGTGCCATCTACACATAAATAACTCTGGTTTAAGTTCATCTGTAATGGAAAAAGATTTGGGGGTTCTGGTAGATAACAGACTTAGCTGTAGCAAACAATGCCAGGTAGCAACAGCTAGCTAGCAAGATATTGTCTTGTATAAAAAGGGGAATAGATTCAAGAGAGAAATATTATTCTCCCTCTTTCAAGGCACTGGTGAGGCCTCATTTGGAATATGCGGTGCAGTTTTGGAATCCCATATACAAAAGGGACATCTTGGAAATTGAGGCAGTTCAGAGAAGGGCAACTAAATTAATAAGGGGAATGGAGGGGCTTGAATATGCAGGCAGATTAGACAAGTTAGGGCTGTTTACATTGGAGAAGCGGCGGTTGCGTGGGGACATGATAACTTGTACAAATATTAATGGCCCATGCAATGAGCTCTCTGGTGCATTGCACTCACTAATAGGTCATATCAGAGGACACGTGGACATCCTTTAAGGTTGGAAGAAAAGAATCATCTTCATCTTCAGGTTAGGAGAGGTTTCTTTACTGTGAGAACGGTGAAACTGTGGAATGTCTTCCAGCAGATGGGTAATGGCAAGTTCATTGAATAACTTTAAAAAAGGCCTGGATAAGTTTCTAAAACTAAAAATATTGAGAATTACTGGTATTAATGCATATAGATCTGGTTGATCCAGGGATACTTTCGATTGCCATTTGGAGTCAGGAAGGAATTTTTTCCCCCTTTTTAGCTGGGGTTTTTTGCCTTCCTCTGGATCAACTGTTAGGTAGGGTTAAAAAAAAAAAAAAAATTGAATAGGTTGGACTTGATGGACGTATGTCTTTATTCAACCTTAATTACTATGTTACTAGATTCAATAATGTTCTTATCATTAAAAATGGCGAGCGCCATTCCCGCGATATGTATCGCGGGCCGCGATGTGCTGCAGTAATTTTAAGCCCCTTCGCGGCGATACTGTATAGTATCGCCGCAAAGGACTTAAAATCCCTTCCCGACGCCTCTCCTAAGGGGGGGGCATATGACAACCCCGCCCACACACCCCCGCGGCGCTTCCCAGCAGCCCCTCCCAACCCGTTCCCCACCCCCGCGCACCCCTCCCCGGCAACCCCTCCAAGCCCCCCCGCCCCTGCTGCTCCGGGGAGGGGAGGAGCCGCTGGGAGGGGTGGAGGCACCCTCCAGCGGCCCTGAAGGGCCTTTTGGGGCTTAGGGGGTCCCGCAGCTCGAACCGGGACCCCCCCTCCCCGGCCCTTGTAAGGGCCTTTGCGGCATTTACAAGTGCCCTGGCGGCTCTGACAAAGCCCTTTGGGGCTTAGGGGTCCCGCAGCTCGAACCCGACCCCTCCCCGGCCCTTATAAGGGCCCTTGCGGCACTGACAAGTGCCTTTGGCGGGGGTCCCCAGCTCGAACCGGGACCCCCAGTGCGGCTCTTAAAAGAGCCCTTGGGTGGCGTCTTCTTTCTTCCAGTCCCCGGCACACAGCTCCACCGAGGCCGCCGACCCCGAGAGGTACCCCTGCGGCCGCAGGGTACCCCGGCGGCGCCGGCGACCTCAACGAGGCCGATGTTGCCGGCGTCTTATCCGACGCGACGTCTTCGGGCTGGCGACACCAACCCCACTCAGGTCGCCGTGCCAGGCAGGCTCACTGCGGCCGCCAGTGAGCCCACTGGCACCGCCGGCCTCAGCGGAGCCGATGTTGCCAGCCGCTTTTTCTTCTTTCTTCAGCCATCTACTGCGATGGCATCTGAGTTCCGCGGCGGAAAGCTCCTCTTTATATAGGTTTGCAGAAATCCTAATCCGTTTCTGATGCTTTACATGCTTTACATAACCAATCAGATTTCAAACGTTCCAGAATCTGATTGTTAATGTAAGCAAGTATTAAAAAATTGACCAATCAGAAACGGATTATGGATTTCTGCAAACCTATATAAAGAGGAGCTTTCCCCCCTTCCGCACCCTCCTAGCCTCCCGTTCCGAGATTGCCGCGAGCGGGAAACGGGTTGGGAGGGGCTGCTGGGAAGCGGCGGCGGGTGGTCTCCGCTGCCGCGGGGGTTGTGGGGCGGGTGGGCGTGTCTCCCGGGGCGGTTGCCTGCCTATCCCCCGCGCTCTGCTAGTATCGGCTGACTTCGCCACCTTCAAGGTGGCGAAGTAAAACAGCCGATACTAGCAGAGCGAAACCATATACCGCCGTTTATAAATAGAAGCGGCGGTAACAGGTAAGTTAACTTTTCGCGGCCGTTTTCGGACATTTATAAATCGCGTTAAACGCAATTTATGCGTTAGTGTCCGCGAAAACGGCCGCGAAAAGTTAACGAACCTTTATAAATATGCCCCCATGTTCTTTCTCCTGGTTTGCCGCCCCTTTACCAAATTAATGAATATAACACAAAGGGGAGGAGGAGCTACAGCATATTATAAATCTGGGTATAGCCTAAACCCAGCACTCAGCAGGGCCTAAGGTTGTGCTAGGGGTAACAGATTAAATGGCAAATTATAGTAAAAAAAAAGACCCCCCCAAAATAAATAGTACACACACTTTGTACACCCCAATAGTAATCTAAGTTGACTAGTGTAAATGAAGCACAATTCTTTATTAGCAAAAATAGTGACAAAAATGCGATCAACACAAACAACCATATAAATAAGTGAATTTAAAACCAGTTCTAAAAACAAACACGAGTCCTCTAGTGGGAATAGAAAATTGAAGTTGGAGAGTCCATTAAAGGCAAATACCATAATACCGGATTCCAATATCCCAGGTTGAATGTCTGTAGTTCAAGCCAATTAAAGTTCCCAAAGGCAACTAGTAACAGCAACAGTTAAACAGTTCCAATGTATCACTATTAAAAAAGTCCCGTCTGACTCCCTAAGCTGTTCTGTTACAAACATACACCTTTTCCCATAAGCCCCAGTATGTGGTAAGCTATGAGGATATAGCTGCCGACCAATTACCCGGACTTACATCAGTGTGCTTAATGCACCTTACCTTCACCCGGTCAGAGCAGTTAGTCCACCATGCACCATGAGTTTGCAGGAACTATTTGCCACTTTCACACCCTTCCCTCCAGCGTTCCCCTTCCCATGAGGAATGGCCGATACACATTTCATTCCACTGACCTGTGGGCTTCATCAGAGCTGACTTCATGTATCCTACCTCCTTCATTTAAAGAGTGTAACTAGGAGGGGACGTGTCACATTACGTATAATTCCTTATTCAGACATTGTAATCCTTTATCGTAATTTACTTTATACACTGTACTTAATTTATTACAATACATCCCTGAATCAGCTATAACCTGGTTATTTTATCCATATAGAAATTAACACACCAATATGTTCACTCCAAAAACTTTAACCCTCAAATTACAAATTAGCTGATACCCTATTTCTATCAAGATACTAATTCCCAGTCTTGTCACTATGCATGAGTCCTACTAAAATTCAATGATCACCTTATCATTACAAAAAACAACTGAAGTTTACCTTTGTGTTAAGACCATCAGGGTACTTGGTCCTAAACCTATAGATCCACTCCAGTTCCTTTTGTAAAAGCCTGTTAACCAGATTTCCCCCCCACATTCCCAAATCTTCAATGACTCAAGTCCCATTAAGGTTAGGGATCGATAGTTACCTTTATGTTTCTCAAAAACCAACCAAGCTTCTTAAAATCTCCCCCTTGCTCTAATGTGCTCCTGTATGCATTCATTTAGTCTCCTCTTTGTTTGCCCCACATACCTTAGCTCTTAGGACTGTATACAACAAATTATCCCAATTCATGAAGTCTTTAAACTTCCAATGTTGAGATTGATTTATCTTAATACGTTTTGCTTCATCAATGTTCATCCACATTTATAATTGCCCACCGTTTTCTTAGCGGGTATTTTTCCGAACCATTTGTTTAGGGTATTACTTTGATCTTGGGTGCGGGTGTAATGACTTGGACTTAACCAGTCCCTTAGATTGTTAGACCTTTTAGCTGTCAACAAGGGTGTTGGAACCACTTTCCCCATTAAAGTTTTGTCCTGGTACAACTAATGCCAGTGTTTTTGCAAAATGATTTTCAATTCTAGCCATTGCTGACTGTATCTCTTTATGAATCCTACTGGGTTATTCAATAAAAGTTCTTATCATTTAAAATGGTGCTTATTTTGCCCCAACCAATCAGATCTTATTTAACATTTGAAAGCTAACATTTGGTTGGTTGGGGCAAAAATAGCACCATTTTAAACGATAAGAACTTTTATTGAATAGCACTGTTAATTTATTATGACCCACATTTTTCTGCTCTGGTTTTGATTGCCCATAAATCAGACTTCACTAGGTGCCTTATAGGCTTGTTTAAAGCCTGGATTGATGGTTTCTTTAGAGTATTCCCTATTAAAAAACATTTTGGTTAAAGGACAATTATACTCACCTTCCCTCCGCTCCAGATCTTCATGCAGTAGCTTTTTACCCAGGGTGAGTACCTGAACCGCTAGGTCCTCACCCCGGGATTCACGAAACCTACAGCAGCGTGTTGCAGCAACGCTGCTCTGGTAGGCTCCGCCCCCTCCTCCCCGTCGGCGACGAGCCAATAGGAAGGCACGCTTGTTGCAGAGCGTGCCTTCCTATTGGCCTCGTCACCGATGGGGAGGAGGGGCGGAGCCTACCAGAGCAGCGTTGCAGAGCGTGCCTTCCTATTGGCCTCGTCGCCGATGGGAGGAGGGGGCCGAGCCAACCAGAGCAGCGTTGCTGCAACACGCTGCTGTAGGTTTCGGAATCCCGGGTGTGAGTACCTAGCGGTTCAGGTCCTCACCCTGGGTAAAAGCTACTGCACGAAGATCTGGAGCGGAGGGAAGGTGAGTATAATTTTCCTTTAATCCATTTGATTGATCATAAAAATCCCTCTGATTAGTACAATTTCTTTTTAATTTTAAAAATTGCCCAATTGGGATACCATTAATAAGGCTTTTGGGTTGATGACTATTCAACATTAGTAATGAGTTCACTGCTGTGGATTTTTTTATGGGTGCAAGTTTTTGATCACCAAATCTAAAAATGTTACTGATTCAGTGCTATACTCCATAGTGAGTTTTATATTCATTTCAATTCCTGACTCCTTTGTATTTCCTAAATTGGATTCATACTGTAATTTGGTGTATTGTTCTTTGTCACTCAGTTGTCTCAACACCTCTTTTTTAAATGTATCTTTAGTCATTATCACCACGTTTCCTCCTTTATCAGCTACCCGAGAAATAAAGTCATTCAGGCTCATTTACCCAGAGGCGCTACCGCTCTGGGTAAAAGCCCTGTTTGCGATTTAATATCGCATTTGCAAATGTGGGTAAATCCCAGTAGGGATTTAGCCACTGCGGGATTTTAACGCCAGCTATCATGCTCATAGCCTATTGGTTCCTTTGCAATCTGGATTCCGTCCTGCACATTCCACCGAGATGGCTCTGTGTAAGGTTGTGAATGATCTGCAGGTTGCAAAGACCAATGGTCACTTTTCTATTCTTATCCTCCTGGACCTCTCCTCTGCTTTCGAGAAAGTCGATCATTCCCTCCTAATGCAGACACTTCACTCTTTGGTCATTCGGAATGAAGTGGTATCCTGTTTTCTATCCTATCTCTCTGACCTAACTTATCTTATCTGTATCTTATGCTAGCATTACCTCTTTTCCTCTTCCTCGTGGTGTGGGGGTATGGCAGGGGTCTGCTCTTGGACCCTTATTGTTCTCCCTCTACACTATTTCCTTGGGAGATGTTATTAGCTCTTTGGCTTCAAGTATCATTTATATGCAGACGATGCTCAAATCTACTTGTCCAAACCTATGCTAACTCCTAACATCCAATCATGTGTCTCTGACCGCCTCCTTGCCATCTCCTCCTGGATGTCTTAATGCTACCTCAAATTAAATCTTTTTAAAACTGATGATTTTCCCACCTAAACCTGGTCTTGTCCCTTCTTTCTCTATCTCTGTTGACAATACCCCCATTTTTCTATCCAATGGGCACACTGCCTAGGGTTTATTATTGACTCCTCTCTCTCCTTTTTTAACTACATTAATTAAATTTTTCTTTCACAATATAGCCAAAATCCGCAGATTCCTTTCTCTTCCGATCACCACTATGCTTATGCATGCTCTCATCCTATCGCGCCTGGAATATTGCAACCTGCTACTCACTGGTCTTCCTGCACATGTATTGTTTCGCTCACTAATAAGCCGGATTCCAAATCTCCTCTGTACCGGACACCAACTGGCTCCCCGTTAAACAGCACATTGCATGCAAAAATCCTTCTCCTAACATCTTTGCTCTGCTGCTCCTCCTTATATTTCCTCTCTAGTCTCCCCATATGATGCTGCATGTACCCTTCGCTCATCACAGAACTAGCTCCTGTACAGACCCCCCACTCGTACTGCTTCCTCTCGACTTAAACCATTTACTAATTTGGGATATTTTATAATCAAAGAGGTTTTAGTATACATTACTGTGATCACATGAATGAAGAGCCTTAAATCGGTTAAATTTATCCAAGAGTGTGCCTCACTCCATTTTTTACCTTTATAATACCTACTCTACACCAATATATATATATCCATTCCGAAAGTTTAACGCCAGCTGTCTGCCTGCTTACATTTTCTGTCTTAAAAAACTGTTATAGGCTCGGTAGATTGGTTGCAGGACACAATTTTTGTGAACCACTGCAACCACCATTATTTATGTCTTAGTTGTAATTAGCATTAAACTGGGAATGAACTATTCAGATATATAAATACTGTGCATCCCATTAGGGTAAAGTGCAAAAGTACATATCTTTATACATAGTGCATACGTTGGGCAATAAATTACATGGATCCATATTTAAACTACAAGTGATAATAAAATTTAAAAACAAATTTTTCCCTGTTATCAGGATCTACCATATCACTGAAGAACTATTAAACAACCATTATTATATATACTGTAATGTAAGCACAACTTTTTAAACAAATAGGCACTATCTATTGGAAGGGATGTGTATACTGTAAATATATGTTTTCACATGAATGAGATCATGTGACATGATCTCAATTATATATATATATATATATATATATATATATATATATTTTTTTTTTTATATATATATATATACTGTGATCTTTTAAATGTCATTTCATATTAATACACACATCTGTCTTTCCCAAAAATATATGAAATTGTTCACACCAAGCAACAAACTCACATGATCCCATAATAATTACATAAAAAGTTTCCAGTAAACAATCATCCATTTGCAGATCATAAGTACTCTTTATGATTTATTTACACTTTGCTTATTTTTTTTTATGCTTATTGGATCATATGTAGCAATGATTGAATTTCGCAAAACTGTCTGGTGAATACAAATGTATGAAATGTAGGTTCAAGGTATAATGTATGAGACTTTCTTGTACAATTCTAATATGAATGATTACTGAAACCAAGAAATTTGATTTGCTTTTATTTTCAGCATTTTTCAATTTCACATCAGTTTAGTTTAGAATGCTAAGAAAGGTTCTGCTCCGATGAAGCAGCGTGGGTGATTTTAGTATTATGACTGAATGAGAGAAATGGATGTTTAGAGTTTGTATATATAAATGAAATCTAATAAAACAGTATGGGAAAAATAAGGAAGGTATACATTAAAATGATGATTTACTGTAGGTCTAGGTAACATGGGTGGTTCTGAGACAATTACTGTAAATAGCTGAGGATGAACACACCAGTTATGAACCACTAGGGAATATGCACTTGGCTGCACAACTAACTGTGATATTAGATAGAATGTGAATGGCTTTGTTGGTCTTAGCAAAATGTGACTTTAAAACATTTTTTCACATAGGAACTGCCTTTTTTAAAAAAAAAACTGTTTTTTATTTAGGTAGTGTCCACAAAAAGCATAAAATACCTACATTTAAATATATTGATTATTTATAAGATATACAAATATATGAATGACATTGGTATTCATACTGGCAAACAGTTTACAATCATCTTATATGTACACCTATTTTAAGCATATTATATATAATAACAGGGGGAAACTAGAACGGGAAGATTGGGGAAGGGGAAAGGTACTTTTCGCATGTGTTTTTTGTACATAATAAATTCATTGAAGATAACCTTATATTCGGAGGAATCACAGTTATTATAAGGGTAACCCAGGGGTACATTTGGGGAGCATCTCCTTCTAAAATTTTTAGGATATACCTTTCAGTGACATGACTCTTAATATCATGAATTCCAACGGTACCAGATTCTATTGAATTTGGTTAGGGATCCTCTATTTAGATTATTCTCAAATATGGGAGCATTTGATTTATCATAGTCTTCCAACTTATCAGTTTTGGGGCTGTGGGGGTCATCCATGTCATAACTATAGCTCTTCTTGCATAGAACAGGGACTTCCTTATGAATATTAGTTCATACCTGTTCCAAATGTCTATATCTGGGATTCCCAGTATACATATCTTGGGATCAGGAAGTATGGGGTAGGGTAGTATAGATGATAAATAGTTGGTAACCTTGGACCAGAATCTAGTAATTTTCCTTAGTAGATGCCAAAAGTTGGCCGGCATCTGTTGGCATTTGGGACAGTTGGGCGAGTGAGAGGGGGAGATGCGGTTGAGTCTATTCGGTGATATGTATACTTGGTGCAGAATATAAAACTGCATTAGATTGTTAGGGATACAAGAAGATGGCTTTTGGCAAGATCTTCCCAGTCTTCTGAAGACAGAGAGGGGGTCAGCGCTCCCCATTTATTCAGTATACTCATAGTATCAGTTTTCAAATTGGCATTGAGCAAGGAGTTATATATTTTGGACACCAAGTGCCTCTCTCCTCCACTAATCAGTATCTGGATTATTGTCTGTTTACTTAAATGTATGGTATCACTCTGGAAGTCTGAGATTAGGCAATAGCATAGTTGGAGATATTGTAACCAGGAGGCAAAAGGAAGTATTTTGTTGTCCTGTATGATATGGGAGAAAAGGGTGATTCCCCTATTCTTCAAGAAGTTAGCGGTGGGAAGTGCCATAAGTGAGGGGTATGTGTGATTGTGACATAGTGGTTTGCTCTAGTGTATGTCCAATATTGTAAATATTTTTAACTAATTTCCATATTTAGTGTTGTTGTCTGTGGAGTGAAGTTCCTTTCAGCGGAAGATTATTGGATTTAGACTCAAGGAACACTAGAGGGTGAGATGGGAGGTAGACATGTAGTAGATGTTCAGCTTTGTAGAATGAGTTATGTATTGGGTCTTGTGGGTCACTGGGGTCTGGAGTGTACCATGTTTTATAGTATTTTAGTTGTCCGGCTAGATAGTAAAGTAGTAAATTAGGCATGGCTAGTCCTGCCTTATTTTTGGGTCTCTGCAGGAGTTTCAATCTGAACCTAGATCTTCCTGAGGAAGGTGGTCAGCATACTCTGTAATTTGGTAAAAAAGGATTTCCATATAGAATCTTGGAAAGGAGTTTGATTTTAGATAAATTATTCTTGCCTATCAAATTAATAGGGAGATCTTTCCATATTCCTGTTTTAGATCTTACTAGGTCGAGAAGTGGAGACAGATTAAGTGAGAAAAATTCTTGGGGGGATTTAGTCAGTTTTATTCCCAAGAATCTGAAGTTATCTACCACTGGGACCAGTGTTCTAACAGACGGAGGTATATCAACATGTGGGTCTATGGGGACAAGTGCGGATTACTCCCAAATTATGTACAGTCCAGTTAGTGGGCTGAATTCAAATATTAAATTATGTGCAGTTTTAAGTGAGTTGTTGGGGTCTGCCAGGTACAGTATCATATCCTCTGCATAGAGGCTTAAGAGGTGTGGGCTTCCAGCCTGAGTCCTTCAATCTGTGCAGAGGAGCTAAGTTTTATAGCTAGTGGCTCTATTGCTAGGGCAAATAAGTATGGGGATAATGTGCATCCCTGCCTAGTCCCTCTTCCCAAGAAAAATGAGTGAGATATGGCACCATTTATTCTTATCGCTGCTTGTGGTTGGGTGTATAGCAATTATATCTATTTCTTAAATTTGGGGCTGAATCCAAAACGTGTGAGGCAGGCCCAGAGGTAAGATCATTTAACAGAGCCAAAAGCTTTTTGTGCATCTAATAATAACATAATTCTTATGCCTGCGTTATCATGGTCTACCTGGGAGTTTATAAGGGTTTATAGAAGTTGACTTCCCGGTGATAAATCCTATTTGATCTGGATGTACAATGGTGGTAATAATTTGTTTTATGCTATTAGCCAAAATTTTGGCTAGGAGTTTGTTGTTAAGATTTAAAGAGATGGGCCTATATGAAACACAGTCCTGGGGGTTCTTTCCAGCTTTTAGGATTAGCATGATATATGCTTCGTACATAGAGTTGGGGAGTAATTATGGTAGGCTAAGTTTAGTGTTTCGAGATAAAAAGGTAATATTGGGCCTGCATACTTGCGATAGATTTCAACGGGCAGTCTGTCTAGGCCTCTTGTTTTATTTGAGGCCATCCCCGATGGAGCTCTGTTTCCAAAAAGCAGGCCTTTGCAGGCAGCATTTGGGGGAATATCAGCCTGATTTGTCATGGATTGTGTTTGGTATAATTGGGTGTAGTAGGCTGTCATACATTGCAGGACATCACCTGAGTTTGATACTACCCTTATGTGGGTCTGTTAGTTGAAGTATTGTATTTTGATCTGACGGAGAGGTTTGGCTGATTGATGCCCATGTTCAAAATACATTTTCTTATTAAAAAAGGATTTCCTAGAGTTTTTTTTTCCGTGAATAGTGTATTGTAGAGAGTTTGTGCCATATGCCAGGTGTTTTTGAAATGTGGTGTGGGAGAGTTTATATAAGCAGCTTCGGAATCTTGTAGTGGTTTTGTGGCTAAGTTTTCTACTTGTTTGGTTTTGCATTTTATGTGGGAAATAGCACACTGGAGGTGTCCCCTAAGGACTGCTTTAAGAGCTTCCCACTGAGTATTCATGGGTACCGAGTCATGATCTTGTGTAATAAATGTATTGAGGTGTTCTAGAATTAGATCCTGTTCAGGGAACAGTCAGCCAGAAGGGGTGGAAACTCCATGATCTACGGTGCTGTGTGAGTTGAGGGATTCGCAAGGTAGCGAGGATAGGGGAGTGGTCAGAGGTGCTTCTGGGTAAATGAGCTATGTTGTGTATTTGCAAGCTGGTATGTTTGCTGGTGAAGAAGTACACTCTGGAGAGTGTATCATGTGTTTTGGAAAGACAGGTATATTCTTTAGTGTGAGGGAATTTAAGTCTCCAGCTGTCCACCCATCCCAGTTCTGGAATCAGTTTATATAATGGGTTGGGGTTCAGGAGAGAGGCTACAAATGGCTACAAATGGAAGTGCCTCCCGAATCGGTCTCAGGGAAGCGGGGGGAGGGGTTCCCACAATAACATATTGTGTTGTATCTAAGGTGAGGGCCACACAGAGATATTGTCCCAGTCTATCTGACTTAACCTCCTGTATGGAGTATCTCAGAAGTTTATTGAGGAGGATTGAAACCCCTCTAGAGTAGGAGGAGTGGGTGCTATTGGCTGACCAACCAATCCATGGCTTATGTATATAATGCAAAGTGGTCTGTATTAAGTGGGTCTCCTGTAGACATATAATATCTGTTTGGAGGGATCTTAACTGAGAGAAGACTGATAGTCTTTTCTTAGGGTCGCCGAAACCCCTGACATTCCAAGATATTGCTTTAAACAAAGATCCCATAGGTAGGAGTAGTTATTTCGTGAAAACAGAGGTTTCTTGTCAGAGAACAACACCAGATTATTAGGGTGAGGGGAGGGATAAGGAAAGGGGAAAAGGGGAAAACATGAAAAGGGGAACATTTTAACCAAAGTTCTCTAGTAGGACTTAACACAAATTTACAAAAAGAAATAACACCAGACATTTCTGGCAACTTGTGGGTGTGCACCAAGTGCATTTCTGTCAAAACCTGAAGGGAAGGCTACGTGCTCTTCTTCCCTCCGGCACCATCTACAGGTTTTAAACCATACATGTTTAGGTTGGCAGGATTGGGCACCCTAAGACCAGTGCCGCCACACCAAAGGTGAGCTAGGCAGCCCATAACTTCCATTTAGGTAGGTCCAGTTGATGTATATTAAAATAACATTATCCTGTACCTTGGTTAGGTTGGTCTTAGTTTAAATTAGGGGTCCATACTTATATCAGTAGGGATCGCAATGGGGGGAGCTCGAATAGAGTGAGGTTTGATAGAGCAAGAATAGTGGAAGAGGAGAGTAAAAAATCTTTTTACATTAAAATAGACTGCCTTAAGTTCTGGCTTCCATATCTCCATTTTTTAATGATATTTCAGTAGGGATAGCAGTTAGAGTAAGAGAGGGATTAAGGGTATAAGGGAGTTGTGTGGGCATACATTTGAAAAAAGATGAAGCATTGCTATCATATCACATATATTATATTTTTACCAAAAAAAAAAAGATGTGACATCGGTTAAGTTAGTTTAAAGGGATAGCAGTAGAGGCTGAGGAGGAGAGAGATTAAAGGGATAGTTGTAGTAGAGAGGAAATCCTTTGGTATTTTAACTTGCTGACCTCTAATTTCGACCTTTAATAGGGATAGCAGTATAGAGAAGTGGAAAGGGAGCAGGAGAGGAGGAAAGGGAAGAGGTAGAACGGGGAGGTCATGGTTATAGTTTGAAAGTCGAGAGAAACATTTCACAGTATCCTGCTATAGCAAACATCCTAAGTCTCAAATCACAGTTCAACATATACATTTTCTATATCAAGGAGGGCATCCGGCTTTGTAGTTGCATTGGTATGAGTAGCAAAGAAAAAAGGCTGTCTCAGCATTTAAACATGTTAGCCTTATACATATTCTTTAGCATATTTTAAGTTTGCAGCAGATATAAATCAGACTTAGCTCTTTCCTCTGTGGTTGCTCATGTGGGTATTAGCTTCTGAGTGTACACTTGATAAGTGTACACTTGATAAAGAACGCATGCATGTTCGAAACATGTAGTGAAATTGTAAGCAGCAATAAACATGCATTTTTTGCAAGTATATACTGTAGTTGCCTGTGCCTCCCTGCATTGCAATTGTTGTTCCTGTTGGATTTCTATAGCGTGGTGCGGACATGCTGCAGTCATTTGGCACACTTGAATTTTGGATTGCCTCGATGAGCAACTGTGTTTGAGTGGAGAGTTATTGTGACATCTGGGTTCTCAGAGTAGCCTCTGTATCCTTATATATATACCCTAGAAGCAGACAGATAGACATGTGTAGTGTACCTTATCTAGTGTCCAGCCAGGCAGAGGCATTTCCAGACATTTCAAAAAACTTAACTCGACTGTGATCACCCATAGCTTGGCAGGGTATGCCATGGAGTAGGTAATGCCAGCAGAGTCTTTTTTTTTTTACTTCTACAAATGTGGCTTGACATCTCTGGGATTCCAGGGAGTAATCTGGGAAGATACGTATCATAGGAACTGTCTTTGAACGGTAGAGTCTTCTATTTTTTGATGATCTTTCAGGTTTTTTATTATATGCAGCAAGGACTTTTGGTAAGAATTCTAACATTCTCAATGCACATACCCTGCAATGCATCCACACCTCCTTCTAATTAGAGATGGCCGAAACTCTGAAGTTTTGTTCCATTTTCGAATTTACGAAACTCAGAAGATAACCATCGAAAATAACCGCGAACGTTATAATCCTTAAAAATACGATCGGAACTACTTTTGAGTTTTCGAATGTATCTTCAAGGGTTATCAAACTTTTAAGTTTATTTTCGAAGGTTACTGAAAATAACAATTTTTTGCAACACCTTTCCTTTGCGACCAGTAGCTGCCTCAGTGGTTCCCTCTATGCTTTGCCTCCAAGCATTCAATTTGTAGAAAAAACAGACTAAGGTGAGGTACCAAATAAGGACTTCATGCAACTCAAATGTGTGAAATTGCTTTTGCTTATTTATTGAATATACACGACATGCACGAACATTGCGGTCAGACACATTCCTTCCCCTATAAGAAAGTGGTGAACCACTGATGATGTTACACTTGATAAAGGACCGTGTTGACCGAAACATGTTGTGTATATTCAATAAATAAGCAAAAGCAATTTCACGCATTTGAGTTGCATAAAAGTCCTTATTTGGTACCTCACCTTGGTCTGTTTTTTTTACCAAAAATAACCTTGAACATTCGGTAACTCTCGAAAATACGTCCCGAAGTCCCGACTTCCGTATGATACACCCGGTTTGACAGAATATTCAGATTTCAGAATCGAGGGGTTCTCTACTTCTAATATGTTCATGCTATGTGAGTTATCAGTGTTTCATGTTTTAGTTGTAAGAAATACAGTATATACAATGATCAGTCAGCAGCTAACATTACTAGTATACCATATTTAACATATTTAATTAATTGTGCTACACACAACAATAACATACTCTTCAAACATAGCAAATCCCCCCCCCAAAAAAAGATTCTAATAACAAAACAATATCCTAGGAAAATAAAGGCAGTAAAACCAGCTGACTATTTAGCATTGTTCCTGGCTGTTCTTTGTGCCACTCACATTGGCTGGAAAATAAACTGAAGGGGCTTCCCTTTTAGTGTGGAGACATCTGTATAGAAAAAAACTCTGTGAATAGAGTATTTAGTTATAAATGTATGGTTTTGCTGTATAGTAGATCTGTGGTGATAATAGTTTAATGCTCTGCTTTTAGAAAGACAGAGTACAGAAGGTTGCTGGTTAAATTTCCCAGACTTTTATTTTTTACTTAAATTTTTATATTTTGCTTATTACAGTTATGCTGGCTAAGAATTAAATTGAAAAGATTAATTTTCTTTTTTGTAAAGGAATATAGATAGCATTTTTAAGAACAGGAGTGTTCAGATTTGTTTTCTAAAAAAAATATATTTAAATGCTAGTTCTGTGTCAGAGGCAGGAGCTTCCGACACAGAATGGTAATGTAATTGGCTGTCAGCTTCTAGTGGGCAAGGCTGCAACTTCTTGTGAAGTGTACTACATACATTTAGCTGGGTTGGACTTCCACCTAAATAAAGAGGTTTCACAAATAACTCAGCAGCCAATAGTGAAGGGAGGGGAGAGAAACAGCTTGCTGCATATTTGCAAATGTATTCTGTCAATTGGGACAATGTAGTCTGGTGACTTTAGTTCCCTCTTTAATATTTTGCTTAAGGTTAAGCATTTTTTCTGAGAGTAACCCCCATTTTTTTTACCTTTTTTTAATTGTTAAAACCAAAAAAATGTTTCTGTATAGTAAATAAGCAAATCATTTAATGACATATATCACCTATACTTATCGCTATAGCATTCAGTTCAACATGAAAGCTTTATAAAAACCAACCTTACAGATAAGTTGCAGGTAGAAGTGGAAATGATACCCCTCTCTGAATGTATAATTAATCAGGCTCAGAAGGCAAGAGCTTTCAGGTTTCTAAATAGAACAATCACTTCTATTTTCAGTTGCAAGCCATAGAGTACATTCAAGTTCTAACATTCTTTATAACAAGTCCTTTTTTTTACAGATCCTTTGAGATACTGTAATCTATTTTCATCCTTCAAACTAAATAGGCATCAGTGTGAACCTTTACATTTTCCTTCTAACTGATCATCTTCAAAAAAAAAAGTGTTTTTTTTTTTTAATCTCTGACAGATTGGAACAGTAAACATTTAAATATGTTCTTTATTAATATTTCCATATTTAGAAAATAAATATTGAGTTCCTGTATATGCATTTAGCAGTTTTTGCCTTTGTTGGTTAGTAACAGTGCTGCCATATGCCCTGCATTTCTTCAAAGTGTGATGTGATTTTCTTTGACTATTACAAGCAAGCTTAAGGATGGGGGGGATTTGGGGGAAAATACAAGTTGTGCTTTAAGAGAGTAAATGTCATTTTGGCTTCAGTCAGGTGGAGCTGATGAGATCTGACAAGTGCTGTAATTTCTCATCGTAATGGATGTTTTTCTTTTAATAAAAGAAAGGTGAAAAAGATATAATTCCCAAAAGAAGACAGCAACTGGAAATATTACTTAATTATTTGTTTAAAAAAAAGATGATATAGCATTTGTTTCCAGACTGTTCTTTTAATATTATAAAATGGTCATTGAAAAAAACAACACCGAAAAAAAACAAGATTTTGGTTATTTACATACTTACTGTAGCACATCATTGTAAAGAAAGCAACACAATGAAAAGCAATAAAAATTCAAGGAAACTGGAGGAGATTCTGGTCTTGCATATGCAAAGCCACAGACGAACCTCTGCCTTAAAAATATTTACACTTTTAGGGAATACTTACATTAAGTCATTAATCAGTACTTCCATGCAGAGCTGGGAAAGTGATGTCACCCAGCTCCGGTTGGAAGAGTTGCACCTCCCCTGTAAATATTGCTGGCAGCAGGGGGAGATAGACTACATATTTTACAGCCAAGATGACAAGTTCAGTGGACAACTTGAGTGAAATTTGCACAGTTTCATTCCTAAACACAACAGACAACATAGTCCCAATAGACAGAGCACATTCACAAAGATACACAAGCTGTGACCTTTCTCTTTGCTGTGGGTGTTGGTTGATTTATGAAATAAACCTGTGGGTACTAGGCAGCGGTGTAGCTTTAGACCTATGGGCTCTGATGCAGAATTTGGACCTGGGTCCCCATACCCCCTCCGCTGACACAAATCAATGCAGCATCTACTCAAGGCACAGCTTCTTTCAGCTATAATCCTTAGCATGCAGACAATGGTAAAAATGCTTGGCACATCAACACTGGTAAAATGCTTGACACATTGACACTGTTAAAATGCTTGGCACATAGACACTGGTAAAGGCTTGGCACATAGCCACTGGTAAATGCTTGGCATATAGACACTGGTAAAATGCTTGTCATATAAACACTGGTAAAATGCTTGGCACATCAACACTGGTAAAATGCTTGGCACACAGACGCTGGTTAAATTCTTGCACACAGACAATGCTTTGTATATGGACCACTGGTAAAATGATTGGCACACAGAGACTGATAAACTGGTCAGGAAACTGATGGTAAATGGTGGGCACTGTACACAGTGAAAAAATGGTTAAATTCTTGGCACACAGACAGTGGTAAAAATGCTTACAACACGGACCACTGGTAAAATAGTTGTCACACAGACTCTTAAAATGCTCAGCACACAGACACTGATAAATTGGTTGGAGAACTGGAGCCCACAAAATGTTTGTCACACGGACATTGATAAAATAGTTGGCAAATTGGCAGTATTAAAATGGCACTTGATGCACAGACAATGCCAACCATTTTCAACTGCCTATTTGCCAACATTTACCAATGTCTGTATGCCAACTCAGCATTGGTAAATGGTTGGAAAATTGGCAGCGGATCCATGAAATCAGCTGTGGAACCTGGTTCATCTCTACAAGGATTTTGTATGTTCAAAAATAGATGTTCAAATGTGGGTTTTCTCCAGGTATTCTAGTTTTTACCACAATAATAATAGTGATAGATAGATTGTAAGCTCTCCAGAAAATCCACAAAATCCTATGTAAGCTGTGTAAGCTGTAAGCTCTTTAGCCAGGATCCTCTTTCCTATTGTATCATGGTATTGCTGTTAGAGATGGCCGAACTTTCCAAAGTTCGGTCCGTTTTCGAACTTTCGCACTATATGGAAAGTTCGAAAGTTCGAAAACGGACCCATTAAAGTCAATGGGAGTCAAATAGTTTGAAAAGTTCTAATGAAATACAATTAAAATATCAATGATAACGTAATGTAAATTACTGTGGGACCTGGGAAATGGTCTGGGAAACATGATCGAATATCCAGGACATTCGAAAAAATCAATTTTACTCTCACTTGCGCTATTTTCGAGCTCGTTCGCGCCTAGGTACCATGTACATTTTACTTGCGGATTTGATGCTCGCGTATAGGTTTTAATGGACACTTTACTCGCAGATTAGATGCTCGCGTTCGCGCCTAGATATCATGGACCTTTTACTTGCGAATTCGATGCTTGCATATAGGTTTTAATGGACACTTTACTCGTGGATTCGATGCTCACGTTTGCGCCTAGATACCATGGTCATTTTACTCGCAGATTCGATGCTCGCGTATAGGTTTTAATGGACCCTTTACTCGCGGATTCGATGCTCGCTTATAGGTATAATAGGCATTTTACTCGCACATTCAAACGGTCGAACATTCGATATTTATTGAAAGTCCGAAAATATTGAAAAATCCGGGTCCGGGATAGTTCGAAAAGTCCGAATTCGAATTGCTATAAATAACTTCTCACTCTGCGTACTTATATGCATTATCTTTGTTTGCCATATTTATGACTTTGTGTAATATGTTGCACCCCTGTATGTAATGTATGACTATGTAATTGCAAAGCACCAAAGAAGATGTTGGCGCTATATGAATCCATAATAATAATAACAACAATATATCATTTGCATAAAAATCTGCTGGATCACAAATCTGACCTAGCACAAATGTTATCTGTAAGAAACAACAAAAAATATCCCGTCAAAAATGTTTATCATAATGTACCATAGAATGACAGTTTTGCATGATATGCACAGTAATTGCTCTCAACTGGTTGTAGTAAGGCAATGTTATATTTTACATATTAAGTTATATTTTACATTCTAAGTTATATTTTCTTTTTTATTAAGCATCATTTAGTGTTGGCTAATACTTTCCCTTTAATGCTATAAATAGAACTGTTGAATATTTTATTTGAGTTTTGCTTACATCTCCATGAAGAATCTCTATTATAATAACTGGATAATGATGTAGTGCAAAGTAATGTTCCCATAACTGCACTCATACAGTATGCAGCTACTGTCTGCAGAGGTGTCATGATGCATTATCGAGAAGGCAAAAGCTTCAGCAATGCAATCTCTCTTAAAGATCTGAGGTTCACTCATAGACACACAGGGGTGTTGCCTAGAACATATGCATGTAAAAGAAAACATAAATAAACATTTGTTTACTTTTAATTATCCCTTCTTATAAATATTTTCTGCTCTGTCCAAAGTAGTTTCTGTTCCTCATCCAAAAATCTATTTGCTGCTATATTATGACAGCAGGCTCTTAGCACTGGAAAAAAAATGTATTTGCTGACTGGCCAGACAATTTTCAACCTTTGGATTTTTCAAAGTCTCGGGTATTATTAACTGTCTGACTGTAATCACATCTTCACTGTGGGGAGCTTCAAATGCTTTTCATTTGCATTGAGTCAGTTGCTTTCTCTCCTGTTTTTTTTTTTTTTCCACTACCCTCTGGAAATAAGCTTAAATAATTCAACAAACTGCTCACATGGCTAGTTATTACCAAACCGTTCTGAAACACTCTTGGCAAATAGACTATTATGTGGTGGGAATTTAACTTTTCTATATCATCAACAGGATCCCTCCATATATTTAATTTCATCAGAATATTTTAAACTCGTAACTAGTATTAGCAATGTGTAGTTATATTGTATGAATGTTTAGTTATGTTGTGTAAATGTTTAGTTATGTGGTGTGAATGTTTAGCTATGTTGTGTGAATGTTTAATTATGTTGTGCACTCTTTGTTAGCTCTGTAAGTTAGATGTTAACCCCATTGCTAACACAGTGTTTTGATCTTTAGCCATACCAATAAAGTATAATCTACATTTCTTTACAAATTGAGTAATATTTTTTTTATATTTTTCTTTACAATTAATGCTAGAAAAAGTCCAGTTATTGGTTTCTTCAGCAGCTGCACATTTACTGTGTTCATGTTCATATGTATTTATGTGTTTCCACAAAAAGGATCATAGTATAGACACCTCTTATCTGCTTCCATTTTTGTTCCTCACAAGCATCTTACACATCCCTACCAATGTTCCCTCAGCTGTGAGCTTGAGCAGGCCTGGGTATACAGGTTTAAATGGTATGCACTCAAAAATCTGCTGTAATTTCAGTAATGCTTTTTTTGAGCCCAGATAATACGCACATGCAGATAAAAAACGAGAGGTATTATTCATCCCTATTCACTTTATTTTCAATTGTCATATCAAGAATAAAAATAATATACGAATGCAATTAAAAGACATATTTATCCCTACAACTGAAATCTATACTTACCTTTCGCATCCCCTTAAACCCCAAATTCGTTACAGTTACAGTACTTACTGTACCACCACACGCTCAGTGAAGCTCCTTATACACATGACTAAAATAGTTGCTATCCTGCAATAAATACCTAATTTTCTTGCCCTGTCCTTTGTTTAATTTTTACCCTTTTCCCATTCCCTTTCCTTTCCAATAAATAGAGACCACACAATTTTTCGATGGAATTAAATTTCTTGGCCACAGCTTTATTAAATACCATTTCATTTAACATAAGTACAACGTTCTTTTACAACTTTAATTTCATAACTTGTTGAAACCACTTTTATAAGCCTGCTGGCGAAGATGGTAATCCGTATAACTCCTAGCTTGTGCCGTTACCGCCACACTTGCCGTTCTCCTTACCGACTCCATGGGTACGCAAGGGCCAAGCTTCACTAACTTGGCTCCCAGGGGCCCATCCCCTTAGAGAGTAAACCCACCATTTGCCTGCCCATCTCCAGCCAGCCACTCCATGCAGCTGGTATAACACCTTGGACTCAGGCTGCCTGCAAACCTTACTGCCACCTCACCGCTCCTGCAATCCAAGTTAAATAGGTCCAGCCCTACTTCGTTGAGGTGAACCCCGTCGTTTTTGAAAAATTCTTTGGCTCTTTCTAGTGCAATGTGGCGTACTGCTAGACCGCCCCGTTTTTTATGAAAGCGGATATAGCTTATTTATCTAACCCTTAGACCGTCCAATGCCTCTTGTGAACGTGCATATCGCCACCAAAATCTGGGCACTATCTCTGACCAAACCACCCTAGTTTCCGGTGATTTACGTGATCACCCTAAAATATCCCTTTTATATTCTTGCAAGCTCTTTCTTGGTATGCTTCCAAGATCGTTCCACCTAAGTGAATCACCAACACGTCTGGTGGAACACCTTCCATTTAGTAACCTCAAAAGCTGTGGCTTAGTTTCCTCCCATAACATTCCCCTATTACCTTTCCAAAAAAACCTTCACCTGTGTCTCCATTGAAACCGAAACTTGCCCCTTGGGCCGCACCTTCGATCTTCGTTCTGCCCAGTATATGTATGAATGTCCCGATCAACCATATGTTACATCGAGTCCGATCTGAAACAAATTGACATGGGAGGGAATGGGGTTGGTTGACACTTAACTCTACACTCCCTTACTCCTCCCCCCATTTTTTATTTTTTATTTTTTTTTATTTAAACCTTGCCTATTTGTGTTCACTACCTCCACTAAATGAGGGCGCACGTAACTACGAAATCTGGCTGATTCCCATCTTCCGATCCTTTTAACCACACCTTCCGACAACCACACCTTGCTGCTCCGTGGCTGCCTCCGATTCTGAATGAGTGCGACCGTACTCCTTGGGGTCCACACCCATCCTCGAATACTTTCTTAATACAGCTATCAATTGATAACGTGACAACACCGAGCATCAGTGTGTACAAAAGTGAGGATCTCCCGGAATTTTGTCTGCTTGATACGTGAGTGAACACACACTGGGCATATAGCACAATCTTTCACCCCTTGTTAATCACACATGAAAACCTTTTTTTGCTGTCTGTTTTCGAGTTGTGAATAACTACGTGCAGGGCTCCGTTCTGCATCTTGACTAGGCTGTGCTGTAACCCCCCTTCACCAAACTTTGCTTTACTAACCAGCTCCCCTATTCTAATGCCCCAAAAAATGCTAACGAAAATGCCAAACGAAACAGTCCTATTTCATTAACTTGAAGAACCTACAACTCGGTAGTACTTTAAACATTTTTGTCAGTAACTCAAACGTGACCGGACGCCTTGTATCTACGCTTGTTGACATCCTTCGCGCCCCTTTAAGTACCTGTCGCACTACAATTCCTGTGTCACATCCTTTTGGTTTTGATTTTAAAAAGAAAGGATAAAGCTGAAATTACCTTAGCCATAGATGACGCTGACGATTCCTGGTTCCTAAATCGGCGATCCACCATAACAAATAAATCGAATCGTTCTTGTCTTTGATAATGCCTGGTACCTCCTTAACTAATTCAACCAACATACCCACACTCTCTATAGGCTTCCCAAGTATTTGGCGCTAATGAAGCCCGTAACCAACCAGCCATTCGTCTGAATGGATTCCCCACAGGTGTTCCGGACATGACAGACCTTCCTTCTCTGCTTCCGGTGCCAGCTCCCTGAATCTCTCTACTGGCAACGAGAGAGTAGAATCGGCATACCGTTAAGTTTGCCTGGAACATGCTTTGCCCTGATCCATATGTTTGTGCGCGCAAACATTTGCATACAAATAATCGTAATGGTTAATCAATGGAGGGGAAAAGCGGTAATATTGTTGACCGCATATCCCTGTCTCATTATCTGTATTTAGCATAACTCTTTCTATTCGCTACCGTTACCCCCAAACGTTTTCTACGCTACAATCACGGGGATAACTCCAAGAAAGCGATATTTTTTGTAAGCGTATTCTCATTCCATTCTTGGGCCAATTTGCTGTGCTCCAATTTCTATTAAAATATGCCCATAGCCTGAAGCTCCTGCTGCGTCGTAAATAGTTCCAGGTCCCAGTTAGGAGCTTCCTCCATCAACCAGTATTATGATCTCCCATTGAAAACTTTTTAGAAACTCTTCCCATACCTTTAAATCGGCACTGTGTTGTTTTGTTAATTCTCAAAAATGATGGGGGGACGTTGCCGTTCCAGATGAGCTATTGCTAGCGCCTACTAAAAATCTCCCCATGGGATATTTTGCATGCGAAATTAAGCTTCCCATTACACGATTGTACCTCTGCCTCAGGGTTAGTTTGTTTTTGCCTCCTTCGATACCGTACCTAAGTTTAAAAGCTCACTCACTTTCTCCCCGGTAGTCTGACACACCCTCTCCACGTAGTCGATTTCAATGCCTAAAAAACTGAGTTTAGAGCAGGGACCAATAAGTTTTTTCTTCCGCCAAGGGCGACCAAAAATCTCCTAAAAACCATCCTGATGATTCTCAAAGTCTCTTACATTGATCGCTGTCCCGCGAGAGGGGAAGGGAGGGAGCCCAGCGGGGCCTGAAGAAGGGCCTTTTGGGCTTAAGGGGTCCCGCAGTGCGAACCGGGACCCCCTCCCCGGCCCTATCAGGGCCTTTGCGGCACTTACAAGTGCCTTTGGTGGGGTCACCCCAGTGTGCGGCTTTTAAAAGAGCCTTTGGCGGCGTCTTCTTTCTTCCGTCCCGGCGACACCAGCTCCGCTGAGGCCGCGACCCCCGAGAGGTACCCCTGGACCTCAACAAGGCCGATTTGCCGGCGTCTTGATCCGACGCAACGTCTTCGGGCTGGCGCCACCACACTACTCAGGTCGCCGTTGCCAGGCAGATCACTGCGGCCGCCAGTGAGCCCGCTGCCACCGCCGCGCCTCAGCGGAGCCATGTTGCCAGCCGCTTCTTTCTTTCAGCCATTACTGCGATGGCATCTGAGTTCGCCAGCGGAGTGCACCTCTTTATATAGGTTTGCAGAAAACCTAATTCATTTTGATTGGTCAATTTTTAATACTTGCTGTTTACATGCTTTACATTAACCAATCAGATTTAGAACTTTCCAGTAATCTGATTGGTAATCCCCGCGGGGGCTAGTATCGGCTGTTTTCGCCACCTTCAAGTGGGCGAAGTAAACAGACGATACTAGCACTGCGATACACATACCGCCGCTTATAAATAGAAGCGGCGTAACAGGTAAGTATCGCCGCGAAGGGTTAACGCTTCGTTAACTTTTCGCGGCCGTTTTCGGACATTTAAAATCGCGTTAAACGCGATTTATGCGTATGTCAGCGAAAACTTAACGAAGCTTTATAAATATGCCCCATTAAATCTCCTCTGTGCTGCACATCTACTTTCTCCCCATTAAACAACGCATTACTACAAAAAACCTTCTCCTAACATTTCAATCCCTCTTCTTATATTTTCTTCTTGTGTGTCCCCATATGTACCTGCCCCTACCTCTGCTCATCACAGAACCAATCTTATACAAACCCTCACGCACTGCCTCCCTTGCCTTAAGCCTTTTTCTTGGTCTTGTCCCATCCTCTGGAATTCTATTCCCCTCTTTCTTCATCCAGAAACCTCATTTGGTCCTTTAAGAGAAAAAGCACTTACAAATGTGTTGTATTGTCTTAAACAAGTTTAAATCTAACCTCTCATCCTATCTCTCTGAGCACAGCATAGGACTGTTGACACCAATTATTACTATGGCACTTCTACTCTATGTATGTATGTTACCCACCTATTAGATGTAACGATTCGTAAGCTTGTATATTTCATGATGCACATACTATTTATATATTTATGTATTATTTATTACCCCCCTTTTGTGTTCTTGTATTCTTAATATTGTACATCACTGTGTCCCCTAGTGGCACTATATAAATAACCTATATACATACTTTTAAGCAATTGTTTCAAAAAGGTTAATTATTTGATCCCCAAACAGACATTATGTTAGCTGCTAAGTCAAGCAGCCTGTACTGCTCTATGGGTAAGGGAAAATTATTACAAATTCTCCGGCAACATAACATAAAGGGTTCCACTGTGGAGACTGTGATTTTTTTGTTGGGTTAAGGGCTGGGATTTTAGGGGGTGTGTGAAGGGTTGACTTTGTGAACTGTTGTCTTTTTTCAACCCATAATTTACTATGAAACTATAACTTTGTATAGTAATTAAAGATGGTAAGTAAATTTCAATCTTTAAAGGTCATGTCCCCCCACCCTAACTGAAATTTGCAGCAATAATGGGCACACTGTTTAGTGTAAAATAACCCTACCTATTCCTTTCTTCTGCATATGGTGTCCTGCATGGCCGAAATACAGTACAGGAACTGAGAGTAGGAGCCTTTCCAGGTGTAAACTGTTCCTCTGAGAGGTTTCTGGCATGTGCAGTAGAGTTTTTTTTCTCCATAAAACTAGAACCCCCCAACATTAGGATCACAATACTTCCTTTTGTCCTCAGTGGTCCTAAATGAAGATATTATTACCAAGTCCACTGGTCCTTTTCTATCTGCATCCATCTGGATGTTAGCCATTCAGTCACAGCCATGACACTGACTTACGACAGCTGTGCATTTCTCCTCCTCGTGGCTGGTGTGTGAGTTCATAAATTGCTAGTAAAACAAACAATCAGAAGAGTATAGTAGTACTGCGATCATGGGTTTTATGGGGAAAAAATATATCCTCTGGGGGTAGACATGCTTTAGCCAAATAACTAGTGAACATTTCTGCAACAATTAAAGGATAACTGTATTGCCTCAAATATATTTTTTGTTTAAAAACTGCTTTAAACAAGGGTAAAGGTATGCTGCTTCCCTATACATTTTTCCTGATTTTGAGCCTCTCTCTGCCTTAATTAGCCATGCTGTAAGGGGGTGTAACGATAACTGTCACTCAGAGCTAGCATGCAAGAAAACATCCTGTACCCACCCTTGATTAGCTTGATTATGTAGGCTGTATTCTAGCAACAGGACAGTTCAAGTTTGTTTGACTGATAGAGGAGAGAGGAGAGAGATGTAACAGACATTCCCACCAGCCAATGACAAGTGATATGTAAACGATGGCCTGGGCCATCTAGGGGGGGACTGTTAGCACTCTTTGCTGTGTGATATTAAGGGAGGGCAGCACGGTTGTAAAAGAGAGTAAGTGATTTCAGCTGCTGGAGTGGACATGTAATGGGGAGATGTTGTGTTTTTTTGGTATTGTTGTCCTTAATCAATTAAAGGGTATCTCCACTCTTTAAAATAGCCTAGGTTAAAATACGTCTTATTTAGATTAACATGTACCTGCAATGCCATCCATTTCTATGTTTGTACTTTCTAGTTGTAGATCTTTTACCATAAAGGCGTGCAGAGGTTTACTCTGCCCATTTCTCGGCCCAATGCGCATGTTCCCTTTGCCACGTGCACAGAACTCCACTGCTTAGTCAGGTAGACTTGACCAGTGCTTGCAACTACAGGAAACAGAAACATAAGCATTTCGTTCCCATGGCAACTGATACAGTTCCTCGTTCGTCTCATGATCGCTATTATGCTGGTACAGGTAAGGTACTGAAATGTAAAGATTTGAGGTTTTTATTTGTGGGGGTTGGGCTAGAATACAGCCACTACTTTAATTGATATATTTACAATATGAAAATGTACATTATCAATAATTATATTATATACTACATTTAAGAGTTGAATTGTAATGCATGTGTGTATATCTATATCATGTTTACTCAGTGCACTCATGGTGTATATGGCTATATTTACACATTAATTATTGCACATTTATAATGTTTGTTATATAGACGCACAACTTCCATGGAATGTTCCTAACAGTAATTTCTACTGAATGGCTGTTGGATGGGTCAAAGATGCTCAGATCTCTACTGAGCAACTGAATTGACCCAAGGGCAAAACCATAACGGTCTCTATCAACAAACAGGAAGTTAGTATTTCAGAAGTATTTATTTATACAAGACAAAATGCTGAATAGACAGGGTAAGGTCATTGGGATGGAAAAATACTGCTCTTTTTTCTTAAAAGCATATGTATTTCTACTGAACTTCCTTTAATTTGGACCCATTAAAGTCAATGGGGGAAAACGATAGTCTTCGAGGGTTAGCTAAAGTACTTTAGAGTGATGGTTGAGCGCGAAAACAATCCATACATCAGAGGTATCCGCAAATCGAACAACTAACTTTCGAGGGTTACTGAAAACGAACATACTTTCAGGGTTTATTGAAGATACAATTCGAGGGGTGTAGTAAAAGATAGTATACGCGAACATTACGAGGTTAACGGAAAACAAATGCTACTTGCGAGAGGTTAGCTAAACAATATCTTCTAGGGTAGCAAAATGGCCGTAAATCAGAAATTAATCGAATTATCGATAATTATCGAAATCATCTTCAGAGTCTGGAAAAAAAACAAAACTATTTGAACTTTCAGAGTTCGTTTGAACTCCGTTAAGGTTCGACTCGGGGAATGTACCATCGGTAATTGTTACAATTTACATCGTTACCTGATCGGTATCTCGGCGCCCAGTTTTACGATCGTAACTTAACGATAACGAGTCGTTAAAGAGGCGCGGTCTCGCTATACCGCCGCTTTTCAAATATGGTCCTTTGCTTTAATTAAAATGCGCTGTTTATAAATATAGAATTATTTGCACCACTAATCTTCTCATGCCCCCTCCCTGCGGTCATTGCGGGGGGTCTTTTTCTCTCCCGCACGGTGGCCGGACGCACCACGGCGGGGAGGCATAAATTTCCGGTGCCGCTCGACCCTTACCCGTCACGAGTCATTGCAGCTCCCCAACAGGGGGGCGGACGCGCCAGATATGTAGCAGTAGATCCCATCCTTGTACCCGTCACCCTGTGCCCGAGGTACCCGATAGTGTTATTATTTGGTGTCTTTTGCCATGTGAGCAGGCAGAGAGCGTATGCAGATTGATGGAAGCTAAATCTCTGCGGCCCTCTCACCGTGTCTATGGGCGATTGTCGAGTTGCACGGACTGTAGCAACGCTGGAACTTCGCCATGGCCACACCTCTTGGGTGGGCGGCTCAGAGACCCTATTTGGTGAATGTGGGCCGCACCGGACGGGCTGACGAGGTGTAGTCGACGGGCCGCGTGAGTTAGGGCTCTTACACGATGATGTCGACGCTGGTTTCGCCCTAAGTGTCGTGGCACCACCTCCTGGCTCCCCTTCTTTTGCTCCTTCCTTGCCTTTTTTTTTTTTTCTTCCCCTATCCCTGTTTGGTTTGTTCTCACTTGCACCCCCACGTTAATTCTCACACCGTTCCCCCTCACCTTTCGCACTCATCCATCCTTTATGGCCCACGCCTATTCCTCTTCTGTATGCACATTTACTGTGTTCATGTTCATATGTATTTATGTGTTTCCACATTAATAAAAAGGATCATAGTATAGACACCTCTTATCTGCTCCTTATACACAGTAATAACAGTGGTGGGGCGGACCCTCAAAGAATACAATTGAGAATGCAAAAAAAATATTGAATTATGATTAGGGATGGCCGGTTCGCGGATCCGAACCCGGATCCGCCGCGGATTTATCCCGTTCGCGAACGGTGGATTTTTCCGGATTTTCCACCTTCTGAACGTCCGGTTCGCGGGATTTTTCGTAATTTTGGAAAAATTTTCGAAAATACAAGGATTTCTCTTAATCATACATACATATTTCGAAAATACATGAAACTCGTAATTTCGAAAATTTTCGAAAATACGAAAAATCTCATTATTTCAAGGGTATTTTTAATTTTAACGGGTTTGCTCGTGGATTTTCGAATTTTTCGAAATTTTTTCGCGAATTTTTCCGAAAATTCACGATCCTCGAGCGGACCGATTTTGCAAAGTTCGAGTATTGTGATTGTTAAGAACACTCCCAATAAATAGCCACACAAATTAGAAAAATCCTGTAGGTAGTAGATTCGTTTAAGGTACAGATTGGAAAAAGCGAGAAACATATGAAAGAGGGGTAAACAATTAAATGCTCCTATAAACTAAACAATTGTATTATTTATTTGTTATCCTGTAAAGCACTGCATATTCCACTGCACTACATTTTATTACAATTATTTAATCTATTCGCAACAAGCTCTGCCCCGGAACGCTTACAATCTTCTATCAGTATTTTCTTTATTATTGTGTAAAATTAGAATACCTGGAGGAACCCACACATGAACATGTATTTTTGAACATCATACTCCTTGTAGATAGAGATAAACTCACAAACCCGTTTCCCCACAGCTGAGTTCATGGATCCGCTGGAACTCGGATTTTGTGGATTTCTGACTTTTTTGGATTTTTCCAAAATTCTCGAACGTTTGAAAATTTTGGGATTTTTAACTCCCATTGACTTCATCAAATCTGCAAATGTGCAAGTGGAAAGGATTTCAGAAAGTTTGCTCATTTCTACTTGTAGATGTAGGTGAGGAATGATTTTTTACCCAGAACCTCAGTGCTGGATTTCTGTTCCTTTATAAACATGGCCCAAAAGGTTGTTAAACAAACCAAACAGGCCTTATAAATCATTTTATTAGTAATCTTTTAAACAAATCTACATATTTACACATTCTTCACTCTTTGGGCATCCAGAAGGAATCAGCATTCTGGCTGCAACCCTACCTCTCTAAAAAATCCTACTCTATGTAATATGATAATAAAACATCCTCTTTGGTTCCTCTTCCGCAGGGCTCTGTTCTTGGACCCCTGTTGTTCTATACTATTTCCCTGGGAGATGTTATTAGCTCATTTGGTTTTAACTACCATCTGTATGCTGGTGATACTCAAATATACTTTTCCACCTCCATGCTAAGTTCTGAGCCGCCTACTAAAAATTCTCCCCATGGGAATTATTTTGCATGCGAAATTAAGCTTTCCCATTAACGATTGTACCTGCCTCAGGGTTAGTTTTTTTGCCTCCTTCGCATACCGTACTAAGTTTAAAAGCTCACTCACTTTCTCCTCCGGTAGTCTTGACACCCTATCCACTGAGTCGATTTCAATGCCTAAAAAACTGAGTTTAGAGCAGGGACCAATAGTTTTTTCTTCCGCCAACGGGACCCCAAATCTCCTAAAAACCATCCTGATGATTTCTAAAAGTCTCTTACATTGATCGCTGTCCCCGGAGAGGGGAAGGGAGGGAGCCACTGGGAGGGGGCCCTGTGAAGGGCCTTTTGGGGCTTAAGGGGTCCCGCAGTGCGAACCGGGACCCCCCTCCCCGGCCCTATCAGGGCCTTTGCGGCACTTACAAGTGCCTTTGGTGGGGTCACCCCCAGTGTGCGGCTTTTAAAAGAGCCCTTTGGCGGCGTCTTCTTTCTTCCAGTCCCGGCGACTCACCACTGCGCCGAGGGCCCCGTCACCCCCGAGGGTACCCCTGCTGACCTCAACAAGGCCGTGTTGCCGGCGTCTGATCCGACGCGACGTCTTCGGGCTGGCGACACCACACACACTACTCAGGTCCCGTTGCCAGGCAGACTCACTGCGGCCGCCGTGAGCCCGCGGCACCGCCGGCCTCAGCGAGCCTGTTGCCAGCCGTCTTTCTTTTCTTCAGCCATCTACTGCGATGGCATCTGATTCCGCACGGAGTGCACCTCTTTATATAGGTTTGCAGAAAACCTAATTCATTTCTGATTGGTCGATTTTTAATACTTGCTTTACATGCTTTACATTAACCAATCAGATTTTAGAACTTTCCAGTAATCTGATTGGTTAATCCCCGCGGGGAGGCTAGTATCGGCTGTTTTCGCCACCTTCAAGTGGGCGAAGTAAAACAGACGATACTAGCACTGCGATACACATACCGCCGCTTTATAAATAGAAGCGGCAGTAACAGGTAAGTATCGCCGCGAAGGGTTAACGCTTCGTTAACTTTTCGCGGCCGTTTTCGGACATTTATAAATCGCGTTAAACGCGATTTATGCGTTGATGTCAGCGAAAACTTAACGAAGCTTTATAAATATGCCCCATTAAATCTCCTCTGTGCTGCACATCTACTTATCTCCCCATTAAACAACGCATTATCTACAAAAACCTTCTCCTAACATTTCAATCCCTCTTCTTATATGTCTTCTCTTGTGTCCCCATATGTACCTGCCCCTACCCTCTGCTCATCACAGAACCATCTCTTATACAAACCCTCACTCGCACTGCCTTCTCTTGCCTTAAGCCTTTTTCTCTTGTCTTGTCCCATCCTCTGGAATTCTATTCCCCTCTTTCTTCATCCAGAAACCTCATTTGTGTCCTTTAAGAGAAAAGCACTTTACAAATGTTTTTGTATTGTCTTAAACAAGTTTAAATCTAACCTCTCATCCTATCTCTCTGAGCACAGCATAGGACTGTTGACACCAATTATTACTATGGCACTTCTACTCTATGTATCTGTATGTTACCCACCTAATTAGATCGTAACGATTCGTAAGCTTGTATATTTCATGATGCACATACTTATTTATATATTTATGTATTTATTTATTACCCCCCTTTTGTGTTCTTTGTATTCTAATATTGTACATCACTGTGTCCCCTAGTGGCACTATATAAATAACCATATACATACTTTTAAGCAATTGTTTCAAAAAGGGTTAATTATTTGATCCCCAAACAGACATTATGTTAGCTGCTAAGTCAAGCAGCCTGTACTGCTCTATGGGTAAGGGAAAATTATTACAAATTCTCCGGCAACATAACATAAAGGGTTATCCACTGTGGAGACTGTGATTTTTTTGTTGGGTTAAGGGGCTGGGATTTTAGGGGGGTGTTGTGAAGGGGTTGACTTTGGTGAACTGTTGTCTTTTTTCAACCCATAATTTACTATGAAACTATAACTTTGATATAGTAATTAAAGATGGTATGTAAATTTCAATCTTTAAAGGTCATGTACCCCCACCCTAACTGAAATTTGCAGCAATAATGGGCACACTGTTTAGTGTAAAATGAACCCTACCTATTCCTTTCTTCTGCATATGGCTGTCCTGCATGGCCGAAATACAGTACAGGAAACTGAAGAGTAGGAGCCTTTTCCAGGTGTAAACTGTTCCTCTGAGAGGTTTCTGGCATGTGCAGTAGAGTTTTTTTTCTCCATAAAACTAGAACCCCCCAACATTAGGATCACAATACTTCCTTTTGTCCTCAGTGGTCCTAAATGAAGATACTTATTACCAAGTCCACTGGTCCTTTTTCTATCTGCAATCCATCTGGATGTTAGCCATCAGTCACAGCCATGACACTGACTTACGACAGCTGTGCATTTCTCCTCCTCTGTGGCTGTGTGAGTTCATAAATTGCTAGTAAAACAAACAATCAGAAGACGTATAGTAAGTACTGCGATCATGGGGTTTTATGGGGAAAAAAATATATCCTCTGGGGGTAGACATGCCCTTTTAGCCAAATTAACTAGTGAACATTTCTGCAAACAATTAAAGGATAACTGTATTGCCTCAATATATTTTTTGTTTAAAACTGCTTTAACAAGGGTAAAGGTATGCTGCTCTCCCTATACATTTTTCCTGATTTTGAGCCTCTCTCTGCCTTTAATTAGCCATGCTGTGAAGGGGGTGTAACGATAACTGTCACTCAGAGCTAGCATGCAAGAAAACAATCCTGTACCCACCCTTGATTAGCTTGATTATGTAGGCTGTATTCTAGCAACAGGACAGTTCAAGTTTGTTTGACTGATAGAGGAGGAGGAGAGAGATTGTAACAGACATTCCCACCAGCCAATGACAAGTGATATGTTAACGATGGCCCTGGGCCATCTAGGGGGTGGACTGTTAGCACTCTTTGCTGTGTGATATCTAAGGGAGTGCAGCACGGTTGTAAAAGAGAGTAAGTGATTTCAGGTGCTGGAAGTGTGGACATGTAATGGGGAGATGTTGTTTTTTTGGGTATTGTTGTCCTTTAATCAATTAAAGGGTATCTCCACTCTTTAAAATAGCCTAGGTTAAAATACTGCCTCTTATTTAGATTAACATGTACCTGCAATGCCATCCATTTCTATGTTGTACTTTCTAAGTTGTAGATCCTTTTACCATAAAGGCGTGCAGAGGTTTACTCTGCCCATTTCTCGCGCCCAATGCGCATGTTCCCTTTGCACGTGCACAGAAACTCCACTGCTTAGTCAGGTAGACTTGACCAGCTGCTTGCAACTACAGGGAAACGAAACATAAGCATTTCGTTCCCATGGCAACTGATACAGTTCCTCGTTCGTCTCATGATCGCTTATGCTGGTACAGGTACAGGTACTGAAATGTAAAGATTTGAGCGTTTTTATTTGTGAGGGGTTGGGCTAGAATACAGCCACTACTTTTAATTGATATATTTACAATATGAAAATGTACATTATCAAATAATTAATTATATACTACATTTAAGAGTTGAATTGTAATGCATGTGTGTATATCTATATATGTTTACTCAGTGCACTCATGGTGTATATGGCTATACATTTACACATGAATTATTGCACATTTATTAAATGTTTGTTATATAGACGCACAACTTCCATGGAATGTTCCTAACAGTAATTTCTACTGATTGGCTGTTGGATGGGTCAAAGATGCTCAGATCTCTACTGAGCAACTGAATTGACCCAAGGGCAAAACCATAACGGTCTCTATCAACAAACAGGAAGTTAGTATTTCAGAAGTATTTATTTATACATTATGAAACGTGCACTGGGTTAAGAAATACTTTTAATTTTAGGAAAGTAAAATTTCCCTGGATAAAAAGCATATAAACTGGGATGATATATTCTCAGGTAAAGACACTAAACAGAAGTGGACTGTTTTTGTACGGGTTTTAACGATTTCACATCTAAATTTATATCCTTGGAAAGTAAATGTAAAAAAATAAGTCCACACCCATGTGGCATAATTTTGATGTAAAGAGGGTAATGGAAAGGTCGAGAATGGCATTTAAAACCTTAAAAGGCTATGTTTAGTGAAAATACATATGCTTGTAAGTATTTTTCCACCCCAATGAGAATTAATTGCCCATTAAGCATTCTTCCTGTGTATAAATAAATGCTACCAAAATACTGACTTCGGACCCCTATAAGTGCTTGTTATGGTTTTGCCATTGACCCAGCACCTGGGTTAATTCAGTTGCTCAGTAGAGATCTGAGCATGTTTGACCCATCCAACAGCTAATCAGTAGAACATACCATTAAAATAATTTCTGGGAAGAAGAAACATTACAGAACATGAAATGGCAGTTCACTAATGTCAACAGCAGGGAATAGCTTTGGTTAACTGAGCATATGCTTCAGAAACAACTAAATGAGGTTAATATCATTAAAGCTTCTGGACTGGATAAAATACATTCTTGGGTCCTTAGGGAACTAAATTCAGGCCATTGTTTCTTATTTTGATCTAATTCCAATATTCAAAAAAGGTAGTCCTTCACTGTCTGCTAATTACAGACATGTGCGTTTAACTTTAGTGGTGGGGGAAATACTGGAATGTTGTCAAACAAACTTGCTTGGCTTTTATGAGGAAGTGAGTAGGAATTTGGACTGGGGCATAGCAGTAGATGTGGTATACTTGAAGGCTTTTGATACAGTCCCCCAGTCCCCCATAGGTGACTAATGTATAAGCTAAGATTTGTTGGGCTGGGGTGTCACATTTGCATATGGATAGAAAATTGGTGCAGAGAGTAGTTGTTAATGGTGCCTCCTCAATATAGACTAAAGATCTAAGTGGGGTGCCACAGGGCTCTGTGTTGGGGGCACTTCTATTTCATCTGTTTATTAATAACTTGGAAGTGGGTATTGTCAGCAAGGTCTCTGTGGTTGTGGAAAACACAAAACTTTGTCTACCATTAAAGGCTACAGAGGATGTTCAATCATTGTAGAAGGATCTAGATAATTTGTCACATTGAGCTGCTAAGTGGCAGATAAGATTCAATGTAGATAAATGTAAGGTGATGCATTTTAGACTTTAAAATCCTTGTTCTGCTTATACTATAAATGGCTCTTTGTTAAAGAGAATGTCCAAAAATTCTGTGGTGTAGGCGTCCCCCTCCCAACCCTAACCGCATAGTTTAATTGTAAAAAAAAAAAAAAAATTGTTAGATAACTTACCTCCATTCCCGTGGCCCTGGCCTCTAATGATACTTCCAGGAATGGAGTTACTGGTTTTTTTTGCCTTTCTCCGGATCAATAGTTGAGAAGTATGTGTGGGTGTTGCTGGAAGGGTTGGACTGGATGGATGTATTTTTTTGTTCAACCTCAAATGCTATGAAGACCATTTTAAAAATGCATGGAGAGAGGCATCTCTCTCACGCTAAGCAATGTAATATCGGTCAGACAGTCAGGGCAACTTTAACTCTTTGCTTGCCGTGGCTGTCCCGAAAGACTCCTGCGCAGCAGACGCAATCAATGTTATATGTGGCTTACCATTGCTGGACCTTTGAAAGTCAGCTGATTGTGCTATCTGCATATAATACCAACAGCATGACTGAATCTGGGAGCCAATAGCAGATCTCCGTTCATTGCACTGTTAGAATGAAAATATCATGGCATTCTCTTCTTAATAAGCGATCACGTTTCTGATGCATTTACAATATAAAACTAATATTTTTATTTAGTGCAGCTAAAATGAAATATAAGATCCCACGATACCCCCCAAAATAACAAACATGTAAATCATCTCTATTCTACAAATAATAAACTATATGATGATGGTTTCCCATAGTTTATTATTCTAGAAGAACGCTCTGTGCTACTACTATTGTAGAGAAAGTAAATCTGATTCAGCATCTTAAAGTTCATGTCCACCCCCAACACTAAAATTTAACCTACTACTGGTCCCACTGTCTAGTGTTAAAATATTCCTTACCTTACATCTCTGCTCCAAATTGTTCTCCTGTAGTTCCTGTCCATAGTTCCAATAAGTGAAGAGTAGGAGCTATCAGTGAATCATCCAGTCTCTGCTACTTCCTTGTCCTCTGAGAGGTTTCTGGCACACACAGGGGAGCCCTTTCCCCCATCCCTCCCTCCCTCTGGATCTATCTTTGTTGCCTGGTGCCCTACTTATAAATGCTTTTTCTATAGTGGAGGGCACCCTAGCCCACCCCCAACCACCAAGTCCTTTTATTAAAGAAAATCATCAGAAATGTACCTAGAGTCTTTCATTCCACCAGTGCTCTACATTACTGGCAGCCAATCACAGACTCGACTGCTGGTCCGGCCCCCTGCTTGCAATTTCTTGCAACATTAAAAAATACAGAGTATACAAACAAGGGAATAAGTGCAAGCCATTATACAGATAGATACAAATCAAATTAAATAAATAAATACAATTTATACATATAAATATGTATAAATTGATATAAGTGCAACAAGCCATGACACATTAGGAATGAGATCTCTGCTCCAAAGAGCTTACAATCTAAGTGGGAGACAACATATAGACACAAGTAGGGGGGGATGGGTACAAAGTGCTTAAAAGGGATAACAATAATTTGTTCTGCTGATGCTCAGAAAGGTAGGATAACAGTCTAGATTTGAAAGAATTAATGGATGTCACCAGGGGAAGCGAGAGAGGGAGAGAGTTCCAAAGGTAGGGAGCAGCAAGAGAGTATGGTTTAAGGGGGGAGGCAGCAGTGTTAGTTGGGGGTCTGTGGAGAAGATTTCCTTGTGAGGAACGGAGGGCACGGCCTGGAACATAAGGGACCAAGTGAAAAGATAAGTAGGGAGGTGCAGTAGAGCAAAAGGATTTAAAGGTTAAAAGTAGGGTATTGAATATGATTCTTTGTTTGATGGGAAGCCACCCTATGGACTGAAATTCTCTTTTTGGATGAGAGCGAGATGATTCGAGTTTACTGGAGAGGAGAGAGATGAGAGGCCAGGATTCCAAGTAGTAGAATGTTACAGCAGTCAAGACGGGAGATTATAAAGGCATGGATGAGCATTTTAGTAGTGGAGAGAGAAAAGGGCAGATCTTGGCAATATTGTGAAGGAGAAAACTACACGTCCTAGCGACATTGTTAATGTGATGAAAGAAGAAAAGAGAGGAGTCAAAGATAACTCCAAGGCAACGTGCAGATTCAACTGGGTTAAGTACATTTTGGATGTTTTTTAACTAAGAAACTTGATGGTTGGGGGTGGACTAGGGAGGCCTATAGTATATTAAAAGGTTTTTTTTTTTAGGGTGGAGATACCCTTAAAAGAAAGTTATAAGCAGGGTGTTTTTAACAGAAAAAAAATTTAGAAAAATTAACCTTTTCAGCTTTAAATTAGATTTTAATAGTAGCTTAAAAAAGGCTCAGAAACACTTTTATTGTCTGAAAACAAAAAAAACATGTTTCTTATAATACAAAAAACCCCAATGATTTTCCAATTGAAAATGCTAAAAGCATTCCAGAAAATCATAGTTACATAGAAGTCTGTCAGGTTCATCTCCAACAAAAAAAAACAACATCCCCAACCCAACAAAAAGTACAGTGTTCTCCACCCACACAACTGAACCTGAACAAGGAAACAACAAAACACACACATACACACATAGAGACAGACACCAGATGCAGCCATGAGTATTCTGTCTGTCTATGAAGACATCTAATCCTCCATTGAATGTCTTTAGATTCTGCCAGCACAACATTTTCATGCACAACATTTCAGTGCCCTCACAGTGAAGAACTATTTATATTGCATAATCTAAAATTGTCTTTCCTCAATCTATAGGGGTACCCCTACTAGCGATATAATGGAGTTCGGGGTAGAGTTTTGGGTAGAAACTACTGGTTCCTTGTTAAAAAAAATTGTCGTTGAAACTACCATGACATTTTGACATGGGATTAAGGAAGTTTTAGTGTTCAATAATTTTTTTTTTTTTATTTGTAATCAATTTACAATAAACCTTGAAAAATAAACAATTGCTTCCACTGCGTATACATTTTTTAAGAATGAAAAAATTTGTCCTGTTTACAACTTACCGGATTATTACCTATTCATATACATATAAAATAACATATTTCCATTCTGGATTTGTTGGTTCTTAGGGCAAGATCCCACTAGGAAGCACTAAGGAATCGCATGATGCAGCAAAATCACAACGTCACCCGATTCATGTGTGCTGCCCTGTGCATGTGCTGCGATTGCTTTGATGTACCCCTATTGCAGCGCATGCGATGCGCACCAATCGCACTATCCTCTATAAATAAGATAGTGGGGCCTAGCTCTTATACTATATGGGCTCAGTTGCCATGTTGTCCATATATTATTAAATTATTTAATTCTGTCTTAGAGAGTATGGTATAGCCATTAATTTATCATTATTTCATTAACCCTGGTTACACTTTGTTCGATCAAGAGTCTCTGGGTTCTCCAATTTGCCCATAAATGGATTTTTGCACTAAGCATTAGGCATTGTAGCCATTTGTTTTTGTGGAACCTTAGTGATGGTATTGTTTCTCCTAATAGAGCTCCGACAGGGGTCTTTATGGTTTATAGCAGTGAGTTCTGATATAATTTTGAATATATCATAACAAAATGTCCCCCCTGAGGTCTGCAATTGTGGAAACATAAGTCTGGAATTTGTAGGTAATTTTGTGAATCCTGTCAGGTATGTGATAAGCTCTGTATAGGACTTTCATTGCTGTCTCTCTCCATGGGACATTTAGGCTCCCTCTATTCAATATTTAGACTGACGATAACCTTTGTTCCTCGGTTCTTGCAGTTGGGAGGTCCCCAATTTTGTATATATGTATAGCCTTCATGCTTAATTTGTGGGAGGAGAGCTTTGTAGAAGGTGGAGATAAAACCCTTCAGTGTTCTAGGAGAGTTAAGGTAGGTAAATTTCTTGTTGGTAATGGATGTAACATAATGACAGATTTGATATTATATAAAATATAACATTGGAGTAATCATTTGTTGTTTTAGTATATTTTGAATAGGTATTACAGTAATTTACCTTCTTTAAAGTAATTATATACAAGAGGATTGTTTTTCAAATATAGTTTAATGAACCTAGACCCCTGTACTCCCAGTAAGAAGGCTGGGTTGCCCTCTATTGGAAGCAAAGAGGAGGGTTAATTTCTTAAGTGGCAATTGTTTCTAGAGATGATGTCCCACAATTTTAATGTGTGCCTGGTTGTCAGACTCATATTCTAAGGAGTCCAAACAGGTTAAGGTAAGTAGTAAAATTGGGAATATAAGGACCTTTTCTAATTGTAGCCATTTGGGTGGGTCAGAATAGTTATGCCAGTGACGTTTGGTAGTAGAGATACAGGCATGCAACTGCCATTCCACCTCTTGGTTTAGTTTGGTAAAGGTATAATTTATTTACTTTTTAATATGACCATATAAATTGCATCCTAGTTTTTGATAAAATGGTTGTAGCTGTATTAGTCCAGTAGCATATACTAAAAGATGAGTACTAGAGGATAAGGTGATACCTTTTTATTATGGACTAACCGTTCATTTTTACAGACAAACTTTGAGAGATACACTTCTCTCTTCCTCAGGTCAAGCAGTATTAAGAAACACAGGGTACATCACATCTTTAAAGTTTATAGAGTTACAACCTTTTTTTTTGGAAATCCTATTATGTTAAGGAATGTCAAACAAGGATAATCATATAGGGTGAACTATAAGCAGTAAAGCAATACAAACAACAAACAAAGTAAACACTAGGGAAATGTAAATAGGACATAATTAGTGAAAGTAATTAGTTAGATACAGACAAGGTACAAGCAGCCAGGGATGGGGAAAGTGGGAATGGAACAAACATATTACTGATAGTGGCTTATTTAGACCAGTTTGTTTAGTGTTAAATTAGAGGATCATTCGAAGTTCAAAGGTTTTCCTTTCCTCTGTGTTTTTAAATTGTCCTTTAAGTATCAATATTGAGAGAGACTGGTGTGCAGGTTGTGTTGTTATCCTGGCATTAAGGTTTATTTTCATGAATTTTTATAGTGTGTCTGTGGTTGTTCATTCTCTGGCGTAATTCTTGTCCTGTTTCTCCAATATAACGTGCACTGGGGCACTTGTTACATTGGATCTTGTAAACTACTCCGAAGTCAATTTTCTGTTTAGCAGTTTCTGTCTGAGATTGGGTGGTTGGAGGAATGCTAAGATTGGAGGGTCTAGAAAGATGTGTTAAAGGGTGTCATCCTCTGAGATAATTGGCTGCAATTCTTTTAATATTTTGCGTATTCCTTCTAGTGTAGGGTTGTGTGTAGTCATTAGTGTGTGGTATGGCCTTTTTGCTGAGTACAGGATGGAAACTGGAGAAATGGAGGTAGCTGCACCTGTCTGTAGGTTTTCTATAGATGGAGGTGTGCAGTTTACCATCTTTAATGCAGATTGTAGTGTTTAGAAAATGAATGGAATCTGCTGGATAGTCCATTTTTAGTGCGATGGATGGATGGAAGTTCGTAAATGAACTGTGAAATTTAGTGAGGTTTTCCTCAACTTCTGTCCATATTATAAAAATATCATCAATGTAACAATAATATCTGTATGGTTTATGAAGTGAGGATGTTTGAATTCTCTCTTTCAAGTCTGCTTTGCGTATTGTGGCGCCATTTTACATCCCATAGCAGTCCCCATGAGTTGGAGCAAACCATGCAATAAAAAGAAATGTAAACTATGTCATCATATCAATGAATCAACTAACTTAGCACATGGTAAAGGAACCTTCACTATTAAAAAATCATAATGCTGTGCATCCAAGAATGTAGTTTTCATGATCCAATTTAACAAATGTCCTAGTGCACGTTATAATGGGGAAACAGGACAAGAATTACGCCAGAAAATGAATAACCACAGACACACTATAAAAATGCATGAAAATAAACCTAATTGCCAGGATAACTTGACAACCTGCACACCAGTCGGACACCATTTCACACTTCCTAATCATTCTGACATGGACCTCTCAATATTGATACTTAAAGGACAGTTTAAAAACACCCAGGAAAGAAAAACCTTTCAACTTCGAATAATCCTATTATTTAACACTGAACAAACTGTTCTAAATAAGGACCCTTCTGATTGTTTCTGTATGTTTACATCGAGATACAGTATCTCTGTTTAATCTCATATGGGTAAGTGAGTCTAAGGCCAAAAAAAAGATTGGGTAGAGAAATTAAAGGGTTAGACAGCATCATGAACATGTCATCTGCAAATAGACATACCCTGTGCTCAGTTCCCCCCACCTTTATTCCTGTCAAACCTGGATGTTCCCTCAACATCTGGGCTATAGGTTACATTACTAAAACAAATAGGCCTGGGGGCAGGGGACACCCCTGTCTGGTTTCTCTGTGGATTGTTAGGGGTTTTGGAGTGTATGTGGGCTGTTAAAGAAAGGCTTGTGGGGAATTAAAGAAGGAAAGTAGAATATTGAGGAAAGGGGATAGGAAATTATATTTTCCCAAAACTGCAAATAAGTATTCCCAGAGTATGCCATTGAATACTTTCTCAATGTCAAGGGACAGCAGGCAGCACTTTAGTCCATTTCTAAAAGCTAGTCCCCTAACAAAACCCATCTGGTCAGCATCAATCAGTTACAGAAGAGTTTTGCTCAGTATATCTGCCATCACTCTGACTATTATTTTAATGTCTTGATTCAATACCAAAATTGGCCTGTAGTTAGAGACCATCAGTGGGATTTTACCTTGTTTCTCCAGAACCAATACTGAAGCTTGGAAGAGCTCAATAAGGGTTATCCTTGCTTTCATCATATGATCTTCTAATCATTGAATGTGGGGTATCAGGATTATGCAGAACTTTTTGTAGTAAATACCAGGTAGCCAATCCGGACCTGGGCCTTATGTGCTGGTAGGGTTTTGATGACTTGGAAAATATCCTCTGGGGTGATAGAATTAGGCTAATTTGAGGTGTTAATGTGGGAAGTGGGATTTTTGCTTGGTGAGTATCAGGAACTTACCTGCCGCTCCACTTCATTCACTGTGCTGACGCACCACCCGGTGCAAAGATTCAAAAGCCGGCATCTCCCAGCTCCTAGAGCCTGATTGTAGCTCTGCTACCCCTGGCTCCCCAGTTAGTGGTTTTTACTGTATCCTGTTTTGTTCTGCTTTATCCTTGGTCTCCAATATCCTGCCTACAGTTCCCAGCAGCACCCTTGGTTTCCAGTATTCTGCCTACAGTTCTCAGCAGCGCCCTTGGTCTCCTGTATCCTGCCTACAGTTCCCAGCAGCACCCTTGGTTTCCTGTATCCTGCCTACAGTTTCCAGCAGCACCCTTGGTTTCCATTATCCTGCCTACAGTTCCCAGCAGCACCCTTGGTTTCTGGTATCCTGCCTACAGTTCCCAGCAGCACCCTTGGTTTTCAGTATCCTGCCTACAGTTTCCAGCAGCACCCTAGGTTTTCAGTGAGTATGCGGCAGACAGGGCCTAATTCTTGACAGTGAGTTATGTAATGTTTTGTCTGTTTAAAGGTTTGAATAAAAATAATAATAGGAGTTGTATATTTTAGATTGGTCGATGCAGATCCATCTGGTAGTCTTATTTTATTGAGTACTGTGATTTTAGGGCCTTTTAATAATCGTGCCAGAGGGGTATCTGGTTTATTCCATCTGGTATAAAAGAGCATCTCAATTTTTTCTGTTTGTTTAGAGAGGAGGTTTAAGGAAGTTTTGACTAACAAACTGTTTTTTTTTAATGTTAAACTGCTACAGTTTTAAAATCCCTTTAAATTCCAAGGATTGCTACATGAAAAAATAGAGAATGAACCCCTGGTGGGTTTGTGCATCTAATTGCTATGTTCTCAACATTACAGTAAGAGGGAAGGCTTAAGATAATATTCTATAAGCTCTAAATGGCTTACCATTTTCCCAACCCTACTACAAGAAGAATAAGGACATTTGACACTTCTTTGGCAAAAAGGCAGGGGCCCTAAACCTAGGACCCTGTGTTTATTTAACTACATAAACAGAATAAGAAAAAATGACAGGCTTTAGGAAAACAAAGTCCCCTCTCAGCATCAGAAATTCGAATTTTCCATCTATTTGCCATCCTTCCATAACGGCCCGTGAGAGTCAGAGGAGGAGTGGTCGGGACCCCACCCATCCACACCCCAGGCTGCTCTCCTCCAAACCGTGCGCCCAATAGGAAAGATGGTACCCCAACCTCTAAGGACCGACTGTACGATCATAGCTCCTTGGCCGGGACACAGCCTTCCAACCCTGGCGCTCCTCCTCCTTGCGCATTCCCCGCTTGCTGTTTCCCTTCTGGGTGTTTGCTGTCCCCCCCCCCCCTTTTTGCTGTCTCCTATGGGTGTGTGGCTACCTTTCTGTTAACCCCTCCTCTTTGCTTCCCCCTCCCTTTCTTGTTTAGCCCTTGGACCCTGGGATGGAGGGGGAAGGGAGAGCACTGCAGCCATTAGGCCTTATGTGCCTCCATTTTAAGAATTTTGGCTGACTTTATTGTCATCAAAGTCTGCAAGCTGGTCTGTGTTTGATCCAGCCTAGTCATGTTCTGACAGAGGTGTGTCTTTTGATTGGTGGTGCATGACCAGTGGATGGAGTGTCAGTTTGCAGGTACTGTACAGTACTCTGCTGTACTGTTTTAGGTCCTCACCCTGGGTACAGTAGAAAGGAGAAGGGCATTAACCCTTCAATTTCTATTTCCCACAGAGTTTTCCTCAGTATTTCAGTATCCAGATTAGGGTATTGGTGATGGTGCAGAATTCCTGCAAATTAAATAGAGTTACAGATGTTCAGCATTCAGCAATAACATTAAGACTTAATATTTAGCAGGTTTTGTTGTTTACGTTGTTTGACTTTTAACAATGAACAGTTAAGATAAAAAAAGGAAGATTTAAAAAACTGTGTTAGAAAGCAACTTTATACAACACCTAATTTAGATTAAAAATGATTTTACATGTAGGAATACTTTTTAACTAAAGCAGCTGCATTCCAAGTAATTAGTGAACTATGAAATGTTTTAAAATCTGTGTAGTCTGCCTACATGTTTAAAGTTTGCCCCAGAATAATTGCCTAGGCTACTAGCAAATTATAGTGCAAGATAACTGCACTTGTCAAAATTAATTTGAGAGGAGCAGAATCATTTCGTTCCTCTTGTAATAACACTCATTTTGTCAACTACAAAAAGCCCCCACAGAATTTTAGTGTCCTTTTTACTGCACAACCTCAGTGGCTTATGCAAATGTACTCCCTTTTAACATAATGCAGTTTTTGTGTTAAGTATTTTAACTGTGCATAAAATGACTAAGGCTTTTAAATGGCTTTTAAAAGGTACAATCTAATTACATGCAGTGGATCATTTGCCTTCATACTGTTTGACATAATAGAGTGATTTCAAATGCATTAATGGAGACATGGTTCACACTTCAAACATTTATTGCCTTGCTACAATTAAACACATTAAGAGCCTACCAGAGCCAATGAAGTACAGTGACTTGTTACAGCTTGTGTATATTCATTTTTCATATGTTAGTGATGTAATAAAGAACTAAATTAGCAGGGGCTACTCTGTGACAGAAATTAAAACAAGATTGTATACTGAGAGATAGCACATAAATCTCTAATATAATTCCCACACAAGGAGCTTGTGTGTTGCTCTTCATGCTGTTTATCTGAATAATTTTAATTTGAAAGGTGTTTGTTCTAATATAAAACAGAAATCTAGAAATTATTTTTAAATAAGGTAAAAGCAAGAAGCAAAAGGTTTTAAAGGAGAATTTCACCTTAAAAGTCCAGGTTATGAATTACAGCCAGAGAATGCTGAAAATCTAAACTGAAAACTAAAAAGTTGTATAACTTAATGATGAACACATAGAAAGACCCTTAAATCAGAGTAAAGAATTTTTTAAGGTAGACTTTTCAATGAAAGAAAATCAACTGCCCGCCTGCCAGATTGACCATTTTGTGGCAAGGGAAAAAAAAAAAAAGGAAAAGGAAAAAAAGGCACTTTCAGTGCAAAAAATGAATGCCAAACCCATGGTTACTTCAATTCATTTTGCATAAAACTTGTGGTAGCTGTATGAAAAGAAAAAACATATTAGCGGACTGCAAAGTGATGCAATAATGTAAGAAATTTAGCGAAACAAAACTTATATATATAACAAAACTTTATTTATGATGTGCTTGTGAAGGTTCTCATTCATCCAGGTCATGGTATATCTGTTGTATTCAATTAGATCAACTGGACTTAAAGTTTAGTTTTTGAAGACGTTTCGCTGGTCATCCGACTGGCTTTCTCAATTCAGAATGACTTGTACGAGAATCTGTTGGCAATTATGTACCCTGGAAAATCCCAATTAGCATATCACAGCCAGGTGGGGGATTTAACAACAATTGTCTGCCATGTACAATGCTGTTTTGACAACGTAACTAGTGTCTGATAACACCTCTAAGCCTCAATGCAACCACAGCTTGCATTTAGAAGGTCCCTAACACCTGGCTGTCATATGCTAATTGGGCCATTCTGAATTGAGAAATCCAGTCGGATGACTAGCGAAACGTCTTCAAGAACTAAAAGTCCAGTTGATCTAACTGAATACAACAGATATTTATTGATGATGGCAAGGAACAATTTACCATCCATGCTCCCATAATGCAGTACAAGTTGCAGGAGTGTGAAAGGTAAGTTACATGGGCAACCAGTACTGCATCTTCCTCACGTTTCAAAATCTAGTTTAACAAAATAGAGAAAACTAAATGAAACTGAATTCTGCTGTTCCAGGGCTTAATACAACCATACTGCTCCTTCAGCTCACACTAATACTTAGGTAAAGCACCTTCCAGAATTAATAAGAAAATATCATATATCCTGGTTATATTAAAATGAATGTAAAATCCAAGCTACCCAATGTAATATTAGGTTAGCATGGGTTTTATATTCATTTTTTGGGGCCTGCAGTTTCCAAATGTTTTTGCAAGTGGGGGCAGCATACCCAATTTAATACCATTCCAGTATTCTAGTTTAACAATTTTCTCTGTTTTATTTGTAAATAGACTATGGGTTCCCCTGTATCCTGGTGGGCCTGTCCAACCATCTTTAGTGCATTTTTATTTTATTTCTACCCTTGTTCTGGCTGCTTAGTCCCTTACAGCTTTGTGGGGTTATCGTATAACTGAGTTAGATGCAGAACTGTCAGTTTGCAAACCTGGCACATCATCAATGACAAACACCATTTATAAAATATAAATGTAGTTGGTGACGGTATTTACTGTGAGCCAATGCTTATGCCAAAGCTTAAAGTTGTTATAATGTTTCACAGCTAAAATACACTGCTGCTTTAATTTAAAAAAAAGTAACACCTTTAAACCATGCAGGCTTTAAAGAATATTCCCCAAAGTCTATGTACTTCATTGATGTCAGAGCCACTGTATATGTCAAATGAAAGAAAGCTGTCTGCATTTCAAATTGATTAATGAAAATTTTCAAAAAACTGTTTTTTTTTCATTAAAGGGAAAGTTCAGTGCAAATACATATGCTTTTCAGAAAAAAGAACAGTATTTTTTCATCCCAATCTTCTGTGCTTTAGAAAGTATGTTCACAACTGTATGCCATACACTTATACTCCCAGAAAACCAACAGAGATGAATTATGGGAGCTGACTCCTAGTTTCATAAATTATCCATCAGCCACAGTAAAGGGAGAGATGAGACAAAGCTTGCAGTGTTATTGGGAAAGTGCTTAGTCTAACAGTGCACAACCTTGTTACAATCCACTACTCTTTAAACCTCTTAAACATAACAAGATGCAGTTAACAAATATATTTTACTTAAAGAAGTATACCTCAAAAAAATTTATATATTTTCTTGTATGTAAAAAGCTGATATATAACCTGTTATTTTTCCTAATTTCAAATAACCACCAATACTAGAATGAGCTTCCTTTTTGATGCCTTGGCCCAACACAATTTTAATCAAGCTCTTAGGTTCATTAAATAATGCAGGTGTACTTGCATTTGGCTGAAGAAGGGTACTTTAACCATTAGGTGAGAATGTTGCCTCAAACAGCCTATTTATGTGGCAGATGAAAAACTGTGATTACAACTACAATGGGATGCTTATGGATGTAGTGAAAGCAAAGGATGCAATGCAAAAGGTAGGGAGTGCTCTTGAGATCCCATATCCTACCTCGATTTTGTCAGGAGTCAATGCAGCTGCTTTTGATAAAAAGAAAAAGATTACTATAAAAAATTATAAGATAAATGGTGATTTCTATTTTGTCAAGTTTCATTCTACTTTAAGTAACAAATACAACAAAAGCGTTATATTCTGATCCCATAGCCAAGGGAAATGTGTTTTTCAATATTTTTCTGTGTATAACTTCTCTTTTGCTCTCTAAATCTAAATAGCTTTTTCCCAGATGTGCAATTAAAGCTTTCTTTCATTTTTTTAAGCATAACTGTTTGTCAAGTTTTTGGCCAAATACCATTTTACAAACTTGATAAATTTAAAATATGTATTTCAGTTTGTCTAATTAATTATTAAGCATTTTAACATCTATTTTTATAATATAAATCCATAAAATACCATCAGTAGTATAATATTATGTTATTAAGGGTCTCAGAGGTTGGTAATTTAGTAGCAACGCTGTTTTTAATTCTAGTATCAAAATGTCAAAACGAAAACAGGAAGGATTCCCTGTAGCATGTGAAAACATATATTAAGTCTATGCTATCACCTTTAAAAGCTTAACTCATAAGTGTTAATGGAAGTCAAGGCATGGGAACTTGCAAGTACACAAAATATAAAAGAATAAGCACGATTAAAAGGATACTATACTTAAAGGGCATCTATAGTGGATAAAAAACTTTAGCCCATTGCATTCATGTACTCTGTGCTGCTTTTTTCCTACCTCTGTCAGTGACTTTGTTTTTCAATGGTGTCAGATCTCTCTGCCAGCACTCCCCCCTTTCCCCTCCCCTCTATTACCTCCTCCATGTCTAAACGCCGGCTAACCGACAAGCTTATCATGTGCAGTAGTAGTTAAAAGTTCAACATCCTGAAAAACACACCCTTGCACAGTGTCCAATAGAAAGCAAGCTGTCATGAGATACGGATCTCGCGGTGTCCTGCCAAAATAAAGATCTCTCTCTTTGTGACCCATCATCAATCAGTGAAGTCTATCAAGAAGGGGGGTCAAGTGCAGCCTTATCTCTACCATCAAAGATACCTCTCTCCCCCTGCTAATGCTCAGATGTCTATGTTTGTAACAGAGCAGGGAGGAGGGAGGGACTTGAGCAGGGAAGAGGATCACGTCACAGGGATTTGATTGACAGTACAAGTAGGAGTAGAGGAATGCAATCACATATTTTTCTAACTTGTGTATCTCAGGACAGAGGAAACTGAACAAAGTGAAAACACTCTGGGTGTTGGGGGGAATTATAGAACACATGGAAAGAAAGAAAAAAAGTTAATTTTCCCACTATAGATGCGCTTTAAAGGGCATCTATAGTGAAAAAAACACATTTTCTCTGCAGTCAAAGCTACCTCTCTCCCCCTGCTAATGCTCTTATCTCTATTTTTATAATAGAGCAGGGAGGGACTTGAGCAGGGAAGAGGGTCAAATCACAGGGATTTGATTGACATTACAAGTAGAAGGAGAGGAATGCAATCACGTATTTTTCTAATTTCTGTATCTCAGGACAGAGAGGGAAACTGATGAAAATGAAGACACTCTGGGGGTTGAGGGAAATTATAGAACACATGGAAAGAAAGAAAAAAAAAGTTCATTTTCCCACTATAGATGCCCTTTAATTACAAATGTTAAAACAAAATATATTTTTAGATTTTCTTGACAAGTGCAAAATATCTTTTTTATGATGCATTTTAAATGGCATTTCAAAATTACCACCACCACTTTTATGGACTGTCCTCACAATCCATAAGCTCCCCCTCTGATGATGGAAACTGGTTCCTGTACTTTGCACCAACCCATGAAAGACATGCAGCATCTTCTGCCTCACAGTATGATGTGCTGGAGCCCAGTATACAAACAGTGACAGACAGCAATGACTAATGCAAGAAAGATATTGTCTTTGTAAGGCATTTGGAATATGCGGTGCAGTTCTGGAATCTCATATTTACAAGGGACATCTTGGAAATGGAAAAGTTCAGAGAAGGGCAACTGAATTAATAAGGGGAATGGAGGGGCTTGACTATGTAGGTAGATTAGTCAAGTTAGGGCTGTTTACACTGGAAAAGTGGAGATTTCATCGAGATACGTTCACTTTATTCAAATATATTAATGGACCAAATGATAAACTCTTGGGTAGAGATGTAATGTGGGTTCGAATAGAATCCGGTTTCGAATCGAATCTCAGGGTTTTCGAAGTCCCGAAGAAACTTTTAGAACTCCTGGATTTCACGGCACGACAATTATCGAAAATCTAAAATAGTCGATTATCGAAATAGGAAATCAACGATTATCGAAATCGAAAATCAAAAGTAACGCTCATTTTCGGTAATCCTCGAAAGTAATGATCGATTTCGGTAACTCTCTAAATTGAATGCGGAAGCTCGAAAACAGCCAGATCGTGAGGAAAGATAGTTTTAAAATAAGTTTTGGTTATATTAACGGGTTCCCCAGACACCTGGTCTGTGTCATTTACAGTAACCTACTATTACTATTTGTCCCTCAAAATGGACAGAAACTTTAGAAAGTTTTTCTCTCGTAGACTTCTATGGGTTCGTTTTTCGAATTTAGTAAATTTAGAAAATTTTGAAAATTTGAAAACGGAACAAAACTCAACAGTTTCGAGCATCTCTACTCTTGGGTGCATTGTTTACTAGTAGGTTATTCCAGAGGACATCTCTCACAATATTAATATATGATAGAAGGACCTGGTGGACTAAACAAAACACAAAAATGTCAGCCAAAGTGCTTTTTGTTGTACCATAAACACAACATGTTTCGGATCATACCGATCCTTTATCAAGTGTGATAATAAGTGCTCAGAGTAGCCAATTAATACAAACAGAAAGTGACAAATCAGTGATGTCAATAACAAACCCCCCCCTCCCTTAAGTTACAGTCTTCATTGTGTCCATGGTCCAAGGTAGTGGGTTGATCTGTTCCTATTCCAGGGTTGACTCATTTCCTCTTTATTGTTCATAACATTTCAATAGTCTGAATGGAGAGGCTTCGATTTGGGACATCCACTAAAAGTGCAAGAGACATATAAAGTGATGTATTGCTGACATATCACTCCTTAAAATGGCATCAGTGCTATAAATCAAACCAAAGGATAACTTGCTCATAATTTGTAGCTTTCTCTTTGTAATATCAGTTTATATACATTTCCACCCCATACTGGTCTCTTAATAATTTCAAGATTGTTTATGTTTATCTCCATTGAAGTGTCTGGATACCATAGTGTTGTACTTTTTATACTCCTTTTGTGTTCTTGCACCCTAGAGAAAACGGTTAGACAATTTTGGCCAATATTGCTGAAAGACACCAAATTTGGTTGTTAAGTCACCCAAATGCTATAGTTTAGCTATAAAGGGGATTCAACTATAAAGGACATGTGTCCTTCAGAACTAAAACAGAGGGGAAATTTATTTCAGGGGAAATCCAAGAAAGGTACTTTCTCCTGTATGTCGTGTAATTGTTGTAATTCTATAACAAAAGGGCCACAGGTAACGCATCTGTCGGATGGACACAACATAATGTTCAAACATTATGCTACATGCATTACAGAAAACGTAATGTGTCCTGTCCTTGCGGACTAGGTTATGTAGGCCAGACTTTTTGTCAGGTAAAAGAAAGGGTGCAAGAACATAAAAGGAGTAAAAAAAATACAAATTAAACACCCAGTATGACACTACAGTATCCAGGCACTTCAATAGAGCTAAACATACACATAATCAACTTAAATGGTGTGTGCTTGAAACTTTTAAGACACCAGTAAGGGGAAATGTAAAGTAACTGAGATTACAAAGATAAAGCGATTGGATTAGGAAACTCGATACACTACAACATAAAGGATTGAATGATTCTTAGTCATTGAAATGTTATCTGTAACAATTATGCAGTCAATTTTGCTATGATGTATATCCAGTTTTTCACTACTTCCAGTCATACATCAGAAAGGTACTAAACAGAGATATAGCAATTTGAGATGAGATACATGTATAATCTTATGTATAGCCAGCAACCAGACTTGTCCTTTATTAAGGTTTTATGTATCCCAGCATAGACCTATTTGTTCCCTGGGAGATCTTAGATTTTTCGTTGATTTTTAGAGCTATTACGCAATATTTATAGATACACTGTAGCACTTTAATAGGAAGAGGTCTATTCATGTTAGTGTATACATAAACCTTACGCTACCTTAAAGACACTTGCTAGCGGATAAAAAATACAGTTTTCAAACTTTATGCACTTTATAGACACTTGCTAGCTGATATAGTATGAGCCCAGACAATTTTATTATTACACTTTTAAAAGTAATAAGTTGATTATAATAGAATGTATTTTTATATGTTCACATAATTATGCACTTTATATTAGATGATACTGTGGTATATGTTAATCACTTTCTAAGTCTTAGATTGGACAACTGTCGAGACAACTATGGGATAGTTTATCCTTTGGTTGTATTTATAAGTTTTATAGCATTGATGCCACTTTAATGAGTGATTTGTTAGCAGTATATCACTTTATATGTCTCTTCCACTTTTGGTAAATGCCTCTCCATTCGACCTGTTGAAATGGTTTGTACAATAAAGAGGAAATAAGGAAATGAATCAACCCTGGAATAGGGAGAGAGCAATCCACTACCTTGTACCATGAGCACAATGAAGATTGTAACTTAAGGGAGGGAGGGGTTTTGTTGTTGACATCACTGTTTTGTCACTTCCTGTTTGTATAAATTAGGTACGCTGAACACTTACTATCACACTTGATAAAGGATCAGTATGATCCAAAACATGTAGTACATAATAAGCATGTGCACTTTGCAGACATTTTTGCTAAATATATACTAATAAAGGGCCTGGTTGTGTGCCAAGCAAGTGTACAAAGTGTTATAGGAAGAAAAAGATGGCTAAAAAAAATGTAATCTAGAGAATGTCTTATTCACAAACAGAGTAGAATATCTAACTGCTAAACAAAAAGAATACTGTGACTAGTTTTTAATATAAAAAGAATTAAGAAGAATAAAATCTCCTGCACTATCCATTATTCTCACCCGTGTACAATTTTACAACAGGTCTATAATATCAACACATGTTGTTATTATAACACGTTAACTCTATATAAATCCGCAATAATAATAATAATCTATAATGACATATCTATAAATATAAAATAAAAGAATACAAGACCTTATACTGAATATACCTGCCAGCAAGGTATTGTGTGATGGAATATATTTCAATTTTATAATACTGTATAGCCAGCTGATACCTAGAAGGAGAGAGGACCAATCTTATGACTGTATAAAAACAGTCAAAACTCCTTTGATCATGGGAAAAAACAAAGTCTTGGGGGGCGGAAGGGATAAAGGGTCTGAGGGAAAGTCCAATGGCAAGTTGCTAAAAAGTACTATATTAGAAAGTTCTTAATGAACTCCAGTATCTTGAATCATATATGGAATCTGTATATATTGTAACAAATTTCCAATAGGCTAAAAGTACATAGATCTTACTGTATACAGTAGGTTAAATTCAATAAAACTTAAAAATCTCATAACTGTTCCTGTTGTGTGCAGTGTAAGATTCACTCCACCTATGGCACAAATATTTCCACCTATGGCACAAATATTTTTTTCCACCTATGGCACCTATGGCACAAATATTTTCCCAATTCTGGCCCTCGTTACCTCTCAAAAAGAGCCTTTTACTTTTCCAATTGATCTCCTGGCTGTGTACTGTAAGTTACAAATGTCAGGAGGCGTGTTCGTACGTATTTCGTCTCAGATGCCTCCCCTGTTCCTTTATTAGATCTTATAGCCTCCCCTTTCTCATATTGAGCTTCATATCCCTTTAATCCCTGTTCAACTCTTGACATAGGATTTCTCTTATTCCATAATTAGAGATGGCTGAACTTTCAAAAGTTTGGTCCGTTTTCGAACTTTCGAACGTCTAAAAAAGTTCGAAAGTCCGAAAATGGACCCATTAACCCTTTCCCTGCCACAGATCGTATATTCACGATCTGTGCAGTGAATGCTCAAACTGCCACAGATCGTGAATATACGATCTGTGGCTTCCCCCCTCCCAAAAATTTTTCCCCCCCTGCTAGGGCCGATCGGGGGGCAGCATTCAACTGCCCCCCTAGCCCCCTCGACCCCCCCTCAGTTTGGTGCAAATTCGAGGGGGGGATCAGGAGATATCCCTACCTTTTCCTGAGTCAGCCGGTCCCACGAGGAGGAAGTGAGGAGGAGCTCTTCAAAGACTGAAAGGGAGACCCCGGTGACTCACAGAACTTCCTCCTTCACCGGGGTCTTCCCATAGAGTGGTGCAAGACTGACACCTAGTGGTCTAGTGGAGGTACTGCATTTAGATTATGCTGCAGTACCTAGTATAGAAAAGCTGTCAAGCTGCCAGCTTTTCTATACATTTTGTGAATGGAACTCAAAGTGCTACTTAGCGAAGACTTAGAAAAAAAATGGGGACAGAGATCAAAATTTGGTGATCACTTCTGATCACCAAATTATTGATCTTTGGCAATGAATGAAAAATCACTTCCTGGAAAATGATTTCCGGGAAGTGATTTTTCCGATCGGATTTCGAATGGGAAAACGGGCATTTATGCCCGTATTCCAAGTTCGGTATCATTCCCTAAGATGATTTGATGATCATCTTTGGGAATGATCCCCAAAAAAAAGGGGAAATGCACACAAAAAAAATCTTAAAGTGATACACACACCTTTTTTTTTTTTTACCCTAAAACTATAAATAAGCAAAAAACTTTGTCTTCTCCAAGCTTCCCAATGTCCCAGGTGATATCGGTAAAGTAAACGCAGATCATTTATTTGTTGGATTTCAAGGGAAACTAAGCCTATTTTAGTAGGAAATTTTGCAGAGGTACCAAAAAAAGACCGTATTGATTTATTAGGATCAGTAAAGTGTGCAAAAACTTGTGTGACTCTCCGTACTAACTGGTTTTCCACTAAAAGGGGGAGTGGAGATAGGGGTGGGGGGTGGGTTGTGGCGTTTTTTAATTTTTTCTTGTAATTGCAATTGCGCATGGATCCCATTTGAGCTAGTTGGTGGCCCCGTCTCTGTTTGCACCCACCCTTATTGCATACCGTTTGATTCAGGACATGTGGGAGATTGCCGTTTAGTGGGTTTTTTACTTGCCGAGTGGGTTTAGGTAGGATTTCAACCATTGAGTCCTCTTATTTTATTTTTTCACAAAATCTCCTAAAAGCACGGAGTTCTATGGATAACAGCGCCTGGAATTCTTCATGTATATACGAAAGCATGATACCATCACGTAGCTGAAGGTGTGTAGCTTCCAAAAAGAACATATTGGGGAGAGAACTTTTTTTTCAGATTTGTGGCTAGCCTTAAAAATTGGGAGTGGGGCTTACCATGCAGCTGGTAATGCTCCATCCCAGCAGTAGGATGCAAGTGGGCATACTCAAACCTGAGACTTGGAAACAGAGCAATGGTACTTTATATATTTTATATAGACCTGTATATTTAACATCAGTAGCGGTGAAGCTACAAAAACATTTTTGCTTTCAGATTCTGGACCCAAGAACTGATCTTATGGACCCTATTTATAAAGGTGCGGTATAACAAATGGTAGCTCCGACCCGAGTTAGGGGGCCGGAGCGTCTGACCTGGGGCGCCGCCCTGGCAAGGATGCTGGGAGCTGTAGTGCGGCGTCCCGGTTCCGCCCCCTTCCTCCTGGTTAGTGGGCTGGTATCAGCCGCGGCCGAGCGTGTGACATCATGATGTCGCGACGCGCTCCCGGATTGGCCGCGGCTGATCTCGCGAGAGCCGCGAGGGATGCTGGGAGCGCCGACGTCATTGCTGACGTCATCAAATCTATAAAAGGGGCGGGACACGAGGCAGCAGTCACCATTTTGTAGAAATTGCTAACAGGAGGAGAATCTCCCCACCCTCCCTCCCTATTATTTTGTATAGTTAGGTTTAAGGTTGGTTAAAACAAAAATTTTGTTGGAGTCACAGCGGCGGGGGGCATCCTTGCAGAGTTTATGTGAAGCCGTTACATGCCCTCTGGGGATCCAGAGGCTTGGCATTCAGCAATGGCTACAGCTAGTTGGGGTTTTATATCTAATTAATATGCAAGGATGCAAATTTATAAGTTGGCTAATTTAAAAAAAAATGAAAATCTCCTGGCAGTGAAAGGGTTAAAGTCAATGGGGGAGAAACGATACTTTCGAGGGTTAGCGAACGATACTTTCGAGGGTTAGCGAAAACAATCCATACATTCGAGGGTTACCCAAATCGAACAATACTTTCGAGGGTTACTGAAAACGAACAATACTTTCAAGGGTTATTGAAAGATACATTCGAGGGTTAGTAAAAATGATCCGAACATTCGAGGGTTAACGAAAACAAATGATGCTTTCGAGAGTTAGCAAACAATATATTCTAGGGTTAGCAAATGGCCTGTAAATTCGATAATTATCGAATTATCGATAATTATCGAAATACATCTGCAAGTCTGGAAAAACAAACTAGTTTGAACAGTTCGAGTTCGTTTGAACTCGTAAAGTTCGACTCGATGGGAAATGTACCATCGGTATTGTAAATTTACAATCGTTATCCTGATCGTTAATCTCCGACCAGTTTTTACGATCGTAAATTAACGATACCGATCGTTAAAGGCACGGTATCGCTATACCGCAGCTTTATAAATATGGTCCTATATGCTTTAAAATGGCTCGTTTTCATAAATATAGAACTAATTATTTGCACCAATAATATCTTAATAGTACCCACTATTCATTGCAGGTCATGAGGGGGGTTGAATATTCTGATTATACCCCTAGCAAAATAGTGCCACCGAGTTTGACCCTGTATAATAAATCCTTTTTATATGTGGAGGTACCCCTATTTTATTTATTTCCTGTGTCTTTTTCAGAAATCTTGCAATGTAGCAGTATGCAAATTTTACCTGGCTAAGCTATATATTATTCTGCACCTTACATCTATTTTGGGAAATTGTTCACATTTGAATGGAATGTCAAGTTGATATGCCATGGTACCACATTTTACTGTGATTAACTATGAAAACCATAAGAAATTATGTCTTCGAGATTTCTAGTCATTCTGTTTATGTTCAGTCTAAAAACAAGAGATTTCTGTGTGTTTTTCTGTTCATGTGTATAGGTATATAAAGTATATATTTAGAACATACTGTATGCATTAATTGCATATTACTGTTTCAGTGTGTACTAGAATTGTCACTGATAATGTTTTTGTGTGATAGTTGTTGTTTGGTGATAAAATAGAGGGGACACATTAACTATGTATGCTCTTTCCATTTCTACAGCATATATTTTAATGATTGCTTTTTCTTCTAGCTCTGAATGAAATCGGCAAAGCTCATGCAACTTGCATGCAAGAATTTTACTATTGCTTATCGCTCCGAAACAGAAAAAATGTAACTCATTTCGAATATGGAAAAGATTCCGAAATGTCCTGGCATAGCTTACAAAAAGAACAATGAACTGGAAATAGACACAATATTTCCCCTTGATAATATAGATAAAGTAAAATAAGTAAAATACACTCTAAAATATATAAAGGTAGACTTTTATGTATAGCTGACTTGCAATTAGAGATGGACTAGAACTCAAACTCCACCTTGAGTTCGAGTCAAACTTTAATAGTTCGAATTAACCCAAATTTTTCAAACTTTTGGATTTCAAACTTTCTGAAGTTTAGCTTTTTCGATATTTCTAGAATCTGTCTCTGAATTAAAATAGCAATAGTAACTTACTGTACATCTGTCTTACACCTGGCAAATGGTCTGGGGAACATGTACAAACATCCAGAACTTGAAATAAAGTCACTTCCTACACACGCGTGCTACTTTTGAGCTTCCACAATTATCAATTATCCCAGAATTTTGATTTAATTCAATATTTTTAGAATCTGTCTCTTAAAGGGCATGTCCACTCCCAAAACTAAAATTTAACCCCTTACTGGCCACATCAAGTAGTTTAAAACAATCCTTACCTTACATTCCTGCTCAAAATAGTTCCCCTGCTGTGCCCCTCCAAAGTCCAGGAAACTGCTGTGTAGGAGCAGTGTGTGACTCATGCTGTGCCTGAGACTTCCTCAACCTCATCAAGGTTGAGGCATGCTCAGTGCAGCCCTCCCTGCCTCTCAGCCAATCACGGACGCGGCTGCCGGTCCCGCCCCCTGCTTTCAATTCCATGCAAGCAGAGGGCCTGAACACTGCAGCAGGGGAGAGAGGGCAGGTAAGTAAGAATCGGGGGACTTTCTAACAATTATATTAATACGGTTGGGGCTGGGGGAGCATGCCCCACCACATATCAAAAGTTAAATTTTGGGGTGGACATGCCCTTTAAAGGGACACTATACTTCAAAAATTACTTTGCCTCATCCTAATCTATAATTAAATATATGTAAGTAGCACTTACTAATTTGCATGTGTTGCTGCATGCCTTCAATCCAGTACACATTTTGTTTAGGAGCAGTATCCCCCCTCCCTCTTTTAACCACTCACACTTCCATCCGACCTGACTTTTTTCCCACAAACCAACTGTCAAGCCTGCACACAGCATACAGCATTCCAACTGTCAAAACTCAGCTACAGTAAAACTACTCATAGTAGAATAGTTTTTAAAAGCAAGGAACTTGATTGACAGCTAAAATATAAGAAGTTTTAGATTGGATATCAAAAAAATAGGGGGCAGGTCAACAAAAACATGATACCGTGGTGGTTGGGAAGAATTATAGTTTCCAGTTATGGTCAATTTAAAATAACATATTTTTCGGTATATATGCCCTTTAAAAAGGGGTGTTCATTATTATACAATAGAAATCATGCCCAGCATGGAGTAGCAACAATTCCTTGTCTTTAAAGGTAAAAGTTCAGGGGAAAATATCATTATTTTTAAAGGGCATGTCCACCTCCAAAACCAAATTCTCCCCCACTACTCGCCCCACTGTGTAGTTTTTAAAAATCCTTACCTTACCTCTCTGCTCCAAATGGTTCTCCTGTATTGTCTGCCCAAAGTCCTAGAAAGTGAACACCAGGAGCCTGGCTGGAGCCTGGCTGGAGGCCTCTGAGGTGTCCTCTGAGAGTTTTCTGGCTTGCTCAGTGCAGCCCCCCCCTTCCCTCCCTCCCAATCCCTGTTGGGTTTCCTGTGCCCCTAGTGTAAAACCCCTTTTCTGTAGTGTAGGGCTCCCTCTCCCTCTCTCTCCCCCAATCGCTCTATTAGCTTGTAAAAAAACTAAGCCGAACTGTACTTACTTTGCCTCTTTCCCCCGGCGTTCTACACTGCCGTAAGCTGCGTCTGTAATTGGCTGCCTCTCAGCCAATCACAGATGCAGCTGCCGGTCTGGCCCCCTGCTTGCAGTTCCATACAAGCAGAGGGCCGTGTGTGAACGCAGTGTGAAAGAGGCTGTGTAGTACGTTTTTTTACAAACTTATATAGCGGTTGGGGGTGGGAGAGGGAGCCCTTTTGTTATAAGTGGTGGACATGCCCTTTAAAAGTATTAGTTTATATTATGAATACCTAGTTATTCTAAATACTCTCTATACATACTCTAAGGGAGAGAAGCCAATGTGGTGCTGGGTATGTCCAATGGGGCCATGCTTGTCTGGCTCCTCAACAATGGGAGACTACTCTAACTCAATGGTTCTGCTGCTGTGAAGCATTACCCTTTTTTCCCTTTATGTTGCAAATATGATGCAAATTACAAAAATGTAGATTAAAGGGGAAGTTCAGTTCAAACACATATTTTAAAGAAAAAAGAGCAGTAGTTTCTATTTTAATGACCTTAACCTGCCCATACAGCATTTTGTCTGTGTAACATTCCATGTTAGTGTGCATTCTGGTAAGAAGAAGGACTGTTAGCAAACCTGAAATGTCAGCTCACTAATGTTAACAGAAGGAACTAGTAAGGGGTATAAATTCAACTGATTTTTAAAATGGATGAGAATATTTAGAATAATTATGGATTCAAAATATAAACTAAGAATTGTAAAAATAATTATATTATTGAACTTTTTTTTAACCCTTTTGTTGAGGTATGCAACAAGAAATCGTTACCACACCATCTTCTAAAATGATGAACACCTCTTTTTAAGAGATTCTGAGACAGATGCAGAGTCAAATTCTAGAAATATCGAATTTTGGAAAATTGAAAATTCAAAACTTTTCGGGATAATTATCAAATGTCGAATGCGAAAGCTCAAAAGTAGCGCGCATGTGAAGGAAGTAGCTTCATTTCAAGTCCTGGATGTTTGTATGTGTTCCCCAGACCATTTCCCAAGATTCCGACCCCAGCCTTTCTGACATGTATAAAGAAGAATATTCACTCTAGCGGTCAGAGGGTATGGCACAGAAACAATAAGACAAAGCTAACAGTAGTAAAGCCCAAGGTCCTGATAAAATACGTCCTTAAAGAGTAATTGTGGTCTCCATACAACATCCTTAAAGAGTAAACAGGAAAATCCTGAAGATCCGAAAATCCGAAAACGGAACTTAAAATCAGGAATTAGGAGCGAGTTTTCCATTGCAGTAGTTTACTAAATGCATGGTATTGTACTCGTGATCTTTCATACATGTACAACCGTGGCTGTATATTTTTGATACCGCGGATTAATAAATATGCCCCAATAAGTAGTAATCAGCATTGATTAATGGCAAATAGATCTCTTCAAACTAACTTGCTTGGTTTTTATGAAGATGTGAGTAAGAATTTCGATATTGGCATAGCAGTGGTTGTGGTATACTTTGATTTTACTAAAGCTTTTGATACTGTGCCACACATTTGACTTGTATAACCTAAGGTCAGTTGCCCTTGAAAAAACATTTATACACAAATAGCAAATTGGTTGCTAGTTCACGCACTGAGTGTAGTTGCCAATGGAGCTTCATCTGTGTGGGCAAGTTCTAAGTTGAGTGCCTCAGGGTCCTGTACAGGGGTCACTTATATTTAGTCTTTTTTAAATGACTTAGAAGTTGGTATTAAGGGCAAGATCTCTGTATTTGCTAATGACACAAAACTATGCAGAAGATTGGAAACTTTAAATGATGTGCAAGTGCTGCAAGAGGCCATAGAGGGTTTGTCAAAATGGAAGCAGGAGGACATGAAAGCAGAGATAGCACTAAGACAGTTGGGGACCTGGGATGTCAGTGTAGGGCAATCTGGGGGAGAGGTGTAAATTTGGGTATCAATGACAGGGTAATTAAAGTCACCCATAATCAGAACACTCCCCAAACATGCAGCCCTTACTATCTGCATATGAAGCTGACTCACTTCCTCCCTGCTAGCATTTAGCTGCTTGAAGCAGACACCAACAATGACAATACCCCCCTTCCTATTGCCCAATTCTACCCATATTGCCTGCTCTTTATCATCCGTATCACCAGTTATCTCTTATTTTAAATTTGGCTTCAACTCTTTTTTTAATATAAACACATACCTCTCCCCCTTTCCTATTTTCTCTATCCTGTCTAAACAAGAAGTACAGCCCAGTCATGGGAATGGTTCAACCATGTTTCTGCTCTACCTATTACATCGCTTGTGAAGGTTCTCATTTATCCAGGTCATGGTATATCTGTTGTATTCAATTAGATCAACTGGACTTGAAGTTTAGTTCTTGAAGACGTTTCGCTAGTCATCCGACTGGCTTTCTCAATTCAGAATGACTTGTACAAGAATCTGTGGCAATTATGTACCCTGGAAAATACCAATTAGCATATCACAGCCAAGTGTTAAGGGCGGGATTGCATAGTGGCTAAGAGGTGTTATAGGAACTCCCAGAGTAAGGTGTCAAAACAGCATTGTACATGGCAGACAGTTGGTGTTGAACCCCCCCACCTCTATTTAGGCTTGGTTTCTTTATTTTCACATAAATTGCCTCCTTAACACCTCTCTTGAACCAGTCACGTTCCTTTGCCAATATGTTAACATTACAATCTTCAAAGGTATGTCCTTTATCCTTAAGATGCACAGATTCTTGTACAAGTGATTCTGAATTGAGAAAGCCAGTCGGATGACTAGCGAAACGTCTTCAAGAACTAAACTTCAAGTCCAGTTGATCTAATTGAATATAACAGATATACCTATTACATCATACTTTTCAGTCAACGCCATTATCTCCAATTGTTGCATTTTGTTAGCCAAGCTTCTCGCATTTGCAAACATTTTAGATTATGACCTTGTAATTTATTTATACTCTTTAAAGGGCATGTCTACCCTTTATAGGAACTTTTAGTATATTATAGTCCATATTCCCCCAGTCCCAACAGCTATAATTATATTCTCAGAAAGTCCCCCGATCATTACTTACCTTTAATATTCGCTTGTTCAGTGGAATCCCACCAGGTAGATTGTGAGGTGCACTCCCTGTAGCCTGTGCCACATCAGGTAAGTATCAATTCTATTTTAGTTCATAGGGAAGCACACTCAAGTTGAATATAATTACAACAATTATATTTATTAAGTGCTCAACACACAAACCAGGTACACCTGGTACATTACTTACCATACCTCTCTCCTTTGCCACAATTCCCTGGCCCTCTGCTTGCACAAAAGGGGGGCTGTGGGAGAAATTACTTGGAACATGGACTATACTATACATAAAGGGATTTACGCTAGGGGGAGGGAGACCAAAGCGGGTGGGAGAGGGAGGGGGAGAAGGGCTGCAGTGTGGCTGTGATAGTGTTCCCAAAAACATTACCCTGGAGGTCCTTGCTTTTAACTTGGCCTCTAGCTCTCAGAAATCATTTTTAAGGACCTCACCTCTTTCTCTAACTTTGTGTGGATGTATACAATCCTATTTCTGTATATATTTTTCTTGTTGCATTGGAGGTTTGACCAAGCCTCTTAGAAATGTGTACTCCACCCAAAGTGGGTCATGTGTTTAAGTACTTAGAGCTGGAGAGTTAGTCCCAAGAGAGCAAGCAAAAGAGTAGCAGGGACTTTCAAAAGGAAGATACTGATATAAAGAAAATGTGTTAGAAATATGTCTCATATGAAGGTATAAATTTAGTTGGGTAAAAAATGTTAAAAGTTAGGACCCCACAGAATAAAGCAAACCTTGAAGTGGTTGCAGGTAGGGATGGCTGAACTTCATAAAGTTTGGTACGTTTTCTAACTTTTGAACTTCAGTAAAAGTTTGAAAGTTTGAAGTGTAACACTTTTGTCTGAAGAAGGTACACCTTTTACCGAAACGTCACTATGATGTTCCTGTGTGCCATATAATAAAGTACACAGGAATGCAAGCCTGGTGTGCATGGTATTTATTTTGTACTAAACTAACACTGGTAACTTACTGTACATGCCTGTGGCACCTGGGAAATGGTCTGGGGAACATGTCACTTTCACCAAAACTTGTGAAAACACTTATTAAACACGAGCGGGCAATTGTCGGGTTTTGCGCAAGCTACATTCGAGGGTTACAGCCAATTCAATGGTTACCGACCCATACTTTCGAGGGTTAGCGAAAATAGAACCATAAATTCGAGGGTTACTGAAATCGAATGATAATTATCGAATTTACGATAATAAAATACAGCCACGAGTCCGGAAAAACGAACTAGTTCAAACAGTTCAAGTTCGTCTGAACGTTCGGCTTGAACTCGGGTTCGAGTTCGGTTTTGTGTCGATCTCTAGTAGCAGGGTTTAAAATAATTTGGCCAAGTTATTGAAATAATTGCTTTAATTTATCCAGAAAGAAGGGCAGGCTTTTTTAAAGGGCATGTCCACCTGCAAAATAAACATTTCAGATATGGTAGGACACACTAGCCCAGCCCCAACAGCTAGGTTTCTTTGTAAAAAAAAAAAAAAGTGTGCAGAGTTCCACTTCCTTCTACAATCCTTCAATAACCTGATGCTTTGATCTCAGCCCTCTGCTTGCCAGAACTATAAGCTGGGGGCCAGACCAGCAGCCGCGTCTCTGATTGGCTGAGAGGCTGCTGCAATACAGAGAGTAGAATTCTGCACACTTTTTTAACAAACAGACTTAGCAGTTGGGGTTGGGATAGTGTGCCCTACCATATATTTAGAGGGTTTTAGAGCTAGGGCACCTGGAAGCAAAGAGGGCTCCCGAGGGATGGAGGGGGGGGGGGTTTCCCTGCGCATGCTACTGTCCTCTCAGAAAGCAGGGAGGAGGTGGAAACCTTTCACAGAGAAAGACAGCTCCTACTGTTCAGTTTCCTGGATTTTGGACAGACACTGCAAGAGAACCATTTGGAGCAGGGATGCAAGGTACAGATTTTTTAACATTACACAGTGGGCCAGTATGGGGTTAAATTTCAGTTTCGGGGGTGGACATGCCCTTTTAGTCGCAATAAAATGGTAATACAAAAATATAAGCAATTCATTTGGATGTGCACTAGGCTTCTATTTTGTGTGTGTATTATATTAATTTGTTCACTAGATGCACTCTCTGTGGATGTACAGTATACTATGCTATTTCTATATATATTTTGCATGTCATTTCATAGACTGGCTGTAAAATCATAACTGTTAATATAGTACATAAGTGTAATATTGGCGCATGTATCTATTTTTCCTTTATATATGGGATAGTTTAAGAAATTGGTTGTTTTTTGCTGAATTTGAGACTGATCAGTATTTTACAATGAAAATAGGACAATATATAACCATAGGCCAACATAAAAACGCTTTAAAATCCTACTATTTCTTGTGTGTGCTCCCATGAATGATTCTGCTGCTCTGCCATCTTCATGCATGTGTGTAAAGTTAATTCATCCCTGCAGATACACGTATTGTTTGTTACAGGGAGAATTGCTGTCCAGTGAGAGAAACTGAAATGCGGCTCTTCAAAATCACTACCCCATGTGGTGGACCTCTGTGTAATATTTCTATAGTTTCTTCTTTTACTCAAAACACAGAACAGCACCTGCTGTGTTTCATCAAGGATGTTGGACAAACTAAAAGGAAGATCAAAAACATCATTGGTAAAAGTGAGATGAACATAAAAGCAGCGAGGTAGACATTCTGTACCCCTTTATTGGTAAGTACGCTATTGTACTTCCTGGCAAAATATAACTTACACCATGTTTTATATTTATTACTGCAATAAATGAAATACACTGCTAACATGTGCACAATATTCATATAACAACCTTCATCTTATCAATTTATTTCTAGTTTTGTTTTATATATATTTTTAATTTACAAGTGACTCTGTATAAACAAACTGCAGAATGTCTTCTACATGTATAACATTTCTTTCCCCTAACAAGATCTAAGTTAACAGGGCAGCGCTGGACGTCAAATAAGGTTCCATTTTGCCCATAACAAATACATGGTGTCTACTTTAACTATAAAAAGGTTCGGTAGCTTTCTCTCGAATACTGCAAATTTACAGCTACAATATTTGTAGAAACCTAAACATTTTTTGATTAAATGTAAAAAAAACCCAAACAAATCTTTTATTTTAACTAGACCTATAAGTAAGCCGGCTTCATTTTATATTATAATTGAACACCCGGAGACAAGAGATCCAGACCCTATGTTGCACAACCCAGTGCACAATCCTGAATCTTTGATACAGACAATGTATTCCATCTGTAAAAAAACTCAATCCTTCTGTAAAATAATAGTCTCAAAAAGGAGGATAATAGTAATATAATAAAACATATTAATAGTAAAACTGTACAAAATATATCAACACTGGATGTTTCATTATCCTTTCACCAGTATAAACATTCATACATACAAGCATATAGTGATTTTCCAATTTACATATAAGTAAGTTAATCATACAATAATCTAAATTCCCATATGTTAATTGGTATATGCAATCCAGTTTTCTTAAAGTATCTAGAATAGTCCAGAGTCTAATGGACAGGAACAAGAAACCTAACCACAGGTTTAACTATCTTGTACTGCAACTGACGTTTGCTATATTACAAACTCGCTGGCTTCTAGTGGTCAGGAGTCTTCCAGGGAAGGGGAAAACCACTACCTATCAAGTCAGAACGCATGCTCCAGATTCTCTATAGCACACTCTTTTTACCATGTGTAAGTGAGTGCTGATGAACCCAGAGCTTATGTCTGGAGAAGCAGAGGAACAGACTCACACAACTATAACATGAGTGTTTCTGTCACTTGCCCTACTCAACTTTGGAATTTTTCCCTCTTGCTTTAATTAATAAACGAATTTCAGGGAAATTGTATATCATTTCAGGGAGTCAGGGATCTGCTATTTATATCAGAGAGACTCACTGAACTTCAGGGAGAGGTTGGATGCATAAGAAGAACACAACAGGTAAGTATTCCAGTTTAACCCAGCATTGGCATTGCTGAACATAGACATAGAACTATATCCAGATAACTGCAAAACTATAATTTTCCATGTATGTACCTTAGTTAAAATACTAATTATAAAAAACTGGGGCACACCCATCATTCCTACAATAAAACAAATAAAAGACTCCCTTAACAAAAACATGGAATATGAAAAAGCATTTTCTATTTCACAAAATAGGTTCACAACCTTTTATAGAAACTGGGAACTCTGGTACACTGACGCCAGATCAATGTTGTAATACGGTAAATACTCCTGTTTATAATGTACACTTCCAAGTCAATAAACATATTTTGTATATGATAGAACTGCCATATTTCGTAATCTTTTTATTGTTAACTGTTTACTGTTACACACTTATATATTATACATACTTATATGTTATATTTAATTTCTGTATGCAATAGCATTTACAGCCGATTGAAGCACAAACCAGTGCAAAGTAAAATCTAATGTTGCAAAGAAATGTATTATAATTTACTGTAAATGTTTATATAAAACCAATAAAAATGTATTGAGTTAAAAAAAAAAAGTATTCCAGCTTATTGGTCCACACACAAAAATGCCCAAACAATCTCACTGGCCTGCATATCCTTGTGCACCATGTGCACCTCAATTCCAATCTGTCAGCGTCTGTGGTTTTCAGGGAATTGAGCTGGGTACACACATTGTTTGTCATTTTTCAAAGGTCCCCCTATACTCATGACTGCACTTTTCCCTCAACTGAGGCCAAATCCCTATACTTCAGGCACAGGGAAATGACTGTGGCTGAGGGAAAGTTTTGTGCATTTCTGATTGCGAGGCCAACGTACTTTCACTGTCGGCCTCACAATCGTTTGGAAATGCGATACACACAAACAATACCATCAGTATCGGCCCTTTATCATTAGTGTGTGTACCCACCTTTAAAAGACAATAATACCAAAATAACCAACATCACCCCATTACATGTCCACACTTCCAGCAGCTGAAATCACTGACTCACATTTACAGCCATGCTGCCCTCCCTTAGATATCACACAGCAAAGATGAGTGCTAAAAGCCCGCCTCCTAGATGGCCCAGGGCCATGATTAACATAACACTTGTCATTGGCTGCTGGGAATGTCTGTTACAACCTCTCTCCTTCTCCTCTGCCAGTCAAACAAACTTCAACTGTTCGGTTGCTAGGATACAACCTACATAATCAAGCTGATTAAGGGTGGTTGGAGAAGTGTTTTCTCGCGCACTAGCTTTGAGTGACAGTTACAGGCAGACAGAATCGTTACGCCCCCTTCACAGCATGGCTAATTGAAGGATAATTGAAGGCAGAGAGAAGTTCGAAATCAGGAAAAAAATGTATGGGGAGGGCTGCATACTGTTACTCTTTATAAAGCAATTTTTTTAAAAATACATTGAGGCAATACAGTTATCCTTTAAGCCTCACATTACTCTTGCCAGCATGTAAAGAAAACAACTGTTTGGATGGTCCTGACTACTTAGAGATCCAGACTTGGGGTGGATCACTGCCTCTCCTCCCTACATAACCGTTACAATTGTCTCAGGGACAAGGATGGCAGGTTGTGCCACAGGCAACAATTGATCTAAAGTACAAATAAATAAAGCTGTGCAGTAAAAGTGACAAAATAAATGTAGCAGTAATAAACTGCAGGAGAAAATAAGAAAAAAATTTCTACTGTACATGTTTCATCAAATTACCGTATATACTCGAGTTTTCAGCCTGAAAACTTGGACTCGGTTTATACTCGAGTCAGTAGCTTACCTGAGCATTCCGGCAACCGCACGATCTTTCTGTGTACTGGCGTGCCGGGCCTGACGTCACTGCCCGGCGCCAAGCCCGGCGCCAGGCAGTGACGTCAGCCGGCGCGCCAGTACTGGAATGAGCGCGGGGCTGCCGGAATGCTCAGGATACCGCACCTGCCAGGAAGCCCTTGGATGTAGCAGAGCCCTTGGATGTAGCAGAGCCCTTGGATGTAGCAGAGCCCTTGGATGGAGGAGAGGGGAGAAGAGCCCACAGGTAAAAACTGAACTGGGTGAGGGGGGCATTCAAGATGTTTGGGAACTACAACTCCCAGCATGCTTTATTAGCTGGGAGTTGTAGTTTCCAAACATCTTGAATGCCAAGTGAGGGTGGCATTCAAGATGTTTGGAAACTACAACTCCCAGCTAATAAAGCATGCTGGGAGTTGTAGTTTCCAAACATCTTGAATGCCACCCTCACTTGGCATTCAAGATGTTTGGAAACTACAACTCCCAGCATGCTTTATTAGCTGGGAGTTGTAGTTTCCAAACATCTTGAATGCCAAGTTTCTACCCTCGGTTTATACTCGGGTCAACAACTTTTATTAGGATTTTTAGCTGAAATTGGGTACCTCGGTTTATACTCGGGTCGGTTTATACTCGAGTATATAGGGTATACCAACTACTTTAGGCATATCAGATCATATTGTAGTATTCCTTCAATCCTATAGCAAGAGAAAGCTTGTTTATTTAAAAGGAGTGTTCCTCCTTGACCATAATACCATGATGTAAACATTTTAAGTTAGTTCCCTGTAACCACAAACCACTGAAAAAATGAATGACCCTAGATGACTTTTAAGTTGCATTACATCTCTGGGCTGCCATTAACATAAAGTAACTCTTGCCCAAGCTCCTAGTTGCCAACTGACAATAAATTTAATTTGATGCATCCCACGATTTTATTGGTGTCATGAACTTAAAAATAAATTTGGTATTTAAAACCTGCACATAATAATAACACTATAATAAAACGATTCCCCTATGATGTACAATCTTTGTTTGCTATACAATAAATCCAACACTTGAACATATCATCAACCAACATCATAAACCATCACATTTTTATGCCCAGGGCTAAGCAGTTGCCACTAATGGTTTAAGTTAAATATATCACTAACCTTATAGCATTATTTAATAAGTTTAAGACAAATTTCAATATGCATCATTAATTTGATGCTTGCAAATGCCACAAAGCGTATCATAAATGTTTAGAAAAAACACCAATAGGCTGTTTTTTTGTATGCTTGTATGCAAGCTCTCTTAACTACATTCCTAATTTTAAAGGGGAATAAAGTCTTGATACATTTGTCACAATAGACAGTGCACATTTACAAAGATACAAAGAGCTATGTCTCACCTACCAATTTGATGTGGCTCCTTTTATTTTATTTTAATTTATTAATTACCTTGGTAATTTATGGTCAGATACCATAATCCACCTAAGCTGGGTGATACCCAGCTAACTGTACGCTGCAGACTTCAAAGGAAGCTGCATCCTTACATCCTAGAAACTGGCAAGAAATCATGTTACAGCTCAGATATCCTACCTCCCTCTGAAAAAGAACAAGTGTTTCAGTGCTGTATTTGTATACACACATTTAAATGTGTCCCTCGCAAATATATATATTTCCTTTTTCCTACAAAAAATGGGGAAAAGTTTATTTCTTAGCTGACATGGATGTAAGAAACAGAAAATTAATATTTCAATAAAAAATAAAAAGATAGTCTGGGGAATTGACCCTGCAACCTCATGTACTCAGAACTAGAGGCATGGTCAATAGGTGTGCATGCTCACAAGGCTCTTTGAAGACTACATGGACTGTGAATTGTACTGGCAACATGGAAGCCTTCTTAGTTGCAGAATATACTTCCTAGATTTGTGTAAACGCAACTTTCTAGAGAAGTATCTTACAATGCATAGGTGTTATGGGGAGAAAAGTTTTCACATTAGGATTAAAAAAATTAAAGTTTAGTTCTCTTTTAATGCATAATTTTTCTTACTCACTTTCTTTCACAACAGCTTAATTATTTAAATGCAATGTTCAATAATGTCAAACATTAAGAATTGTCAAATGTAGGGTATCTCAACCCTAAATAAAAACTTTTAGTATAATGTAGGCTACCCCAGCCCACCCCCTACCGCTATATCAGATTACTAAAAAAAATTAGAACTCTACTTACAGCCCCTCCCTCCTGCGGCACTCTGATCTGGCTTCCTTCTTGCCGGAACAAGCAAACAGGAGTTCTACCTATAGCCGCGGGGGATGTAGAGTGCCATGAGTGCAAAGGGCTGTAAGAGTTCCGGTTCTTCTTTTTAGCAATCTGACATGGTGGTTGGAGGTGGAAAGGGGTAGCCTACACTACAGAAAAAAGTTTTAGTGTTAGGTGGAAGACAGCCAGGGAGGGTGGGAGGGAGGGAGAGAGGGGGGAAAGGGTTCCCCTGCGCATGTCACACTACCCCCGGGAGGCTAGATAAGAGGCAGAAACCTTTGGACAGGAAGACTGCTCCTACTCCATAGTTTCCTGGACTTTGGACAAGCACTGCAAGAGAACCGTAAGGAGCAGAATGTAAGGTAAGTATTTTTTTTACACTACACTAAGGGGTCAGTAGTGTGTTAAATCTTAGTTTGAGGGTGAACATAACCTTTAACTAAATTAATTAACTAAATGAACAACATAAAATCTAGAGAATAGCCCAGGGAACTGGCCAGCATACAGGCAAATTGTGTGTCAAAAAAGAATTAAATTGAAAAGGGAACTAAAAAAGTTTAAGGATAAATGTAACTGTTCAGTCAAATAGAAATAAATAATACAGTCCGTATTTCTTATTAATATGCTTTTGGGGTTTTTTATTACTCTTTTTTACACTCAATATATCCTTATATAAATAAGGCATATTTCTGTATAATGAAATTGGTTTATGTATTCAAGCATACAGGCATGAAAACAAGAACTGCCTTTGTTGGGGGTCCTGCAACTCAAAACTAGGACCCCCATTTGCTCTTAGAAGAGTCTTCTTTCTTTCAAGCCTGTGACACCAACCCCTCTGATGTTGCCGCCACTGTGCGATGTCACTGCAGCCGCCAGTGACACTGCCGCCACTGGCAACATCAACGTCATCAGTGTTGCCTACGTCTTCTTTCTTCTGCCATCACTGTGATAACTTCTGAGCTCTGCGTCGTTTGCACCTCTTTATATAGGTTTGCTGAAGGGTCAAATCCAATTGTGATTGGTTAATAATTCAATGCTTGCAATCACATGATCACACATTAACCAATCATTTTTTAAAATTCGAATGATCAAGGATTCTTGAATTTGGCTGTTCGAGGAACGGATTTGCCCATCTCTAAACAAGAACTTGAACTTTTTACAGCAAAGCTAACAAGCAGCTGTTGTTTAATGGCCTCAGGTTTAAAGGTTCGTACACACGTGCGATCGTGGGTCCCGACCCGTGCCGCACAATGTGTACGAACATTCGTTTTGGCCGATAATCGGCCCATGTATGAGCCCTTTATTGACCGAAACAAATCTCCGAACGACCGGCCGTTTTGGGCCGAAACGATCGTACACATCATTCGTTGTGGGTCAGGACCCGCAATCGCACGTGTGTACGAACCTTAAGACCCAAAGGTAAATGTCCAGCTTATGCAATGGCATAACTACCAGCAGAGCAGGGAGAGCAACCACAGGAGAGGCCGGGAGCCAATGGGGCCCCATCTTCTTATTTTTCCTGTAAACTGCATAAATAATTTTGTAATTCAATAAACATAACAGTGGCGTAATTATATAGCCTGCAACAGCAGGGGGGGCAGGGAAGAAAAAGGGCCCACCATCTCCTTCCCAGAGGCTCTGCTACCAGCTGCATTTATTAAAGGATATGTACACTGTAAAACCAACTTTAGTTGAGCAGATAGCTGTGGCTCGAACTCGGGTTTGAGTTCTAGTCCATCTCTAGAAATAGCGATGCCGCGATGATGTCCCGCACACACATGTTCCCGGGTTTTGGTGTTTGACCCAGTGAGCTTGGAAAGCTCTTTTTGGTCTGAGGCAGTGAGTTGTAGTTCCATCACAGCACCTGAAATGTATTATTATTGCTAGTTGAAAACTTAGTAAAATTTAGTTTTCTTTAGTGAATAGAGGTTAGTATAGATCTCCTGTGTATACATGCTGTATGAATTTATACTTCAATGGCTATTTACTCTCTTTAATACTCTCCTTTATAGACTTTTTATGAAAAAAATCCCTTCAGTCATCTGATAGATAGCTCTGGTATCTAGTAGTGTTTATACATTATTACCAGTATTTCTCCTTAAATTTTGAAGCAATAGCTCTGCTTTGATCATTATGCATTTGATTGTACTTTTCCATCAGAATGTAATTGATATGATTTAGAGCTAGTTCCAGAGCCAATGTCTTTCATCTAAAACATTCAAACAATATTCGTTTTGCTATTCTGCTATGTCAGAGATCTTTAGTAAATTGTTATATATAATATTGTATTTGATTTCTTGTTTTTTTAACATCATGCTTTAAACAAACTATATGTATCACTTCATTTGATTAGACCCAAGACCTCTTTCCCCCTGTTTAAATAGAAGGGCACAAGTTTGATACAAAACAGGTTTTGTCAAAGAAAGTTTACACCATAATTTAATCTCCAGTGATACATTTCCTCCTCAATTTTTTTTCTTTGAATTTACATTATTAAATTTATATTGAACATCTTTACCAGTTTCTCTATGCTAAGAGACAACAAACCTAACCCAACAAGCTAATACCTCACTGACTAATTCTAGGTACTGTACAAATACCTCATAGATAGGGATGGACTAGAGCTCGAGTTCAAGACGGATTTTATGAGTTCGTATGAACCAGGACTTTTTCAGACACTTGAAACTACAAACTTTCAGACTTTTGAACTCGCAGAGTTTTTTCAATAATTATCGAACATACAAGGATTATCTAATTTTTGAATCGATAACCCTTGATTTGAGCACTCCAAAAGCCTATAATGCGGCATTCACTAACCTTCGAATTTGGGGATAACCCTCGACTTTAGCACTCTATAACCCTAGAATGCTCTGCTCTGTTTGTTAAACCTCAAATTGGGAAATAACTCTCGACATTAGTGCTCCATTACCCTAGAATGCGGCATTCATTAGCCCTCGAATTTGGCGATAACCCTCAATTTAAGTGCTCCATAACCCTCGAATGTGGTATTCGCTATCCCTCGAATTCTGCTATTACCCTCAAATATGACGTCGATTACCCCTTAGTGTATCTGTTGTATTCAGTTAGAACAACTGGACTTAAAGTTTAGTTCTTGAAGACGTTTCGCTAGTCATCCGACTGGCTTTCTCAATTCAGAATGACTTGTACAAGAATCTGTGGCACTAATGTACCCTGGAAAGTCCCAATTAGCATATCACAATAGGTGGTATTCAGGCTCAAGTCCAGTAGGGAACACACATGTTCTGGGTTAAGATCAGTTCTGCTGGTAAGGGGGCTGTCTTGGCCTGGCAGTTTTCTCACCATATCAACAGCCTCCTTGGTGGGTATACAGGTGAAGAGAGATGTTACATCATAGGACACCATAGTTTCTCCTGCACCAAGTACTATATCTTCAAACTTGTTGGTGAAATCCTGGGATTTCTGGATGCGATGCTTAGAACTTCCAACTAATGGCCCTAAGATGTTGGCTAGGTATTTTGCCACCTTGTATGTTACAGAGTTGATGCTGCTGACTAAGGTGTTAGTGGTGCAAAGTTACCATTGCTATTTTAACTGTATTTAATTAGAAGTTTTCAAACTATTTGTCCCCATCGACTTTAATGGGTCCATTTTCGTACTATCGAACTATCAAACTTTTACTGAAGTTCAAAAACGAGCCAAATTTTAGGAAGTTCGTTCGGCCATCTCTACTCATAGACTGTTATGAAAGAAACTGGAATTGTGAAAAGCGTATGTACGATCACACAGCTTAATTATAAATATGGCATTCAGTTGATACCTTGTACTAAGACCATAGCAAATTGTTCTTATCATATCTTATAAGAGGGATCAAACAGATGAATATTAAAGTTACTATACAGATCTCAAACACTTTAGAAATAGAAAATGTTTGTAAGTGATATTTATATGGGAGTCATAATAATAATGCTAAGAAAAAATGTGGGCTCTGTGGATTATTGTAGTTTTCTAGACTTACACGACATCCCTCCCCATCTATGTATTGGACTGGATATATCATGTCCACTTCTTTGATACTCTCTTTTATTAGATATAGAATAATGGTCCATTAATTTTGCGATCAGAGATTGATTGCAAAAAAATTGGGCCAGGTGTTGTTGTAGGTAGAGTTGTAGTTTATGGCTAGTTTAATACCAACATCTTGTCTTTCTAACAAAATTAAACTGCAAACTCTAGTGCTTCATAACACAATATTTACATAAAATCTTGACCTTGGAAAAGTCCAACTCTCTCCGCCTATTTCACACACACTCCAACCTGTTTATACATGTGTATATAAAGAGATATATATGCATATACAAATACACACATATACTTTTGTGTGAACTTTATTTTACACACCAATCTATTCCAGTTGGCTTATAACTTTTGCATATAAACTTTTAATGCTTTCTTTGAAAAAACTTGCTCCTAAAGTAAGTTGACAATCTGCTAGCCAGTTACTTAAACCAGTTGTAGATTACCTTGGTAACCTTAGAGCTGTCCCAGTATCAATTAACCAGCTATGGTCATTAGTCTCAAAAGGACCATAGTTGTTCCACCATTGTATGTCCGCCACAACCTTTGGGGTTATAATATGCATTACTGCACCAATGCAGTAAAGTCTTAAAGGGTAACTCTGGTTCCTAATTTTTCCACTCACACTCACTCAAAATATTCGCAATCTAATACTTTTTACCACATAATTTTTGCCTTTGATGAAAATTCGCCTTTTTAATAACTAAAGAAAAGTTGAAAGTTTAAAAAATCATGGTGAAGTCTGGTGGCAAAAAAAAGGAAAAATAATGCCCCTTTATAAATATGTCCCTTAGACCCCCATTTGAATTTATTGGTAAATAAAGAAAACCAGAACCGTTAAAAAAAAAAAAAGCAATCATTAAAAAGCAAAGAAAAAAAAAAACAAACCTTAAAAAAGAGAAATCTCAGATCGTATTACAGTAAATGCAGGAAAATAGTCTAACACCACCCTGGGTACTTATTAGTATTAAGAAACAATCCATAATGTACTGACACCTTCCATGGACCCATTGGCAGGCTAAATTAATGGGTACTTATGCGTTTTCACCACCTCAGACTTGCCAAATTTGAATGACTGAACTTAATGCAATAAAACACCTTTCGCCATTTTATAAATATGCTCAAGCATGTATGCAGCGATGTGTGGCGAAAAGCGTAAAATAGCGGCGATGACTTTTCACCACTGGTCAACACTGCTTTATAAATAGTGAAAAGTCAAAATTTGCAGAAAAGGCGGCGATGGTGTAGGCGAAAAGTTCTCATTCATCCAGGTCATGGTATATCTGTTGTATTCAATTAGATCAACTGGACTTGAAGTTTAGTAATTGAAGACGTTTTGCTAGTCATCCGGCTGGCTTTCTCAAATCAGAATTTCTGAATTGAGAAAGCCAGTCGGATGACTAGCGAAACGTCTTCAAGAACTAAACTTCAAGTCCAGTTGATCTAATTGAATACAACAGATATAGTAGAACTATACCGTTACCCTTCTAATAGTACCTATGGTTACTAGGTCCTCACCCCTTTATTTCATTTAGTTTGCCTAAACAAATTAATGAAAGAAAGGGTTGTAATGCTCTTCAAGGAGCACATCTTCCCATTGGACTGTCTGGAACGAGTCCCAGACTCCTCCAAAGAGGCTGGACTGAAAGCCTTTAACAGCTTTGCTTTTGGTAAATTGAGAAAACCTATGGGTGAGGACCTCAAAGCTTAGACTATTGCAGCATAACTGTATGTATTATATTTCCATTTGTATAGCACAGCTCTGTACAGTAACACATCCATAAAAAATATAAAAGTGAAAATGAGATCACATTTATAAATAAAAATAACAGATACATAAATAATTATACAGCTGTAATAAAGTGTCTTGAAGAAATGAGGAAAGAGGTCCCTGCCCCATGCAACCATAGTGAAAAGTGTTGTAGTAATATACTTTTAGGCTGAGACTACACTGCATCACACCAAAAAGTATTAAATGTTTTTGCTACCTTGGTGGTACCAAAAACTATAATGAAAATGCATGTAAATCACACCTAAAATGGTGCTTGCATGTGTTGCAAAATAGAGTACACAATGTTATGCAACATGGAGCACAGACATCACAAATGTTATCGCAGTTTCCATACAAAATGAATGCAGGCTGTAAAATGCATGTGGGATAACCCTTTGTGTTTAGTCAAAATCATATGGTATGCTGATCCAAAAGCCAATTTTGGAATACTCACATAACCACACATGCTTTATTTACATGTCATGGACTCCCCATTCATCTACTGGGGTTTGTCTGTGTATAGTACAGTATGTATGGAGATATATTACAATCTGTTGTTCATGTGAATGTCTTTGTATGACATTTTAAAAACAATGATTTACACAGCCATTTATGAAGTTATGGAGATTGAAGAATAATAGCAATAAGAATTTTGCTTGTTTGTTAAATCATGCAAAGATTTGACAAATGTACAGTATTTTCTTTTTTAGTGCAAATAAATTTGTTTGCTTATGTAACCTCTAAAACCCCAGATCAAGATTTTAAAATAACATTATAAAATATCAGTAGCTAAAGGCGTTCAAAAGGCAAAATTGTGTTTTGTTTTTTATTTTCCCAATTAACTTAGATAATTATTACTGGAATTTCTTTACTTTTTTTGTAATTTTTACATTACTGATGTAGGATTTGAGCTTGTCTTAGAAGTTCTGAATTTTTCTTAAAAGTAGATGATTACTATAATGTGTTCTGCCACATATTTTTTTAATCCCAAAGGCCTGCAGCATCTCACAAAATTTGTCACAAAAATGTAGACATCACAATAAGGTACTTTTTCTACTAGATGGCTAAACTTATAATGGGTTAGTCTATAAATACGGTTGTAAAAGTGGGTTCCTTGCAGCAATATGTAATTGCCTTAACATCATAGAAGTTTATTTCTATAAAAAACAGTTGTGGGAATGGGCTCCTTCCAGCAATAAGTAATTATAAAAAATCTAGATTGGAGAGGTGGATAAAGTTATACCTAAAGTCTTGTAAAGGCAAAGCAAAAGTTTGTAGGATTTTTAGACAGCACCATATTGTGTATCAGATATTGTACATTTCTGTTCAACTTTTATTTTAATCAATTACAATGTATTTATTATACTATTCTGAATATAAAGTTATACATTTTATTGTATTATATTAAATGAGATTAACATTACTAATCTTTTAGGGTAAGAACTCAAAGGAATATTTTTAAATATTAAGTATAAGAATCCATAGAGATTACAGGTAAATAAAATTTTTTTGTACTTTTTTATTTTAAGGAACAAACTTACTTTTGTAGTATGACTAAGCAGGTAAAGCATATTTTAATTAGAGATCACTAGAGATGGTCGAACTATTGAAAGTTCGGTCTGTTTTCGAACTTTCGAACTATTGGGAAAGTTCGAAAGTTCAAAAACGGACCCATTAAAGTCTATGGGAGGCAAATAGTTCGAAAAGTTTGAGTCAAATACAACTAAAATATTAATGGTAACTTAATGTAAATGGCTGTGGGACCTGGGAAATGGTCTGAGGAGCATGTTCCAATATCCAGGACTTTTGTAAAATCGATTTTATTCTCACGCGCGCTACTTTCGCGCTTTCGCGTTCGAACGTTCGAGGTAACATGGACATTTTATTCGCAGATTCGATGCTCGCGTATAGGCTGTAATGGAGACTTTACTCGCGGATGGGTTTGGACCTAACAAAAGGAAGTTTCCTGTAAGTGTAACGAACTTGTGAGTGGCCCTTTCTCTTAAGGACCTTGATCTCAAGGACATATAAAAAGAAGGACACTTAATCATTTGATGGTTGGATGGTGTGTGTGAAAGTTTGAAAATAAGGATTGTTTGGCAAGTTTTTGAAAATAAGGATTGTTTGTACTGTTAAAACTGTGTGCAGGACTGATTGTGCAGTAAGCAGACTAATCTTTTCTTCTTCCAGTTAAAGGGGTGTGCTGGACTTCTATATTCTAGTATTGTACCTGTTGTAATCACAAACAGGCTGTGAAAGGGTTAATAAGTTGTTTGGGTTTTTTTTCCCTCTCTTTCTGGCTCTTGCCCTAATTGGTGTGGGGGTTGGGGCCTTTAGTTAAATAGGATTCACATGTTGTTGGGCCTGTGGTTTGGACCTAACAAAAGGAAGTTTCCTGTGAGTGTAATGAACTTGTGAGTGTCCCTTTCTCTTAAGGACCTTGATCTCAAGGACATAGAAAAAGAAGGACATTGAAACAAGAAGGGCAATTAAACAAGGTTTGTGTGTCACTGTGTTGGTGTGGTGTATTAGAAGGGACAGTTTTGTCAGTACCATGCATCGTGCCACATGTATAGGAACCTGGAGCAGACGTTCCGGGGAACCTATGTCTGTGTCAGGTGTGAGTGGGTTGCCCGTTTGGAAGCTGAGGTGGAGAGTCTAAGGGGGCAGCTTGCAGCATTGCGGGGATTGGCAGAACTGGGGGGTCAGCAGGCACTGGCTCGGGCCAGTATAGAGGTGGGTGGAAGAGGGACAAGAAAGGTTGAGGAAGGAGGTAGTTTTGTTAGGGTTACTAGGGGAAGTGGGGGACGGAAGAGTACGGGGGCTTCTTCCCAGATTGTCTATCCCAACAGATTTGCCGCCTTAGGTAATGAAGTGGAGGAGGACACCTCGGAATTAGCATGTATGGAGGGGGCTAGTCCCTTGAGCACCCAGGGGACTGCCACCTCTGATACAAGGGAGGAGGAACGAAGGGTCAGGAATGCAAGGCAGGTGGTAGTGGTAGGGGACTCCATTATAAGGAAGGTAGATAGGGTAATCTGCCGCCAAGACCCTACATGCCGAACTGTGTGTTGCCTGCCTGGTGCTAGGGTTCGGCATGTGGTGGATCATGTAGACAGATTATTGGGTGGGGCCGGGTGTGACCCGGCGGTCTTGGTTCACATTGGTGCCAATGACAAAGTTAGAGGTGGAGGTGAGGTCCTTAAACATGATTTCCGAGAACTAGGGGCCAAGATAAAAGCAAGGACCTCCAGGGTAGTGTTTTCAGAAATACTACCGCAGCCACGTGCTAAGCCAGGGAGACAGCGGGAGCTTAGGAGCATTAATGCGTGGCTAAGAGAGTGGTGTAAGGAAGAAGGGTTTGGGTTTATTGAGAACTGGGCAGACTTTGCTGTCGGCTACAGGCTCTTTAGTAGGGATGGGTTGCACCTCACTGATGGTGGTGCAGCTGTTTTAGGGGAGAAGAGGGTTGGAGGAGATTTTAAACTAGGTTTGGGGGGGAGGGTATTAGCAGTCTCACTGGGATAGATTGTCCAGGAGGAAAGCAGGGTGTAGATAGGCCAGTGGTGGGTGGAAAGGGGGGTGGGGATAGCATAGGGGATAGGGAGGAATGTGTATCAAAGTGTACGAATAAATTACAGGATCATAATCTAAAATGTATGTTTGCAAATGTGAGAAGCCTGGCTGACAAAATGGGTGAATTGGAAATGATGGCATTGACTGAAAATTATGATGTAATAGGTATAGCAGAAACGTGGTTGAACAGTTCTCACGACTGGGCTGTAAATATAGAAGGATATGCCTTGTTTAGGCAGGACAGAAAAAAAAGGAAAGGGGGAGGAGTATGTGTTTATGTTAAAAAAGAATTGAAGCCAAATTTAAAAGAAGAGATAACTGGTGATATGGATGATAAAGTGGAGGCAATATGGGTGGAATTAGGCATCAGGAAAGGGGGTAATGTCATTGTTGGTGTCTGCTATAAGCCGCCAAATGCTAGCAGAGAGGAGGTGAGTCAACTTCATATGCAGTTGGCAAGGGCTGCAAGTTTGGGGAGTGTGCTCATTATGGGGGACTTCAATTACCCTGACATTGATTGGTGTGGTGGAACTGCCATCACAGAAAAAGGCGATGAGTTCCTGAATTTGCTGCAGGATAATTTTCTCTCACAGGTGGTTGAGGTTCCTACTAGAAAAGGAGCTCTGTTGGATCTGGTAATATCTAACATTGTGGAGCGCATTATAGATATAAAGGTAACTGGAGGCTTAGGGAATAGTGACCATGAAATAGTGGCATTTGGACTTTGTTATCGAAAGGAAAAGTGCGCTGGGTTAACAAAGACATTTAATTTCAGGAAAGCAAATTTTCCCAGGTTAAAAGCAGCTCTTCAGAATGTCAACTGGGATAATGTATTATCAGGTAAAGGTACTGAACAGAAGTGGACTGTGTTCAAGGGGATTTTAAGCCAGTTCACATCTAAATTTATACCCTTGGGAAATAAATGTAAAAAAAAAAAATCCGCGCCCATGTGGCTGAATTCTGATGTAAAGAGGCAAATGGTAAGGAAGAAAAAGGCATTTAAAACCTTTAAGGCAGAGGGAACGGAAAGAGCCTTTAGGGAGTATAAAAACTGTAACAAGGAGTGTAAGAAAGCAATCAAACTAGCTAAAATTAATAATGAAGTTAGGATAGCTGAAGAAAGCATCACTAAGCCTAAACATTTTTTTAAGTATATTAATAGTAAGAAGATGAGGACTGAGAATGTGGCACCATTAATTAATGGGGATAAGTTAGTTACGGAGGATGGCGATAAAGCAAATGTCTTGAATAATTTTTTTCCCTCTGTATACACTATAGAAGATCCAAGTACAGATATCATAGAGTATAGTAGCAATAAAGGTATACAAGATTCAAGTTCACTTTGGTTAACCGAGGATATGGTACATAAAGAACTAAATAAGGTTAATATTAATAAATCTCCTGGACCGGATAAAATACATCCTCGGGTACTTAAGGAGCTAAGTTCAGTTTTATCTAGGCCATTTTTTCTTATTTTTGCTGATTCCCTCATGTCCGGTGGTGTGCCTCTGGATTGGAAAAAGGCTGATGTTATTCCAATATTCAAAAAGGGTAGTCGTTCACAGCCGGGTAATTACAGGCCTGTAAGTTTAACTTCAGTGGTGGGGAAGATCCAGGAAAGTTTAATAAGGGAACATGTTCTAGAGTATGTTTCAAGGACTGACATTATAAGTAGTAACCAGCATGGATTTAGGAGGAATAGATCTTGTCAAACTAACTTGCTTGGCTTTTATGAGGAAGTAAGTAGAAATTTAGACTCTGGTATAGCAGTAGATGTAGTTTACTTGGATTTTGCAAAGGCTTTTGATACAGTCCCCCATAGGCGACTAATGAATAAGCTATGGTCTGTTGGTCTGGGGAGTCACATTTGTACATGGATAGAAAATTGGTTAAGGAATAGGATGCAGAGAGTAGTTGTTAATGGAGCTTCATCATTATGGACTAAAGTGCTAAGTGGGGTGCCACAGGGTTCTGTGTTGGGGCTGCTTCTATTTAATCTATTTATTAATGATTTGGAAGTAGGTATTGTCAGCAAGGTTTCTGTGTTTGCTGACGACACAAAACTTTGTCGACCATTAAAAACTTCAGAGGATGTGCAATCGTTGCAAGGGGATCTAGATAGATTATCACATTGGGCTGCTGAGTGGCAGATGAAATTCAATGTTGATAAATGTAAGGTGATGCATTTTGGACTTAAAAATACTTGTGCTACTTATACTATAAATGGCTCTGTGTTAAGTGAATCCCTGTTGGAAAGGGATCTTGGAGTTTTGGTGGATAACAAACTTAAAGGTAGCAAGCAGTGCCAGGCGGCAACAGCCAGAGCCAGCATGGTATTGTCTTGTATAAAGCGAGGTATGGATTCAAGGGAGGAAAATGTAATTCTCCCTCTTTACAAAGCATTGGTAAGGCCTCATTTGGAATATGCAGTGCAATTTTGGAATCCTGTGTACAAAAAGGACATCTTTGAAATGGAAAGGGTTCAGAGAAGGGCAACTAAATTAATAAGGGGATTGGGGGAGCTTGAATATCAAGAGAGACTGGAAAAGTTACAATTATGTACGCTGGAGAAAAGGCGCTTGCGTGGGGATATGATTACTGTGTATAAATACATTAACGGGCCATACAATAAACTATCTGGGGCATTGTTCACCAATAGAACATGTCAAAGGACACGAGGACATCCCTTAAGACTTGAAGAAAAAAGGTTTAGGCTTCAAGCTCGGAAAGGGTTTTTCACTGTGAGAACGGTAAAGCTATGGAACTGTCTTCCAGTGGACGTTGTTATGGCAGGTTCATTGTTCATTTTCAAAAAAAAAGCTGGATGAGTTTCTGCAAACAAGGAATGTTACAAGTTACTGGTATTGATACATAAAGTAGAGTTGATCCAGGGAAATTTCCGATTGCCACTTGGAGTCAGGAAGGAATTTTTTCCCCCTTCATAAATTTGGTGGGGTTTTTTTGCCTTCCTCTGGATCAACAGTTAGGCAGGAAATGAGGATATTGCTAGATGGGTTGGACTGGATGGACGTATGTCTTTATTCAACCTCAAATACTATACTATTCGCGTTCGCATCTAGATACATGTACATTTTACTCTCGGATTCGATGCTCACGTATAGGTTTCAATGGACCCTTTACTCGCGGATTCGCGTTCACGCCTAGATACCATGGACATTTTACTCGCGGATTCGATGCTCGCGTATAGGTTTCAATGGACCCTTTACTCGTGGATTCGCATTCGCGCCTAGATACCATGTACATTTTACTTGCGGATTCGATTTCGACATTCGATTATAATTCCCTTCTTCCCATTGACTTCTATATGCAATCCAGGATCTAAAATCGAGCCTGGAAAGTGGGTGTAGTCATTCCACCATTACTTTCCCCACCAGAAAGCATGGCCACCATGCAATGGCAGCTTCTGATGGTGGAATATCTCACCCGGCTGGGTTATGACGGGATGCCAATCGGCACCCCCAACATTAAAGAGCGCAAACGGCGCATAATGCGCCACCTGCAGGCAAAACTGCGGACGCAGTTTCGCATTGATCTGACAACCTCTTAGCTCCAAAAGAGGTGGTCAGACCTCAAACGGCAGAGACGGAACTACATCCAGGACATCCAGCAGAATGTCCAAGGCAAGTATCACATTTATATATTACATTTTATCTGTGATTGAGTTGTATAAAACACCACCTTTTGCACCACTAATCAGCTCTGACTAAGTATCACCACTATACCACCATACATACCACCATGTTTGTTATTATTATTGTTTATATATTTTTTTACTATTTTATTATTGTTATACTTATTATTGATATGTAAGTAAGGTGCTTACATTTACTAAAAGTGTTAAACTAAACAAATCTGTGTTTTATCTTTACAAATGACATTGACTATAAACATAATTGTTTAGGCTTTTCCCACACCCCATTGGCTTCTCTCCCTCAGAGTATGCTTTGTGCAAGGGAAAGCGGGGAAGGGGATATGGTTTTTTAGGAACAGCACCATTGAGTAGCAGTAGATTCACTTCAGTTTGACAACATTATTGAGGAGCCAGGCAGGCCTGGCCCCACCGGACAGACCCCATACCCCATTGGCTTCTTTCCCTCAGAGTATGCTTCGTGCAAGGGAAAGCGGGGAAGGGGATAGGGATTGTGGGAACAGCACCATTGAGTAGCAGTAGACCCACTGCAATTGGACAACATTATTGAGGAGCCAGGCAGGCTTGGCCCCACCGGACAGACCCCATACCCCATTGGCTTCTCTCCCTCAGAGTATGCTTCGTGCAAGGGAAAGCGGGGAAGGAGATAGGGATTGTGGGAACAGCACCATTGAGTAGCAGTAGACCCACTGCAATTGGACAACATTATTGCGGAGCCAGGCAGGCACACAACTGACAGCAAACAGCAAGCAAACAGCAACAACTGACACGACTGACAGCAAAAGCTGCTGATTGCTGCTGAACGCAGCACTGTCAGTTACACAAACACACAGACGCTGACACACAGATACAGAAACAAACAAAAAAACAGGACACCTAGACCTCTAAAAGGTCTAAAACAAAAATTGTCCAAAGGACTTATAGGGGGGTTAGTCCTTAAAAGGACTTTTAGGTCTCACAAGGAAGGTTAGTCCTTAAAAGGACTGTTGGGTCTCAAGATGTGTGAATACAGGGGTGGGTAACTACAAGTGCTAAACCACCACGCTGAAATCCACACACAGAAAGCTCAAAAAGCGCAAAAATCTCTCTCCAATACCTACACTGTCAGGTCTCCACTAAACACTCTCCAACACACTGACTAAATGGCGCTGGTTGCATTGCCTTTTATACCCAGGGGGCTGGCAATGCTCAAATTAGCTGCCATTGGGTGATTTTGGACATGTGGGCACTTTTTTTTAAATTCAATGATTTTTCGAATATTAAAATAAATCATCAAAAGTCCGGGAAATATCGAAAGTCCGCATGCGAGATAGTTCGAGAAGTCCGGGTCCATCCGGAACTCGAAAGTTCGGCTCGAACTCAGGTTCGAGTTCGAGTTCTATGCCATCCCTAGAGATCATAATAGGTGTTGGTATGACCTTTTATTCACTTAACAGTAAGAGTTCAAGGTCATTGCAGTTCAAGAAACTACTAAATGAAGCATTAGTTTAGGCATGATATTAAAAAAATTATTATTATTATTATTATTATTTCTACGTTTTAAATTGTCCTTAGTCAAAATTAATTGAATAAAAGATATTTTTTCACACATTGAAAGGCTTAATTTATAATATAGCACAGCTCTTAGGCTGCAGCCACAGCCATTGCATATTTCACAGCAGGTTACATTGGAATTTGTAGGTAATACGCAGAGGCACACATATACACTCACCTGATTGACCTTTTCGTTCTCTGTATGGAACATTGGAATATTTTATCATCTTCAACATTTTAGTACAGGGAGCCAATAACAATCTAGCAGATAGACCAATCCCTTGATCAGCACAGACTTAAAGGGTAACTGTGGTCTTGAATTCTTCCAAACTAGTAAGGATTATATAAAAAGCATTCCTTTGTACCTTCAAAATAAAACCTAAATCACATCTCTAGATAAAATTTGTGAGAAGTTATTGCAGGTAAGGTTCAGCAATATTACTTCCTGCTTGAACGCTTCCTGTTTTCAGCCATGTGACCAGCTTGCAGTCATGTGACCAGCCTCTGCCTGCATTAATAGCCCCCCCCCCCTTTCTTAACTGTCAATTTATTGACAGTCTTAACTGAGCATGCTTCTCCCCCGGGGCAGACGAGTGGGGCAGAGGTCAGGTGATGTCATTCATCCTACTAGAAGAAGGAGGTTTGAACATTCACCCCAATGTAATTTCTCACAGGCTACAGTCAGTGATGGGATTGTTGACTCATTTTAAAGGAAATACTGCAGGCTTTCATTTAACCCTAACTTGTTTTGAGATCACAGTTGCCCTTTAATGGAATTTGTATATTATTTAGCATGCGTATCGCAAGTTTAGTTAGTATTCTGTTAGTTATCACTTCCTGCCTCTCCCTGTTTATGTTCTCTTATCTAGGAAACTGCACAAGTGTTCAGCCCACGGTTGGTTCATGCTTAGGATATTATACTCCAAAACACTTACAGCACAAGTAATAAAAGTTCTTATCGTTAAAAATGGTGATCATTCGGCCCCCGACCAATTAAATGTTAGCTTTCAAATGGAAGCTAAAATCTGATTGATTGGGACAAAATTAGTACTTTTTTAACAATAAGGACTTTTATTACATCACCCTGTTTATTTCTCTCCATACTATAATCAAGGACATTAAATAAAAGGTGTTAGCGTTAAAAATGGTGCTAATTTTACCCCAACCAATCAGATGTTAGCTTTTAAATGTTAAAAAATATCTGATTGGTTGGGGCAAAATTAGCACCATTTTTAACGATAACAAATTTTATTGATCTCCCTGTACATTTGTTATCTCCAAAGACACATAATTATGCCAAAGTCATTATGTATCCAAAGTACATCTGTTCCTTGGATTATAGCATCTTTGGAATCAACTGCTGTGTTTTATAATGAGTTAAAGGAGAACTAAACCCTTTAATCCCACCCTACCCTGGATGAGGACCTGAACCACTTCAATAGTTTAGCAGAAATCCTATTTAAAAGTCACAATTGTATGTCCGGTCTGCCTCCCCCCTCGCTGCACTGGGTACTCGGCCAATGGGAAGATTTTTTTATTGTTAATGTGAAGCTTTCCTCCACAGAGAAGCCATGCATTATAATATACTACTCAAGTTGCATTTATGTACACCTTGTTACAAACTCAGTTAGTTGACACAATAACTATTGATGACTCTAGAGTTTATCCTTCCTCTGATGCATACCTCGCAGTCAGGAAATCATCAAAACCTTATAGTATAGGTAGGGAACAGGCAGCTTTTGTGTCTGCAAAACCATTTTAATTGTGACATGTTTTAAACCACATTGGGTCTTTTTTGAAGCTTGTAACCAAGTAGTAACTAAGAGAGACAGGTTCTCTGTGCTGTAACATGATCTGTTCATAACAGAGGCAGGTCTATGTGCATTACCAGGAAGGCTTCCAGATTCTACGGGTCAGTACAGGCTGCAGCTTTCTTGTTTTGATCTGCTGTCTAAAGTGCATGTTCAGAAGTGTACAGTGTACAGTGTACACTTAGACTTCCAGCAACACATAGGTGTGTTTTATGGGAGATAAATCCTAGTTCTCACAGGTAAAATAAATCAACCAAAAGCCAAGGAAGAGTATTATTGTGAATGTGCTCTGTCTATTAGGACAGTGTTGTCTAAGGTGACTTATTGAAGTTTGGTTCGTTCTGCAGAAGATTCTGTAAAATCTGTAAAAAAAATTCAGTAAAAATTCAAAAGAAACCCATTAAAGACAATAATTCAAAACGTTTGGATCAATGACACAAAAAATAATGATGGTAAATTACTGTAAATGGCTGTGGCACCTGGGAAATGGAGAATATGCACCTGTCACCAAAACCTGTGTAAACACATTACATTCGAGGGTTACTGAAAGTCAAAGGCTACATTTGAGGGTTAGCTACAATGAACATTACGTTCTAGGGTTAGCGAACAATACATTCTAGGATTAGCAAATGGCTCATAAATTCGATAATTTACCTTTGAGGTATAGTTCTTTGAGTTCTTTTTCTCTGTCAAGCCAGAGAAAAAACTCCCAGGTACACTCAGAGAAGCTAAAATTTAAAGTTTATAGTAGGGATGTACTAGAGTTTATTTTGATTGACTAAAGATGTGAACTTTATCCTTATTAACGTTCTTACCCTACTCTATACATACCCATATCCAATTTACCCCAAAATGGAATACCATTACACCTTTATTTACAGAATTTGTGTAATTTAGAAGAATAAAGATATATTAGATCCTAATGTATTTTGTGGTTGTTTAATACAGTACCAGGATGGGGCATTAAAAGCCTACATTTAAAGCCGCTATTGCTCCCTAGTACCATAGCACTTGTGATGTAATATTGTAAACTTATTACTGAAAGTGTTTTCCAGTTCTTAACCTTTTGCAAAATTGTGATATATTTTGCAAAACCCTCACAGCTGCAGCAAACCCGGTCCTAAAGTTACACTAACCTTTATAATATTGGTTAGAGTGGCTTAAAATAAATTTAGCATTAAATGATCTCCACCCCCAAACCCCACTTTCACATTAACAATAATTTCCAAATATGCCCCTGAAGAGACTTACCTGACCTGGTCCCTCGACGCCTAGGCACCGCCCCCTGCTACTGTTTCGAGCAAAAACTGGAGCAGAGGCTTCCTGGTCGTGGCTGTCAGATGATGTCACATTGCGCCATTACTGAAACTCACAATGTATTGAATAACTCCTCCAAATTGGTTCCTCTGCCACCTGGGCTGCTCACCAGTCAATAATCACGAAAAAACAAACTGCAGTAGGATACACCAAAGTCTGTTGCAAAAAATTGTTCCTCTTTATTCACCCAATATGTGAGATACAGGCAATGTTTCGGGTGGACCTCAGCCCTTTATCAAGCCAAAAAACAAGTGACCACAGCAAACTTAAATACAGTGTTTCCTCCATCTTTACTGACAGTCGCAACCAGAAAGTAGAGTGGCTATCAGCCACAGAGCAGAGGAGGAGCAGCAAGGGACTGGGTCAGGTAAGGATCTTCAGGGGCATATTAGAAAAATATTGTTAATGTGAAAGTGGGGTAGTAGATATAGAGTAGATATACTTTTAAGAAAAAGGAGCAGTATTTTTTCATCCTAATGACTTTAACCTACCTATTCAGCATTTTGTCAGAATATAAATAAATACTTCCAAAATACTAAGTTACTGTTTGTAGGACCCCTTATGGAGACTGTTATGGTCTTGCCCTTGACCCAGTGCCTGGGTTGATTCAGCTGCTCAGTAGAGATCTGAGCATGTTTGACCCATCCAACAGCCAATCAGCTTGGGTTGATTCAGCTGCTCAGTAGAGATCTGAGCATGTTTGACCCATCCAACAGCCAATCAGTAAAAATTACTGTTAGGAACATTCCACGTTAGTGTGCATTCTGTGAAGAAGAAGGACAGCTACAGAACCGGAAATGTCAGCTCTCTAATGTCAACAGCAGGAAATAGGAAGGGGTATAAATTCAACTTGTTTTTTTTTTTTAATGGCAGAGAATGTTTAAAAAACTAGGTATGGATAAAATAAAGTAAGCATTTTAAAAATAATGATGTTTTCCACTGAACTTTCCCTTTAAGAATCATAGTTTTCCAATTCTCAATGAAATTTGGCCATTTAGCTAATATTTACAAAAAAACTATGATCCCAAATAAGTTATTTTGTTTTTTAAAATTTTTTTCTACCTTTCAATGGAACCCAGGACCGCAGACTAACCAAAGTTACAGTATAGCAGAAAGGAAAGGTGGCTTGATAATTAAATTAACTTGTATGGAGTACTCCTTTAAATTACTAAAAGAAAAGGGAGATCTAATCGTATAAATTGTGTTTTTTGTTTACATTTAGTTTTTGAAAATATCAGTCTGTAATCTTCATATTTTCTAAGACAGTTGTAAATGATTTATGAAAAATTATGCACAGCTAAGCAAAAGATTGTTTTGGCTAAGCAAAATATGGAAACTAGGATTTTTCCCCAAGCTTTATTTAAACCTAGTTATTGAAGACAAAACATTGCTGTTCTTCAACTGTTTTTTCATATATCATTTACCCTTGTACCTACTACTGTACCTACCAACATTTTTTACAAAGACCCAATGCTGTGGACAGGTTTAATTTTAAAGATTGGAAGGTAAAAATAGCTAATTGTCAGAGAGATTCAATATCATAAAAAAAAAAGCAAAATATAAAATTTTTTGGGGAAATAACAAAACGCTCCTGATACAATTCCCCTTAAATATTTCACTGTAGCATGAAACTCAATGGAACATTGTATGGCATGCAAGAGGAGCGCAAAGACAAGCATGGGATCGCACTGCCAGGAAGGTAAGGTGCTTGTTTTAGCATTATTAAATATACCTATTTATCTATTAATTTACAGAATCCTGGGAATTTACTTTGAAGTATAGTTACCAAGCTTAGAGGCAAAGTAAAGGCATTATCTTTAAGTGATTTTTATGAAAATGCAAATTCTATTCAAGGAAATTTTTACTTGATTGGAAAATAGAGATATTATGGCCTTAACCCTTTGGCAGACCTGCTTTGTTTTCCACTCTGCAATGCTGACAGACTATAAAAGATTATTGTAAATTTGTATAACAAGAAAAAAGACAAACTCATGTACTGTATAATGTAATGCAGGTGTTCACTTTGTTGCCAAATGGAAGGCAGATTCAAGAAAACAGCCATCACAGCCAACACAATTTTGACAATGACTTTCGAAAATTCCAAAAATTCTACCAGGTCCACAAATTAAAAAACGGCATATTCAAATTAAAACCAACCCCCCCCCCCCCCCAAAAATGGGGACTCTATTTGCCAACACTTGAAATGTTAAAAATTCTTAAATTCAGCAAATTTATGGAATTTTTGGAATGTTTTATACTAAACAAAAAAACATTTTGGGGAATTAAATGGGCAAAAATATCCTAGGAAGGATAGATTAGGAACTTGTTTCCCATTGGTTTAAAATAATATCAGCCTGTTAACTTAAGCGTTGTAAGTGCATTTTAGGATGTAGTATAACAGTAGGCTGTGTTAGTTCTAACACAATGTGATGCAATAGTGGAGACTTCTCAATTCAGTTGAGTCAGCATCTTACGCTACATTGACACATGTAAAATATATATGTTCAAAACCAAGATGAGCCTACTCTTCACTAATAAAATATTACTAATACTGTATATTTTGTTTATAAAAATTCTGAATGAAACCTTTTGGCACACACCTACTGTACATACAACTGTTATATTTATAGCTATGATCCCTTGTATGAATGTTCTGCATTTGGAATATTGCCACTGGCATTACTGGATTACATAATAATGCTTTATAACAAACTGGACTGTGTCTTTACTTGTACTTCAGAAAGAATAACAAACGTATGCAACTACAGTAAATGCATACAAATGTATTATAATAAATGTACACTGTAAAATGTTGTGATCATTTCTAAACTAACAGGGTTAATATATTGTGTTTCAGGTTAGTAAAACAAAGGACAGTGCTTAAACAAAATGGCTCGAAATTTTGCCCTTTAGTAATACAAACTGCTCCAGTGCAGCCAACCTCCTTGTAGTGTGCTACAGATGCTGCCACTTCTAATTAGAGCTTCACTGAAATAACTGACTTGCCAATAAGCTTAAAACAAAACGGGAAAAAATCAAATTGATTCACTTGCTTAAAGGCCTTCCTTTGTACGATGATTTTTTTGAAATGCGTAAGGCTTGGCCAATAAGTCATGAACAGGGGAGCTGTGTACTGTGTTGAACATGATAAAGCAAGAAAACAACATCTCAGCTAAAAGACAAAGGACACATTTAAATCTCTATCTAATTCCCTCTCATCATTAGTGTCTGCGATCAAATGTGGAATCGTGAGGATTACAAGAAAAGAGTGCAAATAGCATGAAGGCTTAAACTTCAGCTCCATCTATGGGTCAAAAGAAATATGGTATGACTTATATTCACACATAATTATTTACTCTTGCCTTAATGCTCATAACCATACATTCTGCTTATGCTTCTGGAAGAATTAATTTTCAACCTTTATAAATAAGATTTATTGAAGCAAAAGTGCCCGGGTGAGATAAAAACATGACGATTTTAGATACCATAAAATATAAATAATCCTTTTTTCTGTTACATAAATATATTTTTGTAATAAAAAAAATACACGGTACAGGTCAGCAACAGAAAATATATTTTTTTTTGCTCTAATAATTAAATATACTTATTGTTGTGTACATGTATATAAGTGTAATAACCCATTGTGTATAAATCAATACTTATGAGGTCAGTTGGTTCTATTCAAATATTTGCCTTATGAGATATATATATGATAAATATATATATATAATAAATTATTTAAACGTGTATAAAATCTCATGACTGGATGCATGTATAAATAACTACAGATGGATTTCCATGTGAATGTTCTCATTGATACATGTACTTTTCAATAAATGTAGTTTTGAACATGTGTAATTTTGTATTTATATTTCTCACAAAGCAAATATTTAAATATAACTCACTGATCTTACATGTATTGTTTTATACATAGAGTATCACATTAATATACTTGAACCCAGCAATATTTATATTTAATATAGAGAACTGCACACTTCAATTTAAATATACAGTATATGTGTATGTAATCTTTCACTACATTCCCCTTTCCTACCTGAAAATGAAGCTGAAGTATATTTTGATTAGATGAGTACGGCACAATACACAGAACATGCTTAATCTGTAAATGCCCTATTGTAATATCAATTGCAAAATGACCAGGTCTGGTGTTTGTCAGAACATTGCATGAAAACTAGTAGGTAAGTTTGTAGTGAATAATCAGTCTCTCCTTTAAAATAAGCCCTGGATCAAATCTCTGGCTGCAGCGTCTGAGAAATTATATTGTGGGGAATGTTCAAATGTCCTGCTTCCAGTAGGTTGAGTGACATCACATGACCAGCAATTACTTCTCCAAATTTTCACCTAGAGATGCTTTTTAGGGTTCATTTTGAATGTACGATGTAATGCTTTTTGTATAACCCTAACTTGTTTGGAAAAATTGGAAGCCGCTGTTACCCTTTACCTTTATTTTTAGATTTTTTAAAGTTTCCTCTGTGATCTGAAACAAAATGTTCAGAAGGGCTGGGTTACTGATAACACCCACCATGTCTCACGGCCTGCCCACTCAGAAATGTACTGTGATTGATTCTTGGTGATGTCTGCTCTTCAATCACAAATTTCGGAACTGGATAAAAGATAAAAAAAGCTGGCCATACACTAGTTCTTTTCTGGCAACATCTAAACGGCTTTAACATATAACTGCATAATGGTTCTTACCCGCGGCATTCCTACTATGTTCCATGGTGGAATACACTTTACGATAGACTTTACATATGCAATGTTGGTCGTAAAGTAGGGAAGTGTTGTAGGTAAGTTAGTAGTGTAGTGTAGTAGTGTAAGGGCACCTTAAGACTTTTTAAGCTGCAATCAACAGAGCTGGAATGCTCCTTAATGTTTCTTAAAATATACTTTTTAACTACTTTAAGGGTCTACATGTCATTGCAGCCTTGAGAAGATCCTTCTGTGAAAGATTTGATCAGGAATATATGTGGTTTTGACGTTTTTAGACTTAGATACCAAACTGCTGTATAAGTAATCAATGGTTCATAAGGCTGTTGAAATGTATATTTATTCTATATCTTCACCAATGTTCCCTTTGTGTTTTTATTGGCTGTGTGCACAGATATATTTGATCTATGGGGATACCAAAAAATCTTTTGTGTAAAACATACCGCATTACCCACATTTTTGTGTGTACAACTTTAGCCTACGTGCACAGGCCTGCGGAGTTGCGTGCGTGTGGCATAGCTTGGGAATACTGGGTCCTTCACAAATAATTTTTTTCTTCCACACCCATGCTGTATGAGATATATATGAGGCAACCTTAAAGGATATTTATGTTTTTCCTTTTAGAAATTAGGGGAAATTCAAAACTTTCATGCATTTCTTTTTTTTTTTACGGAAAATAGTTTATTAATCATATAAATGTAATGCTTTAAAGCCGAGTCAGAAAGCAGACACGCAACCTACCTGTACAAGTCTCTTAGAGACAATTTGCTTATCTTTATATCTCATGTTGTTGTTGATAGAACTTCATTGTACAGAGCGGTTATTAAGTATAATGCAAACACCACTGTTTCCTTGGAAACCCCTGTCCAGTACTGAACATCGTACAGCAATTTTTGAGACATTTGTCCATTTGATTAATTATGTCTTTGTGCTGAAGGCGGCTTGGCTTGATTGTCTCATCATGTATTAGAGAAGCTAATGCTCTGACAAATGGGTGTATTGTTTTGGGCCTATTCATCGTAGTGCATCCCTGTGAGCTGATAGACATTTCAACAAAATGACTGTCCCTTAATGAGCTGCAGCCTGTCAGAAAGGTTTAGAGCTTCATGCAAGGCAGAGACCACTGTCATGACAGCTTTCCAGCTTTCGTTATGGCAATGAGTAGGCTGTCCATAAAAAAATGTTTTGAATATAGTCATCTTTGCTTTTTGGAGTTATGATTTAAATATTTTCTTGCATATGTTCGATTAGTCCTTATAAGGTTTAAATGGTACCATATACCGTATACCATTCAACAGAATAGAAATGAATGTGTATTGATATGAACTAATCAAACAAAACAAAAAGCTGTAGATTTCTGAGAGGGATTAGCAGAAAATAAAATATAAAACCTTAAGCCTATAATATTTATTTTACGATATGCTGGTTTTAATAATAAATATCTATAATAAATATTTCTGTGTTGATTATTGAGTTGATATTGAGTATTAAAAGGCATTTCTTTTACATTTACCTTTCTCCTTTCACAAAAAAAGGCAACATTTTGGTCTGGGTCTGGGACCGAATCGTTGGCCTTTTTTGCACTGAATCTTGGTGTGCACTGAGCCTTGTTTATAATATATACCGTATATGGAGACAATCTATATCGGTAGTACCCAGGTATATTTGATAGAAGTTACATGGGTATAAAGGTGCACTCCAAGGTCTTATTTATGTGATTTTTATAGCAGTGTTTTGGCCCTGTTCCTGGGGCCTTTCTGAAGACAAATATTGTGATGAAAGATGTTATAATACTTTTGTAAAAATAAAAATGCTAAATATGTTTATAAAGAAGCTAAAATCGTGTCTTGCGTGCATCATTAAAAAAACATCATCATTAAAAAACATTTAAAAGAGATGTATTCATCTAAGCCCTGTGGATGTAAGGTGTTTCATTTTCTAATTCACATTGTTTCTCTTTGTAGAAGTATTTTGGATCGATTGCCACCACATTTTATCCCAATTTTAGGGTCAGCACAGTAGCAGTTTATTGTTATGATATATGCACAAGATACCGTAGATGGAATATCCCTTTAAGAGTATGTGGTTTCATTTATCCTGGTATGTATTTATGATGTCACTGTGGAGGTGGAGTTATTCCTATTTAAATGTTTTCACAAGTTTACACAATATTTGGCTTGAGGTAGCACCCAGGCAGTTGTTGAGCTTCAAGTGTGTGCCTGCACTCTACACAGCTACTGGTATATAATTATTCTTTATGTGCAAATATTAACAATCATTTTGATTGGAAAAAGATAAATAAAAAATTGAAAAATATATTTGCATTAATTATTGTGTGACCTAATGACAATATTCACACATACATATATTTAAATATATCTAGAAAAATTACTGTTAATGACAGATCTTGATAGCAAATCTAAAGAGTCAACTCAGTGACATTTGCCTGTAAATGTTGTTAGCACAGAACAAGTGATTAAGTTTGCCTCTAATAATCGCAGATGGAAACCAGCACCCTGTAGCTACCAACAGCCACATTTAATCAGTTAATAACTAAGGATTAAACTAAATTTAGATTAATTTGTATTAAAACAGAATTTCTTACATGATTTTATGTATTCATTTACATGTTGTCTAGACATCACATCATATTGTTTCATTGTTTTGCCCCCACCACTAATTGGAATATTTGACGGTAATGACATGCCAGATTATTTAAAACAATGCAGATGGGGAAAGTAAGTTAGTAGTAAGACCAAACTTTTCTCTGCTCACTTTCTATATCTTAGAAGTCTAAAACAAAACATACTCATTTAAGATGAAGGATGTGGCTGCTAAAAGGAGTATTTGGTATCATCCGTCAAACATTCTTAGCCTCATTTCTGGGGGTAGCAATGGAATTTAAATTCAGATTTTTTTTTCTCACTATGAACTGCATCTTGAAAAGAAAGAAATAGCATAGTCTTTGTCCACAGAACCTGTGTGAATATCTACATTGCATATATAGATTACTTCATTGTCCCCATATTACACATTGTTTCCCCTATAATAAATTGAATAGGACTGTCTCATTTAGCCAGCACAAAATAAGTAGCTTCTCTACTTGCGTAGCTGATGCTTGATTTCTCAGACCCCTGCTGTTCTTGTGCAATAGACCATTTCTAAAAAAAACAATTATACGTTAGGAAACACTGATTATTGGTTAAAGCCATGCATGTCATGTGTTTATGCTAAATAAACTGTATCTAAAAATCAAATGATTCTTAATATACAGTATTTTTAAAGATGAAAAACTGAATAGATTTTGCAAGTATCGAAGGTTTTGTGTTTATCATGGCAAATAGTAAAAGGAACTTAAGAATTAAAAGTCCCAAATATTAAATTAATGCGTTTTAATCATACATTATGTTTTGGGATCATTGTGGACTGCATAAAACATCTCAGTGGACCCTGGAAACAGAAAGACGTGCAGTTGCTCAATAAATAATAATGAAATGATTAAATAATGAGGGTCAAAAGACAAAGAAAAGAGGAGATGAGATAAGGAATATTAAAGGGCATGTCCACCCTTCTAAAAAGATTTTATATGTTGTAGGGCTTCCTCCCCCAGCCCCAACCGCATTATTATAATTGCCAGAAACTCCCCCGATCTTTACTTACCTTCCCTCTATCCTATCCATCTATCTGTCCTATATGGACTCTGTTAGGCTCCTGGTGGCCAGTTTTTGGACTTTGGGGGAACATTGCAGGAGAACCATTTGGAACTGGGATGTAAGGTAAGGATTTTTATGCACTACAGAGTTGGGCCAGTAGCGGGGGAAATTATAGTTTTGGGGGTGGACATGCCCTTTAATGAAACAGACTCATGCAGTAAAAAGAAGAGAAAAGTTAGAGTGGGAAATTCTGTCCATTAGTAATCCCCCAGTATATTATTGAAAGACCATTAGACTTACATTTTATAATATGCTATGGCATCTAAATATTCTACATGGCTATAGGGGAGGTGCAATAATGGGCAGTATTGCCAAAATAAGGCTAAAACCCGCACTTCCAGATGTAATTTCAGGTTAGTGTGGGCTTAATTCTTAACTAGCGTGCACCTGATTCGGAAAAGTTTATCACTACTATGTAGCATGAAAACTGAAGATAAGTTAAGTAGATACAACTTACCTTCCTGGCTCCCTGTGGCAACTGTTGCATAGTGATTACTGCATCACTGGGCTCCATTCTGCATCTCCCCCTATGTATTTCATGTATCAAAAGAAATTCCAGTAGAAAAAACATGAATCAAGTTCTCTGCCTTAAAAAATCCCATATTTATGTTATGGCATTGATCAATAAAATTGTACCATCTTCATCTCTGCAATGTCCTTTTATTCTGCTGTAGACTAACCAACATTTACCCTGAAATATACAATTGACTTAAATTGACTATTTAAATAATAGATCACTCCACAATTTTTTAACAATAATAAAGAATTATATGGTTTAGCCATTTTCTAGGTATCTTTTCTTCTCTTGGTGTCTGCCACCTCCCCAGGAATTCACAGTGTGCTTAATTCAGGGAGAGACAGAGCAGCTTTCTAACTAGCAACTCAGTATCATGTTGTGCAAAGGGAAGATAGTGGGGAAAAACTGTTTAGTTTAGTGAAAATATTTTATAGGTTTTTAATGCAGTATTTTTTTAATTGAAATTGAATTAAAAGACAAGTAATACACTGTTTAAATGAGCTGGGCTATAGGCCAGGTAAAAATATGATTTGTAATAATTAATTCCTATAAAAGGAGCATAATCACTTTTCTAATCTATAAGATTCAGTTCAATTTAATACTTTTATTCTAAGGTAAAAGGTCTATTTTATTTTAGTATCAGAAACCAGAGACATTACTTGTTGGTACAGTCCATATAACACCTGCCCAATGTAAGCCTCGTTATCCATGTAAAAAATAGTTTTAAAGACCAACGTGGATTTTTTTTATTCTTCTTATTAGATTTCACTTATTGTATTAAAGGTCACATTTACTTCGAATCCCAGACTTTTTTCTTTCAATATAAATATTTGATAATTGCTACTAATGAGATTATTGCTCAAAATCATACACTAGGCGTAATTATTTTAATAAACGATGAACTCTCTTACAATTTCTCCAACATTGCAAGTCAATTAATAATCTAAGAATATATACTCTTTTTGAATACTGGGATTAAATAAGCACATCGTCAGTCCCTTGATGTAAATATATTCAGAAGTCTAAGAATATTAGAGTTAATGTCCTTGATAAAAAAAATGCTCTTAGGATTTCTGTGTGCATTACTCTTGGCCCTGGAGATTTGTTGAAATTATGTTCTAAGTAAAATCTATTGTATAAACCACGGCCATTTGGTGTTAAACCATCTTTTCAGAAACTGGATTCTTTATTTTATACAGAGGGAAATAATTTATTCTGTACATTTCTTTATGGTATCCTTTGTAACATTATATTTCATGGTCCACACTCTAATATTCTAATATAATTTTAACATACAATAAACACTTGCCATGAACGTAAAAGCTAAAGAAGTATAGAAATAGTGCCCTAACACAATATAACATATTGACAAAGGCACACTTTTCTGTACACACAACTACTTTACTTAATGATAATAATAATCTACAACCAAAAACATGTTTTTATCCAAAGAGCTATTGTGCTGCTTTTAAACGGAGCAAACCTCCCAATGAATTTTTGATTCCTGTGTTTTGTGTAAATACCCTAAGGCTGTGTACACATGGGGCTATTATTTGTCCTGACTGATCGCTCACTGCGAACGAGCGCTCGCCTCTGTCAGTCGTGGTAATAGTGGCCACGGCCGACAGTGCATGCAAGCAATCGTGCGGTCCAATAAAGAACTGCACAATCAGCCATGATTTACCAATGGACCCGATCACCTTTTCTTCCGATTATGATGAACGTGTGACCGAGCTCGGTCGGAAATATCTGCTGGTGTGGGACGACCGGCCATGACTGAGCTCGGTCGCCCGTTCAGCTAAATCAGATGAACGATTGACAAAGCTCGGTTGCGGCGTCTGCCCCACCCCATCAGATATTTCTGGCCGACCGACCAATCCACGGTCGGTCGTCTGGAAATATCTGCTGGTGTGCACCCTGCCTTTGAATGTGAATTGCGTGCACCAATCTGTATGTGATTATTGCCTAGAAAACAGCTGTGATACCTACAAGCACCACAGTCTACAAAACATTGTGCCTCTTACCACACTTGACTAGAGTACAACTAGTTATACAAACTTGTAAAAATTAAATACTAGTTTACATCCAATGTAATTCAAACTGCACACATTCTGCATTTCATTTCTGCTGCCGCTAAAAATCCAGCCCTACCCCATGGATAAATTAAAGCAATATGTTTAGTAAGTTAGCCAAATTATTTTTAGAACAGCCACCATTAAACCAAGTTTGTTTTCTTTAGCTGGGTCCTAACTTACAAGTACTTTCCTTTTATAGCAGACATGGGGCCTGGAGCGAAGGTTGCCAGCCATGTAGGGTTGGCCACCCATACAGTGGACCCCCTGTTTGAAGGCCCTAAGAGCCCTAAATGTTTCCTCATACCTTCTTCTCCCAAGAGCCGAATTCTACACTTATTTATATAATTAACAGTGACTGTTAACTGCAGTATGTGGCATTTCCTTGGACACTGACTACATTTGCTTTATTTCTGGAATCAGTATTTTTTTCTGGAGGGGAGAGAAAAGAAATGTTAAGCTGCAAGAAAAGCCAGGAAACAGAATACAAAAGGTGCCAAGCAACTAACACAACTGCAGTGAGTTTGCAGAGAAGAGGCAAAAAGGTGAGACAGGTCTGCTGCTGCCGTGCATTAAAAAGGCATGAAGCAGCAGCAGAAGACAGCTAAGGGAACGAGGGCTGGTAAGTACGTGAACGTTTTTAACCTAGTGAGGTATAGGTTTTGGGGGGAGTTTAATGTAATTTTTTTGTTTAAGGATGGACATTTATTGATGAATCAATAAATATGATTTTGGAAAATTTATTGTGATATTGGTAATGCGGTTTCAAATCTTTCATCAACAGCTAGCAATTAGTGTACAAATCAGTACAGGGCAATATACATAACCAATAGCACTATACTTGCTGGTTAAGACAGGATATGCCATGTCTAAGAGCTAGTAAATAGAGTATTAGATTGTAGTAGGGCTATAACCAATAGCACTGTACACAAAGGACTAGACTATAATTAACACGTTATTAAGCAAGTAGGACATAATTGCGACAGATTGAAGACAAGGCAGATTGAATTAACTGCGGACTTTATGCAGTGGAAACAGATTACATAGAAGAGGGATTAGTTTGGATGCAGGAGTCATGTTAGATTCAGAAGGGTACAGACTGGATACAGGCAGGTAAATTTGATTTTGATTAAAAGGGAAAGACTAGATGGATAAGGGAAGCAGATTGAATAGTGGATTAGAGATGGCCGAAACTCACCAGTTTTGTTCCGTTTTCAGATTCCTGGATCTCGCGAAAATACCAAAGATCCGAAATCTGGATTTGGATGGATCATTCGGATTTTTTTTCCCCCATGCCTGGATTTGGATGGATCATTCGGATTTTTTTTCCCCCATGCCTGGCAATGGCTGTCGTAAATAAAATATAAATACACATTCAATGATCACAAGCAATATTAACAATTGGCACAGGTTACAAAACAGTCAGACACACTTCAACTCTAATGTCAATGGAGGGTCTGGTATAAATGAGATATTTATAAATGTTGGTGTTTTTGAGGAATTTGGTCTGATTAATTCTACATGACATTTAGATTAGAAACATAGTGACACGTAAAGTTTAGATCCTTGTTGAGTCCAGAGTTCCACATTTTGTTATAAGTTTACATTTCCATTCTAACCTCTCCTTTTGGGTTCTAAAATTTCCCATAAGCACTGTGACTATTAGGTCTTTCAGGCTGTGTACTTGGCTACAGAAATGGGCACCCACAGGGACATCTTGTTCATTGTTGTTGATTGTGCAGCTATGAGAGTTCATCCTTTGCCTCAGGGTCTGTCCAGTTTCTCCTACATATAGTCCTTAGCGGTACCTAGAACATAAAATCAGGTATACTACATTGGATGATTTGGTATCCTGTCTTCGATGTGAATGTACTTGCAGGTTTCACACTTTTTCTACGAACAGGGAGATGTTCCATTTTGTGCGAGGCGTGTTAGGGAACTTCTTGCAAGCAATTGTTTTAAATTGGGTGGTTGTTGATAAACTAAGAGAGGGGGGTCTGGGAATATTTCTTGTAGTCTGTTATTCTTTTGTAAAATGGGTTGGAGTTACTTGGCTTTCTGAGTTTTGTAAAGTCCTTTTTAATATTTCTGTCTGTTCATTAGGAGCAAATCCTGTTACATCTTATGCCCTGACTGTAGAGATGTGTTTATGGTGAAAACTGTCATTACTGAGGTATGTAGGTCTGTCAGTGGGTTTGCAATAGATGGAAGTTTGTAATGTGTTTCCTTTAATCCGTATTATGGTGTCCACAAAGCTTATTTTAGTTGGTGAATGGTTTTGAGTTTAATTGTGGGGTGGAAATCATTGTATCTTTGGTGAAAGTGCAGTAGGTCCTCTTTACTTGTCTTCCAGATGATCAGGATATCATCTATATAGTGTTTTGTTTAACCTGTGCCAATTCTTTTATTACTGCCTATGATCATTGAATGTGTATTTACTGTTTTACTTACGACAGCCATTGCCAGGAATGGGGGCAAAAGAGAACATCTGTATAATGTTAGTAAGTCTTTGTTCTAATATGTATAAAACAGTGTGCTTTGCAAGATTCAGTATTGTATTATGCCTGAGGAAGAAGTCTAAGTGCTTCGAAAGCTTGCATTTTCAATAATTTTAGTTAGCCAATAAAAGGTATTATTTTACATCTAAGATGTCTATACTTTCATCAATGGTACAATTCTCTACTACTACTAATTAAAGATATGATAGAGAACTTGCCAGGGAAATTTAAAGCTCAAAACTTATGTCCTGCGATGCAATCTTTACAGCATCGTCTTTAGACCTCCACCATTAATTAAACTGATTTTCACACACTGACAAATAATTCCCAATCATTTTTCAGTCTTTTCTTATGGTTCTAGGAATCAGTTCACCTGGAACACACAGATATCTGACTGGTACACCCAAATAATGAAGTGGGGAAAGATACAAACATAAGCAGCAGGGGGTTGAAAATAGGTCTTCTTTTGAAAGATCAAATTATTTCTTAACATTTTTGACAAACCCAGAAACTAATAAAAAACAAAAAGAAGAAGAAGTCAGGTCATATACACCTCTGCATTTTTTCCCCTTTTACACATGCATATCAAGATACCTTTTTATTCATGCTGACTAAGGAAGAAATAATACAATTATGTGAATTATACAATATTTTGAAAATAGGTTTCATGCCACAAAATAGAAAAAAACTTCTCATATATTATCTATTTATTGGGAAAGCAATCACAGATTTAAAATGGTGATCTTAATTTCTACTTTACTAGTTATTCTATTGTTAGCAATAAAAATGTTCTGTATTTTTATTTTTCATTGATCTTAATAAGCTGGATATTACTGAGTATCATGTTTACTTGTACACTTGTCTTTAAATTCTTAAACCTTGCAATAAATACATCCAGTTTCAACTGGCTAACAATTTTATTATTTCAATATATCATTTTATTTTACTCAAAGGGGGCTTAAAGTATGGTCTGAAAATACATTTAGTGAAATGTTAACACTTTTGCTAACACCCTATATAGTTTCAGTGTTACTTTCATCCAGTAATTATGTCTTAAAGGGCATGTTCAACCTTAATACAAAAAAGGTCACTTGCAATTTATTTGTATGTAACCGCAACTGCTATTTTTAGCACTTAATTATATGCTTGTTACATGCATTTCTGCATGCATGTATTGCCCCAGTTCTTGCCTTTCTGGCAGAGGTCTGTCAGCAGGGAAAAGAGCAGTCATTGGATGGGATGTCACAGCCTTGATTGACTGCATGGGGGAGAAGCTGACTTCTTCTGCAAGAAAAGGGGCAACAATTATCTTTAAACATCTGGTAAGTAATACATCTAATATTGGGTTGTTCAATTGGAGGCAGGAAAATAACAAGTGACAAGTTTGCTGGATTTAAGGAGGGACATGACTTTGAGTGTTGCATTGTGGGGGTGGGAGATGTCATCTTTAAGACTGGCACTTTTCTGTTTCCTCTGCAGAGTGATGTATGTAGAGGCAGTGCACCCAGAGAGGCCAATGGAGGCTCATTTTAAAAATAGTAAAACTTTCTTCTAAGATTAATTTGTACTGGGACTGCAGTACCTCTTTAAAGATTAGTCCTGTGTCTGTTTCAGTGAATAGCATGATAACAATCCCATAAACATTTTCAGAGGTTTAGTTCTGAAACTATTAATAGCACTTTTGCTATAAAATGTTCATACATGGGTATTTGTTTGTGAATGATAGATAGAAAAATATGTGCAAAAAAATAGCATTTTTAAAAATGTATCATGTCATCTAAATCAGACAATCTTCTATTCATGCACATTACATGTATAAAATGTCATGAATTATAATTTATGGATACATTATGCCAGTGGGAATTATACAACATTATTATCTTAAACAACTCTACCTGTCAAAATAACCATTAATATTTTTCCTTTACAATAAATGTATTATGGAATGGGATAGATACTTAAATGGACAATATCGTACAAAGTATTTTTATGACATCTAATTTATATTTGATTTACTAAAACATTAAGTAGTAATCTATAATTCAGTAAGTCTAGGGATGTTTCAGAAGTATGGATTGAAATGAATTAAGGAGGAAAAAAAACTTACTTTGCAGCACTAAGCTAAATCTAAGCTAAATCTCATCAATATTACAGGAAAATTTGTTTTTTCTGCTCTGTATTTGCATCACTTGCCTTTAGAAATACAGAAAAGATACTAGTATGTAGTGATGACCCCTACAAACAACTTCACCATCTTCACTGAAGAAATCAACAGGGACTTCTAGATCCTTAATTGGACAGGATTCTAGGCTGCCTTATAAACTGACCTGTCAAAGTAATAGAGATGATATATGTATGTTCATAAGGCAAGGTCTATACAAGCTAAAACAACAGATGTCACTACAAATAGTTGAAAATACTTTTAAACGTGAATGTACAAGTGGAAAAAGAACTAACAATTTCTAATCTGCTATAAGATAACTAATTCTTGGATTTAACTGCAGATCCTGATGGGTGTCAAACCCAAAAACCTGGGTTCTCATTTTTTTCTTCTCTCTGAAATTGCTGACTGAAATATGTATTGATCCTAAGTCTTCTGGACAATCCTTAATGTTAGATGGCATAATGTAGTAAAGTACATGGGAAGAAATCTGCATATATACCAACGAGATTCTTAAAAACAATTATCCACTGGGTTCTGGTAATAAGTGTGGCTGACCACACAACACATACATATTGGTGTAAGCATAAACCTTCATCAGGACAAATTACAATAACCATCAAACCTTTATTTATATATAGTGTGTGATGTACCCTTCTTTGTAATTTGTAGTCCAGATGAAGAGTATGCTTTTGAAATAATAATAAAGCATTTCAAATCATTTTGTGAGTGATTTAAGTCCTATGTATAGCTGATCTCATTGTCCAAAATTGATCTATAATTAAAAACCACAAATGCATTAAATTTGGCGTTCCAGGGTACAACTGGCTCCCCTTAAGGCTCTTCTAGGTCTTTGTGCACATGCGCTCGTGTGTTGGTTGTTATAGTTCTGGCAGCAAATTTGAATTGTGATTATCCTATCTGGTCCTAGTCTGTCTGATTCTTGTCTTCTGATTGGTCTTGCCTTCCTACTGTATATTAGTTTCTGCTTTTCCATGGTTCATTGCCCTTTATAGTCCTTGCTTGTGCGTTGTGTATATATTGCTGTTTCATTTCCGATTCCTGTCTGATTACCATTTACAATTGTTTGCCACCTGTCGACCTGCCGTTGACTATGCTTTTGCTCTACCCTTCTGTACTTCGCTTTGCTAACTTATTCTCGGTTTACTGACCCTTGTCTTTGTCCGCCTGTTGTGCTCCAGGTTTCTTCGAGTATTCTCTGCCTTAGCTCAGACACCATGCACTCTATGTCCGGGGGGAAACCGATTCCGATGAGGTGCTACAAACCTTTCGGGCAGGGGCTTATCTATTGGTGAAGAGAGTGATGTCATATGAGGGTATCTGGGCTTAGCGTCACAACAATTATACATTCTTATGTTTATAATAAACCATTTACTTTATTTTTGTCACATAAAAAATGTTGTCACAACAAAGCCAAATCTGAATAATTTCATATACAACTATGTTTACACACTTTTACAGGACCAAAGTAAAAAATACTAGTGAATGATGGTGGCTAATGCATTCTATTTAGAAAACCATTATTAGACAAAATAATCTTGTATTAAAGCCCCCAGAATTACTGATTAAAAAATCGAATGAAAAAAAATGTCTTTAGATACAGCAAGATCCGACTACTTTTCGAATTTTAAATCTGAGCTGTAGATTCTGAGAAATCTTCACTTGAAATCACAGCACTTACTGGGAAAGACCCGTCACTCCAGAAGCAGAAATGACAATATGTGCCCCATTCCTGACCTTACTAGGATCTTTGGCTGCCTGCCAGTATACATTCTGTAGCAATTGTGAGAATCAGCAGAGAAGAAGGCAGGGGGAGGTAAGGGGAGATGTGTAAGCAGAGCAGTGTCTATGGTGAGGATGTGCAGAACTTATAAGTGTTGCAAACACTACAAGAAGGCAGTGAGTAAGGGAGGGTGGGGGGAATTAGGAGTACTCAATAAACATTAATAATTTAATGACAAAGCAAGCACAAATAAACGTTTGAGTACCACCATTTTACTTCTCTCAATGTGTAGTTTCAGATAATGTAAAGTTGTTTGAGTGAGTATAGTGACCATTTAATGATGCAGGAAGGGCGGGATTTCAGCCCTGACTACAGGATGTTGTCTCTGCAGTCGGGCCAAACCCATCAAAATATTGATACCTGGCAAATATATGTAAAGGGAGATGAATACTAATTAGGAAATAACATTAAAGCTCAGCAGTAGGAAATTGTTTCCCCCTACAATCTATAGTTATAGAGGAGGTCCTTTTAGATTGTGAGTTATTATTATTATTATTGTGGATTTATATAGCGCCAACTTCCATAGCACTTTACAATCGCATGTATACACATCAGTCCCTGCCCGAAGAGCTTACGATCTAAGCATATTTATTTGACACATATAACCTATCAGTATGTCTTTATGATTGTGGGGCAAACAAGAATGTGATGCAAGCATGGGGAGAACTACCGTATATACTCGAGTATAAGTCAAATTTTTCAGGCTTTAAAATTAGCCTGAAAACCTAACCTCGACTTATACTCGGGTCAAGTAGAAATTTAGATCCAAATTCTGCAATTGCAGATAGTAACCAGTAGGTGGCGCTGGGTTAACCTGCATAGAAAGTAACAGGAGCTGATCTGCCTTTACACTTCCTGCTTCCTGTAGTCTGGCTGCTGGACTCACTCAGCACTGTCACTGCTCATCTGTATGCTGTAAATCTGATGGGTTTCTTCAGTTTGGGGCAAAAAACAGCTGCTAGTAGAGTGAAAATGACAGCTTGAAACTACAACTCTCAGGTGACATTTTTAACTATATGGGGTCAGAGAGTCCTTTACTATATGGGATCAGAGGGCCCTTTACTATATGGGGGTCAGAGTTCCCTTTACTATATGGGGGTCAGAAGGCCCTTTGCTATATGGGGGTCAGGAGAATTGTAAATGATGGTATGTTTAATTAAAAGTTTACTGAACTTTGCCACTCCACATGTTTAGAAACTGAAACTCCCAGCAACAAAGCATGTTGGGAGTTGTAGTTTCCAAATATCTGGAGTGCCAAGGAATTGGAGGTTACTGGTACTGGATTTGGCTATTACTGTATGGGATTCATGTATGGGAATTCTGCTGTCCATTTAAAGGGCAACTAAAGCCTAAAAACAACACAGAATCAGAAGGCAGTAGTGGTGATAATTTCTACCCTCGACTTATACTCGAGTCAATCAGTTTTTACAAATTTTTCAGGTAAAAATAGGTACCTTGACTTATACTCGGATCGACTTATACTCGAGTATATACGGGTAACTCCTTGCTGATGTGTCCAAGGGTGGAATCAAACTCAGGACTTCAGTGCTATAACGCATCAGTGCTAACCACTAAACCACCGTACTGCCTAGTTATTACCTGTTAAAGTATTATATTTATTTCTCTTAAAAAACACATATCCTCTACTAACAATGTAACCCAGGGGTGCCCAATACACATGCTGCACGTGGCCCTGATTGCGTAATTCGATATCCTGTAAAATATGGGAGTGAACAGATTTGTGGATGGATTGAGGTGGAGTTACATGAGCAGTTTTTACAAAATTGCCAGTATTACACATGGGAACCCTGTTGGAACCTATGACACTACCCAACATTGTGATTTAAATGTTGTTATTCCCTAATATCAATTATGGTATTCTGGCAATGTTTCCTTAGCTAGCTGCAGATATGGCTAAATTCTGTAGTCTGTACTAAACATCCTAGGCAAGTCCTTATTTTAATACACATATGGCTATTATTGTATGCTTAGGGTTTTTCATAGTAGTTCAGTTTATATTTTCACTTTGTTGTATTAGTAACAGCAGCCATAGGGGCAATGTACCAAAAACAAATGGATTAGCATGACTTTAAAATGGAAAATCGTGATAGCAGCTTTTCATTTGGATAGTTTGCAGTTCACCGTGTTAATCCAGTGGGAGTGAAGAAGATAAATATCTAACTGGGGAAGTGAATACATGCATATTAGTGGAACATATAAATATATAAGAATACCACCTACTTACTTGCTGCCACAAGGGAACTTCGAATGCTTTACTCTAGCATCCAAATACATCAAAATAATAGCTAAAGATAAAAGGTCCTGGTCTAAACTAAACAACACAAAAAAAATGTCTGTCAAAGTGCCTTTTATTGTACTATCAGCACAACATGTTTCGGATCATACTGATCCTTTATTAAGTGTGATAGTGAGTGTTCAGTGTACCAAATTTATTCAAGCAGGAAGTGACAAACTAGTGATGTCAACATAACAAAACCCCTCTCTTCCCTAGGTTACAACCTCTCAATTTCTACATCCAAGATAGTAGTTTAATATGTCCCTGGTTCATGTTATTATGTAGACAATAATGTTGCAATGAGTCGACCCTGAACCAGAAAAATATTAAACTACTACTGCCAGACATTTTTGTGTGTCATTTAGTCCACCAGGACTTTCTATCTTTTACTATCATTTTGATGTATTTGTAGAGCATATAAGGGATATTTCACCCTTTGCAGTGTAATATATGGATATTGTGTCACAGAGGAGTTCCATAACCGTATTAAAGCAAAAGGATAAAGGCAGGTTGAATACAGGTCAGGGAACTCTGAGTTATCGTTAATAGGGATGACTCCCATTTTCAAACTAAACCTGGCTTTAAGGCAGCACTGCATAATTTTGAATTTAAATTCTGTTTTGAAATTTTCGTTTCTGTGGAATTTCGACAAATTCCAAGGAACGGAATGAAACTATTGGGTTTTGGCTCTAGCTGTAGAATCCTTAGATTATAATGTTAAGGGGAACATTATTTGTTATAACACATTTTTTTCCCTTTTAATTATATCTATTTTACTTCCAGGGTTGTTTGTTTATTACACATTTTAAGGAAAGCAGTAAATTATATCCGTTCAATAAGTCATAGCAATGCATGTTGTCACCTCTCATCGAATGGCCGCTAGTACTCACTCACACTGAACAGCCTTAACAGTTAATGCAATGCATGGGAACCTCTGTTTTTTTTCAACGTTGTGTAACCAGATAACTGCCAGTCAGTACATGTTACTAGTTTTTGCCTTAGAATAGCTAGAAAACTATTATATGCAGAAAGAGTAATTGCAATGGGAGCATTCTTATAAAAACTACCTAGCTACATAGCTGAGTAATTTTTATAAGGATTCACTGTTGCTCGTATTATGTATATATACTTATATCTGACTCAACATCCCCTGTTTTTAGGTGAACCAATATGCAATCCATTACTTCAATACACTTATCATTAATACAGTAAATGCCATAGATACAGAATTTTTTTTTTGTTAGTATTATTATTTATAGTATAATTCCTTGGCTTTCTATACAATGTTTTTGTTAGTATTATTATTTGTATTATTCTCTGGCTATCTATAGTTACACAAAAAAAGAAAGATCACCTGAAATAAGAAATGGTTTAACTGTATTAGAATAGTTTAACAACTTAATAACACTTCATGGCATTAAATAAAACGTCTGAACACACGACACAGCATTCATACTGCAACTTTACTAGCTGAAATGCAATTGGAGAAAAAGGTTACTAATGCCCTTCAGCAGAAACTTTAAGGGAAAGGAGATTTTTTTCCTTTCATCTTTTGTGTGAGATGTCTAAGTACTTTATCGCTTTCCCATAGCTGTCAATGTCAACTTTGATCATTTGTATATTACCTTGACATATGGATAATCTAGCCAAGATCCTGGAAACCTTTGTGTGTATCCTGTCATTTTCAGTAAAGAGTGAGCACTGTTTTGCACACTTCTTTATGATCTTTATGAACATGGCCAAATAGAAAAAAAAATCCCATAATAATCTGCAGGTTTTACCTTGAAAAACACCAATCTAAAGGAATAATGCATGGAAAAATAGAGCATAGCAACTAAAGAATTTGTTTAGATGGTTAATCGGGGGATTAACAGCTCCTTGCATACAACTAATTATCTCTACAGTAAAGTCAATATACACTAATCTTTAAATAAACTTTGTTGTAAAAAAAAAACAAAAAACTACTACGAACAAAGGCAATATTGCTTTCACACTACAAACTACATTATATTATGTACCCTGTGTCTGTACAGGCAACAAGTTAATAAGAGAAAGTAACCAAATATTTAAAGGGCATGTCCACCCCAGTGCTGGCCCTACTGTGTAGTGTAAAAAATCCTTACCTTACACTCCTGCCCCTTACGGTTTTCTTGCAATGATTGACCAAATTTCCAAAAAGTCAAGATAAGGAGCTGTCTGGTCCCTGCTTCTTCCTTGTCCTCGTTGGGGAGCTCTCCACCCCACCCACCCCCAATTATTTCTGTAGTGTAGGGCACCTCATCCGACCCCCAACCTCCAAGTTTGTTTTGTAAAAAAAGCCCCAGAAATATACTTACACTCCTTCATTCGCTCTGCTATCTCCACAGCCATCTGCCAATAAAAGACGAAGCAGCCGGTCTGGCCACTGTTTGCAGCTTCCAGCAAGCAGAGGTCCAGGAGCAGGCAGCAAAGGGAACAAGAGAATGTAAGTATATTTCTGGGGCTTGTTTTACAAAACAAACTTGGGGTTTAGGGGGTGGGCTAGGGTGCCCTACACTATGGAAAAAGGGTTTTCTTTGGGTGGAGATTAACCCTTTAACATGAGGTGCAAAGGTTTGCTAGCATGCTAATAATCAGCAGCAACCAACCAATTTAACTATGCTTTTGTAGTTACGTAACATCTAATTAGTTGCTTCAGATTAAACCTGGGTACTCATGGGCAGATGCTTTGTCCTTGACTATTCTGTGTCACACTTTTGTGCCACTATGTAATAGAAGTAAAGGGAGGTGGTAAGCGGGCGCATCTTACCTTCCTGGTTCCCCCGATGCAGTAAACTTTACTGCATTGGTTAGGGAGTGCTGTAGTCCTTTCTGCATCTCCTGTTTGGTATGCTTGGAGGAAGGCCAACTAACCAGTGACATTCAATGGAATTCACCCAGACCCACAGCACTCTCTTAAGGATCATGCTAACTGATTCATGATTGGTTAGTGTTACTGCGCAAATATTTGATTTTTTGAATTGTGATATTAGACACTCATGCAGCCGCTTAATCAGTGCCTGCCTGATGAAGCATGGATTTGCTAGCTTCAGCTAAATACTTATGTTTGGGTGAAATTCACCCAGAGCTACAGCCTCTGGTGAATCTCATATGGAGATTTAGCCTCTGTGTGAATCTCACTGATTTCATGCTCACCAATCTGCAGTGTATTAGGTATGTCCTTCTTTACAAAAACACAATAATTGGACATTATTCAATACAAGTTGCAAAATGTTGTCTGTGTTTTTAATCAGCAGCAACCAATAAGATGTTACTAAAATTGTTCTAACTGTAGTAGAAATGTTAAAAGGTTATATCTGATTGGTTGAGGCAAATCAATAGCTCAGGTAAATATTTTCAGGTCCTATTGAATAAGCCTTGTTGCATATTGCAGTCATATTTCTTGAGTCTTCCAAGTTCATGTGGTGCTTTTATCTGCTAGTAATTGTTTACTAATTCTACTTTTAATACATTTCCAGTTAAGTTAAGGTAAAGAGGATACAGGGGTAACCTTGGAAGTCATGAAACAAATAAAGTTGTCAATTACAACTGGAGTACTTCCTCAAACAAGATACCTTGCCAGAAATGCTAAAAATGTTAACACTGGGGGAGGTAGTGTGAGTATGGGCATTAAAATAAAAAGATAAGGGGCATGTGCCAGGAATAAATTAATTCAAAATTAAATCAGTGACAGACTCAAGCAACAAGAAAGTAAAAGAATACACGGAATACAGTAGGAGGGAATTATGGGAGGTGGTAGAAGTGAAGGAAAGCCATACAAAGCACACATGCCAGTGACCCATTTATCATGGTATAAATTGTGAAACTTTTTTGATTATTTTAGTAAAGACGCGTAAAAATCTTTGCTCAAAGAAAGGTTTTCTTTGTATGAAGGAACAGATCACTTCAACGTCGCCCGGGTTGTGGTGAGGTAAAATCCAAACTACGGTATACATTTCATGCATGTCACAAAAAAATTACATTTACAATATGAACCTAGACCATCTACCATTGAAATTTTTCTTCATATTGTCCTTTACTTGGAAGTAAACTTGCACCTTTCATTTTTGAGTTTGCCAGTGATCTACAATAATGGGATGCAAATATACCTGTAGGTGAAAAGTGATATAGATGCTCTTTGCACAGTGTGACAAAAAGTGACAAAATTGGGTCTTCTACATACAAAATAGAAGCCTATTGCACACCCAATTCAATTTGCTTATATGTTTATTCCCTCTATGATGCTGCTTTAAAAAGCCTGCCATTGTCTCTGGATAAATAAAAGCAATTGGTTCTATAACTTGGCCAAATTATTTTAAGCCCAGCCACCACTTCAAAGTTTGTTTTTTCAGCTGGATTCTACTCTTGCCTTTCATGAGCTGAAAGTCCTTGCTGCACTGTGGCTAGCTTCCTTGGGACTGACTCTCCTGCTATACGGTAAGTACTACTGTAACTTAACTGTGCGTCCGCTCCAGCGATGATCCACTAGGCGGGGCTCCGGACCCAGTGGCGCTGATGCTACCTCGCGTGTCTTGCGCGAGCACCATCATGACATCACCATGCAGGTGCGCCGGCCGGCGCGAAGCTTGAAATAGCTTCTCCTCTCTTCCCTAGATGCCCGCTTGTCAGTTCTTTTGGCATCTAGGATTCTAGCGTTTGGTATTTCTGTTCACTCTCCATTGTTCCAGTATCCAGCTTCATTGTCACAGTCTCCATTGTTCCAGTATCCAGCTTCATTGTCTCAGTCTCCATTGTTCCAGTATCCAGCTTCATTGTTACAGTCTCTATTGTTCCAGTATCCAGCTTCATTGTCACAGTCTCAATTGTTCCCGTATCCAGCTTCATTGTCTCAGTCTCCATTGTTCCAGTATCCAGCTTCATTGTCACAGTCTCCATTGTTCCAGTATCCAGCTTCATTGTCACAGTCCCCATTGTTCCTTTATCCAGCTTCATTGTCTCAGTCTCCATTGTTCCAGTATCCAGCTTCATTGTCACAGTCTTCATTGTTCCAGTATCCAGCTTCATTGTTACAGTCTCCATTGTTCCAGTATCCAGCTTCATTGTCACAGTCCTCCTTGTTCCAGTATCCAGCTCCATTGTCACAGTCTCCATTGTTACAGTATCCAGTTCATTGTCACAGTCTCCATTGTTCCAGCATCCAGCTCCATTGTACAACCTACTCCCTTGTTACAGAGTCCTACTCCTGTGCTGTGCCAGTTCCTACTGCTTCCTCCTTCATCCGACTAAATGTGAGTCTTCCCTGTACTCTATTCCAACTGAGTTAGGGCAGCGTTACAGTACAAGCGGGCCATGGATGCCCCCGAGGGATTAATGTCTGAATTATCAAAAACTCTCCAGGCCTTATCCACCCAGATGGACGATTTTGAACACCAACAGAACCGTATAGCACAATTTATGGATTCATTGGCTTCACGTTTATCACCTGTTGATACATCACCTTCTCTTCCCCCTCCTGCAACTCAAGTTGGCCATGAACTCCGTATTCCCTCTCCTCCTCGCTATGATGGGAATCCCCAAGGCTGTAGGGATGACCTGTTAGTCTCAGACATTACTAATTTTCTTGCAACATTCCATAAAGTATTCGATGCTCCTGGTCGTAAGATAAGTGCTTCCACCCGTTTATTGCAACTACAACAGGGAAATCGCTCTGTATGCCATTGAGTTTGGTACCCTTGCAGCAGAAATCTTCTGGAACAACGAGGCTCTTGTGGCTGCCTTTTTACAGGGTCTATCAGATTATATTAAGGATGACCTTGTGTCCAAAGACATGCCCTCCCTGTTGGAGGATCTGATTACCCTTTGTATCCATATTGATACACGGTTTCGGGAACGGCAGGTTGAAAAGAACCGTGATCGTCAGTTACCTTCCAGATCAGCCCCCTGCCCTGGGAAACCTATTTTCTCTTCTCCTACTCCCACTACAGAAGAACCCATGCAGATTGGGGGGACCCGTTTGTCTCCAGAAGAGAAAACCCGTAGGAGATCTCTGGGTCTTTGTCTATATTGTGCTGGCTCCGGACATTTTGCCAAAGTCTGCCCTATTAAGCCGGGAAACTACTCTGCCTAGAGGTTAGAGGAGAAAATCTTCTAGGCAGAAACAAGCCTTCTCCTCAACGTTCTTCTCTTCGTCTTCTTGTACCACGCTTTCCTAGATTCCGGCGCAGCAGGCAATTTCATTGATTCCTCTTTTGTACAACAACATGATATTCCTCTTTGATCTTTGTCTAATCCCTTTCGTGTACTTGCTATTGACAATAGACCCCTATCCTCAGAATTTGTCACTCAGATCACTTCGTAGTTATCCTTCCAAACTGGGGCCCTGCATAACGAAAAGTTGTCTTTTTTTGTCATTGATTGTCCCTCCACACCAATTATTCTAGGCCTTCCCTGGCTTCAATTCCACAACCCTTCTATTGATTGGTCTTCTGGAGAAATAACTGCTTGGAGTTTGAACTGCATCTCTCATTGCCTTTCCCTGCCAACTATTCAATGCTCCACTCTCCTTCCGGAAAAGGACCCTTCTTCTCTTCCTGAAGCATATAAAGACTTCCTTTATGTGTTTTGTAAAAAATCAGCTGAGACATTGCCTATTCATAGACCCTATGATTGCTCCATCGATCTTCTTTCCGGAACAATGCCCCCTCGTGGACGGACTTACCCTTTATCCCAGCCTGAAACCATTGCCATGAAAGAATACATTCAGGATAACTTGTCACGAGGATTCATTCATCCTTCCACTTCTCCTGCTGTGGCTGGGTTCTTTTTTGTCAAAAAGAAAGACGGAGGCCTACGCCCCTGCATAGACTACAGGGGACTAAACAAAATTACTCTAAGAAACGTTATCCCCTTCCCCTAATCACTGAATTGTTTGATCAATTGAAGGGGGCAAAGTTTCTGCTATTCTCAATTGGCCTCTTCCTTCTTCTATGAAAGCCATTCAACGTTTCATTGGCTTCGCCAATTATTATAGGCAATTTATTAAAGGCTTTTCTTCCATCATTTCTCCAATCTTAAACCTCATCGGAAAGGGGGCAAACCTAATTCCTGGACTGAAGAAGCAGTAAAGGCCTTCAAAAGAATTAAGACGGCATTTGCCTCTGCTTCCATTTTAATCCATCCGGATACCCATTTGCCATTCTTCGTTGAGGTTGACGCCTCCGATATTGGTGCTGGAGCAATTTTGTCCCAAACACATGGAATGAAATGGAAACTTCATCCTTGTGCTTACTTTTCTAAGAGATTTACTCCTTGTGAAAGAAATTACGATATTGGCAATCGAGAATTACTAGCCATTAAACTTGCTCTTGAAGAGTGTTAGCATCTTCTGGAAGGCACAAGTAAACCTATAACTATATTCACCAACCATAAAAATTTAGAATACATCCAAACCGCTAAAAGACTGAATCCCAGACAAGCACGCTGGGCACTTTTTTTTTCACATTTTAATTTTACCATCACCTTTCGCCCTGGAACAAAAAACAAAAAGGCTGACACCTTATCCAGATCATTTTGTTCTCAAGAATCCACCATAGTCGACAAAGGCCCTTTTATCCCCAAGTCCAAAATTCTGGGTACTATTCTTCCTCAGTTATCTGAAGAAATTAATTCGTCTCAGGACTCTTGCCCCTCTACTACCCCAATTAACAAAGTTTTCATTCCCTCTGCTTTACTCACACCGCTTCTTTCAATTTCTCATTGTTCTAAACAGGCAGGTCATCCTGGAGTTCAAAAAAACATTTCTCTTCTATCTCATTCTGTTTGGTGGCCTGGTTTAATAAAAGATGTCAAGAACTTTGTAGCATCCTGTTCCATTTGTGCCACATCCAAGTCTTCTCGTAATCTTCCTTATGGACTTCTTCAACCACTTTCCACACCTTCTCGCCCTTGGATGCATCTATCCATGGATTTTATTGTGGATTTACCTTCTTCCAAGAAAAAAACGGTAACATGGGTGACTATTGATCGTTTTAGCAAAATGGCTCATTTTGTTCCTCTACCCAAGTTACCCTCAGCCCTGGAACTTTCTCGTTTATTTATCTCTCATATTTTCCGTTTACATGGGTTACCTGCGGAAATTGTCTCCAACAGAGGAACACAATTCATTTCCAAATTTTGGAGAGCCTTATGTAAATCCTTGAACATTAAACTTCAATTTTCCTCTGCATATCCTCCACAGTCTAATGGTGCTGCTAAACGGATTAATCAGTCTCTTGAACAATTCCTCCGGTGTCATATTTCCATTTCTCAAAACGATTGGTCCAACCTGTTACCTTGGGCAGAATTTGCATATAATAATTCCCCACACTCTTCTTCCGGGACTTCTCCTTTTTTTTGTAATATGGGCCAAAATCCAATATGTTTTCCTCAAGATTTTCTTTTTTCCGATAATCCAGCGGCTGATGATATGCTTGCCCATATGTCTGCTATCTGGGATTCTACAAGGAACAATCTTTTGAAATCCTCCCTGATTCAGAAAAAAGCTGCAGACAAAAGACAAAGGCCTGCTCCTTAATATTCTATTGGAGATAAAGTTTGCCTATTCTCGCAAAATATTCATCTTCACATTCCAACCCCTAAACTAGGTCCCAAATTTATTGGACCCTTTTCCATCTCTGAAATAATTAGTCCTACTGCCTTCCGTCTTGATTTACCACCTTACCATCTTAAATGTCTTTCATGTATCCTTACTCAAACCATTTATTGTCAATTTTCCAGTTCTAATCTGTCTCCGGCTCCAATTCTAGTTGATGGTCAGCAAGAGTTTGAAATTCAGGAAATTCTCAATTCCAGATGTTCCAGGAACTCTTTACAATACCTGGTCCATTGGAAAGGCTTTGGTCCAGAAGAACACTCCTGGATTAAACTTATTGACATTCATGCACGCAGGTGCGCCGGCCGGCATAAAGCTTGAAATAGCTGCTCCTCTCTTCCCTAGACGCCTGCTTGTCAATTATTTTGACATCTAGGGTTCTAGTGTTTGGTATTTCTGGTCAGTCTCCATTGTTCCAGTATCCAGCTTGATTGTCACAGCCTCCATTGTTCCAGTATCCAGCTTCATTGTCTCAGTCTCCATTGTTCCAGTATCCAGCTTCATTGTCTCAGTCTCCATTGTTCCAGTATCCAGCTTCATTGTCACAGTCTCCATTGTTCCAGTATTCAGCTTCATTGTTACAGTCTCTATTGTTCCAGTATCCAGTTTCATTTTCTCAGTCTCCATTGTTCCAGTATCCAGCTTCATTGTCTCAGTCTCCATTGTTCCAGTATCCAGCTTCATTGTCACAGTCTCCATTGTTCCAGCATCCAGCTCCATTGTACAACCTACTCCCTTGTTACAGAGTCCTACTCCTGTGTAGTGCCAGAATACCTCTAGCTGCTGGATCCTGCTGTGCACTGTCCCAAACACCTTAGCTAAGTATAAATGGAAAAATGGTATGCAGGTGCTTCCAGACTAAGAAGACTCCAAAGGATATCTTTTGGTGCTTTATTGACATGACATGTTTCGGACGTGAAGTCCTTTATCAAGTATACAAAACCAGTGCTCTATACTACATATATACACACAATACTATTCCAGTCTATTCCAACTGAGTTATGGCAGCGTTACAACTACTCACCTGAGCACATGACCTTACCTTGGGTGGAGTACACAATTCCAGAGGCTTGGTCAAACCCATATTGTAACACACAAAATATATAAAGATGGGATAGTATACATCCATTTTAAAGTGCAACTAGTGACCAATTTAATATAGTATACATACAAAATAGAAAATTGGGTTGTCAATGATGTATTGCTGTTTTACACATGACAAAAAATGGTTTCATATAGGTGGAAGATACACACGCAAGTAGAAAAAAATGGGTGTAGGAAAATCACAGGTTTCAACTTTAGTTGTTCTGTAAAAATATCCAAAATGTTTGGCCTTTCCTTGTCTACTAATGAATGTAAGATCTTTCTGGCTGCCCTACTTTCTAGGCCCTCATAGGAATAGAAGAATAGATTGTCTGACATAGGTCATATGAGTTAAATGAGTAATAAGGGGAACTAAAGTCCTCAGACAACATTGTCCCTTTAGATAGAAGCACATTCATAAAAATACAACAAGCTGAGTCTCATGTCTCCCTTTACGGTGGCTGTTGGATGATTTATGATTTATATGTATACTAGGAATTAGAATGTAGTAAAAGTGGGCACTAAAAAGCCATAGATAAGTGTAGATCAGCACTCCCTGATGATCAGATCAGATCACTTACCCTTTAATATATCAAATATCATATGAGTAGTGAAAGGAAACACGCCCATTTCCCTTATTGGCACCGTATAAACATTCTGACCTTATTATTAATGCTTGACCAGAAATAACCTCTGGTGTCTTTAAACAAAAAACCTAACCCTCAACACACATATATTAAACCATGTAAGCATGCAGGTTCAGACATAAAACCCCCTATATACAGAAATAGACAACATATAAAGGGATATCACATGACAAATGGATGTCTGATTCAAAGCAGCACTACATACTGTTCTGTATTGCTACATAGTAATACACATATGCAGCATATAAGTATTGGGAGTACAATATAGCAATATACTAGGGAAACAATATTGTCTCAGAGGGTGCCCAGTCTTCCCAAGGAGAGCTCCCAGTATACCCCAATTAATATAATACTGCCTTTAAGTCAGTTTCCAAACCAACCATGGTAAATAGCCATGTAAAGATATGCAAGATCAAACATCGTCCCACTTCCGCGTCACGTGAGCCTCCCATTAGCATACCAACATACTTTTTGTCACATGACGTGACTTCATCAAGGAATGATTGCACAATTGCGTGTCATCTTATACACTGGAGAACCCTCTCTTATCCACCATAACACACCCATTGTGATGTTAATTCACTTAAAAGCAACTCATTACCATATTATCTAAACCTATGTTACTACTAATGATAGTAGTATTGATAAGCTTATACCAAATATATAATAAAGATGTTCCTTAACATTAAAATGGCATTCATATAGCTGTTTTACCGTAAAGCAGTTTTATAGTTTTCTTTTAAAAAGCATTTAAAGCTGTAATCCTCATTTAAACCTTGTGGGTTTCTAGTCCGCAATTGGAAAAGCCACCTAATTTCATGCTGCAAAAGTAGAGTTACGATGTCACTTCCTCTAATGCCTAATGATACAACATGAATGCCACTACAGTCATTTACATATGGATTTGCTTGATTTTTTTCCATAACATGCTTGGCAACACTATCTCTGTGTGGCTCTTTGTTTAGAGCTCGGAAATAGCAAATTTACTATAGACAAGGTTATACTTATCATTATTTATCAATTTTTCTTTCAATGCTATATCTGCTGTTTCTTTTATTTATTCTTGTATTCTATCCAAAGGGTTATGTTTAATCCTCTCTTATTGTTTTTCATCTCTTATCTGTTTTAAGGCTTCCTTACAATATTTATCTTTGGTTGTCACCACTATGTTACCCCCTTTATCTGCAGTTTTAATTCAATGTCCTCTAGTTTACGTAAGGCATCTAATGCACCTCTCTATTCTTTATTTAAAGTATCATCTGTCATTATATTTGTGTTTGACACCTGATCCATGAACATCCTAATATTCGCGTACTGTCTTACTGGGGGAAAGAATGTGGATTTAACTTTGAAAGTGGTGAACCCTATGTGTCTCAATTAGGCTGACATTCCTTCCTTGCAATTGCCCAGAAAGTATATGAAGATTTATTTCAAATTTTGGAACTGGTTTTTTTTTGTCTTTACTCAGAGTCAGGTATACTAGGAATTAACCTGTGTATATTAGGGCTCCCATAATCCATATCTCTGGGTTTGCTGGGAGTAAGTGTATGCTGTTTTTCTGCCCTCTGGAAGATGAAAGCTTATTTTGTTCCAGCACAAAAAACAACCTCTGTTAGACACAGATTATGTTAAAATATCTGAGATCCTGCCTCTGGAATTTAACAGTGTAGTGTGTTTGCCATTACAGAAAATTACATATTACCGTGTATACTCGAGTATAAGCCGACCGAAGTATAAGCCGAGGTACCTATTTTTGCCTAAAAAATAGCCATATCCAGTATGGCTATTACTGTATAGGACTACTGTATGGGAATTCTGCTGTCCATTTAAAGGGCAACTAAAGCCTCAAAACAATACAGAATCAGAAGGCAATATTTTTAACAATAGATACCATCTTCCTGATTCTGTATAGTTTTGAGACATTAGTTGCCCTTTAAATGGACAGTAATTCTTATACAGTAACCCCCAATTACTTGTCACTTTAGTTGCTGGGAGTTGTTTTCAAAAAACTTCAGTGGCAAGGAATTGGGGGTTACTGTATGGGATTACTGTCCCCCCCCCCTCCTAGAGGCCCCCAAGTACAGTGTTAAAGTACCTTACCTGAGCAGTCTTTAATCCAGTTAAGGTACTTTTGCAGTCTAAAAAAGCTGAAGTCATATCGGTTTGTATTACAAATCAGAGGCTGCGTCTTGTAAAATGAGTACCAGCACAGGTTCTGAGATTCCTGGAGATCCACAAAATTCAAGCTGGACCGGATCATTGTGAAATCTCACATCAGAGGGAATCTCACTACTCGGCGCTGGGAAATGAGACAGGCCCCAAGTAGTGACGTCAGGCGGTGATGCAGAGCGAACGGCAGCTGGATTTCCCTCTGCTTATACGTGAGTATATATGGTACTTTGCTTTTCATAAAAAACATAGCAGTTATCTTTGCAGTTTATTTCCTGTTCAGTATTGAGGAAGAAATAAAACTACAGTAAGTTTGGGTATTTTTACCTGTAACCTTATGGATTGTCTTTCTAAAATGAGAACATTAGTCTTCTGAAAAAAAGTTAATTTTTAAGAAAATGTATCCAATACTTAGAAAGGCGCAGTGTTGTTATTTCATAACACTGCACCTTTAAGACTTTTTTTTTTTTATTTTATCGTACACTTGTAATTGTGTGATTACTTATACAATACCATAGCGGTATTGTATGGCCATGCAGGAACAGAATGGAAGTCAGTTCATGTAGCTGACAGGGGAGGACTGGGACCTTGTCAACTGGGGGGCAAACACATTAAAGTGACTCTTTAATTGTAGGCTGAGGCCAATAGGAAAACATGCTTACAAGGCTGTTTGAAGTGGACAGAGACAGGCAACTGGCAACAACATGTAATCTATCTTACAGAATCGACTTTATCCACGTACATAAATGCAACTTACTGGAGCAGTATCTTGCAATGCATAGGTGACCAGAGGAGGAAATCTTTGGCGTTAGTAGTAAGAAAATGTAAGTTTAGTTCTTACTTCTTTAAATATTCTTACTCCCCAGGTGAAAAGAGCTTTTATTTGACTGTAAACTAACATGTGACCACAAGCCTTTTCCCCCTAATACCAAACTATAGATTGACAGAGAAACTTCCCACGAGGATAGAAGTGCTGTACTGCTATTCATTTAGCTTGTTACACTAAATCACCTAAATGTAAAACAAATTCTGGAATGGGGCATCTTAATGCACAATCAATAAACTTTTTTTTTCAACAATGAGATGTAGAGAAAGATTCAAAATACTAACAACCCACATTAGCCCATTTGTAGCAATGTACCAGGGACTCCACTGGTTCAACACCTGTTTTACAGTAGACCACGATTGGGAATTACCTTGGCTGCTTAATGATACCATTAACTTCTTCTTACCACCTTCTTTCATAACCTAATGGAAAGGAACAGGCAGACACACAAGTTCCATTACATGTATTCAAATAATTAGCCAGATATTAAAATTATATATTCTTGCATCCAAATTAGATGAACCCAGCCGTAGCCAGTAGAATGACAGGCCTCAAGATCCCCATGTAACGGCTCCAAAATCATAACATTCGCAAAGATGTGTCCATAAGCTGTGACTCCAACAACCCTTCTCATTTTTGTTAACACACAAAACAGAAACTGCCTAAAATTCAAAACCTAACTTTTAGGGAGGGAGGGAGGAAGGATCTGAATCCTCCCCACCCCCCAACCCGATGTCAGACGCCCCTCCTAACTCGGGCCAGAGCTACCAGTTGCATCAAGATCAAAAAATGTGCAACTCTCCACAGCAAGTAATCAATTTTCTTTTTTTAAAATTCAACAAATACCGGGTTTTAAATGCACACAAATAAAATATGAAATACAATTTCTGCAGTAGGATGTTTGGATCAGAAACTTGTAATAGCATACAGTATATAACAGTAAATTCTTAAACTAGAAGAATTATAAATCCCAGTAAGATTTTCATGCAAAAAACCCAAAAAAACACAATGCTTAATAGCATTGTGATCCAACATAACTTTTCAAAGTTCTCAGGGCTAGTTATGTGCATGGGCAGGTCAAGGCTGTATGTATTTTAAAAGAGAACTAAACTTACATTTTTAAAATCTTGATGTAAAAGCTTTTTGCCCCAGAATGCCTATATATAGCAAGAGATTTCTCTAGTAAGTTGCATTTACAAACATGTATTGTAAGAAGTATATCCTGTAATTAAGAAGACTTCCATGTTGTTGTCAGTAAAACTCACATCCCATGTAGCCTACCAACAGAGTGGATTAACCAGTGGCGCTGGGCAATTATACGGAGTTAAAGTCACGCTAACCGCTTCACTACTGGTTAGTAACCCATAACCCATGCCAGATGCATGGGTTATGAAAAAGACACCTGCCCATCCGGCAGTTGAAATACAATATCACGTTTGCTCTAGTTTTAACACGTGATTTTAACGCTGGCTAACAGCCGGCATAATGCTGTGGGTGAGTCCATTTTGGGATCAACTAACTTGCACAAACGCAATATTGAATCGTGTTCGGGAAATTTACCCAGATCAAAAGCGGCTCTGGGTAAATCGCCCTGCAAGTCTTGTAAATATGTGCACCTATTTAGCACTCCAACTGACCCTAGTATTTATATTTCTATGCAGATGTCTCCACACCAATATGAAAGCCCCTGCAGTTTATTTTCCAGCCACAACAACACTAAAAATTCAAAACCTTTTTTTGTTTTGTTTTCATCAGATTTCTTTTAGCACATACGGTTGCAGGATTTGTTCCCTTAGAATAACTTTTTTTCACCCCCCTTTAATTTTAATATTCCTGTTTTTCATGTTTCTTTCATCCATGTATAATAAGAAATAATTTGCAAAGAATACTTGTTTTTTACAATGTGTAATTGTCAGGGACAAGAAAGTTTGCAAATGTACTACACTCAAATCACTGTTCTGTGTCGGATAAATGATGTCTGAGCTGTAACATGATTGGTTGTCAGCTTCTAGGGGGCAAGGCTGCAGCTTCCTCTGAATTGTACTATATACACTTAGCTAAGCAATACTTCCATCAAAACAAATGTGTATTATGGAAGCTGACCCCTAGCCCTAGTACCAACAGGGTAATTTCATAAATAACCCAGCAACCAAAGCAAAGAGAGAGGTGAGATACTACTTGTTTCATCTTTTTGAATGTACTTCAAAAAGAGTTATTCAATAAAAGTTCTTATCGTTTAAAATGGTGCTAATTTTGCCCCAACCAATCAGAAATGTTAGCTTTCAAATGTTAAATAAGATCTGTTTGGTTGGGGCAAAATTAGCACTATTTTAAATGATAAGAACTTTTATTGAATCTCCCTGTTTGTCTATTGGGACAATGTTTTCTATTAACTTTAGTTCCCCTTTAAGAAATTAAAAATCTTGTCAGATTTTCCAGGGTTCTTTTTTTTTTGCCGATGTCACCTGTTTTTTCATCACCCTGAAAATGACAACAGCAGATATATTTTTAAATACACATGCAAAAGACATAACATGAATTACATGGGTTACATGACCTCGCTTTCTTAATCAAATGACCCTTTGATTATATGTGCTTGCTGTTTCACTACATTGAGATGCATTTTATCTTCGATAAAATGGAGTGACATTATACCAATCTCAATAACACCTGGAAAGTGCCTCCTGTTGACAGAAGCACTGTGTTTTAATGAACAAATAAATGGCTTATCTACCCTTCTTGGCAAGAAACCCTAGCTATTGAGGCAAAGCAGAAGCTCTCCCAGTGTTACTTGGGCTAATTGACTCTTTGGATGAAGTTAAATCACATTATCCCCTGTGGGATGAATGTTTGCCAGTAATCAATAGCTCAACAAGATCCGCATGGCAGGCAATTAACTGGAAAGTAATTAATACCTATCAAATGTTTTATTAACTGTTAACCATTCTTAGACGTCCAAATCTATCTCTCCTCAAAGAAAGAAATAGCTGAAACGGAATATTTTACACGCTTTTAATAGTTTCTCCTTAATGTGCACAACTTGGTTTCTGTTCAATCTGAAGTCTGTTTGACAGGTATTGATATTGCCATGTGTAGTGGGAACTACATTGATAATGAAAGCTCAAAAAAGTGTGAACAATATGATGACACAGAACAAATAATTGGTTGGCATGACTTGAAAATATAAAAAATAATCATAATAATAGTAATAATAATAAATCATGGCCATGATTGCTGATAAATAATAAAATGAAATCTTATTTAACAATAAAATCTGTAGTTTTTTGTTTTAAGAATACTGTATATGTTTCCATGAAAGGGTCACTATAATAAATAAAAAATCCCCAGAAGTACAATGACATGAGAGGTAGACATCTATATTTCTACCACTCTAAGCTGAGGCCACACTGTAATGCTTATAGTTTCCGGGGCGCTCGTGCACTACAACCAAGCAATGTTATGCAATCAGAGCGCCACCACAATTGGGCCACACTAGTGTGCACTTTTAATAGTGCGGCCTAGCCCTTAAAACTTCATCTTCGAAAAGGTGAATCTTGATGTTGAAATTCCGAAAAGGGAATTGTTGAATTTCGAAAAATTCTTAAAATGCGCTTCAAGTGAGTTAGAACTTTTGGTTCCGTAGAATGTGTCAAAATTCCTCTGTTTTTTTTGCCATCTCCAGCAGAGAGCAACCAGTTACTGCATATGTATATGTTAAAGGGGAACTGTGGTCTCCAAACAAGTTGAATTTAAATGAAAGGTCAGTTTCTTACCTTTAAAACGAGCCATCAACCACCTCTCTACGTGCTCCACAGCCCAAGATACACAGAAATGACTGACCAGAAAGTTAATGGGTGGGAGGCTGATATGTGACATTCCTGAGGCTTCTCCTGCACAGTGCCGCTGGCAAGCACAGCCTCAGACTCCCTCAGTGTGTGAGGGAGACAGGAACTCCCTCCTCCTCTCTGTTGTGTGATGGACTTGCAGCTGCAGAGAAGGTAAGGGAATCTACAGCCCTTCTTTCTCACTGTGTGAAAACAGCCTTTTCAGGCAGAGTTCTCACTCTGCCTGAAAAGGCTGTTTCCACAGAGTTTTCAGGGGGGGGGTCAGAGTGGCCACAGCACCTGTGAGCGGGTGGGGCTTAGGCACCTGTGATTGGGCGGGGCTTAGGCACTCATGAGTGGGCGGGGCCTGCAACTGGAGGGACCATGGGGTCCATGAGCGGGAGGGACCAGGGGGGCTGCAAAGGGGAGGAGACACAGGGCAGATTGACAGTTTCAGAGCAGGAAGCAGGAAGTGTAAATATCTTCAAAACTATTTAAATAAACAATGGAAATAAATTGCAAAAACTCTCAGGAGAGCAATTCCTATCAATTTACCTAAAGTCATTTTTGCACCACAGTTCCTCTTTAAGATCTTTCTGGAAAGGAACCTATGAGACCCCCTCTGGACATGGAATCTAAGTACCTGCCGGTCTTCTCCAGAGCTTCTGATTGTGTGTTGTGCGGCAAACACATACCAGGTCACGGCTCCAGAGGAGAACCCCACAAGAACTAACCCACAACGTGGAGAGGGCAGTGGCATCAGAGACCAGACACAAAGACAAGCGGAGAACAAATCAAGTCTGGTAGTACCCAGGCAGACAGAAAACTTAGAGGGTGCGTCTGGACAGGTAACAGCAGGAGAGGATATCAAACAGGCAGAGGGCAGGCCGATAACAATATGGATAAAGAGTCTTAGCAGGAAATAGCGGATAAGTGGATCAAATAAACTGCAATGGGGAATGATGAGTGAGCAGGTAACAGCAGATGAGTTGATTAAACAGATACTGGATAGACAAACTGCAATGGTAATTGATACAAAGCAGGAAACAAACAGATCAGAAGAGAACAAGGCTTAGGAACAGAGTGATAAACACTGAACTGTCAGCACTGAACTGTCACTGACACTGAACTGTCAGCTGGAAAGCAGGTAGGGCTTATGTAGGACTGATTACATCATCATTCCACGTAACCAGAGGAGACCAGACCCCACGGCACCGGCGCTTGTGCGGCAACAACACGCTTACATACGGAATCTCTGGGTAAGGCAGGACTGGAGACATAACAGTATACTGTCCCTTTAATGCAGTAACCTAACCTCACAATTATTAATATAAAATAAAAATGAATCTGGATTTTCTAACCACACATATGACTAATTTCTATTTGTAACATTTGTAACAGTTGTAAAAAATATTAGGGCACATTTTCAATTATTTTTGAGGACAAGGAGGCAGCAGGCACCAAAAGACTCACAGACTCTCCAGACGATCAGCCGTTTAAAAACATCTGATCGTGGATCTCAGATTCCTTAAGCAATTCTTCCGGAATCTCCTAGTCTGTCCTTTTTAACACTGATATACAATCGCAATGGTCCAGCCTGGCCTGTTCATTCTGCAATCCTTTGTCAGTAAGGCGGTTCTTGAAGAATTGCTCGAATGCGGCAGGATCTGTCGGTAGATGAGTTCAATGTATGGGCACCTTTACAGCTTAATATAAGGATACAAACTATTTCAGGTTTTTCAAAATCTCACAAACTTATTTTCAATAATTTTTGAAAATATGATAATTATTGAATTCTCGAAAGGTAACCCTTGATTGTAGCCTTCCATTTTAGTAACCCTCTAATGTATCGTTCGGTAACCCTCAAATGTAGCATGCAATTTTGGTAACCCTCGAATGTAGCCTTCGATTTCAGTAACCCTGGAATGTATTGTTCGGCAACCCTCTAATTGGCCATAACCCTCGAATGTATCTGACAATGAAATCTGACAATTGCCCGATCATGGTGAAAGCTACAGTGCAATGCACCAACGGGCGCACCGCTCCGGTTTTAGAGTTTAAATCATGCTTACCGATGTTATATTAGTTAGCTTGACTTAAACTCCTTCATTGCGGCTGCATGGCTAACGTGAAAGTTAACCGCAAAGTTATATACCAAAAGCGGCATTCAATTGCAGCACTTTAATCGCCAGCTAATTGCTGGTGGTAAAAGTACGGAAATACAAAAACGGAAGATAGCGATGCTTCAAGAGCTGATATCAGCATATAACATCACAGTGCAGTTTTCACCAGGTTGCCGATAAGCGCCTCTCGGTGCATATAAAACTTTAGAACTTTTACTAAAGTTCTATAGTTTGGAAGCGAACTGAATTTCGGGAAGTTCGGCCACCTGTAGTTGAATGACCATATAAAAACACAAGGTTTATATATTTAATTTTTTCTGTCTAAAGGCTGTTTGAAGGTAGAAATTACTGGGTTAGGAAAAGAAAGTAAATCATGGTTAGTTTCTTCTACTTTTAAAACAATAGCTTTATGCCCATGGTATTCCTTATGTTATGTCAATGAGGCTTTCTATGCAGTCTATGAAGCCTGAGTATGTGGCTTCTTATGGCTCAATCAGATTCTTTTCCAATCAGAATTGGTTAAAATCAGATAATTCGAGAAAGCATACCAATAATTCCCATTGACTTTAATGGGTTTGCCTGCGGATTTTAGAATTTTTTTAAAAATTTGTGAATCCGCAGGCAGAACAGATTTTAGCAGTTTAATCTATCTCTAGCCTTGACTTTGGAAGTTTTCTATAATGTGAAACTGGGGTTTAGGGGATATCTAAACCCCAATACGGTGGCTCAGTGGTTAGCACTGATGCCTTGCAGTGCTGAAGTCCTGAGTTCGAATCCACCGTTGGACACATCTGCAAAGACATTGTATGTTTTCTTCCCGTGCTTGCGTGGGTTTCCCCCGGGCACTCCGGTTTTCCCCACAATCATAAAGATATACTTATAAGTTGTATGTGTCAAATTAATGTGCTGAGATTGTAGGCAGGGCCTGATGTGAATGTATACATGTAATTGTAAAGCGCTACAGAAGATGTTGGCTCTATTTAAATCCGCAATAATAATAATAATCTGGACATAAATATAAAAATATTTTTTTAAGGCTGCACAAGAATTCAGTGGACAGAATATTCAGGGTTACAGCTGGTGATAGAATATTGTGTGTGCATGTGTGTTTGGTTGTGTTCTTGTCTAGTATAGTATACTGGGGGCATGCATCATTTGAATGAAAGAGTGTCAGGTTTTTGTTGGGTTAAGGGGGGGCTGGGGTATTTTTTCATGGAGAGGTTGAGCTTGATAGACTATTGTCCAGACATTAATAATTTGTTAGGCTAAAGACTCAAGAGATTCATCTGCTTTAATAGAAAGATTTTCTAGGATGGCTCCATTTATCTATGATCTATCTATCTATCTATCTATCTATCTATCTATCTCTGGTTTTCATTATTAGGTGAAATACAGTATATTTTCTTGTATGGTTTCTCAATGATAAAGTTTGTATTTAAGATAATATATAGGATATGACGTGCTTATCACTGGAGTAGAAGGTATTTTTCCATATTATCTGAGCATTTATGGTTTTACTTTAGTGTACTAAAGCTATCAATAGTGTTATATAAACTAAACAGTGCTAACAACTTTCTACTATAGTAGTGTTTATTGTATTATAAAAACACATTAAAGAACACATTAAAAAAGATAATCACTAGCATTCTATTATCCGGAGCTAATGTTATTTAAAAATGTTCTTAAGATGTTTCTTTGATTTGTTGCCGAGTGCTCATTGAATTCACTAATCCAGGCAGATTACCATGCAGCACCTATTTTTAGAAATCCGTCTGGTACTGCGGCAATTGTAGATGAGCGGATTACTGTTATATCAGCCATGCAAAATACATCCGTGTTTGAAAATAAAACAGAAATGTGTAATGACAATGACCAGTTATTAATAGTAATTTTAGCTGAAGTAAATACATTTCAGGATAGTGTTTATTGTAATTATTAAGTGTTCCTTTAACCATATTTATTAAATTTCAATGCAACTTCACTTTCACCAAAGAAGGAGTTAATAGTTTGCATCTGGACACTTAAATGCAATTTTCAGGAGGTTCTTTAAGATTTTTAAGTTTTTTCTTAAATCCCAAGATCTCCACCTAGTGGTAGAAAATAAATTCACACATTAAGGCTAACAGCTGTAAACAGTTAATTAGTACCGGTATGTGAGTTTGTTTGTGTGTAGCAAGTCTATGGATTTGGTATGCTGATTATAATTATAATATTAATGCTGTGCCTTTTTTATTTTTTAGGCCTCATTGCTGCGTTTTTTGCTGTGTTTTGTAATCCATTCTCCTTATGCAATCTGCAGAGACATTTTGATTTTTATGTTAATTGTGGTCTGTAGACCCCATTGTTTACGTTGCACTTTACTTAAGCTGGGTACACACAGTACCGATAAAGCCCTGATACGAACGAGCGTGTGGCCGCCAAACGATCAGGACGGCCAAAATCTTGTTTGGAAAAGAGGGAAAATTTCCCTCGGCCGCGGTAGACTCCCTATAGAGGAGTCTGCTGTGGCCGAGGGAAACACACAGTCCCTAGCGTTCTTCCTATGATGTGCATAGCATAAGAAGAATGCTCGGGACTGCGTGTATGCAGATTTTTGAAATGCAGGATCTTGTATGCAGGATCTTGCAGATTCTGTCTGTCATCTTTCAAAAATCTGTAGTGTGTGTACATACATAGTAACATAGTAATTAAGGTTGAATAAAGACATACGTCCATCAAGTCCAACCTATTCACCCTCTTTTTTTAACCCTACCTAACAGTTGATCCAGAGGAAGGTAAAGAACCCCAGCTAAAAAGGGGGAAAAAATTCCTTACTGACTCCAAATGGCAATCGGAAAGTTTCCCTGGATCAACCAGATCTATATGCATTAATACCAGTAATTCTCAATATTTTTTAGTTTTAGAAACTTATCCAGGCCAGGGATCTAAGTGTTTATGGCCACCATAATAGTTTATTTTTCCAGATAAGCTTTTTAAGAGGTTAACACTCTTCATAATTACTAGTTATACTAAGACACTTTATATAGTAAATAACACACCCCTATGGTAAAATATAAGGATATTAGAAATGATGTGCTACTTTTTATTTGGACTTTTGCTGTATATACACTATGAACACATGGTAAGGTGCATGTAAAGTGCAATCGCAATGCAGCGTGCTTTACATGTTTGCACTGCGATTTACCAAAAAACCTGTTGTCAGAGTGCTTGTGATCTGCACAAAAAATGGTATTCGCATGTGCTCCTATAACTGATCGGAGTGCATCGCGCACAGTGTTGCCAGTCACATTAGAATGCATGTGATTCTTACACCCAAAACATGATAAAATGTGTGTGATAATCACGCCCATGTTTCCTAGACAATGTTTATTTGCTGATAACTTAAGAAGAAGACTAATATAGCAAAAAATAATTTTTAGGTTAAAATTTAAAACTTTTGTTATTTAAGAAACCTTTCACCTACTTACCCTTTTACATATTTTACAAAAAATGCAAAGAATAAATAAAACACAAAAAGTCATAAAATTCATTTTTTTCTAGAAAAATCTGAAAATGTAATTTTCTGATATTTCCTGACTTTATATATATTGGATGGGGATCTGCAAATTCTATTAAAGGGCATGTCCACCCTTCTAAAAAAATGTTTTATATGTTATAGAGCTTCCTCCCCCAGCCCCAACCACATTATTATAATTGCCAGAAACTCCCCTGATCTTTATTTACCTTCCCTCTCTCCTCCGCCGCACTGCCCGGCCTTCTGCTTGCATGGCTCCGCCGCACAGCCCGACCTTGTGCTTGCATGGAACTGCAAGCAGGGGGCCAGACCAGCAGCCACGTCTGTGATTGGACAATATAAACTGACAATATAAACTGATGTCATGTGGTAAGTGAAAAAGTTTGGAAAACCTAAATTTATACAGGAAACTTCTTATTAGATTCCAATTCTCTGATCCAAATAAAAACATAGAAAGAATTTCTGAGATCCTGAAATGTTTTACTGCACAGACTGCATTGTTGGAAACAAATTTATAATGAGGGCAGCACTGGTATAACAAGTTTTACTATCATTGAGAATGTGCAAGTTGGGGTTAATTTAGAGACTCAGGGGCGTACCTGAAGGGACCCGGGGCCCTGACTCTCTCCTCCCTCCACGCAAGTCCCTGCAGTATTCACCCTTTTTAAAGAGCTGATCGCGTGCATGAAGAAAACATACGCACAATCAGTAACGTCTGAATGGCACCCAAAGGGTTAACAGCAAGGGGTTCATGACAGGGCAGAATAGGATGACGGGTTACAAAAGGGGGGGGAGTAATTTAAGGTCAGGAAAAATTGGATTGGATAATAAATCGGGGTTCTGGATAGGAAGGATGGGTTGCTAAGGGGAGTAGGCTACGGTCAGGAAGATGGGGATTGGGCGAAAATTGGCGGGGAAACAGAAGGGGTAGGCAAAGGTAGTCTTGAAAAGGAGGAGGGACACAAAGCAAAGCAGTCTTTTACCAGGGAAAACGGAATAACAGAACAACAAGTATGGCTCACCTCGATAGCCTGCTAGTGGAACTTAAGAAAACTGCGATGGTAAGAGGAGAAGGATGGCTGCGGCAGCTAATTACACAAGGAGAGAGCGGGGAAGGAACATCCAACACGGCCCAAACGAACAGCAAGCGACAGGTGATGGTGTCATGCAGCCTAGAGCCGATCTCGACCGCCGGAACGCTTCACCCCTCCTTCAAACTGAAGGCAACGTAGGCGGAGCCTAAGTCCGGCCCGGGAGGAACAACATACAGACAATCTTGTTTCCTCTCCAGGCCGCAACACAACAACTACTTCCAGAAACACAGATGGAAATCCAGTCCTCACAGAAGGCCGCACAGCAGCTCCAGAAACTGCTGTGCAGGCCGCACAGCAGCTCCAGGGGAACATCGGACACATCGGGCAAGACGCAGGTGCCACAGGAACGTACCTCAGGGAAAGCAAGCGAGGTTACAACAAGTGCAAACTACTACAGCAGTGGTGAGTAACGAAGCTGGGGGGCAAGCAGGTACACCCCTAGACAATGCGCGGCCTGGTCTTCAGGGCAGGACACAAGCAGCGCGGCCTGGTCCACAGGCAAGGGCACACACAGCACATTCCTGGGTACAAACAATACGGCCTGGTCGTCAGGCCAGGTCAGAAACAGCCCAATTCAACACATTCCCTTCCACAGCGTGCAGACAGAGGTGGGGGCACAGGGGGCACCTAATGCAAGGGACCCCATAGGCCCCTCTATTATCTTGTCTACACAGGTCATGGACACACAACGCACAGCAGCACAGCAAGATCCATGGAACAACGCGGTATCTACATCATCCATCAACAGGGCACAGCAGCCGTATAGTCAAACAGCGCAGGATAACACAGGTACTTTCTCCACTCAGGCAAGCAACTCACAAACAGAATGTCAGGGAACAAATTTAAGGGATAGCAACAATTTCATGAATAGTTTAAGGCAACTATTATTTAATTGGGAAAACACTCAGGCTACACAAAATACCCCAATAGGAACAGTGGCCTCAGGGCCATCTACGCAATTTATAGATCAAGGTCCAGTCAGAATTGAAGGTCAGCAACCGGTACTGCCTTCACAGACATCAACAACCGAGCTGCAACAGACCGTCACACAACACACCTCGGCAATAGAGCCTTCAACCCCCATTTCTGACTTTGCTAAAGGTCATACATACGTCTGTATCGAGGGCCCACTGGGAGCACATCTAAAAACAGACACAAAAGAGGCCATATGGCAGGGGGAATTTTTAGACATCTTTACCTTATTACCATTAGAAAGGTTCAATATTGATAAGTGGGAAAAGGGCAAGGAGCACCGAAGGGAAGAGGACGAAGATAGACGTCGCTACCGCCTTATACCTAGGTCATTCGGCAACTGGCTACAAGCCTATTCTATAATGGCCAGTGTGATCGGGGAAAAATTCCCCGAGCAATGCTCCTCATTTTTTTGCTATCTAGATAGCATTTGGGAAGCACAAACCCGTTCGCAAGGAGCTTCGCTGGGACCACAAAGACATTAGTCTTTGGCTTAGAGTAATGAACGCAAAGACATACCACACGGGTCAGGCACCGGGTTTGGCGATGCCCAACAACAACATGCTTACACAAAAGAAAGGTTTATGTTGGTCATTCAATGAAGGACAATGCCAATGGGGTCAGGCTTGCAAGTTTCGCCACGAATGCGCCATGTGTTCCGGCTCGCATCCACAGGTAAAATGTTTTCGTCGCTTTTGAACACAACACGGAAAAGGCAGAGATCCAAGTGGAAAAGGGGGAGACATCGATGAAGGTAGAAGCTTTGGTCCCATGGCTAGAGAGATACCCAAATAAGGAGAAAGCATTGCTCTTAAGGGAGGGTTTCATTTATGGGTTCAGAATCCCAGCCCAAGCGGATACACCAAAAATCACTCACACTCACAATCGGTACACAAGTCACACACAATAGTTCAAGACAAACTTCAAAAAGAAATTCTATTAGGCAGAATGGCGGGTCCTTTCAAATACCCGCCATTCGCTAATCTACGGATCTCTCCTTTGGGACTTGTCCCCAAGAAAGAACCTGGCCATTTTCGGCTTATTCATCATTTGTCATTTCCTGCCAGGGACTCCGTGAATGATGACATAGATAAAGATTTGTCCAGGGTGTCCTATACTTCCTTTGATGAGGCTCTTAGATTAGTACAAGCAGCAGGTCAAGGTGCCTTGATGGCAAAAACCGATATCGAGTCTGCCTTTCGGCTCTTGCCTGTTCACCCCGAATCCATTCCTTTATTAGGATGTAAGTTCGACAACCAATACTTTGTGGACAGGTCCTTGCCGATGGGATGCTCGATATCTTGCGCGTATTTCGAGGCGTTTAGCACCTTTTTAGAATGGGTAGTGAGACAACAGTCGGGAGTCAATTTGATCGTCCACTATCTCGATGATTTTTTATTTGTAGGCCCAGGTAACTCCAACCTTTGTGGGGTTTTGCTGCAAATTATGCAAAAAGTGTGTGACAATTTTGGCGTCCCTTTGGCTACTGAAAAAACGGAAGGCCCCTCCACTTCTATTAAATTTCTAGGTATTGTCATTGACACAAAAGGTATTGTCATTGACAATGTCACATTCCACAAGATAAAATTACAGTTTTATCACAGGCAGTTACAACAGCATTTTCCGCAAATAAAATCACATTGAAAGAGATGCAATCCTTGATAGGGAGACAAAATTTTACTTGTAGGGTGATGCCGAAGGCCCGAGTCTTTTCTCGCCATTTGGCATTAGCTACAACAGGAATAAGGCATTCTCACCACTATATCAGAATCACAAGACCACTCAAACAGGACCTCAAGGTATGGCAATCTTTCTTATACCAGTATAATGGTCGATCTTACTTTATGTCAGAAACCAGCACCAACACACAGCTACATATGTTTACAGACGCGGCGGGGAGCATAGGCTTCGGAGCATACTTTGCCGGAGCATGGTGTGCACAGTCTTGGCCAACAGGATGGCATTCCACGCCTTTGATTAAGAATTTAACCTTTTTAGAATTATTTCCCATAATAGTGGCCGTTGAGCTTTGGGGTCAAACATTCAGGGACAAAAAAGTTATCTTTCATTCGGATAACATGGCTGCGGTTTTAGCTGTCAACAAGCTGACTTCCTCCTCCTTACCGGTGTTGAGCCTGTTAAGACACCTTGTTTTAAGATGCTTGCAATTAAATGTTATGTTTACAGCTTGTCACATTCCAGGAATAAACAATGACATAGCTGATGCACTCTCTCGCCAACAGTGGGATCGATTTCATCTCTTGGCACGAGGAGCAGCGGTCCAGGGGATCGAATGTCCAGCACACCTGTGGAACATCATATAGCAGGTATTTCCACATTAATAAAACAATCACTATCACAGTCTTCTTGGGCAGCTTACACAGCAGTATGGACAAAATGGTGCCAATTTCTAGCAGAAAGGGATCCTTTGTTACCCCTGTCAGATGGGACACATTTGTTGTTAAGGTACCTTTCACAGCTATTTTAGGCTACTGTTTCAGTGAGTGTCATAAATAAACATACGGCAGTGACATAGACCACACTAAACAGGCATTTAAAGGATACAACAGGGGCAACACGAGGATTGACTCTAGACGCCCCATAACCTTTCAGATCCTGAGCAACCTACTTACACACCTTCCACTAATAGCTAATTCGCCTTACGAGGTCACTTTATTTCAGTTAGCATTTTCATGGGCCTTTTACCAGTTCAGAGTCTCTGAATTGGTAAGCAAGGCCAAAAACCGCCCTGGGGGCTTACTATCCACAGACATGTAACTGTACACGGACAAGGTCAGGATTGTGCTCCGCAATACCAAAACCTCTAAAAAGCGTAGTACCTTCAACATAGAACTTAAGGCCATTAAGGGCTGTTATACATGTCCGGTATTTAACTGTCGGAACTATTTAAAAGTTCGCCCTTCAGGTAGAATAGCCTTCTTTATCCACAGCGACGGTTACAACTTATCACAATTTCAGATTTCATCAGTCTTTAGCTCCTCACTAGCTTCAGTGGGCTTGGCAACAAAAGACTACGGAACACACTCCTCTCGGATAGGAGCTGCCACAGAAGCAGCGCGTAGTGGACTTAGTGTAGGCAAAATAAAATCCATAGGCCGATGAGCATCTAACAGATATCGCACATACATTAGGCCTCAAAGAATAGAAGATTTGCATAATGCTGTGAAGGAGTGAGAACATTAAATTGATTAAAAAATGTATTACCTTACAGGTTCAGCACAGTGCATGGTTTATGGGACATTCATTTGTTTTCTGGGCGGAGCAGAGAACAGGTCTTCGCATTAATGGACGTTACTTAGGTTTACCCAGATCACAGACATCCGTTCATTGGTTTGGGTACAGAGGCATGCTGTGGCATGAACTGGTCCCCAAGGCAATCTCATTAGCAATATGTCCCCCGAAACATATTAATTATCCACTTGGGGGGCAACGACTTGGGAGTAACACCCATGCGCCACCTTATCAAGACCATGAAACGAGATTGCTTGAGGCTATGGTCTATTTTCCCAGGCCTCTTAATCATATGGTAAAATATAATCAATTGTTTCTTTTGGCGGGGGGCTCAGTCACAGGCGACTATTGACAAAGTACGCAAAATGGTAATAACGCAATGTCAAAATTTATTCAATCAAACGGGGGTTTAATTGTAAAGCACATGGGTTTAATTGTAAAGCACATAGACAAAGATTATGACTGCTCTCTGTTCCGCTCGGATGGGGTCCATCTATCAGAAGTGTGTCTCGATTTATTTAACCTAGAGTGTCAATCGGTTCTGGAGGATGCTATGTTGGTGTGGGGTCGCTCGCATGGTTGTAGGAATCCAACCAGGCGGGCTGTGGCGAGTCCCTGTCGGTCGGCCATGGGAAAATAATAGTGGATGAGAATTATCGAGACAAGGTAGTATTGGTCTAACCCCAAGGTGGGTGGCCAGTGGTGACGTTCGCGAATATGGCGCCATTTAATTGATACAGGCCCGCTGAAGCAGGTAATGCGTTTTAGCGGGGAGTACGTTTAACTAAAATGAATTTCGGCTGGCTGACAGGGACTTATCTTTAATACTAACAATTGCTTTTGAAATCAAATTGTTTTAAATCAAATTGTTCTTTAAATGCAATGTATTTACAAGTTTCTCATTTATTACATATGTACTATTGTAATGTTCAGTTTCAAATAGATATATATGTATAAACAAAAGCATATGTTATTGCTATTTACTATTTAATAAAGCTGTGGCCAGTACTTTATCCAACAAACCTGGTGTGGTGTCCATTATTAATAGCTAAAGGTAAGAATTAGTCTTGCCCTTATGTCAAGCTCTTTAAAACTGGACCCGAACTTCCGGTTCAGTTCCGGAAGTTCGGGTCTTGTTTTAAAGAGCTGATCGCGTGTATGTTTTCTTCATACGCGCGATCAGCTGTTTAAATAGGGTGAATACTGCAGGGATTTGGGCTTGTGGCGGGCCCTACTACCATCCGGTCCCCCCCACGAGGGGTGGCAGGGGCAGTAGTTATGCCACTGTAGAGACTGCTTAGCATTTGGAGTGTACAGTATATTTGGTAATTGGTAAAACGGACATTATACTATTGATTTCTGGCTCCTGCCACAGTCTGCCCTGTCAAAAAAGGGTAAGTTTACCGTTAAGACAAACCCCCCCCCCCCAAAAAAAAAACTGATGTATTATCCACAACTCCCGCAAATACAACTGCTATTTTTACAAGTTGATTCCATGCATTTATAACCAGATATTGAATGATAAGTTCTAGCAAAAGTATCTGCCTCCTCCTTCTGCTCAATTAACTTTTTATAAGCTTGAGTATATGCTGAAAAAGCAGCAGGCGAAACAGCAGTCAATTATTGGTTGTGATGTCAGTTGTCACAGCCTTAATGACTAAGTTGAGGGAGGGGCCAGCTTACTCTGCCAGAATGGGGACAATAATTATACTTAAATATCTAGTTAGTAATGCAGGTAATTAAGTGCAAAATATATCAGTTGGGGACAGTTTATTGACAACAAACTAGTTTTTGTTTTAAGGGTGGAATGTGCCCTTTAAAATATATTTGAGATAGGAAGAGTGCAAAGTAAAAGGAGATGCAACATGTAACAGTATTAACATTAAAAATTCAGATTGGGTACCCAAGCCCAACACAAATGGGCAATTTACCCACAGTCGCAGCCACTCTGGGTAAAATCTCTGTAGGGAGATTTACCAGTAGCTATGCGGCTCTGGGTTAATTCTGTAACTGTAAGGGGAAATTATGCTGGTAATAGCTTGCGGCAGCTGCAAGAGTGTAGCTCATATGTACACATTTAATATTAACAAATGATATCAATATTAATTTAAATGTCATTTTATTAGAGGATAGTCATTAAGCCTGTTACATTAACAGGAGCTAGAAACCCAGAGCCCCTTCGGTGTTCCAAGCCCAGTGTACCCTCTTGGTGTCAAAGCTCAGAGCCCTCCATCAGTGTCCTAAGGTAACAGTCTCCCCTCAGTGTCCCATTACCAGAGTCTCCCCATCTGTGTCCCACAACCATAGTCTCCACCTCAGTGTTCCCCCTCAATGTCCCAAGCCCAGAGTCCCCTTTCAGTGTCCCAAGCCCAGAGTTCTCTCTCAGTGTCCCAAGCCCAGAGTTCCCTCTCAGTGTCCCAAGCCCAGAGTCCCTCTTCAGTGTCTCAAGCCCAGAGTCCCCTTTCAGTGTCTCAAGCCCAGAGTTCCCCCTATGTGTGCCAAGCCCAAAGTCTCCCCTCAGTGTCCCAAGCCCAGAGTTCCTTCCTCAGTGTCCCAGAGTCCCCCTCAGTGTCCCAAGCCCAGAATCCCACCTCTGTGTCCCAAGCTCAGAGTCCCTCCTCAGTGTCCATAGCCTAGAGTCTGACCTCAGTGTCCCAAGCTCAGAGCCCCTCCTCAGTGTCCCAAGCCCAGAGTCCCTCCTCAGTGTCCCAAGGTCAGTGTCCAGAGTCCCCCCTCAGTGTCCCAAGCCCAGAGTCCCCCATCAGTGTTCCAAGCCCAGAGTCTCCCTCTAGTAGTGAATTAATAGACACTGCAGGGACAATGTCAAGCATGCACAGTGAGTGCTGTTGGGGGACAAACGAATGCAGGTGAGGGATTTATTATATAGGATTAAGACTCTATAGCTATTGAAATTTAAATATCTTTACACTGTTAATAAAGTTACCTTTATTTATAAAAAGTCAAAAGGCAATCTGAGACTGCAGAACTGTTTGTTTGTGTGCCCCTAAAAACTACATATCTCAGTGTATGTTTCACATGTCACGTCTGAACTAATCAGATGGGTTTTGCCTCAAAGTGATATTCTGGAAGATTATGTTTCCTGCTTCCAGTGAGCATGAGGTCACTAATATTAAGCAAGTTCCTAAAGTTCATCTACAACCGTTTAGAGGGAAATATGGTACTACGGTAAATGTTATTTATTTGTTTATTACTGGTTTTTAACTATGTGAATGTATGCTAGAATAGCAATAGATAGAGTTTATATAAATAAATAGATATAGGGCAGTACGGCGGCTCAGTGGTAAGCACTGATGTCTTACAGCGATGAGGTCCTGAGTTCGAATCCACCCTTGGACACATCTGCAAGGAGTTTGTATGTTCTCCCTGTGCTTGCGTGGGTTTCCTCCTGGCCTCCGGTTTCCCCCACAATCATAAAGACATACTGATAGGTTGTATGTGTCAAATAAACGTGCTTAGATTGTAAGCTCTTTGGGGCAGGGCCTGATGTGAATGTATGCATGTAATTTTAAAGCGCTACTGAAGATGTTGCCGCTATATAAATCCACAATAACATTAAAGGATAAGTGCACTGTAAAATCAAGTTATGTTCATTGGGAAGCTGCAGCTTTAAAAATACTGTTGCTATATTTTTTTACCTATGCCCCTTCAGAGCCTAGCTTTGTGCCTTGAAAGTTGCTGACATCTTGTTACTGGTTTGCTGAATGTTAAGCTCCGCCCCTCTGAGATTTCCTCTGCTTTCCCCTGCTTGAGCCTCAAACATTAATGCCTGTGAGTTCAATGCATGTGCATGTGCACAGAACTCCCAGGCAATACTGTTTGAGGCTCAAGCAGGAGAGTGCATGGAACTCACAGGCATTACCGTTTGAGACTCAAGCAGGAGAAAGAATGATTGTTCAATGTGCCCACACATGGTCCAATGTTATCGGCTTCTACTTCAAATTCTGTCAGATCCGTCGTCAGTGTCAGAACTCTGACTTTAAAAGACACTAATGGTAGTGTAGTGCAACTGTGGATTTATCAGTAAAGCAGAACGTTAGGCTGGGTATACACAGAATTTTCCTTCCAGACCTTTTAGCGCTATATAGTGGTCCGCCACAGCAAATGTCTCCTAAGGACCACAGTGTTCACTGCCACCACAGAAGTCACGTCAGATTTTTCAGCCCAACCGACCAATACACGGAAATATCTGTTGGATTGTGTATACCCAGCCTTAATAAATATATACTTAATAACAAAAGTAAAGGGCATTTTTGTATTGGCCAACTGTGATGACAATGATGATATATTATTATATGATCCATACATAACAGAACATATGAATGTATTTGGCCATGAACCTCCTTCTGGGCTTGTTCAGTTGTAACCCATCTAGGAATCACCCCCTTAAAAATCCTGTGCTTGCCACTGTCGTCCATAAATATGGCCGAAGGTGTGAAGATTACATGGTAGTAAAAGTGTGAGAGGGATAGGAAAATCAATAATATATGAACCTCATCATCAGATACTGAAACAAATTAGTTTTATGCATGTTAAACTCAATAGTGAATATCTGACTGATTGGCAACAAGCTTCTTTTACCTATACTGCTTTGGAGTTGGTTAAATTGATATTTTAGCACCTATAAGCAAGTCATTACTGTACATACTCGAATATAAGTTGATGCGAGTACAAGCCAAGGTACCTATTTTTACCTGAAAAATTAGTAAAAACTATTTGACTCGAGAGTAGGAATTATGACCACTACTGCCTACTGATTCAGTATTGTTTTGAGGCTTTAGTTGCCCTTTAAATGGACAGCTGAATTCCCATACAGTAATCTCATACAATAATAGCCACATCCAGAATGGCTATTACTGTATAGGACGATATACCTGATAAAGAATAATAAAAACAATGTTTCTGTATTTACATTATAGATATTCATAACTGGCAACCATGATAAAGTATTATTATAAAAAAAGAAAAAGAAAATGTCTGCTTAAGCTGGAACAGAGCATACATCTGGATCCTTAAACTACCCAATAGAGCAACAACTGTATTTTAAAAAGTTGAAGAGGGTGTAATTAATGTCAGTATGACATATTTAGCTAACAAGTCAACTGTATACATATGTGCTTGTTTTCACACAATGATGGTGTTTCAGGCTGCTTTGGAGACCCCCACTACCAGGAGAGTTGTCACCAGTTAAATCTGGTCTGCTTGGGACTTTTCAGCAGTTAGGACACATAGAGGTTCTCTACCCTACCTCCCTCTCATTGAACATATTTTGGTAAAAGCTCATTGTAGGAGAGTGTTAACTTGCATGGGCACTCGTCTGCAATCCGGCTGCTGCTACTACTGCAGAGTGAGTGAGGTGAATGGCCCGAGTGGCCCGAGTATAAGTTGAGGTTCGGTTTTCAGGCTATTCTTAAAGCCTGAAAACCTCGGCTTATACTCCAGTATATACGGCATGTTACAAAATGCACCGCAGAGAAACATCCACAAATCATTATTTATTTGAATTGATTCAAAAATTATAGAAGATAAAAATGAACCAGGCAATATCACTGGTAAACAAGATACAGCAATAGTCATTTAGTGTATCGTATGGTGTTAGTTTAAATATTCATTTTTACAGGTGAGTTTTATTCAACAGCAGTTCTGTGGAACCAAATGAAATTCCTAAAATCAATTCTGAACCCAATTGAACTAGAATTTTTTATCAAAATTTTTAAATATTTGATCACAATTTTCGATCAATCATATGGGTAGGGGAAGGATCAATCCACAAATCACCATTATTTGAAAAGCTTTTTTAAACAGCATTTATTTAAAACAAATTTTTAGTAGTAGTGTTATTTCTTCTTTTTGACTGTAAATCAGTGCTTACTAATCATATCCACAGAGAGCCATAAGAACAGTCTGATAATCATCCTTTGTTTCCTCCTAGAAAAATACATTAAAGGGTGAATGTCCATAAAGCTTCTAGAATTTATCAAAAAAACTAAAAATTAACCAAAATTTTCAGGTTCTTATATTGGCATAAATGGAGGCTATGGGAACAACCCTTGGGCCATTTTATTTTACATATAGCATGTACTGAACATTCTAGGGCCCCATATAGTGTGTACAATCCGTGCTAGTGTATATAGTAGAAACATTGGGGCTTTAGTTACCTGTTTATCATTTCAAAAATGAAAGATCCAAACTAATTATCATAGGGCTATGACATACTTGCATTTTCTTAAAAAGTTTCCTCAATTGATGATTACAGCGGCAGTTTTTCCTAATGATCTCGCAACATTTCCAATTTCATTATTTGTGATCGACATTTAGGGTGTAGGAACATCAGAAGGGAAGTTGACACAAGAATATATAGAAGTGCATGCTTCGCTGCCAGGTGGGTTGCTTGGGTCTCTCCTCCCTACTGCTCCGTTCCCAGCAGTTTTAGTCACAAAAAGTAAAATAAACGAAGAGGACCCCATGCAGGAATACTGCATACACAAATTGCTTATTGTTCCAACATGTTTCGATCCCCAAACGGATCTTTGTCAAACATGTTGGAACAATTCACACTGTGGCGTCCCCTTCCTTTATTTTACTTTTTAGGAGGCAAGTTGACTGATACAGTAAATGGCCTGCATCAAGCTTACTTAGAGATTTTTTATTTGTGAGTTACAATAGTTATATGTAGCAATGATAGTCTCAACAAGCAATCTCGTTATGTGTATATGTATGTTGTAAAGTTAATAAAATTAATGCATTTTGCTATATTTTTGAAGAAAAACAGTTGCCTGTCCATTAAATGTATTTTAACTAAAAAACTCACCATTAAGGAATCGCGAAGTGACTTGCCAGTTATTTTTCGATACTCAGCTTTGATATCTTTCATGTCTTTTTCAGAACGTGATACCATTATCCTGGTGAGTATTTTCTTATTTGCTCCAGACCCCTAGCAGGAATACAAACAATGGATTAAAGTGTGTTTCTTCCAAATACAGAAAATACTTTTGATTTTGATCTGACTCATTTATTCTTTTAATAGTCATAGTGTACAGTATTTCTCTTGTTTTTTGTCTTAGTTCATTCAGAGTCATTTCTATCTGAGCCACTAGTTCACTACGTATTCTTTTAGACAATTTAAAAAAAATAAAAATATCAGTCTAAACTCATATATGATAGGTAGTCCAATAAGTGGACAGTAATCTACTAAGAGTGAAGCACTCTTTATTCACATGAGAGCATATGGTTGGTGTTACCTGCAATGCAAAGTTTTAGGCAGTTCTATCTGCTAGGTTGCTACTAACTAGTAACTACTATCTATGTAAAAGCACAAATTACAAGATCAAGGTTTACATCGCCATTACAATATATCCCTCTCCCCTTTGCAATCCACTCTGGGCAGTTACCTTCATTGCTAAATGCAGTTTTTCAGCAAAAAACTTTGGCGTACTCACAGCGCATTTCACTAAAACAAAGAGAAATTTATGTTAACAGCCCATCTGAATAAACATTTTCATAGCCATAATGTATTAATAATGATTAATATCATTTGGTAGTTAAAATTTCAACATATCAGGAACATTAGGAATCACTCGTGTAATGCTCACAAACTTGTTTACATAGTACTGATTATTAAGGAGAACTACACTTTATTTTTCTCTATTACACTCACTGCTCCCAGTCTGATGTCTGTCACTAGATGGAAGCAGCTCAGGCCTTGGTCAGCTTTATTCAGGAAACAGCCACAATCTTCAGTGTACTTAATTAGCATCCAGTCTCTTTCCCCACCGAGGGCATCAGAGATCTTTTCCTGTTCTTTAGGAGTCCGCACACAGCCCCCAGTTTGCTTTCTTTACCTCAGAGACCTCCCCATCTATTTTTTTCCTTCCCACCCAAAACAGAAACTCTTTTTTCATTGGCTGCCTCCACACAGAGCAGACTAGGCAAGCAGGAAACATTGCCTTGGAAACCTAACTTTCCTGTATGCATTAAGGAGGATGTTACACTACTTTACACATGTTTTTTTTGTGGGTATGTGCAACTATTTTGTATTGCTTCTATTCTGTTCCTAGTAAAATATAAACGGGAAGCTTTAGTAATGCACTCCTTCACCTCATAAGTATCACGGCTTTGACTCTGATGAAGTCTAAATACTTATTATGTGAAATACACGTCGGTTGTTTGGAGGCTACTTCGGGGATCACCAAAACTGTTTGGCGGGTTAGAGGTGTGTTTATTTCGTCACTGGGTGAAGGTTCATGGACTGTTATGGGACTGGTTTACGGTAACAGGGACAGTGTACTGAGTATCACCAGCCAACTGGTTCACGCCCAGCATTGAAGTTCGTTAGTAACACTGAATGCTTACAGCTATGATGACTGTATACTATTTAACCCATTAGTCCATTGTAAGTCCCGGTTGGCCATGAACATCCCACCGCTAACATTCAATGTGTGTGATATGGATAGTAGTTGCTGCATTTTGTGCAGGTGATTTGAACTTTTGCTATTGACGGTACTGCTATTTCCCCGTCAGCATTTATCTTATCTATTCCTCTACCGGATTAGGACTCCTAGTGACACAGTGTTTTTTTGGGGGGGCCTGGTTTTTGTTATGGTCCTGTGTTTGTGTAATAATAAAGGTTGTACATATTTTATATCAATCTGTCTGGTTTTGCTTATGTTTATTTCAGGATTGACTCTTTTAGATTGTGAGGGGTCTGTCAGGGCGGAGATGTATAAACACAATTGTTCATCACAGAGATCTGAAGCAGATCTCTGTGCTGTAATATGATTGTCTGTCAGTTTCTAGCAGGGTAAGACACAGCTTATTTTATCTTTGTGAATGTGTTCTGTTTATTTATGTCGGGTTACTTTATTTACCCTTTAAATATATTATTGATGACAAATATTCTTTAGCAAATCAAAACAAACAAAAAAGTTAATAGGATTAGTCTAATTATTTGTCTAATCATAATAAAATTCATTACATACCAACGGCTATCAGCAGAGCCTCAATGTCCCCTTTTAGCTCAAGTTCGATCGCATCATTTAAGTTATGACTGCTGTACTTGCCATACAGTTCAAACACTAAAGAAGGAAGTAAGGGAGTTGTTTAAAAATTGTTCTTCAATTGTTAGTAAATGATCTCGTAAAAGAGAAAAACAATCAGAAATGTCACAGATGATGTGATCATAAGTAGACCTTCATAAGTAGATAAGTAACCGACAAGTTTTGGAAATTCAAAAACAAACCCAATATAAGTCAATGGGAGCTGGATATGATATTTGGTAACTAATAATAATCAATAATTGGTATCCAGTAATTGCTAGTCTGTATTGAATAACAGATAATCTGTATTGAATATTTAAAGTTCAATATCAAATATTCAAAGTTCAAATATTCAAAGTTCCCTTTTTTAAAAACACTACAAAAGTTCCATAGAACTTTGAAACCGTAAGTTTGAATCAGAACTGGTTTCGAAATGAACATGAAACCCATCCCTAATCATGAATGGTAGTTAAATGTAGTGATGCATTGGGTAATTGAGAGAATTACATACTTACATAGTATTGGAAATTGAACAAAGACATTTGTATGTCTAATTTAACCATTTTATCCTACCCATGATGCTTTGCCAACAGTTGATCTATTCTAAATACTATTAAAGGGCATGTCCAGTCAAAAAAAACTTTTATTATTGTGGTAGAGCACCTCCCACAAACCCCATTTTCGCTAAGAATTGTCAAAGATGACTCTGAAAGGACTTACCTTACCTGATCCCTCGGAGCAGTACAGGTCTGTGCTGACAGCCTCTCTTCTTCCTGGTCACGGCTGTCAGGCAATTAGGTGTGACGTCACATTGTGCCTTAACTGACAGCCACGACCAGAAAGAGCAGAGCAGAGTAGGTGTGGCGAGGGACCAGGTCAGGAAAGTCCTTTCAGAGGCATCTTTGACAATTTTTACTAATGTGAAAATGGGGTTTGGGTGTGATGCACTACCATAATATAAAAAGGTTGTTTTTTTTAATTTTATTTAAATTGATCACATCCCCACATAAGCACTTCTTCTCCAGCGTGTATAACCCTAAATGATCTAATCTGTCTGTGTAGTCAAATCCCTCCATAATCTCTAATGTTGATTAATTAAAATGTTGTAATTAAAACACATTTAGCAGAATAGGTAGCTGTATTTCTTTGAGAATAGATTAAAATGTATTATGATTTCAAGTTAGGTTGATTGTACACATACATATACTATTTTGAGATTGCTTGCTGAGAGACAATCAATGCTACCTACAACTGTTGCCTTTCCCATTAGAGACTTTTCATCAATAGATCTTCCCAGAGGACATGTGGGCATCACATAATATTAATAAAGGGAAAGAAAAGGTTTTTTTATCGCAAGAACTATTTCTGTACAACCGTTCAACTGCCTTTCAGAAAATGCTGTATTAGCAGGTTGTTTTAGATTCCTTTTTTGGCTCCCCAGTCTTAATATTATTCATATATTAAAGGGCATGCCCCCAAACAAAAAATGTAAATATAACCTAATTACCCCCAAAAACCTAGCCCTCGTGTACAAGGCACCTAAATATACCTACCCGGACTTGTTCCCTTGCTCCCTTTGCTGCTGTCCCTTGCATTTTTCTTGCCTAGCAGTAGCTGAAGGGACCAGACTGGCATCAGTGATTGGCTGAGATGCAATGTGCAATTCTGCTGTTGCCGTACATGGAAATGGGTACTGAGCATTTTTCCAGACTCGTGGCTGTATTTTCGATCCATTATCAATAATTACCAAATTTACGGGCTGTTCGCTAACCCTAGAATGTATCGTTCTCTAACCCTCTAATGTAGCCTTCGATTTTCGGTAACCCTCGAAAGTATAGTTCGTTTTCGGTAACCCTAGAATGTACCGTTCACTAAACCTCGAATGTAGCCTTCAATTTTCGGTAACCCTCGAAAGTATAGTTCGTTTTCGCTAACCCTCGAAAGTATTGTTCGTTTTTGCTAACCCTCAAATGTATCGTTTATTTTCGGTAACCCTTGAATGTATGGATCATTTTTGCTAACCCTCAAATGTAGCCTTCGATTTTCAGTAACCCTCGAAAGTATAGTTAGTTTTCGGTAACCCTTGAAAGTATTGTTCGCTAACCCTCGAAAGTATCTTCCATTTTCGGTAATCCTCAAAAGTATCGTTCGATTTCGGTAACCCTTGAATTTATGGTTCTATTTTCGCTAACCCTCGAAAGTAACGTGTAGCTTGCACAAAAAAACCAACAATTGCCCGCTCATGTTTAAGAAGTGTTTTAACAAGTTTTGGTGATCGTGACATGTTCACCAGACCATTCCCCAGGTGCCACAGCCATTTACAGTAAGTTACCAATGTTAGTTTATCTCTACTGTAAATCACTCTGACTTTTCGAACTATCACTCTCCCATTGACTTTAATGGGTCCGAATTCGAACTTTCAAACTTTCACTTAATATAGTTCGGCCAACTCTACTGAGTACATGTATTTGAGTTTTTTTTCCCTATTATAACTGTATTAACTGTATTAATTGCTACAGGAAACATCATGCATTTGTGTTAATTGAAATTATACTTAATTTTTATTTATCTGTATAATTGCTTGCACTTATCCCCTTGTTTGTATTCTCTGTGTTTTATAATGTACAGCGTTGTATACCAAAGCAGTGCTTTATAAATAAAATCATACATACATAATGTTAGAAACAAGTATCTTATTAATGAAAAAATAAAAGTTTTAAGTCAAAATTTCTACCTCCTAAAACTGTTTCTTTGCAGAGAGAGAAAGGTGATGCTGGAAGAAGATTGGTGTGTGTTATTCATGCCTGAATATCCCAAGCTTTATCTCAATTGTGTTGCATACAAATGAATAGGGCTAGGGGGAAACGGCCTTGTAATTGAGAAGAGGGTCTGAGTAGATTTTTTTTTGATTGATGCCTTTAAAGTAACCACAAATATTTAGAGATGGGATATGGGTCCATCTCGGATGCGACAAGAAACTCCTCGGTTCTGAAATCCGAATGTTCCGTCCAAAACAGGACGGATCGTTCATATTTCTGGTCTTCGGATCCCATTTTTGATGATTATCAAAAGTTAGAGCTATTTATAATCCTCGAAAATAGCCTTGAACGTTCGATAATCCTTGAAAATACAAACGGAAACCCGAAAATAGTTTCCCATCGTATTTTCAAGGATTATCGAACGTTCAAGCGAGTTTTCAAAGATAATTGAAAATAGCTTGAACATTCAATAATCATCGAAAATGGGATCCAAAGTCCTAAAAGCATGTTCCCTTTTCAGATCTTCAGGATTTTTCCGAGATCCGTAAATCTGAAGATGGAACAAAACTTAACAACTTTGGCAATCTCTACAAATAATGAGTCTCTTTTCACAAATCATGAAACAATAAAATGGAGTACTGTGCATTATAAACACCATACTGAATTTTTATTTTATAGGAAATATCTTAATAATAAACGTTGTGCATCTAAGTTTCTGTCCTATTATATTTTACTCACCCTTTCTAAGGTGTGGAATACTTCGACCAGTCAGAACAATGATAAACACAGAAACATCTGGTTTTTGACTTTTTTCTCCAGCTTGAATTAATGCCTGTCAAAAATAAATATTTTTCATTTAGTTGCTATTCTTTAACTAGTATAGTTAAGAAATGGATGGAAAAAAAAGTTGAAGAAGTAAAAATCTCTCCATCAATTAGAAAATCTGTAACTAAACTAATTGCTGTTTATATTATTTCCCTGAGTGCAGGTTCAGGCTGATGGCCTAGTTAGTTTTTTTTCTTATAAAGAAATCCCAAAAATCAAGTGATTTGATCAAATCATTAAACACTGCTGTATACATTACCTTACCTTAGGTTTTTACAAATTTTTAAAACAACCTCTTTTGTTTCATCAGTGGCGTAACTTTCAGGCCCACAAGGGTAGGGGTGGGGGTTGCTAAAGGGGCCTGCATTTAGCTGTTTTTAAACAGATGATCGCACGTATGCAGTAAAGGTACACGCAATCAGCTGTTTAAAAGTTTCACTGCAGGCACTATCTCTAATTATCTGTTGAGAATGTGTAGAAGGATATTACTGTGTCCAGAATTGCAAATCCCTACTGGGTATGATGTTTGTGAAAGAGTGATAAGACAAAAAAAGACTTTACATGAATATGACTCAAGATTCACAGCAGCTAGGTACATCATCCTTTCATCCATTAAATGGTCCTTGTATTGAGGATTCTTTTATGGAGATCACATTTCCCCTTTAAATTATTGTCTACTTTTCACATGGAAAAATAGATAGTTTAATTTAAAGTTTCATGCCAGCAAAATCTTACCTTTGTATCTTTATCAGCATATTCTTGGTTCGCATAACAATCTTCTGGCCTTTCCCCCTGCAATCGATATTAACTTGATTATAATAATTAAATAGAGATGGACTAGAACTCGAACCCAAGTTCGAGTCGAACTATTCGAGTTACTCGAACTATCCTGGACCCGGATTTTCAATATTTTCCGGACTTTCGATAATTATCAAATGTTTGAACGTTCGAGGAGTGCGAATATGCAAGTAAAATGTCTATTTTACCTATACACAAGTAAATATTGAATTCTCGAAACCGCGAGTAACATGTCTATTATACCTATACGCGAGTAAATATCGAATTCTCGAATCCGCGAGTAAAATGTCTATTATACCAATACGCAAGTAAATATCATATATCGAATCCACAAGTAAAATGTCTATTATACCAATACGCGAGTCAATATCGAATTCTCGAATCTGTGAGTAAAAATGTCTATTATACCAATACGCGAGTCAATATCGAATTCTCAAATCCGCGAGTGAAATGTCTATTATACCTATACGCGAGTAAATATTGAATTCTCAAGTAAAATGTCTATTATACCTATAAGTGAGTAATTGTCAAATATCGAATCCGAGAGTAAAATGTCTATTATACCTATACACAAGTAAATATCGAATTATCGAATCCGCGAGTCATTCATGGGATAATTATCGAATGTTTGAACGCGAGAGCTTGAAAGTAGCGCACGTTAAGTCCTGGATATTCAAACATGTTCCCCAGACCATTTCCCAGATCCCACAGCCATTTATATTAAGTTACCATTGATATTTTAATTGTATTTCATTCAAACTTTTCAAACTATTTGACTCCCAAAAGTTCGAAAACGGATAGAACTTTCGAAAGTTCGGGCATCTCTATAATTAAACTGTATTCAGGCTGTACTACATCTTTCAGGTATTTTGCTTGAATTAAAGCACAATGATGGGTCAGTGGGCAGAAATTATGTTTTTCAAATATATGGAAAGACATTGAGAATGAAATATACATATTTTTTAAACACCCTAAAAATATGACATTCTCCCATCATTTTACATTTTATAGGTTTTCTTTTTAATTGGGATGGCAGAAGAAAAATAATGGTCTATTTGTGCACATAGGAGTATACCTTCTGGGGGAGTAGCAGCCATAAACAGGGTGCACAATTTATTGTTATGCTATTGCATACAACCACTAGATCCTAAATCTGGGGATTTTCCTAGATACTCCATTCCATGCTGCGAAAGTCTAGCTCATACTGCCGGTCTAGCTCTATCTCTTTTAGGACTGTTCGTGGAATGAAAAATGTGAAGACCTGCTCCTTGCAGACAGTGTCCTTCCATTTGACAAGTCTCTGAACTGTGAAGGATGTGGACAAAGACTGGCAATACTAGACAGACTTTGACAGCATGGCATGGGGCATTTAGAGAATACCCATGGATGAGGACCTAGCGGTTTTGGTCTTCACCCTGGGTACTATAAGTGGATGGTTTGGGGAGGTTGAGAGACTCTATAGATCTACTTTAATCCCCCCCCCCCTACTATGGTGAAAGATTTTATGTAATCCCGCTGATCATATCAATTTTCCATAACTATTAAACTATACCTTCTGCAAGATAAGCAAAGCCTTTAGAAAGTCTCCAGATGTGTCTGCAGTGATATCCTTATCAAGAGTTGTTTTGAATGCTTTTTAGAAGAAAACACACCAAAAAAACAAGATTTACTTTACATACATTACACATGCACAGCACATGACAATGAAAAGTAATTGACAGTTTTTTAATTATTCTTCTTGATTTTGAATTTTTTAAATTGCACCTGTTTTATATAGATACTGATATACACATTTTCCCAACTGAATATCTGTAAAATGCGAGAGAATCAACAAATAATTAAAAACATATGGAAATGAATTAAAATATAATGTTTTACCTGTTTCATATGCTTTATTTACTAGTTTAATTTCTTTGTTTGTTCTTGAGGCAAGGATTTCAATGAGACAATCTTCATCAGTTCCAAAACCCTGATAAAATAATCCACATTAAACAACTAAAAGAGGAGCAGGATAAGACAGTAGAAAATGGAATACCATAAAAATAGAAGCAAAAAAAGCAAGTAATGGCTGCTGCTTAGGTGCATCAAAGACCATACATCATATTAGACACTAGTTGAATGTTCAATGTGTGGTAAAATATTGGAGCAGCATTATGTAAAGCTCCTAGTGAATGCTGTTTTGTTGGGCATGCTCATATGCAGGTTGGGCACCCTCCCACCAGCGTATTAAAAAAAACTGTAAGAAGCTATCCCCTCACTGGAACTAACTACATTTAATTTGCATTTGGGTCTGGACCCCAAAAGTTCAACGGTCACAATAGCAATGTGCCATCAGACAATTAATTCCATTTATTGTAATAAGAACACATTGCAAATACTTATACCCACCAAAAAAAATTAGCTACAAAGATGGGTCAAGGATTTCTGCCAAGTTCGGTTTGTAGCAAGGTTTAGTTTTGTTGGCATTTATTAGAGAAAGATCAGTCCATCAATCCAAAGCAGATAAGGGGGTACAGTTTTCATTATAAATAGTGTGGACTAGTAGTAGGAGACCCTCAGACAACAACCCCCTTACTTATATATGTCTACCTATATATCTTACAGATCGGTGTAGAAAACTGCTAGAAAGATCATCACAGAAGGTATGAGAGTAGGACTAATAGATCTAAAATCCAAAGAGTTCTTTTTACCAAAATACCCCAAGATTCATTTTTTTTTACCTAGCACTGAAAATATATAAAGTGTTCCCCGGCCCGACCACCACTTTCTTTGACCACTTCTCTGCTTGGTTGTCCCACTTTCTATCCACTGACATCCCCTCAATTATCTTAGAGGATTTAAATATCCCCATTAATACCAACACCTCTGCTGCCACTAAACTTCTCTCTCTTACCTCCCACCTTGGCCTTACCCAATGGTCCTCTGCCCATACCCATTGTAATGGGCACACACTAGATCTGGTCTTTACCCGCCTGTGTTCCATATCTAACTTCTCCAACTCCCCCTTTCCTCTGATCATAATCTTCTCAAATTTAATTTTGTGTCATCTGTCCTAGACTTAAATCCTAACAACCAAACGTACAGATGCAGGGACTTGCGTAATCTCGACCCCCATTCGCTCTATATTCCTCTCCAACAACTTAACTCTATGCCCTCCTTCTCTGACCCTAACCTTGCAGCTGTCCACTACCATAACACTGTTTCCAATGCCCTCGACTCTGTTACTCCCTTAGCGACACCTTGGTCGCTAGAACCCACATCTATGGCAATCCCGTATAGCCGAGCAACACTGGCGAAAGAGTAACAAAAATATCGACTTTCTCAAATTTAAAAGTGCCCTTTGTCGGATCAGAGGTGCTTTGTCCTTAGCCAAACAAAACTACTCCTCTTCACTCATATCCTCCCAATCCCATAACCCCAAACAGCTCTTCAAAGTATTCAACTCCCTGCTCCATTCGCCACCTCCTCCGCCCACCCCCTGTTTATCGGCTGATGAAATAGCCTCATATTTCACAGAGAAAATTGAAAACACCCGAAGTGGTTTTCCTGTGTGCCCTAGCTCCTCCCTACAGCTTCCAACCACTACAATTGCACTGCCCAACCTCCCTTCGTTGCTCACCCCCTCCATCTATACCCCTACCACTGCACTGTCTAGCCTCCCTTCATTGGTTAATCCCTTTACTTGCCCCCTAACGAGCTTCACCACTATAACAAAACAGGGATTTCCTATCTTCTATCCAGGACACGTCTCACCACCTGACCCCTCAACCCCATTTCGTCTCATCTCATTCCCCCGCTCTTCTTCCTTCATTCCAGCCCTAACCTCTCTCTTAACTTGTCCCTATCCACTGCTATTTCCCCCCCCCCCTACATTTAAACATGCCTTTGTATCCCCTATACCTAAAATACCCTCCTTGACCCGTTTGCTCTCTCAAGCTAACGGCCTGATTTCAAACTACTGGAAAGACATGTCTATGCTGACTGGTTAGTCACCTGTCTGCAACTCTTTTTGACCCATCCAGTCAGGCTTCCGCCCCTAACCACTCCACAGAAAATGCCCTTATGAAAGTGACCAATGATCTACTTAGTGCTAAATCTAAAGGTCACTACTCTTTGCTATTCTTCTGATCGTCCTCTGGTTTTGATACTGTTGATCACCCTCTACTTCTTCAGATCCTGGCCTCCTTAGGTAATTAGGACTTTAGGGGCATATTTATAAGCAACGAAAATAGCGCCAAAAAATTACCGGCGCACATCGCGGCCGCGAAAATAGCGCTATCACCGTATTTATAGCGGCGAGCGCCATTCCCGCGATATGTAGCGCGGCCGCATGTGTTGCGGTAATTTTAAGCCCTTCGCAGCTATACTGTGTAGTATCGCCGCGAAGGGACTTAAAATCCCTCCGACGCCTCTCCTAAAGGGGCGGGGCATACGCCAACCCCGCCAACAACCCCGCGGCGGAGGCCCCGCCCGCGCTTCCAGCAGCCCCTCCCAACCCGTTCCCCGCTCGCGGCAATCTCGGAATGGGAGGCTAGGAGGGGCTGCTGGGAAGGGGCCACAGCAGGTGGTCGCGGACCACCCGCGCGCACCCCTTCCCAGCAACCCCTCTAAGCCCCCCGCCCCGGCGCCGACGGGGAGGGGAAGGGAGGGAGCCGCTAGGAGGGGTGGAGGCTCCCTCCAGCGGGGCCTGAGAAGGGCCTTTGGGGCTTAGGGGTCCCGCAGCTCGAACCGGGACCCCCTCCCGGCCTATCAGGGCCTTTGCGGCATTATAAGTGCCCTTGGGCTCTGCAAGAGCCCTTTGGGCTTAGGGGTCCCGCAGCTCGAACCGGGACCCCCCTCCCCGGCCCTTGTAAGGGCCCTTGCGGCATTATAAGTGCCTTTGGCGGGGGTCCGCAGCTCGAACCGGGACCCCCAGTGTGCTGCTCTTAAAAGAGCCCTTGGGCGGCTCTTCTTTTCCAGTCCCGGCGACACCAGCTCCGCCGAGGCTGCCGACCCCCAGGAGGTACCCCTGCGGCTGCCAGGGGTACCCCGGCGGGCGCCGGCGACCTCAACGAGGGCCGATGTTGCCGGCGTCTTGATCCGACGCGACGTCTTTGGGCTGGCGACACCAAAGACCGCTGGCAATGCCGGCCTCAGCGGAGCCGATGTTGCCAAACCGCTTCTTTCTTCTTTCTTCAGCCATCTACTGCGATGGCATCTGAGTTCCGCGGCGGAAAGCTCCTCTTTATATAGGTTGCAGAAATCCATAATCCGTTTCTGATTGGTCAATTTTTTATACTTGCTTTACATGCTTTACATTAACCAATCAGGTTTCTGGAAAGCTCTGAAATCTGATTGGTTAATGTAAAGCAAGTATTAAAAAAATGACCAATCAGAAACGGATTATGGATTTCTGCAAACCTATATAAAGAGGAGCTTTCCGCCGCGGAACTCAGATGCCATTGCAGTAGATGGGCTGTATAAAAAGCAAGTATTAAAAAATTGACCAATCAGAAACGGATTATGGATTTCTGCAAACCTATATAAAGAGGAGCTTCCGCCGCGGAATCAGATGCCATCGCAGTAGATGGCTGAAGAAAGAAGCGGCTGGCAACATCGGCTCCACTGAGGCCGGCGGTGCCAGCGGGCTCGCTCACCTGAGTGGGGTTGGTGTCGCCAGCCCGAAGACGTCGCCCAAGGGCTCTTTTAAGAGCCGCACACTGGGGGTCCCGGTTCGAGCTGCGGGACCCCCGCCAAAGGCAATTGTCAGTGCCGCAAGGGCCTTACAAGGGCCGGGGAGGGGGTCCTGGTTCGAGCTGCGGGACCCCCAAGCCCCAAAGGCAATTTTCAGTGCCGCAAGGGGCCTTATAAGGGCCGGGGAGGGGGGTCCCGGTTCGAGCTGCGGGACCCCTTAAGCCCCAAAGGGCTCTTGTCAGAGCCGCAAGGGCACTTGTAAGTGCCGCAAAGGCCCTGATAGGGCCGGGGAGGGGGTCCCGGTTCAGCTGCGGGACCCCTAAGCCCAAAGGGCTCTATTCAGAGCCGCAAGGGCTCTTGTCAGAGCCGCAAAGGCCCTTACAAGGGCCGGGGAGGGGGGTCCCGGTTGAGCTGCGGGAACCTTAAGCCCCAAAAGGCCCTTTCAGGGCCCCGCTGGAGGGAGCCTCCACCCCTCCCAGTGGCTCCCTCCCTTCCCCTCCCCGGGAGCGGCCGGGGCGGGGGGCTTGGAGGGGTTTTTAAAATGAGGGAAGAGGCCATCCAGTGCTTTATATTAAAGGCATAGGACCTCCCATAAAAGGGGCGTGTTGGGGGTGCTATTACCACATGGAGGCTAGACCAGGCCTCCCAATAAATACATACAATACAAGGATTGCGGAAGCACTCCAATTAGGCTAATTTACAACTACATTTAGGGAAGTGCTACTGATCTGGTCAAACATTTTACAAACATAAGAAAAGATATCAATGCACATTCCTAGGCCCATACCATATCGTATTATCTGCACACTGGCATACTTTATAAACAAAGGGGTTTTAGTATACATTACTGTGATCACATGAATGAAAAGCCTTTCAACCACGTCAATTAAACCCAACGTAATGGGTGAGGCGGGCTGCTGGTGTAAGCATGGGTTACATCCACCATCCAGGGGATATTCCCAATCCCCTGTAAACATAAGTCGAAAAATAGAGGATGTGGAGAAACCAAGATTGAACACAGGCTGCGCTGTGAAAAATATAGTGTTTATCCACAGGTATATTGTGGATTCTTGGGAGCCTGGTCAAGCCTCAGTGGTAATAGCACCCAACACGCCTTTATGGGAGGGTCCTATGCCTATAATATAAAGCACAGGATGGCCTTTCCCTCATTTTAAAAAAGCCAAAGGGCTGGGGGGAGGAAGTGAGAGAGGCCTGTTAGAGGATCCAATGTGTAAGAATAAGAAATGCAAAAGTTTGCTAATCGTAACTGAAGTAAAAGAAATTTAAAAAGGTTAGATGTTAGGACCTTCAAGATTTGGGATATCTTGACGTGGTTGGAAGGCTTTTCATTCATGTGATAACAGTAATGTATACTAAAACCCCTTTGTTTATAAAGTATGCTAGTGTGCACATAATATGATATTGTATGGGGCCTAGGAATGTGCATTGATTATCTTTTCTATGTTTGTATAAATGTTTGACCAGATCAGTAGCACTTCCGCTAAATGTAGTTGTAAGTTAGACTAATTGGAGTGCTTCCACAATTCTTGTATTGGGGAAATCTGACACCATGGAAAAACATGACAGAGGTAGGAGAAAGGCAGTACAGAGTACATGAATTTAACTTTGCAATGGGCCAATGTGTTTTTCACTAAAGATGCCCTTTAAGGATCGTTATATCACATGTACTCACTTGATTTATATTGGTGAAAACCCTTTTTCTCCCTACTTTCTCTTTCCCCTCCCCCTTTTCTTTCTCCCTCTCTTCTATTGGTTATGTTGTTAGCTATGTAATAAATTAAAATTGTCTGTATCCCTATGCAACTGTTACTATTTCCAATTAGGGTTAACTTTTAGGAAGAGGGTAATTCCTCCTACTTCACTCACCTTTATAAGGAAGTTACGTTGGACGAGGTTTGTGCCTATGATTAAGGACCCTGACACATCCAAAATGCGTTAGGCTTACTATTCCTGTTTCCTATTTTAAGTTTATATGATGGTATAATAAAGATTGTTTGTGACTCCACCGAATGTGTATTGATCCCCCCTGGAATAACGGCATCAAGTCCCTTCACATGTTTGCCATTTATTTGTTGCCTTTGGCAGTGCCCACATCATAGGGCAGTCTCCAACGTGAGAGACATGAGAGACAGGTGCTGGAGATACAGGTTTTAAAGTTACCCCCTATTTAAGAAACCTCCCTGTGAACCAAACTTAGGGGAGTTTGTCCAAGACTAATTGCCTCTGAAAGAAAAGGCAACAATGAAATTCCAAATGTAATATAAACCTTTGAAGCAATACCTTCATGGCCTTTTTGAGTTCAGAGGCATCATATTCAGCTGGAGTTTTCACCAAAGCCAAAATAACTTCTTCAAGATCACCAGACAGAGCTGCTTTTAATGCTTCATCCAAAGACTGCAAACATAAAGTTAATGCTTAGTATGTTTATACACAAAACGATGGCAATTTTAAAAGGCATGCATAACATATGTATATTATTACCTTTTTCGTATCCTTTTGATAGGCATCTCTTATATGTTGGCGTTGGTCATTGTTCCTCTTTGTAATAATGTCAATTATGGTGCCTATATCAACAGCTAGCAAACAATACAAAAATCGTGGTCACTTTAAAGGTTATATATATATATATATATATAAATATATATATATAAATATATAAATATCAAAAAAAGACCTTAGTTACAGCAAGATTCCACTAAAAATCTTTTTTGGGATTTTAAATCTGAGCTGTAGATTCTGAGAAATCATCATTTGAAATTGCAGCATTTACAGGGAAAGACCTGTCACTCCAGAAGTAGAAATTATAATATGTGCCCCATTTCTGACCCCTTAGCATTTTTGACTGCATGTCAGCACACTTTCTGCAACAATTAAGAGAATCAGCAGAGAAAAATAAGAAGGGGGGGGAGGGGGAGATGTGTAAGCAGAGCAGTGTCTATGGTGTCGCTTACAAGAAGGCATTGATTAAGGGAGGGAAGGAGCACTCACTAAACATTAAAAATGTAATGACAAAACATGCAAATTTATATATGTGAGCACCACCATTTTACTACTCTCACATTGTAGTTTCAGATAATGTAATGTTGTTTGAGTATAGTGGTGCTTTAAAAGAATATACTATAACGGAAAAGAATAAATTATAAACTTTGAATTCAGCTTGGAAGATTACACAAATCTCTATTAATGTGAGTGTTGTGAGCTTTAAACTTTTAATCTGTGACACACCTGAAAACAAGAGAAATAAGAGCTAGTTAGGTCTGCGATAGAGATCTCACCAGTTTCGTTCCATTTTCGGATTCCCAGATATCGGGAAAATCCCGAAGATTCAAAAATCTAACAACGGAACGAATTTCCTATTATTATAGAATGTTCAAGGCTATATTCGAGGATTATCGAAATAGCTTCAAACGTTTGATAATCCGTTCAAAACGGATTATTGAAAATACGATCGGAGACTATTTTCGAGTAGTAGTACGATCGGATTTTCGAGGATTATAGAACAAAATTTTTGCACGATTTTCAGACAGTGATTGTATGAATATCCATACACAAACCAACGATCGTACAATATCGGGATATAATTAGTGCGTGTATGGGCCCCATAAGACTTTGGCAGCTAAATTTAATCAGTGTCGATTGAGCCTGCAGCACAAGTTCATAAAAGTTTATGTCAATAACAGTCTTTACCAATAACTGTGAAACAATTTAACAAATTCATTAGCGAGGTAATAGCACTCAGTGTCCCACACGTTTGTACTGAATTTTATATGTCTAGTTTGAAAGATTTTGGAAAAGATACAGTAAAAAAATCAGAAAATAGAACAGGGAATTGGCTTTTTCGTCATATCAGTTGCGCTGATAATGCAATACCCACTTAGTGTCCATCCAAATGGCTGGACAAAATGTGACTTTAAAAGGAACACAATAGTATTCTTCTTCCAGAATAATTGGTACTGGTGGTTTCATTGTATAGTTTCAAGAAGGGAAAATTCATGTCTACATAGCATTGCAAGGTGATTGACGGATTATTTAAATTGCTATTTAAAAGATTTTTAGCCCCTTTTAACTCAATAGCAAAGAATAAGGAATAGGATATAAGACTCTCGACCAACAAAATTATCTAATTACTTGCACACTCCTCCACTGCTTCATTCCCAGACATACAAACTTAGAATGAGAAGCACCCAGATTATACTGCTTAAGGCTGAGGCCACACTGAACCACACACCAGTGTGCCGGATAAGGGCATTACCGATGCACTTGTGTTCGTTGCCATGCGTGTGCGCTGCAATCGCATTAACGGATCGCACGCGCAGCGAGCAGCAACGTACATGCAAGCTCACTAGTGTGGCCACATGAATTGGCCACACTAGTGTGAGTTGTCGGGTTGAAATCACGATCGGAACATGCTTAAAAGCAGACTAGTGTGGCCTAGCCCTTAACCAACTTATTAAACATCAAGCCTATTATGTTTAACAAGAATGTAAAAGTGTTGAACTTGATGGGCGTATTCTCAATATTGACTTTAATTTTACTTATTAATTATAATTAAATCTGGGTAGTATCTAGAGTTCAAACGGCAGAATTTGAGGTTCAAACTTCCGTGGAGTAAAGAAGTCATCGCAGTAGATGGCAGAAGAAAGAAGCAGCTAGCAACATTGGCTCCACTGAGGCCGGCGGTGCCAGCGGGCTCACTGTTGGCCGCAGTGAGCCTGCCAGGCATCTGCAACTTCACTGGTATTTGTGTTGCTAGCCCAAAGACGTTGCGTCGGTATAATATACTGTAACGTTGCGTCGGTATAATATACTGTAAGGGGCGCATTATCCCTTATATAGCATAGTCACTGGGCAGAATAACACACTACAGAATCCATGCAGAATCTACTTTAGAATCCATGCAGAATCTGATTTAAATTGTTTTGGTGCAATGCATTTCAAACTCTTTTACAAACTAGCATGCAATAAATACCCTTTAGTTCTATATTTCCCAAACACAACTCAACACAATACTTACGTTTTGACTTCATGGCTTTATCCAATGCATGAGCATCCTCTGTAGGATCATATTTTGGTGCTGGTTTTGGTTCTTTTGGACTTTGTGTTTGTTGGGTTTTCTGTAAATATGCATAAGCAAGTTTATGTTGTATTTTATTTTGGATATGTGCAGTAATATTTATTTCATATAGTTATATTGCTCCCTGTTTTTAAATTACAAGTTTAGAGAAAATGTTAAAGAACAGAAAAGATAAATAAAATAACCCCTTTTTACAGTCACGTAGAGCACCCCCCAAACCCCATTTTTGCATTATTTATAATTTCCAAAGGTGCCACTGAAGGTACTTACCTGACCCAGTCCCTCGCCACTCCTCCTCTGCTTTGCAGCGCTTCTTCTTGGTCGCGGCTCTCAATCAAGGCGAGACGTGATGGCACGCCCAATTACCAGACAGCCGCGACAAGGAAGAGGCTCACTGCTCTTGTTCTTGCTCGAAACGAGCTCAAAACAGGAGCAGGAAGAGGTGCCCAGGTGGTGAGGAACTGGGTCAGCTAAGCACAGGTAATCAACTTGTTTCGGGGGAACACAACCACCCTTCGTCAGGTAACAAGTGCGAGTGGATACATAGAAAAAGAAGGACGGACTGCTACTGACTACGGATAAAACATAGCTTTTATTGCCGAACAAAGCATACTTCACAGAGGGAGACAAACATAGTGCCCTGACGCATTTTGTGACGTACACCTGGTCACTTCATCAGAGGCATACTCCCACACCTCAAAAGAGATCATAAATACCCAGCATTAGGCATATAGCACCTGCAAACCATTTAAGAAATAAGGCTGAAAACAATCAAATCCTAGCAAAGGATTAAGAATCGGGGTTAATGCAGTGCTGGAAAATAGTTTACAGGGAGGAGTAACTGCTACACAGGCTGTAAAGATGCATAAAAACATATCAAAAAGATAAAATATTAAAATACATATATACAATGAAAAACCAAACAAGTCTTGTAGCTAATCAACAGTAACATGTGAAAAATGTGAAAGACAGGGATACAAAATAAGCAGCAGTCACAGATAAATCTTAAATAAACATATAGTTAAATAGTTTCACAAATGTTGTTATAACATGTTGCAATAAGCAAAAAAGCAACAAATTGCATTAATACAATAAGAAGAACATATTCAGATGTGAACAATTTATTATCCCATATGGACAATAAGTTCAAAACCAAAAAAACAAGTGCGAGTGCAATTCAGATTAAATACATTCCATAACCACACCTTCCCCTAGGTTCCGCCTCCAATGAAAGGAGTCTTCCTATGACAGGATGGTCCAACACCTTGGAGGTGTAATATGTCCATCAATCAAACAAACAGGGTTATTCAAGTACCAGTACATACTGGTACATTGATTTTTTATAGATAACTGGCTGGGGTATATATGAATAGAATTGGTACGGCTATGACCCAGCTGGTGTGGCTCTATACTTATTATACTTATCATTTAAAATGGTGCTAATTTTGCCCCAACCAATCAGATCTTATTTAACATTTAAACCTAACATCTGATTGGTTGGAGCAAAATTAGCACCATTTTAAACGATACAAACTTTTATTGAATCTCCCTGAAAGAGTCCAATGAAGTGTGTAATAGGAAGTGAACAAACAAAAAGACAATAAAACATATATAAACAATATAAGGTAAGTATAATAAGTATAGAGTTATGCTTGTGAAGGTTCTCATTCATCCAGGTCATGGTATAATTGAATACAACAGATAATAAGTATAGAGCCACACCAGCTGGGTCATAGACCTACAAATTCTATTCATATATACCCAAGCCATTTATTTATAAAAAATTAATGTACCAGTATGTACCAGTCTGTCACCTAGGGACCTACCTCTTTTATATGAAAGCAATGGGGTATCTTTTAACAGTTTACCATAAATCTTACCATTTATAGGACAATATTTTAAAATTTCCCTTTTCATTTCTGTTGATTTGTGGACCAAATTGGTTAACATATACCACCTTCATCTCTTGTTTTTTGATTGGTCATTTTTGTAACAAATCATCCCTTTTGTCTGTCTGCACCTGCCGTTCAATTTCCTCCATATAATGCAATTCAATTTCCTTTCATATAAAAGAGATAGGTCCCTAGGTGACAGACTGGTACATAATGACACAGTTAAGAAAAGAAAACAGATTACTGAAAGAAAAGGTACAGTTCTATGTCTAGACTGCCCACACTGCCATAGCATTATTAAAGGAGATGTGGGCCAACATCCCTTAAATGGGATAAATATGAAAAGCTTTGCGACATGCATCACAAAAAATTTACTTGTGGCCTTTGCTATATTGGTCAAATTTGTGATTCCGCGCTTTATAAATATGTCCCTTCAAGTCTCTTCAGAGGCATCTTTGGCAATTAAAAGAAAGCATTTTTTTTATGCTGGACATACCTTTTAAAATGATGACATTAGTTATGACATTATTCTTGAGAAAGCATAAAGAACAGACTAAACAAGCCCAGCTTGCTATGTGATTACAGTAGGTTCAGGACATACAGTACATTCAGGTAACTCTCTGTTTGAAGACAAGCTCTGGAAAGCTCCACATATTTCTTCTGACATGGACTTGCTTGGAATTGCAAGAATAGCAGATTATCTGTGCATATTGATGTGAAAAGTGCCCACAAACTTTACAGTATTCCTTTTGACAGTAAAAAAGAACTCTGTAAAGCAATCACATAGATAAGGGCCTTTCTAAAGCTTGTATATTGATATGAATATTTCCTGTATAACCATATATAGATTCTATATACTAATACAAAGCTGTAAATTTGCATGGATGCCGGACCCTGTGATTTGTACGTGACGTCATCTAACAGACGACCACAGATGGGTCCGAGGGGGGGTTCAAGGGTGTGCATGCAGTGAGTGTTGACGGTGCAAGTTGGGGGGTGGGGTGAGGTGTGTCGTGGGCTTGGAATTTTTTTACAGAATTGGGGGGTTGCTAGTAATTAAATAAAGAGAAAACAATGGTAAAATGAGGACAAAGCTACTTACTGTAGATCCAACTTGTGTCTGCTGACAAGCCTGAAGCATCTGGTGAATTAACGAATTTGAGCGGTGTGCCATGTTTCTGAAATAAGATTAGTAGGAATGTAAATTTATTACTGACATTTTGAAAAATTAACTGTATTAAGCCTGATACAGACTAGGCACGACACCCGAGCACACACACATATGATAATCATATGTGTGTATGCGTTTGCTCGGGCGTCGGCCACCAATCTGCTGTAAGGGGATATTACTGGAGTCTTCAAATGCAGTGATTCTTATCCCACCACATGGCTATAAATGTAGCCATTAGCTCAAGACTTGCTCTTTTCATGCTGAAGTGAAGGATTTTTATTTTTAGGTAACTATGGCAATGAGTCATTTTTTTTCTTGTTTATCCTGTAGGGTTTGGCTAATTGTGCAACAAATTGTCTATTACACAAGATGCAACTTAGCATGATATGTGTTACTCAATATCAAGAAATTCTATCAAGGTTAATTATGGGAAGAGAGGGATGAATATAATATGAAAGCATAGGGAGCAACCAATGGATCACACAACCTCAAGAGTACTGCTATAATAAGTATAAGTGCAGGCATTGTGCACACAACAAGTTTCAGACAGTCTAGGTCCTTTCTCAAGTGTCCTGTGCACAATACATGTACTTGTGTTATAGCAGTACTCTTGAGGTTGGGTTATTCATTGGTTGCTCCATGTGCTTTCATATTATATGCAGGGCCGGATTTCCCACTAGGCCACCTAGGCCGTGGCCTAGGGCGGCACAGCCACCAGGGGCAGCAAAATAAAATCAAATATGTTTAAGTTAAGCAGCATTGCACCCCCATATTAAATTTACACAATGCACATTAGTTGGCACACAGCAGATCCTTAGCGGCTTCTGTTAAATATGTAATAGGCAGCGATTGGTGTTTTGCTGGGGGTGGCAGGGCCCTCTCCCAATCACAAAGCCCAGCTTCAGCCAATGAATGACCACGTATGGGGGGGGGGGCACAGGCAGTACAAGTTAGCTGGCCTAGGGGAGAAAAAAGTATAAATTGGGCCCTGATTATATGGTATCCATGTCATGGACCAGACATGGGAACAACCTGTGATTATAGAGGTGGTGTATCTGGAATGTTATATGTAGAAAGGGATGACATCAGTTTCATTTCACAGGACTCTGCCAGTGAAATATATTGAAGTTAATGGGAGGCAAAATATTTGCAATTAACAAACCAAAGCTAATAGGAATATTAAATGTGTTCAAACTACACAGGAAACTAGGAAAATGCACAGGAAATAAATCAATGGACAGAATATATCTAAAAATAATAATATATTTCAAAAATAAATGACTGTCTAAGGGAAACTGTATGGCAGCTTCCACCCATATATATCAATACAATTATATAACAAGAGAACATTGTTGACTACTAGCTAGCAAGGTGACTGGTGGACTGTCTGGCAGGCAATATACAACACTAAATGTAATGAAGGCTATTTTGACTTTTAGAGTGGTTTGCAGTGGCTGCATTTGTTTCAGAAAGCTTGCCCACGCAGCCTCAATGTAGGACAATGTATTAGATCTATAGTCCCAGTGTTTTGCTTCACACCAGCCTATGGCAATGCAAACTAATGCTCTTTTAATGTTCATTTTCAGGTGGTCCTTAATATACTGTGTTGAAACCAGGAGCACTGTAGGTTCTCAGCATTTTAGGATTCATCCTTACTGTTTGTTCATAGTACCTTAAAGTAGTGTAAAAAATTAGAGATGGCCTAAAAATCACCAACCTTCTCCTTTAAACATTTACATTTAAATGTATAATGTAGAGCTAATGCTTCCCTTAGATCTCTTTGCAATACTTCCATAGTGATCATATACTGATCCCAATTTCACTGGATGTCTAATGAGGCATTATTATGATAGTAAACAGTATAGCCCATTTCACTTATATGTATAGATATTAAGGTACTGTATGTTATCCAAATAAAATGAATTGTGATTATATACCACAAACTGCTTTATACCTTTCCTTTCTAACTGGCAGTTATATAACATAGTAAGATAGTAATTGAGGTTGAATAAAGACATGCATCCATCAAGTCCAACCTATTCACTTTCCTTTTTAACCCTACCTAACAGTTGATCCAGAAGAAGGCAAAAAAAAAACCCAGCTAAAAAAAAGGGGGGGGGACGACTACTTTCTGACTCCAAATGGCAATCGGAAAGTATCCCTGGATCAAGAACTACATTTTGAGGGTAATTCAATAAAAGTCCTTCGGGGTTATTCAATAAAAGTTCTTAGCGTTTAAAATGGTGCTACTTTTGCCCCAACCAATCAGATGTTAGCTTTCAAATGTTACATAAGTTCTGATTGGTTTGGGCTAAATTAGCAACATTTTAAACGATAAGAACTTTTATTGAATAACCCTGTATATGTATTAATACCAGTAATTCTCAATATTTTTTAGTTTTAGAAACGTATCTAGCCCACTTTTAAAGCTATTTAATGAACTTGCCATTACCACATCTGCTGGAAGACAGTTCCACAGTTTCACCGTTCTCACTAAAGGATGTCCACGTGTCCTCTGATATGGCCTATTAGTGAACAATGCACCAGAGAGTTTATTGTATGGCCTATTAACATACTTGCATAAATGTCTTCCGGTCACATTCCCACCCCTTTCCTCTCACCCTTTAGGTTTTAGCATGGCAGCATTGCAAGGGTGATGCTTTAATGATATTTTCTATATCACTCCAGATAAGGGAAAGGGTAACAAATAAGATGGAGGTGACTGAAACATCTGCCCTAATGTGTAAGATTTTACTGACTTCTCAAGAGGATGTTTTGTAAGAAGCGCCTCAATATTTAATAGGATTTATCTATGTGACAAATGATCAATATATATCGAAACAGAAATGCAGTTTTAGTGAACACGCACAGAGCTGTATATACTTTTCCTACATACACTTTACTGCTGCGTGTAGCTTTCGGATGCCGTCAAGAATTAAATGCAAATTATAATTCATGAAAACAAGTCAGAGCAGGATTATCCACAAGGCAACCATAGGCAACCCTAGGGCCCAGGTAACTTCTGGGGGCCCAGCTTCAAAAGCAGTAACAATTATAGTCTATACAATATATTTAATAAAAAAGGGGCCCTAAATTATGGCCCTGCCTAGGGCCCCACATGATATTAATCCATCTCTGAAACAAGTTAAAAGCAAATGAAGCAGGATCATTAAAACACATTTGTTTACAAATATTGTATTCCTAATGTCATAACAAAGCACATTTTTAATTGTCATACCTTTTGTCCAACCGATCAGATGTGCAGCTCAGGAAAAGAATAATGTAATCTAAAGATGGAGGAGTTTTATAATTATTAAGGACCACACCTATTGAGGGAAACAATGACGCTGCTCCAATTATCTGACAGATAGTTTGTTAGAACATGCTTATCTGATTAGTATATTCACTTACTACTTTCACAGTCCAATCAGCAGTCTGTAGATTTTTGTATTTAACTGTCAAAAATGTTGAGCTGTTGTGAACTGAGCAAAGAATGTATGATTTGTGCTATAAACACCCAATCCCTAATAGCTTAGCGCCCCTGGATAAACAAGCACCATTTTTTATAATTTATTTTATTTTGAAACTCCAAATGAGCAATTCTTCCATACAAGTTACAAAGAAAGTATGCTAATGCCACTAATGGGGGGATAGAGTGGTGGAAGGTGATGAATGTTATCTTCCTGCTATGCAAAAATGCTCCAACAATTAGGTGTATTTCATAGGTCATTTTCCTTGTGTTTGTAAAGAATTTGGTGGCATGCTAAGTCCTTGTTGACTAAAGTGACCCAGTATTGCGTGGCAGGGGGTTCTGCTGACATTTAGTACCAAACCCTTACAGGCATAAAAATAGAAGTTCGATGTCTGGACCAGCCTTTATCTTCTAATAAGCACACTTTTCTCTGTTGTGTTATTTCTTAATGGCATGGCTTAGATGTTTAACCTAGGGATTTATTTCTCTTTCTTACCAATATACTGTAGATATTTGACACCACAACAGCATCATAAAATGGTTGTAACATGCCACTAATGTTTTATGCTGCATTATTAAACATCGCAATAACAAAGAGAAATACCACATTTCTGCATAATACCGCACGTTATCTGTATTTTGCACTGCAATAAAGGAGCGCTATTGCAATTTATTGATACTGTGTAGACAAGTGGTTGATGGCTCGTTATAAAAGTAGAAACCTGGCCTTTCATTTAAAATCAACTTGTTTGGACACCACAGTTCCCCTTCAAATGGAAACAGGTTTAAAATGCAGCCTCTTATCATGGGATGTCTGTGCATGCTTTGAACTTCGTGTTCTTATCAAAATCAAGCAAATTTTTCTCACATATCATTAGGGTTAATTTTTTGTTTAATTGTTAGATTTATTTCTATATTCTATTGTTTCAATGGTGGAGAGTGATGATGGTAACAAACACAGATTACATACTAATTGTCAAGACAGAAGTCTTAAGGTTCGTACACACGTGCGATTGCGGGTGTTGACCCGCGACGCAATATGTGTTCGAACAGCCGTTTCAGGCGATAATCAGCCTATGTATAGGCACTTTATCAGCCGAAACGGCTGCTCGTTCGGGGATCAATGCCTGATCTGCTGGGCGGATCTTTGAAAGAGCGGCCTTTTTGGCCGATCAAGTGCCCATACACGGGCCGATTTTTGCCCCAAATAGCCGTTCGTTCGCATCGTTCGTAGCAGGTCGGCACCTGCAACCACACGTGTGTACGAACCTTTAGGTAGGAGTATTTCCAAGTATTTCATTTTCCTTCTGATATGCATTGCCTTTGCAGCAATGGAACAGAGCAGTTTCCCAATTCTTTAAAATGCAATAAATTCTTATATATATGGATTTATTTCCGATTTTATTCATCTAGTTCATATTGGATTGATTTGGTTTTGTGTGGTTATCTCAGCAGGTTCATTTTTCTTTCACAAATAGAAATAATAGTGCTTTGCCCTATTCCCCCGAAACGTTGTGACGTGTGATGTGTGGATCACAATAAAATTGTTATAATTTCTTGGAGTGCGACCCTCTATTGCCTTTTTCCTGTAAAGCTACTGGTTCCAAAGGGAAGAACCCACAAGGCGTCTGCACCCACAGTTGGACAGAGTGCACCTCCACCATTGTTTATCTATTTGGAATAAATATCCTACAGTCCTGGTTGTATGAATAACAGAGACTGATGATTGTTGGTGGGGTCTATATAACACTATATAAAGCTATAAATTGTCAAATAATATTTAAGAAAGGCTTCATTTGTGAGTTTTGTTTGATATCAGAAAAAGCAAATTTCAAGGGTGAGTCTTTGTAGGTCAGAAAAGGACAGACATTGGGTGAGACTACACAGGCATGCCAGGACAAATGTTTTCAATATGAGATAAGGTACTGCAGTATCTGCACACAACATGTAAACAGGTTTGACAGCATTCATTTGATGAGAGAGACAAAGGAAGACTAACAACAGCATTAGGAATACTGGTGCAAAATGGGGCAGCACTAAGTTTGAAACTTAAAGTCTGCATTTGCACCTTCTAGACAGTGTTTGCACCTCCTACACAAGGCACCTGGTTCCATGTTAATGCACTACCTAATCATATTAGGAAGTGACCTCTCTTAAAATAATGAAACAATGTAAGTGCAGGTCATTCCTATAGTTAGCTAACTATAAGGAAGATGTAATACCGGCTGTTGTTGGCCGAAAATCATACTTTGCGGAGCCTGCACTATTTTGGATTAATAGCACAGGCACCCGATGTAATAAGCCAAACATGTGTTTTTGTGCTACTAGTAGCGTTAAAATAAACGTATTTTAAATGAAGGCATTACCTCCTGGTTTAATTACCTTCCGGGTTCCAGATGAAGATGCAGTAAATCACGGTAACAGGCCAATGCAGAAGAGAAAAAGTTGCGTCTTACCTGACCGGGATCCCGTAATGCTTTAAAGTCTCTTGCGAGACTTACTACATCGAAAAATCTCGGTCAGTTAAGATGCAACTTTTTCTGTTCTGCATCGGGTCCATACGCCACTGTAGGAATGGTGTTAGGATAAGCGCATAATTGTTATGCTAAACTTAACTTAGCCATTACTACATTACTACAAAAACTTGCTATAAAGCATCTGCCACTAAGTGATAACTGCATCATAGGAACCCAGAAGCAAATATTGCATCTCCCTGTATATATTTTAATGCAAGCTTTTGAGAAAACATAGGGGCTTTTTTACAAAGGATCGCTAAAATTGCCTTTTTCATATTGCTGCACACCACCGTGAAACGATAATTATTTTCACTGTATTTATAAAGCTGTTTGTTTTTCCATCGATAGTGTTTTTCTCTTTTCACTGTATTTAATGCTCTATGTCACTGATGTTGAGCACAATATCATGGCTTAAAGAGAAAATACCTGCCAGCGTGTGAAGGAGGTGGGGTCTCAGGGGCAGCTGGGAAATGGGGAGCATGTCCTACTAGTGCCACCCCGCATGGGGGGTGCGCACTAACAGGGGGACCTTCCCCACCTTCACAGGCAGGGAACCTGCACCCTACCAGCGGCTCTTAAAAGAGCCTTTTAGTGCAAATGGGGGCCCCGCAGCTCAAAACTGGGACCCCCTACCCTGCCACTTCTAAGTGCCCTTGTGGCACTGACAAGTGCTGTTTGGGACTCAAGGGGTCCCACAGCGTGAAACCGGGGGCATCCTCCACGGTACTTTTAAGCAACCTTGTGGCACTGACAAGTACCTTTGTTTGGGTTTTTTAACAAACTTCAAATAATATGCCATTTAGTTGATTTAGAACATTTAAACTTCTTTTAAATACTAATTACAGCAAGAAAAGAACTATATCACCTCAACTTCTTTGATCCAGATCAATCTGGTAATGTTGTTAAGGGTGTGCTGATAAAAAGTATGTAATTGCCATATTTTAAACCTTTCATTACAAGTATAAGCATGAGCAGCAGTGAGGTTAGATGCAGCTTACAAATAATGTTGCAGCCTGCTAAAATGAGCCTTCCTGCTAACGATTAACATGGGTGACTTGAAGAATTTAAAGTTTCAGCCCTGTCCTCGCCCCTAACTTGTTCCTAATTACAAGCTTGTTGGGTATTTGAACTAGTTGCCTACAGAGTGCACGCCAGCTGACAAAATGTATGGTGGACCGATGCTTTGCAATTTGTAGATATCCAGAGAAATACCATATATACTCGAGTATAAGTCAAATTTTTCAGGCTTTAGCCTGAAAACCTAACCTCGACTTATACTCGGGTCAAGTCCCAATTTAGACCCAAACTCTGCAATTGCGGATAGTAACCAGTAGGTGGCGCTGTGTTAACCTGCCTAGAAAGTTACAGGAGCTGATCTGCCTTTACACTTCCTGCTTCCTGTAGTCTGGCTGCTGGACTCACTCAGCACTGTAACTGCTCATCTGGATGCTGTAAATCTGATGGGTCTCCTCAGTTTGGGGCAAAAACAGCTGCTAGTTCAGTGCAAATGACAGATCTGGTTGATAACCTAACTGTGCAGGACAATGTACAACAGACTCAAATATAAGTAAAGGTGGCCATACACATTACAGATAACCGACAAATCCTGTTAGTTATTGCCGGAGTATATGCAAGGTGTGGGGGCTGAAAAGAGCTGTCAACAAACAGACAAACTACTGCTTTTTGCATTGCTGGCAGTCATTCCAGATGGAATATTTCCATCATTTTAAAGGTAGGCCTTTCATTTAAAATCACCTTGTTTGAAAATGACAGTTCCCCTTTAAATCTAAATTATTAAATCTAAAGAATGGATTATCACTTGCTGATAAATTCAACTGCCATTGTAGCTAAAGAAGTGATAAGCATGAATACCCATGAATTTGATATTATATACATATTTGATCAATCAAAAGCAGTTATATAGAATGACTGAATTTACTAAAAAAAATGTTTTTAAATAAACAGTGTTTTTCAGTTTTAGACAGCAGACTGCGGTAATATGCAGGAAACTTAATTCTAATGCATACTGTATTTACAAGCTGACCATGGAAGATGCAAAGAAGTGACATGTTTGGTCATGAGACTCCTGTCAGAAGATAAAATAACTGAATATGATTCAGACCAACCCAGACAAATACAGATGAGGAAGTTTCTTTGACAATGTAAACTTGCCTTTAGTTTGAATAGTCAGATATATATGTTTAAAAACAATACCAATTTATATACAGTATCTAAATATATCTTTATTAAGGCATCACTGACAAACATCTTTTTTTTTGTAATTTAAAGCATCACACAGGACTTTCCCTTCCTAATTATAATTAATAGGAATTCCCTTCATAATTAGAAATCGATTAGAAGTAACATGTCTAATTTGCATACCATTTATACTACTGTGCTTCTATTAAAGTCTCTCTCTCATTGACTATTTTTTATCTCAGCCAATGGTGTAACTACCTGAGGATCAGGGGAGCAACAGCTGGGGGAACCATGTTCTTATTTTTCCTATGACAGATATAACCTCCTACCAGAAAACCACTGTGGATAAAGCAGGAATAGGGTCCCCATCATTGTTTTGCTGGTGGGCCCAGTGACTCCTCGTTACGCGACTGATCTCAGCATTACACCCAACCTAGAACTCAAGGAACCTTTTCTTGTCCTTAGTAACCTCTGCTGAAAATGTTTCTATACTGTTATTTTAGTAAGGTTAACTTATATTTTTTCTGCCCCAGTGATGTCGTATCTTGGCTCTGCAGATGTTTGGAAACTACAACTGCCTTGGTTTCATTCTGCATTCTTTATATTTGTAACAAAACAGACAAATGGTGGAAAATGGATTTTAATGTAAAACTACAAACAAATATCTTGTTGCTTGTGTTTTTTGAGAACAAAAATCTACGATATTGAAATGCTATGTTTTATTTGTACTGGATATAAAGTATATATGGTGCTTTATGATGAAAAACAATCTTAGGATATTTAGCCACTTCCACACAGAGCAAGCAAAATGGTTTCATAATCTCCCTTGGTTTCATCCTACAAATGAAAAACATAGAAATGTAAAAAGCAAAGGCATGCAAAGTGGAAAAGTAAAAGTAAAACATCTTTGTAGAAGGAGAGACTTTAAAATGATGGGGCACTGCTCATATAAGATTGTGTGGTCATCAGCTATAACCAACAATTGTTTTGACTTGTCAATCATTCTGTTAAAGATTTTACACCCATCAATAACAGCTATAAAATTTTGGGATGCATGAACCTGAGAAAGTGTGTTTCTGCCAGCGGGCTCGCAGAACACAGGTAAGATGCAGAATTTTAATCAATGCATATTGTTTCTGAGCTATATGTCAAATGGAAAATGTTTTAGGCTGAGTAGACACATAAAGACTTTTTGTCCTGACCGAGCGTTGGCTACTTGGAAAAGGGCAAATTGCATGTGCAAACACACAACAACGCACACAAGTGTACTGGAACCGCACACGCAATCAAGTTATTCCGGTGCGTTATAGTGTGGCCTTGGCCTCAAGATAAATGTGCCCACAATGTGAGTGAAACTATAAAAATCCTATATATTATTAAAAGCATACCAAAATGGCCTGTGGAAGACTTTTCCCATAAAGTCTCAAGTACTGCGCCTTTATTTCGTTCATGTCTATTTCAGATCGGGAAACCATAATTCTAATCAGATCTTTATCTCGAGTTCCGGAACCCTGTGGAAAATATAAGCACATTTTACATACAAAAAAATGAAATCCTGCAACATGGTATAATTAATTCTATTTCCAATCAACAGGAATGCAACATTAAAATTGTTTTATTCACCCATCCAAGTACCACAAATGGCAATGTTTTGGGCAGGGATTGGCCCTTTCTCAAGCCTCTTGTTGAAAGGGAAAAGGGGTGTGTTTTGAATGTATAATTACTACTATTAACATTATATTTCCAAGTGTTGTATAGTAAAGTCACTAAAAAGTCAATGTTCTGGCTTTGTTTGTAATGTTTTGGCAAAAAATTTGCTGCAAAGTCTGGAGAAAAAATAGTTGGGTTTCAGAACGCAACAGAATAGTACAGAAACACATTGTAAAAATCTCAGTGCTTTTCTTGTGCCTTGCAGTGGGGCCTCAGTTTTAATTCTGAAAAGTTTCAGGTTGTGAAAGAATGGAAAGGCCATATAGAAATGGAAAGGATTGGGAGAGCAGTGCATGTGAGAGTCTAGGTTAGTTAATTTAAATTAAATGGATCTAAAAATATAATGATCTGATATACAGTACATTTTATATTAGTCACTTAGCTATATAGCTGTGTGACTTTTATTAGAAAATATTTCACTGATGCTGCAGTTATAAATTTGACTCATAAATTACCATAGAAGGAAATAATTACAGTGTCAGGCTGATGAAATACAGAATTCTAAAACTCAGTTTAGTTTATATATTTGAGTAATCCTCAAATAAAACAATTTAAGTCTTAGTTTAAAGTGTAAAGAGTGTGTTTGAACAGCTAAAGGAATGCGGTGTTCCAGTTTCTAGAAGTCTTGCGTTATTCATACACAAAGAGCAAATACCATAAAGCATGTTGCCTCTTCTTTAAGATAACATTAGCTGAAAAAAATCTTCTAAAGCCAACATTTTGCTAGAGGCAAAAATAGGATTCATTTGCACATGTTTTCAAAGCCTGCTTCAGACCTCTTAAAGTAGATGCCAGAAAACACAATGCTAAAAAAAATGAATAGCTTTTACAGAGAAAGAGCAGAGATTCATACAGTAGGCTAGACAGAGCGTGATTATCTGTAAGACAGATGGAATTATAGAAAACATTCTTAGACCAGAGATATGTGCTGCTATTCTGCAAAGTTTGCAAAATAGTAAAGCTTATCTTGTTATTCCCTGAGTGACCACAATTCACCTTAAAGGGCAAATGTGCTGCCTCAAAAAACTCCACTCCCCAAATTGAACCCAGACAGAGGGATTGTAGTGCCAGTCTAGCCAGCCCGCTTGACTGAGCAGCTGGAATATGCACTTTTAGCATAGCTTACTGGATTGAGAGGGGACTGGGCTAAGCAAAATTTAAAAGCACGGATGGGACATCTAGGGCAAACCCAGAAGTAAAAACGTAGTGGTTTAGGTCGTCACTCTGGGTATCATTAGGGTGTTCAGGAAGGTAAAGGCGTCTATAATTCTCCTTGTAATTATAACACTCATTTTAGGCAAACCTGTGTATTTCATGAAATGTTTTGCTCTTCTCAAACCTTGACGCTGGTATAGTTGAAACAAAGTATTATGTTTCCATAATGCAGAACAACTAATTATCAGTATTATCATTATAATTATGATTCAGTTCGATTTATTACAAAAGGTAGGATATGTTGTATTCAAAGAAGCACACACCCAAATGCACATGAAATACGTGGAAACAGTGATTCTACATCACTTGAAGAAAAATTTTTAGTGAATAGATAATAAGGTAGATAGAAGTAGATATATGGTAGCCTGTGACTTATAATACCCCTTTAAAAGCCATGTCCACCCTTAAAACAAAAAAAACGGAGACTTGTCAGCTTTCTGCCCACAACCCTAACTGCTATCTTTATCAGTTTATTACAAGCATTTTTAACCAGATATTTAATGCCAAGTTATAATTCTTTCTGGCAAAGTTATATGCCTCCTCTCTCAGCTAAGTGAGCTTTTTATATATTTGAGTATTTGCAGTGGAGGCAGCAAAAAGTGAAACATTATTCAATCATTGGCTGTGATGTCATTTGATGTCACAGCCTTAATTCACTGCATGGTGTGAGGGGCCAGCTTACTCTGCCAGAAAGGACACAAAGATTCAATAAAAGTTTTTATTGTTAAAAATGGTGCTAATTTTGCCCCAACCAATCAGATGTTAGCTTTCAAGTGTTAAATAAGATCTGACTGGTTGGGGCAAAATGAGCACCATTTTAAACAATAAGAACTTTTATTAAATCTCCGTGAAAATCTCCTTAAATTTCTGGTTAGTAATATAGGTAATAAAGTGCAAAGTATATAGACTGGGATTGGGGCAGGTAACTGACAATCGTCCATTTTATTGTTTTAAGGGTAGACAACTTGCAGGTTTTAAGGGTAGAAACCTTGCAGGTTTCTCTATTGTAAACAATAGTCTGAGAGCTTTGCTCCAAAAGGTTCTGGGTGATATCTCTATCTTTGATAACCTGTTACCCCCAATGATACTCTTGGTATGGCCTATTTTATTAAACATCCCTAATTCCACTTAAAAACACACTGTTTTAGAAAAATAGCAATCAGGTATTCTTTAGTGCCTAATGTTAAATTCCAGGGGTTTCTTCTCACAAGTTTCAGAAGGATCTAGCAAAATATTTAAGTCTTTTGTCCCAGAAATTCTGAGCATTATAACATTACAAACTAACCAAATGCCAGTTAAAAACTATAGAGAAACAATCCGATCCTAAACACAGAAAGAATAATACTATGCTTGTAAATAGGCAGTTCTAGAAAAGTTTTATGGCTGCTCTTAAAGGGTATGTCCACCCCCAAAACTATAATTTAACCAACTACTGTCCCCACTGTGTAGTGTATAAAAATCCTTACCTTACACCCCTGCTCCAAATGGTTTTCCTGTAATGTCCCTCCAAAATCCAGAAAACTGACCACCAGGAGCCTGGCCGAGCCCATATAAGACTCTGCCTCCTGTCTCTCCTCCGGGGGAGAAAAATCCCATTTTCTGTAGTGTAGGGCTCCCTCCCCCAGCCCCAACCGCTATAGTTGTTTGTGCAGAAACTCCCCCGAACTCTACTTACATTACCTCTTTCCTCCGGCATTCTGGATAACACGGACGTGGCTGCCAGTCCGGCCCCCTGCTTGCAGTTTCATGCAAGAGGAGGACTGGGACTGAACGTCGGAGGAAAGAGGTAATGTAAGTAGTGATCGGGGGAGTTTCTGCACAAATAACTATGGCGGTTGGGGCTGGGGGAAGGAGCCCTACACTACAGAAAAAGATTTTTAAAAAGGGGTGGACATGCCCTTTAAAGTGACAGCAAGATAAAGACTAAAGATATAATTATATCAGTATTTTATTACAAGTAAAAAAAAAGCCTGTTACACTTAAAATGATCCAATTGCAAATTATTTGTGCTTTGCTACATAAATTCTTTGAATAAAAAATGTTTATGGACAACTGTTGTTGTAAACCTTACCTTCTGTTGTACCCAAAGTTTATTACTAAAAAGGCTAGGTTATCGCCCCTGGGGTACATTAGATTACCCACATTACTTACACAGAGCAGGGATGTTTTCTGCAAGAAGAACATAAGGAAAGATTGGGAGGCGTAATGAATTAGGGAGCTCTACTTTTTGTTAGTAGCATTTCAGGTCCCCATCATGGTTATTAGAAGGAAGGAGTATGGGTTATTACTGCACAGTTACAACAGTTGGTTTCAATCAGAAACCTACTAAAAAAGTTATGCAGACATGCTGCCGATCGACAAATAATTTCCACCATCTCTTTTCAGATGGTAAACTGCTTAAAGGAGAATTAAACTAAAATTTTTAAAACATAATGTGAAAGTTTTTCTCGCCAGAACACCTATACATTGTAAGATTCTTCTCTAGTAAGTTGCATTTAGTACATGTGAGAAATAGATTCTATTATTTCTATAAGAATAAGAAGGCTTCTTATGTTGTTGCCAGTACAACCCACAGCGCATGAAATCATCAAAGAGCCACACCCCCTGACCCCAGTATTCACTGTCTGTATGCACAAAGTGTTTTCTATACACTAATATAGAAGTCCCTGAAAAGACTTTGAAAGCTGATTGTTACCATAATTTATTAACCATTCAGTGTGAGTTGCTGGAAAATAAACTGCAGGGTAACAAGCTTTCAAAGTCTTATCAGGGACTTCCATATTCCATTTTTATTTTTAGGATTCGTTTAGCAAAAAATAAAGCTTCCAAATGTATCAGGGATACTCTGTTTATTCAGTGGTGGCACCCTGGGTAAGGCACCAGGTTTAAAACTACACAATTCAGAAGGTCAGGAGTTCAATACCACAGACTTTTCTTTTTTTTTGTTTCTATTATGTCCCAAGCAAAAGATGAAGCTCCTAAATGTACCTAGATATTCAGCTTACTTAGGAGTGGCTCACCTTGTAAGATACCAGTTATTTAAACACACATTTCAGAAGGCTGAAAGTTTGAATCCCAAGAATTTCATTTATTTTATTTATTCATTTTGTTTCCATTATGTTCATAGTAAAAGATTCTACATGTACCAGTATTCTATAAATTAACTCTGTTAGCCTAGAGGTAAGAGCTCTGCTTTTAGCAAGACAGAGTAAATGTACAATTTTATAGTATAATAGTTTATAGTATTTGTGGTTGAATAAAGACATACGTCCATCCAGTCCAACCCATCTAGCAATATCCTCATTTCCTGCCTAACTGTTGATCCAGAGGAAAGCAAAAAAAAAACCACCAAATTTATGAAGAGGGGAAAAATTCCTTCCTGACTCCAAGTGGCAATCGGAAATTTCCCTGGATCAACTCTACTTTATGTATCTATACCAGTAACTTGCTACATGATACCAGTAACTTGCAACATTGCAGGTTGCAGATTTTATTCCCCAGACTTACTTTTATTTTTTTTATTTTTGCTGAAATGTTAGTATTCCATTTCTTACATCCATGCTATCTATGAAATACACTGCAAATATTACTTTTCTTTTTGTATGAAAAGTAAAGGATTGTATCATTGGTAGGATAGGAGCATTGAATGTGTTTGAAAACAAAAAAACTTAAATCTCTGTTCTGTGTCAGAGAGAGGGAGGATCTCTGTGCTATAATGTGATTGGCTGTCAGCTTCTAGGAAGCAAGGCTGCAACTTCCTTGTTTTGATCTGTTGAGCTCTACAGAGCATGTGCCTTTACGCAGACACTTAGCTGGGGGTTTACCCAGCTAAGGTGGATTGTGGGAGCTGACACCTAGTACTCACAGGTTATTTTCATAAATCATCCAATGGCCACAGCAAAGGGATAGGTAAGACACAGCTTGTTGTATGTTTGTGAATGTGCTTTGTCTATTGGAACAATGTTGTCTGGAGACTTTAGTTCTCCTTTAAAATGAGCCTATCCGTTGAAAATCTAAACAGTAAAAAATGTGTCAAATTTGATTAAAGTGATTCAATCAGTAACAAAACCAAGCTGTAGATGGCATAAATAATCAAAGCAAATATGTCACCTTTTTCCATTCAAAAAAATAACCCCCCAAAGATTTACTGTCAGATTAAATGTCAGTGGCAATCATAAATACCGGTAATGTCTCTTTGTCAAGTTATAATAAAAATGTCTAGAACTCTTTTTTGACTTTTAGGTCCAGTAGTGTATGAAATAATTACCTTCATTGACAGGTACAGCTTTTCAGCAAAGAAGGCAGCTCTATTTGAAGCACATTTAACTAGATAAAGAGAAAAAAACCTTGTGATTGTTTATTTTATCCTAAACAACAACCAGTAATTTTCTAATGTGTAAAGAATTCAGCATGGGCCATATGCATACCCGTATGGCCTACGCTGACTGGCACACAAATATTGCTGACTGGCGCAAACAGTGATTTCATGATTACATATTGGTGCTTGAACTCATTCACATTGGGAATTTAATGGCCTGTCATGATTGCGCTAATATTTTACAGTGGTACATAACTCTCAGTTCTGCTCTGACCTGAGGAAGAGGGTTGATCCCTTGAAAGCTTGTCTACTAAAATAAACTGTTAGTCCATTAAAAGTGTCACAGTACTCTTTTTACTCCATATATTGGACTAATACGGCAAAACAATCATTATTTTTACCTAATTCTATAACAACACACTAGAGTAACAAATATACTATAAAATATACCCTTAAAAACAGTGCTTAGCTTTGCCATATGATTTATTGAAACACATATATATATATATATATATATATATATTACATAAAATAATCTACATACTTAATAAGGATATTAGTTCCATGACCTGCATTAAAGTATGTGGCCTATGGCATAGTGCATTTATTGTTTTTAATTACTTCTAATAAAATGATTTGGTATTTTACAATAGGGTACATTGGGTCACATACCACGGGCTTATTTCAAATGGTAAGGAAGTGGCAGTAAAGTATGGTTACTTTACAGACACGATCATAGAATACCACCGGCGGTACTTACAGACCACTGTGGTATCTAATGGACAATACTGAATGTTAGTAATTCATCACGGTATCAGTATATTGCACAGTGTTCATTCTGACAGAGTTGCAACAGAAGCGTTCTATTGTAAACTACCAATCGTTATCTGTACTTTACAATGACGTTAAAAACACATTGTTTATATGGATTTGATTAATTTTGCAGATAAGCCTATACAAAAGAACACCAAAACAATTATCTGATTGGATGCAATGCATTTCTGTGCCAGAAGAAAAATGTCATCATAATCCTATATGAGGTTCAGTGTTATTGGGTTATTCTTTTTGCAAGTCAGACATTTAGGATATTTCCCCCACTTACCTATAGCAGTGAGACACTTCTCAATATCTCCACTAAGCTCCAGATCTAATGCCTTGTTCATATCATGCTGACTATATTTTGTGTATCTCATGAACACTAAAAAAAAATTTAAAAAAAAATATAAATAAATATAAATAATAAGTACATTTATATAAAAAACTTATACAGGGTCCACTACCTCTACTATACCTCTGGCAAAAAAAAGTGCAACCTCCCAGGCATGTCAATGAACCTAGGTGCACTCTTTTTGGCTATGGAGAAAAGGGTTATGTCAATGATATCTCATGCCTTCCCTCCATGCCTGAAGACTTTCAGTAGGGATTAGTTTATTTCTGCCAACGTGCAATATTGGTAAGCACACCTGCTGTAGAAACCAGCTGCTTAAAATATAGATTTGTTTTGTAATATGTATTTTTTTACATTTTAAGTATATTACAGTGCAAAAAATCCTTTGGATATGAATTGTCTAGTCTTTACAGAAACCCAATCCTTTTGACAAAAAATATGCAGATCAATTGCATTACATAATAACTATATAGATACATCCCCCACCCTGTAGCATTTTATTAGAGTGAGAACTGAGAAAAGGGTGTGTGCAAACTGGAGCATCCTGATTTTCTCGCTATAATTATTCTCTTTATCGGTCAGAGTGATTGATAACAGTTCCTGAACAGTGTACCACACCCAGAACATGTAAAAACTATGAAAATTGTGACAAGAAAAAGCTAATTTTAAAACTTTAAAACATCAAACTTTTTTGCACTAAATTTTGCTTTTCATTAGCTAATGTGAATTCTGTTGCGCTAATATTCATGTGTGAGCACATACACACAAACTCTGCAGGATCTGCACAAGTACCATGTTTTATGGATTATGGATAGCTTGTTTTGTACAGTTGGATAGATCAGTTTTTACCATTCCTAAAAACAGAGAGCAGCTATTCTCTCATGATAATATATTCCAACCCTTTTTTGAAAAAAACAATGCTCACCAAGGCTTCTGAAATTCTTCAACTATTTAATGTTTCAGATGAATTAATTATTTGAATTACGCTTGCATTACACTGTGTCTATGTTCAGCCAACCAACATACAAAAGTCATATTGGGATCATTATTTATATTGCTCTAATATCAATAGCAAATTAGTAGGCTGGGCCACAACGTGCAAGCCGAACCTTGAGCCAGTCATATATCAGGCCAGTGTTTGACCCTCATAGGTTTACAGCACTATCCATGAAACTACAGAAGCATCGGGTGGCGCCAATGTGCAATGTACATTGCAGAACAGTGTTTGGGAGCTTCCTGGCAACTTCTAGAGAGGTAGGAATAAAGGGTAAGTAAATGGAGTTATTTCTTTATTCAAACTTAATTACTATGTTGCTTTGTCACAAGGACTTCATACTTTTAATGTGACAAACATTGCACAGAACATAACATACATGACCAAGTTACATGAGATGTAGGCAACTTAGTTTATTAGATGATCATTTTTAACAGAAGGATTTAAGTTTCATATGTACTGTAGACCCTCATCTTTTTGTTATGTTTAGGTTGTTTTTCTATATCATCAATACAGAAACTTATTACGCTAATGCTTATCATTGGAAAATCCAATCCTACTCAGACAACAAATACTGTACTTGAATTGATCAGCTGTTCCTTTAAGGGGTGCAGGGCATTAACTTATCTTTTCAGTAAACTTTATACATGAATCCTCCTTTAAATGGCCTGTAATGTTAATCAAATGCACAAATAAAATCTAGCTGATCTTTCATGGGGTAAAATGCATTAGAAGTAAATGAACTGGTCTTTAATGAAGGTAGTACAAAAAAATCTAGCTTGTAGTTAAAAGCCTTTATAAGTGAACATAGCAGCATTTTGCAGTGGAAAAACAATATCTCCTTTAAACTCTAAAGTAGCCATATCAGTATAATAACTAGCGTCACTAGTGCTTGGTGTTTTACAATGAATCGTTTGTGGTAGACCTGGATTAGTAATAATCATAGGCAGCGCCGCTCCTACCATGAAGCAAGTTGAAACACTTGCTCATGGCGGCACCCATGTTAGAAATCTTAATAGGCGGCATTTCCCCCCTTTTAACGTTAACAGTGCTCCTTAACTTAGTAAAGCGCGCGAGCCGCCTGTGACAGTGCCGGTCCAGGTCTCGGAAGTTAGACATAGCACTAATTCACTTACCACAGATATGACAGCGTGTGACGACCCTCGTTACTTAAACCAAGTAAGTCGTTCTCCGAGACCGGTCCCCCACGCGTTGCGGCCTGCCAAACGTTCAGCGCGCCGCTGCACGTCCCCCAGTCTCGCCTTCCCAAGATCCTCTCCTAGATCGACCTCGACTTCGGGCCTCCTCCCTCCTTCCCTCCTCCCCCTTCCCCTCCCATACCCCTTTCCCCACGCCATCCCTCTCGTGCCTCCTTCACCCTTTCTTTATCTCGCCCCCCCCCCCACCCCTTCGGCCCTTTCAGCTTCTCGCGCCTCTTATTTACCATTCAAGCAGTTTCAGCTACTGCAAATTGCTAATTGTAAGTCCGGAAGTTCGGAACCAATCAGAATCAAGTATTTTTCAAATTGCCTCTGCTTCCCTCTGATTGGCCAGCGCTCCGCTCCGTTCAAGTTACGTGAACTACGTCCGTGACATCACGTGCCTTACGCGCTCAATGCCCGGGAGGTCCGAGGTTTACAGTACCAAACCTAAAGGGAAGGAGCCGGCTGCCTGTAACTGTCAGTTATTTACAGAGCGGTAGCAGCAGCCTGTGAGAGGACTCGGACGCGGGATTTGTGTGAAGTCTTGTGAGTGACGGGAGCGAGGGCATTTTATTTTGGGGGGGAGAGAGGGCGAAGGGGGGGGGGGGCTGGTGGTGCCGGTGGTTGGTACCTTTGGGAGGGGGAATCTGGGCTTTGGAGCAGGGGGGGCTCTACAGGGTGAATATGCTACTGATGGCTGGGCTTTATTGTGGTTTTTTTTTGTGTGCTGGGCTGGCACAGATTAGATAGAGGAGAAGAGAGATAGAGAGATAGACAGCAGAGATAGATAGATAGCAGAGAGAGAATATCAGATAGATAGATAGCCGAGATAGATAGATAGCAGAGATATATAGATAGATAGCAGAGAGACGAGAGAAGGATAGATAGCAGAGAGAGATAGATATGCAGAGATAGATAGATAGCAATATAAGAGATAGAGAGGAATGAGAGACGAGAGATAGCAGAGAGAGAGATAGCAGAGAGAGAAGATAGCCAGAGAGAGAGATGAAGAGATAGATAGATAGACAGATAGAAGAGATAGATAGATAGGAGAGATAGATAGATAGATAGCAGAGATAGATAGACAGATAGAAGAGATAGATAGATAGCAGAGATGTAGGATAGATAGCAATACTAGATAGATAGCAGAGAGAGAGAGAGAGAGATAGATAGCAGAGAGAGAGAGAGAGATGATAGATAGCAGAGAGAGATAGATAGTAGACGAGATAATAGATCAGAGAGGAGGAGATAGAAGAGATAGATAGACAGATAGAAGAGATCTGAGAGATATGTATAGACAGAGAAAGAGATAGAAGAATAGAAGAAATATAGAAGCAGATGATAGAAGAGATGAAGAGATAGATAGCAGATGAGATGATGATAGATAGATAGCATGAGACTTTAGATAGGAAGAAGAAGAGATAGATAGATAGCAGAGATAGATAGATAGCAAATATAGATTAGATAGCAGAGCGAGAGCGAGATATGATAGATAGCAGAGAGAGATAGATAGCAGAAGATAGATAGCAGAGATAGATAGATAGCAGAGAAGATAAATATCAGATAGATAGCAGAGATAGTAGATAGCAGAGATAGATAGATAGCAAAGAGATAAATAGCCGAGATAGATCGACAGATAGAAGAGATAGATAGCAACGGATAGAAGAGATAGAGGATACAGAGATAGATAGATAGCAGAGAGCAGGAGATAGATAGCATAGCATAGATAGATAGATAGCAGAGAGAGATAGATAGCAAATATAGAGAGGGATAGCAGAGAGAGCGAGAGATAGCAGAAGAGAGCGGATTAGCAGGAGAGAGAGATAGCAGAGATAGATAGATAGATAGCAGAGATAGATGATAATATAGATAGATAATAGCAGAGATAGATAGATAGATAGAAGAGAGATAGATAGATAGATAGATAAGAGATAGATAGATAGATAGATAGATAGAGAGATAGCAGAGAGAGATAGATAGCAGAGATAGATAAAATAAAAATAGCAGAGATAGATAGAAGAGATAAGATAGATAGATAGAAGAGAGAGATAGATAGAGAGAGAGATAGATAGTGTAGATAGAGGTAGATATAGATAGATAGATAGATAGATAGATAGATAGCAGAGAGAGATAGATAGCAGGATAGATAATAGCAGAGATAGATAGATAGAGAGATAGATAGATAGTAGAAGATAGAGAGAGATGATAGATAGGTAGACAAGATAGAAGAGATAGATAGAAAATATAGATAGATAGCAGAGAGAGAGAGAGATAGATAGAGAGAGAGAGATAGCAGAGAGAGAGAGATAGCAGAGAGAGAGAGAGAGATAGATAGATAAAATATATAATTTAGATAATAGTTAGGGCCCTGCTGAAAGAGCGATACTTGCGTGGTAGCAGGTTACAAATCTTTTGCCAACATTTTATTCTACAGAGTATGGTAGAGCTTTCTAAGTAATGTACCAGTTGCACCAACATGTTTTAGTGTTTTTCTAAAATAGAGCGTATAAATACACTATTTCAAAAAAACCCATGAAATTTGCCACGCCCATGCAGCAAGCCACACCCACATATTAAGCCACACCCATATATTAGCCACGCCCACTTGTCACGCGGCGGGCGCGCGCCGCTTGGTCTAGGGGCGGCATTCAAAAGTATTTTCAGTGCCAAAAACCCTAGGGACACCCCTGATCATAGGTTGCCAATGTTGCCTCAAGGTCTGTGCTGAATCAGACAAGTGGGCAAACACTTTACACGAGTTGTCTTCTTAATAGGAGTGAAATAAAGATAACGTATAGTGTATATTTTTATTTTAAGAAGACTGCAAACATTTTATGAAGTCTTATAATAGAATATATGTTTATTATTTTATTTTACTTGTTTGTTTGCTTCCTGCCAGGGAATATGTTAAAAATGTAACTATTGAAAACGAAAGCATTAAATAAGGTGAACGTGGCTAATAAGGTAGAAGTTCCACCATGATTTTAAGACAAAGGGTGCCCTCTTTGTGACTTGCAGAAATAACATCCACTAAAAGGCACAACTCCACCCCTCATAATAACTTTGTTAGAAAGAATGGCTCTTTAAATAAGTGATATATCTACTTGCTCCCTGAATTAATTACTGTATGTTGTTATGCTCTTGGAGCCTCATGGAAACTGAGCATTTAGTGAACTGTATGAGCTCCGAGCATACTCAAAAGAGGCAGCTAGTGGATTAGCATTCAGTCATTGGCTGTGATTCAACTGTCAATCATTGCTGACAGTTGCTAACTGGAGGAAGGAAGTATAAACAGGGGAAACAGTACATTGTGCAGGTTTTGGTTAGACTTATTATTTCAGATTCAAACTATTACAGTTTAGGGTTGTGGGGGTGATATAAGTAGTTTTATTTGAGGGCTGGACATGCCATTTAAGTGTATAACATTAAAAGATGACAAAATTGTAGCTACTGTACATCCTGCTAGAGTGTTGTGGAATGATCAAACCAGTGTTAATTATATAACTGGTAGAGATTAATGACAATAATGCCATTAGGAGAATGATAATTTTATTTATTAAAAAAAGGTGGTAAAAACACATTGTTTACCATTTTTCTTCAATAAATGAAATTACTTTGAAAGAAGGCATGCATGATACATTTCCATTATGAACAAAAAAGCTGTTGATAGAACTTACTCTTACAACTCTTTGAACCAACCTTTTGCAGGACTGTGAGAACTAGAGTGGTAAGAATGGTGCTAAAGACATTCACTCAACTCCCTTTCTTTTCTCCAGCTTCATACAAGCCTAGAAAAAAAATTAAAAATAAAACAGTAACAATTTAAAGAAACACTCATTTCAGTTCTTTGGATCTGCCATCAAAAGTCAATCTTTTTCAGTGTGTTTTAGAACAAACCCGAGATTTACCAGATCATGTGATGATGAGGATAAAGAAATAATTCTATTCTTCTATGTGTATATGGTGTATATGGTTTATATGGTTTGATCCTTCAAGCTGACATCATCTTTACCTATAAAATTACTTTTTTGTAGTGTAGCCCCCCCCCTCCGAACCCTAACTGCCAGGTTTATAAGTTAAAAAAAGCACAAAAATAGATTTACCAATCTTCTTCCTTGGCTCTTCCATAGTGGAGCTATTGGAATCTGGATCAGCCAATCACAAACCACGGCTGCCGGTCCAGACCCTTTGCTACTTCCGGGATGGTAGTAGCAATAGGGGCAGAGAGTGGGGAATGAAGGATGGTAATCGATTTTGGGTCTTTTTTTTTTTTTACATATAACCTGATGGTTGGGGTGAGGGTGGGGGTTGCCCTAGTGACCATGTCTACTTTTTTAAGCAATTTAAATTCATGGGGAAAGTGTTCCATGACCCCTAGTATGATGCATTAACCTTTGCTCACTGCCAAATTAATGTTTTTTAAATGCCAGTGGCCACATTATACACTCAGGACAAAACTTTCTCTTTACAATTAAGTTAACTGTCATGGTTTTATCTGGGTAAATAAATTGTGCATTGGCATAATATTTGGTCACCTTACTATAAAGCTAAATTCCATTACAGTGTGCCCATATTTTTCTGTAACCCAAATTTCTCTACTGAGATAATGAGTTGTTTGTTGTAGGCTTTAGAAATCCATATTGAACTGAATATTGTGTAACCTCACAAAAAAAGATCAAGTAGCGCAGACAAATTGCCTTTAAGTGTATTTTGTTTTACCTCATAGCCATGAATGGAGTCGTATATTGAAGGTTAATTGCATAATTAAACCAGTATAATCACTACTGACAAGCAAGACTAATTTTCTCAAGGCCATCCTTGTGGATGTGTATCACATGTGGTCTTTAAAATCGGTGAATTTTATATTGATGTGATTATATATTTCATTGCAGTGTTAATAAAATTGCTAAAAACATTTTACTTTTTGTTGAAAAAATTAACAAATACAAAATACACGTAACTTTAAAAAAGATAGATGTGACACACAACATTGGTGCTGGGATAAGAACAACCAAAACTTATGGAATTATACGGTTTAACACAATACAATGACAACTAAACATGAACATTTGGTTGTATTAAAGTCAATATGTGCATAGTTGGCATTAGTAGAAATACATTCTTAAAGCACGAAATAACACATTTCATTGTGAATTGGTTTAGAGGTCATTGCAGGTTATTCTATAAAAATGTGGAACAATAAACAATAAAATCCATTGCTCATTTGATTACCCTGGATCATGTCTACGAGTTCTCATTTCACAGAGTATCTTCACCCGATCACCCTATATATAAAAGTTCAAAATGAAGAATGGCATAAATATAATAGTAGTGGGTACAAATGAAAGTGCAGTTTTTTTTTTTTAAAACTTTATTCCAATGATATTAAAGCACATAACAGTAAAACAGAAATAACATGTGTACTGTTCCAAGTATGTTTTTACTGTAATGCCTTAAAAATATATGTAATGTTTATAAAAATTTCAAAATTAGCTTTAATCCACTTATTGGGCACATGTAATGTGTAGCAGATATAGAGAGTCCTTGCAGTTTAGTTCCTACCCTGGGAGGGTATGAGTAGGAAAATTCTACATAAGAATGTATCATACTATGATAGCCACTAGAGAGCATTTAGAGGACTGCTGGGAGTTCGAGATGTTTGTAGCATTTGTATCTTAGCCGTACATCATAATCGTGATGTTCGATCACAATTAAATTAAAATAACAAAGATAAAGGTTTTAATTAACAATAATTTAAATATTTATTTTAACATTGCCTTACTTACCTTAGCAAGAGAAACAAGAGCTTTTTGGAAATCTCAGATGTATCAGAGATGAAATCTTTGTATAGTCAGTCTTGTACACTTGAGAAATAGTTTAAAGACACACAATTAGAAACTAGAAGTCATGGCATGTAGTATGTCTTGGCAATGGGATCAGCAGTTTAAAATAGCTGATATCAGGCATCAAGTGAATTGTGTTGGGGGGGTGGCAAGGTGCAAAGCAAATTGTTACATTAAGTGTATCGGATAATTTCATAACCATACAATTAATAAAAAGCTGTAGTCTCAAGAACGTTCGGGTGATTTTCCGTGTAATGGGGAGCAAACTGTGATTTTAAAAAAGGAAACTGTGGTTTCCAAACAAGATGCTTGATTTTCCAGGCTGTGCATGTACATAACAGTCCATTCACGTGGGGAATACCAGCTCGGGTCCAGATTACAGGTAACCAGGTGATATGGAAAATGAAGAATGAGTAGGCACAGAAAATTATTCCCTAAATACAGTTTTGATCTCCTTTAACATGTGGCCGAAATTAAAGGAAAATACACTGTAAATAAAAATTTAAAATGAAAAGTAACTGGGGCAGGAAGTAGGATTGATTATTCCTACAGTACCTCCCAATATTATTTCATTGAGGGGTGCTGTACGTTAAGTTTACATCCGAAAGGTTAGTATCCTGGGCTTTCCTGTATTAAAGATCTGAAGAAGGGATGAGTGGTAATGTTTAGATAATTAATAAAAATCATTAGTCACACACAAATATTGCTCTGGTTTCTTGCAGCCAAGCAGAATCGAAATTTAAAGGGGTATTGAAGTAGAATACGTTTCTTTTCTAATGCCATATTCCCTGAAATAAGGTAGTTTCAATTAGAATATGTTTTAGATACATTTATAAAATGTACTGCAAATGTTACCTCTTTGTAGGTTTTGTTGATATCTCTTATTCTCTACATGTTCTTGATGCCAGGATTTCAATCAAAGTGTCCTCATCAGTTCCCATGCCTTTAGGGAGAAATCAAGGTTAAAATACAATACCAAATACATTAGGATCCATATCTGTATCTATTTATATGACCATTCAATTTGAAAGCAAGACAAAGATCATTTATAGTTGGTTAACATTATGTCTAAAAGAGTCTGATTATCAAGAACTTCTTACAGCATGTTCCTTGGTGTTATACACAGTATTAATTTGCATTACTCTACCTTGTGGCATATTTTAGCTCATGTGCATCAAATTCAGCAGGGGTTTTCAACAAGGCCACAATAACATCCTCAAACTTGCCAGAGAGAGCTTTTTCAGGGCATCTTCTAAAGGCTACAACACAAAAATTTAGTTTGGCTAGTAGAACTAGGAAGTGTATTGAGCAAGTTACTTTTACAATACGAAGAAAGTTTATTTGGATAAACTTTCTCCCTCTCTTTCTTTGCTCACCTTGCCAAAAGTCTTCTGGTAAGCAGCCTTGATCTCTTGGCGCTGTGCGTTGTTTCTTTTTGTCAAATGTTAATCATGGATGCTCTCATCCACACCTAAATGAATGTTAAAATTGCATATAACTGTAGGTTGCAATGGTCCCATTCGTAATGGTGTGCATTTCAGAAACACGCTAAATATATTTTATTATTATTTCATATAAAATATTTGTTTTAATTTGCCTCAATGGTTTAGTAAAGGGTTCTTCATAGGTGTAGAATCCTGGTGTTCACTTTGCCCCAGAGTACAGTGAATGCTTGCTTTGAGTCCCAGTGTGAGCTTGGTCCATGCACACAACTCAAAAGGCTTGGCTAATCATCACGGCAGTATGTAGCACAAAAATTTAATTTTGCACAAATACTAAAATCTGTAGAGAGAGAGTAGAAGGACTAGCCTGGTAAGAGGCATAGCTTTATGGTAGATGAACAGAAAAAACTAAAAGAAAGGCAAAATATAATAGCTAGCACCATTAAAGTAGAATCAGTAGATATATGGCCATGGCTAGCAGCTAAAATCCCATTTATTCAAACGGCAAAGCTGGGCAAAAGGAGATCAGAAAAAATTGGGAAATCAGGGAATGAGGAGCATACTTAGAGCAGTGACAGGTGACAACTCTTCCAGGAGATGTGCTAGATGTGCGTACATGGTGAACCATGCATGTCATTGCACGAAGAAGAAGACTCTTAAAGGTTCCATGTATTTGTGTGTGTTTGCTATTCTGTTTCTGCAAGTGTACTGCACCAGGACTATAACCAAACCATAAGGCAACAAAAAAAAATAGAAAGACGTTCAAAAATCTTTTAAAATGTATTAGTTACCCAAGCAAGCCAGCATTATATGTTGCAATGGATGTTTGCCCCATATGGGTACTATACCTACCTTTGGCCTTAATAGCTTTATCCATGGCAGCAGCATCTGCAGATGCATGAAGCGCGTGGCAACCTTTTAGACCTCCAGTTGCTTGTTGCTTGAAGATTAAAATTTACAATTTGTGATTACTGTGATGATTGATAGGTCTTGGGATCATTTTCATTTCAAAGTTTTGACAATCCCTATGGTAAAGTAAAATGAATAACTCACTTTCGAGTATAATAAAATGAAAAACTCGAGTATAATAAATGAAAAACTACTTATGAGTATAATAAAATAAAATGAAAAACTACTATGAATTTCCGACAGCGTTTTCAAGGTTATCGAGCATTTGAGATTATTTCAAGGGTTACTGAAATAACCTTGCGCGTTTGCCACCCTCGAAGTCCTGAATCGGCTGGTTTCTGATGGAACATTTGATTTCGGAACTGAGGGGTTCCAGTTGGATCCTGGTCAGAGTAGGACCCGGAACCCATCTCAAAACTACTAGGCTTCTGTATACTTTATTATATGGACCACTGTGTTTTGCATGGTGTATACTGTATATATATATATAATATATATAATATATATATATATATATATATTATATTATAGTTATAACATAGATGAAGCAGCGCTCCAACTGAAAACACTGTCATCCGCCCGGGTGTCTGCACCTGTGATACCATTGTCATTGGAGATATAAAAGACAGTCTCCAGGGACGAGGACTGAGCCATGTAACTATGATGGTGATGTCTCAGAGGGCAGAGCCTAGAGGGAGTCAGGAGAGGGGTGTGCACATTCGTTTGATGTATTTTAACCACCGTTGTAATCAGGTTTCACTGTCTTGAGAGCGCCCAGAATCACGGCCAAGGACGTGTATACATAGAATAAATGTTTGATTAGAGTCCCAGGAATGCTCTCATCCTTAAGTAGTTATGTGTATATTCTATATAATATATATATATATACTATATATATATATATATGTATTATATGATAAGGAGTAGTGTGCACTCTACCTTTGCATACTTAATGGCCTGGGTGCTGCTGTGGTTCATAAATATCCAACCTTGAAACAAATTTGCAGGCACTCACAGGACTTGTGCACGAAGTTCCACTTTTATTACAGTGCAACAAACAGATAGCGACGTTCGGTTTCGGTCTGGTCTTAGACCTTTTTCAAGCTAGCTTGAAAAAGGTCTTAGACACAGACCGAAACGTCGCACATTATTACATGAAAAGGTCTTAGAACACAGACCGAAACGTTGCACATATTTACATGTGCAACAAAACAGATGCGACGTTTCGCGATCTGAAAAGGTCTTAGACACAGACCGAAACGTCGCTATCTGTTTGTTTGCACATGTAATAAAAGTGGAACTTTGCACAAGTCCTGTGAGTGCTCTGCAAATTTGTTTCAAGGTTGGATATATATGTATAATATATATATTAAATATATAGATGATAGATAGATAGATAGATAGATAGATAGATAGTAGATACAGTGTCGGCACTCCACACAGGTAATGGACCACCCGGGTGCTGTTCCCACAAGGATAACAAAGTACAAGTTTACAGACAATGGTGGTTATTCACCCAATAAGGTTAACATGTTTCCGCCCCTAAAGCGGGACCGTCTTCAGAACATCTGAAGCAATAGTGACATGCATACTTAAATACCCTTCTATCACCAATCCGCTCGAGTGAAGGTGGAGTGAGTCAGTGACCTCCACGTAATATATTATTTTGTCCAAATTGGTAGGGACTCAAAACTCAAAATAGGTGATTTCAGTATAGACCCTGATGCTACTATAAGATTAATTAGATTAGTCTTAGTGCACTCAGGGTTTTGTAAAAGAATCCCAGCGCACTTCCTTATTATGTTTCCTAACAGTCATTTGGATGATTGGCTGTGGATGAGTAGGAAGTTACTACTTGGGAGTCATTTTTTATGAACTATAAGTTGCTAGATAGGCAGATTATGGTTATTAACTGGAAAAAACAATATGTAAAATTCTTGGTAAATCTAGATACATCATTTATTGTAAACAAAATAAAATAAATAATACTTCCACTGAACTTTAAAAAGTATATAGAGGGAAATGTAATACACACTAAGAAGTGTTACTTACCTGGCCAAAATCCCGCTACATATTAGCACAAATCTTAATGTTTCAATATTACATTGGTTACCCATGCTGTTAATACAAAAACAACAAGGGCCCCTGCTGAAGTGTAAGGCCCACACTAACCATATATAACAACATATACAACAGGTTTTACACTTATTGGTTGATAAGGTCCATATTCATCTCTTCTTATTTATTCTAAATGTATTCCTTTATTATGATGCAAATAATATAAAAAAGAAAACAGGTTTATTGATGTATGTGACTATAGGTGTAGGTCATGACTTACCATGTGGGACAAAAGAGGGCATAATTTTAGTAATTTCACCTCAGCAGAATAGTATTTTACAGCAGAGAACTGTGATTAAGTTAGATAGTGTGGCTTCTAAGAAATGTTTCATTGATACTACTGAGCATATACGGGATCACCGCAAAAGAAGACTGTTGCAGGAAAGCTTGTATAAAAGACATTGTAAACTTTGTTTCTAATTGGGACGAGAAATTTTTTTTAGAAAGATTAAGTAAAATAAACATAAGTGAATATTTATAACCTTTTATACCAGTTTGAAACTAAACTAGAATGAAACACCCTATACTCTCTTTGCCAATTCATATCTGTATTCCCTTTCATGACAAGGAAGCAATATCAAATAAATACAAGGGATTTCTAAAAAGACATTTATATACATTATCAAGCCTCTGTCAGATCATATCTGTAGGATCTTCCACTGTGTAAACACAACATCAGTTTGTTTGTTATTTCTTTATTTATTATCAAATGAAAAGAATATCCCTCAATTTAATCCCTTAATCCCTTAAATTCACTCAAATTAATACTGAGAGAATATTTTTTAAAAGCCTGTTTTAGTCCCTTTTAAACTATCAAAATGTATTACAGTACCATATGTTCTCAGGTTTATAGAAACCCTGGAACTATAGCTAAATGGTTTTTCAAATGTGTCACAATTGGTGATGGGAAAATGTATTATGGTACAATCTTGGTACAAACTTGTAGTACGGTATTTTTTTTTTTTTCATACACCCACTTAGTACTTTTAATCAGGACGTTAATTGTTTCCCTTTTCGCTTCATGAATGATAGTACAAGAAAGTTTTTGACAATAATGATTGTTTTCTAAAGCAATCTGTGATACCACACCTTGTAAACTATCAATAATAATGCGATATACTGCTATATCAGCTGTACTGCTATATATATATGTATCAGCCATTATAAAAACCACACTGCCGCCGGTAACTATACAAACGCGGCCGCAAAAAACCAACACGACAAAGTACCGTCAGTTTACAGCCGCCTTGTTAGAGTCAGGTAAAAATCATGGGATTCTAAATATGGCAATAAGTTTCCTGGAAGTGGCCATAAATATAACAACCAGGCAATAGGGACCCTATGAATGCAGGTGTTGATTGTAGCTGGAGGTGTTATTTATAACAGTAGGGTAAAAAGAACAAAACTAAATATAACACAACGGCTTCATATCCCCCACCCAAGTACACAAATGGAGCACAACATTGTTAAACAGCTCAAATAATTTATTATGCCATACATATTAAATAGTGGTGGTGTTGCTATTTTGTATGGCATAATACATTTCATTCGAGCTGTTTAACAGTTTATGTATTCTTTTCACCCAGGAGCACCCCCCTTAGTATGGGGTTAACACAACAGCCTTTAACTAGCGGCGTGTGCAACTACAATACATTTTTACTTAAAGAGTCAAAAACAGCAGAGATGTGCCAGACATAAATGTTGACACCTGACACCTTGCTGTTAATGTTGGTTGAGACACATTTCAGGGTATTTAGTGCCAAAAGGTTCTTGTACAAGGAATTTTGAATTGAGTCCAGTTGATCTAACTGAATACTACAGCGAACCATAATGTGAATGAGAAACATCACAAACATAACAAATAAATAGTAATAATAATTATATACCGGAGCGGGAGCGTAACTAAAAGCGTTATCGTTAAAAAAGGTGCATTTTTGTCCCTAACGATAAGAAAGTTTATTACCACACCCTGTATAGTTGTTTATAATCAAATATAAATCAACCACTGAATAATAAAAGTTTTAACAGAAAAAAAATTTTTATTCAGTAACCTTAGTAAAAACAAAGCCAAGATTAAAGACATTCAGACAGAAGAAAGTTAATGGGTGTGGATGAGATGTGACATTCTAAAGCTTCTCCTCCACCTCGCCGCCGCTGGAGCACAGCCTCAGACTTCAGTGTGTGAGGGAGGACAGGAATTCCCTCCCCCTCCCTGCTGTGGAAGATCCAAAAGAGAATCTAAAGCCCTACCTGCCCACAATGTGAAAACAGCCTTTTTAGGCAGAGTTCTTACTCTGAAAGGCTGTTTCCCAAGATCTTTATGAGTAAATGAAAGTAAATTGCAAAAATTCCCAGAGAGAGCATTCCTATTGGTCATTTTTGGACCACAGTTCCCTTTAAGCTAGCTGTACATGGGCCAGTTATAATACACTTTTCCGAACAGTCTTGGTGTAAAATTTTGATCCATTTGGTATAAAATTTGTTCTTTAAATGCAGATAGGTAAAGGTGGGGGGCGTTAAGGTGCGCTCCTTACCTTAGCCCGATCCCGCTGATGCAATAAACTGACGTAATCTCGTGTTACATCAGTTATTGTATCGCGGGATCGGGCTTACGTAAGTAACGCAGTGTGGAGTATTGGATCTCCCGAAAGTGTTTAAGAAAAACCTGGACAATTTTCTCCTAACTCTATTTGTACAACTACTACTGTACCAGTTCAACTAAAAGCATATTATTTAAATATATTTTTAAGGTTTACAAAGTGATTGTTTTGTTGTACAAAAAGTTTTCTAAAAATTATGGCTGGCTTTATGCCAACTCGACTATTAGATAACTCAACGTTCGAACGCTCGGATTATTCAGAACAGATATATTTAATCCCAGTATATTTTTCTTTTTTATTAGAGAACTTATGATTTTCAGAAGTAGATTTTGATTGAAAACTATGAATATGCAGGGCCAATTCCAAGAAATATCGAATATGTGAACCTTCGAGTCTGAATAAGTAAATCCCTCGATTATAAATATGGAAGAAGAAGCAAGCCCTCGAATTTTAATTTTTAAAAGTTATTTGATGTGTGATGAGCTTGCGCGGTTTTTTTTTTTTTAGGTTTTGGTTATTTGTACGTGGTCCCCGACAATTCCCCAGGTCCATGAGCCATCACTACTTACTATTGTAGTCATAGCTTAATTTATAGGAATTTAACTTTATTTTTTAAACTTCTATTGACTTTTATGGTCCGTGTTAGATTTTTGCCATTTTTAAAAAAAATCAGATCTCAGACCAGAACTCAGCAGTATGCTATCCAGTATACAGGTATCACCCAATTGGATTATTCATTTTGTATTTAAAGTAGATGCTAATATGGTTGGCCCGACATTGCAGGTATGTTGAAGGATGAATCCAATATCTTTCTCATTCTAGTCCTGTATTAGGTTGTACCAAATATATTTCTTTTATGGATATCTCTTGTACAATTTTATGCAACTTTTATAGTTGAATTTACAAAATTGTACGTAACAACATCTTAACATTTCCAAGTGTTCAAAATGTGCCAACCATTCATCACAGGATACAGTATATTCACATGGACAGTATCTTATATATGATGTGCACATGCTAGTGGTATCTTTGTATTTGGGTATTATCTGTACTTGAAAGGAGAATTAAAATGTCCCTTGGTGACATCTAAAACCCCTGCTCTGTTCCCAATTTAAACAAGACAATCTAAGTGGCCTGTGTGTGTCAATGTACCTTTTCCTTAGTTTTTACAGAAACCAGGTACCTCATAAGCTTTTGATTTGTGGCACAATGCACCAAATGTCGAATTGCTCTCATGTGGTTTTACTTTAGTGACAACATATGAACATTTAATATAAAGGACATATTATTCTGTTCATTTTTTTATACAAGCAAGGAGATTTACTCAATTTACAAGGCTCTTGGTAGATCTGACAGAGATTCAATATTGGTGCTGCAGCAGTGGGTAAATCCCAAATTAATTAACCCAGCGTGAACTTCTAATAGCTGGCATTAAAAATCACACTGAAATAGTCGTAAAGAGGATATTCAGGCTCCTTTACCCCAGCAGCCATCGCTCTGGATAAATGCTCCTTCGCGATTCAATATCGCGTTGCTAATGTGGGTTAAATCTGGTAAATCCGTTTAGCGGACTTTACCTCCATATATTTGCCCAGCGATTCTAGGTAAATGCCCGGACATTGACTTTTGCGGTAGCTGCAATACCCATGCAGCCACCTCCTATCTCTATGGTTAATGAAGTTAACCCTTTGTAAGTTGAATTTATTGGCTGTGGCAATGCATAAATCGTCCTGCAGATTCTTCATCTAGTTTCCAGCTTAGTTGTAAAGCTAAAGCTCTTCTTTAGATGTACATTTAAGGAGATGAAGATTTGTATTTTTTTTTTTACAATTGCACAAAATCGGAAAATAATGAATGGACTCGCCTTGTAAAAACAATAAGATACGAACTCTGAATAACAAAAACAAATTTTATTCCATTTCATTCATTGAAATTTTTATAATAGGAATTACTGGGATAGATGAACAGTTTTTATTACAATAAAGGGTTTTATAGGAATGATAAATGTTGGTCTACTGCTGTACATTACACTCCCCCTGTGTACTAAATGAAAAGTCCCCTTTTCAAGTAATCAATTCACCATCATTAAAAAAACGGTCCCCATATAACCCACCTGTCATTTGTGATGTATTGGTGCCCTGTGTTTTGTCATGGCTGGTTTTCACTAGCAAACTCTGGTCACTGTCACAAGTGAATTAGCAGAAAAAACTAAAAAAATCCTGTCCAATTCAAAATAAATAAATGTGTGGGGTAAACTCTGAGGCTTCAATAATCTTTGATGATCATTATTTTTATTCATAGTGTTTCAGCTGATGAAAGTCCAAGTGCATTTGATTAAAAAATTTTAACACCAAAACATTGTGCTGTGTGTTACTGCGCACTATAAAAAAAGATGGATGACCCTAGGTTAATTAAAGGTCTCTGCTTCTTCTCTGTTTTAATTCTATGAGCATTGGTAAGAGGGGACCCATTGCAACTGATCTCCCTCTCCCCCAATTTTTTGGTTGCTCGGTTGTCAGACTGCCACGTTTGAAAACAAAAATGAGAAAAAGCCCTATTATGATGCTGCTGCTGCTGTTAAAAAAGGATCCAGGAAGGGCACTCAACTTATGTCAGCGTTGCATGGCCATTCTAAACAGAAAGTTCATAAACACAACATTTTCATTCCAAATTTGCAACTGAAGAAAAAAAACAGTTCACATATTACGTTCCAGGTGAACAAGCCCATCTCCCTTAGAAAGAAGTTTTGGTATATTAAAAACAATTTATAATAGTGTTTACTTATAGTGCAAACCAAAGTGATCTCATTATTTGTCAGAGCGCCTCTGCACTTTGAAGCCAAGTTCTGTTCTGAAAATAAAGAGAAACTTGGAAATCACTTCACTTTGCTAAAGAAACACAGCACTAATTGGAATCTAAAAAAATGCATGTCTCTGGATTTATAAAATCTTTACATTATACAGTGGCCAACAAGCATCTGATGGCTGACCCAATTTAGCATCAATTATATGTGTGCTTTTGCTTGTATTTACGTCATTCAGTGATCTGGCCGGACAGATCACAACAGTGCCAGCAGGAGCCGTTACACATGTAGATGTCAGCGACCAAGTGGTAGATTTTTGAACTGTTGCCAGCCGTGTTGAATGCAAATCTTATTGATGTATGAAACTTTACTCCTTCTGTCACATAACAGTCCCCCACAACAACACAATAAAGATGTTAGCAGTTAGCGGGATGGGTCTTCCAATTAAAATTGTTGGATGGCCCTAGTTATGCCCTATGTTGTGACCCCTACTTCCACCGTTGTGTACATGGCTCCAGACATTGATTCATCTTGCCTTCCTGTCTGTTGTTAGTGGATCGAAGATCCAATTCCTCTCAATTTATTGCTCGTCTGGTTCCTATCCACACAGAAAGACAGGCTAATCAATGTGCAAGCCAGACTTGGGCACAAGAACAAGGTCTAGGAACCCCACCACCAACCCAAACCCTGCTTGGTGCCCTATAGCCTACAATTATGGTTGCCATGGTAGTTTCTATACCACTACTAGTGTCTGAGAAAAGTAAGGGCATATTTATAAAAGGCTATTAATAGTGCCGTTAAAATTACCGCTGCCATCATTGCAGCGGAAAAATACCGCATTGGATATTTATAATGGCGCAGCAGCATCGCAGCGATGAAAAGGTTTTCGCCTTTATAAACAGAAGCGAGCGGTAACTGATGCGAAGTTAAGAGGTGTTAACTTCTCGCGGCCAGAGTTTCACCGCATTGGTAAATCGCGCTACTTAGCAATTTTATCAAAACATGTCGGGAAATCTCGGTCGCCAAAAAAAAAAACGCTCGTTTATAAATATGCCCTAGAGGTGGATACAAAGGACAGAATTTTTTCGGTAATCGACAGATACTTTGTTGTATCAGTCAATGGGGCAAACAAATGTGTGCTGCTTTCGGCAGCAGCCGCGACCGTTTGTCCGACCTGATTGTCATCCGCATTCCCTGGTAAATACAGACAGTCATGTGGTTCCCCTATGGGACTGCACAGCCGATCGCGCAAATGCTGTGTGTACCCAGCCTAAAGTATACATTCATATTTGTCACAGTTTACAGCTTTAAAAAAAATAATGCTCTGCACTCATCAGCTTATTGTACAGTGACCAGCTAATGCTAGGTGAAAAAAGATTAAACTGGTTAACAAATTTGCCTACACTTTATCGTTATTTAGTGCTAGGCCACCACTCGCTGCGCTTTGCGTTAGCACTTGCGTTTTTAAAAAATCATTTTAAACCTGCAGCAACGCACCCGAAACCTCGTGTTTTCGGGTTGTGTTGCGATTGCGCTTGCGGTCTGCATTTAAATCGAATCGCATTGCGTTTTTCAATAGTTAATGAAAAAACTCATGCGAAATCGCACAAAATCGCAAATGAATCGAATGCGATTGGTTCTGCGATTGCGTTGCAGTGTGGCTGTGCTCTCATATTCAATTTCAAGTTATCTTTCAACAGTGCACATAGATTGAGAAACCCCATGCACATTAGTATATAATAAACATAAACATAAAATATATTCCACCAGAAAAGGAGGCATGAGCTTTTATGAACTCAATGTTTGTTTAATCGCCGTATTGGTTATCTGGGCTATAAAAACCACAAAATGGAACACAAGAATTTTCAAATTCTTAGACTTTACAACGTTGCCGAATAGGGTCACATTAAACCATGTAACCACATCTACAAGGAAATCCCTGATTGGCCAGAAAGCCCACAGTACTTTGGGATAGGGAAAAAGGAATATGTAAGAAAAGTGATGGGATAGGAGAGGCAGCTATATATAGTGTGGCAGAGCAAAACCACAAAAAGAGTTATTTGTTTGATGGGAGGCACATCAAAAGGATTTATAGCATTAATAATTTTATTGGTGGAGAACCTTACGGGCTGGATGTGAGTGTAAGGATTAAACACACTACATGATGGGGCCAGTAGTTGGGGGGATGGGATTATAGAGTTTGGGGGTGGACATGCCCTTAATGCTATAAAGCCTTTTTGAGTGTGCCTCCCATCAAATATATATGTATTTACCGATTGTGGGGGAGCACACCTTACCCTACTTCGTACCACTCCCACGGACCCTGTTGTAAACACAAAAAGACACTGGTATTTTTTACATTAAATAACCTTCACTATAAGGTTACAATATAGCAGAAATTATTGGCTGCTGATTGTAGCTTTTGGAAATATAATTTAACGGATGACGAAATTGTAGAAACTGGAAATATACAGAAAGCAGCTTTGATATTTGGCGATCTGTGCTATATATTCTCTAATATAAGAGTTTACTACTACTACGTTAAAATCAAAAGATTTAACTCTACCAGCAGGAAAAGAGCTCACTGGAAACCTGCAACGAAGTTGCTCAAAAGCAAAAATTACGCTGGGCTCAGGTTTATTTGGAGAAGTATGCACAACCACACATAGCAAACACATCACTTCTATCTCTGACGGCTAATATTTGTCAGCATGAGGAAAACCATACAAAAGATGAGCCTCCGGTATTTTTTATATGTGCCAGACAATTAAAGGAGAAGTATTGCTCCAACATGAGTAACTGTGCAGAACGGCTGCCCTATAAACTTTCCCAATATTTTTATTGTTTAATTTTAGCCATGTTTTGAGTATTTTTATCTGTAATGCAATATGAGGGGTGACTGTGCACTTTAAAAAGCTCTGTGGAGAACCGTTGAACGAATATAAAACAAAAAATTCATATATAATGTATCTCTAGCCTAAAAACAAGCGGGAGATTCAATTAAGTTCTCTTAAAAATGGTGTTAATTTTGATAGAACTTTAATGAATCACCCTGATGGATTGATACTAATTTTAGCACCCATTGATGATTTGCACCTCTGCAGGGCATGTGCTGGTGGCTAGGGGGATGTGCTGGGGCCAGGGGGGATGTGCTGGGGGTAGTGCTTACTTGCACAATCATCTGACTGATTGACACTACACCACCACCCCAAGCCCCCCTTGGCATGAGCGCACCTATCGTTTGCACTGGTGGCCAGGGGGGATGTGCTGGTGTCTTACTTGCACACCATTTGATTGATGTATTGATTTGCACGCATAACCCCGGGCCATGATGGCAGCCATGACCCATCTGCTCTTCCCCTTCCCCCTTCTTATGAAGTTTGGAACTTTACAAGTTAAGTTAACTTATTTGAGTGAATGAAGTAGCTTGGTCGGTTAGCGCCACACCTCTTCTCTCCTGCATGCCCCAGCAGAGTCAGCAGTGGCAGTGGGAAATGACCTTGTACGCATGGCAAGCGCAGGCGCACATCAGTGATTGTTGCTGCGCACTACAGACGAGTGGACGGAAACTGAACCACCAATGATTGGTTGGACTCAGAATTTCTCCTGATTGGATGTCAGGGCCGGAGCACTATTACACTATAGGTACCGTAAATAAAGAATATTGCCCCAATATTGCCCAAAATGTCTGATGTAGATACTGGAGCCCTGGCCGGCTCCCGACGGGCCCCCTGGCACTTGCCTTGTGGATAATCCGGCCCTGGGGCCGCTGTATAAAGTCTGCAGCAGCTTTACCTGCCATTTTAGAAATGTTCTCTCACGTCCTTTTTTATCTGAGCTCATCTTCCCCCTCCCTTCTTCACCTTCAGTTCATTTGTAACATTGTAGGAGTAGCTGAGTTCAGGCTCTCTACAATGTTACACCTTACAGCAGAACAAGGGAGGCAGATATAATACAGAACAGTAAAAGCTTATAGGGAAACATGGGTGCCGGTTTAACATAGGCACCCTAGCAACTTGCCTAGTGGCCTATGCCTAAGAACAGCCCTAAAGTTAACAATAGCACATTTCCAATTGCAAATCTCAAATGTCCAGTTACTGTATCGTACATTCTAACACCGTGCAGCTCTCTTTTTATCCATGGATGTATGGGTAGGTTTTACTGTAACACAGCTGGGTGACTCAGGGTATTTAATGCATGTCCAAAGATATGTAGATCACCTGATCTTAGTTCCTTATGGTCTGGGAGGAGATAGCCAACAACCCCTTCAGGGAGCCAGGGTTTATGGCATCACTTTTCTAATTTAACAGCTCTGTATATAACTTTTTACTATTTACAACAATTTACAATATAAATAGCTATACAATATATATAACTATTTAAATATCCTTACATTTGTATAGATTTGTTGATCCTACTAGGTATATGGAAACTAAATGTAAAGCGTAATAACTGTTGATCCACAATAACAAGAATAAATCCACAGTAAAGGCCCGTAAAAATGGAAATGTCTGTGTATGGACATTCGGTAGTGACGAAGAAGGGCATGGATATTTTGTGGACATGCTGCCAGCTATTATTCAACAACTAAGAAATCAGAATGCAGGGAAACCATAAAACATCTTTATTTAAGAAGGTTTTTTTTGTTATACAAAAGCTTTTAATAGTTTGAAGGCCGCTTTAAGAAAGTGACATGCTGCAAGGTTAAGTCCCATTCATTAAAACACCTGCTGTTTAACACTGATTTCAAAACTATTTCATATCACTATTCCACTAATTCTTGCGAATACTATATCTTTTCACATCCCCCTTATCATAAACACCTTGGTTATCTTGCTTATTAAAGGGTTAATGAAAGCCTTTCCACTAATCCCCTTTTAATGAAAGCAAAAACACTAGGGGGGCGATACAACATGGGCACAAAATGCCCAAGTCCGTGAAAACCCCACGTTATCAGATGTATTTTCAGGTTAGCGAGGGGTGTTACACTGAGCCTGCGCTGCCTGTGCCATTTCCGATTTCTTGGAAATAAGCAGGCCTAGGCGATGCAAGACCTACTTCCGTAAGTCGGCGCCGTTACCGTCAGAGATCCCATGATGCACAAAATCTTGCACAGGGATTTTTGCATCACGGGGAACAAGCAGGCGAGGTATGGTCCTCACCCTGGGTCTACACTTAGATCTCCCACACTTCTTCTCATTGAACCTTTACTATACCAGTTGGCTTTGTCTTAGCCCTCAGCTTTAGCCCAGGGCTTGGCCATTAGAAGATGGGCCTCGTGAAGCCACATGTTTCCATTTGCCAGATTCAGACACAAGCCTAAGTCAACCAATATCATAACTTTGAGAATGTTTGTGAAATACTAGGTAAGGTAAATGTAGCCCAGGTACAGCTCCCTCTGGGTTCCTTTCATTGTTTTTTTTTTTTTTAAAGGGGTGGTGGGAAGAAAGGTTTAAACTGCCCTTAAAGGCTGGCAAACACAACGTGTTTTTTCACGTGATTTTTGGTTTTGAATGGACAACATCGCTGGGAATGGCAAGTTCACGTGATTTCCGAGCAGTTTGCTTGGTCACTATTTTTTGTGCAAACCGCATGCATTTCCCAAATGTTAAATAGCAAATCATCGCTGTGCAAATGTGGGACCAACATGTGACATTCCCACCAGTCGCAGTCCTTGCACTCGCACCTAACACTTGTGATCTACATGTGCATTCGGTTCGCGTTGCTTGTAGTGGGGCCTCAGCCTTAATAACCACATAGCCAAGGTGTTATAATAAGGATGTGACAAGTTTGGTATTTGCAGGATATTAAGGGGATATACTGTAGTGAGTGAATAATTTTGTAATAAAAAAGAATAAGCACAAGATGATGTGATGTGATAGTTAGGAAGGATGATTTATGTGTCAGGCCAGATATTCTAAGCAAATAAAGCGATTTTTAAGCTCTTTTGTCACTATCAGGCTTTCATGCTATATCTGCAGTGTTGCAGGTTTGTTTTAAATTGGTTTGAAGTCAGTTGCTGAGCGCGCAAAATTCCATAGATCCAGAATCTGACCGAATATGAAGTGTGAATCTCTTTGTGTCACTACACCTATACCACAGCATAATAAAATTGATTGTAAGAAACATGCAATATGTATTTGATTTTCAGTTTTAAGCTATGAATGACAACAGGAATTGTTACTGTATGGGATATTTCATATTTTTCCAAATTTAAAAAGGAACATTAGGAAAATTATGTTTTGAGAGCTGTGCAAAATTCCGATCTTTTATTATTGTCTTACACTGTTTACTGTAAGTAAAGAGTTGCTCTAAAGGGGCATATTGGAAAGGATGATACAAGGGTCTACAATGTAAAACCACTATGGTATAGGAAAGATCCCTACTGCAGGTTATTTTGACCTCTAACATTACATAACTGTTACTGTACAATACCGGGGTAATTTTTAAGACCCACTGCGTAGTTTATATGGGCTATATCGCATATCGACAATACTGCTTGGTATCAGATTTTAGACTTAAAAGTGCAGTTCACAAATAGCATATCCACGCCTTCTATAAATAATGCCATGGTTTTATAAAAGTAGAAAAAATCAAAAGGATCAAACTTCAAGGACAACTAAAGGCCTCATGAACAACATTTGATTTAGAAGGTACTCATATAAAAGAAGTAATCAGTCTACCTCTATTTAAAATTGTTAGAAATTGAGTGTTAATTTAGTTTTGTTTCTTGTGTCTATTCCCTCAGTACTATAAGAATGGTCACTGACCATATGTGTTTATTTAACCCTCTGTCCCTACCAGTTTGGTCCCCCCTCTTCACATGCCCTGCAATCCTTTTACAGATTCAACGACTGAGAGTTCAGTTGGGACCTGTGCTCTAGCAACCTTACAGTAGCAAAACGAAGAATCAGGGCGTGGGACAGTAGTACCACGATTTCACTCCATTCAAGTGGTAACATTTACTTTATGCTATTACTGTATCTGACATTTACAGTTTATTGAGTTTTTAGAGGGGATAGTGTTCAGATTTCTGGAGTGTAAAAAATGTTGGGGTTATCTCCTTTAATTGCTTGATGAGGTCTGGCAAGCTACACGTATGCGCAGTGTCAAGCTTTTTTGGAAGAACAAAAAAAAAGTAACTAAATAATTTTATATCTAAAATATCAAAGCTTTTTCCAGAAACCTATACATGTCAATATTCTTCAGTCCGAGTTGGCATTAAAAACATGTGATAGTTCTGAACTATGAAGGCTCCATGTTGTTCCAGTTCAACTCACAGCCCATGTAGCTACAGAGCCTTGTGAGCATGTGCTATTTGTGCACACAACCCCTGACCCACTAAAAAACTGTGGCACAGAGTATTTTATATTATAGATTGTTCTTCTACAACAATGTAAGTCTCTGATAAGATTTGAGAACTACTTGTTACGTGCATGTTTTCACATTTTTTATTTTGTTTCTGTAGTAGTAAAGCTTCCACATGTACCTGTATTCTTTGCATTTTGAAACAGACCGCCTAAGGTGCTGAACCCCACTCTTTCAAATACTAAAACACATTTTGAAAAATAATCAACAAAGTTAGTTTTTTTAACCCCAGCGCCGCTCCTACCATGAAGCAAGTTTAAACACTTGCTCATGGCGGCACCCATGTTAGAAATCTTAATAGGCGGCATTTCCCCCCTTTTAACAGTGCTCCTTAACTTATTAAAGCGCCGTGAGCGCCTGTGACAGTGCCGGTCAGGTCTCGGAAGTTAGAAGCCCATTCACAGCAGCAGGCTAGCTGCAAATTGCTAATTGTAAGTCCTGCGGAGAAGTCCGGAAGTTCGGAACCAATCAGAATCAAGTATTTTCAAATTGCCTCCTGCTTCCCCTCTGATTGGCCAGCGCTCCGCTCAAGTTACATGACTACGTCCGTGACGTCACGTCGCTTACGCCCTCAATGCGCTGGGAGGTCCGAGGTACAGTACCAAACCTAAAGGGAAGGAGCCGGCTGCCTGTAACTGTCAGTTATTTATAGAGCGGAGCAGCAGCCTGTGAGAGGACTCGGAGCGGGATTTCTTGTGAAGTCTTGTGAGTGAGAGAGCGAGGGCATTTTATTTTTGGGGGGGAAGAGGGCGAAGGGGGGGGGGCGGTGGTGGTGCCGGTGGTACCTTTGGGAGGGGAATCTGGGCTTTGGAGCAGGGGGGGCTCTACAGGGTGAATATGCTACTGATGGCTGGGCTTTTATTGTGGTTTTTTTTGTGTTGTGGGCTTGGCACATAGATTAGATAGAGAGAAGAGAGATAGAGAGATAGATAGCAGAGATAGATAGATAGTAGCAGAGAGATAAATATCAGATAGATAGATAGCAGAGATAGATAGATAGCAGAGATAGATAGATAGATAGCAGAGAGAGAGAGATAGATAGATAGCAGAGAGAGATAGATAGCAGAGATAGATAGATAGCAAATATAGATAGATAGCAGAGAGAGAGATAGCAGAGAGAGAGATAGCAGAGAGAGAGATAGCAGAGAGAGAGATAGAGCAGAGAGAGAGATAGCAGAGATAGATAGATAGACAGATAGAAGAGATAGATAGATAGCAGAAAGAGATAGATAGATAGATAGCAGAGATAGATAGACAGATAGAAGAGTAGATAGATAGCAGAGATAGATAGATAGCAATATGATAGATAGCAGAGGAGAGAGAGAGAGATAAATAGCAAAGAGAGAGAGAGAGATAGATAGCAGAGAGAGATAGATAGCAGAGAGATAAATATCAGATAGATGGATAGCAGAGATAGATAGACAGATAGAAGAGATAGATAGATAGATAGACAGATAGAAGAGAGATAGATAGACAGAGAAGAGATAAATAGATAGCAGAGATAGAAGAGATAGAAGAGTAGATAGATAGCAGAGAGAGATAGATAGATAGATAGCAGAGATAGATAGACAGATAGAAGAGATAGATAGATAGCAGAGATAGATAGATAGCAAATATAGATAGATAGCAGAGAGAGAGAGAAAGATAGTGCAGAGAGAGAGAAGGATAGATAGCAGATAGATAGATAGCAGAGAGAGATAGATAGCAGAGAGAGATAATATCAGATAGATAGCAGAGATAGATAGATAGCAGAGATAGATAGATAGCAAAGATAGATAAATAGCAGAGATAGATAGACAGATAGAAGAGATAGATAGACGGATAGAAGAGATAGATAGATAGCAGAGATAGGATAGAGAGCAGAGAGATAGGAGAGAATAGTAGATAGCATAGATAGATAGATAGCAGAGAGAGATAGATAGCAAATATAGAGAGATAGCAGAGAGAGAGATAGCAGAGAGAGAGATAGCAGAGAGAGAGATAGCAGAGATAGATAGATAGACAGATAGAAGAGATAGATAGATAGCAGAGAGAGATAGATAGATAGATAGATAGCAGAGATAGATAGACAGATAGAAGAGATAGATAGATAGCAGAGATAGATAGATAGCAAATATAGATAGATAGCAGAGAGAGAGAGAGAGATAAATAGCAAAGAGAGAGAGAGAGATAGATAGCAGAGAGAGATAGATAGCAGAGAGATAAATATCAGATAGATAGCAGAGGATAGATAGACAGATAGAAGAGATAGATAGATAGATAGACAGATAGAAGAGAGATAGATAGACAGAGAAGAGATAAATAGATAGCAGAGATAGAAGAGATAGAAGAGATAGATAGATAGCAGAGAGAGAAGAGATAGATAACAAGATAGAAGATAGAGATAGATAGCAGAGATAGATAGATAGCAAATATAGATAGATAGCAGAGAGAGAGAGAGATAGATAGATAGCAGAGAGAGATAGATAGCAGATAGATAGATAGCAGAGAGAGATAGATAGCGAGAGATAAATATCAGATAGATAGCAGAGATAGATAGATAGCAGAGATAGATAGATAGAAAGATAGATAAATAGCAGAGATAGATAGACAGATAGAAGAGATAGATAGACGGATAGAAGAGATAGATAGATAGCAGAGATAGATAGATAGCAGAGAGAGAGAGAGATAGATAGCATAGATAGATAGATAGATAGCAGAGAGAGATAGATAGCAAAAATATGAGAGATGATAGCAGAGAGAGGAGAGATGCAAGAGAGAGAGAGTAGAGATAGCAGGGAGAGATGAAGCAGAGATAGATAGATAGATAGCAGAGATAGATAGATGAGATATAGATAGATAAATAGCAGGAGATAGATAGATAGATAGAAGAGATAGATAGATAGATAGATAGATAGATAGATAGATAGATAGAGAGATAGATAGATAGATAGCAGAGAGAGATAGATAGCAGAGATAGATAAATAGCAGAGATAGATAGAAGAGATAGATAGATAGATAGCAGAGAGAGATAGATAGATAGATAGATAGATAGATAGATAGATAGATAGATAGATAGATAGATAGATAGATAGATAGATAGCAGAGAGAGATAGATAGCAGAGAGAGATAGATAGCAGAGATAGATAAATAGCAGAGATAGATAGATAGACAGATAGATAGATAGATAGATAGATAGCAGAGAGAGATAGATAGATAGGTAGACAGATAGAAGAGATAGATAGCAAATATAGATAGATAGCAGAGAGAGAGAGAGATAGATAGCAGAGAGAGAGCGATAGCAGAGAGAGAGAGATAGCAGAGAGAGATAGACAGATAGATAGATAAAATATATAATTTAGATAATAGTTAGGGCCCTGCTGAAAGAGTCTACCTTGACGTGGTAGCAGGGCTTACAAATCTTTTGGCCAACATCTTTTATTCTACAGAGTATGGTAGAGCTTTCTAATGTAATGTACCAGTTGCACCAACATGTTTTTAGTGTTTTCTAAAAATAGAGAAGCGTATAAATAACTATTTTCAAAAAAACCCCATGAAATTTGCCACGCCCATGCAGCAAGCCACACCCACATATTAAACCACGCCCACATATTAAGCCACGCCCACTTTGTCACGGCGGCGGCGCGCGCCGCTTGGTCTAGGGGCGGCATTCAAAAGTATTTTCACGTGCCAAAAACCCTAGGGACACCCCTGATCATAGGTTGCCAATGTTTGCCTCAAGGTCTGTGCTGAATCAGACAAGTGGGCAAACACTTTACACGAGTTGTCTTCTTAATAGGAGTGAAATAAAGATAACGTATAGTGTAATATTTTTATTTTTAAGAAGACTGCAAACATTTTATGAAGTCATTATAATAGAATATAATGTTTATTATTTTATTTTACTTGTTTGTTTGCTTTCCTGCAAGGGAATATGTTAAAAATGTAACTATTGAAAACGAAAGCATTAAATAAGGTGAACGCTGGCATAATAAGGTAGAAGTTCCACCATGATTTTAAGACAAAGGGTGCCCTCTTTTGTGACTTGCAGAAATAACATCACTAAAAGGACAACTCCACCCTCATAATAACATCTGTTAGAAAGAATGGCCTCTTTAAAATAAGTTGATATATCTACTTTGTCCTCTGAATTAATTACTGTATGTTTGTTATGCTTCTGGATGCCTCATGGAAACTGAGCAATTTAGTGACCTGTACTGAGCCTGAGCATACTCAAAAGAGGCAGCTAGTGGATTAGCATTCAGTCATTGGCTGTGATGTCAACTGTCATTGTGCAGGTTTTCTGGTTAGACTTATATATTTCAGATTTCAAACTATTACAGTTTAGGGTTTTGGGGGGTGATTAACATGTAGTTTTCATTTGAGGGCTGGACATGCCATTTAAGTGTATAACAAGTAAAAGATGACAAAATTGTAGCTACTGTACATCCTGCTAGAGTGTTTGTGAATGATCAAACCAGTGTTAATTATATAACTGGTAGAGATTAATGACAATAATGCCATTAGGAGAATGATAATTTTATTTATTAAAAAAAGGTGGTAAAAACACATTGTTTACCACCTTTTTTCTTCAATAAATGAAATTACTTTTGAATAGAAGGCATGCATGATACATTTCCATTATGAACAAACAAGCTATACGTTGATAGAAACTTCATCTTCAACCATCTTTTGAAACCAACCTTTCTGCAGGTGTGAGAAGCTACGAGTGGTAAGAATGGTGCTAAAGACATTCACATCAACTCCCTTTCTCTTTTCTCCAGCTTCATACAAGGCCTAGAAAAAAAATTATAAAATAAAACAGTAACAATTTAAAGAAACACTCATTTCAGTTCTTTGGATCTGCCATCAAAAGTCAACATCTTTTCAGTGTGTTTTAGAACAAACCCGAGATTTACCAGATCATGTGATGATGAGGATAAAGAAATAATTCTATTCTTCTATGTGTATATGGTGTATATGGTTTTATATGGTTTGATCCCTTCAAGCTGACATCATCTTTTACCTATAAAATTACTTTTTTGTAGTGTAGCCCCCCCCCCCTCCGAACCCTAACTGCCAGGTTTATAAGTTAAAAAAAGCACAAAAATAGATTTACCAATCTTCTTTCCCTTGGCTCTCTCCATAGCTGGCAGCTATCTGGAATCTGGACTCTCAGCCAATCACAAACACGGCTGCCGGTCCAGACCCTTTTGCTACTTCCGGGACTGGAGTAGCAATAGGGGCAGAGAGTGGAGGGAATGAAGGATGGTAATTCGATTTCTGGGCTTTTTTTTTTTTTTACATATAAACCTGATGGTTGGGGTGAGGGGTGGGGGTTGCCCTAGTGACCATTGTCCTACTTTTTTAAGCAATTTAAATTCTATGGGGAAAGTGTTCCCATGACCCATAGTATGATGCATTAACCTTTGCTCACTGCCAAATTCAATGTTTTTTAAATGCCAGTGGCCACATAATACACTCAGGACAACACTTTTTCCTCTTTAACTTAAGTTAACTGTCTATGGTTGTTATCTGGGGTAAATAAATTGTGCATTGGCATAATATTTGGTCACATTACTATAAAGCTAAATTCCATTACAGTGTGCCAATATTTTTCTGTAACCCAAATTTCTCTACTGAGATAATGAGTTGTTTGTTGTAGGCTTTAGAAATCCATATTGAACTGAATATTGTGTAACCTCACAAAAAAAGATCACAAGTAGCTGCAGACAAATTTGCCTTTAAGTGTATTTTTGTTTTACCTCATAGCCATGAATGGACGTCTGTATATTGAAGGTTAATTGCATAATTAAACCAGTATAATCACTACTGACAAGCAAGACTAATTTTACTCAAGGCCATCCTTGTGTGGATGTGTATCACATGTGGTCTTTAAAATCGTGAATTTTAATATTGCATGTGATTTATATTTCATTGCAGTGTTAATAAAATTGCTAAAAACATTTTAACTTTTTTGTTGAAAAAATTAACAAAATACAGTAAACTTGCTTAAAAAAGATAGATTGTGACACACAACATTGGTGCTGGGATAAGAACAACCAAAACTTATGGAATTATACGGTTTAACACAATACAATGACAACTAAACTATGAACATTTGGTTGTATTAAAAGTCAATAATTGTGCATAGTTGGCATTAGTAGAAATACATTCTTAAAGCACGAAATAACACATTTCATTGTGAATTGGTTTAGAGGTCATTGCAGGTAATTCTAATAAAATGTGGAACAATAAACAATAAAATCCATTGCTCATTTGATTACCCTGGCATCATTGTCTACGAGTTCATCATTTACACGAGTATCTTCACTCCGATCACCCTATAATAAAAGTTCAAAATGAAGAATGGCATAAATATATATAGTAGTGGGTACAAATGAAAGTGCAGTTTTTTTTATTAAAACTTTATTCCAATGATATTAAAGCAATACACGTAAAACAGAAATAACATGCTGTACTGTTCCAAGTATGTTTTTACTGTAATGCCTTAAAAATATATGTAATGTTTATAAAAATTTCAAAATTAGCTTTTTAATCCCATTATTGGGCACATGTAATGTGTAGCAGATATAGAGAGTCCTTGCAGTTTAGTTCCTCACCCTGGGAGGGTATGAGTAGGAAAATTCTACATAAGATATTGTATCATACTATGATAGCCACTAGAGAGCATTTAGAGGACTGCTGGGAGTTGCAGATGTTTGTAGCATTTGTATCTTAGCAGTACATCATAATCGTGATGTTCGATCACAATTAAATTAAAATAACAAAGATAAAGGTTTTAATTAACAATAATTTAAATATTTATTTTAACATTGCCTTACTTACCTTAGCAAGAGAAACAAGAGCTTTTTGGAAATCTCCAGATGTATCAGAGATGAGATCCTTTGTTAAGTCAGTCTTGTACACTATGAGAAATAGTTTAAAGACACAAATTAGAAACTAGAAGTCATGGCATGTAGTATGTCTTGGCATATGGGATCAGCAGTTTAAAATAGCTGATATCAGGCATCAAGTGAATTGTGTTGGGGGGGCTGGCAAGGTGCAAAGCAAAATTGTTACATTAAGTGTACTGGATAATTTCATACCATACAATTAATAAAAAGCTGTAGTCTCAAGAACGTTCGGGTGATTTTCCGTGTAATGGGGAGCAGAACTGCTATTTTAAAAAAGAGAAACTGTGGTTTCCAAACAAGATGCTTGATTTTCCAGGCTGTGCATGTACATAACAGTCCATTCACGTGGGGAATACCAGCTCGGGTCCAGCATTACAGGTAACCAGGTGATATGGAAAATGAAGAATGAGTAGGCACAGAAAATTATTCCCTAAATACAGTTTTGATCTCCTTTAACATGTGGCCGAAATTAAAGGAAAATACACTGTAAATAAAAATTTTAAAATGAAAAGTAACTGGGGCAGGAAGATAGGATTGATTATTCCTACAGTACCTCCCAATATTATTTCATTGAGGGGTGCCTGTACGTTAAGTTTACATCCGAAAGGTTAGTATCCTGGGCTTTCCTGTATTAAAGATCTGAAGCAAGGGATGAAGTGGTAATGTTTAGAACTATTAATAAAAATCATTAGTACACACAAAATATTGCTCTGGTTTCCTTGCAGCCAAGCAGAATCTGAAATTTACAGGGGTATTGAAGTAGAATACGTTTCTTTTCTAATGCCATATTCCCTGAAATAAGTTAGTTTCAATTAGAATATGTTTTAGATACATTTAATAAAATGTACTGCAAATGTTACCTTCTTTGTAGGTTTTGTTGATATCTCTTATCTCTCTACATGTTCTTGATGCCAGGATTTCAATCAAAGTGTCCTCATCAGTTCCCATGCCCTTTAGGGAGAAATCAAGGTTATAAATACAATACCAAATACATTAGGATCCATATTCTGTATCTTCATTTATATGACCATTCAATATTGAAAGCAGAAAAGATCATTTATAGTTGGTTAACATTATGTCTAAAAGAGTCTGATTATCAAGAACTTCTTACAGCATGTTCCTTGGTGTTTATACAGTATTTCAATTTGCATTACTCTACCTTCGTGGCATATTTTAGCTCATGTGCATCAAATTCAGCAGGGGTTTTCAACAAGGCCACAATAACATCCTCAAACTTGCCAGAGAGAGCTTTTTTCAGGGCATCTTCTAAAGGCTACAACACAAAAATTTAGTTTGGCTTAGTAGAACTAGGAAGTGTATTGAGCAAGTTACTTTTACAAATACAGAAGAAAGTTTATTTGGATAAACTTTCTCCCTCTCTTTTCTTTGCTCACCTTGCCAAAAGTCTTCTGGTAAGCAGCCTTGATCTCTTGGCGCTGTGCGTTGTTTCTTTTTGTCAAAATGTTAATCATGGATGCTTCATCCACACCTTAAATGAATGTTAAAATTGCATATAACTGTAGGTTGCAATGGTCCCATTCCGTAATGGTGTGCATTTCAGAAACACGCTAAATATATTATTATTATTATTTCATATAAAATATTTGTTTTAATTCTGCCATCAATGGTTTAGTAAAGGGTTCTTCATAGGTGTAGAATCCTGGTGTTCACTTTGCCCCAGAGTACAGTGAATTGCTTGCTTTGAGTCCCAGTGTGAGCTTGTGTCCATGCACACAACTCAAAAGGCTTTGGCTAATCATCACGGCAGTATGTAGCACAAAAATTTAATTTTGCACAAATACTATAAATCTGTAGAGAGAGAGTAGAAGGACTAGCCTGGTAAGAGGCATAGCTTTATGGTAGATGAACAGAAAAAAACTAAAAGAAAGGCAAAATATAATAGCTAGCACCATTAAAGTAGAATCAGTAGATATATGGCCATGGCTAGCAGCTAAAATCCCATTTATTCAAAACGGCAAAGCTGGGCAAAAGGAGATCAGAAAAATTGGGAAATCAGGGAATGAGGAGCATACTTAGAGCAGTGACAGGTGACAACTCTTCCAGGAGATGTGCTAGATGTGCGTACATGGTGAACCATGCATGTCATTGCAGAAGGAAGACTCTTAAAAGGTTCCATGTATTTTGTGTGTGTTTGCTATTCTGTTTCTGCAAGTGTACTGCACCAGGACTAATAACCAAACCATAAAGGCAACAAAAAAAAATAGAAAGACGTTCAAAAATCTTTTAAAATGTATTAGTTACCCAAGCAAGCCAGCATTATAATGTTGCAATGGATGTTTGCCCCATTGAGGTACTATAACCTACCTTTGGCCTTAATAGCTTTATCCATGGCAGCAGCATCTGCAGATGCATTGAAGCCTGGGGCACCTTTTAGACCTCCAGTTGCTTGTTGCTGAAGATTAAAATTTACAATTTGTGATTTACTGTGATGATATGATAGGTCATTGGGATCATTTTCATTTCAAAAGTTTTGACAATCCCTATGGTAAAGTAAAATGAATAACTACTTTCGAGTATAATAAAATGAAAAACTCGAGTATAATAAAATGAAAAACTACTTATGAGTATAATAAAATAAAATGAAAAACTACTTATGAATTTCCGACCGCGTTTTCAAGGGTTATCGAGCATTTGAGATTATTTTCAAGGGTTACTGAAAATAACCTTGCGCGTTTGCCACCCCTCGAAGTCCTGAATCAGGCTGGTTTCTGATGGAACATTTGGATTTCGGAACTGAGGGGTTCCATGTTGGATCCTGGTCAGAGTAGGACCCGGAACCCATCTCTAATAACTACTAGGCTTCTGTATACTTTATTATATGGACCACTGTGTTTTGCATGGTGTATACTGTATATATATATATATATATATATATATATATATATATATATATAGTTATAACATAGATGAAGCAGCGCTCCAACTGAAAACACTGTCATCCGCCCGGGTGCTGCACCCTGTGATACCATTGTCATTGGAGATATAAAAGACAGTCTCCCAGGGACCGGGACTGAGCCATGTAACTATGATGGTGATGTCATCAGAGGGCAGAGCCTAGAGGGAGTCAGGAGAGGGGTGTGCACATTCGTTTGAGTTTGTATTTAACCACCGTTGTAATCAGGTTTCACTGTCTTGAGAGCGCCCAGAATCACGGCCAAAGCGACGTGTATCACATAGAATAAATGTTTGATTAGAAGTCCCAGGAATGCTCTCATCCTTAAGTAGTTATGTGTATATATATATATATATATCTATAATATAATATATGTATATAGCATAAGGAGTAGTGTGCACTCTACCTTTGCATACTTAATAGGCCTGGGTGCTGCTGTGGTTCATAAATATCCAACCTTGAAACAAATTTGCAGAGCACTCACAGGACTTGTGCAGAAGTTCCACTTTTATTACATGTGCAACAAAACAGATAGCGACGTTTCGGTCTGTGTCTTAGACCTTTTTCAAGCTAGCTTGAAAAAGGTCTTAGACACAGACCGAAACGTCGCACATTATTACATGAAAAGGTCTTAGACACAGACCGAAACGTTGCACATTATTACATGTGCAACAAAACAGATAGCGACGTTTCGCTATCTGAAAAAGGTCTTAGACACAGACCGAAACGTTCGCTATCTGTTTTGTGGCACATGTAATAAAAAAGTGGAACTTCTGCACAAGTCCTGTGAGTGCTCTGCAAATTTGTTTCAAGGTTGGATATATATGTATATATATATATATATATATATAGATAGATAGATAGATAGATAGATAGATAGATAGATAGATACAGTGTCGGCACTCCACACAGGTAATGGCCACCCGGGTGCTGTTCCCACAAGGATATACAAAGTAACAAGTTACAGACAATGGTGTTTATTCACCCAATAAGGTTAACATGTTTCCGCCCCTAAAGCGGGACCGTCTTCAGAACATCTGAAGCATAGTGACATGCATACTTAAATACCATTCTATCACCAATCCGCTCGAGTGAAGGTGGAGTGAGTCAGTGACCTCACCGTAATATATTATTTTGTCCAAATTGGTAGGGACTCAAACTCATAAATAGGTGATTATCAGTATAAGACCCTGATGCTACTATAAGATTAATTAGAATTAGTCTTAGTGCACTCAGGGATTTGTATAAAGAATTCCCAGCGCACTTCCTTATTATGTTCCTAACAGTCATTTGGATTGATTGGCTGTTGGATGAGTAGGAAGTTACTACTTTGGGAGCATTTTTTATGAACATATAAGTTGCTAGATAGGCAGATTATGGTTATTAAACTGGAAAAAAGACAATATGTAAAATATCTTGGTAAATCTAGATACATCATTTATTGTAAAAAAATAAAATAAAATAATACTTTTCCACTGAACTTTAAAAAAGTATATAGAGGGAAATGTAATAACACTAAGAAGTGTTACTTACCTGGCCAAAATCCCGCTACATATTAGCACAAATCTTAATGTTTTCAATATTACATTGGGTACCCATGCTGTTAATACAAAAACAACAAGGGCCCCTGCTGAAGTGTAAGGCCCACACTAACCATATATAACAACATATACAACAGGTTTTACACTTATTTGGTTGATAACGTCCATTATTACATCTCTTCTTATTTTATTCTAAATGTATTCCTTTATTATGATGCAAAATAATATAAAAAAGAAACAGGTTTATTGATGTGACTATAGGTGTAGGTCATAAGACTTACCATGTGGGACAAAAGAGGGCATAATTTTAGTAATTTCACCATGCAGCAGAATAGTATTTTACAGCAGAGAACTGTGATTAAGTTTAGATAGTGTGGCTTCTAAGAAATGTTTCATTGATACTTACTGAGCCATATACGGGATCACCCAGAAAAGAAGACTGTTGCAGGAAAGCTTGTATAAAAGACATTGTAAACTTTGTTTCTAATTGGGAGAGAAATTTTTTTTAGAAAGAATTAAGTAAAAATAAACATTAAGTGAAATATTTATAACCTTTTATACCAGGTTTGAAACTAAACTAGAATGAAAAACACCTATACTCTCTTTGCCAATTCATTATACTGTATTCCCTTTCATGACCTAAGGAAGCAATATCAAATAAATACAAGGGATTTCTAAAAAGACATTTATATACATTATCAAGCCTCTGTCAGATCATATCTGTATGGATCTTCCACTGTGTAAACACATACATCAGTTTGTTTGTTTATTTCTTTATTTATTATCAAATGAAAAGAATATCCCTCAATTTAATCCCTTAATCCCTTAAATTCACTCAAATTACATACTGAGAGAATATTTTTTAAAAGCCTGTTTAGTCCCCTTTTAAACTATCAAAATGTATACAGTACCATATGTTCTCAGGTTTTATAGAAACCCTGGAACTATAGCTAAATGGTTTTTCAAATGTGTCACCAATTTGGTGATGGGAAAATGTATTATGGTACAATCTTGGTACAAACTTGTAGTACGGTATTTTTTTTTTTTCATACACCCACTTTAGTACTTTTAATCATGGACGTTAATTGTTTCCCTTTTCAGTTCAGAATGATAGTACAAGAAAGTTTTGACAATAATGATTGTATTTCTAAAGCAAATCTGTGATACCACACCTTTGTAAACTATCAATAATAATGCGATATACTGCTATATCAGCTGTACTGCTATATACTACTGTATCAGCCATATAAAACCACACTGCCGCCGGTAACTATACAAACGCGGCCGCAAAAAACCCAAACGGACATAAAGTACCGTCAGTTTACAGCCGCATTGTTAGAGTCAGGTATAAATCATGGGATTCTAAATATGGCAATAAGTTTCCTGGAATGTGTGCCATAAATATAACAACCAGGCAATAGGGACCCTATGAATGCAAGGTGTTGATTGTAGCTAGGAGGTGTTATTAAACAGTCTAGGGTAAAAAGAACAAAACATAAATATAACACACGGCTCATATCCCCCACCCAAGTACACCAAATGGAGCACAACATTGTTAAACAGCTCAAATGAAATTTATTATGCCATACATATTAAATAGTGGTGGTGTTGCTATTTTGTATGGCATAATACATTTCATTCGAGCTGTTTAACAGTTTATGTATTCTTTTCACCAGGAGCACCCCCCTTAGTATGGGGTTACACAACAGCCTTTAACTAGCGTGCTGTGCAACTACAATACATTTTTACTTAAAGAGTCAAAACAGCAGAGCATGTGCCAGACAATAAATGTCTGACACCTGACACCTTGCTGTTATATGCTTGTTGAGACACATTTCAGGGTATTTAGTGCCAAAAGGTTCTTGTACAAGGAATTTTGAATTGAGTCCAGTTGATCTAACTGAATACTACAGACGAACCATAATTGTGAATGAGAACATTCACAAACATAACAAATAAATAGTAATAATAATTATATACCGGAGCGGGAGCGATGTAATAAAAGCTGTTATCGTTAAAAAAGGTGCTGATTTTGCCCTAACGATAAGAAAGTTTATTACATCACCCTGTATAGTGTTTGTATGAATCAAATTATAAATCAACCACTGAATAATAAAAGTTTTAACAGAAAAAAATGTTTTATTCAGTTACCTTAGTAAAAAAAAAGCCCAAGATATAAAGACATTACAGACCAGAAAGTTAATGGGTCGTAGGATGAGATGTGACATTCCTAAAGCTTCTCCTCCACCTCGCCGCCGGCGAGCACAGCCTCAGACTTCAGTGTGTGAGGGAGACAGGAATTCCCTCCCCCTCCCTGCTGTGTGAAGATCCCAAAAGAGAATCTAAAGCCCTACCTGCCCACAATGTGAAAACAGCCTTTTTAGGCAGAGTTCTTACTCTGAAAAGGCTGTTTCCACAGATCTTTCTGGAGTAAATGAAAGTAAATTGCAAAAATTCCCAGGAGAGCAATTCCTATTGGTCATTTTTGGACCACAGTTCCCCTTTAAGCTAGCTGTACATGGGCCAGTTATTAATACATTTTCCGAACAGTCTCTGGTGTAAAATTTTGATCCATTTGGTATAAAATTTGTTCTTTAAATGCAGATCAGGTAAAGGATGGGGGGCGTTAAGGTCGCGCTCCTTACCTTAGCCCGATCCCGCGATGCAATAACTGACGTAATCTCGTTTACATCAGTTATTGTATCGCGGGATCGGGCTTAGGTAAGTAACGCAGTGTGGAGTATTGGATCTCCCGAAAGTGTTTTAAGAAAAACCTGGACAATTTATCTCCTAAACTCTATTTGTACAACTACTACTGTACCAGTTCAACTAAAAGCATATTATTTAAATATTATTTTTAAGGTTTACAAAGTGATTGTTTTAGTGTACAAAAAGTTTTCTAAAAATTATGCTGGCTTTATGCCAACTCGATATTAGATTAACTCAACGTTCGAACGCTCGGATTATTTCAGAACAGATTATATTTTTATATCCCAGATATATTTTTCTTTTTTTATTAGAGAATTTATGATTTTCAGAAGTTAGATTTTTGAAAACTATTGAATATGCAGGGCCAATTCCAAGAAATATCGAATATGTGAACCTTCGAGTCTGAATAAGTAAATCCCTCGATTATAAATATGGAAGAAGAAGCAAGCCCTCGAATTTTAATTTTTAAAAGTTATTTGATGTGTGATGAGCTTGCGCGGTTTTTTTTTTTAGGTTTTGGTTATTTGTACGTGGTCCCCAGACAATTTCCCAGGTCCATGAGCCATTTACACTAACTTACTATTGCTAGTCATAGCTTAAATTTAATAGGAACTTTAACTTTATTTTTTTAAACTTCTATTGACTTTTATGGGTCCGTGTTAAGATTTTTGCATTTTTAAAAAAAAATCAGATCTCAGACCAGAACTCAGCAGTTATGCTCATCAGTATACAGGTATCCCCCAATTGGAATTATTCATTTTGTATTTAAAAGTAGATTGCTAAATGGTTGGCCCAGACATTGCAGGTATGTTGAAGGATGAATCCAATATCTTTCTCATTCTAGTCCTGTATTAGGTACTGTACCAAATATATTTCTTTTTATGGTATATCTTGTACAATTTTATGCAACTTTTTAATAGTTGAATTTACAAAATTGTACCGTAACAACATCTTAACATTCTCCAAGTGTTCAAAATGTGCCAAACCATTCATCACAGGATACAGTATATCACATGGACAGTATCTTATCATATGATGTGCACATGCTAGTGGTATCTTTGTATTTGGGTATTACTGTACTTGAAAGGAGAATTAAAATGTCCCTTTGGTGACATCTAACACCCCCTGCTGTTCCCAAATTCAAACAAGACATCTAAGTGGCCTGTGTGTCAATGTACCTTTTCCTTAGTTTTTACAGAAACCAGGTACCTCATAAGCTTTTGATTTGTGGCACAATGCACCAAATGTCGAATGCTCTCATGTGGCTTTTACTTTAGTGAGCAACATATGAACATTTAATATAAAGGCACTATTATTCTGTTCATTCTTTTTTAGATACAAGCAAGGAGATTTACTCAAATTTACAAGGGCTCTTGGTAGATCCTGACAGAGATTCAATATTGTGCTGCAGCAGTGGGTAAATCCCAAATTTAATTTAACCCCAGCGTGACTTCTAATAGCTGGCATTAAAAAATCACACTGAAATAGTCGTAAAAGAGATATTCAGGCTCCTTTACCCAGAGCCGCCATCGCTCTGGATAAATGCTCCTTTCGCGATTCAATATCGCGTTTGCTAATGTGGGTAAATCCTGGTAAATCCGTTTAGCGGGACTTTACCTCCATATATTTGCCCAGCGATTCTAGGTAAATGAGGCCCATTGACTTTCTTGCGGTAGCTGCAATACCCATGCAGCCACCTCTATTCTATGGTTAATATGAAGTTAACCCTTTGTAAATAGGTTAGAATTTATGGCTGTGGCACTGCATAAATCGTCCTGCAGATTCTTTCATCTAGTTTCCAGCTTAGTTGTAAAGCTAAAGCTCTTCTTTAGATGTACATTTAATGGATGATGAAGATTTGTATTTTTTTTTTTACAATTGCAAAAATAGGAAATTAATGATAGGACTCGCCTTGTTAAAAACAATAAAGATACAGAACTCTGAATTAACAAAAACAAATTTTATTCCATTCTCATTCATTAGAATTTTTATAATAGGAACTTACTGGGATAGATGAACAGTTTTTATTACAATAAAGGGTTTTATAAATGATAAATGTTGGTCTACTGCTGTACATTACTGCCCCCTGTGATACTAAATGAAAAGTCCCCCTTTTCCAAGTAATCAATTCACCATCATTAAAAAACGGTCCCATCTAACCCACCTGTCATTATGTGTATGTATTGTGCCCTGTGTTTTTGTCACTGGCTGGTTTTCACTAGCAAACTCTGGTCACTGTCACAAGTGAATTAGCTAGATAAAAACTAAAAAAATCCTGTCCAATTCAAAATAAATAAATGGGGTAACTCTGAGGCCTTCAATAATCTTTGATGATCATTATTTTATTCATAGTGTTTCAGCGTGAAAGTCAAGTGCATTTGATAAAAAATGCTTTAACACCAAAACATTGTGCTGTGTGTTACTCTGCACTATAAATAAAAGATGGATGACCCTAGGTTAATTAAAGGTCTCTGCTTTCTTCTCTGTTTTAATTCTTATGAGCATTGGTAAGAGGTGACCCATTGCAACTGATCTCCCCTCTCCCCCAATTTTTTGGTTTGCTCCGGTTGTCAGACTGCCACGTTTGCAAAAATGAGAAAAAGCCCTATTGATGCTGCTGCTGCTGTTAAAAAAGGATCCAGAAAGGTGTCACTCAACTTATGTTCAGCGTTGCATGGCCATTCTAAACAAGAAAGTTCATAAACACAACATTTTCATTCTCAAATTTGCACCTGGGAAGAACAAAAAAAGTTCAACATATTTACGTTCACAGGTGAACCATGGCCATCCCTTTAGAAAGAATTTTAGGTATATTTAAAAACAATTTATAATAAGTGTTTATACTTATAGTGCAAACCAAAGTGATCCATTATTTGTCAGAGCAGCCTCTGCACTTTGAAGCCAAGTTCTGTTCTGAAAATAAAGAGAAACTTGGAAAATCACTTCACTTTGCTAAAGAAACACAGCTAATGGAATCTAAAAAATGCATGTCTCTGGGATTTATAAAATCTTTTACATTATACAGTGGCCAACACGCATCTGATGGCTGACCAATTTAGCATCAATTATATGTGTGCTTTTGCTTGTATTTACGTCATTCAGTGATCTGGCCGGACAGATCACAAACAGTGCCAGCAGGAGCCGTTACACATGTAAGATTGTCAGCCGAAGTGGTAGATTTTTGAACTGTTGCCAGCCGGTTTGGACTTCAAATCTTATTGATGTATGAAACTTTACTCCTTCTGTCAAACATACAGTCCCCCAGACAACCAATAAAGATGTACAGTAGCAGGGAGGTTCCCAATTAAATATTTGTTGGATGGCCTAGTTATGCCCTATGTTGTGACCCCTACTTCCACCGTTGTGTACATGTGCTCCAGACATTGATTCATCTTGCCTTCCTGTCTGTAGTAGTGGATCGAAGATTCCAATTCCTCTCAATTTATTGCTCTGTGCTTTCCTATCACACAGAAAGACAGGGCTAATCAATGTGCAAAGCCAGACTGGGGCACAAGAACAAGGTCTAGGACCCCACCACCACCCCAACCCTGCTTGGTGCCCTATAGCTACAATTATGGTTGCCATGGTAGTTTCTATACCACTACTAGTGTTTGAGAAAAGTAAGGGCCATATTTATAAACGGCTATTAATAGTGCCGTAAAATTACCGCTGCACATTGCAGCGGAAAAAATACCGCTATTGGCATATTTATAATGGCGAGCAGCATCGCAGTGAAAAGGTTTCGCTTTATAAACAGAAGCGAGCGGTAACTGATGCGAAGTTAACGAGGTGTTAACTTCTCGCGGCCGAGTTTCACGCATTGGTAAATCGCATTATTAGCAATTTTATCAAAAATGTCGGGAAACTCGGTCGCAAAAAAAAAACGCTCGTTTATAAATATGCCCCTAAGGCTGGATACAAAGGGACAGATTTTTTTCGGTCTAATCGACAGATACTTTGTTGTATCAGTCAATTGGGGCAAACAAATGTGTGCTGCTTTCGGCAGCAGCCGCGACCGTTTGTCCGACCTGATTGTTCATCCGATTCGGTAAATCACAGCCAGTCATGTGGTTCCCTATGGGACTGCACAGCCGATCGCGCAAACTGCTGTGTGTACCCAGCCTAAAGTATACATTCATATTTGTCCATGTTTACAGCTTTAAAAAAAAATAATGCTCTGCACTCATCAGCTTTATTTGTACAGTGACCAGCTAATGCTGAGGTGAAAAAGATTAACACTGTTAACAAATTTGCCTACTTTATCGTTATTTAGTGCTAGGCCACACTGCTGCGCTTTGCGTTAGCACTTGCGTTTTTAAAAAATCATTTTAAATGCAGCAACGCACCGAAAACTCGTGTTTTCGGGTGTGTTGCGATTGCGATTTGCGTTCTGCATTTTAAATCGCAATCGCATGCGTTTTTCAATAGTTAATGAAAAAACTCATGCGCAAACGCAACAAAATCGCAAATGGAATCGCATGCGATTGCGTTTGCGATTGCGTTGCAGTGTGGCTGTGCTCTCATATTCAATTTCAAGTTATCTTTCAAAGTGCAATAGATTGAGAAACCCCATGCACAATTATATAGATAAACATAAACATAAAATATATTTCCACAGAAAAGGAGGCATGGAGCTTTTATGACTCAATGTTTTGTTTAATCGCCGTATTTGGTTTCTAGGGCTATAAAAACCACAAAATGGAACACAAGAATTTTCAAACTTCTTAGCTCTTTACAACGTTGCTGAATAGGGTCACATTAACCATGTCAACACTTCTACAAGGAAATCCCTGATTGGCCCAGAAAGCCCACAGTACTTTGTGGATAGGGAAAAGGAATATGTAAGAAAAGTGATGGGATAGGAAGAGGCAGCATAATATAGTGTGGCAGAGAAAACCACAAAAAGAGTATATTTGTTTGATGGGAGGCACACTCAAAAGGATTTATAGCATTAATAATTTATTAGGTGGAGAACCTTACGGAGCTGGGATGTGAGGTAAGGATTAAACTACACTACATGATGGGGCCAGTAGTTGGGGGGATTATAGTTTTGGGGGTGGACATGCCCTTTAATGCTATAAAGCCTTTTTGAGTGTGCCTCCCATCAAACATATATACTGTTATTACCGATTGTGGGGAGCACCTTACAACTTACCTGTTACCACTCCACGGACCCTGTTTAAAACCACAAAAAGACACTGGTATTTTTACATTAAATAACAGAACTGGAAATACAGAAAGCAGCTTTGATTATTTTGGCTCTGTCTCTATATTTCTTTAATATAAGAGTTTACTTACTTACTTACGTTAAAATAAAGATTTATAACTTACCAGCAGGAAAAGAGCTCACTGGAAACCTGCACAGAAGTTGCTCAAAAGAAAAATTCAGCCCTGGGCTTCAGAGTTTTATGAGAACGTTAGCAAACCACACCTAGCAACACATCACTTCTAATCCTCTGACTGGCTAATATTTGTCAGATGAGGAAAACATTACAAAACGGATGCAGCCTGGTATTTCTTTATACTGTGCACAGACAATTAAAGGAGAAGTATTGCTCCAACATGAGTAACTGTGCAGAAAGGGCTGCCCTAGAAACTTTCCCCATATATTTGTTTATATTTTAGCCCTGTTTTAGATGTATTTTTATTGTAATGCAATTACTGAGGGGTGGATGTGCACTTTAAAAGCTCTGTGGAGACTGTTGAACGATATATAAAAAAAATAATTCATATATAATGTATCTCTAGCCTAAAAACAAGCCGGGAGATTCAATTAAGTTCTCTTAAAAATGGTGTTAATTTTGATAAGAACTTTAATTGAATAACCCTGATGGATTGATACTAATTTTAGCACCCATCTGATTGATTGCACTCTGCAGGGCATGTGCTGGTGGCTAGGGGGGATGTGCTGGTGGCCAGGGGGGATGTGCTGGGGGTAGTGCTTACTTGCACAATCATCTGACTGATTGCACATACCCCACCCCCAAGCCCCCCTGGGCCATGATGGCACCTATCAGTTTGCACTGGTGGCCAGGGGGGATGTGCTGGTGCTTACTTGCACACCCATTTGATTGATGATTGATTTGCACGCACACACCCGGGCCATGATGGCAGCCATGACCCATCTGCTCTTCTCCCTTCCCCCCTTCTTATGAAGTTTGGAACTTTACAAAGTTAAGTTAACTTACTTTGAGTGAATGAAGTAGCTTGGTCGGTTAAGCGCCACACCTCTTCTCTCCTGCATGCCCAGCAGAGTCAGCAGTGGCAGTGGGAATGACGTACGCATGGCACGCAGGCGCACATCAGTGATGATGTGCTGCGCACTTACGACGAGACGAGGAACTGAACCACCAATGATTGGTTGGACTCAGAAATTTCTCCTGATTGGATGTCAGGGCCGGGACTATTACACTATAGGTACCGTAAATAAAGAATAATTGCCCAATATTGCCCAAAATGTTTATGTAGATACTGGAGCCCCTGGCCGGCTCCCGACGGGCCCCCCTGGCACTTGCCTTGTGGATAATCCGGCCCTGGGGCCGCTGTTATAAAGTCTGCAGCAGCTTTTACCTGCCATTTTAGAACTGTTCTCCTCAGTCCTTTTATCTGAGCTCATCCTCCCCCCTCCTTCCTTCACCTTCAGTTCATTTGTAACATTGTAGGAGTAGCTGAGTTCAGGCTCTCTACAATGTTACACATTACAGCAGAACAAGGAGAGCAGATATAATACAGCAAGTAAAAGCTTATAGGGAGAACATTGGGTGCCCTGGTTTAACATAGGCACCCTAGCACTTTGCCTAGGTGGCCTATGCCTAAGAACAGCCCTAAAGTTAACAATAGCACATTTCCAATTGCAAATCTTCAAATGTCCAGTTACTGTATGTAACTTCAAACACCGTGCAGCTCCTTTTTATCCATGGATGTATGGGTAGGTTTTACTGTAACACAGCTGGGCTGACTCAGGGTATTTAATGCATGTCCAAATATATTGTAGATCACTCCTGATCTTAGTTCCTTATGGTCTGGGAGGAGATTAGCCAACAACCCCTTCCAGGGAGCAGGGTTATGGCATCACTTTTCTAATTTAACAGCTCTGTATATAACTTTTTACTATTTACTAACAATTTACAATATAAATAGCTATACAATATTATAACTATTTAAAATATCCTTACATTTGTATAGATTTGTTTGATCCTACTAGGTATATGGAAACTAAATGTAAAGCGTAAATAACTGTTGATCCACAATAACAAGAATAATCCACAGTAAAGGCCCGTAAACATGGCAAATTGTCTGTGTATGGACATTCGGTCAGTGGATCGAAGAAGGGCATGGATATTTTGTGACATGCTGCCAGATATTATTCAACAACTAAGAAATCAGAATGCAGGGGAACCAATAAAACATCTTTATTTAAGAAGGTTTTTTTTGTTATACAAAAGCTTTTAATAGTTTGAAGGCCGCTTTAAGAAAAGTGACATGCTGCAAGGTTAAGTCCCCATTCATTAAACACATGCTGTATGAACACTGATTTCAAAATTATTCATATCACTATTCCCCTAATTCTTGCGAATACTATATCTTTTCACATCCCCCTTATCATAACACTTGGTTATCTTGTTATTAAAGGGTAATGAAAGCCTTTCCACTAATCCCCTTTTAATGAAAGCAAAAACACTAGGGGGGCGATACAACATTGGGCACAAAATGCCCAAGTCAGTGTAAAACCCACGTTATCAGATGTATTTTCAGGTTAGCGAGGGGTTTACACTGAGCCTGCGCTGCCTGTGCCATTTCCGATTTTGGAAATAGCGAGGCGTAGGCGATGCAAGACCTACTTCCGTAAGCTGGCGCCGTTACCTGTCAGAGATCCCATGATGCACAAAATCTTGCACAGGGATTTTTGCATCACGGGAACACAGGCAGGTAAGGTAGGTCCTCACCCTGGGCTTACCTTAGATCTCCCACACTTCTTCTCTGAATTTACTATACCCAGTTGGCTTTGTCTTAGCCCTCAGCTTTAGCCCAGGGCTTGGCCATTCAGAAGATGTGCTCTGCTAGAAGCACATGTTTCCATTTGCCAGATTCCAGACACAAGCCTAAGTCAACCCAATATCATAACTTTTGAGAAGTGTTGTGAAATCTAAGGTAAGGTAAATGTAAGCCCAGGGTACAGCTCCCTCTGGGTACTTTCATTGTTTTTTTTTTTTTAAAGGGGGTGGGAAGAAAGGTTAAAACTGCCCTTAAAGGCTGGGCAACACAAACGTGTTTTTCACGTGATTTTGGTTAGAATGGAAATCGCTGGGAATGGAAGTTCACGTGATTTCCGAAGTGCATGTGATCATTATTTTTTTGTGCAAACGCATGCATTCCCATAATGTTAAATAGCAAAATCGCATGTGCAAATGTGGGACAACATGTGACAATGCACCAGAATCGCAGTTTGCATGCAATAACACTTGTGATTACATGTGCACTTCGGTGCGTTGTAGTGGGGCCTCAGCCTTAATAACCACATAGCCAAGTGTTATAATAAGGATGTGACAAGTTTGGTATTTGCAGGAATTAAGGGGATATACTGTAGTGATGTGAATAATTTTGTAATAAAAAAAGAATAAGCACAAGATGATGTGATAGTTAGGAAGGATGATTTATGTGCAGGCCAGATATTCTAAGCAAATAAAGCATATTTTTTAAGCTCTTTTTGCATCAGGCTATTTCTGCTATCTGCAGTGTTGCTCAGGTTTGTTTTAAATTGGTTTGAAGTCAGTTTGGCTGAGCGGCAAAATTCCATAGATCCAGAATCTGAACTGAATATGAAGTGTGAATCTCTTGTGTCACTACCACCTATACCACAGCATAATAAAATTGATCTGTAAGAAACATGCAATATGTATTTGATATTTTCAGTTTTAAGCTAGAATGTACAGGAATTGTTATGTATGGGGATATTTCATATTTTCCAAAATTTAAAAAGGAACACTTAGGAAAATTATGTTTTGCAGAGCTGTGCAAAATTCAGGATCTTTTTATTCGTCTTACACTGTTTCTTAGGAAAGAGTTTCTCTATAAAGGGGCATATTGGAAAGGATGATACAAGTGGCTCAATGTAAAACCCATGGTATAGGAAAGATCACATACTGCAGGTTATTTTGACCTCTAACATTACTAACTGTGACTGTACAATACTGGGGTAATTTTTAAGGACCCCTGTAGTTTTATATGGGCTATATCGCATATCGGAACAATACTGCTTGGTATCAGTATTTTAGGACTTAAAAGTGCAGTATCACAAAATAGCAATACCACGCCTTTATAAATACTGCCCATGGTTATATAAAAGTAGAAAAATCAAAAGGATCAAACTTAAAGGACAACTAAAGCCTCAGAACAACATTGATTTAGAAGGTAGATCTCATTATAAAAGAAGTAATCAGTGTCTCACCTCTCATTTTAAAATTGTTGAGAAATTGAGTTTTCTAATGTGAGGTTTGTGTCTTATTCCCCAGTATCATACAGAATGGTCACTGACCATTATGTTATTTACACATGCTCATTCCTAAGATACTGCATGAGCTTGTTACAGTTGGTCCCACCCACTAGTAGCCTCTAGCCAATCCTTTTACAGGACAAAAAACGATCTGAGATCAGGGGTGTGGCCAGTCACTGTACATACACAGTTATTTCATCCAGTTCTTCAAGTGGTAACATTTACTTTAATGCTAATTACTGTATTGCTATTTTACAGTTTATTGGAGTTTTTAGAGGGGATATGTTCAGATTCTGGAGTGTAAAAATGTGGGGTTAGTTCTCCTTTAATTTGCTTGATGAGGTCTGGCAAGTACACTGTATGCCGGCAGTGTCAAGCTTTTTTGGAAGAAAAAAAAAAGGATAACTAAACTTAATTTTAATCTAAATATCAAAGCTTTTTCCAGAACACCTATACATTGTAATATTCTTCTCTAGTAAGTTGCATTTACAAACATGTGATAGATTCTGTAACTATGAAGGCTTCCATGTTGTTGCCAGTTCAACTCACAGCCCATGTAGGCTACAGAGCCTTGTGAGCATGTGCATATTTTGCCACACCCCCTGACCCCACTAAAAACTGTGCACAGAGTATTTTATATATAGATGTCTCTACAACAATATGGAAGTCTCTGATAAGATTTTGAGAACTACTTGTTACGCTGCAATTTTTTCAAACATTTTTTTATTTTGTTTCTAGTAGTAGATAAAGCTTCCAAATGTACCTGTATTCTTTGCAATTTTGAAACAGACAGCCTAATGGTCTGAACCCCACCTTTCATAAATCACTCAGCAGCCACAGCAAAGAAAGAGGTAAAACATAGATTGTTGTTTGTAAATGTTCTCTGTCTATTCGGACAATGTTGTCTAGAGACTTAGTTCCCCTTTTAACAATAGTTCACAAGCAGGGCAATGTACCAAGAGCTGTTATCGGATATTTGTGTCTTAAAGTCACGTTAACCAATGTACCAAGCGTTAACGTGATTTTAAGACAACTAATGGCAGTTGTGACGTTGCAGAAAAACTGTCACGCAACTGCTGCAACCAATGTATGGAGACAATAACGTCTCTTTAAGACGTAATCCCAAACGCCAGCAGATAGCTGGAATTTAAGATTGGCAAAAGGCAAACTCCATTTGCAATGCACTAATTGCCTAAAGGGGGCAATAGAGAGTGAAAACAGCTCTCGGCACATAACCCTAAGAAAGTTTAATTTTGATGGAACTGCATTGGTTAAAAGCTGTAATATACTAAATGGACACTAGGTGTCAATATAATAAAATCGTGCTGCAAGCACAGTGTTTTCTGTGAGCACTTTTCTTCAGCTATTTTCTACTTTATTAAACTTTTGTACTAAAGTCTACTATTAAAATCTTCTTGATGGTCTTCTATTCCAACTATTATTTAAATAGCATGACTTTTATATAGGAGACAGTGATATTTGACCAGTCTCAGATTATATAAAGATTTACGATTGTTTAACTCGGCCTTTAATTAAATACTGGCAGCCCTAAAGTAGATTTTGGCCACAGTCCCCCAGTCTTTAGGAAAATAAGGGTCCACAACTTTCTCTACTACCCAGTCTCTCCTCCCCTTATTAGCATGATGAGTAGGAAGTACAGTACTAAAGTAAAATTAAAAAGAATCATTGGTGGTTCAGTTCCTCCTCTGGTCCTCAGTGCACAGAACATCATCACTGATGTGCGCCTGCGTGCCGTGCATACGTCATTCCCACTGCCGACTCTGCTGGGAGCACAGGAGAGAAGAGGTGTGGCGCTAACCAACCGAGCTACTTCATTCACTCAAAGTAAGTTAACTTATCTTTGTTAAGTTCCAAGCTTCATAAGAAGGGGGGGGAGGGAGAAGAGCAGATGGGTCATGGCTGCAATCATGGCCCGGGTGTGTGTGTGCAAATCAATCAAATGGGTGTGCAATTAAGCCCCAGCACATCCTCCCTCGCCACCAGTGCAATCTGATGGGTGCCATCATGGCCCAGGGGGGCTTGGGGGTGGGGTGTGTGCAATCAATCAGCTGCTTGTGCAAGCACATCCCTCCCTGACCACCAGCACATTCCCCCTGGTCACCAGCACATCCCCTGCAGAGTGCAATTAAATGGGTGCCAGGGCAGGCCCAGGGATGTGCTGTTGGTGCCAGGGGGGGGGTGATGTTCTGGGGGTGCCAGAGGGAATTATCCCCTCTAGCACCTCCCCCCTGGCAACCAGCCCCATCCCCTGCAGAGTGCAATGATTGCAATCAGATGGGTGCCATGGCCCAGGGAGACTTGGGGAGGGGGAAGAGGGATGTGCTGGTGGTGCCAGCAAAATATACTTTTATTACTTTTGTTAGGGGGGCCCCAAAAAATTAGACTTGTGCCTTGGGCCCCATTTGGTCTTAATCCGGCTCTGCCTGACACACTCCTACAATATTGTAACTACCATAAAGTGATTATAGCATCACAGCCAGGTAAGCAGCAACAGGGACAATTGCTTCTCACCTCTGATGAAGTGCCCTAGAGGCGTTAACATTGCTTCTTCAGGAATGAGACGGGGTTTTCTTTTCTCTCATGTCCAATAAATTCTAAGATTTAAGTGCTTGTTATTTCTACCAGAGGCAGCTGACTCTATGCTTTGTATACATACATTAATGGGGGAGGTCCGGCGGGCCCTGTGAGAACAGCCACTGTTGATGGTAACTAAGGAGGTGTCAGAGTTTAAAGCAAAGTTCCGCATTTGAATAAGCAGTGACAAGGAGCAATACTGCATCGCCCCCCAAAAATGATTAGCGATTTACAAACACATCACACTCATCTAAACATCCTAAAATTTTAAATAAATTATTTTACAATACAGACCATACATCTAACAAAGGGGGAGATTTACTCAGAGCACCAATCGCTCTGGTTAAATCTCCCTTCCATGAACCAATATGCGATTTGCACCTGTGGGTAAATCCTGAAAGGCTAAAAAGCTATACACAAAACAATATGCAACCTATAAACATTAAGAGCTGAAGAACTTAAAAGACCTATAAAAACCTGGTAAATATCACTGAATTTATAAATATTATCTTTATATAATAGTAAATAGTTAAAATAGATATAATTAGTATTACAAGTAGCTAGTTTTTCCCAAGAGGGATTGAATTGTATGAAAAATCATCATGTAAAAAGTACACCTTCCCCCTCCTGGGATGTCATAAAGGAATGGACGACAATCACTTTTTTAAAATGGAAGTAATGTTGCACTCATTATTAATGTTTTTTTTCCCCCGTACAAACCCCCCCCCCCCCCCCAACAATTTATATACACTCTTACAGCTTTACTGTTTTTTTTTTTTATTAGATACAAAAAAGGTCTTACAAATTGTTAAGTTGGAGAAAAAAAAAGTTTGGAAAGAAAAGGTTACAGCAGTAGCTGTAAAATAGTATTTGCATCGTGAAAACGAATGATATTGGCACCGAACGAATGCTGTAGTCTAGTTGTCAGCACCACACAGAGCAACAACAATGGTTTCATAGTCTCCTTTGAGCTTCTCGTCCTGTAAAATGTTAACACATATAATGGGTGAAGTCATTACACATGGTTTGTTAAAAAGGCCAAACATAGTCAAGCATCAGAACTTTCTAGCATATTATACAGCCAAGTATCCCACCCCTCCTGCGACTTGCGGGAGTCTCCCGATCTCCAAATTCCATCATCCTCCCCCATCATGCCCCATTTTGGACGCAGACACAAACCAGGGAACTCCCGCACACCTGTGTAAGGTAGATTAGTGCTGGGTGTTGATCATGGTACCATAGTTAATGCTCAGTAAATCTAAGAGAACAATCCAGAGCACACACCATTCTTAAACATAACTGTTGAGAACACACGACATTTTGGTGCCTGACGACACCTTCCTCAGAGATAACAAACAATTAACAAAGTGCTGGTTTAAATAGAGTGGAGTGGGTAACAGATAATACAAAGAAAAACCTCTAGAGGTGCATACAATATGTGCAACATACTAGCAACATTATACGCAACATATACGGTAAGCAATATTATTACTATGCTATAATTGCAATAATAAAGTGCTACTAGAACAAAACATACCATAAATCAGTATTTTAATGTATACAGATAATTAAGTTGATAAAAGTGATGTTCATTTTTTTTTTATAAAAAAAATGAACTCTCTACATCATCTATTTCAAAATCTAAAATCACATACTATTTAATCAGCAATAAATCATTTGTATTAAATTTAATACCCGAGTATAAACTGAGCCTAAGTTTTTAAGGTATTTTTTGAACCTTAAAAACTTGGTTTATACTCGAGTATATACGGTAATAATCCCTCCCCCCAAGGCACACAAGAGAATATAAAAGACAATACCAAATCCCCATCTTATAAAGCAGTTTTAATTTTTGCCAAGATAACAATTTAAGTCCCAAATTAATATTTAATACTTTGTTTATAGATCCAGAATGAGTCTTTTCTAAGTAATGCCATATTTCTATTGCCTTCTCTCTTTAATATTGGTATATGGTCAATGACGCCACTACCCCAGAATGCCCCTAACCTCACCTCCATCCACCCCTAGGCTGCTAATTCAACCTCTGTCCACACCCTAGGTAAATGTCACATACATCACGTCCCTTCGCCACGCCCCCTTCCCTCACCCTGCACCAAAGGCCTCAAATGGCAGGGTGGGATGTCTGCACAGCATAAAATGGAAAGTCAGAATTCAGTCTCTCAACATTTGGAGTTATATTATTTACAATGTAATAAAACAAATACAACAGCACATACCAAAACAGCTTGACGGAGAGATTTGCCATACATTCGCTTAAAGCTAGTTTTGACTTCTTGCAGGTCAATTTCTGATCTGGAAACTAACACCCTTATTAAATCCTTGTGGCGAGTTCCAGAGCCCTAAAATAAATGAATAAATAAATGTACTAATTATAAAATATATAGCAAACCATAGAAAACATGGCTCACTTCAAGTCAGTATACACCAAAATATAGGGACACCCAAAACCAAGAACCCCTATAAAAGCGAACAATCACATTCCCAAAACCAAGAACCCCTATAAAAGCGCACAATCACATTCAAGTAAGTGTTCACCCACAAATTACTTAAATCATGCTGGCCCAGTGGGCAAAAAAGGGATGTTAACCTTAACATTGCATAAAATTTAATGCAATTATTTCAGAAATTATAGCTCACAGAATCACAAGAGAGAACAACGATTATTAACTCTTCATGGCCTATAAATTGGATGGAAGTTGCTTTTTGATGAAACTGTAAGCCTAAAATTTAGGCAACAACAAGCAGAGTTTGATTTTTTCTAGGGAAACAATAAAATTTTTAAATTAGTGTTAAAAATACTTGCAACACTAAATCCTCTAACACACATCCAACTGGACACCTAACGACCCCCAAGCACATGTGCTGAATGGCACCATTTTGGACTTTAATTGCACATGTGTATGCATTCCTCGTCGTGAGTGTTTTGCACTCGGGGGTCTGGTGCCTCCTATCGGACGTGGGTTTAGACCTTAAGACAAACTTGCCATGTAAAAGATAAGTGGGGAGAAACACATACCTTCATGGCCAGGAAGAGTCTTTCAGCAAAGTAAGCAGGTTTAGATGAAGCACATTTCACTGCAAGGAAAAATACAAAATTGCTTTAAAAAACTAAAGTGCAGTAATTGCCACTAATATAAAAATTACTAAGTTAAAGTTACATTAAAATACAAGGTCAGCATGCATGTTAAAACTGCATTTTTTTTAATGCAGTTCATTTGTAATGGCTGTTTGCAAGCAGTTTAGAGCATACTCAGTAAGGGAAATGGAATGTCCCTAAAATTACATGCTAAATGACATGGAACTGGAAGTACTGTAGCTAATAACATTTATGTGAGCCTGCTAGTTTTCTATTTGTGTGTGTGTGTGATTTATTATTACAGTTGCACAATACCAAAGTTTGTATTCTATGTACACACCCTTGAGTGCATAGTATATTATATAGAGCACAATAAACAGACTTACAGGGTTATTGAATAAAAGTTCTTATAGTTTAAAATGGTGCTAATTTTGCCCTGACCAATCAGATGTTAGCTTTCAAATGTTAAATAAGATTTGATTGGTTGTGGCAAATTTAGCACCTTTTTAAACAATAAGAACTTTTATTGAATCTTCCTGAAAGGATCTACAATTTCAGTCTATTAGGGTGTCAAGCACATTTTTCGTTAGCTTGACACAGGCGGCTGGTTGTGTGTGGTTTTATGGATTTTAGGCAGGGGAGGGTGATTTTTTTTTTTTTATTAAGATGGATTAATGTACTATTGCACTGTATTGCACATATGTATTTTAAAAGGTAACTGGTCTCAAATTCTTCCAAACTAGTAAAAATTACTAGGGGCTCACCAGAGCAGCGTGTAAGTTAGTAAATGCAGCAAGTTAAGCAAACCCAGGGTTGAGGGACCTAGCAGTTCAGGTGCCAGTTGTAACTCATTTGTTTGTTAATTGTGCTCAATTGGATTTGTTCTACAGGCACTACCTTGATCAAAACCAAGACCAGTAATATAAACTATAGAGCTCAGCGGTACCAGGATGAATAGTACATTATATAGCACCACTTTAATTCCAGATAGACAAACTACTGCTTCTGTAAGATTATGGACAGTAGGAATACATCTGCCCGTGTATCAAGCCTTAAGCTAGCCACACATGGCCAGATGTTCTTTTATTTGGAAATCCGATCGGGAAAAAACACTCATGCTTTAAGCCCACCTTGAGGCTCCCATCTTCCCTTGAAATCTATAGAGAGATGGGGATTGAAGATGGGGGTCACAGGAAAATTTTCCAGCTGGCCCGACATTGATGAGCGAGCGGAAAAACATAAAATAGATAAGCGTTCCAATTTAATTAAGTTCAAATTTATTGGATTGCTCAAAATGTCAATCCAGTGTATGGAGTGCTTAACTCAATCAGCTAAAACATGATAAATGTGATTTATCCAGGTACAGTATATAGAGAGAGGAGGGGAGTGATTCTCTGATCTGCTACTTTGTATCCTCTAAAGGTAGGGGAAAGTGAAGTTTAAGTTAGGAGACCAGATGGCTTTATGGAATATATAGGTTTTATTGATTTCACACAGATCCTGATCTGTACATCTCTGGTTAAGAGAGAGATACACTGTATGGAAGGGGAAAAGGTATGTGTGTGTCATTTTACCTATAGACATCAGACATTTTTCAAGGTCCCCTTTCATCTCAAGATCAATTGCTTTGTTTAGATCATTTTTGCTGTACCTTGCATATCTCTGAAAAACTATGAATTAAAAAAAAAAAAAATTAAGGTTAAAAGGTACATTAAAATACAAGGTCGACATACATATTAAAACTGCATTTTGTTCAATGCAGTTAATTTGTAATGGCTGTTTGCAAGCAGTTTAGAGCATGCTCAGTAAAGGAAACGGAATGTCCCTAAAATGACAGTACTGAGCATGCTCAATGACATGGAACTGCAAGTACTGTAGCTAATAATAACATCAAGATCAATTGCTTTGTTTAAATCATTTTTGCTGTACCTTGCATATCTCTGAAAAACTAATTTAAAAAAAAAAAAATTCAAAAAACATATACTTAATTTGTGCATAATACAAAGATAATGTTTGGTGCACTAAAGAAATGATAATATTGCTTTCCATAGATTGGACTTGTAATACACTCTCACCTTACTGCCACGTGGTACAAAGAGAACTAAAGACTTTCTCAACTACTGTAGTAAATAATAGTGTATACCGAGACAAAGGCCAAGTAGTTTTAATTTTTTACCTTTCTGAAGATGTGGAAAACTCTTGGTAGTTAGAATATCAATGAAAGTAGAAACATCAGTTCCTTTCCGCTTTTCCCCTGCTTCATACAATGCCTAAATTAAAGAATAAAACCAAAGAAAATAATCAAATCTGATATTTCTATGCAATACGTAGCGGTATGTACACTTAAATACTGAGAAGCACCTCATGTATCATCTACAATTGATGATTCCAATGCTTTTACTATTCCATCTCTCCCACACATTTTAAGAAAAAAAATTTCTCCACATTTCCACCCCAGCTACTGGTGTGAATCCAAAGAGGAAACTGCTTGGACTACCTCTTCTAGGAGAGATAAGGGTGAGATAGTGTACGGGCCCCATAACTTTTTTTCCCCACCAGTCTTGTTTGTGTTTTTATACAACAATATTGCGTAAGTATATTGCCAATTGAATCTAGGAGGTGCGGGAAGAAAAAGCCAATCATTTTTACAGACTTTTAATTAACATATAAAGATCTAAACCCTTCTTACCCTTGCATCATTGTCAGCTTGCTCATCATTAACACGAGCGTCTTCATTACGTTCACCCTTAGAACAAAAACATTCATGAAATATTCCATATTCATTTAATAAAGTACAGACAGAAAAAGAGGAGCTTCCATTTAACAGAAAGCAATGCTGAAATACAGGAATATAATTTTTTTTTTACAATAGAATGCAGAACTTTCTTTCACTTTCATTAAGTAAAGTGGTAGAAGAAATAAAAATACATGGGAAGGTGGAAAATGGGGCAATCCTTTTACAAATTTACAAGGACATTGGCAGCAGGCTCACAGACAGCAGATAGTGCTGCTACGCATTATAATGATATCCAAACGGATCTTTGCAGCTGTATTAGACACTAGTTGAATATGGAAGACAAGTCTCAGAGGCCTTAGCAACTGTAAGGATGCCATTGGAAAAACCTTTAGCTATATTTGTAATCTGAATCATGTGCCATTGTTTTACTTCACAAATCAAAGCAATGTTTAAATGCTAAATAAAGTTTCCTGGTAGTGCATTTATACCCCACCATAATTTAGAACAAGTGTTGTTGTAAGTGTATTTTCCTTTAGTGTCTGCAGGAACTCTGGTTTGAATAATCCAGTGGCGTAACTGGAGGGGGGGGGGGGGGGGAGAGTAGTTTCTCTGTCATAGAAAAAGTAAAGAGGATGGGGCCCCCTTGGCTTCTGAGTCCCCCTGCGATCACGGGGTCTGCTCCCCTGGTAGTTACGCCCCTGGAATATTTGTGAACAATGCACCAGAGGGTTTGTTATAATGTATTTGTATAAAGTGACTATCCCCGTGAGAAACAACATACTTTTAAAATAGAACAAATAAAATTAAAATAGCAAAAAAAGATATCTATGACTTACTGTACCAAATATCTTTACATAAATAAATATGATCAATTAGAAAGCTACATTGCACTGTAAACTGGGCAAACTAAATACCTTAGCAAGGACAAGGAGAGTCTTTCTGAAGTCTCCTGAGGTGTCTCCAGTTATGTCTTTTGAAAGGTCTGCTTTGAATTCTGAAAAATTAAATCCAAAAACAAGAAATGGTTGCCCAGATGTAAAAAAAATCTTCTTAACACGCTAAGCAAAAATGCATTTTATTATTTGCACATTATTTTGGAAACTATACTTAAGAGTTAAAAAACAAATGAAAAAGACCAGAAAGTACCTTCTCTGTAAACCTTGTTAATTTCCCTGATTTCATGGTTGTTCCTTGATGCCAAGATCTCAATCAAACAATCTTCATCTGTTCCAAGGCCCTAGGGAAATTAAGAAAGGGGTTGGATAAAAATTACATCTGTAAAAAATAAAATATTGAAAGGCGGGGGGAACAAAGTTATATTGTAACTCTCCTTTAATGAAATTTAGTACTCATTGAGGCATAATGGTCCAACTATTTTAAAATAAAAAATACTTACATAGCAATTATTTTGACTAAGACCCATCAAGTTAGGCCCTATATTTACCTTTATGGCACCTTTTAGCTCATGGGCATCAAACTGGGCTGGAGTCTTCAGTAAACTCAAAACAACATCCTCCAGGCGGCCTTTAAGGGCTTTCTCCAAAGCAACATCTAGTGACTGTAGCCAGGGAGGGCAATGTGATAGAAGAAATAATTATAATACATAGTTCTGCATAATAAGAATTGCAAAGCACAGTGATTAGGAATTACCTTCCCCGTTAACTGTTGATAAGCTGATCTGATATTCTGTCGTTCAGCGTTTGTTCTTTTTGTCAAGATGTCAATGATAGTTCCTTCATCAACACCTTCAATTTACAGGCAATAAAAATAAAATGAAATGTTAGAAAGAGTATATTGTCTGGAGTAATCTTAAAAGATCATGTTGATTATTGTTTTAAGGGAATGTGGCTTTAATAACTCATTTCCAAACGAGTACAGGTAAAGAATCCTGAAAGCGAATGATATTATAAAATGTTGATAAATGGACAAAGTATGAGAATTGCATAATTAAATGGACTAGATATATGGGATAGATACGAGCCTCTATTTGTACTTTTAAAGCTAGGAACATAGATTTATACTGTATACTGTAACAGATACATTATACTAAAATATAGAAACTGATAAAAAAAAAATAATTGTGGCTGAACAATCCCACAGGGAGTAGTGGCAGTAGTTTGTCAATCAATTTTTGCGAAAGGATTGGCCTATTATTGCTACTGTGTGTACATATCTTGGTTATAAAGTTCTAAAAGTTTTAAAGCTTGAATAACTTTAAATCACTGACAAATTGAAGTCGAAATTAGTATGCTTGGTTTTCTTTAAAAAAAAAAAAAGTCTTCATTTTACCCCTCCCTTATTAGTATATTAAAAACATATGCACACAAGAACATTTAGCTAAAAAGCACTTGTTATAAAAGTGAAGAATAAATCAGCTGTGATTTAAATTGCAAATTGTTTTGATAAAGCAGAACCATGCAGATTCAATCCACAGTCTCATACAAGGCAAATCCTACTGAGAATCATACAAAAATTTGCAAATTAATTTAAATACTAAAATCTACAGTGATGCAAATGAAATCAGAAACACCTTGTGAAGAAACAAAACCATTTGTCAAAAGATGAAATTATCTTGTAAAAGGATTTGTATAAAAGAAAGAAATGTGACCCTGATCAAGTCAAATTCAAACTGTCTTAAAAAGGCACCTTAGGCTATGTTATACAAAAAAATATTATTATAATAATAATAATTATATTAACCTATATAAATACTTTCTGGGAGATTTAAAGGTCATGTTCACCCCCAAAACTAAGATTTAACCCACTACTGCCCCCACTGTGTAGTTTAAATAATCCTTACCTTATACATCTTCTTTTTTTAGTTCTCCTACAGTCTCTGTCCAAAGTCCAGGAAACTGAAGAGCTGTAGAAGTAGGAGTGGTGTGTGTGAAAAGGTTTCTGCCTCTTCCTTGTTCTCCTAGAGGCTGTGACATGCACAGGGGAACCCTTCCCCCCCCTCCCTCCATGTCTGCCTCACCCCCTACCTATAAATGTTCTTTTCTGTAGTGTAGCCCACCCCTGCCCTCCCCCAACCCAAAGTTCGATTAGTATAAAAAGCAGCAGAAACATGTGCCTTTGTTCTCGTTGCAACTTCTGGCAAACAGAGGGTTGGGAGGAGGGAGTCGCAGGAAGGAAGGACTGCCAGTACATTTCTTCTGCTTTTTTTTACTAATCCAACTTGGCTGTTGGGGGTGGGCAGGGGTGCGCTACAATATATTAAAAATGAATTTTCAGGGCGGAGATGCACGTTAATATTTACGGTTCTGCGCCTCTTACCTTCTGTGTTCCCACAATGCATTATTCGATTAATACCCCATCCCCTCCTCCGGGTCACTCTATTGCTGCCCTACACCTTGCATAAAATCCTTTCAATATATTTTAACTCTCCCTTGCCCACCCCCAACTGCTGAGTTAGATCTCTAATAAAAGCTTCCAAATCATACTTTGATTTGGAAGTATCAGCCGGTTTACAGCCGGTAGTCTGTGATTGGTTGATCAGCTGCCGGTCTGGCCCCTCTCTACTGCTTCCGGTTAGCAGAAAGCCAGAGAAGACAGCCGTGGGAGCAAAGGGCTGTAAGTATGTTTCAGAAGCTTTTATTAGGGATCTAACTTGGAGGTTAGGAGTGAACAAGGGAAAGGTACAATATTTTAAAAGTTTTAATTTAGGGTGGAGATGCCCTTTAAGACAGAAATGGGCATCATGATTTTTTAAACCCATAACATAAATGTAATATGGTGCAACAAATGTATTACATTGTTACTGTAGTTTGGGGTATTAAGACAGACTTCCTTACCTTTTGCTTTAATTGCTTTGTCCAAGTTTGCAGCATCAGCTGATCCATTAAATCCAGGATTTGCTTTAAGGGCCGGGCCGGATTCTTCAGCCTGAAAAGATACATTATTCCAAATTGTGACTACAATAATGAAACACAATGAAAGAATATTTTATATAGGTTTACTATAAAAGATAAATTGTCTGTGGTTAGAATAGTGTGGTATAATAGTACCATCAGAAAGGTTGCCAATACTCCCAAAAATGATCTAGGTGCACTTCATTAGACAATTTCATTGCAAACTTTGGACAGACAAACCATGTCAGCTTTCTATTGAAACATTCTCTTTTTCATAATCACTCTCACCGTTTAATTATTCCTTCTTTATATCTTATTTCTCATTACTCTGCAGATGCACTTTTTTTTAAAATAAATAACTGCATTCCTAAAAAAAAAACCTCTCTCTAGTCCATACTGTATTACCCTTAGTCAGTTGCCATTTCTAACATTTACAGCAGTATAGTCTTTGTGAACATTTAGGTTGGAGTGGGACCAGGGGCGTAACTACCAGGGAGCAGGGGAAGCAACCGCAGGGGGCCCCAGGAGCCCAAGTGGGTACCATCTTCTAATTTTTCCTATGACAGATATAGCCTCCTCCTAGAAAACCCCTGTGGATGAAGTTTGGATAGGGGCCCCATCATAGCTTTGCAGGGGGGCCCAGTGATTCCTAGTTACGCCACTGAGTGGGACTGAAATTCCAAGGTCAAGACATTCCTACAGATCCTGGGACTGTTACCATGCATATATAAAAGTTAAAAAAATTACAAGTGTGACTGAATGGGTTACATTTAGATAAACCAATAAGCAAAATGTGCTTCCAAAACAAGCGAACTTTGCAAGGCTGGGTACACACCAGCAGACATTTTCGACCGACTGATTCACGGCACTTTCGGACGGTCGGCCTAAAATCTGCTGGTGTGTGGTGGCCGGGCGATCGTTCGGATCGGACGTGTCGGTGAATTCTGATCGATCATGCAGTTCCTTATGGGACCGCATGATCGACCATTCGTACTTTTGGCCATGGCAGTACAGTCACAAAGATACAACAAGCTGTATCTTACCATCCCCTTTACTCTGGCTGGATTATGAAAGTAACCTGAGGGTACTAGAGGTCAGCTCTCATAATACACCTCTCCTGTTTTAGTAAAAGTATTAGTGTACACAAAATATGCTCTCTTGTGCATAACTGTTCTGCCTCTAGAAGCTAAAAACAAACCATGCAAATACTGCTCAAAGATCTTACTCCTCCCAGGCACAGAACAGGGTTTTCAGTGTAGTGTGTTTCCAAACAAATTCAACACTCCTGTTCCTGACAATTTAACACCCCTTTGTTTTTCATTCAAAAAACAACTTAAACATAGATATTTTTGCTAGGAACAGAATCGAAGCAAATAAGGCAGTAAAATCAACTGACTATTTTTATTGTTTGTGGTAGGCTGGCTGTTCTTTGTGACACTTATGCTGGCTGGAAAATAAACTGTCAGGTAAAAGCAGCTTTCTAATCAGGGGTTGCCATATTGCTGTGGAGATATCTATATAGAAAATACTTTCAGGGTTATTCAATAAAAGTTCTTATTTAAAATGGTGCTAATTTTGCCCCAACCAATCAGATTTTAGCTTTCAAATGTTAAATAAGTTCTGATTGGCTGGTGCAAAATTACCACCATTTTACACTATAAGAACTTTTATTGAATCTCCCTGTATGTGTATAGAGAGAGTGAATACTAGAATGGGTGCAAATGCTCACAAGGCTGTAAGACTACATGGATATAAACTAGTTCTGGCAGCAACATGGAAGCCTACTCAGTTCCGGAAGGAACCTAATTCTTACATGTATGTACTAGAATAGTATCTTACAATACATGGGTATTCTGGAGAGGAAAACATTTATATTAAAAGGTAAAAAAAGAAAACAAAAAATAAACATAATAAGTTTAGCTCTCCTTTTAACCTACAGTGCATTGTGGATGTCCTCCAGACTCCAAAAAATTTGCATTAGAGAGAAATTGTGACATAAAAGACATGTTGGAAATTTGAAGGTGGTTTCTAGGAGAAAAATTAAAAACATGAATGATTAATTAAATTATACAAAACAATGCATGTATATTATATCAATGTAATAGATTATGTTTCAAATCAAATGAATAGTCTTTCACCATAACAAAGTTAACTAGGCTGAATAATGTTGCTTCGCTTCAAATGATAAAATTTGCTAATGTCCACTATTTAATGTTTGCAAATGTATTGGGTTGATACACATTGACTATATAACCCACTCCAATCCTCTGTTTATTGTCATACCCTCCCTTTTCCTGTTAACACCTGAGTTTCAAAGGCCTCTAGGGTTCCATACACATACCAATCTTGGGTTGTACAATAGATAATGTATTTTGGCCGTATCCGGAATAAAGGGGAAAAAAACATTTTTCTAGCTAACAAAATTGGTATGTGTATTGCCCACTTTACTTAATCAGTAGAAAAGGTCACACTTTCAGGCTGTAAGATAGCTGCCTCCAGTAATACTGCTTGCCCTGCACATAAAGGGTGGATGGCCACCCAAAAATATCTCACAAATGGGTGAATAAAAGGAATATGCATTTTTCAAAAGGAACTTTGGAGCGTCCATTTGCATTTGTTTTTGGGTACATAGACAGAAACTGTTCATTAACTGACAAATGTCTCAACTGCTATCACGCCCCTGAAACTGCTGATACATTGCAGATCATGTGACATCCATTGGCACAATCACACTCCATTGAGATAGATTTATCAGCATTAACATAGCCATTAAATGAGTGATGTAGTGGTCTACTTGTCAGCCCCCCATTATCACAGACAAACAGACCTTGTGGTAAGGACTAACATTTCCCACAAAATTATGGAAACACAATCTCTGGGACTGATATGCCCATGATATACAGCACAGATAGGCAGCAAAAAAACCCCCAAAAAACAAAGTACACTTACAGTATTTTAAGTAGCAACAGTGGCACTCAATCATTAGCTCCGATTAATAGTGTTGGCCAATCTGCACACTATCTGGGTTATTCAATAAAAGTTATCGTTAAAAATGGTGCTAATTTTGTCCCAACCAATCAGATGTTAGCTTTCAAATGTTAAATAAGATCTGATTGGCTGGGGCAAAATTAGCACCATTTTAAATGATAAGAACTTTTATTGAATCTCCCTGTAGGTGCGCTGAAGTCCATTGCGCTTTGATCCTCTTAGCGGAGGGCATGCAGGTTCAAAATAAGAAAGAAACAGCAGTGGATATAAAGACGGGCATGCAATCACCATTTTTTGGTGCGATTCACACGTGAGTATCAGTCAAGGATCGCATTGCAATCGGACAGTAACAAGCATTTTGCGTGCGGTGTGGTCTCACCCTTACCTTATATTTTGTATACAAGTAAATGGGGAATGATTGTGTTAGGAATTGTATGTTAATAAACTTACAAACCTGCATTATTCTCTAGCTATGCTTGTGCAATCCAGCACTAAAATCTATAGTTTATTCTAAAGAGGCAACACTTAAAGCTTTAATTAAGATAATGACCACAAATTAACATCACATTAACCAAATTATTTTCTACATGCAGAGCCCTGGGGGTGTGACAAGGTAGAAGCAGGTAAAAATGTGGAAGGCTGAAATGCAATTTATTTTTTTTCACTAGTAATCTTTTTAAATGTCCAATGTCCTTGGTCTTGTTAATTGCATTTAATCACTATTATATATCATTTTACTTATATAGCACTATTTGGGGAAGCACCACTGTACAGTGTTTCATACAAAGTAAAATTCCTAAATAAGTAATAACTACAATATTTAGTGTAAGTATAATAGTAAAACCCTAGCTATGAGTTCTTTATGGAGAAGCTTCTATGTTTACCATACGCATGTAATGAAATCAAATTTATTTTAATTGCCCAATTAGTGTAAAGCAATGCACCTAAACATGTTCACATGGTAACTTACTCTAGTGATATCTATGGAACTGGCCACCTAACAAGGCTAGATTGGTTCCTAGTGTGATCTAACTGCCTCTTAATGTAACAATTAATTAATCCACCTGCTTTAGTGCATCTCTAAAACAGAGAGACTGTAAGAGTTGTCAGATCAACTAAAAATTAAAGGATAAATATTAAAAACAATGCTCTGTTAGTTTAATGGCATTTATTGCAGCCTAACTAATTTGAGTCATCAGATGATGTGGTAATCATAGGTATTGCACACACCCTCTCCTATTATAGAGGATTACACCGGTCCATGTTTTGTGGCAAATAGGATGCTTTCTCCCTACAGTTTCTAGATGTACTTCCCACTAATGCGTTCTGTGTGCAATGCATTTCAAAAAATGTACAGTAGCATGTATTTGTATATGAAAATCACATGGTTCAGTTCTACGGATACAAATGCAAAACACAAATATACAGGAAAAACAAAAACACAAACTACAGTGCATGTATTAGGCTGGGTACACACTTTTTTCATCAAACCAACCAATATTTTCGTCTATCGGGTGAAAAGGCGATCGGGCGCAGTGGTAAATCACCTATGGACCGCATGATCGGTTGCATCAAACTGTCGGGCGCAGCGATCGTCATTGTGACCAACAGTGATTCGTTCCGACGAACGGGGCAAAAATTTGCTCATGTGTACCCAGCCTAAAGCTTCATACACACGTGCGATCGCAGGGGCTGACCCACAACGCACAATGTGTATGCACAGCCGATTCAGACTATAATGGTGCTGTGTATGGGAACTATGGGATCATTCCCCCGAACGGTCAGTTGAATCTTCAACCGAACGCCCATTTCAGCCAGCGCAGCACAATTAACGGCCCAAAACAGCTATACAAACACACATTGTCACCCCCCCCCCATCGCACCAGTGTATGAACCTTTACTGTTTGTGTTTATGTCTGGCTCATATTGTGAATGTTATATCAGAAACTATAGCACAATCATTAAAACCATACCTCTTTCATACAATGGGGGCAGATAAGCACATTATGAACTTGTTTCCAGTCTGTTGTAAGCATTTAGCTTTAAGGGAACGCCTGTGATATTGCCCTCACAGACATGTAGACATTCCAGACCATTCATTATGTGTCAACCCCTCCATACTATTTCACCACACTATGCCTAAAGCAATTAACTAGAAAAACTGGTTTGGGTTTAAAAAAAAAAAAGCATTTAAGGCTCATACACACACACACACACACAATGTGAGTCCCGAGCCACGACCCCCGATACATGATGAATGGCCGTTTCGGGTCAAGAATAGTTTGTGTGTATGCGCCCAGTGGATCGATTAACAAATCCTGACCGAAAGCATTTACAGGGATGATTCTTGGCTGGAACGGCCGTTTGTCGCGTGTAGCCATCGTGTCGGGGGTCGCGGCTCGGGTGCATATTGAGCATGTGTACGAACCTTGGCTCGGGCGAATATTGAGCGTGTGTACGAACCTTTAGACTGGGTACACAAAGGGATATTTTGTCCCGACCTAGAATTTGCTACGAGCGAGTGCTCGGCCAAATGACTGTCTGTCGCGGCCGACAGTTTGCGCAACTGGCCATGATTTATCAACACGTCCAATTGCCCGTTTGTCCAATCCAGACGAACAGGCGGCTGTTATTGGTTGCGGTCAAAAGCAGCACAGATTTTTCGGCCCAATTGACCGATACACAGAAGTATCGGATGATTGGGCCGAAAAATTTGCCTGTGTGTACCCAGCCTTACATAAGTAAAAAAACAAGACTTTTACAGGTTCAAAATCCCGTTATATTAATTACCAGCCTGTACAACACAACAAAGTAGCACAGACACTGATATCTGTGTTCAGACAGGGTTGTGAAAGACCTGGCAACTGGATCTGCAGATCTGCTTGATTTGGCTAAAAACTAATGTTTCCAGTGATTCAGATGGAACATTTTCATTCACAAACCAAACATTGATATACTGTAGGGTAACATGGGATATGTGGATACATACAACATGTAAAGGAAACGTTCTAGCAGTTAAAGGTTAGTAAACTATTAGATTAATGAGGAACTGCAGATTATTTGCATTTAAAAATAAACAGTTCCCAAATAGAAATAAAGTTTATCTGGGTTAATAAACTCACCTTTGGCTGTGGGGAAGAGTCAGTGGATGTTACAAGGCAGCAAGCTGGGTTGTTGGAAGGGAACTTAAGTTTTTATGAAGCTGACAAACCACACCCAGCAACAGGAACATTCCTAGTGAGTCACACTGATTGGTTGGCAAGCAAAACTGTTGTTTCAGGCAGTCTGTGGTAGAAGTCACAGCAGTTCTTTGCAAAGTGAAAAGTAATTTCTTTCTATTATGCATGAAGAATACGTGTAGAAATAATGCAAGCACTGCAATGTAACAATTTTAAATGTAAAAAAAGTAAATTCACACTTGTGTCAACCCTTTTGTAATGAGGCTGCTGCTTTTCTATTACACTCTACAGAAAGAAGTATGCAAACATAGGCAGTAGACTAGAGTATGGATTCCCTACCCTCCAACATTCATGTTCAAATCGGTACTATTGGCAATCACACTGCACAGAACTGAACTAAGATCAGGGTCACTGATCAGTCAGCTGATTTGCACGTATGAAGTAAAGATTGCGCTGCGATCCACACAATCCGATTAGCAGATCACAGCGCAATGCAGTCCGGCGCATCTAGTGTGGCCAGACCAATCGGACAACATTAGTGTGCACTAGGAATGGACTAGAACTCGAACTTGAACCCGAGTTCGAGATGAACTTTATGAGTTCGGACGAACTCGAACTATTGTAACTAGTTTGGGTTCGAACTAGTTTGATTTTCTGGACTCGCGGAACTATTTTCGAAAATAATCACACATCCCAGAATTCTCGAATGTACGAGGATTTTCAAACGTTCATCACGCCTCGAACGGCCGCTTCCGAAAACCCCAGAATGGCCAGAGATTCCCGAAAAGGGGTGCTCGAGGATTGCCGAATGGATGACAATCCCGTGGCTGGACATTCGGGTGTCCCGTAGCTCGAAACCGGGACCCCCTCCCGGGTCCTTACAAGGACCATTGTGGCCCTGACAAGGTCCCTTTGGGGCTTAAGGGGTCCCGCAGCTCAAACTGGGACCCCCCAGCACTTATAAGTCCTCTCCCCGGCCCTTGTAAGGGCCCTTGCGGCACTGATAAGTGCCTTTGTTAGGGGTCCCACAGCTCGAACCAGGACCCAAATCGGCGCTTAAAAGAGCCCTTGGGCGGCATCTTCTGTCTTCCATCCGGTGACACCAGCTCCGCTGAGGCCACCAACCCCGAGAAATACCCCTGCGGCCACCAGGGGTACCTCCGGTGCTGGTGGCCTTTACGAGGCCGATGTTACTGGCGTCTTGATCCGACATCTTCTTTCTTCTGCCATCTACTGCGATGACTTTTGAGCTCCGCGGAGGTTTGCAGCTCTTTATATAGGTTTGCAGAAAACCCTAATCCGTTTCTGGATTATCATATCATAGTTTGGAAAATCTGATTGGTTAATGTAAACCAAGCATTGAAAAATTGACCAATCAGAAATGGATTAGCGTTTTCTGCAAACCTACATAAAGCGCTGCAAACCTCCGTGGAGCACAGAAGTCATCGCAGTAGATGACAGAAGAAAGAAGCGGCTAGCAACATCAGCTCCACTGGGGCCGGCGGTGCCAGCGGGCTCACTGTTGGCCGCAGTGAGCCTGCCTGGCATCACCGACTTCCATGATGTTGGTGTAGCTAGCCCGAAGACGTTGCCAGTAACATCGGCCTCGTTGAGGTCACCAGCGCCGGAGGTACCCCTCGTACTTATCGGGGTCGGTGGCTTCAGCAGAGCTGGTGTCACCAGATGGAAGACAGAAGATGCCGCCCAAGGGCTGGGGGACCCCCAACAAAGGCACTTATCAGTGCCGCAAGGGCCATTACAAGGGCCTGGGAGAGGGGTCCCAGTTCAAGCTGCGGGACTCCTTAAGCCCCAAAGGGCCCTTGTCAGGTCTGCAAGGGCCGCAAAGGCACTTATAAGTGCCAGGGAGGGGGGTCCCAGATCGAGCAGCAGGACCCCTTAAGCACCAAAGGGCCCTTCCAAGGGCCACAAAGGCACTTTTAATTGCCAGGGAGGGGGGCCCGGTTCGAGCTGCGGAACTCCTTAAGCCCCAAAGGGCCCTTCCAATGGCCACAAAGGCATTTATAAGTGCCGGGAGGGGGGTCCCAGTTCAAGCTGCTGGACCCCTTAAGCCCCAAAGGGCCACAAAGGTCCTTGTAAGGATTCAGGAGGGGGTCACGGTTTCGAGCTGCGGGACCGCTGAACGTCCTGCCGGATTGTTGGCTGTTCGGCAATCCGCGAACAGCTGATTTCAGGAATCTCTGGCCGTTCGGAGATTTTCAGAAGCGGCTGTTCAAGTTTTACCGAACATTCATAAATCCTCAAACAATCGATCGAATGTTTAAGGATTACTGAAAACGACACGCGGATACCGGAAGTAGCACGCATGTGCGCTATGGCCATTTTTTATGCTGGTCCCCGTACACGGACGTGTTCACCAGACAATTTCCCAGGTCCCAGAGGCCTGTAAGGTACAGTAAGTTTACCCTGTCATATTTCAGAAAGTTCCAAACTTTCTGAAAGTTCTAAAAATTCGAACTTTCCAAACTACCCCCCATTGAATTTAATGGGTCTGTTTTCGGAGTTTCAAATTTTCAAACTTGAAGTTTGAAAGTTCGGCCATCTCTATTCAAGATGCAGATCTCATCAGATCTCATTGGGAACCAATGAAGCTTCCTGAAAGAGGGGTCTCGGGGGGGATAGCGCCCTCTCCAGGAAGGAACATTTGCCAGGGTAGGATGTCTGAATCTATAATTATAATCAGGGCGTGAGGAGGAGAATAGACCTGATAAAGAACACGGCCACACTGTGCCGCACACGCAATCGCACACAAAATTCTCGAATGTACGAGGATTTTTTAAACGTTTGGCACGCCTCGAACGTCTGCTTCCGAAAAACCCCGAACGGCCAGAGATTCCCGAAAACAGGCGCTTGTGGATTGCCAAATAGATGACAATCCTGCGGCCGGGCGTTCAGGGGGTCCCGCAGCTCGTAACCGGGACCCTCTTCCAGGTCCTTACAAGGACCATTGCGGCCCTGACAAGGGCCCTTTGGGGCTTAAGGGGACCCCCAGCTTGAACCCCAGCACTTATAAGTTCCCTATTTCGAAAAATCTGATTGGTTAATGTAAACCAAGCATTGAAAAATTGACCAATCAGAAACGGATTAGGGCTTTCTGCAAACCTCCGTGGAGCCCAGAAGTCATTGCAGTAGATGGCAGAAGAAAAAAGCTGCTAGCAACATTGGCTCCACTGAGGCTGGTGGTGCCAGCGGGCTCACTGTCGACGTTTGCACATGCATTTTTTTTCAATAGAGATAGAAAAATGCATGCAATTACCCAAAATAAAATGCAAATCGCATTGCACCCGAAAATGTTTTCGGTGCGTTGCATCAATTGCAATGTTCGTGGGGGGGGGGGAATACATGCACAATCGCATACGCAAACTATCAAAATCGCGCTAGTGTGGCCTAGCCTTGAATATTTTCAAGCCTCAGGCTGCGACCACACTACAACGAACAGCAACACGTGTGAAATGTGCAAACGCAAAGTGTTACCATTCTTTTGTGGGGCGATTAGGCCAATATTAGGTTATCGGAGCTTTGCAACAAAAATAGTGATTTACATGTATTCTGAAAAGAAAGATTGTTACATTGTTAATTAAGCTGCGGGTAAAAAGCAGCATTTTTTGTTTTTTTTTAAAATGTAACCAGTCTGTCCTGTAATTAAAAGCAGCATAGAGAACTGTATTAACCCTGCAGCTGCCTGAGGTGATTGCTGAGACTGGGTTTATGTACATTACTTACTGTACCTGCTACACTGTGATGGAACTTAGTGAGCAGGAAGAGGGAAATCCTGGCAGTGTTTGTATATCTGATTGGTAAAATTGCATTATGTTAGATATATTCTAGTTATACAGGAGCAATGGTTTTGTATAATCTTTATACAAAACAATCATTCAATGTGCTAATACATGGTCTGATGTTATTGTCTTCCCCTACTGTAGTAAAAGGAGCTGGTAATGGGAATTTTCTGTCATGCCCGCTAGGTACTGATTAGTAATGGGAGAACTCACTAAAATCTGTTCCGCTTGCAGGATTTTAGAAAATTTTTAAAATCCGCGAATGGACCTGTCCATTCCTATTGAAAATCCTTGCCTAAAGTAAAGTTAGAAATAGCAATGGTAACTTACTGTAAATGGCTCTGGGACCTGGGAAATGGTCTACACATTCAAGCTTGTTTTCACTTGACCAAAATGAAATTCGCAAGCGGATGCGCAATCGATTCACACCTGAAACCGTGCATTTTCGCTGTGTTGCAGTGATTGCAATATTTGAAAAAAACTACACGTGCAAACGCTTTAAAATCACGCTAGTGTGGCCTAGCCCACAGATCAACTGGATTTGAAGTTTAGTTCTTGAAGATGTTTTTTTGTCATCTGACTGGCTTTCTCAATTCAGAATATCTTAATATTGTATACATTTATCAAGCTTGGAGAAGTTGGTGTACCCTCTACACACAATTGAGCCTACTGGAATCAAAGACCTGCTCCCTGGGTACCTTTCTTTGATGAATATTTTAAGTCAGTTGACTAGTGAAACATCAAGACCTAACTGCCAGCTGATTTAGCTAAATACACAGATATACCATGACCTAGATGAATGAAAACCTTCACAAAGATATTAAAGTGTATGTTATCATTATTGATAATAGACATTTAACATTTTGTTTGGAGCATTACATTATTTAATCATTCAATGACCTTTTATTTAATAAAGGACTGTCAACTGCGTTTCATGGCTCTTATAAACCGTATATTTTATTTTTGATTTTTAAAATTTTAGCTATATAAATGGTTTTGAAACATGATTTATAAAGCCTGCTTACTTATAATATCCTTTGGTAATGTAACCGTTTAAAAAAGACATTTGTGAGCTGTTATCTGTAAATATTTATTTTTTAGACTACATTAAAACGTAGTCTGTTACTCTAGTATCTCATAAAAAACCACATATATAAACAGTGACAAAGATTAGCTGGGAGCAATTTTCTTATCTCATTAAACCTGCTACTGGTAGCGATGTTGGTATACCATAAACTTTATTGTCTGTCCTTATTAGTAACCTCCTTTTTAAGTAAAAATGTACAAATTATTCAGCTAACAATTGATATTCCATGGATAACATTAGCTTTAGTTAATGTCAGGATCTTGACTTTCTTTTGTAATGTTTGAATTCTTACCTGCAGTATACCTGGTTTTTGTATCCCATATGAAATTAAAAGGCTTGCCCACATCTCCAATAGGCACATAGGCAAACCCATGGGAAGACAGGCCTCTGCAAGGAGAGCACCATCTTATAGGTTTTGCATTTATTTATTTATTTCTCTGTTCTTCTGAATTCCCAGGGGTGAGGACCAAAAGTTTTAGGTACAGCAGATAGAGGGGTTAATTAACCCTTTAGTTCCTCTTTGAGGTATTAAGATTAGTTCTTAGATCATTTTTGGAATCACGGTGTGATTTAATACCATCTGTACCTTTCTTCATTACTGGGTATTTTCTGCAATGTACAGTAACACGTGTGTGTTGTATGCTTCCTGTCCAGCAACTGTCGACTGTAACAGTTATGAGTCTGGAAGAAAGTAGTACATGACAGTAAGTTCTATATGTTCCTAACTTGAAACTTATAATTAATGCAACACGACTGGTACAGTGGTTAAAAAGAGAGGGTCATTTTCTGTACCATACTGGAAAGGTAGTAAGCAGTTCATGATTTTAGAATACAGTTATATATAACATATTAATAACTATGTAGCAAGTAACTATTACTGGAACACCGAAATGGAATAGTTGTTAAAATTAAATGGAGGATTGAATAATAAAACAAAAAATTAAATTTGAGACTACAAAGATGAATACCCCAGTATTCAACTAAAACACACCCTAGAGCAGATTAACAGAACACACAGTAAAGTTTTTATATTGCTGAACAGGGTAGGGCAGGGTGTCTGAACAGAAGAATTTGAATTCTTCTGCAGGTCTCCCTTTCCTATTCCTCTGTTTGCTCCTCTCACCATCACTTTCCATTAGCTCTATGAATTCCTCAAACCACCCTTTAAGTCTGCAGAATTACATTTTATTCCATCAGTTTATAATTATTACCTATCCCTGTAGCACCAGTAGAAATCTGCGTTTACACAAAGCATGTCCGCAAAATGCTATGTGTTCCTGTCATGTTGCCACAAGTTTTTCTGTGTTTGACATAGCAGTTGTTGGGTCTGTCACATAGTATTAACATAAAACACAAACCTTACTAAAGATATATATGTGACATTTTTCAATCTTTCAAATGTAATTATTTTGCATTGGTAATTACTTAAATGTTGACAAAATGGCGGGATTGGTTTTGCAAGGCTGGAATTTCATCTGCAAGTGAAACAGGTCCAAACTAGACATACAAACTGAACACTGCAGCAAAGTGATCTGGGTGTGTTTTTCATTTCCATGCTACGTCCATTCATTATTAAACACTACAGCTCCTGACCATTTCAAAACAGCCTGAGTCTGACTTTAGATAACCAAGCTGGACTGATCCATTCTGATATGGAGTCAGGTAAATATGGTGTGGGGGAAAGGAAAGCTGTAATTATAGTTTAATATAACACTATTACAGTTACCAGGATCTCAGATGTCTCCTAATTACCAACACTGTACAGTTTACATAGATTTTCTTATACAAACAGTTAAGAAGTTAAGGGTTGGCAGCGGGCTCATTCCTTTTCCTCTCTCAGAGGATGGATGACTCACATGTTTGCAATCTGGAAAAAAGGAGTGTAGTGGAATTTTTTCTTATGAAATGTGTTTGAATCCTGCAGCCACAGTAACATTTTGTAGTTTGAAATTGACTTTACTGAACTAGGATCTAAACATGCACTTTTATATAATATACCGTATGCAATATTCCTATCATTGCATCTTTTATACTGTATTGTCGCTATGTATCATCAGCATCATGCACCCTGTATATTTGTGTTTTGCACTTGTATCTGCAGAAAAGAAAATTTTAGCATTGTACTATACACACATCACATTAGTTTGAATGCAATTGCATGTGCACTATGTAAATTCCATGCAGTTTTTCAGAAAGCAGGTATTAAAAAATGCAGTGGTGTCAGCTCCTTGTCTGAACAAACCCTTAAGGTGGGTACACACCTTCGAATCATTCCTCTAAACGGTTGGCCAGAAGGAAGGATTGTTGAGAATCAGATAAAAACTGAGTAATAGGATCCCATGTGATTTCTGAAGTAATTTTTCTTTGGATACACCAAATTATTTTCCCAGGCGATTGAACAAATAAAGGGTTATTCAGAGCAGAGATCTTTCTGAGATACTGATTTAAGCATTTCTTAAAAGTGCAATAGAAACACACATATGCATATACTAACCATATAAACACTCATAAACTGGCATATACACTTATACAAACTAATACCCAGAAATACACGTTTACAGGGTCAGACTGGTCCACTAATATATCAGAGAAATCCCAAGTGCCCCCCACCCACATAAAACCAGAAATACTGAGTTAATAGGGGAATTATAAATGTCCAAGGAGGCGGGTGGGAGGTGGGGGGGTGAAACAGATACTTAAATGAGTGAGCTCCTAATGTTGACTGGTGGGCTCCTAGTCTTAGGTTAGGTCCCACTATGTGTGTTGAGTTCCGTTTTCCGTGCGTTGCACAAATTGCAATGTAATTTAAAGTATAATGGAAATCGTAAGAATAATTTCCCATTGTTTAATTTGTGTTCCTAATCCTATCTGTTTTTTATCCGCATGCATGCATGCACGACTTGTGGTCCATGTGTGTCTGAATGGCAATTTCATAATAATCTATGGGAACAAAAAAAAAAAAAAAGTGGACCCACGTGAGCAAATTTATTTTTTATGTTTTTTTGCATTTTCTCTGGTATTTTCTATTGATTTTTTTTTGCACACAAAAGCAAATGGATTGGAAACGCAGACACACGCGGATAAGCGCATAGAAACTCGCATGTGTGTTAACCTGCAAATGGACCAGATCGTGGATAAATGCATTGTCCAAAACACAAACAACACGCAAAAGTAATGCACAGCATAACCCTTACAGTTTATTTCCTGACAGGCTCCAGTAACCCAGTTAAATATGTAACAATACTATTTAGAATATGATTTTACAATAAGGGTCTAGAGATAATCAGCAGCTGGATTTTTTTACAAATTTTAAAATATTAAAAATGTATAAAATGTTGGTGTCATTTGTTTGACAAATGAAGGTCTGGAGAATATAGTTGATTTCAGTATGGAAAAGACATTCTGAGGCTTAGGCTGAGGCAAAACTGTGATGGAAGGCAAAGCGCAATCTGTTTGTGCTGTGATCCACGCAACTGCCCAGAATCCAAGCACATCAAGACGATCACATTTGCTAAAAAAATGTTCGCAGTGCATGGAATGTGGCCACCCACATTGACATGCGCTGCTCTGCAATTCTTATGCACGAATGAGTCGCAAGCAAGATCGTTAGCCCGTAAGAAAACATGGCAGTGTGGCCTAGAGCTTAGTCCTTACTACAAAACACAGACACACAGGAAAACTGCAAAGAGGTTTATTTTTTGCATTTGGTATTGTTTTTCCTATTTATTATCATTGCATACAAACTATGAGCAATAACTGACAAATGCACATGCAGTAATTTAAAAAAAATGCAATGCATTAGCGAGAACACTAAAATGTAATTTCTATAGGATAAGAATATCCCTGCAGTATGAAAAAAGCATGCTAGTGATTACACAGGATTCCAAAATTGCACTGCATATTCCAAATGAGGCCTTACCAATACTTTTTAAAAAGGGAGAATAATATTTTCCTGCCTTGATGCCATACCTCTCTTTATACAAGACAATACCATGCTGGCTCTGGCTGTTGCCACCTGGCACTGCTTGCTTCCTTTAAGTTTGTTATCCCCCAAAACTCCAAGATCCCTTTCCAACAGGGATTCACTTAACATAGAGCTATTTATAGTATAAGCAGCACAAGGATTTTTAAGTCCAAAATCATTAATAAACAAATTAAATAGAGGCGGACCAACACAGAACCCTGTGGCACCCCACTTAGCACTTTAGTCCATAATGATAAAGTGCAACTAACAACTACTCTTTGCATCCGCATGTCCACCCCCAAACTTATAATTCCCCCACTACTGGCACCACTCGGTAGTGAATAAATCTCCTTACCTTACATCCCAGCTCCAAATGGTTCTCCAGTAATTCCCTAAGCCTCCATTTACCTTTATATCTATAATACGCTCCACGATATTAGATATTGCCAGATTCAACAAAGCTCCTTTTCTAGTAGGAACCACAACCACCTGTGAGAGAAAATTATGCTGCAAATTCAGGAACTCATCGCTCTTTTCTGTGTTGGCAGTTCCACTCCAATCAATGTCAGGGTAATTAAAGTTCCCCATAATAAGGGTAGTCGTTCACAGCCGGGTAATTACAGGCCTGTAAGTTTAACTTCAGTGGTGGGGAAGATCCTGGAAAGTTTAATAAGGGAACATGTTCTAGAGTATGTTTCAAGGACGGACATTATAAGTAGTAACCAGCATGGATTTAGGAGGAATAGATCTTGTCAAACTAACTTGCTTGGCTTTTATGAGGAAGTAAGTAGAAATTTAGACTCTGGTATAGCAGTAGATGTAGTTTACTTGGATTTTGCAAAGGCTTTTGATACAGTCCCCCATAGGCGACTAATGAATAAGCTAAGGTCTGTTGGTCTGGGGAGTCACATTTGTACATGGATAGAAAATTGGTTAATGAATAGGATGCAGAGAGTAGTTGTTAATGGGGCTTCATCATTATGGACTAAAGTGCTAAGTGGGGTGCCACAGGGTTCTGTGTTGGGGCCTCTTCTATTTAATCTATTTATTAATGATTTGGAAGTGGGTATTGTCAGCAAGGTTTCTGTGTTTGCTGACGACACAAAACTTTGTCGACCATTAAAAACTTCAGAGGATGTGCAATCGTTGCAAGGGGATCTAGATAGATTATCACATTGGGCTGCTAAGTGGCAGATGAAATTCAATGTTGATAAATGTAAGGTGATGCATTTTGGACTTAAAAATACTTGTGCTACTTATACTATAAATGGCTCTGTGTTAAGTGAATCCCTGTTGGAAAGGGATCTTGGAGTTTTGGTGGATAACAAACTTAAAGGTAGCAAGCAGTGCCAGGCGGCAACAGCCAGAGCCAGCATGGTATTGTCTTGTATAAAGAGAGGTATGGATTCAAGGGAGGAAAATGTAATTCTCCCTGTTTACAAAGCATTGGTAAGGCCTCATTTGGAATATGCAGTGCAATTTTGGAATCCTGTGTACAAAAAGGACATCTTTGAAATGCAAAGGGTTCAGAGAAGGGCAACTAAATTTATAAGGGGATTGGGGGAGCTTGAATATGAAGAGAGACTGGAAAAGTTACAATTATGTACGCTGGAGAAAAGGCGCTTGCGTGGGGATATGATTACTGTGTATAAATACATTAACGGGCCATACAATAAACTATCTGGGGCATTGTTCACCAATAGAACATGTCAAAGGACACGAGGACATCCCTTAAGACTTGAAGAAAAAAGGTTTAGGCTTCAAGCTCGGAAAGGGTTTTTCACTGTGAGAACGGTAAAGCTATGGAACTGTCTCCCAGTGGACGTTGTAATGGCAGGTTCATTGGTCAGTTTCAAAAAAAGCTGGATGAGTTTCTGCAAACAAGAAATGTTGCAAGTTACTGGTATTGATACATAAAGTAGAGTTGATCCAGGGAAATTTCCGATTGCCACTTGGAGTCAGGAAGGAATTTTTTCACCCTTCATAAATTTGGTGGTTTTTTTTTGCCTTCCTCTGGATCAACAGTTAGGCAGGAAATGAGGATATTGCTAGATGGGTTGGACTGGATGGACGTATGTCTTTATTCAACCTCAAATACTATACTATACTATAATAAGTACACTCCCCAAACTTGCAGCCCTTGCCAACTGCATATAAAGCTGACTCACTTCCTCCCTGCTACTTTTCTTTATGCAGGCTCAGTAGGAAAGTGGTTGATGTGTTTTAGAGATGGACTAGAACTCGAACCCGAGTTTGAATTGGATTTTACAATTTTGAACTAACTCAGACTTTTCAAACTTTTCTTATTTTGAACTTTTTGAATGTTAGAGAATTTTTTTTTAATTAATCAAATTTTGGGGGAAAGATACATCCACATGTCCCAAATTCCCAACCCCCTGGGTATAAAAGACAGTTTGACAGGCACCTTGTGATTGTGTTGTGTTACCCTTCCACCCACTTTCCCTTGCAAGATGCATATTTCAAGGGAAAGAAGCCAATGTTTAGTTCGGTATGTCAAGAGGGACCAAGCTTGCCTGGCTCCTCAACAATGGTGGGATACTGCAGTGAACCTACTCTAATTTAATGGTTCTGCTGCTGTGAAGTGTAACCCTTTTGCCCACTTTCCCTTGCATGATGCATACTGTCGAGCCGATGATGTGAGGGGTATGTTCAGAGGGACCAAGCCTGCCTGTCTCTTCAACAATGGTGGCAAACTGCAGTAAGCCTACTCTAACTCAATTGTTCTTCAGTTGCTGTTTATATAGTATTTAGATCACCTGTAGGACGTCATTTTTTAGAGTGTGTAGCAGGAGATGTCTTGTTCTGTAAAATACAGGCTATAGAACACATTAAACAGAGGATACATGGAGCGGATCTCATTGATGTACTTAATAAAAGGGTGTCTCACTGGATACTAGAATTAAATACAAGGATTCCAGAGGGCTTCAATTACAGATGGGGTATTTTTGGTATAATTCAACAGTGATGTACCCCTTGGTTACTCTAGACTGGATCAGCACTGAAACCATTTAATATAAGTGGTTTGGGCCACAGTAAAGCAAAGAACATCACATTTAAACCAGTTCATGGCTCTCTTACATTTACACCTTTACAATCTGTTCTAATGATATTTTATGACTAAAGTTTACGCATATAGAAAGTACATTGTATCTATATGACGAACATTGCATGTGTATATAAAAGCTTTAAAATGATCGTGGAATTTTGCTATCTTTTGCTACAATCGTGTTACCAATATTTGGCATTGCATAAAGGTACATAATGAGGGGGTGTGTTTGATACAAGGCACCACCCCAGTAGCATGTGTTAATAACAAAGGAAGGTAGGGCCCTGGATGAGTGTTTTGATTTATTCTTGTAACCCCATTTGATGAATGCAGTAAATGCTTATAAAGGAATTCTGTTTAGCCTTTTTAGCTCACAGGGTCTGGGTCCTTACGTGTGCATGAGTGTGTGTGGTGGGGGGTGAAGGAGGGGGGGGGGTCTAAATTCCTTGCCTCGGTCCTTAGTTTTGTAGCTACACCACTGGTTAGATAAAATACTCTATTACAGTGCTAAACGTTGACCATTTAAATAAAATTCATTTTCTGAGGTTTAAGCTCTGCATGACTCACAAAGTGCCAGTTAATCATTTCCTGATTTGCAGTCTGTTTTACTGTAATGCATTATGGATGGTGTTTGCACAATACCTAACTCTACTCACTTTGTCTTCTATTTGCTTTGTTTTGAAGTGCAAACAGTGTATCATATACAGCATACAGTAATATACACATGTGAACACTGCCAAAGCATTGGCAAAATTGAGCTGTGACTTGTAATGGCAACTTTCATGTATAGCCACACCTAGAAAAAAAAATTGCAGCAATACTGCACCCTGGTGGCCAGAATAACTCGATCCATGCAAATATACTGTACAAGTGGTACCTGGGTTATAAATCAGTCCAGATTCTGAAGGTTTGTACTTAGGTTGAATTTGTATGAAAGTTGGAACAGGTAGATATACCTATTAAAAGTAATTTAGACACATGTTTGCAGCATTTTTAAAAAGGAATTTGCGGCTTTACAATCAGCTGTTTTTACCAGCTGCTTTTGGTACAGAGCAAGGTGGCTAAAGAGGAGGATTGGGGTCCATTAAATAGTGGTGGACATTCATGTCTCTATTATCTATTTTACAGTACTCCTACTCACTCCTATTGTTTATTTAAATACATTTCTTGCTGTCCCTTTGGTTCTGTATATAAATTTTAGCAGTTTTCTGCTAAAGTTCGACACTGTAAGTAGGAGTTGTAAATCAGGTGTTGGTAACCCAGGACTGCCTGTGTGATTGTTTTTCCACACTTTCCAAAGTCTTAAAGGGTATCTCCACTAAAAAAAAACTACATTGGCTAATATAGTAGTTTATAGTAACATTAACACATACCTGTAATCTAAGCTTAATCTGTCCCATATTTGTTCCGATCTGCTGCCTTTGCCAACCGGAATGCTGTACTGCCGTCTTATCCTCGTCTCTGACATGCCCGCCTACTTGTTATCTACCTGACGCGCGCACTCCTGTTGGACATGCGCACTAAGTCCCTTCCGTAGTTGGGACTTAGTTGACCCCGCATCTGCTGCCGACAGCCAAGGCACAACGTTCCCATGGCTACAACTGACAACAACTGCGCTGCTGTATTAGCTCTGATGCTCGGTCTGTGCAAAATGTATGTATTGGACATGTTTATGGCAAGGGCAGGGTCTGTTTTATGGCAGGGTCATGTTTATGACAGGGACAGGGTCCTTTGTCCTCAGGTTGTTCGCAGGTTAGTCTCTTGGATATATAATTTACATTTTATTTTAAAGGAATATGTAACACATAAAATAATTAAATAATAATAACAAATGCTTGTGAAGGTTCTCATTCATCCAGGTCATGGTATATCTGTTGTATTCAATTAGATCAACTGGACTTGAAATGTAGTTCTTGAAGACATTTCGCTAGTCATCCGACTGGCTTTCTCAATTCAGAATGACTTGTACAAGAATCTGTGGCAATTATGTACCCTGGAAAATCCCAATTAGCATATCACAGCCAGGTGTTAAGGGTGTGATTAGATAGTGGCTAAGAGGTGTTATAGGAACGCCCAGAGTAAGGTGTTAAAACAGCATTGTATATGGCAGACAGTTGGTGTCGAACCCCCCCACCTCTATTTAGGCTTGGTTTCTTTATTTTCACATAAATGGCCTCCTTAACACCTCTCTTGAACCAGTCACGTTCCTTCGCCAGTATGTTAACATTACAATCTTCAAAGGTATGTCCTGCATCTTAAGGATAAAGGAAAAACTGAAATCTCTGTTCTGTGTCAGGGAGAGGGAGGATCTCTGTGCTATAATGTGATTGGCTGTCATCTTCTAGGAAGTAAGTCTGCAACTTCCTTGTTTTGATCTGTTGAGATCTACAGAGCCCAGCAAAGGTGCATTGTGGGAGCTAACTTCTAGTACTCACAGGTTATTTTCATAAATCACCCAATGGCCACAGCAAAGGGAGAGGTGAGACACAGGTTGTTGTAAGTTTGTGAATGTGCTCCATCTATTGGAACAATGTTGTCTGGAGACTTTAGTTCCCCTTTGAGATCATTCCTTTTTCTTCATGTGAGAAATCTTCCAACATATACACACATATTGGTACAGCGTAACACAGTCCTAGCTTCCCAAACAGCAAAAAAAAAGAGAACTCCCCCCTGCACCATCAGACCTCTGTCCTCCAAAACATGATGACTATCAGGGTTATTCAATAAAAGTTCTTATCGTTTAAAATGGTGCTAATTTTGACACAATCAATCAGATGGTAGCTTTCAAATGTTAAATAGGATCTGATGATTGAGGCAAAATTAGCACCATTTTAAACGATAAGAATTTTATTGAATAACCCTGTATGTTTGTAAGGACGAGTGGATGCACGGCCACTAGTAGACACAAACCTCCTGGTTTGGATCGGATTACAACCAACCAGGAGGGGGTGACAATCGAAGGGAACGGGATTGCCGTTTGATTGTTGATTTACCCTATTGATTACTAGCTTTCCCCAAATCAACAATCAAATTCCATTACAATTGTAAGTTTGAACAACATACGCTCAATGGAAAATAAGGAATTTTAAAAATTTGGGTGCTTGCCATCTTAACTTCCAGCGGACTCAATCCATTTCCCCATTTGTGAGCTATCACTTTCTTCAGTTAAGGTGTGTACTTACTAGAGATGGCCGAACTTTCGAAAGTTAGGTCCGTTTTCGAACTTTCGAACTATATGGAAAGTTTTAAAGTTCGAAAACGGACCCATTAAAGTCAATGGGAGTCAAATAGTTTGAAAAGTTCTAATGAAATACAATTAAAATATCAATGGTAACTTAATGTAAATGGCTGTGGGACCTGGGAAATGGTCTGGGGAATGTTCGAACATCCAGGACATTCGATAAATCAATTTTTTCTCTCACTCGCAATATTTCGAGCTCGTTCGCGCCTAGATACCATGGACCTTTTACTCGCGGATTTCGATGCTCGCGTTTGCGCCTAGATACCATAGACATTTTACTCGCGGATTCGATGCTCGCATATAGGTTTTAATGGACACTTTACTCGCCGATTCGATGCTCGCGTTTGCGCCTAGATAACATGGACATTTTACTTGCGGATTCAATGCTCGCGTATAGGTTTTAATGGCACCCTTTAATCGCGGAATCGATGCTAACATATAGGTATAATAGGCATTTTATTTGCACATTCGAACGTTCGATATTTATCGAAAGTCTGAAAATATCGAAGGTCCGGGATAGTTCGAGAAGTCCGAATTCGTATGAATTCGAATAGTTAGGCTCGATTCGAGTTCTAGTCCATCTCTAGTACCTACATGTTATAGTCATCACATGCTACAGATAGATTTCATGTTATCTGTTTGTAATAGTCAATGTTTTATATTACATTCACTCAATCAACATTCCCATACAACGTATAGGGATCGATCCTTTGGGTGAACACATTACCACATTATCTGTTGTATTCAATTAGATCAACTGGACTTGAAGTTTAGTTCTTGAAGACGTTTCGCTAGTCAGAATTCTGAATTGAGAAACCCAGTCGGATGACTAGCGAAACGTCTTCAAGAACTAAACTTCAAGTCCAGTTGATCTAATTGAATACAACAGATATACCATGACCTGGATGAATGAGAACCTTCACAAGCACATCACCACATTGCCTATCAGCTTTTTAATTAAAATGGAAGACAAATATTGTCTGTTGGTAATTTTATTGGAATGAATGAATGAATTATTCATTACCATGATTGCTGTCAGCTCTGTTTACTAAGGTTGGGTACACACCATAAAATATTTTTGGCCAATCGGTTGGTCAGCCAAAAAATATTGTATAGCCAATAGCCATGATCATTCTCCGAGTGGATGAATGGGCGATCAGGTATGCTGCTAAATAACGGCTGTTCATGCAGTTCCCTATGGGATCGCACAATCAGTTGCGGCCAACAGTGCCGAAGTTGTCAGGAACAACCAATCCCACAGAGACAGTGCTGTTTCATTGGCTAGGGGATTGGCTCTTTTCATGCCATACAGATAGACCATAATTACAAGATCCTGCTGGAGGTATTTGTCAATTATTGGTCATGTGTATACTCAGCTTAACAAATCACTATAATAAACACACAGTCAAAACATACTAAGGCTGAAGTAGCCCGACCCTGTTCAATGTATTAAAGGACATGCATGCTTACGAAAATGTAGATATTTGAAAAGCTTAAAATATGTACAGTATTTATTGTACAAACACCTTCAGTCATACATTACACAACTCTTTTTATAAAAAAATCTAAAAATATATACATCTGATCAGTTTCCAGAATGTACGAAATGATGACCCTATGTTAATTTAATCAACCTCATACTTTGTATGTTTAAAACCAAATTACTTGATCATGCTTTTATCCAGGTGGTAAGGGATGCTGGAATAACTTTAAAACCACATATCTTTACTTTCATTGGTCTGATGGGAGTTAGTTTAATATGTACTGTGCACCATGCAGTATTTCCCTTTTAAGTGCAACCTTGTCAATGAAATTACCCAGAAGTCTGGCCTATCGTTATTTGCAAAATGTGTATGCAAGCTGTGGACAGAATTCTCCTTAACCTGCCATGGAAATATAGAAATTAATATAACAGGAACAGTATCTCCTCCATAAAGAGTTAAGGTGGCCATAGATGCAATATCATGGGCATACATTTCGGGGATTGTATGGTCGGATGGGGTGGCAAACTTGCCTGGTAGGAAAAAAATTGCAAGATCCTCGGGTCGTACAAGCAGGATCATATTGTATATGGGCATTTAAAGAAAATACATAAATATATTGATTTGATCTGACAGTTTGCCATGTTTGTTTATATGCAGGGCTCATGCTGTAGGTTTGATTTTTTTTTTTTTAAGAATTTATTATTAATATGAAAACAATTGGCTCTTTTTCCTTCCTTGACAGAGATCTGGGAAGGTACAACGGTTCTATGCAGTTTACAGACATCTGGAAAAACAGTGGGTAGTAAGACTGAACCATATTCATCAGTAATGTGTCATACTGAACTACCTGGAAGTGTTCTTAGTTTGTGTGATGAGTTACAAGCATATCCCACCTGTATAACTAAAAGCATTGCCATCTGTGATGACTCAGCCGAAGGTAAGAAATTGTCTTTGTTTGGCAATATTTAGTTTGATACGTTTTAACAGTTTCGTAGATTAGGATGAGCTGTAATTTTGATAAGATTTGTAATTTTAATTTCATTGGAAAAGCATCTTGGGCTCCCTACAGATTTGGGGAAAGATTTGAAAATAGATAAAACTTTATACCAGCGGGACCTACTGTTCTGTTTTTGTTTAAAAGTACTCATGTTTAGATGTTTTGCAGTGTTTTCAGATTGCAGTCTCCCTAGCAGAAAAAAGTATCAGACAGGGAAACAAATTACCTGACACAATCAGGGAGTTTCAATAAAAGTTCTTATTGTTTAAAGTGGTGCTAATTTTGCCCTAACCAATCAGATCTTTTTTAACATTTGAAGCTATCATCTGATTGATTGGGGCAAAATTAGCACCATTTTTAACAAAAAGAACTTTAAAGGAGAACTAAACCCAATCTATTATACTCCAGAATCTTAAAACTACCCCCTAAAAACCCCAATAAGCTATAAAATCCCACTTTAGTAAATTGTATTAAAGTAAATATAAGCCTGTTAAGAACTGGATGACGTATCTGTGTGTATGTACCATGTCAGACCACACCTCCTGACCTCAGTCACATGCTTCCTTGCTTTACCTGTCCTGTAAAAGGATTGGCTAGAGATTATTAATGGGTGTGACTAACTGTAACAAGTTTCTGCCATAGCTAAGGACTTAGCATGTGCAGAACATAATGGTCGTTGACCAAACTGTGTGATACTGGAATGCTGTGAAGTAAAGCACAAACCATATGTTATTTAGGTAAATTTCCCAGTGCTTGTATCAAAATGAGAGGTAAGACACAGATTACTGGCTTTATATCAAGGTGTTCTGCCTTCTGGTTCAGTGTTGTTCTGTGGCTTTAGTTGTCCTTTAATTGAATAACCCTGTATGTTTCTTTGAACTCAGCCAGGGATGCTAAAAGCTGCAATCAGAAAAGCAGAATGAGAGGTAGTATTTTTTTGCTCCTGTCCTTTACAGTATTATAGATTTAGCGGGAAAGACAATTGTTTTTAGGGTATAGTGACCCTTTGAATGTCAGTCTATTATTTAAACACAATTCTCAGCTTTCAGTTTAAATCAACAGCTAAAGAAACATGTTGTACTCCAGCTGCTGTTATTGGTACAGTACAAGTAGTTATTAAAGTCTTAATTCCAGAATTTGGCTTATTGTTGTTAATGCAATGGCTCCCAACCAACAGATCCTGTTGAAAAAGGTGAATCTTGGCTCAGCAAAATAGGAAATTACAGGAACAAGGTGACCTCTTTAAAACACTGGCCAAGAAGAAAAGAAAACATGATAGATCTTGAACAAGGTATTATACCGTCTTCGCATCTTGTGTTTACACTTTTAGGTGTAAAAATATTTATCTGAAAATTGGTATTTAAACTGGATCACAGTTAGAAAATCCATTGCCCCTGTACACAGTATGTAAAACATTTTAATTAAATGCCATTTTACCAACTGAAAGGTATTGTATTAAAAAAATTGTAGTAAGTTGATAATTGTGTCCTGTCGTTTTAACTTCACTAGATGTTCTTGCTATATACTCACTATGTATTAAATGTATATAATTGGAGTCAGCAGTAGTAGAAACTATTACTCTGTCTACACCAATCAATATAAAAATATATACCAGTATATGTACAGAAAGAAATGAGCAAGTGGGTTAACTCTAAGTGCTGGGAGTACATAGTCAGGAAATACTATGTATATGTATACTGTATAAAAACACAATAAAAGAAAAATATTCTCCAGCGCTGTAAACACTTTATCAATAAATACCTCTAGAAAATATAAATAAATGTATACAAAAAATGTATAAAATAAGTATACCCACAACAATAAATAAACATACCTAAATACCCTCATACCCTAAATAAAAATACAATATAATACGGTACTGGCAGGGGAAGACAGAACAATAATTACAATACAAATAGTAGGGAAGTGTGCACTCTACCTTCAGATGATTCTGGTACCTAGGTGCTGCTGTTGATTTACAACATATCCAACTGTAGAACAAGCCACATAGCACTCATAGGACTTTATTTCATGTGCAACAAACAGCAACATTTCGGTCTGTGTCTTAAATCTCATAGCTATCTGTTTGTTGCACGTGAAATAAAGTTAAAGTCCTATAAGTGCTCCGTGGCTTGTTCTACAGTTGAATGATTATAATACCATAGAAATGTTATAATAACATATGTGTGGAGCATTTATCAAATCTTCTAGATCCAATGTATTTAAATAACAATGAACTAATGGCAGGTATACACCTTCACTAGTTTGTACCTATCGTCCCAATCCTGAAGTATTATGTACAAAGTATTATGAAACAATTATTGAACTATGTAAAAATCAGGCTGAAGTTGCAATAAAGATTGCGATAGCAATGAGAGCAGAGTCTCCTAGTAAGAAGAATCTCCTGTGTAAGGTGTCAGTGGAAGCATGTCCCTACAGCCAATCCAGGAGGTGATTTAGCTTGGGGCTCTATAAACAGAGCTGACAAACCCGCTATAGGTACCTAACGGGAGGTCAGAAAACAGAGTGTACGCAGCCTGAGGCAATCTGCTGGATATAGATAAAAGCACTACACAAGGAGAAACCAATGATAATCAGGAATTAAGTATAGTGCCGACATACCATGAACAAGAGTCGCAGCATATTAAACACCGGCATTTCAAGTAATATTGGTCATATAATAACATTATTTACAGCCCCTATACACTGACACCTTACATAGGAGATTCTGCTTACTAGGAGTTAATGTGCACACCTGTGAATACATGTGAGATAAGAAGTATTCGCCCTGACTCTGTAAAGAGAACCAGTACAATAATACAGAGTGAATCCCCACAATATACAACTAAGTGCTTGAGGATTATAAAACTACCTATTAAAGTGCATAAGGAATATACAATTACCTACTGTATCTAATATACACATACAAAGAAATTTCAAGAGACTGTAACTCACTAAGTTAGATGTCTGCCACCACCAATTTAACTTTGGTTCAAGGGTACCTAAGGTATAAAAGACCAAGGTGTTAACAAGTAAATATGTTATGTACTACTAATACCTTTAGAATTCTTACATTCTTAGAATATTAATCAGAGAAACCTAAATCACCATTAAACATCCTTTGGGCAGCACTCTTTAAAACTTCATGATTTTTATTTACATTTAAAATACCAATTGCTTTGCCACTTCAAATGGCTTTTTACAAAGACAAGTTTGCAACGTTTCGGATCGAATAGATCCTTTATCAAGCTGGGGTCAGCTCCCATAATCCACCTTAGCTGGCAGGGGCGTACCTGCAGGGGCACGGGCTCCCCCGCGTGATTGGAGGCTGGGCCCCTAACTCCCTCTACCCCCCCATGATTGATGCAGTGACCAGCCCTTTCTTAAACCGCTGATCTCGTGCATGAATGAAACATACGTGCAATCAGCTGTTTAAAAGAACGGAACAAAACCATTCTTTGAAACAGCTGATCGCTCCTATGTTTCCTTCATATGCGCAATTAGCTGTTTAAAAACATCTGGTCGCTGCAGCAATTGTGTGCTTGTGGCGGGCCCAACTTCAGTCCGCCCCTCCCCGCGGTCGCAGGGTGGTAGTTACGCCTCTGTTAGCTAAGTGACACCCTGCTAAGTGAATGCAGTACACAGGAATCTGCAGCCTTGCTTCCTAAAAGCTATAAGATGTAACAAGGGTGTCACTGCACACCAAGTTTGGAGTCTTGGTGAATTGACTTGCAAACTGAGACTGATGAATTGCCTAGCAAATTGAAACAATTGAATGGGCTGGCACACTGAGTCTGGTAAATTGGTTGGAACATTAAAAATAGTGAATTGTCAGGTACATAGACATTGATGAATGAGCTGGAAAATTAAAATGGTAGATGGGCTGGCACACAAAAGAGGTAAAGTGGGTGGCACACTAAAACGTCAATAGACTGACATACTGAGACTGGTGAGTGGGATGGCAAAAATTGGTAAATGGGTTGTCAAACTGAAACTGGTAAATGGGCTGGTAAACTGAAAATGGCTGGCACGTTCACATGCTTAAATAGACAAATAGTATGTGTAGTGTTATAGGGTAGTGAAAATGGTTTTCTCTCTTTTCTTTAAACAGCCTTTGGGCACAATTGAGCACATAAAACAGGCTACAGTCATTGATTTTACTTTAAGAATGGCCTCAGCCAAATTAATAGAAAAAATATGATAATATAGTGTCCCTCACTACTGTCAAAACACCCTTCCAGTACACTCTTCCAAACACCAAATAGTTCACTCTCTGGGTAACCAAACACTTTCTAAGTGCCCCAGCATGCCTTGTGTTGTTCCTTCTCTCTTCTACCTAAGGAGCCGCACCCTGTTATCCCACATGTATAACTGACCAAAACAAAAATCTGGGTTGGTCAAATGGACCGGAACCAATCACACAGGAACCTGGGAGAAGCATAAATACTATCTATTACTTTCCCAGGTGTCCTGCCACAGATGGAACATTGAAACCAGGGAATGGGTTGGTACACAGACACTGGTGAATGTACTGGCACACTAAAAGTGATGAATTGCCTAGCACACTGAAACTGATAATTTGGTTTAGAATGGCAAAGGTGAAAAGGCGGTGAAAATATATACACTTTGGGAGCACTCCTGTGGCAAAATTACTTTATAACAAATAGTGGAAGTGCTACTGATCTGTACCAAAACAAGAAAAGAAATTATCAATGCACATTCCTGGGTCCCATATATCATAATATCTATGCTAGTGCAAACAATAAAAACATTGGTTTTAATTGCAATTTTATGCATAAAAATGAAAAGCCTTCCAACCATGTCAAGGTAACCCCATTATGGAAGGTCCTAACAATTTACCTTGGGTCATTTATCTGGGCTGTCACTCGCTGCTTGGTTGCATTTTCTTGGGAAGGTTGTCTCCCTGACCTTGCATTGGATTAGTATTAAAGGCTATCACTTCCCCTCACCTACTGGCTTTCAACAAGGAGGGAAGGGCCCATGAATGTGCATTGATCATTTCTTTTCTTGTTTGTACTAAGGCTGTGAAAATGAGATTGATAAATAATCTGGTTGATTACCTGGTGCTGGGTTTTGCTTTTCTTCTAATATAATCTACACTACATTTTCTGTGCAGATCAATTAATGCTGCCTTTCCAGCACAGCACAGATGTGTTTGGAATGCAGAAAGGCAGTATTATTCAAATGCAGACCCGATCTACAGTAGATTGAAGTAAGACTGCTTTTCAGTTCTTAATTACAGCACAGTGGCTCAGTGGTTAGCAATGATGCCTTGCAGCGCTGAAGTACTGAGTTCAATTCCACCCTTGAACACATCTGCAAGGAGTTTGTATGTTCTCCCCGTGCTTGCGTGGGTTTCTTCCAGGCACTCCGGTTTCCCCCACAATCATAGACATACTGATAGGGTGTATGTGTCAGGGCAGGGCCTGATGTGAATGTAGACATGTAATTGTAAATTATAATATAATAATAATTATCTTTAGGTGTTTTCTGGGCCCACCAAGAGCATGGTCAGACTTTCCCCTGCAACCCCTGTTCCACTGGTACATAGTGCAAAAAAAGTACAGTTTTTATTGGATAGACTGCAGCTTCATACCAATTCCTTGGATTGTCTATAAGGCAGAGGTCTATTAATATGCCACACTTGTTGAGATACTACAGTTGTCCTTTAAAAGATTACAGCGTATTTTCTATGACTTTAATTGGATAGAAAAATTAACCAAGATGGCATCGCATTCACAAAAGGGATTCCATGGAAAAATGGAAATTACACAGGTGTCTTATCTTTATGAGGGTTATTTGTTCCCAATTTACTAACACATTTATAAAAAAGATACTTGTGTGTGTGTGTGTGTATATATATATATATATATATATATATATATATATATATATATATATAACAGAGAGGTGTAGCAGGCGCACTCCACGGTCTTAGTCAAAAACTTTTTATTGTATAAAATAAATATATATAATTTTTTTTTTTTATCCTTTTCTGTAGACTTCCACACATTTAAAAACACTTCTCTCAATATACATGATCCAGATGAGATGAGTGATGGAAGTATGGAAAATGGAGCTGTTCCTTATATTCCCTACAAGCTTGCAAAATATCACATAAATAAGGTATCTGAAAAATACTGTACTACTGCACAATTCATGATGTACTTGCATGGGTCTATGTCTACAAGGAGTATTTCAGGTAGTATGTGGGGTACAGGGGTAAAATGGAGTTAAAACCATGATTCTTAATGTAATATCAGGTTAGCGAGGTGTTAACTCTATTTTTCCGGGGCCCGTGTCATTTCTATTAATGCCACTGGTACCCAATGCAATACAGATAACGTTAGTTTTTGCAATTAAAAAAAGGTTTCTGCGCTCTTTACCTGCCTTGTTCCCGCAATGCAGTAACTCATGCAAAGTGAGCACTGCATCACGAGAACTCGGAAGGAGGAGATGTGCGGAAGGTATTATATCTTGCTTTATATGTTTTCCCTGTGCTTGTATGGGTTTTCTCCAGCCAATCATGTTTCCCCTATAACCATAAAGACATACTGATGTTCATATTGATTTTTATTTTAATAAATGTGTTTGCAAAACTTATGAAAAATAATATAATGCTGTATGTAATACATAGTATTAAAAATATTTTTTTGGGTATTTGTTTTATCACTTTATCATATTTTATATCCTAGATGAGCTTTCACTAAATTTAACAGCAATTTAGAACACAAAATACAAATAGTAATTTAAAAAAATATATCCTTAAAGGGTATGTATACTGAAAAAATGACTTTGCGTCAACTTAATCTATAAATAAATAAATACGTGTAAGTAGCACTTATCGTGGCCATAGACACTACAATCCGATCATACAATCTCTGGGCCGCACGATTGGATTGGCAGTCGGCCAAAAAAATTTCCACTGGCCCGATGAGGAAATTATTGGAAGATTGTTGAAAGATCACAAAGCCTGTTTCATGGTCTGAACAAATCTTTCAGCCAAACCATTAGTAGCTGGTTGGTATGGGTTTGAGTTGACATGCTTGATTCCATTTTGTTTCATAAAGATTTTAAAATTCTTCTGATATGAATTGGGGTCCATTAGCACTGACAATCCTCTCTGGAAGCCCATGTCTTGCAAACAATGTACGGAGTGTGGATTGAAGAATTTGTAGAGTTCATAAAGAAAATCTCTGGCCATTTAGAATGGGCATCAACAACAATAATGAACATAGTCTCAAGGAATGGCCCCGCAAAATCAATGTGCACCCAATGCCATAGGGTAGTTGGCCACTCCCATAAATGAACAGGAGCTGGATGAGGCATAGTCTCAAGTGATCAATACCAGGCCACCATAGAACCAAGGTATGGTCACCCGTGTACTTCCAGCCTTTAAGAGTCACCTCATAAACTTGAGCTACCGTGGGGCCTATCTTTGTTTCACGATCTATCATGTGATAAGTCAGTGGAAGGCACTCAATCTGATGTACATTAACATAATAAACTGTTTCAGTAGACACAGGAGCAGCTGGTAAAGGAAGACAAGACAGTCCATCTGCATTTGCATGAGTTGATGTTCGCTTGAACTCAATGTTATAATTATAACCAGAAAGGAATAGAGCCCAGCATTGCATTTGTGCTGCAGCTGTTACAGACACTCCTTTTTTAGCCTGCAGTATTGCAACCAGTGGTTCATGATCTGTTACCAGTGTAAAGTTCCAGCCAGAAAGAAACTGATTAAATCTTCTAACTCCCCATACAAGGCTTAATGCTTCCTTGTCTGTCTGTACATAATTTCTTTCAGCACTTGATAGTGACCGTGAAGCAAATGCTATTGGTCTTTCAATTTATCTGGTAAAACATGGGAAATTACCGCTCCTAGGCAACATGGAGATGCATCACATACCAGTTTTATTGGCCACAATAGATTAAAATGCACAAGAATGTCATCTAATGTAACCAGTCTTTTTGCCTCCAGAAATGCCTTATCACATTGCTCAGTCCACTCACATTTTTGTCCCTTCTGCAGCAAGCAGTTAAGCGGATGTTTGCCACAAAACGACTATAGTAATTTTAAAATCCTAAAAATGAACAGAGCTGGGACTCATCCTTTGGTAGAGGAGCTTGTAACACTGCTTGGATTTTGTCTGGAAACTTGTGCAGACCATACTCATCAATAATATGGTCACAGTATTGTAGAGACTTTTGAAAGAATACACATTTCCCTTTGTTTGCTCTCAGGCCATATTCTTTAAGACTTGCAAGAACCCTTTTTAAGTTTTCCACATGTTCAGTATCATTTGTACCAGTTACAATAATATCATCTAAGTAACACTGGGTATGTGTAATGCCTTGAAGAACCTGATCCATTGTTCTTTGCCAAATAGCAGGCGCTAAAGCAATGCCAAAAACTAATCTGTTATACTGGTAAAGTCCTTTTGGTGTGTTAATTGTAAGGAATTGTTTGGCATTTTCCTCTGCTTCCATTTGTAAGTAGGCCTGCGCAAGATCAATTTTACTAAACTTCTGCCCACCAGCCAGAGAGGCAAATATGTCATCAATCAACGGTAATGGAAATTTTTTCTGTGCGTAGCACAGGGTTAATGGTGACTTTAAAATCTCCACAAATGCATATAGAACCATCCTGTTTTGTAATAGGCACAATAGGTGTTACCCATGCACTCCTGGGTACTTTTGATATTACACCTATTTGCTCTAGGCGGTCTAATTTAGTGTCTACTTTTTGGTGAATACTGTATGGCAAAGGGCGAGCTTTATGAAATTTAGGTTGCGTATTGTCCTCAAGGCAGATATTAGCTTTGATATGTTTGAGCGTTCCTAAGCCTTCTTAAAATACTTCTGATGCCTGAGATAACACAACTTTTAATTGTTGCTCAACTGATTTGGAAGTATGCAGTGACACTGAGTGTAGCATTTTAAAAGATTTCCAGTCAATTGGAATTTAACCATTCACAACCCCACAGCGCACAAAATTAGGGTTAACGTGGGTTTTAGACGGAATTTAGAGCATAGTGCTGTGCTAACGATCCAAAACCCCTGCTATTAAGTTTTGCGCTACCTCGTAGCGTGAAACTTAACGGTAAAGGCTGTGGAGCGTTAAGTTCGCACTCCTTACATTTGCCCGATACCGCGATGCAATAACTGACGTAACCCCGTTTACGTCAGTTATTGTATCGCGGGATCGGACTAAGGTAAGTTGCGCGATCGGAAGTATTGAATCGGTTTTGAACCTCATTTAAGACATTTCTCCAGAGCGATCAGCTCTTGAGCGATTTTCTTTCAAAAGGATTTTCTGTTTTAAAGGGGATTCTGTTTTTAAGGGGAGAGAAAGCGTTAAGAAACAAAAGCATTTAGAACAAGAAAGGGTTTAAGAACAACACTGATATTTCTCTGCTGTGTATTGCTGTTTCTCTGCTGTGTCTCTGCTGCGTATTGCTGTGTCTCTGGTGTGTATTGCTATTTAGTATGGACAGTTTTGTTGGGGCCACGCAATGTGCATCCTGCTGCATGTATGGGATCTTGGAGCAGCCGCCCCAGGGGACCTATGTATGTGTCAGATGTGAGTGGGTTGCCCATTTGGAATCTGAGGTCCAGAATCTAAAGGGTAAACTTGCAGCATTGCAGAGCTTGGCAAATCTGGGGGAAATGCAGGCACTGGCAGGGGCCAGTAAACTGGAGGGTGGACATGGGGCAGATAAGGTGGAGAAGGAAGATAGATTTGTAAGGGTCACCAGGGGAAGTAGGGGACGGAAGGATAGGGACGCTTCTTCCCAGCTGATCGATCCCAACAGATTTGCCATTTTAGGTGAAGATGTGGAGGACGATGGCTCGGAAGCAGCATGTATGGAGAGGGCCTTTCCCTTGAGCACCCAGGGGACGGCCATCTCCAATACAAGGGAGGGAGAACTGGGGGTTAGGGAGGATAGGCAGGTGGTAGGGGACTCCATTATTAGAAGGGTAGATAGGGTAATCTGTCGCCAAGACCCTACATGCCGAACAGTGTGTTGTCTGCCTGGTGCTAGGGTTCGACATGTGGTGGATCGTGTAGACAGATTATTGGGTGGGGCTGGGAGTGACCCGGCGGTCTTGGTTCACATTGGTGCCAATGACAAAGTTAGAGGTGGAGGTGAGGTCCTTAAAAATGATCTCCGAGAATTAGGGGCCAAGTTAAAAGCAAGGACCTCAAGGGTAGTGATTTCAGAAATACTACCGCAGCCACGTGCTACGCTAGGGAGACAACGGGAGCTCAGGAGTATAAATGCGTGGCTAAGAGAGTGGTGTAAGGAGATGGGGTTTGGGTTTTTAGAGAACTGGGCTGATTTTTCTGTTTGCTACAGGCTCTTTAGTAGAGACGGATTGCACCTCAATGGTGATGGTGCAGCTGTTTTGGGGGAGAAGATGGCTAGGGGGTTGGAGGAGATTTTAAACTAGGTATGGGGGGAGGGTATGTTGAACTACACAGGGGTAGATAGAGAAGTTAGGGATCAGGGGGCTATTAACACAACGGAGGATGGAGAAGGGGGAGCAAAGAGGATAAGGAGGCATGTACGACCATGTATGGAAGTAAATCAATTGATAATCTAAAATGTATGTTTACAAATGCAAGAAGTCTGGCTGTAAAAACCGGCGAACTTGAAATAATAGCTTTAAAGGAAAGGTATGATGTAATTGGTATAGCAGAATCATGGCTTAATGATTCACACGACTGGACAGTAAATATTGAAGGATACTCCTTATTTAGACATGGCAGAGTTAATAAGAAAGGAGGAGGAGTATATATGTATGTTAAACAGGAATTGAAGCCAAATTTAAAAGATGGAATAGATGGGGGAGTAAACGATATGGCAGAAACATTATGGGAGGAACTGTGTACAGGAAGCAAGAAGGTAGGTAAATTTAATTGTTGGAGTATGTTATAAGCCACCTAATGTCGGGGAAGAGGTGGAAATGAATCTCCATATGCAGTTGGCAAAGGCTGCTGGTATGGGGCATGTTCTGGTTATGGGGGATTTTAACTACCCTGACATAGATTGGAGTAAGGGAACTGCCAGCACCACAAAAGGTATAAAGTTCTTAAATTTCCTATATGAGCATTTTCTTTCACAGATGGTAGAAGTTCCTACTAGACAGAATGCGTTGTTGGATCTGGTGATATCTAATAACCCTGAGCTCATTTTGGAGATGAGGGTAATGGGAAGCTTAGGGAATAGTGACCATGATATAGTGTCATTTAATATAGGTTGCAAAAAACTAAAGTGCACTGGCTTAACAAAAACGTTTAACTTTAGGAAAGCTAATTTTATGCTGTTAAAGGAATCGCTCCTGCTTATAGACTGGGGGGAACTGTTTCTAGGTAAAGATACTGAGCAGATGTGGACCACTTTTAAAGGGATATTAAACTATTACATTTCTAAATCTGTACCTTTAGGCAACAAGTGTAAAAAAATGAGGTCCACTCCTGCATGGCTTAATGCTCAGGTAAAAAGGGAAATGGAAAAAAAGAAAAACATTTTGAAAACAGAGGGAACAGAACAGGCTTACAGGGAGTACAAAAGCTGTAATAAAGAGTGCAAGAAAGCAATTAAACTAGCTAAAATAGAAAATGAAATACGGATTGCCGAACAAAGCAAGTCCAACCCCAAAATGTTTTTTAAGTATATAAATGGTAAAAAGATGAGGTCTGAGAATGTGGGACCATTAAATAATGGAGCTGAGGTGGTTGTAGAGGATGCCGAAAAGGCTAATCTGCTAAACAGTTTTTTTGCATCGGTTTTTACTGTTGAGAATCCTTGTCCTTACAGTAGGGATTGTAATAATATGCAGGGAAGAAATGAAGAGTATTCACATTGGCTAACAGAGGATATGGTACGGAAACAATTAGACAAAGTTAATATCAATAAAGCCCCAGGACCAGATGGATTGCATCCTCGGATTGTAAAAGAGCTTAGTTCAGTTCTATCTAGACCATTGTTTCTCATCTTTTCAGATTCGCTTTTGTCTGGGGATGTGC